>JAYESD010000004.1:172064839-173460928 GCA_036927565.1 Tuctoria greenei | reverse complement strand
ATGAGTTTTATCTTTCACTTTGGTTACTCGACCAAAACTCAACATTTGAGAATAACTGAAAATCAACATAGTAATTTATCTTTCGCTTTGGTTACTCGACCAAATTACTATGTTCTTACAAAAAGAATGTCATTAATGCCTTTCGCTTTGGTTACTCAGCCAATAATGACATTGAAACTGAATATTGAAGAACAACTGAAATACATAGTAATTTATCTTTCGCTTTGGTTACTCGACCAAATTACTATGTACTTAGAAAAGATAATATCATTAATGCCTTTCGCTTTGGTTACTCGGCCAATAATGACATTAATAAAACTTAAAATCATGATAATTCTATTTTTCACTTTGGTTACTCAATAGAATTTCATGCAACTTAAATTGACATAGCAATTTATCTTTCGCTTTGGTTACTCGACCAAATTTCTATGACAATAAACTTAATTCACAGCGGAAGCTTAACTTAATTGTATAGCACGGATTAGTCCGCACATGGCCGGACTAGTCCGAACTCTTACAGTATGGTTTTCGGACTAGTCCGGTTCATACGCCGGACAAGTCCGGTCCCATCAAAACATTTGATCCGTTCTTTATTGAACTTTTCGAGTTTGGTCCGTACTATTCTGGACTAGTACGACCAACCCCGGAAAAGTTTCATAAAAAAATGGAAAAAAATGTCAAAATACCCAAATGGGAAACTTAATCTTACCATCTTACCAAATCAACTTAATTTTCACAATGGATTTCAATCCAAAGTGCTTAATTGGTTTTCAATCAGATGAACGCGTCAAAACACCCTGATCCGAAAACCTAACCACTTAACTGTGGCACACCGGACTAGTCCGGCCCTTAGACCGGACAAGTCCGGACCTTCAAAACTTTCAGCGAAAAACTTCGATCAAAACTCAATTCGAAGTGATTAGTGGTCTAAATTGCTCTGATACCATTGTTAGAAAACAAGAGGGAGCCCAAAGATCAAATAGCCACTAAATCATCTCGAATTACATGGAGAAATCTGATTACAACATGAACACCAAGTGCTATCTCTCAAATAGCACAAGAACATCAATAATACCTTCTCCTCCATCTTTGTTGTTGCTTGACGATGCGGCCATCTAGCCAACAAGGCGAGGCCGCAAGAAGAACGACGACGAGAGGCGTTTCCCCATGTTCTTCTCTTGGTATCTTGATCGGATTCTAAGTGGATTAGAGTGTTCAAGTGTGTATGAATGTATGCCCTTAAACCTTCTTTGATCACACACTTGATCCTCTTCTTATAGTTGACCAAGAGACACAAGAGGGGGCCTCCCACCCTTAGGAATTATTGAGTCTCCCGATCAGAGACTCAAAATTCGGTGGGTTGTGTCCTTTCAATTTGAACACATGTCAATTTCGAGTTCAAACTGACAGTTACTGAAAAATCGGACTAGTCCGTATAGGGTCCGGACTAGTCCTGTCACCCTTACTGGACAATATCGGACTAGTCCTATAAGGGTCCGGACTAGTCCGGTCACCCTTACTGGACAAAACCGGACTAGTCTGGTCTTTACCGGACAAGTCCGGTACTCCCAACATATGTCTCTATTCGTGGTACCTTTGTGGATTCTTATTGTCATATTTTGATGGTTATGTGATCCCATTTGATTTCTATTTGTCATAATTTCATCGTGAGTTATTGCTTGATCACAAAATTGCATATAGGCACCCCAATAGTACAATGCATATATGAGTTCATTTTCATTGTCATTTTTCATAAGCTCATATACTCATTACACTCAAAATATCACATGTTTATATCATAATTGTAAACTTTAATTAATTGTCATAAATCACCAAAAGTGACAGATGGAAAGTGCATCTAGGCTCCTGTGTGAGTTATGATGATTAATGACAAACAATTAAGGATCTAATTAAAGGTTGAGCCTTATTGTAGGTTTTAATCACAAAATAAGTCTTGTGACCCTCTAAAAGGAGAAAAGAAAAAAGTGATGAAGAAATCCTTATAATGTAGGGATTTTTACATTTCTTGAGTATAGGACATACATACTATTAAGAAATGCAAGGTTTTGTCCCGGGTAGAATTTAAATTGTCTAGTGCTATGTAGTCAAATATATCAGAGCTTTTCGGGCATATTCAAAATGAGTGAGCGTAAACTTAGAAAAACTCACTTATGGCAATCAGACTTATCCGATTGAGCCAGAATATCTGACTTAGGCCACTTTCTCTCTCGGTTGGCCATTGAACATATCTGATCACGTTAGACATGTCCAACATGGCCAAGACTTTGAAAAATTCTCTCTGCTGGCGCTCTGACATATCCAAATAGTTCGGACTTGTCCAATTCGACCACTTTAGCTTTCTGCTAGTGGTCAGACATGTCCGAACACTTCGGACATGTCCACACCTGACTTATCCAAGCCATGGACTCGGACATGTCACCTAGCCAAAATCATGTGTTGGGTTTCAGACATGTCCGACATGGTCCGATTTTTCACAATAATTTAAACTAAAGTATCGAGTTGTATCTTTAGTGGGGCCCACAACTTCAGCCGTGTCCGAAGGATAGTTGGTAGCATGGGTATAAAAAAGGGGTCCTGATCTCTCTAACCCTAACAATGATTCTCTAGCAACACACCTTGGCACCACAAGCACACAAGAGCACTCCTAAACCCATTCCTCAACTTCTTTGGCCTAAAATTTGGATATTTGGGAAGAGTGAGTGAGAGGAAGTGAGATTTTATAAGATAGGGTTTTGGGGTTGAGATTGTGATCATTTTTCCGAGTTTTGTGCTTTTCTTGTGTGGTACTCTTTGGTTGATACCCTAAATGCTAGGTGTCGCTTGGGGCTCCCACTTGTGGGTTGAGGCCCGAGAAGTTTGAAATACCCTTGATTGATAATTGAAGAATCATGTTTTGATCTTTGTGATCACTTGGTGAGGGAAGGGCTAGAGAAAGCCTAATCCTTTGTGAACTCCTCAAAAGAGGTGTAGTTTCCTTGGTGGAACCGAAACTCGATGAAAAATCCCATCTTCTTCCCTTCATTTACATTCAGCTTCTTACATTTACTACTTGCTTGTGAGCATCCTCATCAAGTTTAGTGCTTCAACAGATTTAGGTCTTAATGTCAATATTGCTATAGTTCATCTACTGCAACTCTAGAACTGTTAGGGTGTTATTTAAATTGATAATGCTTGTAAAGTTCCCTTTTCTGTGCACCACTGCGCACGAAATCGGACAAATCAGATTTCCTTTCTGACATGTTTGAGGTCTGTAGGACAATACCGACCCCGCTTCGGACAAATCTGAAACTTTAGGATCTGGGCATATTTAATTTTAGATTAAATTTTTATATGTGCCTATTCACCCCCGTCCAGGCAACTTGCAATTGTACAGGGCATCCTATCGTGCTTGAGGAGTATAGTGATTTGAACTTGATCTCTGATGTTGATGAGCTCTATGCCACAGTATATATGTGTTGATTCTTGTTGGTGGCACAATATCATGGAGGTCTTGCGAACAGACCATATTGAAAAGGTAAACCATGAAAGCATAACTTCCTGCATTGCAGACAATGACTGCAAAGGCATAATGGCTGCAAAAACTCTTGATGGATTTGCCTATGATTGAGAAATATTTATTGGTAATTCTTATGAATTGTGATAATCAAAAGTGATTGTCAAAGTGAACAATTCGAAGGATAATGCAAAATCATCAAGACACATTTGCAATCAGTCAGAATAATAAGAAACTTGAGAGTGATAACTATTTCATACGTACAATTAGATAAATCTTTGAAGATCCCTTTATGAGGGGACTATCTCGTAATACGATAGAAAGTACAGCAACGGAGATGGGTTTGAGACCCACGAGTGTGACACCAAAGTGGTAACAAACCTATATGATCGTGTAGGATCGAAGAGCATGTGAAAAGCTACCAAAAGAGGGATTGAATGGTAGATTAAAAATTTTTATGCGGAAGCTACAAAAATCCCTCAGTAGAAAATTGATCTTATAAGAAATTGTTTGTGCATTTATTCTAAATGTGTTCAACCGTGATAAAATAGTAGATTTTGTAGAGAATCAAGTCATGAAGAGACCACAACAAGAATCATGAAAAACCATCAGGTAAAACTCAAGTTATGATCACAACACTAAGCAAAAGGTTAATCTATTTTTGACAGACAAAAAACAAGATCTGCTACGCTGCAAAGAAACTCGTGTATCTCATAAACCAAAAAACCAATGACAGATAAATTTTTACAGATGATAGATAATTTATTTGTGAAGACAACACAAAAATAATCATGACAATTGGATCTGTAAAACCGAGTTATGATTAAAACACTGAATTAACATCTAGATATCCAGAAACTCGACGAGAAAAACTTGCCAAAAACAAGTCGAACGAACAAGGCACAAAAGCTCCTCTAAAACTACAAAGTTTTTCAAAAAACCACAAGAGAAACAGCCCATGGTCGTGCACCATGAGCTCTGGCCTCCCTTTCTTATATAACCAGCCCGGAGGCTAACCCAATCCTAACTAGAACTCCTATGCCTACCCAGTTTCAATCGGAACTTTCCATAACTACTCAAGATTCTTCCATACGCAGATAGAAGCAATATTAAGACTTCCAAACACCTTAGAAATGCCACAAACATTCCTAAAATAACTCATATTCGTGACTATCATGAAAACTAACAAAATAATCTCGAAACCTTCCATAAATGAACCATAATCGCTCAGCTGCAGCCTGAGGATATAATCTAGCCGGGTGGACCTTTCCAGCCATATCTTCACGTTCATGTCTATTCACCGCGCCTTAGAACAATTTTTCCACGTTCATGCACCCCTTGCACATGTGCAAACACTTTCCAACAACATCGATGATACCTTCATATGCTTCATCCTTGACCCAAACATGTTGTGTGACCTCGTGATCAACTCAACCA
Source organism: Tuctoria greenei (assembly GCA_036927565.1). Lineage (NCBI taxonomy): Eukaryota > Viridiplantae > Streptophyta > Magnoliopsida > Poales > Poaceae > Tuctoria > Tuctoria greenei. The sequence continues at coordinate 173,455,977 of JAYESD010000004.1, read as the reverse complement.
CAATTCCTCTCGAACATGGTTGTTGAACCTCATCTTCTCCCTAAGACTAGTTCAACAGATCACTGTCACAAACCATGTCTTAACCTCGAGCAACACCTGCACATGAACAGACAAGCAACTTTTCCAAGCACAAGTCCTCGACATGACTCGCATTAGTTTGAAAACTACAACATGTTATGTGAGCACCTCACATAATCATGTTGCAAACATAGCAAGATAATATCCACCATGATCAGTCATAACACATCAAAACTTAGTACAAAAGTACTAAGCAACCATCTCATAAGTGTAAAGCATGTTTAAAATATTAAAACTTAAAAACATAGCAACCACACGATTATTTCAGCACGAAGAAAGTTCGGACGGTCCATAAAGCCGCTATGCATTATAAAAGGAAAAGTTCGGATAGTCCAAAGTATTGACTCACATGCAGCTGACGTGCTGCAAAGTTCGGACAATTCAAACAAAAATACGTGCACCTTACGTGTATGACTAGTTCCCACAAGTTCGGACAATCCAAAGTGGGATTCTCAGGTATACTGAAAACTTTTCATATAAACCCTTTTAGCTTATTTCCCAATGTATTAACCACACATTGGTCTCACAATTTCCCCTTAATGAATGCATTCGGAACACCACTACGAAGCCGAACATTGGCTCATTCACGTTACATGAAAAGTTCTGACAAAAAGAAAATTTCTCCCCTTTTTGAATAAAAAAATCAAGTAAGAAGAAACCCAAAAATTCTCCACCTATGGATGTTCACTCCTCCTGAGAAGAATCGTGCAAAACACTTACAAATTGCACTCTGTGACATATTCCCCCCCCCCTTTGATAATGTATCAACAAGGTTCAAAATAGAAATTTGAATTGTTTATGAGTGTAATATGACATATACATATAAAGCAAAGCTCATCCAAGCCATACTATCAAGTAACTTACACTATCACATCAATGAGATACATAAAGTAGTGTAAGCCATGCTAAAGATCAAGTGTAATTTCAATTGAAGCAAGTCATGATCTCATAGACTCAACTATTTGAAAACATGAAAGCACGACACATGTTGTTGTTTTTATTTTCTTTTAAAACACAAGGTTAAATCATATGAACGTTGCAAGAGATTATATGCATCATCTGCCTTGTTCTAACCAACCAAGCCAACATATGTCATTTGACAATCAGAAGATTAAGGACATGGTTTTCGTCATACACAACTCTTTTCATGTTCATATCAAACTGCAACGATAAGCAATCTCAAAAGAAGAAGTGTGATGCATGCATATTCTCTTGATGTTTTCTGATTTTTCATTTGATTATTAAAAGCTCAACATGTGGTCTATTGATTGATTAATTTTCATGATTAAAAGCACTTGTGAGCATTCAACAAGTTCAAAACGGCAAGAATGTTCAATCATGACCAGATTTAGTGTAAGTAATTATAACTTACTTGTCATGGATAAAACTACAAAATGTACAACACGAGTAATGTAGTAAGAACTTTCAGCATGTAAATAGAATCACATAGTCATATATGCATAAAACATTTATTCTTATCATATTTTAATTTCAGATTCACACATAGACTTCCCAAGTTGTAATACTCTGCCTCAATTTAAGCTATGAGGATGCATAACCCCTATTTTACTTTGAATGATTGAAAAACGAGTGAAATCCAAAGGTTTTGTAAAAATGTCAGCCAATTATTGTTCGGTGTCTACATGGTGAAGCACAATGTTTCCCTTTTCAACATTATCATGATGAAAGTGATACCTGATGTCAATGTGCTTTGTTCTATAATGTTGCACGTGGTTTTTTAGCAATGCAAATGGCACTAGTGTTATCACAAAACAGTGGAACACTATCTATATAAAGTTTGAGTGTCGTCGTTGTTCCCGTTGGCGCCCGAAGAGGCTTGATGTTTTCCATGTTGAAGCACCTAAGGAGATATTTCTTATACTTTGTTTATGCACAAAGGTTCCCTCCTTGATTTGCTTAATTTGCATCCTTCAATAGTACTTGAGTTCTATCATCATACTCATCTCAAATTCTGAACTAATCATATCTAAAAACTAGGACACAAGATCATGAGAAGCACAAACAAAGATAATATCATCCATATGCACTTGAACGAAAGTGAGTCGTTGCCATGCTTAAGCACAAATAGAGTTTTATCTACTTTTCTCATGATAAACCCCTTTTGAAGTAAGATTTTTTTTAACCTAACATACCATGCTCTAGGTCTTGTTTAAGATCGTACGAAGCTTTGGACGGTTTGTTTGTAAACTTGATTAGGAAAATTTAGATTTTCAAAACCGGGTCGTTGCCTAACATAAACCTCCTCATATATGTAGCCATTAAGAAAAGCACTTTTCACATCCATTTGATATAACTTGAAATCTTGAGATACAAAAAATGCTAATAAATTCTTATGGCTTCTAATCTTGCAATATGAGCAAAAGTTTCATCAAAATCTAAACCATCAACTTGTGTGAAACCTTGAGCAACAAACCTAGCTTTATTCTTAACCACGACCGCATCTTCACTTTGTTTGTTTTAAACACCCATTTAGTTCCTATTAATGTGTGATCATTAGGTGAAGGAACTAATATCCAAACATTATTTCTTTCAAAATTTTCTACCTCTTCTTGCATGACAATAATCAAGATTCATTAGTAAGTGCGTGCGATATATATTTTTGTTCAAAAGAAGCAACCAAAGCAGAACGTGCCTGAGAGTTTGGATCGAAAAACCTGGACCATGTGACCCGTTCATGCAAGCTTCCAATATTCTGTTGTGGAGGGTGTCTTTTGAGGACGCGGAGGGAAGTATACACTTCACAATATTCTTGTTCTTCATGTTCATCACAAATTGAAGAGCTTGTGGCTTGAGGATGGTCTGGACCAGCAGTAGAAGTCGTTGGTGTTGGTTGTGGATCAAAATCAGGAACTGGAACAATGTCATTAGCTGCTGAATTTTTGAGCAGCAACACCACTTCTTCCTCATCTTCAATGAAAATACTCCCTCCCTGCGGATATGCACCTTGACTTGAAATATTAGAGTTAGTACCAGGGCTAGCTTTATGAAAAGAAACCTCACAAATCTCCGCAATTTTGTTAGTGTCAAGTAAAAGCACACTGTAGCCTCTAGTATGTGATGGGTAATGAAGAAACGGGCCATCAACAGATCTAGCTTCAAATTTATAAAGATTACAATGTTTCTTTAACAAAAAATTTGCAACCAAAGACCAGGTCATCAAGGCTTTGACCCTGGCGCTCGATCTCGGGCCTGTGCCTTCAGTTTCGACCTTCATCAGTCAGGAAAAAGAAGAAGGACCCACTTTGACAGTAGGCTTATGTCCAAACCGAAGTTTATATAGTGTTTTTCCTAGCTTAGCACGCAAGAAAACTCGATCTGAGACATAACAAGTTGTTGCAATTGCATCTGCCCAAAACTTTCTAGGAGTTTGATATTCATCAAGCATAGTCTTAGCCATCTCTACTAAGTTTATATTCTTCCTCTCTATGACACCATTTTGCTGGGTACATATGATGAAAAAAATTGTTGATCTATTCCATATTCAGCACAAAAGTGATCAAATGATTGATTTTTAAATTTTGTTTCATTATCACTTCTAGTTGCTTTTAATGATCATGGGTGGTCAAGTTAAAGTCTAAGATCCAAACTTCTAAAGTGACTAAAAGCTTCATTGTTAGATGCCATAAACTAAACCCAAGAGTATCTAGAATAGTCATCAACAATTATAAGCACACATATATTTCCCTCCAAAAGATTGAACACGAGAGGGACCTACAGTGTCAAGGTGTCAAATTTGTGTCGGTGTTGTTGTCACGATCATTGTGAGTGGAGCATGTGAACATACAACCATCTTAGCATGTCTACATAAAGAGCAAACAATTTATTTGTCCCTTCTAAGCTTAGACAGCCCACATATGTGGTCAAGAGCACTAACACGTGTGAGGTGATCAAAGCCAGCGTGACCAAGTCTACGATGCCAAAAATATAAGTATTTTGATTCATTAGAAACTAGACACCTATGCTTAGTGTTTGATATATCAAAATCAGCTTTAAAAACTCTTCCAGACCAAGACATGTTAAATATAAATTCACCATTTGAATCTAGAACCTTGTAGAAATTTTTAGTGAAAGTTATTTCAAGATTTTTATCTACCAATTGTGAAATAGAGAGCAAGTTGTATTCCAAATTCTTAACAAGTGACACATCTTATAAAGTGTAGTGATTATTAACTCTAACCGAACTCTTAACAATTATAAGAGTTGAAGAATTATTGGCAAAAGTAAATTCTCTACACATGACACAAAAGAGAAGGGAGAAAACCATTCTTCACTACAAGAATTGGGCAAACTAGTGTCGGCTACAGTAAAATCGTCGGGGCTGTCGATTTTAAGTCGACTAAGGTCGTCAGTTTTTTTGAACCGACGACAACAAAACTATAAATGTTGGTCGGCCGACGAGCATACTTATAGACGTCAGTCCACTTGGTAGACTGACGATCGTAATTAGAATCGTTGGTTTCACCAATGTGGCCGACGACCATAAGCTAGGCCCAGCGAGCTCCGAATTCAGCTCTCCTGCCCATATATTATACTCGTTGGCTTCAGTCAGCTAGAGCACATATGTTTCATCTATATGGCAGTCGGTTTACCTCTCTAACCGACAGCTATAGGTCCGCTAGAGGGCATACGTGGCGTCTATATGGCCCTCGGTTCCCGTGGGCACCGATGACTTTATAACGCATTAAAGATGTCAAGACACACGGGTCGACGGCTCTATTGCGTTATGACCGTCGAGCTACCACGGCCGACAGTCATATGCGTTTGCTGTTGGGGTACGCTGTCTAAGGACTTTAAAGCAATAAAGTCGTCGGTCCCAACAGCTCTAAGTGGATAAGATTTGACGGCTATGGCTGTCGGTAGGACGATGGTCTTACTCTAGAGTCATCGGTTACTATAGCCTACCAACGGCTACAAGGCCGACAATTGTTTTTGCGATTCCTGTAGTGCTTTATTACCTGTCATATGACGTGAACAACCTGAATCTACAAGGAAAAAGTCCTCCTTTCTTAGGCGTGTAACCTACGTAGAAGCACAATACGTCGATGACTCAATACTGGGGGTAGTCAAAAAGCATTTTGAAATCTAGTACCGAGTCACGCAATATCCAATAGGAATAACACATGAAAGCTGTGATAAAACAGCTGTTTTATGAGTCAAAATTTGAGAATTCTTGTTCCCAACTACTGAACTACGAGGTGTGTTATGAGTAGCATGAAAAACAGTAGGTTTGGGAGCAAATTTTGCATGTTTTTTACTCATTGCAGCTGGATGCAAGTGTCTAACATTCGGTTTGGCACATGCAACAAGTTTTGCTTGGTTGTTACATGCTCTAGCTAGCATTCTTTGCTTCTTTTCTTGTTTAGCTAGTTTATAACAAAACTCTATGACATGACCGTCTCTACCACAGTAAGTAAAATGAAATTTAACCTTATGTTCATGTTAGAGCAAGCAACGTGTGTGTTAGCACCCGAATAAGACAACATCCCTGCTTACCTAAAAACCATCTCTTTTTGTTTAGGAACTATTTGAATCCAACCACTCCCTAGTGACTTAGCAACTTTAGGTGTATGTGCCTTAACATGAGCATGAGAATCAAAACCTAAACAAGTTTCATTGTTGCAAGTCTTAGATAAATTCAGCAGCAAGTTTAGATTCTTATGCCCACTACAAAACCGCTCGTGTCCTATGCATGTCATCAAGTTTTTTAGACAAGTCTAGGCCCACTTAACGTGGAAACCAAGAAACAAATCGTAAAACAAAAGATCAATTCGGAGTCAAGAAATATCAGACAAGTCCGGAAAGGACCGGACTAGTCCGAAGTCGTCCAGAGAGAAAATCGGACAAGTCTGGCCTAAAATCAGACAAGTCCGACTTTAAACAGAGAGGAAAACGGACAAGTCCGCTGGAACACCGGACTAGTCCAGAAAAGTCCAAGGACTTAGCAATTTTTCAAGGATTCTTGGAATATCGGACTAGTCCGCACAAAATCGGACAAGTTCGAAAGTTTCTAGAGGCAAAGTCGGACTAGTCTGCAGCAAAAACGGACAAGTCCATTTTTAGTCAGAGAGAAATCAGACTAATCCTCAGCAAAATCGGACTAGTCCGCACTTTCCTGCATTTTAAGTACATTTTTGTTCCAAATTAATTTTAAACTTGTTCCTCTTTATGTGGGTTAATGTTAAACATGTATATGAGTGTATGCAAGGCATGATGCATGAAAATGAGGGTGTCACAGTGATACTGCTCACCAATTACTTAACATGGTGTTTCAACTTTATGTTAATCTATCATGTCGAGTAATCACCTCTAGACATGATGAGTGACACGAGAAGGTGAAACTGAAATGATTTGAGTCGATAACATCGCACACTGGTTTGCTGTCCAGTTTTTGGTCCGTCAGACCAGTCTATAGAAATGTAATTATTTCTCACAGTTAAATGCAAAATTTGGTTTTGAGTTCAACTACAAAGTTGTAGTACACTCAAAAAACTTTCCAGAATGTATTCTTTTGCCCCCATATCATTTCTGGAGTGGAAGATATGGAAGCTTGATTAAAGGTTACAAGACGGTTCAAATCTGGAATATGAACTTCAGTTCTGTTCCAGCTGACCATCCTGTATAAACTCAAAATTTGCTCCCACTAAATTGCAGGAATAGGATTTGAGTTGAATACAAACGTTATAGATAATTTCCAAATCTTTCCAGATTGTACTCGGACACTATAAGGTGAGCTCTGGAATAAAAGTTATACAGGTTTGAAATTTATGGACATTTCTGGGAATTTTGACAGAACCTCCCCTGTATATGTCGGTTTTATCCACAGTTTATACAGATATAAAAGTTCTAAGATATGGAGATAATGTAAATTAAAACATTGTACAACTTGATGTTAACGTCCCAGAAATTAAATGGTTCAACCTTACAAAAGTGGTATACAGGTTATAGCGTGCAATTACCAAACTCTGCCTCATTGGGTTCTGGTTCTTGACAGCCAGCACAGGTTTTTGCGACAAATGCAATTAGACCATGTTTCTGCCAGTTTCAGCTTAGGAGTTGAATAATAAGTTGATATAGGAGTTCGTAAGCTTTCCAAAAATGTATAGTTCTGCCTTTGTCAAGTTTTAAGATTAGGAGATATGACTGTCTAAAGTTGACAGATGAGCTGACTAGTTTTCTGCCAGCAGCTCTGCAGTGTACCAGTTTCAACCTGGAATTTGGATTGGTTCAGTGTCGAATTAGAAAACACTTCAATTTACAAAGTTGTTCTGCTGCTTCTATTCTCTCCAGATATGTATCAGAATAGGCCGATTTTTCTATAAGAAGTTATGGTGGAAATACAGAGACTGTGTAGTTGGGTAAGACATTTGTAGTAGTTTTTGTGGAGTTCAGTTTACACCAAGGTAGTATCATTTTAGTCCTAATGACCAAAATAAACTTTGTAGTGGACTTGATTATATTTCCATCCATATACCATAAGCCTATGTTTTCTGTAAACTAATCAAGGTTTCAACCTGGCGAAGTTGAGCAAACTTCTGCCAGAAATAAAGAACCTTGATTCTTCACTACTTATGATTGAAATTCAATTTGGGATGTCCAAAACCTACTGGCAACTGGTAGTCAGACTTTAAAACACAATGCATCCATTCTGTCGTGGGGGATGGTCAATATATCAAATGTGATACGGCGGTACTACAAGCCTCACAAATGAAAATCTAACCGGTATATCTGGATACGTCTATAGGTGGCCCTAGTATTGTTCACTCGCAAACGTGTTCTACACGGGTCGCTATTGCGGTTAGTGTACCTGCAGCAGACAATCAATCCCATTTCATACCTTCACACCACAAGGGCGGCTCTGGGAAACACGACAGGCAGTCACAATAATATATATGAAAGTAAATGCATACGACTCTGGTGTGAGTCGCCCTCGAGCGATGTCATGTCTCGAGGTACATGGTTGTACTACGTCTATACAGCAAAGACTCTCGCACGAACCGTCTTATACACACTCGAGCATATGTGTTTTTCACATTCCCACTGAACATGGGAACATACTATCGGGTTATCCACCACCCGACGAGGACTCCCACTAATTTTGAAGCACGCTGGGGTACCGCGTGTCATATGTTCTCAGAAACATGGAGAGTTTCAGAGACTCATATTGACTTTCCATGCCAAGCCATGAAAGCAATCACATACCACGTCTCACATGGAAGAGCTTACCGAGATTGGTCTGCTCCCGGTGGTGTACCTTACCTCTTACCTGATGTCGGAGCGTCGTTACAGAATATAATAACAAGTAGGTTAGTATTGCCACATTTATATCTTATACTAGTAATACTCCTTAGTGGGCATATAACTATTTCCTCACTCATATACTCCTGAGTTTTTGAAAATATGCTCTTTTCAGGCACATTGTTCCCAATGATGCTCTGATACCATGCTGTGGGGCCGGGGTCCCCACATCCAAGGATCTCATCGGGTGGTGCTGTGCTATGCGACACACGACGGTATATATGAAAAGAACGAGAATAAAATACAAACCAAGTATTTTATTTATAAACACAGCGGAAGTTTAACAATACTAAATGAAAGGAAAGAGACCTATACATCATAGCTACGCTCTCAGCACTAGCTATGCAAAAACAAAGTCATCCATGCCTTAGGATGCTTCCAACTAGCAGCTCTCGCTCACAAGATCACAGCGGCGTGTAGGGATCCCACTCGGTCGTGAACCCTAATGGGGGTACGGTGTCGTCGTCATGCCCTTCATCAATGGTACAACCTGCAAAAACTCGTTAACCTCAAATGTGAGCATAAGGCTCAGCAAGACTGACTCGTCTCACTAGATATATGCAAGGTAAAGTCTAATCATAGGTAGGGAATAGCATAAGTAGACTCGCCTACAAGTGGATCCTTAATGGTAGGTTTTAAGTAGCACATGACATTCCTTGGGCACGGCACATCATAGACTCAAACAGGAAACACTTTGCCGATGATATGACATGCCCAAAGCACATAATGCTATTACAGATTAAGTGTTTGAAAACTGTAAACTTTAATTGTTCTATCTCTAAGCCATACAAGGTTGCAACACAATATTATACTCATTGTAGTAAAATTTATAACATGATAACTACTCTGGATTACTACGTCACGAAAGCACCAAACAAGTGGTACTCAAATAACTGCGAGGGATGGTGATTGCAATCAGTAGACACCCGGTTACACGACACGCACATAAGCGTGGGAGACACATACGTGCTCTCCTCCCCGCGTCATACGTGGCCACCTTTCACCCAAGACCTCAATGCTGAAAAACCTCTTCATCCCGAGCAAAAGGTCCCCTACACAGACACGTCGAAGTTGGTCACTAGAAGATTTACAACTTTGTGCCTTCGCATCTCCATTCAAGGACGGCAGAGGAGTTTCCACACTACAGTCTGGAGTTACATCAGTTTATTGGGCCCATATCCCATTATGCAACCGATACAGTTCAAATTTGCCCAGTGGTATTGCATACGGCGCGGTCCTTATTGAACACGGGCAGGGCTACGCACCCGAGACCATGTCTGGCCTCTTTCTATCCACCCTTGCCCGGTCTCAAAATCATGTTCATATCTCAAGCGCTTGCTATGTCTACCCTGTGGGAAAAGTCCTACATCACTCGCGAGTAGATTCCAACTACTTGACTTCTACCAGATTCCCAATAAATTAGCATGGCAGTTAGTACAGGTCGAACTGTAAACCGTTCCAACCAACCCCTGGGATTTTTGGTCATGCAAATGGATATCAAACGCCTTATACGTAATGCACAATATCAACTGAAGACTTCAGGTGATAAAGACTGCAAAAATTTCTAAAGCTTTTAAATGCAAACCAGGGCTTGCCTTGGTTTGTGACTCTATTAAACGTCAACTATTAGTGGTCTTCCTCCGGAGACTCAGCCAATGACTTCAAGTAGACACCCTGGCCTTCTCCTCCATGCGACACACCTCGTCGAGTTTCGACGTTGCACAATCTATCGAAAGGTAAATGCACATATATACAAAAGTAATTTAGAAAATGATTTAAATCTATTGTACAGGTTCAGTAAAAATGATAAGGGAAGGAGGGTGGAGTTTTAGTTATTGCAGTCTATAGTAACAGGAAAGAAAACAAGATGTGGAATGGATAAGATTAACTCCAAGTTTGATTTAGCGTTTATATGTACATAGACATATAATAAAGGGATTTATGATGCTCAAGAGGTCCAATTAAGCTGAAAATTTAACAGTAGCTTCAAGGAATGATGTGTACACAGTGTGCAAACTTTGAGTACAATGTCTGCATGTGGTCACAACAATTCCATATGTGTTTCCACTTCTATGAATTTTCATTCTAATTCTGGAGCCGTATGATGGCTACCAGTGGTTTTATTGAATATAGGAGGTTGTCCTGGTTCTACCAAAATTAGTTTCATAAATTTCTAAACAAACTAGCGGTAGATACTGAATTTTGTAGTTGCTATGAATTTCTGTAAATAGTTTCTGTTGATCAATGAACAGCAGAAATAAAATTGGGGTTCGGTCATGTTATACAGGTGCAATGCTAATGAAACCTTTTCTGTAGTTCAAGAACATATCAAACGAATTTCTGGGAATGTTTGGGATTTTTACAGCGGAAGGATCAGCTGTAGAAATTCCCTAAGTTTTTAGAGAAATTGAATTTCCCAGAATGGAAAATGACTTTTCATGAGGAACCAACTGTACCGCTGGAAAATATAGATCATAAGATTTCTAACAAAATTTTTTTGGTGATTTTTGGACAATCCTGCAGAGAGTTATGGAATTTTGAAGTTGAACAATGCTGCTGGAAAGTTGAAAATTGTTGAGTTGTTGACAGTGGGGCCCAGTGTCAGCACCTTCTTCAACCTCCAGTCGCGTCCTCCAGTTCGCGCCCAGTGCACAGCTCGGCACCAATGATATTCGTCCATTCCCGCTCCTAGAAGCAAGGAATGACCAAGGTACAAAAAGAAAAAAATGTTCCTTGAACCTTGGGACACACGTGTGATAACATGTCAAGGTACGAAGAAGACCAGAAGGTGGCCGGCGGCGGCGGCGGCCATGAACTAGGCTCCGATGAACATATCACGGGAGGGCCTCAATTTAATGCGGATCACTCCTAAAATCATCCTAGAAACTCAAGGAACATGATTGTGCACTCAAATTGGGTCGAACACGGCTCTAAATATGAACTCGACGGTGAACCCGAGCTCTCTCCAATGGTGATGGGGAAAACTTGAAGAACGCCCTCTATGTGCGATTCTTTTCTATGTGGGAGTCGAAGCTTGACAACACTTGTGTGGAGCTGTCCCCGGTGGAGCAAAGGAACTCCTCCCCAGCGGCCGAAAATCGACAGTGGAAAGCTGAAATTAAACGAGCGCACGGTTGAGGAAATGAAGAACCAATTGGACTGGATGGTAGAGAAGAATGTTTCGCACAACTTTGCTGTGGAGCTCGGGATCATACTACAGCTGGTTTGCGCGCTGCGGCTGAAACGGCGATGAACGTCGCTGCGCGCGTTTCTGCGAGAGTATGCGCACTGGGGTGAGAGAGAGAGAGAGAGAGCTGAGAGAGAGAGAGAGAGTGGAGACCTAGATGTTTCTTTCAAGTGATAAGGGCGCCTGCCTGGGATCAACTCATGGCAAAACATCGCGCCGTATATGCCAAGAACGAAGGCAGCAACTCTGTTTCAGCGATAAGCAGAGGCTGACCCGTGGCCCCACATGGCAGACACATATGACACAGCCAGGTTCCAAATTAAATTTAAAATTGTAAACGATGTCCAAAAACCATGAAATTTTATGGGTAAGCTAATATTGTTGTGAGGAACAACCTGGTGCTCTTAGAATCCAAATTAGAGAAAGTTTGAGTCAAATTCAAATTCAAATTTGAATTTAAATCCTATTTCAAACAAACCCTTCAAATAAGTAGTAAGTAGACTCAAAAAATTACCAAATTTGGAAGGGGAGTTATTTTAAATATTTGAAATCAATTGGGTGATTCAATTACATTAATTTCTGGATTTTCAAATTCCAAGTTACTGTACAATTAATTTAATTTGGGAAATTGTTTTAACCTCCAACATACTTTGTACTATTGTTAATCACCTAATTATGAGTCATATGGTACAGTATACCCTCATGTTAACAAATGAACATGAGTTAAAGAATAGTTTTGAAGCCCTCTAATTTCATGTAGACATCAATTTACGTGGGAAACACTTCTTATGTTAGAAACAGATTCACATAACTGATGAAAAAGGTGTATACAAAAGTTAGGGCCTTTACAGTAAACTTTCTATCATAGGAATACCCATCAAATTGACACAAGCATGCAGTTTTGAAAACAAACATTTATTGTAAAAACAGGATCAATATGTTCAAGGGCACTTACCTTGCTCTTGGGCTTGGTTTGGGTCAAAGTCTTCAAATTCCTGGTGCTAGAGGTCCTCCACAGCACCCTCTTGCACAAATCCGTCTAAACCGTGAAATAAACATACAAGACAAAAATTACAATCAATAAGTGCACATATATTACTCAATATGTCATGACATGCATGATTAATGCAAATGCAAAGCAGAACTAGTTAATGAGTTACTATTAATGTTCACTACTCATTTGTAATGGTTATTAACAAGTTTAAACAGGTTCATGTTGATATTACATCAAATTGGAATTAATTTATTATTAAACGAATCTAGAGACCGGACAAGTTCGATGTTGGCCGGACTAGTCCGCCCTACGCAGAACCAGCGAGTCAGGGTTTTCTAGATCGACCTTGATCTGGAGAAATAGGGTTGAATTCACGTGACAAAAAAGGGAGTAGAAGGTATATCAGGTGTTTATAAATCTAATGAATCATGGGTTTTGGAGGCAACACTTGGATCTTGATGATCTAGGGTTGATGAAGAGAACTTGATTGTGAATTGTTGATGAAGAACGCAAGGTTTATGGAGATCTTGGCCTCTTGATCTTCTTTCATTTCCTCCTCTTCTTCTTCTTGCTCTGGATCCCCTTCTCCCTCCTTGGCGGCTATCCACGAGCTAGGGTTTTGGGTGTGATTCAAAGTGGCAAAGAGATGTGAAAATAGGGTGTGGGGTTGTTTATATAGGGGGTGGAGGGCTAGAGTTTCAATGGAGGTCGGTTTTATAGAGGGTGGAGACGGGTGTGGGGTCCCACATGGGCTCCAAAAGAGTTAGAAAACACATCCATAGGCCCACTTAATATAAAACCCAAAAACACATCGTGGGACAAAAGATCAACTCGGAATCGCGATCACCGAACAAGTCCGCACCAGACCAGACTAGTATGATATTAGGCAAAAACAAAAACGGATAAGTCTGGACGAAATCGGACAAGTCCAAACTTAGTTAGAGAGGAAAACAGACAAGTCTAGCAGAAAACGGACAAGTCTGGACGAGTCTCGAGACTTAGCGAAATTCAAAGACGGGATGACTGGACTAGTCCGCAATAGGCCGCACACGTCCGAAATTGGTACATAGAGAAAAACAGACTAGTCCGCAAAAAAACGGACAAGTCCAAAACGGGTAGAGAGAGAAATTCGGACTAGTCCGGGGCAATTCAGACTAGCCCACACTTCCCAGACTTTTTAAGCGCGGTTTTGCTTCTAATTCATTTTAAACTTGTTCCTTTTCACGTGTGTCGGTACCCTACGTACCAGGTACCCCACGATACCGCAAGAAACACTAAGGAGTTCCACCCGTCCGAGTTGAATACATGCAAAGGCTGCACGTGTTGCACAACACTGGACCCGCCTCCCCCATTTGCGTAGCTCTGGCACCGCCACGTGCAACACAAGGCCGAACTTAACTCCCTTCATAGAGAAGCTCCAGTCTTGCCACGTGTCTAGTGACCCCAGACCTAACCCCTAGTAGAGGGAAGCTCCGGTGCTGCCACGTGTATAGTGGCTCCGAACCTGCCTCCCCTCGATGGGAAGCTCCGGAGTCGTCATGTGTCGAGCCTCTGTACCTGAGACAACAACAAGAGACTGGTGGATCTCCAACAGTGCGAACATTTAAGGGGAAGTTAAAGTTACAGTTATAAGACCTGATTACATGTAATTAATGCCATATTAATGACAAACGATCAGAGGACCCTTAACACTGGTAACGCCGCCATTAAAGTGCATTATCACACTGTTAATTACGCTTAATATTCATAGATCTTGTATTAGGCAATTAACTACCGCCAGGGCCATATATCGGCCCAGGCTGACAATGTAATGGCCAGCCCTTGGACTATAAAAGGGTTGAGCTGCACGGTACATAGGAACGACTAAGCTAATACTCACTAAAGCCACCGTACACTAATACATCAACACACATCCCATGGAGTAGGGTGTTACATTCAGGTGGCCCGAACCACGTAAAACTCTTTGTGTCTCCATCTCGTCCATAATCTCTGCGCGACCAAACCGAATACGAACCTCTGACGACTACATTTTAGTAGTACCGGAGGAAGTGTCTTAGTCCACGCTTCGACATTTGGTGCGCTAGGTAGGGGGAGGCGCCTGGGATTTCGAGATGGTGAACTCTACAGCAACTTCATCCAACAGCATTGTCGGACAGCCTGACGGAGGGAATCCCTCTAGCATTCAACAGCCGGCTGGCGCTGTTGTCCCAACGGGTGTTGTTGCACCACCACCACCACCTGCCCTGCAAACAACGCCAGACAATAGGATGGTGTCTTTGCGTCGGTCACTGCATCGACGCACAACAACCCAAAGAACGCGATCAACGCTGCGCGTACTCTTCCAGAACTATTTTTTTCGCGTAGGACAGATTGACCTTTGTTCGATCTTTCGATCATAACTTTAGTTTCTCTTGCCATATTTGTGTGATTCTTGTTGTGTCATCTTCGTGACTTGATTCTCTCTGATATCTATCACTTTTGTCATGGTGAAACTCGTTTAGATTAGTCTCACACATGATTTCTTTAACAAATCGTTTTTTTGCCGAAGGGGTTGAGATTTAATTGTTTTGGATGCGTAAGATTTCTTAATCTACCATTCACCCCCCCTCTAGTAGCTTTTCACGTGCTCTTCGATCCTACAATTGGTATCAGAGCCACGGTGCTCTAATATTTGTTATTTGCACGTATTTTGACTAATCATCATAGGGAAATACTCTGCAAAACCTTGTGTCTTTAGTGGTATTAATTTTCAGGTTTGGAAGGCACATATGGAAGCCTTCATCCAGGCTCAAGGCTTTGCAATATGGGAGAAGGTATACAAGCCTTATGAAGTGTCGTCAAATGATCAAGTTACAACTACAAATCTGAGAGATGTCGACAACAACAACAAGGCTCGGAACTTGATCATACAAGGATTAACTCAAAGCGACTTCGACCGTGTTCCACTCCTCCTATCTGCATACGATGTGTAAAAAGCACTTTGTGATTACCATGAAGGATCCAACACGATCAAGGAGGTAAGGCAAGACATGTTCAAGAAAGAATACATGCGCTTCGAGATGCAACCCGGTGATTCTATTGATGACCTTTTTGCTCGCTTTAATAAAATTATCAGCAACTTGCATAGTGTCAATGTTAATTTTTCAGATGCTGAAAATGGTAGGCAATTGTTAAGTGCATTAGATATGTCAATTTCGGAGATGAAAGTCACATCTATCCGTGAATCTACTGTCATGAGTACACTTACTTTAGATGTGCTATATTCCAAGTTAATAACTCATGAAATTGACATAATATCACGTAAGAACCCCAACAAGTCTATTTCTTTTGTTTCTCAACGTGATATGCCTAGCTCCGGCCAATCTTCATCTTGTGGCACACTTGCTTTTTGTCCTCTCTAACCTTTGAACAGATTGAGGAGTTTCTAGAGGAGGAGCTAGTACTTCTCTCTACTAGGTTCTCAAAAGCATTGCAAAATGTGAGAACTAGAAGGAGAGGAAGCTCTGGACCTCAACGATGTTTCGAATGTGGTAAGACAGGACATTTTTGTTCAGATTGCCCTAACCTTTCAGGTCCTACTTCCCGGGATGAAAAGAAAACAAGGATGAAGCACTCCTCTGCAAAAGATACGAAGAAAAAGAAGGGTTTTATAGGACGTCAATTGGTGAGTAGTTTTATCTCCACACTTCAAGAACTTGGCTGAAGCGATATGGACATTGGAAGTGACGAAGATGAAGATAATTTGGCAAACTTGTGCTTCATGAGGGGCAAGTCAAGATCAATTATGGAAGAGGCTAAACAAAATAGCGACAATGAATAGGTCCTACTTGCAAAGAAATGTGTGATGCTATTTCTCGTGCCACTATTATAGTTAATATAAAGGACAAAAAGCTTAGGGATAGTGCTGCTAAAATTGAATCACTAGAATCTGAAATCAACCGTTTAAAAGCTTTGATTCCTAGTGATGATGCATGTCTCTCATGTGATTTAATATATGAACAATTGTCCTCATTAAGAAGTGCGCACACCTCCACACTTGATAAGCTTGAGTTAGAAATTGAAAAGAACAGAGAGCTTGCTGCACTTAATGATAAAAACTTGAAAGATGCTAGCTGTTCTACAATTGATTTGCATTGTTCTACTTGTGATAATCTTGATAAGAAACTACAAGATGCTATGAATGAAATTTATATATTGAACAATGCTTTACATTCTCATGAAGTCAAATATTGTTCCAATTGCAAATTAAAAGGAAAAACTTCATGTGAAAATTGCCTTGATCTGTCCAATAAACTCGATAACATGCATAGGACATTAGATCGGTTTTGTAATGGGAATAAGGACCTAAACTTGCTGCTGAATTCTTCCAAGTCTTGCAATGATAAAACTTGTTTAGGTTTTGATTTTCATGCTCATGCTAAGACACATCCACCTAAAATTGTAAAGTCATTGGGAAGTGGTTTGATTCAAATAGTTCCTAAACAAAAAAAGGTGGTTTTCAAATTTGCAGGAGTGTTGTATCATTCAGTTTCAAATAAAAATGTTGCTTGCTCATCTAGACATGAACACAAAGTTAAATTTCATTGTACCTACTGGGGTAGAGATGTTTGGTCATGTAATAGATTTTTGTTATAGACTAGCTAAACAACATAAAAAGAAAAAAATGATTACTAGATCTCATAACTTTCATGCAAAATTTGTTGCACCTGCTAAACCGAATGATAGGAACATGCAATCTGTTGTAATGAGTCGAAAACATGCAAAGTTTGCTCCCAAACCTACTGTTCTTCGTGCTACACACGTAACACCTCGTAGGTCAGCAGTTGGGTACAAAAATCCTCAAGCTTCAGCTCATAAACCTGTTGTTTTGTCTCAGCTTTCGCGTGTTATTCCTGCTGGACGTTGTGTGACTCGGTATTGGATTCCTAAATGCCTTTTGACTAACCCCTATATTGAGTCATCGACGTATTGTGCTTCTATGTAGGTTACACGCTTAAGAAAGGAGAACATTTGGATTGTGGAATCAGATTACTCACGCCACATGACCGGTAACAAAGAATGATTCTCTTCCCTCTCTTTGTGTCACGTGTAGAGAATGTTACTTTTGTCGATAATTCTTCAACTCTGATAGTTGCTAAAGGTTCGGTTAGAGTAAATGATCACTACACTTTGAAGGATGTGGCACTTGTTAAGAATTTGAAGTACAACTTGCTTTCTGTTGCACAACTGCTAGATGAAAATCTGGAAATTATTTTCACTAAAAATTACTGCAAAGTTGTAAATTCAAACAGTGGGCTTATTTTTAACATGTCACAGTTTGGAAGAGTTTTTAAAGCTGATTTTGATATGTCATACTCTAAGCATAGGTGCCTAGTTGCTAATGATTCTAAGGACTTATATTTTTGGCATCATAGACTTGGTCACGTAGGCTTTGGTCATCTAACACGTGTTAGTTCTCTTGATCGCATACATGGGCTGCCTAAGCTTAAAGGGTACAAAGAAATTATGTGCTCTTCTTGTAGACATGCTAAGATGGTTCAAGGTTCACATACTCCTCTCACAATGATCATGACAACTGAACCGGGTCAACTTTTGCACCTTGACACCGTAGGACCGTCACGTGTTCAATCCTTTGGAGGTAAATGGTAGTTCTTGTTATTGTTGATGATTATTCTAGATACTCTTGGGTTTACTTTATGGCATCTAAGAATGAAGCTTTTGGTGACTTTAGAACTTTATTTCTTAGATTATCAATTGATCACTCAAGATTTTTAAAGCAATTAGACATGATAACGGAACCGAATTTAAAAATCAATCTTTTGATCACTTTTGTGTTAAAATAGAATAGATCATCAATTTTCTTCACCATATGTACCTCAACAAAACGGTGTTGTAGAAAGAAAGAACAGAACCATAGTTGAGTGGCCAGGACAATGCTTGATGAATATCAAACTCCTAGGAAATTTTAGGTTGATGCGATTGCAACCGCCTGTTATGTCTCAAATCGTGTTTTCTTGCGCGCTAAGCTAGGTAAAACACCATATGAGCTCCGGTTTGGACATAGGCCTAGTGTTACACATTTTCGGGTCTTTGGTTGCAAATTCTTTGCTAAGAAACATGGTAATCTTGATAAATTTGAACCTAGATCCATTGATGGTATGTTTCTTGGTTATCCGTCTCATACTAGAGGCTACCGTGTGCTTTTACATGACACTAACAAAATTGTGGAGACTTATGAAGTGTCTTTTGATGAAGCTAACCCGGGTATTAGCTCAAACATTGCAGGTCCGGACCCATATCCGCTTGGGGAGAGCATTTTTGTTGAAGATGAGGAAGAAGTCGTGCTGCTGCCAGAAAATTCAGCAGCTAATGACATTGTTCCAACTCATGATTTTGATTCACAGCCAGCACCGATGACCACCATTGCTGGTCCAGATCCTCTTCAAGTCACAAGCTCATTGATTTGTGATGAACATGAAGAAGAACAAGCTTGTTAAGTGTCCACTCCCCTCCGGGTTCTTAAAAGTCATCCCCCACAACAAATTATTGGAAGCTTGCACGAACGAGTCACACGGTCTAGGTTTTGCGATCCAACTCTCATGCTCATTATGCTTTTGTTGCTTCTTTTGAACCCAAAGATATATCACACGCACTCACTAATGAATCTTGGATTATTGCCATGCAAGAAGAGTTAGAAAATTTTGAAAGAAATAATGTTTGGAAACTTGTACCTCCACCTCAAGGTCACACTTTAATTGGAACTAAATTGGTGTTTAAAAATAAACAAAGTGAGGATGGGGTTGTGGTTAGTAATAAGGCTAGGTTGGTTGCTCAAGGTATCACTCAAGTTGAAGGTCTAGATTTTGATAAACTTTTGCTCTTGTTGCTAGATTAGAAGCCATAAGAATTTTGTTAGCTTTTGCTGCATCTAAAGGTTTTAAGCTATATCAATTGGATATTAAAAGTTCTTTTCTTAATGGCTACATAGATGAGGAGGTTTATGTCAAACAACCACTGGGTTTTGAAAATCCAGATTTTCCTAATCATGTTTAAAAACTGTCCAAAGCCTTGTACGGTCTCAAACAAGCCCCTAGAGCATGGTATGATAGGTTAAAAACATTCTTACTTGAAAAGGGGTTTACCATGGGCAAGGTTGATAAAACTCTTTTTGTGCTTAAGCATGGCAATGACTCATTATTTGTTCATGTGTATGTGGATGATGTTATCTTTGGTTGTGCTTCTCATGATCTTGTGTCTAAGTTTTCAGCTATGATAAGTTCAGAATTTGAGATGAGTATGATGGGAGAACTCACGTACTTTTTAGGCTGCAAATCAAGCAAACCAAAGAGGGTACCTTTGTGCATCAAACGAAGTATATAAAAGACCTTCTAAGGTGCTTCAACATGGACAAAAGCAAGCCTCTTCGGACACCAATGGGAACAGCAAAACCACTTGAACTTGATGAAGATGGTGAACACATGGATCAAAGAGAATATAGAAGCATAATCGGATAACTTTTGTACCTCACGGCATCAAGAACGGACATACAATTCAGCGTATGTCTTTGTGCGCGGTTTCAAGTCTCCCCATGTGCTTCATATCGTCAAGCCCTCAGAAGGATTCTCAAGTACTTACATGGAACTCAAGAATTTGGCATTTTTCTTCCTTCTTCCTCAACCGTTACTTTGAAAGCTTTTTCCGATGCTGATTTTGGAGGTTGTAGGATTGATAGGAAAAGTACTTCCGGTTCTTGTCATTTTCTTGGTAATTCACTAGTTGCTTGGTCCTCTAGAAAACAAAACTCAGTTGCACAATCCACAACTGAATCTGAATATGTAGCTGCTGCTAGTGCTTGCTCACAAATTCTTTGGATTGTTCAAACACTTAAGGACTATGGATTGATCTAGATAGTGTTCCAATGTTTTGTGATAACACTAGTGCCATTTGCATTGCTAAAAACCCTGTGCAACATTCTAGAACTAAGCACATTGACATTAGGTATCACTTTCCCGGTGATAATGTTGAAAAAGGAAACATTGTGCTTCACCATGTAGATATCGAACAACATTCGGCTGACATTTTTACAAAACCTTTAGATTTCACTAATTTTTTTTTATTCGTAGTGAAATAGGGGTTATGCATCCTCATGACTTACATTGAGGGGGAGTTTTGAAACTTGAGAAGTCTATGTGTGAATCTAAAATTAAAATAATATGAGCATAGTATTTCATACATATATGACTCTGTGATTCCTTTTACATGCTGAAAGTTCTTACTACATTACTCGTGTTATACATTTTGTAGTTTTTGCCATGTCTAGTAATTGATAATTACATACACTAAATCTGGTCATGGTCGAACTTTCTTGTTGTTTTGAACTTGTTGCATGCCCACAAGTACTTTTAATCATAAAGAATTAATCAAGTAATCAACTCACATGTTGAGTTTTTATGAACAAATATAAGTTGATGAAAGATCAAGAGAATATGCATGCATCACACTTCTTCTTTTGAGATGGCTTATCATTGCACTTAGATATGAACTTGGAAGAAGTTGTGTATGACTAAAACCATGTCCTTAAGCTTCTGATTGTCAAATGACATAGGTTTGGCTTGGTTGGTTAGAATAAGGCAGATGTAGCATATAATCTCTTGCAAATTTCATATGTTCAACATTTGTGCTTTAAATAATAAAATGCAGCAACAAGTGTCATGCTTTCAGGTTTTGAAATAGTTAAGTTTGTGAGATCATGACTTGTTTAAATTGAAAATTACATTTGATCTCTAGCATGGCTTACACTACTTTATGTATCTCATTGATGTGATAGTGTAAGTTACTTGATAGTATGACTTGGATGAGCTTTGTTTATATGTATATTTTATAATATGCTCAAAACATTTGAAATTTCTCTTTTGAACCTTGCTGAATACATTGTCAAAGGGGGAGAGATAATAAGTATGCAAGGGGGAGAAATTGATTACACATTGCACATATTCACAATTGTTTTTGCACGATTCTTCTTAGGAATTGTTTTTGGCACGATTCTTCTTAGGGGGACAATTTCTTTATCTCATTTTATTTCTTTTTTACAAAGGGGGAGAAATTGTTTTCAAAACTTTTAATTTGAATAAGCCAATGTTCGGATCTTAAAGGGTGTTGCCAATGCATTCATCAAGGGGGAGATTGTGAGACCTATGTGTGCTGAATACATTGGCTTGTAGTGAATAGATTGGCTTTGATGATAAAAGTTCTGAAATTCTGCTAACACACCTTTTTAGCAAAGTCCGACTCTAGCTCCGAGCTTCTGCAAGGTCTAACAATAGGTCCGACTTGCTTTCTCAAGGTTCGATATGTTTTTGGGTAGCTCCGGTGAGCTTTGTTTTTAGCTCCGGCATGTCTTTGTTAAGCTCTGATATGTTTTGCTAGGTACGACTTATGTTGGTTAGTTCCAACATGTTTTTCTAGCTCCGAATTTTGGGTTGACTAGTTCCAACTAGCTTTGGTTAGCTCTGGTTCTAGGTCCGACTAGCTTTGGTAAGCTCCGGTGCTAGGTTGTACTAGCTTTGGTAAGCTCTGACTCAAGCTCCGGTTAGCTTTGGCAAGGTTCGGAGCTTGATTGTAATGATCCTGCTTTTACTGTAAAATGTTTCGAACTTGCTTTACATTGTTAGAAAGATTGCTTAGTATTCATTTGATAAGTTTTTGGTGCATTTTCTTTGATATGGCTGATATCAAAACTCTAATCCTACTCCGTTCACGAATCGAAACTTTCCATAACTGCTCAAGACTCTTCTATACGCAGATATAAGCAATCTTAAGACTTCCAAACACCTTAGGAACGTATCCCACATTCCTAAAAAAACTCCAATTCGTGACCCACACGAAATCCTATCATAACCAACTCAAATCTTTTCATATTTGAGTCAAACCCGACTCATTCGCAGGCTGAGTCCATAACCTAGTCGGTTGGACCTTTCCGACCAATTCTTTACGTCCACATCTCTTCATCATGCTTAGGAACCATGTAGCCACGTCATGCACTCCTTGCACACGTGCAAACATCTTCCAATGACGTCCACGATACCTTCATATGCATTGTTCTTGATTCAAACATGCTGCGCAACCTCCCGATCAAGTCAACCATAATTCCTCCCGAACTTGGTTGTTGAACCTCATCTTCTCCCTAAGACTAGTTCAATGGATCCCGTCACTAGCCACGTCTTGAACTCAAGCAACACCTGCACATGAATAAACAACCAATCCGTACGAGCCCAAGTCCGCGACTTGACTCAAGTCAGTTCCGAACACAACACCTTACGTGAGCACCTCACATAAGCATGTTGCAAAGCATATCAAAACGATATCAGCCATATCAACCAAAATGCACCAAAAACTTAGCAAATGAATACTAAGCAATCTTTCTAAGAATATAAAGCAAGTTCGAAACATTGCATGATAAAAGCGGGAACATTGCGACCAAGCTCTGAACCTAGCCAAAGCTAACCGGAGCTTGAGCCGGAGCTTACCAAAGCTAGTACATCCTAGCGCCAGAGCATACCAAAGCTAGTGCAACCTAGCGCCGGAGCTTACCAATGCTAGTACAACCTAGCGCCGAAGCTTACCAAAACTAGTCGGAACTAGTCATCCCAAAAGTTGGAGCTAGAAAAACGTTGGAGCTAACCAACATAAGTCGGACCTAGCAAAACATATCGGAGCTTAACAAAGACATGCCGGAGCTATCAAAGACATGCCGGAGCTAAAGAAAAAACTCACCGGAGCTACCCAAAAAACATGTCGGACCTAGACAAAGAAAGTCGGACCTATTGTCGGACCTTGCAGAAGCTCAGAGCTAGAGTCGGACCTTGCTGAAAAGATGTTATGGCAGCATTCAAAACTTTTATTGTCAAAGCCAATATTTAGCACACATAGGTGTCACAAAAGGTTCCGTGGAGGTGTTGGAGGTAAACATTGGACCTAAGAGCTAAACATTCGGGCTACAAGTTCGAAAAGTTCAAGTCATCAAGACATTGTCAAAACCTTCTGTTATATGTTCGCAAACAAATTGTGTACATCTACCAGGGGGCCAACAAGATAAAGGACAATGCATTGAAGACAAACAAAAAATTGAATTCATTCATTCATTCATTCGAAGAGTTTGGATTTCATGAAGGACTAGACTGGATTACTAAATGAGGATTACAGTAAAAGGCAAAAGAAAATGGTCCTAGCAACTGGAGGTTTTAAGTGCTGTGGAAAAATGAGGCAACCTTCTCGATAGCTTCACGAACGCTGGCTCTGGCGGCATCTTCTTCTTTAGCAATAGGCCCTTCGACCACCGGATCTAGAGATAGTTGGGGGTACCGGCTTTTGAAACACATCATCACATATTCGGTGACATTCTTAGCCAGAGACTTCCCTTCCGTCTCCAATTGGTCGGTGATGACATCACCCATCGCGTCCAGCTTGTTGCTGGTAGAGCTCAATGCCACCACCGCCTTATCGAGCTCCGGCTCTGGGTCATCCGGACGAACCGGACTGAAGCCAAGTGGCACCAAAGCCTTGTTAGCATGCCCCAGGAAGTCCCAGACTTGCTTGGACTCTTTCACCCTCAAATTCCTTAGTTCCTCCAGTGACCGCCTGGCGGCCACAAGCTCCGAACTCTTCTGGGTGATGCGCTGGACCTCTTTGGCATGTTGCTGAATACTCTCGGCCACTTGCTTTTTGCGGTCAGCAAACTCCAACTCCCGGAGGTGCATGCGGTTCCGACGGTCTGCCAGATCCTTCTCTCTCCCTCTTACTCTCTCCTCCCTAGCGGCGACATCAGGTTCACTTTTGGAGAGCTTATGTCCCACCTTCCAGTTCTTCTCCTACTCCTACTTGCACCGCTGATCACGTTTTTTGGTGCGGTCTGCCAAGCTTTGCTCTCCCAAAGATAGTCTCTGGGTGAGCTCCTCCTCCCTCTTTATTATATCCTCCTGCTTCTCTAGGAGCTTCTCTTCCCTCTCATCAAGGTCTTCTCGGCACTTCAGGAAAATATGATTAAGTTTGTTGAGGTTATCTTGACGATCGTCAACAGCCTCACTGCTCTTCCTATCATGTTCAAGAATCTCTCAAGATTTCGCGTCGAGGACCCTGATGGAAGCCTCCCGCTCATCAAGCAGCTTGCCCCAGTATATTAGTCAGGCCTTCTCCTTTTTGGTCCACTCCCACTAATCTGCAAGCCTTGATTGCGTCAATTTGGTCTCTAAATGAAGTCTTTGTGCCAACACCTCAAGGTGTGGCGCTCTTCTTCAAGGACCTTACTATCGTGGCTGAAGGCGAGCTGAACTTGGCGGAGACTTGAACAGGCGTTGTCAATAGACAAAGCCAAAGGAATTGGCTCTAGACCTACCGAGATCTCCTCTGCCGGCTCCAAGGGGTCTTCAAGTACAAAAATTGTGTCCCACGGCACAAGTGTGGTCCCTTGTGGCTCTGCGGCGCTAAGGCACCATCCGGGAGCTCTCCAGCCTCTACAGACGCCGAGGAGGGTCCTACCGAGGGAACTTCAACCTCTGGGGCTGATGCTAAAGGTCCCCCTGCCAGATTTTCAACCGTAGGCTTCGTGGGTGGAGGGCCTGCCGCTGACTCCTCTGTGCGCTCTGGCTCAGACATGGGTGCCTCCGGAGTAATCTTCTCTGGGGCGGACGTTGAAGCATCACCCAGAGCCCCCACCACCACTGGCTCACGCGCTGGTACTTCGACTGCAACCGGCTCAAGTGCCGAAGCTTCATCAATCTCCGGCACGGAGGCCGGACTTACGTGCACATCCAGCTCAACTACCGGATCTTCAACAACTTCCGGCATAAGCACCGGAGCTTCGGTTACCTTCGGCTCCAAATCCGGAGCTTCTGCCATCTTGTCTTCTACAACCGCTGGCGCATCTTCACAAACATCACCCCCGTGGTCCGACGCTACCACGGGTGTTTTTGGTGTCTTCTCTGAATCCAAGTCCACGACAACTAGCGCTGGAGCTGCCGTGTTTCCGCCACCACATGGGGAGGCATAGGGGTTGAAGCCGAAGCTTCCGCACGCTCAGCCATAGTTGCTACAGTAGGTGCCGAAGCCTCAGACTTCTTTCTCAATACCCTGGAAACAAAAGATTAGGAAAGTTGAAGACATGATAAAGACAGGATTAGCACCTCAAGATGAGATGACAATGCTTACCTAGGGATGCTACCACCACAGTCGCCGTGGAATTTCTTCTTTTGAGGCCCGGAGTCAGAGCCCACCAGACCCAGTGAGGCAAAAACCTCAGACCTCGGCCGGGAGCTACCCGCAGTAGCTTGAGTCTCCACAAATGGGACCTCCCCTGGCTGGGAAGGACCACCGGACTTGGAGCCTGCAGCTGGCACCAGAGCTGGAGTCGATTTGCCGGAGCTTGCGCTCCTAAAGGGCGCTGACTCCAAAGAGGGCTTGACTTCGAAGTTATACTTGGTCGCGGAGTAGGAGCTGCTGGAGATGGAGCTGACCTGAGAGAGCTCCCGACAGCATGTCTCATCTTCCACTTTCGGCTAGAGGATTCAGCCGTTTCCTTGCCCTTTCCTTTGCCCTTGCTGGCGTTGTTGACCTTCCGGCTTGAAGTAGTGTTCGGAGCCACCCTCTCCGAAACTCCAGGAATGGCGACCCCGATGGTTCTACGCCTATCCACCACGCTGAGGTCATCTAACATCAGCATTCTCCTCCGGAGCTCCCTATTGACCTTTGAAACCATGTTCAGAGGTTGGAAGGTAGCCAGCAGAGTCAAGGCATCACGGAAGATAGTTCCGTTCTGAAACTTTTTGAGATGGAGCTTCAAAGCTTCATCAACCAAGTTGGTATTCAAATTGATTTCAATTCAGTTATGATCCACCTCACTATTGAAAGCCTATGCGAGCCACTCCCTAGTCTTCACGGAGCCCACCTGTTCACCAGGAAATTGCCGAAGACCGTCTGCGGGGTCACTCCACCCTCAACACATTCCTAGATCCTTCTCAGGATGGGCTTGTATGCTTTGGACAGCTCCAGAACTGTGTTCTAGGCATCGATATCGACATTGGGGAGGCTCTTCGGTAGCTCCAAGCTTTTGTGCTCCTCCACTGCGATGATCACCCAGTCTTTCTTCCAGTCGTCCCACTTGTCAGAGGGGAAGTTCTTCAAGTACTTGAAGGGGCAATTCTTGTGCTTCACGAAATAGTAGAAGTCAATCAACTCTGTCCCCTTTCTGGTGGTGTGGACCGTGAAGAAGGTTCAAAAGAGCTCAATGCATGGAGGCACACCCACCCACATCTCGCAAAAGTGGACGAAGGTCGCCACAAGCAAGAGGGAGTGGGGGCCGAGGTGATGAAGTTGGAGGCCGTAGAAATCCAGCAGCATCAAGAGAAAGGTTCAAAAGGTGGGATTAGACCCATCATGGCGTACGTTGAGAAGTACACCATCTCTCTGGTGCGATCCATCTTGAAGGGGAGTTTGACAAAGCGGATGTCATTGTTGCAGGAGTCGCGGGACCACCCCATGTAGGTCCGGACCCTCGACAGATCTTCGTCAGTCTTGATCATTCTACGGGGAAGCCCTAACTCCATCGCGGCAAAGTGGAGTGGAAGTTCGAAAGCCTATGCAAAGGTTGGGAGGCTCTGAGCACAAGTTCAATTGAAAGCGTAAAGATTCCTCAAACCGTGTGGGCTTTCCTTCTTAAGTAAGCCTCCGCAACGCTTAGATGGAAACCACAATGGGATCAAGAATCATGTTTTCAAAAATCTACCCTGTCAATGATGAATGGGCTCAGGTCCACTCTGGTGGAAAGGCCGAAGTTATTACCCCAGGTGAACCGTTGTCATGATGGAAAGTTGGAAGCCTGAGGGCGGCGGCCCAACGGGGCACGCGGAACCGATAAGGTTTTCGTATTGGGAACCTGTGACCTTGAATTGCGTGATATCCACACGTGAGGATCTCACCTGCCACATTCAAAAGAAGCCACACGGCGATGGTTTAACAGCGGAGCATCACCCAAATGGCACATTAGAAGACCTTTGAAGCCATAGCGCGGGAATCGAAAATGGCCCCACCTCTGGTAGAATAACTTAACCTAAAGGTTTTCTCCCCGAGGTGGGCCCAGGGACCACTGTCGGTACCCTACGTACCGGGTACCCCACGATACCGCAAGAAACACTAAAGAGTTCCACCCGTCCGAGTTGAAGACCCGAAGGCTGCACGTGTTGCACAACACTAGACCCGCCTCCCTCATTTGGGTAGCTCCAGCACCGCCACGTGCAACACAAGGTTGGACCTAACTCCCGTCATAGGGAAGCTCTGGTCTTGCCACATGTCCAGTGACCCCGGACCTAACCCCCAGTAGAGGGAAGCTGCAGTGCTGGCATGTGTATACTGGCTCCGCATTTGCCTCCCCTCGATGGGAAGCTCCAGGGCCGCCATGTGTCGAGCCTCTGGACCTGAGACAACAACGAGGAGACCGGCGGATCTCCAATGGTGCGAACATTCAAGGGGCAGTTAAAGCTACAGTTACAAGACCTGATTAAATGTCATTAATGCCATATTAATGACACATGATCAGACGACCTTTAACACCAGTAATGTCACCATTAAGGCATGTTATCACACTGTTAATTATGCTTAATATTCACATATCGTGTATAGGGAAATTAACTACTGCTAGGGCCACATGTCAAGCCAGGCCGACAATGTAACGTCCAGCACTTGGACTATAAATGGGTTGATCCGCACGGTACATAAGGAAGACTAAGTTGATACTCACTAAAGCCACCGTACACTCATACATCAACACACATCCCGTGGAGTATGGTGTTATGCTCAGGCGGACCAAACCATGTAAAACTCTTTGTGTCTCCATCTCATCCATAATCTCTACGCGCCCAAACCGAATACAAACCTCCGCGGACTACGTTTTAGTAGTACCGGGGGAAGTGTCTTAGTCCATGCTTCGACAACGTGGATTAATGTTAAACATAGTTAATGATGTATGCAATGCATGATGCATGATAATGAGGGTGTTACAAACCTACCCCCCTTAAAATGAATCTCGCCCTCAAGATTCGAAGTAGAAGGAAAGAGATAGGGAAAATCCTTCTTGATATCATCTTCCAGCTCCCAAGTTGCCTCTGATTCTATGTGATGCTTCCATTGAACTTTACACCATCTAATAATCTTGTTTCTTGTGACCCTCTCCTTGGTTTCCAAGATCTTGATCGGTTGCTCGACATATGTCAAATCTGCCTCTAGTTCCAAATCTTTCATTGGCACTTGTTCTTCCGGCACTCTCAAGCACTTCTTGAGCTGGGAAACATGAAATACATCATGAGCATCTGATAAGTGAGCTGGCATCTCCAACTTATATGCTACTTCTCCTCTTCTGTCCAGAATCTTGAATGGTCCAATGTATCGAGGTGCTAGCTTGCCACTTATGTTAAACCTCTTATGACCTCTCATTGGTGACACCTTGTGTAGGATCGAAGAGCACGTGAAAAGCTACCATAGGGGGTGAATGGTAGATTTAAAAATCTTACGCAGCGGAAACAATTAAACCCCAACCCCTTCGGCAGAAAAACGATCTGTTAAAGAAATTGTGGTGTGAGACTAATGTAAACGTGTTTCACCGTGACAAAAGTGATAGATATCAGAGAGAATCAAGTCACGAAGAAAACACAAGAAGAATCACTCAAAACCGTCGACAGAAACTCATGTTATGATCGAAAGATCAAACAAAGGTCAATCTGTTCTACCCGATAAAAAACAGTTCTGGAATGCTGCAAAGAAACTCTGTATATCGTAGACCACAAATCCAATGACCGTGAAATTTTGATAGATGATAGATAATCAAGTTGTGAAGACAACCCAAAAAGAATCACGTCAATTGGATCTGTAAAACTCGAGTTATGATAAAACTACCGACAAAAGGTAATGCTGTCCAGAAACTCGACGAGTAGAACATGTCTGGAACAAGTCTGACGAACAAGGCACAAAAGTTCCTTCAAACTATGAATTTTATTCAATATAACACAAGAGGAACAAACCCAAAGTCGTGCACCACAAGCTCTAGGCCCCCTTTCTTATATAACCAGCTCGAAAGCCAACTCAACTCAAATCAGGGACCTAATCCTACTCTGTTCACGAATCGTAACTTTCTATAACTGCTTAGGATTCTTCTATACGCAGATAGAAGAAATCTTAAGACTTCCAAACACCTTAGGAACATATCCCACATTCCTAAACAACTCAAATTCCTGACGCACACGAAATCCTATCATAACCAACCCAAATCTTTCCATATTTGAGTCAAACCCGACTAAGCCGCAGCCTGAGTCCATAACCTAGTCGGTTGGACCTTTCCGACCAACTCTTTACGTCCACATCTCTTCATCACGTCTCGGAACCATGTAGCCACGTCCATGCACTCCTTGCACACGTGCAAACATCTTCCAATGACGTCCACGATACCTTCACATGCATTGTTCTTGATTCAATCATGTTGCGCGACCTCCTGATCAGCTCAACCACAATTCCTCCTAAATTTGGTTGTTGGAACCTCATCTCCTCCCTGAGACTAGTCCAATGGATGCCATCACCAGCCATGTCTTGAACTCAAGCAACACCTGCACACGAATAAACAACCAATCCATACGAGCCCAAGTCCTCGACTTGACTCAAGTTAGTTCCGAACACAACACCTTACGTGAGAACCTGACATAAGCATGTTGTGAAACCACTGTAACACGATATCATACTTGTCAACCAAAAATGCACCAAAGATTTAGCAAATGAATACTAAGCAATCTTTCCAGAGATGTAAAGCAAGTACGAAACATTGCAAATGAAAAACACAAGCATTGTGGTCAAGTTCCGGACCTTGCCAGAGCAACCCGAACCTTGAGCCGGAGCTAACAAAAACTAGTCGGACCTTACCAACAAGTCGGACCTAGTATCTAACATAGCCGGAGCTACCCAAACCAAGTCGAACCTACCGTCGGACCTTGCTGTAGCTCGGTGCTAGAGTCGGACCTTGATAAAAAGGTGTTTTGGTGATATTCAAAAATTTTATCGTCAAAGCAAGTGTATTCACTACAAGCCAATGTATTCAGCACACATAGGTCTTACAATCTCCCCCTTGATGAATGCATTGGCAAAACCATTTAAAATCCATACATTGGCTTATTCACATAAAAGTTTTGAAGGCAATTTCTCCCCCTTTGTAAATCAAAAGTAAAATGAGAAGAAAATCCAAAAATTATCCCATATTATCTCTCCCCCTTTATTCTCTCTCCTTATGCACATATTCTCTTTCTCTTCATGCTTATCTCTCCCCCTTTGACAATGTATTCAGCAAGTCATGAGGATATAAACAAATTATCTCTCCAACTTTAGTTGTTATAACATATACATATAAACAAAGCTCATCCAAGTCATACTATCAAGTACCTTACATTATCACATCAATTAGATATATAAAGTAGTGTAAACCATGCTAGAGATAAAATGTAATTTTAAATTTAAGTAAGTCATGATCTCACAAACTTAACTATTGCAAAACCTGAAATCATGACACTAGTTGCTGCATTTTATTATTTTTCAAAGCACAAATTTAGATCGTTGTTGCTGTTCCCAAGTGTTGTTGCTGTTCCCATTGGTGTCCGAAGAGGCTTGCTTTTGTCCATGTTGAAGCGCCTTAGGAGATCTTTTGTATACTTCGTTTGATGCACAAAGGTACCCTCCGTTGTTTGCTTGATTTGCAGCCCCAAAAAGTAAGTGACTTCACCCATCATACTCATTTCAAATTCGGAACTCATCATTGCTGAAAACTTGGACACAAGATCATGAGAAGCACAACCAAAGATAATATCATCCACATACACTTGAACGAATAATGAGTCATTGCCATGCTTAAGCACAAAAAGAGTTTTATCAACCTTGCCCATGGTAAACCCTTTTTCAAGTAAGAATGTTTTTAACCTATCATACCATGCTCTAGGGGCTTGTTTGAGATCGTACAAGGCTTTGGACAGTTTATAAACATGATTAGGAAAATCTGGATTTTCAAAACCTGGTGGTTGTTTCACATAAACCTCCTCATCTATGTAGCCATTAAGAAAAGCACTTTTAACATCCATTTGATATAGCTTAAAACCTTTAGATGCAGCAAAAGCTAACAAAATTCTTATGGTTTCTAATCTAGCAACAGGAGCAAAAGTTTCATCAAAATCTAGACCTTCAACTTGAGTGAAACCTTGAGCAACCAACCTAGCCTTATTCCTAACCACAACCGCATCCTCACTTTGTTTATTTTTAAATACCCATTTAGTTCCAATTAAAGTGTGACCTTGAGGTGGAGGTACAAGTTTCCAAACATTATTTCTTTCAAAATTTTCTAACTCTTCTTGCATGGCAATAATCCAAGATTCATTAGTGAGTGCGTGTGATATATATTTGGGTTCAAAAGAAGAAACAAAAGCAGAATGAGCATAAGAGTTTGGATCGTAAAAAATGGACCGTGTGACTCGTTCGTGCAAGCTTCCAATCATCTGTTGTGGGGGGATGATCTTTGTAAAACCGTAGGGGGAACAAATGTCTCACAAGCTTCATCTTCTTCATGTTCATCACAAATCGATGATCTTGTGACTTGAGGATGATTTGAATCAGCATTGATGGTTGTCGGTGCTGGTTGAGAATTAACATCCGGAGCTGAACCAAAGTCTTTAGCTGCTGAATTTTTGGGCAGCAGCTCCAATTCTTCCTCATCTTCAACGAAAATGCTCCCCCCTGTGGATATGGATCTGGACCTGCAATGTTTGAGCTAGTACCTGGGCTAGCTTCATCAAAAGACACTTCACAAGTCTCCACAATTTTGATAGTGTCATGTAAAAGCACACGGTAGCCTCTAGTATGAGATGGATAACCAAGAAACATGCCATCAGTAGATCTAGGTTCAAATTTACCAAGATTACCATGTTTCTTAACAAAGCATTTGCAACCAAAGACCCGAAAGTGTGTAACATTAGGCCTATGTCCAAAACGGAGCTCATATGGTGTTTTACCTAGCGTAGCACGCAAGAAAACACGATTTGAGACATAACAAGCGGTTGCTAATGCATCAGCCCAAAATTTCCTATGAGTTTGATATTCATCAAGCATAGTCCTAGCCATCTCAACTAAGTTTCTGTTCTTTCTTTCTACAACACCGTTTTGTTGAGGTACATATGGTGAAGAAAATTGATGATCTATTCTATTTTCAGCACAAAAGTGATCAAAAGATTGATTTTTAAATTCAGTTCCATTATCACTTCTAATTGCTTTTAAAGATCCTGGGTAATCAATTGATAATCTAAGAAATAAAGTTCTAAAGTGACTAAAAACTTCATTCTAAGACGCCATAAAGTAAACCCAATAGTATCTAGAATAATCATCAACAATCACAAGTACATACCATTTACCTCCAAAAGATTGAACACGTGAAGGTCCTACGGTGTCAAGATGCAAAAGTTGACATGGTTCAGTTGTCATGATCATTGTGAGAGGAGTATGTGAACCTGCAACCATCTTAGCATGTCTACAAGAAGAGCACACAATTTTTTTGTCCCCTTTAAGCTTAGGCAGCCCACGTATGCGATCAAGAGCACTAACACGCATTAGGTGATCAAAGCCTACATGACCAAGTCTACGATGCCAAAAATATAGGTCCTTTGAATCATTAGCAACTAGACACCTATGCTTAGAGGAAGACATATCAAAATCAGCTTTAAAAACTCTTCCAAACTGAGACATGTTAAAAATAAGCTCACTATTTGAACTTACAACTTTGCAGTAGTTTTTATTGAAAATAATTTCCAGATTTTCATCTAGCAATTGTGAAACAGAAAGCAAGTTGTATTTCAAATTTTTGACAAGTGCCACATCCTTCAAAGTGTAGTGATCATTTACTCTAACCGACCCTTAGCAATTATAGGAGTTCAAGAATTATCGGCAAAAGTAACATTCTCTACACATGACACAAAAGAGAGGGAGGAGAACCAATCATTGTTACCGTTCATGTGGCGTGAGCAACCTGAATCCACAATCCAAATGTTCTCCTTCCTCAAACATGTAACCTACATAGAAGCAAAATACGTCGATGACTTAATACTGGGGTTAGTCAAAAGGCATTTAGGAATCCAGTACTGAGTCACGCGACGTGCAGCAGGAAAAACACGCAAAAGCTAAGACAAAACAGCAGGTTTATGAGTCAAAGTTTGAGATTTTTTATTCTTAACTACTGACCAATAAGGTGTTACTTGTGTAGCACAAAATTCAGTAGCTCCGGAGGCAAAAACAGAAGGTCCGGAGGTAAATTTTGAATGTTTTTGACTCAAAACACAGGTTGTACATTCGGTTCAATATGTGCAGCAAATTTTGCATGAAAGTTATGAGATCTAGCAACCATTCTTTCCCTTTTCTGTTGTTTAGCTAGTCTATAACAAAAATCTATGACATGACCATCTCTACCACAGTAGGTACAATGAAATTTAACTTTGTGTTCATGTATAGATGAGCAAACAACATTTTTATTTGAAACTGAATGAAACAATACTCCTGCAGATTTGAAAACCACTTCTTTTTGTTTAGGAACTGTTTGAATCAAACCACTTCCTAATGACTTTACACTTTTAGGTGGATGTGCCTTAGCATGAGCATGAGAATCAAAACCTAAACCAGTTTTATCATTGCAAGACTTGGATGAATTAAGCAGCAAGTTTAGGTTCTTATTCCCATTACAAAACCGATCAAATGTCTTATGCATGTTATCAAGTTTATTGGACAGATCAAGGCAATTTTCACATGAAGTTTTTCCTTTTAATTTGCAATTGGAACAATATTTAACTTCACGACATCGTAAAGCATTATTCAATATAGAGATTTTATTCATAGCATCTTGCAGTTTCTTATCAAAATCATCACAACTAGAACAATGCAAATCAATTGTAGAACAAGAAGCATCTTTTAAGTTTCCAATATTAAGTGCAGCAAGCTTTTTGTTCTTTTCAATTTCAAGTTCAAGTTTATCAAGTGTGGAGGTATGTGCACTTCTTAGGGAGGACAACTGTTCATATATTAAGTCACATGAGGAACAAGAATCATCACTAGGAATCAAGTATTTCAAACGATTCATTTCAGATTCTAGTGACTCAATTTTAACAGCATTGTCCCTAAGCTTTTTTTCCTTTTTCTTAACAATAACAGTGGCACGAGAAATAGCATCACACATTTCTTCGCAAGTAGGACATACCTCTTCATTGTCGCTGTTGTGTTCTGCCTCCTCCATACTTGATCTTTACTTGCCCTCCATGAAGCACAAGTTTGCCAAATCATCTTAATCTTCATCACTTTCAATGTCCACGTCGCTTGAGCCAAGTTCCTGGAGTGCTGAGATAAAACTGTTCACCAATTGATGTCCTATAAAACCCTTCTTTTCTTCGTATCTTTTGCAGAGGAGTGCTTCGTTCTTGTTTTCTTTTCATCCCAGGAAGTAGGACCTGAAAGGTTAGGGCAATCTGAACGAAAATGTCCTGTCTTACCACATTCAAAGCATCGTTGAGGTCCGGAGCTTCCTCTCCTTCTAGTTCTCACATTTTGCAATGCTTTTGAGAACCGGGTAGAGATGAGCGCTAGCTCCTCATCTGGAAACTCCTCAATCTGTTCAAGGGTTAGAGAGGACAGCAAAGCAAGTGTACCACAAGATGATGTTTGACCAGAACTAGGCATGTCACATTTAGAAACAAAAGCAATAGACTTGTTGGGGTTCTTACGTGAGATTATGTCAATTTCATGAGTTTTTAACTTGGAATATAGAATATCTAAAGTAAGTGAACTCATGACAGTAGATTCACGAATAGATGTGACTTTCATCTCCCAAATTGACATATCTAATGCACTTAGCAATTGCCTAGCATTTTCAGCATCTGAAAAATTAACATTGACACTACGCAAGTTGCTGAGAATCTTATTAAAGCGAGCAAAAAGGTCATCAATAGACTCACCGGGTTGCATCTCAAAGTGCATGTATTCTTTCTTGAACATGTCTTGCCTTACCTCTTTGATCGTGTTGGATCCTTCGTGGTAGTCACAAAGTGTTTTCCACACATCGTATGCAGATCAGAGGTGTGCAACACGGTCGAAGTCACTTTGTGTTAATCCTTGTATGATCAAGTTCCGAGCCTTGTTGTTGTTGTCGACATCTCTCAGATTTGTAGTTGTAGCTTGATCGTTTCATGGCACTTCGTACGTCTTGCATACCTTCTCCCATATTGCAAAGCCTTGTGCCTGGATGAAAGCCTCCACGCGTGCCTTCCAAACCTGAAAATCAATACCAGCGAACACACAAGGTTTGGCAGAGTACTTCTCCATGATGATTAGTCAAAAACACGTGCAAATCATACAGATTAGAGCACCGTGGCTCTGATATTAATTTTAGGATCGAAGAGCACGTGAAAAACTACCCGAGGGGGGTGAATGGTAGATTTAAAAATCTTACGCAGCGGAAACAATTAAACCCCAACCCCTTCGGCAGAAAAACGATCTGTTAAAGAAATCGTGTGTGAGACTAATCTAAACATGTTTCACTGTGACAAAAGTGATAGATATCAAATAGAATCAAGTCAAAAAGAAAACACAAGAAGAATCACTCAAATCCGTCAAGAGAAACTCAAGTTATGATCGAAAGATCAAACAAAGGTCAATCTGTTCTACCCGAGAAAAAAAAACAGTTCTGGAACGCTGCAAAGAAACTTGTGTAGATCATAGACCACAAATATAATGATTGTAAAATTTTTACATATGATAGATAATCAAGTTGTGAAGACAACCCAAAAAGAATCACGTCAATTGGATCTGTAAAACTCGAGTTATGATAAAACCATCAACGAAAGGTAATGCTGTCCAGAAACTCGACGAGTAGAACTTGACTGGAACAAGTCTGACGAACAAGGCACAAAAGTTCCTTCAAACTACGAATTTTATTCAATAGAACACAATAGGAACAGCCCCAAAGTCGTGCACCACAAGCTCTGGGCTCCCTTGCTTATATAACCAGCTCGAAAGCCAACTCAACTCAAATCAGGAACCTAATCCTACTCTGTTCACGAATCGTAACTTTCCATAACTGCTTAGGATTCTTCTATACGCAGATAGAAGCAATCTTAAGACTTCCAAACACCTTAGGAATGTATCCCACATTCCTAAACAACTCAAATTCATGACCCACACAAAATCCTATCATAACCAACCCAAATCTTTCCATAGTTGAGTCAAACCCAACTCAGCCGCAGCCTGAGTCCATAACCTAGTCGGTTGGACCTTTCCGACCAAC
Source organism: Tuctoria greenei (assembly GCA_036927565.1). Classification (NCBI taxonomy): domain Eukaryota; kingdom Viridiplantae; phylum Streptophyta; class Magnoliopsida; order Poales; family Poaceae; genus Tuctoria; species Tuctoria greenei. Next base: position 173,419,020 of record JAYESD010000004.1, on the reverse strand, counting down.
TCTTTACGTCCAAATCTCTTCATCACGTCTCGGAAACATGTAGACACGTACATGCACTCCTTGCACACGTGCAAACATCTTCCAAGGACATCCACGATACCTTCACATGCATTGTTCTTGATTCAATCATGTTGCGCAACCTCCTGATCAGCTCAACCACAATTCCTCCTGAATTTGGTTGTTGGAACCTCGTATCCTCCTTGAGACTAGTCTAATGGATCCCATCACCATCCATGTCTTGAACTCAAGCAACACCTGCACACAAATAAACAACCAATCCATACGAGCCCAAGTCCTCGATTTGACTCAAGTTAGTTCCGAACACAACACCTTACGTGAGAACCTCACATGAGCATGTTGCAAAACCACAGTAACACGATATCATCCTTGTCAACCAAAAACGCACCAAAGACTTTGAAAATGAATACTAAGCAATCTTTCCAGAGATGTGAAGCAAGTACGAAACATTGCAAATGAAAAACACAAGCATTATGGTCAAGTTCCGGACCTTGCCAGAGCAACCCGGACCTTGAGCCGGAGCTAACAAAAACTAGTCGGACCTTACCAACAAGTCGGACCTAGTATCTAACGTAGCGGGAGCTACCCAAAACAAGTCGAACCTACCATCGGACCTTGCTTTAGCTCGGTGCTAGAGTCGGACCTTGATAAAAGGTGTTTTGGTGATATTCAAAACTTTTATCGTCAAAGAAAGTGTATTCACTACAAGCCAATGTATTCGGCACACATAGGTCTTACACCTTGAGGTAAACAAAATCTCCTACTTCAAAGTCTAGTTTCCTTCTCCTATTGTCCGCATAGCCTTTTTGCCTTGATTGAGCAGCCCTCAAGTTTTCACGAATAATCTGGACTTTATTCTTAGCTTCTTGAAACATATCCGGTACAAACACTTGGCTCTCTCCTGGTTCATTCCAAAATAATGGTGTCCTACACTTCCTCTCATACAATGCTTCAAAACGTGACATCTTCAAGCTTGCTTGATAACTATTTTTGTATGAAAATTCTGCATATGGTAAGCTCTTGTCCCAACTTTTCCCATGCTTCAGAGCACAAGCTCTCAACATGTCCTCTAAAATCTGATTTGTCCTCTCGGTTTGTCCATCAGTTTGCGGGTGGTATGCTGAGCTGAAGTTCAAACTTGTCCCCATAGCTTCATGTAGTTTCTCGCAAAACCTCAAGGTGAATTGAGGACCTCTATCATACACTATCTTCCACTACAAGGATTTCAGTTTATCGCAACGAAAAAATTCGTCGCAATAGGTTGTTTTTCGTCGCAATAGGTCGTTGTTGCAACAAAAAAGAGCATGGCGATAGTTTTTACGAATGGTCGTAACAATTCCAGCGGCGATAGGTTATTTGCAATGCCTTGGCATCCATGGCGAATAGTATGGTATTGCAACGATTTTACATCGGTGGCAAATAGGTTGCTATTGCAACGTTTTCATGTATTGCGATGATTTAACGTATCGCAACGAATTGTATTGTATTGCAACGGGTTCACGATCGTGGCAAATAGTATGGTATTGCAAAAATTTCATATTCGTGGCAAATAGTATGTTGTTACAACGATTTAGCGTATTGCGACGATTTAACGTATTGCAACAAACAGCGTGGTATTGCAACAGTTTCACATTCGTGGTAATTTTATGTGGTTGCAACGATTTCACAGGTGTGGCAATAGTACAGTATTGTAACGATTTCACATTCATGGAAAATAGTATGTTATTGCAACGGTTTAGTGTATTGAGACGATTTAACGTATTGCAACGAATAGCATTGTATTGCAACGATTTCGCAGGCGTGGCAATAGTACGGTATGGTAACGATTTTACATTCGTGGCAAATAGTATGTTATTGTGATGGTTCATCGTATTGCGACAATTTAACGTATTGCAACGAATAGCACTGTATTGCAACGATTTCGCGTTCATGGTAATAGTACGTGACTGCAGCGATTTTCACATTCGTGGCAAATACTACAGTATTGTAACAATTTTCACAGCCATGGCAAATAGTAACATATTGCAACGAGTTATGGTGTAGCGACGATTTACCATATTGCAACGAATATCACGGTATTGCAACGATTTCACATTCGTGGCAAATATTATGGTACTGCAACGATGTCACAGCCATGGCAAATAGTATGATACTATGACGGTTTAACGTCTCTGGAAAATAGTAGGTTAGTGCAACGAGTCACCAATCGTGGCGAATAGTACCGTATTGCAACGATTTCAGATCTGTGGGAACTAGTCTGGTACTGCAATGATTTCGTATCTGTGGCAAATAGTGGGGTATTGCAACGAGTCCACAAACGTGACGAATAGTACCGTATTGCAACAATTTCAGATCCGTTGGAACTTGTATATGGTACCGCAACTATTTCCCATCCGTGGCGAATAGTTTGGTATTGCAACGATTTCTTATCTGTGGCAATAGTGTTTTAATGCAACATTTTTTGAGTCGTTGCCAAATGTTTAAACTGCAACATTTTGTCATTCTATTGCCACGTTTTATCATCCGTATTGGCAATAGCTTCCTATTGCAACAATTTATCATTCATGACAAGAAATTAATAATGCCATGTTTTATAATTAGCGGCAGTAGAACCCGAATGCACCAGGTTTGAAAATTAGTGCCAACAGAATTACGAGTTTAACAATAAACATCCATCAATTGATATTACAACACGCATAACAACACTCAAGGATTACTTAAGTGACGTGTTTGCATGCTAAGAGTTTTCCTAAGATGATCGGGACCAATTGTTGGAGCAGGTGGCTTTTGGCGGTTCCTTATTTGTTGGACCTTCTGTGGAGTGGTTGCCATCATCATTTTGTGCATTTCAGCCATTGAGGCACGCATGTCCTGCATAGTTCATGATCAGCTGCTATCTGACCTTGTAAGTTCTGGACTTGAACAATTAACTCTTCATTCTTCTGGTTTATGCAGTCCATATGTGTGTTTAAGCTATCATTTCTTCCTTCCAAGTCCTGCACTATTTCATTGAGGCCTGCATTTCTAACTTCTAAGTTTCAAACTTGGTCATTGAGGTGTTTAGACATCTGGATATGCATACGTTCACGTTCGGGACCAGTTGGGTTAGCCATATAACCACGACCCCGAACCTGTGATCCTGCACAACCGATTGAGGATCTATAACAATGCTGGAAGATGTGGTTTCTCTCCTCATTTGGAATTGGGCCTCCCTGCTCAGCTTCCATGTCGTCCACTTGGGCACCGATCTATATACAAAAAGAAAAGTCACAGGCAATTTGCAAATATTTATTTAATTGGGGATTGTTTGAAGTGTTACTCACATGTACAGCTTCTGCTAGCTTGTTTGTCCCGTTACCGTTCAACAAATGGCTTGCCTCCCACAGTTGTATGTCATCGGGTTCTTCTCCGATCTCTGGGTCTCACTACATAAGATACAAGTAAACTTCGACATGTCGGTATACATATTGTTTGCAGTGCAAAGTAAAAGCGTGATTTATTTTTCATACCTTCTCGTAACTAAGTTGGGCGTAGGATTTGGAGCCAAGCAAGTGACACGCCTTTTGTCTGCTTCGATTTTGAGAATTGGTCATGCTTATTGACTGCAATAATTTTAAGAATTAATTCCACGAATGAAAGTAAATGAAATATTTTTTGTATGATGCGAAGCTATTAAAAAGTTAGCTGACCTTGAATCACTCAGACCCAAAGTATTCTATTAGGTGCAACCACTCGGGCGTCGTTACGTCTGCAGGCTGGTTTAGTATACGTTCTTCATCGGTAGAATAACTCTTATAGGTGGCATGCAAAGTCGAGCGACGCCCCTTGTAGCGCTCAATAGCAATATTCAAAATTTTTCTTGCACTCTCCGATGTGTCCTCCATGTCCCAGGAATCTTGTACATTGTATAACAAGTTGCTGTAAATGTACAGGATGGAGATTGCAAGAAAAAATACTTGTGTGGGGGTGTGACAATACTAACCAAAATGTCTCGTACTACGTATCTCTTGTTACTATGGCCAACCTCTGCCCACTTCCTTGCACCACTGAGGGATGCATGTATTTTTGTAAACATAACCACATCATCGACAAAGTGTCGCTGATTAATACCAACCGCAACACCCAACCTAGCGGAGAACTGAATTGGTAGCTTCACATGCTCTGTTCTACTAACTTGGGATGCATAGCATATTCTGGCAACCTTAAGTCCTTTAGCCACACTTCTTCTTACCTTCCTTCCTTCTGTTACATTGATTCAAACGGTAAATGATTAAAGCAAATTACTGCCTGAACAAGTTTAGTATCATGTACAAATAGTGTGAAAAGAAGAAAAGTCTGATGTTCATACCATCTTCAGGACGAGTGCGGCAAATACGAGCATGGGATGACCGCATCATGCCAGCACCATTTTGTTCTATAGTACTCCCTCCTGGTTTATATTAATTGTCGCCAACAAATGAATTAAAAATAAACTACTACAGTAGTTAGGACTGTCCTAACGACAACTATTTTGATGGGGGGGTTACATTATTGACTTCTTTGTTGCTGTTTATACCCTAAAATGAGCCATCAGGTACACATGTCAGTGGCGGTATGCACTCGTAGTACTGCAGAGGATTTTCAGTCCATGAGCGAAGCAGGCAGGACTGTGAGGGGGCATGCAGCTGGCAAAGCTAGACTAGACAAAGATAGGGTTCGCCGGTTCAGTCTGACTGATATCAGCCGGAGCGCGTCTCGAAGAGAATTATTAGTTGTAGGGCAAGTAATGAACGCCAGCGGTAGCAGGTGGCGAATGCAAGACAGATAAGGTGGGCAGCTTGCGAGATTGAAATCCTTCGCAGTACTGCACCTGCATTAGCTGCCACTAAAATGTGGGCCCATGAGACATCGGGTCTACTTGTCAATGGCGGCTACTACAGGTGCAGTACTACATAGTGCCCGCTTGCGACACTCGACAAAGCGAGGGTTCGGTCTCGCCGAAACTCTCGAGGAGGATTGGTGGCAGGGCGAGTAATGGCCAGGGATTTGCAGGCGACGGGGTAATCATGGCACACGAAGGATGGGACGTGGCGATGGGCGAGGGAGACGCGTCGGGGAGGACACTGAAGTGGCCAGCAGCAGGGCGTGGGCGTGGGCGCCGGTGCCGGCCAGAGTGGCCGGCGGCGAGAGAGCCCAGCGTGGAGGCATAAAAAATCACGCCATCAGACAGGTTGATGAACTGTTAACTATAAAGACTAAGTACTAATAAGAAAGTAGAATCGCAAGGCATGCTAAAACAATTAGTAGAGCCTAGGAAAGAATGCAAATGACCATGATACACCCATCATCGATACATCTAAAGGACAGAACGTAGTCTCTCAAAATGCTCAAAATTCAATGCCAAAGGAGTAGAGTAAAAAACTAACACGCTCTGCCAAAACAAATGGCATGGTAGAGAGGCAGGTAGTAATGTGATGTGATATGGGTAGTTGGAAGCTACTACCGAGGATAGAGTTGGAGTGGGACATTTTTTAAGCTCCAAAAGTAAAATTACGCTCGGGCGGAAGGAGTATTTCTAGTTTGTATATCTATACCTGCTGTTGGTTCATGCATCGTAGTAGTACCAGGGAGTGAAGAACCTCGGTGTTCCTGAACATCATGTGCTGCAATATTCTTTGCATACCATGCAAATGATTTAATATTGTCTAAATTTGTTTATTTTTTTAGTAAACACATTTATAGTTATACCAGATGCTTGTTGGCCACCATGAATGCTTGTAGACGACATCATGGTTTGATGTCTTGTTCCTAATGTAAAGAGCATTGTAAGTAGTCATTCCAAATAACAGTGATAATGTTAGATTACATGACCGACGTAGATTTTGGATCGGACGGTGTGCTTTCTATAAACTGCAGTGTTTGTTACTATCGGAGGAATTGGAAAAGAAAGAATAGAAAAAAACGTACGATCCAAGAAAGCCACAAGAAAGAAAAAAGTGAAAACCATGGGAACTAAAAATCTTAGGAATACAAATTTGTACCACGCCTATGCTTTGAAATATATGATTATACTAATCAAGCTCTAGTCTTTTACTGATTGATACTTAACCTCGTTTGTTGCATTTGCCAAGGTTTGAGGCCAACAAGGGCTACTGCTTTGACAATGTCACATCGCCAGATGCGGTGTTCCAGATGTGGAAGCACCTGCATGGCTTCCGTTGGAAGGTGAACGACTCGCGGAAGATGTGCGAGGTCGACTACGCCAACATCCAAGTACGTCACTGTCCGCTGCCACCATTTTCCATTGTGCCGCCACTGCATGGTGTTCACCTGCCGCTGCTCGTCATCCTTTCGCAGGGTCGGGATGCGCTGGTGGCCCATTTCTCCAAGTCATGCTGTGCGGAAGGGCCAAAGAGAATTCGATTTCTGTACCAAGGGGTTAAGAGATAAGACCATCTGATTCGCAGGCTAGTAATGGTGTTTGGGAACATGGTAATTTTGGAGTTTTAGAGCAATTAGCATAACCGTGGTATTTGAGATTACTATGTTATTTTTTACAGAATGGTGTTTGTCAACCAAACAGTCCTATGTATTGCAAAATCGTGGTATTACAAAACTGTGTTATTGAAATACTTTGGTATTGCCATGTCATTTTAAAAACTGTGGTTTCCAAAACTTTAGTATTGAAAAATTGTGTCAGCCTAAAGCTTTACCTGAACCACTGCGGATGGTCTTAAAGGCAGGCCCGGCTCTGGGCCTAGGCAGGCGGAAATAAATTTTCTGCGGCCTTGCCGCACAACTTCGTGCGTGCGCCCCCGCCCCGCACGCCGTCCCATGGAAATCCCACTGAGATCCATCGCTTCGCGCTGGTGGGTTTGTTGTCTGGAAACCGAAGGATGGATATCCCGCGTGTCCCGCTCCCACGATTATGCGATTTTGATCGAACGGCGTGCTAGGCGGGGGCGCACGCGCGATGTTGTGCGGTAGGGTCATAGAAAATTTGTGGGCTACTGCCTAGGGCCAGGCTGGTGGGTTGGGGTGGTGGGGCGGGCACGATGACAGCTGGTAAAGAGAAAAGAAATAAAATTAATTAAGTGTGTAGCATTTTATTTTCGTAATTTTTTAAAATATAATTCTACTACGTACATCCTACTAATGTTAGTTCAATGCTTTGTCCAAAAAATCAAATAAAAGAATAAGGAGGGAGTATTTATTAGATACAGTATAATATTACTAATGTGTTAAATTTCCAGATGCGATGTTTTACGATAAAAGGAGGAGTTTTCGTTAGTGCATGTACTGTAGGACACGTTGTTCATGAACATAAAATAGAAGACATTTTTCATTAACATAAAAACAACACATATATTACAAACAAGAAAAAAACACATAGAAAACAAAAGAAAAAACTACTACTCATCCTACTCTACTCGGAGGAGGACTTGTCCACCTCCGCCGCCGCCTCCGCCTCCGCATCTGCTACTGGCGCCTCTGCCTCCGCCGCAACCGCCGGCAGGGCATCCTCCAACACCAGATCAAACTTCTTCCGGCTGACGGCGTTCACGAGTTGCTCGCGAAACCCCTCCCCGGCCTCCTCACCGATCGTCTCGTAGAGGCAGTCGAGACGAGCGGCAACAAAGCCTAACCCGAAGACGAGCGGCAACATTTTGTAGTTTTTGCCACGTCTAGTAATTGGAATAATACTTACACTAAATCTGGTCAGGGTCAAACTTTCTTGCTGTTTTGAACTTGTTGCATGCTCACATGTACTTTTAATCATAAAGAATTAATCAAGTAATTAACTCACATGTTGATTTTTTATGAGCAAATATAAATTGAGAAAAGATCAAGAGAATATGCATGCATCGCACTTCTTCCTTTGAGATGGCTTATCATTGCACTTAGATATGAACTTGGAAGAAGTTGTGTATGACTAAAACCATGTCCTTAACCTTCTGATTGTCAAATGACATAGGCTTGGCTTGGTGGAATAGAATAAGGCAGATGCATATATAATCTCTTGCAAATATCATATGATCTAAATTTTTTCTTTGAAAAATAATAAAACGCAGCAACAAGTGTCATGCTTTCAGGTTTTGAAAGAGTTAAGTTTGTGAGATCATGACTTGCTAAAATTGAAAATTACACTTGATCTCTAGCGTGGCTTACACTACTTTATGTATTTCATTGATGTGATAGTGTAAGTTACTTGATAGTATGACTTGGATGAGCTTTGTTTTATATGTATATGTTATAATATGCTCATAACAATTAAAATTTCTCTTTTGAACCTTGTTGAATACATTGTCAAAGGGGTAAAGAAAATATGTGATTTTTTTAAGAGAAGTGTGCAAGGGGGGGGGGGAATTGATTACACATTGCACATATTCAAAAGTGTTTTTAGCAAAAAAATTTTCAAAATAAAAAATTGTTTATGTAGTTTTGCCAAAGGGGGAGAAATTGTTTTCAAAATTTTTAATGTGAATAAGCTAATGTTCGGATTTTAAGTGGTGTTGCCAATGCATTCATCAAGGGGGAGATTGTGAGACCTATGTGTGCTGAATACATTGGCTTGTACTGAATATATTGGCTTTGATGATATAAGTTCTAAAATTCTGCCAAAACAATCTTTTTAGCAAGATCCGACTGTAGCTCCGAGCTTCTACAAGGTCCGACAATAGGTCTAACTTGCTTTGTTAAGGTCCAACATGTTTTTGGGTAGCTCCGGAGAGCTTTGTCTTTAGCTCCAGCATGTCTTTGATAGCTCCAGCATGTCTTTGTTAAGCTCCAATATGTTTTGCTAGGTCCGACTTATGTTGGTTAGCTCTGACATGTTTTTCTAGCTCCGGCGCTAGGTTGTACTAGCTTTCGTAAGCTCCGGCGCTAGGTTGTACTAGCTTTTGTAAGATCCAGCACTAGGTTGTAATAGCTTTGGTAAGCTCCGGCTCAAGCTCCGGTTAGCTTTGGCAAGATTCGAAGCTCGATCGCAATGTTCCTGCTTTTACCGTGAAATGTTTCGAACTTGCTTTACATTGTTGGAAAGATTTCTTAGTATTCATTTGCTAATTTTTTTGTGCGTTTTGGTTGATATGGCTGATATCATTTTACTGTGGTTCTGCAACATGCTTACGTGAGGTGCTCACGTATGATAATGTAGTTTCGAAACTAACGAGAGTCAAGTCAAGGACTTGTGCTCGGAAGTATTGGTTGTTTATTCATGTGCAGGTGTTGCTTGAGTTCAAGACATGGCTGGTGACGGGATCCATTGAACTAGTCTTAGGGAAAAGATGAGGTTCGAAAACCAAGTTCGGGAGAAATTGTGGTTCAGTTGATCGGGAGGTCGCGCAACATGTATGGATCAAGAACAATGCATATGAAGGTATTGTGGACATCGTTGGAAGATGTTTGCACATGTGCAAGGAGTGCATGGAAGTGGATACATGGTTCCGAGCTGTGAGGAAGATATGTGGATGTAAAGAATTGGTGAGAAAGGTCCAACCGACTAGGTTATGAACTCAGGTTGCGGTTGAGTCGTGTTTGACTCAAATATGGAATGTTTTGAGTTGGTTATGATAGGATTTCGTGTGGGTCACGAATTGGGTTGTTTTAGGAATGTGGGGTATGTTCCTAAGGTGTTTGCAAGTCTTAAGATTGCTTCTATTTGTGTATAAAAGAGTCTTAAGCAGTTATGGAAAGTTTCGGTTCATGAATTGAGTAGGATTAGAGTCCTAGTTGAGTTTGGGTTGGCCTAAGGGCTGGTTATATAAGCAAGGGAGGCCAGAGCTCATGGTGAACGACTTTGGGGCTGTTCCTCTTGTGGTTTGATCAATAAAATTCTTAGTTTGAAGGAACTTGTGTGCCTTGTTCGTCCGACTTGTTTTCTTCAAGTCTTTCTCCTCGAGTTTCTGCATAGCACTATCTTTCTTCGGTGGTTTTATCATAACTCTAGTTTTACAGATCTGATTGATGTCATTCCTTTTGGGTTGTCTTCACAACTTAATTTTCTATCATATGTCAGAATTTCACTATCATTGGATTTGTGGTTTCTGATCTACATGAGTTTCTTTGTTGTGCTCCGGAACTATTTTTTTTACTCGGTAGAACAGTTTGACCTTTGTTTGATCTTTCGATCTAACTTGAGTTTCTCTCGACGGATTTGAGTGATTCTTATTGTGTCATCTTTGTGACTTGATTCTCTCTTATATCTATCACTTTTGTCATGGTGAAACATGTTTAGATTAGTCTCACACATGATGTCTTTAACAAATCGTTTTCTACCGAGGGGTTTTTATTGCTTCCGCTGAAAAAGTTTTAAATATACCATTCACCCCTCTATGGTAGCTTTTCACGTGGTCTTCAATCCTACAGACTCGCTGGCACACATCACACAAAGCTATGTATTCAGCTATGTCCTTTTTCATGCTAACCCACCAATAGCATGTCTTCAAGTCCTTGTACATCTTTGTACAACCGGGATGAATTGAGTATGGTGAGTCATGTGCCTCCTTTAATATTGGCTCCCGAATATGCTTCACATTAGGCACGACAATCCTTTTTCCAAGCCATAGGGTACCATGGTCATCCTCATCAAACCTGAATTCTCTTCCCTCTTGGGTCTTTTCCTTGATTTATTGGATTTCCTCATCCATTGTTTGACCTTCTCGAATCTCCTGCTCCAAGGTCCTAACTCCATTATCCCCGTCTCATTCGCAAATCCGAGATTCAACCATTCAAACTCCTTACATAACTCGGATGGCAATTCTCTAAACGTGAGCTGATGACTTACTCCTTTTCGACTCAAGGCATCGACCACTACATTAGCCTTCCCCATGTGACAACTAATTCCCACATCATAATCCTTGATGAGCTCCAACCATCTTCGCTGCCTCCAATTCAGATCCGTTTACGTGAATATGTAATTGAGACTCTTGTGGTCTATATAAATCTCACATCTATGACCAAGAATGTACTGCAAGTTCAAGATCATGTGTAGAATAATGCTGCTCATGTTTCTTCAATTGCCTCGATGCATAGGCTGCCACTTGACCTTCTTCCATGAGCACACATCCAAGTCCTTGTCTTGATGCATCGCAATAAATATCAAAACTCTTGCTCACATCTGGCAAAACCAAAACAGGTGCGGTGGTTCACCTCTTATTTAGCTCCTCAAAGTTGTCTTGACAAGTTGGAGTCCATTGGAATGCTTTCCCCTTCATTAGCAATTCTATCATGGGCTTGGCTATTTTGGAAAAGTCCTTGATGAACCGACGGTAATATCCAGCCATCCCGAGAAAACTTCTTATTTCCTTTACATTTTGGGGCAGTTCACATTTAAACATGTCCCTCACTTTTATGGAGTCGACCGATACTCCTCCTCCAGAGATGATATGGCCCGAAAACGACACTTCCCTCAACCAAAACTGGCACTTGCTGAATTTTGTCAGGTGGCATACCTGGCAACTCATCCGGAAACACATCCAAGAATTCACACACCACTAGAATCCTCTCAATTGTGGCACCGTCCTTGTGATTCAGCTCCACTTGCTTTGGTGCATGTTGAGTTGTTTCAACCTCAATGCTGATCCCCTCCTCATTGGTCAACTTCATCGTCTTTGTGGCACACTCAATGACTCCACTGTGCTTCCTCGACAAGTCCATACCAAGTATAATGTCCAATCCTTGAGAATCCAAGACAATGAGGTTGGCAAAGAAGTCTACCCCCCTTATTCTAAGTCTCACTTTTGGACATACTATATTTGTCCTCATCTCTCCTCCAGGGGACTTAACCAACAATGTATACTTCATATGAGAGATAGGCAAACTATACTTGGCAACATACTTTGATGCAATGAATTAATGCGATGCTCTAGAATCAAATAAATAGTTGCAGGGTTGGAGTTTGCAAGAAACATACCAATGGCCACGTCATCCGCTTGTTGGGCTTCCTCCGTTGAGACATGGTTCACATTGCCACAAGCAAAATTCTGCTGGCCGCGGTTCCCTTGTTGTTGTCCTCCATTGGGTCTTGAATTTTGTCTTGGAGCATTGCTTCCTTGACCAAGGCCTGACTTAGGACATTGAACTGCAAAATGTCCTACTTCTCCACATGTATAGCACTTCCTAACTGCACTAGAATTATTGGGACGAACTTGATTTTGAACATTTGCACCAGGAAAGTTGGCACGAGGTGCAAAAGGCATTAGAGGCCTAGGTGCTTGCATGACAAGGCGTTGCTGCACAAACTGAGCTGGGCGTGGTGCATAACAGGGGTGGTGTACAGAAGTAGAAGAGTTGTAATAAGGCGTATTAGGTGGCGCAAAGCAAGGGCGCACATTACTTCCTTGTGGTTGTCCCTTATATGGAGCCTTCCTCTTGTTATCTAGCTCCATCTCACTACTTTATTCTCCACAACAATTTCTTTGTCCATTAGCTTCTGGAAGTTGGCATAATCACAATTCAGCAATTGTACCTGGATCTCATTGTTCAAGCCCCTCATGAACAAGTATTGTTTCCGACCCTCCCGGCTGACATCTTCCGGCGCATACCTTGAAAGTTGAGTTAACTTATTAAGATATTCACTCATGCTTGATCTTCCTTGCCTCAAGTTCTCAAATTCTTGCCTCTTTAGAATCATAACACCTTCCTGCACATAATGAGAATGGAAGCTCTCCTTGAATTCAGCCCAAGTAATCCTCTCATGGTTCTCATGGGCATTGCATAAAGTATCCCACCAATCTGCAGCTGCTCCAACTAGATGATGAGAAGCAAAAAACACTTTCTCCCGGTTGCTGCATTGAGCAATGGCTAGCTTCTTCTCCATAGACTTGAGCCAATCATCGATGTCCATAGGGTTAGCAGCTTGAGCAAAGGTCGATGGTCTAGTCCTCATGAACTCCCCCAATCTTTTTTTAGGCGGTGAGGGTGGCGGTGGAGGCATGTGAGGCTGATGGTTGTTGTTGCTAGCCTGCAGCTGTCTCATAGTCTGTATCATAGTTTGCATGAGCTGGTTTTGCACAGCCAATAGCTGCTCAAGGTTGATAGCTCCTTGGGCAGGTCCCTGGTTGTTCTCAGGTGCTTCATTGTTCTCCTTCTCATCATTGGCATCCCTCTGGTTGCGAGTCCTCACCATTTGAAGAAAAGCAAGAGATAAGAATTTAGAAAACGTCCCCAACTATATGCATCAAGGGATATAAAACTAAACAACTAACTATACTAGCCGACATGGATATGGCAATGCTAAAGCATCCCACAATCCTCTACAAAGCACACAAACAAACATTACATAGCAATCAGCACACCAAACAAACCACAACGCTTCCTGAGTGTTCCTATGTGCTCTAAAGTGTCCATTCTATCTAGGTTGCGTCCTACGGTCAACCTGTGGCTCTGGTACCAATTTGTAACACTAGGTTCTGAAAAATGAACCAAGTGCAGTATATGTGTGCCCAGGATGTTTAACACACATACACAAGTGATTCACAAATGATAAATAGATAATTACCACAAGATAAGATTAATTAATCACTTTATTACACAATTTATAATATCCTTGAATACAAGCTCTAATGAATATTAATGACAAGTTTGAACTAATGCAGCAGAAATAAACTAAATCTGAGGTAAACGAAATAAGCAAGCTAAGCAAAGGGTAGCGCAGCTCCAAGCAACACCACAGGCAAAGCTGATGGCAGCACACAGCCTAGAACTCCTCATTAACGTAGTGATACTCCCAATCCTGACCTGCAACTCTTGGTGGGGGGATTGCAAGGGTGAGTACATGTTGTACTCAACAAGTGTGAGAAGTATGACATGTAGCTGATACAAATGACGAATATGATAAAGGGTAAGTGCTGAAAAATACATTAAAACATTTGAAAAGCAATATATTGTATGTACGTGAAGTAACCCATCATAAACCATGTAGTTATCATAATACCAGTCCATATTTCATTACCATCATCCATATTCTGGACTTCTCATTAACATTAACCATATCCATTGCCATAAACCATAACACCATCCCATAACCAGTACCAAACCATCCCAATCCCAAAACCCCTCTAATCATGTAGGTCATTCAGGTGCTCTTAACCGAGAGCACGGCTATCATGATAGTTTTTAACACTCTGTAGAGTTTGTACCACTTTATCCACGTGTTCATGATTTCATCACCCGTCGGCGAATAAAAAACATCCCTTATGCCAATTACATTTCCTTTGGTGTATGGCCAAGAGATCACAAAATATATTTTACAAAGAGACTACTAGCATGTGCAGACCCACTGAGGTTTCACCGGTGGCGATGCCTCCAACGAAGGATATCTTCAACCAAGGGCCCCCTCTTGTGCCATTCGGATCCCAGGGAGTCCCACTACTTATACAATCTCAATCCAACTCCCCTTCCTCGGTGCGCCAAATGATCCGTGCAGTACTAGTAATACCCCAATTAATCAGCTACGCTGCACCCATACTTGGCCTCGTGGTGGCACTGTTGTCCTGACATATTCTCGCATGAACCGGCCCTTAGATCTAAAGCAAGCAATCACCATGTCTTCCAACCCATCAACATATCAGGCTTGCTTAGAGCACCCATTACCATATCATATTAACCAGTTCATATCAACCATAATCTCATTAATGCATGTTTAAATGTTATAGTTGTTTTCTCATTCCAATAGATTAAGCGAAACAAAGGTAAAAATCCCTTCCCGACTCTCTACCAGTTATTTCAAGTGACAAGGGTGGTTAAACAAAGCTAGTAAACTTCCTATCCACTACAAGAATCCCAATCAATTACGTCGGCCAGGGCCGACGTAATTAACGCCTAAACCGACGTAAGTTACTTAATTATGTCGGTTTTCCTTAATTATGTCGGTTCCCGGCTGACGAAGTAGTTTGGATGTAATTAAGGTAACTTACATCGGCGGCCAACGTAAGTTACTTAATTACATCGGTTTCTGAGAATCGACGTAAGTTATTTACCAGGATGGGCCGCAGGCTGGGTCAAAGTACTTACGTTGGCCAAAGCCGGCCGACGTAAGTTAAGTGGTATAACTTACGTCGGTCTGGCCACACCGACGTAAGTTACGTGGTATAACTTACGTCGGTCAGGATATACCGATGTAAGTTAAACTGGGCAAACTTACGTCGGCTCTGCAGTAGCCGACGTAAGTTAAGTTTTCGAAATTTTTTTTAAAAAACAGAAACTAACTACCTCTCACGATGGCGAGAGCACAGAACAGATACAGATAATGTTCTAGAACAGATACATAGCACAACAGTTACAAAACATTATCCAAAACATTGACAACAACACAATTTGCAAATTAAGTTTCAGCGGGCTACGCGCTAGCCCTCCACTACCTCCAGGATCTTCTCGGCGCGTTCTCGAACACTACAGATGAAGCATAGTCAATAGTGCGAAACAGTTAGTACAACTGGAAGTGGGTGGTGGATCAAAAGGGAATCAAAAGTTGGCAGAATCAATCAACCATAATTTGCAGAAATAATTTTTCCTACACACGGATCAGCGATAAACAAAGTAGGTGCTGTCCAAATTTTTAGAAAAACTGTCAACTTGCAAAGACAGTATCTCATCAACCATAAGTGCTATGAAGTCAAATGAATACTCTTTGGAAAGCTTTAGGGGTCCTCTACAAGTTCTCTATTCAACTCCAGACCTAAAAATGTCATCTATCTATTCTAAATTGAGTTTGAAGGCAAAGTTGTCAATCTGAACTGAACATCAAATTCAGAATGCTAAAGCTTTTTGACTACTACAGAAACTATTTCAACGGAGCTAAAGGAATATTGAAATGAATACGACAATATTACATGCTCTGGTGTCTGCTGCGGCGGAAGCTTAGGAATCTCGATATCCTGACTGCTATGTCGAGCAAGAGCCTGTCATTGCAAAATATTAGAAGATATATGTTATTGAAATGCTATGAAATTTAACTATGGTACTTTAAATAACTTATCACCACCGTTGCTTACATCTGGGCTATCATTAAGGCCGTCCTCTGCTGCTCCTCCCTTGCCTCCGCTTTCGACCTCTCCAACTCTGCTTGGGTCTGCGTCAGCGTCTCCTTTAAGGCGAGGAGCTCCAGCTGGGTCTGCGAGAGACGACCACTGGTGGACCAACCGGACGAGGCCTGCGATGATGAAGCGCCTCTCAAAGGTCGCGTCGACCTCGAGTCGAAAACTCCATCAAAAATGGCAAACCTGTAAAAGAATGAAAACACTAAGTAGAAGAAGATAAATTGAAAAAGAAATGAAACACATGAACAACTCACCATGCATGGGCCTTCCCGCCTCCACTTGTGTACGCAGCTTGGGGGTCGATCGGCGCGCTTTCCCAATCGTAATGCGCATCGTGTATCTTCGCGACCTCCTGCGCGTACTTTTCCTACAAAACAAATAAATCTTGTAAGCATGTCAATAATAGTATTAGTTATAATGAAATCGATGAATTTTGAAAACTTACCAGACGGTCGGCTGCGACCTGACTACACTGCCCTGGCTTAGAAGGGTCACTTCCCTTGTGACCTCTCTTCCAACCCTGGGTCGGGGTCGGCTCATGACCCATCTCTCGCTCCTATATAGCCGTGTTAGTGAGATAAATATATTAGGAACACATAAATAAATTGAAAAATCACTTACCATGCATTTAGCCAAACGCAAGTAGTCGTCGCCGCCATAGTTGTGCTTGCTGTCGGACCCCATGCGGCACTGTCTAGCCTTTGTGGACTTATTGATGAAAGCGTCGCTAGCCCAATACCGACAGAGAGCTATGTATGCCTCAGTGTTACCCTGTAACCAGGAAATAGTAACTTGCACATATTTCATTTTTCATCAATGCAGTTAACATACAAAGATATTGTAAATACTTACAATATTAAAAAATTACCTCCGCGTACTGCTCCTCTGTCAAGTACGCATCGGAGTCCTTCCTAAATGGACCCTTTGCTGCTCCTGCCCCTGCTCCCGGGGGTGCCGCTTGTAGTACACGTTGATTGCCTAAATCCGGGCGTTCGACAACGCCGCTGTCGGTGGTTTTGATCCGGCGGATCTCCCGACACTACTAAAGTGTTAGAGGAGTTTGAGGTTCGGTGTGGGCGCGCGGAGATTCAAGAAGGTGAAGTGTTAAGTGACACAAGAGACACGAAGATTTACGTGGTTTGGGCCGCCTGAGCGTAATACCCTACTCCAAGGGGTGTGTTGGTGTTGTATTGGATGTATGAGCTCAATGTCAGTTGAGAGTGTAGAGTGAGCGTGTCCCCTATGTATCGTCGGCCTGTCCTTTTATATTACAAGGGCAGGCCGTTACAAGTTAGCCTGGTTCAACATGTGGCCCCGGCGGTTACTAATATTGATACACATTTGATGCGCTTAATTACCCTTAATAACCGAGTTACGGGCTTTGACAGCACCGTTACTGGTAATTAAGGTCGTCCGATCATGTGTCACTAATATAGTATTAATGACACTTAATCGGGTCTTGAAGTCCTTGATTCCCCTTTGAAGATCTGGTGCCGTTGTGGAGTCTTCCGGAGGTTAGAGGCTGAAGATCCGACGGTTGGACACGTGGCAGCTCTGGAGCATACTGTGGGGATAGGTCCGGGGGTGCCATTTCGGTTCATAGCCCGGAGCTTCCCCCTTGTGGGCGGTAGCTCCGGTTTGATAGTACACGTGGCGACCCTGGGTCTAACCATGTCAGGGAAGCGGGTCCAGTTATGTCTGACATGTGGGCCTCCGAAGATCTTCAAATCAAGTAGATGAGATTCCCTTGAGATCTTTGCAATCTCAAGGGGTATACGGTTCCCAGGGTACCGACAGTGGCCCCCTGGGCCCACCTCTTGGGAAGATCCCTTGGGTGAGGTAATTCCGCCGGAGGTGGGTCCATCCTTTGACTTTTGAACTTCAAAGGTCTTCAGATGTGCCGTTGGCGATAGTTTGGAGTTAAATCCTCGCCGTGTGGTATATCCTGTGTGCGACAAATGAGATCTTTGGCGTGCGAATCTCACGCAATTGAAGTTCGCTGGTTCCCAATGCAAAAATTGTATCGGTTCCGAGCGCCTTGTCAGGCCGCCGCCTTCGGGCTTCCCGCCTCATGATGACAACCGTTCGCCTGGGTAAGAACCTCGACTTGATCGTCGGGTGGTCCCGGGCCCTCTTGTCATCGGCTGGGTGGAATTTTTGAGTAGTATCTTTGACTTCCTTGAGGTTTCCATCCAAGCGTTGCGAGGGCTTACTTAAGAAGGAAAGTGCGCACCGTCTGGGGTTCTTTACGCCTCTCATCTGATCTTGCGCTCAAACTCCCAACTTGTGCTTGCTTTTCCTCTCTTGCCTCGCTATGCCGCGATGGAGTTGGGTCTCCGCGAGAGCCGTTTGAAGACTGAAGGTGACCTGAAGAAGGTCCGGGCCCTCACGGGATGGTCCCCGGACTTCTTCAACTGCCTGGTCCGTGCCGGGGGAGAGCTCCCGTTCGAGAAGGAGCACGCCGGCGAGATGGTGTACTTCTCTTCGTACGCCATGGTGGGGTTGATCCCACCTTTTCCCTCCTTTTTCTTGATGCTTCTAGACTTCTATGGTCTGCAGCTGTATCACCTTGGCCCCCACTCCATTCTTCTTGTGTATGTCTTCGTCCACTTCTGTGAAATGTGGGTGGGCATCCCCCCCTAGATTGAACTTTTTCGGACCTTCTTCACCGTCCATACCACCGGTAGGAGTAATGAGTACATTGGCTTCTACTACTTCGTGAAGCGCAAGAAGTGCCCATTCAAGTACCTCCGATCGTTTCCCTCTGGAAAGTGGGATGATTGGAAGAAGGACTGGATAGTCATCCGGGTGGAGCAGCACGAGAAGCTGGAGCTGCCCGAAGGCCTCCCCAACATCGACACTGCAGTCTGGAGTGAAGCTCCAGTGCTGTCGGATGCCTTTAACCCTGCTCTGACCAGGATCCGCCAGTGCGTGGAGGGAGGATTAACTCCTCAGGCGGTATTTTGCAATTTCCTGGTCAACAGGTGGGCACCGCTGAAGAGGAGAGAAAAACTCGCTTGGGCCCTCAACAGCGTGATGGACGACGACCGGGTCGAGACCGGGCTGAAGTCCAACATGGCGGGGGCAACCTTGGAGTTTCATCTCAAGAGGTTCCAGCACGGCATCGACGTCGCGGGTGATGACTTGACCCCGCCACCAGCCTTTCTCCCTTTGAACATGGAAGTAGAGTTCAGCAGGGAGCTCCGGCGGATGATGCCGGTGCTTGACGACCTTGGTGTCGTCGAGAGAAGATCGGCCTCCAGGGTGGTGATCCCTGGGGTTTCCGAAGGTGGCTCCGACCCTGCCCCGAAGCCAAGGATCGAAGTCGTCGACAAGGGCAAGGAGCCGGCGAATGAACCCTTGATCCGGAAGAGGAAGCTGCAGCATGCCGACGGAAGGTCCGTCAGGCCTGCAACCTCTGCATCAGTTCCTTCTCCCCAGAGGGGGAGGTCTTCTACAACTACGGCGACTGTACTCGCAGCGGCGTCTTCCCGGGGTGCTAGCTCTGGGCATGCGACTCCAGCACCAGGGCCAGTTGAGGCCTCTAGGTCCGGAGGTCCTTCCCAGTCGAGGAGGGCCTCGATTAAGGAAATGCCCGTGGCTTCAACGAGTTCCGGGGGGCCTTCTGGAGCTTCCACGCCGGCGGCAGCTATGGTTAGCCCAGAACGCCCGGGGAAGAGGTTCCGCGCAAGCTGGTGCGGAAGCCTCCAGAGGTAATTTTTAATCTTTACATCAAACAGTTGTTTTATTGTAGTAACTGTTTTTTAAGTTTCTTCATCCAACATCTGCAGCGTTCCCAAGAAGAGGAGTGAGGCTCCACCCTCAGCCACAGTAGCTGAAGCTATGAGGGCGGAAGCTTCTGCTCCTGTCCTGGTGCCGCCCCAAGTGGTGGCTGAAGCTGCGGCAGTTCCGGTGCCAGCTGTCGTGGTCATGGACCTTGACTCATCCCCTGAGACTCCCGTGGTAGCGCCGGACCACGGGAGAGAAGATGCGCCAGCGGCACCTGCCCCGGAGGTTGAAGCCCCGGGTCTTGGTGCTGAGATGATGGAAGCTTCGGCCGTTGAGCCGGAGGAAGCAATAATTCCGGCCCCAGAGCCGGAAATCGTCGAAGCCCCGGCGGTTGAGCCGGAGCTTATTGACGTCCCAGCAAGTGAGACGGATGTATAGGAAGCTCCGGCGGTTGAGCTGGCTACCTCCGAGGCTCCGGCCGCAGAGCCGGTTGTAGTTGAAGACCTTCCGGCGCCCGAGCCAGTTGAGGTTGAAGCTCCGGCCGCAGGGCCGGTTGTTGCGGAGGCATCGGCACTCGAACCAATGATGGTCAAGGCGCCAACACCCGAGCCACCAGCGGAGGAGGAGTCTAGGCCGAAGCCTGATGTTGCCCCTGCTCCGGAAGTGATGATGGCGGAGGTGTCTGCTGCTGGGCCAGGGTACCCAGATGAAGTCGCTGGCCCCTTGCCTGAGGGGGCAAATGAAGACTTGGCGGCAGGGCCTTCAGAACCACTTCCGGAGGTGGGAACTTCTTCCGCAGGACCCTCCTCGGTGGCAACTGAGGCTATCCCGGAGGACGGCCCCAGTGCCGTGGAGGCTCAGGGGACCACTCTTGTGGAGTGGGACCCATTTTTTGTAAGCGAGAACCCGCTGGAACCAGCGGAGGAGACCCTAGCAGGTCCGAAACCTATTCCCCTATCATTGTCTATTGACAACGCTTGCTCCAGCCTGCGTCAAGTCCAGCTGGCGTTCTACCACGACAGCAAGGCTCTCGAAGAGGAGCACCAAACCCTTAGGCGGTGGCGTAACCGGCTCTACTTCGAGACCAAGCTTGCGCAGTCAAGGCTGGCTGATGACAAGGAATGGATCAAGCAGGAGAAGGTCCGCCTGGAATACTGGGGCAAATTATTGGATGACAGGGAGAGCTTGACTCGCGCCCTCGACGCTCAATCCTGGGCCATCTTTGAGCAGACCAAGGCAGCTAATAGTGCGGCTGATGAACGCCAAGAAAGGCTTGAAGCCATTAACACTACTCTCATCAAGCATCGGGAGGCACTTGAGGAGAGGGAGAATAGGCTCGAAGATGAAGAGCAAAAGCTCCTAGAGCTGCAGGATGACGTCTTGAGGAGGGAGGAGGAGCTCGCCGAAAAGGTGGCTCTAGTTGACAAGGGTATCGGGGAACGCACCAAGAAGTTGGAGGAGTGTTGCCTTGAGGAGGAGGAGAAGGCCTGGGTGCGAGGGCAGGAACTCTACCAGCAAGAGTGTGCCCTCGCTGCCAGGGAGAAGAAAGTTAGGGGCCAGGAGAAGGACCTGGTTGACCGCTGGAACAAGATTTACCTCCGGGAGGAGGAGCTCGACAAACTCGAGAAGCAGGTTGCTGAAAAGATTCAGCAAAATGCCAAAGAGGTTGAGCGCCTTGCTCGCGAGAATTCTGAACTGGCGGCGGCCAAAAGATCTTTGGAGGAACTGAAGGGTTTGAGGACTGCGGACTCCCTACAGGTTTGGGAGTTCCTGAGCAAAGCCAACGACGCGCTGACACCGATGGGCTTCAGTCCCGTGCATCCGGATGATCCAGAGCCGGAGTCGGACCTGGCGTTGCAAGCGTTGAGCTCGGCGGGTAGCAAACTCTCCAAGGTGGGCGACGTCATCGCTGACCAGTTGAAGGTTGAGGGGCAATCCCTGGCGAAGAACGTCGCAGAGTATGTGCTGGCGTGCTACACCAGCCGGGATCCCCAATTCCCTCTGGACCCGGTGCTTGAAGGTCCCGTCGAAGGAGAAGGTGAAGCCACCCGAGCCAACGTGTCGAAGGTTGCTCAGAAGGTCGCCCAGTTCTTCCATAGGGTCTAGGACCATCTCTGTAGCTCCCACTTGTATTCTCTCTTTTTATTCCCCAATTTTGTAATCCCTTGTCTCCAGATGAATGAAATCCCCAAATTTTTTAGAATTTCATTTTTTGTCTTCAATACTTTTGTCTTCACTTGGCCCCCTGGTAGATGCACACAATTTAATTGTGAACATGTACCAAGAGGATATTATGTTTTGTTGAAGACTCATTTGCTTCGAACTTGTAGAGTGTAGGTCCGAAGTCTTCGATAGTGAAGGCCCCCTGAGGTTGTCGGAGCTTAGAAGCTCCAGCATTGGCTATCGTCGGAGCTTAGTAGCTCCGGCAATTGTCCCTATCAACGCGTAGAGCATCGATAGTTAGCCCTCCGGGGTGTCGGAGCTTAGCAGCTCCGGCAGTGACCTTTACCAACGCATAGTTTGTCGGCAACAGACTCCGCTTGTGGGGTCTTCTCACCATCTTTTATTTTGCGTCGACGGCTGGCCCCCCTAGCTTTACCGGAGCTTGGTTGCTCCGGTGATGCTCGTTTTCAATGTTTAATATCGATTACAAGCCACCTAGGGGATTTTCTCCATCAACGTGGATTTTTTATTTTTCCTGCACACTGAAGCCAAGAAAAATAGTAAAATTCATTCCTTGCCTATAACTTCATCGCGGCTTACGATTCCCAAGAGAGTTTTAGGTCAGACGTGATTCTGAATACAACTGAATGTGTTGTCTTTTCTTCCAGATCCAATTGTACTTGGACCCGCCTTACTTCGGCCTGCCGGGGTGTAGGTAGAGTGGCGTACTTAGGGTGCTTGACCAGGCTAAGCCAATAGCACACTCCGGCCCTAGATTGGCTTGGCGGCATTCAGGCGAGTGAGCCATGAACAATATTTGAATCCAAAAGAATTGACAATACAACTCGAATGGTACATGAACCGGTCGGACTAAAATTTCTTAAGAATTGCACAACTTTATTATAGACAAGAAAGAGAAAAATAAAAAATGTTGAGCCTGTACAAAATAAATGCACGTGGAGTCTGTTTGACATGAAGATGTCTTTCATTATAGGTCTGGGGTACAGGGGAAACAAGTACACTCTTAGGGTACGGAACCAGGCCAAGTGTGTTTTATTTCTCATTTGACTCAGGGTAGCTAGCTACACTTTTAGTCCTGAGACTATGACAAGTGTTGCATGAACTTTGCAGACCTTTTGGGAAAGGTCCGACTGTTCTCCCGAAGGAACTACCCAACTCTGTGCAATGACTCTATAACATACACCTCAAGTTACTACAGACTCACCTCCATGATATTAAGTGTAGAACTTACGGAGGTGCTCGATATTCCAAGGATTTGGGAGAGGTGTCCCATCCTCGGTGGGCAAGCGAACGCTTCCGGGATGGGATACTTTAATCACTCGGAAGGGTCCCTCCCAGCTGGGGGAGAGTTTGTTTAACCCTTCTCTGGATTGTATTCTCTGTAGCACCAGATCGCCTTCCTTGAGCTGTCGATTGTGTACATGCCGCTGATGATAGCGCCGAAGGGCTTGGCGGTATCGGGCATTCCGAACAGGTGCTTGGCACCTTCCCTCCTCTAGGTGGTCTAGGTCTTCACGCCGGAGCTGGTCCTGCGTGGCTTCGTCGAAGGTCCGGACCCGGAGTGACCCCAAGGTGACCTCTGGAGGAAGTATTGCTTCAGCTCCGTACACCAGGAAGAAGGGTGTCTCTCCAGTTGACCGGTTTGGAGTTGTCCTGTTGGCCCATAGAGTGGGCGGAAGCTCTTCAATCCAGTTGGCTCCATGTTTTTTCAAGCGCTGATAGGTACGTGTTTTGAGTCCTTTAAGGATTTTAGCATTTGCTCTCTCGGCCTGGCCATTGCTTGTCGGGTGAGCTACGGAGGCGTAGCAAACTTGAATGCTGAGGTCTTCGCAATATCGTTGAAATGCAGAGCTTGTGAATTGGGTCCCATTATCAGTGATGATTTTGTTTGGGACTCCAAATCTGCATACAATGGACAGCAAAAAGTTGATAGCAGACTGCTTGTTGATTGTCACAACTGGAGTTGCTTCCGGCCACTTGGTGAACTTGTCAATGGCGACGTACAGGAACTTGTAACCTCCGATGGCTCTTGGGAAAGGTCCCAAGATGTCCATCCCCCACACAGTGAAGGGCCATGTAGGAGGTATCATTTGTAAGGGCTGATTCGGTGTGTGAATTTGCTTTGCATGAAATTGGCATGCTTCGCATTTCTTCACCAGCTCAGTTGCATCCTGGAGTGCTGTAGGCCAGTAAAAACCATGCCGAAAGGCTTTACCGACCAGCGTGCGCGAAGACGCGTGGTTCCCACACTCGCCTCCATGGATTTCTGCGAGGAGCTCGCAGCCTTCTTCCCTTGTGATGCACCGCATTAGGATGTCGTTGGCACCGCGCCGGTAGAGATCCCCTTCTACCAACGTGTATCTTTTAGCAAATCTGACTATCCGGTCAGCGGATACATCATCGTCAGGAAGGATGTTGTCTTTCAAGTAGCTCCGGATCTCCGAGATCCATGCATCAGAGCTAACTTGAGCATTTGAGTCTTGCGTGCTGGGTTGCTCGGAGCTTCCGGCAGCACCTACGACCCTTGATGGTTGCCATGGTAACAGGGCCATCGGGACGTCAGCTTCGGGATGCTGATATCGCCCCCTTCGCTCAGTTCGGTAGGCTGAGCTGTGGGTTTTTACAACCTCCGGACAAAAATTCCGTCTGGAGCTGGAGCTCCGATTGACACTTTTGTCGAGAGTTCGTCAGCTTCAACGTTGTGGGCATGCTGGACATGGTGGAGGTCTAGGACGTCGAAGTCCTTTTGAAGCCTCTGGACTTCAAGGAGGTAAGCAGCTAGCTGGAGGTTGTTGCAGGAGCATTCACCCTTCACTTGCTTAATGATGAGCTGTGAATCTCCCTTGACCAACAGCTGCTTGACACCACATGACTGTGCCACCTTTAGTCCGTAGATGAGTGCTTCGTACTCCGCCATGTTGTTGGTCGCCTTCAAGTCAAGGTGTACCATGTATTTTACCTTCTCCCCGCTTGGTGCAAGGAGAAGGATTCCAGCTCCGGCCCCCTGCTTTTGCATGGAGCCGTTGAAATAGAGGGTCCAGTGAGGCTCGGTGAAGACCGGAGCCTTGTGTTCTGGCTTCTGCTCACTGGGGCCCCCAGGGTTTGATGGAGAGGGAGTCCATTCCGCCACGAAATCTGCCAATGCTTGACTCTTGATTGCTTGCCTTGAAATGAATTCGAGATCGAATTCGGCCAATTCCGCTGCCCACTTTGCAATATTCCCAGTTGAATTGGGATTATGCAAGATTGCTCGAAGTGGGTAAGAAGTCACCACTGAGATCTTGTGAGCTTGTGGCAAAGCTTCCTGGAGGCAATAAGAACTGCATAGAGCAGCTTATGCACCTCTAGGTATCGAGTCTTGGCGTCATGAAGTACTTCACTGATGAAGTACACTGGGCGCTGGATGGTCCGGACCCTCCCGGAGGGGCCCGGAGCTTCCTCTTCATTGATCCGGATCCTCCCTGAGGGACCCGGACCTTCTTCGGGGACGTCCGGGTCCTGGCTAGAGGGACCCGGAGCTTCTTCAGAAGCGACCTGGACCCTCCCGGAGGGGTCTGGGTCTTCTGAAGTAACTTCTTGTGGACTCAAGTCTTGGAGCTGGGACCCAGACTCGCTTTCAGGAACCTCCGGACCCTCCCGGAGGGGTCTGGATTCCTGAGTATGGGATGGTTTTGGTCTCTCCGCAACCAGGACCATACTGACGACTCCGTCAGTTGCTGAAATGTAAAGCAGCAAAGGCTCACCAGGGTTCGGAGCTACCAGAGTTGGTAGGGTGGTGAGGAGCTGTTTTAGCTCCTGGAACGCCTTTTCTGCTTCTTCAGACCATTGGAATGGTCCGGACTTCCTTAATAACTTGAAGAAGGGAAGTGCCCGTTCCGCCAGTCTTGAAATAAACCGGCTCATGGCTGCTAGACATCCAATCAGCTTTTGGACATCTTTGATGCGGGCTGGTGGCCGCATGTCTTCAATGGCTTTGATCTTCGCCGGATTAGCTTCTATGCCCCGGTGACTTACCAGGAAACCAAGAAGTTTTCCAGAGCTAACCCCGAAGACACACTTGTCTGGGTTTAGCTTTGTGCGGGTGACCCGCAGCTTGTCGATGACAGCCTGCAAAGTGTCAAGGAGTGACTCCTTGTTCTTGACCTTGACCACGATGTCATCGACTTACACTTCCACTATGTCTCTAATGAGTTCTTCAAAAGTTTTGTACATAGCTCGTACAAAGGTTGAAGCTGCATTCTTGAGACCAAATGGCATGGTTGTATAACAGTACAATCCATCTACTGTGATGAA
This sequence comes from Tuctoria greenei, assembly GCA_036927565.1. Classification (NCBI taxonomy): domain Eukaryota; kingdom Viridiplantae; phylum Streptophyta; class Magnoliopsida; order Poales; family Poaceae; genus Tuctoria; species Tuctoria greenei. The sequence goes on along the minus strand of JAYESD010000004.1, from coordinate 173,392,777 downwards.
AGAGGTATGCTCTTCATCTTCCCTAGACATTCTAATTTGATGATACCCAGAATATGCGTCTAGGAAACATAGTAATTCACACCCGGAGGTGGAATCCACTATCTGATCTATTCTAGGTAGTGGGAATGGATCTTTTGGACATGCCTTATTTAGTGTTGTGTAGTCAATACACATCCGAAGCTTCCCGCCGGCCTTGGGCACAACGACTGGGTTTGCCAGCCATTTTGGATGGAAGACTTCTCAGATGAATCCAGCTTCGAGCAACTTCTTCACTTCTTGTCGACTGAAGTTCTGTCGCTCCACGGATTGCTTCCGAGGCTTCTGATGCACCGGTCGGGCATCGGGGTTGATCTTCAGATTGTGCTCAATCACTTCCCTGGGGATCCCAGGCATTTGTGACGATTGCCAGGCAAACACGTCGACATTAGCCCGGAGGAAAGCGATGAGCGCGAGTTCCTATTTGTCGTTCAATCCCCCCGATATACGGGTGGTCTGAGCGGCATCGGAACCGATTTGGACGACTTTGACAGGAATGTCGGTGTCGCCGCTTGGCTGCACACGAGGTGCAGAAGTCGAGCCTCGCTGACGAATGCTCGGAGGTTTTGGAGCTTGCCCTTGTCTGGAGTCCTTTTCTTGCATCGTAGTAAGCGCATGGAGTTCTTCTAGAGCAGTTACTCCGGCAGTGCGATCTCTGCAGATCCAGAGAACGCTTACTGGTGTTGGCATCTTTAACACCAGGTAACCATAATGAGCAGCTGCCATGAATTTGTACAAGGCAAGCCTACCCAAGATGGCATTGAAGGGTAAGTTGATCTGAGCAACGTCAAAGACCAACTTCTCGGTGCAATACTTCTCCCGGGTCCCGAATGTAACGGGGAGAGTAATAGCACCAAGTGGGGTAATGGCTCCCGGACCTACTTCGGAGAAAGGTCGGGAGGGGTGAAGATCCGAAGGTCGGAGCTGAAGCTTGGTAAAAGCTTCGAAGCTTATGAGGTTGATCCCCGAACCTCCGTCTACCATGACATGGTGGACCTGGATGTTATTGATGGTAGGAGATACCATCAAAGGTAACTGACCTGCTCCAACCATGCTTCGAGGGCAGTCCGAAGCATCAAAAGTGATGGCTGTGTCCATCCACTTGTGATGAGGCTCCGCCCTGGCTGTAGGATCTACAACGGCCATGTCCCGGCGCATAGTCTTGAGGACGCGGCGGGAGGTGATGTCCCATGATCCACCAAAAATGGTGTTCATGGTCTTCCGACGCTCGTTGTTAGAGACGTCAGAATCTTCGTCAACGGAGGTGTAAACGGCCTTCAGGACCTTTTTAGGATCCTAAAAACCTAACTTCTCTTCAGTCGGAGCTTCGTCAACTTTTTGTTTTCCTGTCCTCTATCGGAAAGGAACGTCTTCCCGACACTTTTTGTAGTGCTCGGCAAGGTTTTGGACCTCCTGGCAGTCTTCCAAACTGTGGCTGTCCGTTTTGTGAATTGGACACCACACCTTGGGTTTGCCACCATCTTCAGAAGACGGTCGAGGTCGCTTCTCGGGGCGTGGCCCCCGGCCACCCGGAGCTGCAGCAGCTGCAGCATTGGATGCGCCGGTCGACGACTTCTTCTTGCCGTTGGTCTTTTTCTTCTTCTTGCCACTCCCGGAGGTAGCGGCTTCTCCTTTGGAGGATTTTTTGTGATCCTCCGGAGGTGGTTTGGAGTGCATTTCACGGCCCTCCGCAGCTATGGCACATTTGTCGGCCAAGCTGAAGAGTTCCGTGACACTGGTAATCTCCTTGATCGCCAGTTTCTCCAACATTTTCTTATCCTGCACACCCTGTCTAAATGCCACAATGATAGAGGCGCTAGAGATAGAAGGGATAGTGTTTGTACCTGAGAGAATCTCTAGATGAATGATCGCAGGGATTCTCCTCCTTTTTGCACGACAGCAAAAATGTCCAGTTCGGTGCCTGGTCGGGTGTATGAACTCACGAAGTTGGCAGTGAACTGCCGGCACAACTCCTCCCAACTATTGATGGAGTTGGGTGGAAGGCTCATAAACCAGGACCGGGCGGTCCCAGTTAAAGCCACTGGAAAATAATTGGCCACTACAGCCTCATTTCCTCCAACTGCCAGGATAGTAGTGGAGTAAATCTGAAGAAATTCAACGGGATTAATGGTCCCATCAAACTTCTCCGGCAGGTGAGGCCGGAATTTCTGTGGCCACCTGACCATACGCAGATGCATGGCCAGGGCTGAACAGCCTCCTCCTACTCCTTCAGGAGCAGGAATGTCCTGAGCTTCTCGTCTTTCACGAGCACGCTCGATATGGACTCGACCGTCTTGTTGACGGTATCGGCGATCAAGCTCCGCCCGGAGGTCATGAGTTGAAAGCCTTGATACCGTGTGAGTGCGTCGTGCCCTAGAGGGCAACGACGTCACCTGCTGTGATGCAGTACGTCTCCTGTTGTTGGAAACGTGCGGACCAAGTCTGCCAAACAAGGTCCGTCACTGCGACGGGGCCCGTCCTGAAGGAGGAGGACCGTGGTTGCTGATGCGGTCGGCTGCTGCTGCAACCAAATGTTCCACATCGGCCCTCCACTGCTCCATGGCATCCCGGGATGCATCCGGAGGTGGTGGGCGTTGAAGGAGAGCACGTGCCGCATGAAGCGCGTGTTTCGGGTTGTCAAGATTCGCCGACGCAGTGATTGACGCTGGTGCACCATCGCGCTGACCAGCTTGATTTGCTGGTGGAGGCGGCGGTGGTGGAAGGGTGAATCCTGCTGGAACCGTGGTTCCTGCTGGTGGCTGCATATTGGAGGGATTGCCCCCAATAGCTTGAACAGTGGGATGACCATTGGATGATCCAGCGGCTGAGTTCACCATTCTTGAAATCTCAGGAGCCCCTACCTGGCGCGCCAACTGTCTGTGGTTTTGATCCGGCAGATCTCCCGAAACTACTAAAGTGTTAGAGGAGTTTGAGGTTCGGTGTGGGCGCGCGGAGATTCAAGAAGGTGAAGTGTTAAGTGACACAAGAGGCACGAAGATTTACGTGGTTCGTGCCGCCTGAGCATAATACCCTACTCCACGGGGTGTGTTGGTGTTGTATTGGATGTATGAGCTCAATGTCAGTTGAGAGTGTAGAGTGAGCGTGTCCCCTATGTATCATCGGCCTGTCCTTTTATATTACAAGGGCGGTCCGTTACAAGTTAGCCTGGCCCGACATGTGGCCCTGGCGGTTACTAATATTGATACACATTTGATCTGCTTAATTACCCTTAGTAACCGAGTTACGGGCTTTGACAACACCATTATTGGTAATTAAGGTCGTCCGATCGTGTTTCATTAATATAGTATTAATGACACTTAATCGGGTCTTGAAGTCGTTGATTCCCCTTTGAAGATTCGGTGCCGTTGTGGAGTCTTCCGGAGGTTAGGGGCTGAAGATCTGACAGTTGGACATGTGGCAGCTCCGGAGCATACTGTGGGGAACAGATAGGTCCGGAGCCACCTGACACATGTTAGTTCCGGAGCTTCCCTCGGTCTGGGGTTAGGTCCGGGGGTGCCATTTCGGTACATAGCCCGGAGCTTCCCCCTTGTGGGCGGTAGCTCCGGTTTGATAGTACATGTGGCGACCCTGGGTCTAACCGTGTCGAGGAAGCGGGTCCGGTTATGTCTGACATGTGGGCCTCCGAAGATCTTCAAATCAAGTAGATGACATTCCCTTGAGATCTTTGCAATCTCAAGGGGTATACGGTTCCCAGGGTACCGACAGCCGCCTTCGTGAGCTTCCGAGCGTTGTAATGGAACACGCATCTAGCGTGGTCCTCCATGCTCGGTTCCTCTACTTGGTACCTTAGCTTTAATCAAACAAACATCTAAGTGATATGCATTAACAATTCAAACGAGTTAAAAAAATAAAACAGTTAAACTTACCATAAAATTGTGCCACACGGCTCCCTTAGCCGTGTCGTGGACCGGGTGAGAGACACGAGCGTAGTCGTCCCATGATAGGGTAGGGAAATCGTCAACGACACCGGGGTAGTGCAACTGCACGATAGCACCCAAGACACCATTAACCTGCCTACGGTGTTTCTCGACCCCCATGAACGAAAAGTTGTACCAACATCTGCAAAATATATTAAACAATTAAGTGAAGGAAAATAACATCTAATATTTAATATACTATATACAGTTTTTACCTGTCATCGACAGGACGGATCGTGGTTTGCTGAGAAGTAACCGAAGGAGGAGCCGCAAAGTGGGTCCTCCTCGTCCGTCGCCTCTGCTGCGACGCTGCTGCATCCTGTGACCCTGAAGGCTCTGCAGAACCACTGGAGTCCAAAGGAAGGCTAGCGGTAGCCGGCTGCAGAGGAAGGCTAGCGATAGCCGTCTCCAAAGGGAGGCTAGCGCTAGAGGACTCCTGTAGCGTCCCCGCCTCTAACTCGGGCTCCTGTAGCGGCCCCCTATCCTCTGACTCGGACTCAAAAGACTGAGTCAGACTGCACAAAAGAAAAAGATTGACAATAAATAATTATTAACAACTGCAATTTATAAAATAACTTTATTGTAAACTAAAATTTACCTCTGTCCGCTGAAAGCACACGTGAACTAAGGGTGGAGCGTGCGCCAGAAAGAGGGAACATCGGCTCAAAGGTAACAAGGTCCCTGAGCAAGGGTCTTGTGGCGGCTTAAACCCTCTCACTAGCTTCCCCTTCCCCTTCACCTTCCCCTTTAAGTCATGCACCCTACTCCTTAAACTAGCCCATCGATCTTCTTCTTCCGCATATCGTTTTCGCTTGCAGAAATCAGCACGTCCGACTAAGTCATCGATATCTTCAGTTTCCGATTCTGATTCTGTTTCTGCTTCCGTGCCAGTCTCAATATCTTGAGCGTCTCCAACTAAGTCATCGAGTCCTACACCGGGCTCGACTGAGAAGGAGTCTGGCAACTCTTCCTGTTTGTCGACCACATCAGCCTCAGCTTCCTCATGATAATCATCATATACTGGAGCGTATAACCTCTCACGAGGATTCAACTTATGTACCACCCACCAAGCTTTGAATTTATTGCATGGATAAGGTAGATAGTACACTTTCTCTACTTGGTGTGCAAGAACTAATGAATCGAATCCATTCAACCGTTCCATGTGCTTTACTTCGACCATGCCAAATTCGTTTACTCGAATTCCATGAATGGAATCAAACCATTCGCAGTCAAAGAATACTGCTCGAATTGTCTTGTTTCCGACAAAAGTGAATTCAAGGATTCTTTTAATAATTCTGTAGTACTGAGTTTCATTTTCTTGAGAATCGATTGCCCTCATCACAACTCCGGTATTGCATGTTGCCGCGAGAGGATGAAGAGATTCAAATTGAGTTGTACGGAATCGAAAGTCGTTGATGTCATATCGACCATAGCTTCTAACATTAACCACTCCACATGGTAGCTGTCGCAAATCTTCATGGACGTTGGCATCTTTTTTGCACTGTCCAAGATATGTTATAAGAAAATGTTGTTAACATTTATAAGTTACGAGAAAAGGTTACATGATCTCGAAACTAGGAAAGAAAATTAGATCCCACGTTTATTCCTTCCCGTCGAATCTGTTCTATTTGCTTGCTCGTGGGTTGATGTCTATGTCTCCAATTTTGCTTGTCGAACACACTACACGAAAAGAGAACCTTTTAGAATACATCTGTTGGAAAAGATGGTGAAAAGCATAAGTGTAGGAGAAACACTTACTTGAAATATTCATTCATTTCTTCCATATTAGCGTACATGTACAAGAAAGCAGAACACCTTTCTTTTTCGCTAACGTTGTAGAAAGTGTAACTACCAACAGTAGTTCCTGTTGTTGCAAAAATGGAGAGATCGCTATAAGGAGGTTGCTCATCCATATTGTACCGCATTACCGAAGTATTAACATTGTGTTCCTCTGCAAAGTAAACGCCTTAGAAGTATCCTACTTCCTTAAGAGTAAAAGCTTCGGCGATGCTACCTTCAACCCTTGCCTTGTTACCAACCATTGGTTTCAGATATCTGAGTGCTCTTTCAATATGATACATCCACCTATATTACACGGGACCGCCCTTTTTCGCTTCAAATGGAAGATGAATTAAGAGATGTTGCATTGGATTGAAAAATCCTAGAGGAAAAAAAATTTCCATCTCACACAAAAGTACCGGAATCTCCTTCTCCAACTGAGTCATCATCTCTGGCATGATTTCTTTAGCAAAGAGTTTCCTATAGAAGTGGCTAAGCTCGGCTAACACCTTCCACACCGCATCGTCAAAGTAGTCTCGAAACATAACAGGCATAAGTCTTTCCATGATTATGTTATAATCATGACTCTTCAACCCAATGAGCTTCCCCGTTTTCACATTCACGGCTCGTCTCAGACTAGTGAAAGCATCTAGGCCCCCGTGAGGTATGGTTTTGGTGATTAATGACAACCATTCATAATTACTAATGAGTTTGTAGATGCAAGGTTTCACGTATATCACATCAAGCGTTAACGACTATCTATTCAAACCATCTACCACTCATTGGATACGAATGGAGACCCCTCAAACGACCTATTCTAAGGGGGTTATTCAATTCTCATGAAGGCTAAATGAAGAACTCACACAACGACTCTATTCTATCAAAATTGGCAACACAAGAAGATCAATATTCATCAGAACATTATTTGCAACAAGTGTCAAAGAGGTCACTCGAGAAGCTTCTAAAAAGTTCAACTCGAAGCAAACAAATTACACTCACCGGATCGTCCGATGTTCTGGAAAATGCACACATCGGTCGATTGGGGCTCAACAGAAGAAGAAGACCTCAAAATGAAGTGCACACCGGATCAACCGATGCTAGAGACAAGTGGACATCGGTGAAGTTCAACAGAAAGATTAATTTGTCTTGGAGAAACAATCACCGGATCATCCGATGCAGAAGCAAAGTGTACATCGGTCTAATTCAACAGAAACATTATTTCTGGACCAAGTCTGAAGACAAAGCTCACCAGATCATCCGATGATTGAGAAGGGGCAGCATCGGTCGAATAACGGTCACTTCTAACACAGTGACGTCAGCTAATCTAATTAGACCGATGCTCAGAAAAGGTGGTCATCGGATCATCCGATGTACACAGAAAAAGTAATCAGCCAACTTTTTCAACGGCTAATTCAGTTGGGCTGGCTATTTAACCCCCTTCCACCAGTCATTTCGACAACACTTGACAACCAGAGCATGCCCACACATCCTCAAGTGTCCAAGACCTAGAACAATCATTTACACACCCTTTTCGTCCATCTACACCTCAAGATATAGGCTAGACCTAGCTAGAGAGAAGCTTGTGTGCGTCCTCTCTGGGTGAGTGGAGTCTCTAGACCAGTGAGAGCCGTGAGGGAGTGCATTCTTGGTGATTGCATTCATCTTGTATCAAGAGGAGAGTAGAGAGATTGCTCCGGAGCATGCCGAGACAATTGTGGAAGCCCGGAGCATCGAAGTTGTACAAGGTTTGAGCTCCACCTTGCCGGAGATGGCGAACGGAGAAAGTTAGTGGATTCCCTCGTCTTGGTGACTTGGGAGTGGAAATACCCTTTGGTGGGTGCCACAACGTGGATGTAGGAAGATCCTAGTGATCTTACCGAACCACGGGAAAAATCGCCGTGTCTCCGCGTCTTCGAGCGTTTGCATTCCTCTCCCTACCCCTTTACGATTACGTTTTACTATTCCGCACTTAACTCTCTTGATTGCGTAGTTGACTTGCATAGGGAATTGGGCCTAACAATTAAAGTTTTTAAATTGCCTTAAAATTTAAAAAGCCCAATTCACCCCCCCCCCCTCTTGGGCGTTTTGATCCTTACAATTGGTATCAGAGCTTGGTTGCTCATAGGATCATTCTAGCTTCACCGCTAGAGAGCTTAAATGGCCAAGAATGGGGGTTCGGTTCCCACCTTCGAGGGCAAGAACTTTGCCTATTGGAAAGCACGCATGCGTGCCTACCTAGAGGCTATTGCTCCCGAAGTTTGGGAAGCGACCCATGCGGGATTTGGAGATCTCAATTATGTTGGTGATCAACTAAAATGGGATGCTAAGGCTAGAAATGCTATCTACGAATGCATAAGTCAAGACGTATTTGCTAGAATTGCTAGTAAAGAGAAAGCATGTGAAATTTGGGCATGTTTAATTGAAATACATGAGGGCTCATCTCGTGTTAAAGAACTCAAATATCACTTGCTTAAATCCAAGTATGATGAATTCAAAATGCTTCCTCATGAGAATGTTAACCAAATGTTTTCCCGTTTAAATGTACTCATTGAGAAGATTAACGCACTTGACATTGCCTCTCTTGGTAAGGGACTTATTAACCGCAAGATCCTCATGCTTCTACCCAAGCCCAAGTACAACATTATCAATTCAATGCTCCAAAAGGAATCGCTTGACAACATTGAAGTCTCGGAGCTTATTGGAGAAATTCATGCTCATGAGATGAGCGTTCTTGGAATGATGGAGGAGTCATCGTCAAAGACCATTGCTCTCAAGTCCTCAATCAAGAAGACAACTCCCAAGAAGAAGAAAGTAGTTGAGCCTAGCTCAAGTGAAGAAGAGCAAGCAACAAGCGAAGAGGACGATGACGAGCTTGCATTGATGATGAGGAAATTCTCACGGTTAAACTCCAAGATCGCAAAGAAGGGTTAATCCTTTGATCCCAAGAAGAAAGCCTTCCTTCCAAGAAAAGATGAAAACAAGATATGCTATAATTGTGGTGATCAAGGCCACATATCATATGATTGTACAAAACCGGACAAGAGGAAGGACAACCACAAGGGAAAGCATCGAAAGCTAGAAGAAAGTGATGAAGATGAAGAAGAGGTCAAGCCCAAGCGCTCCTTTGGAAAGAAGAAATTTGACAAAGGCAAGAAGACCAAGCTCTTTCCAAAGAAGAGAAGAGGGCCTCAAAAGGTCTTCATGTGCGAAGCCAATGAGTGGGTCACCGATGAGGAAACAAGTGACGATGATAGTAAAGATGAGGAAGAAAACTTGGCAAGCCTCGCTATCGTCAACAAGGATGACTCACCTCTTCCCCCACCGCCCATGTGCCTCATGGCGAAAGGTAACACCAAGGTATGTGATGACTCTAGTGATGATGATGAACTTTCTCCCGATGAATTAGCATCTATGATTAACGAATATCATGCCATCATAAAAAGGGAAAAGGGCAAGGTTAAGGCACTTGAACAAGCTCGTGCTAAGCTTGAGAGTGCTAACCTCAATTTGCATGACAAGTATGAAAGCATACTTAAGGAGCATGACATGCTCAAGTCTCATGTCAAGCAAATTGAGGAAGAGAAGGCTCAAATCAAGCTTGATCACCATGAGCTTGACTTAGCTCATCAAGCACTCTTGGGCAAGCACAATGAGTTGGTTCAAGAGCATCAAGTACTTAACCTTGCTTATGAAGCTATTGAACTAAAATTGAAAAACTTGAAGAAAGAAACCCTTGATGGCAAAATACCCGCTAGTTCACATGCCACTAACAATTTGCATGAGTCTTTGCCGTTGAAAGCAAATGCTAGGGAGAAGGAGCTAATGGACGAGATTGAAAGTCTCCATGCTAGCGTGGCAAGACTAACCAAGGGAGAAGACAAGCATAAGGAAATCCTCTTCCAACAAGCCAAAGGCTTCAACAAGAGAGGACTTGGATCCTTCCCGGTGCCAAACAAAGGGAAGGTGCCCTCACCGGAGCTTAGGACAAGCTTCATCAAGGAAGTTGGTTCCTATTGCCAACACTGTGAGGTCACCGGACATCACACAAGGGAGTGTCCTCTTCCTAATCGTCCTTCTCCCAAATTGCCTCCTAACTATACATCTACCTTTGATAATCACTATTATCTATTGAGCAAAGTAGGTGGGAAGGTGAAGGCAAAGTTCATCGTCAAAGACATCAAGGGCATGAAGGGGAAGCTCCCCAAGCAACTTTGGGTCCCAAAATCACTTGTATCACACATACAAGGACCTAAGTTGGCTTGGGTTCCTAAACTCAAAAACTAACTTCATGTGTGTAGGTGAACTACAAAGCCGGAGGAAAACATTGGGTACTCGATAGTGGGTGCACTCAACACATGACCGGCAATGATGGTATGTTCACCTCCATAGAGGACCCCGGAAATCACGAACAAGTCACCTTTGGTGATAACTCAAAGGGGAAGGTAATTGGTTTAGGTAAAATTGCTATTTCTAATGATTTGTCTATCTCTAACGTGCTTTATGTTAAGTCTCTTAGTTTCAATTTACTCTCTATTGCTCAATTATGTGATCTTGGACTAACGTGCACATTTGACAAGAATGGTGTTGTGGTGTCTAGTGAGTCTAGCAAAGAACTAATCTTCAAGGGGTTTAGGCATGGACATCTTTACTTGGTGGACTTCTCCAACAAGAACGCTAGCTTGACCACTTGTCTTTTCACCAAGACAAGTTTGGGTTGGCTATGGCATCGACGCATTGCTCACATAGGGATGAGCAAGCTCAAGAAGTCATTGAAGCTTGGGATGGTGACCGGCGTGAAGGACGTCACATTTGAGAAGAACAAGCTTTGTAGCGCATGTCAAGCCGGGAAGCAAGTTGCCTCGCACCATCCGATGAAGACAATGGTGTCAACCTCCAAGCCACTTGAACTGCTTCACATGGACCTCTTCGGACCGTCCACATACCAAAGTCTTGGCGGTAACCTCTATTGTCTCGTTATTGTTGATGATTATTCTCGATATGCTTGGACTTTGTTTCTAGGTGACAAGGGTGAAACTCCGGAAGTCTTCAAGACCTTTGCAAAACGAGCTCAAAGGGAATTTCAACTTCCCATCATCAAGGTCCGGAGTGACAACGGCACCGAGTTCAAGAACTACAACATTGGGGAGTGGTGTGACCGTGAAGGCGTGAAGCACGAGTTTTCGGCCACATACACCCCTCAACAAAATGGTGTCGTTGAAAGGAAGAACAAGACTCTCATCACCCTTGAAAGAGCAATGCTTGATGACTATGGCACGTCGGAGAAGTTTTGGGCCGAAGCAATCAACACGGCGTGCCATGCCGCTAATAGGATCTATCTTCATCGACTACTTCAAAAGACCCCCTATGAGCTCCTCATTGGGAGAAAGCCCAACATCTCCTACATTCGAGTCTTCGGATGCAAGTGCTACATCTACCGCAAGAAGAGGCTTGGTAAGTTTGAAAGAAGGTGTGATGTTTGTATTTTTCTTGGTTATGCATCAAACTCAAAAGCATATCGAGTATTCAACCAAACCTCCGGGTTAGTTGAAGAAAGTTGTGATGTTGAGTTTGATGAGACTAATGGCTCCCAAGAGGAGAGTTTTGGTCATGATGATATAGATGATGAGCCTCTACGAGAAGCCATGAAGAACATGACCATTGGAGACATCAAGCCCGAAGTTGAGGAGAGCCATGATCAAGGGGGAGCCTCAAATTCTAACATCGACACCTCCATGGCGCCTCAAGTTGACGAAGAAGAAGAAAAAGATGATCCATTGCCTACTCAAGATTCACAAGTCCTACAACATCTATATGAAGAAGAAGAAGTCCAAGATCAAGTCCATCCACAAGACGAGCAAAACGCATCACCACCGCCAAGTGCTTCACAACCACTCATGAGGCATGGGCGCATCTCCAAGGCGCATCCGATGGATCAAATCATCGGAAGTCCGTCACGGGGAGTAAGTACTCGTTCTCGCCATGTCGCTTCGTTTTGTGAGCACTACTCGTTTGTTTCGTGTGTAGAACCCACTCGCATCGAGGAAGCACTTCAAGATCCAAATTGGGTGATGGCAATGCAAGAAGAACTCAACAACTTCACCCGCAACGAAGTTTGGGTGTTGGAGGAGCGACCCAAGGACAAGAACGTCATCAGAACGAAGTGGGTGTACTGCAACAAGCAAGATGAGAATGGCGTTGTGGTCCGCAACAAGGCAAGACTTGTGGCCAAGGGTTTTGCGCAAGTTGAAGGACTAGAGTTTGGAGATACATTCGCTCCGGTCGCTCGGTTAGAAGCTATTCGTATACTACTTGCTTTTGCTTCACATCATAACATAATGCTTTATCAAATGGATGTGAAAAGTGCCTTTCTTAATGGCTATATTAACGAGCTTGTTTATGTTGAGCAACCTCCCGGGTTTGAAGATCCGAGGAATCCTAATCATGTGTATAGGTTACACAAGGCGCTCTACGGACTCAAGCAAGCACCTAGGGCGTGGTATGAACGACTAAGGGATTTCCTAGTCATGCAAGGATTCAAGATCGGGAGGGTGGATACTACACTCTTCACCAAGGACATCGACGGAGATTTATTTCTTTGTCAAATTTACGTTGATGACATTATTTTTGGCTCAACTAACAAAACTCTTAGCCATGAGTTTGGCAAAATGATGTCTAGGGAATTCAAGATGTCAATGATTGGAGAGCTCAACTTCTTCATAGGATTTCAAATCAAGCAACTTCAAGAGGGGGCCTTCATCTATCAAGAGAAGTACACAAAGGACCTCTTGAAGAAATTTGAGATGGGAGATTGTAGCTCAAGAAGCACTCCAATGGCGACAAATTGTCATCTCGACGCGGACATGGACGGTAAACCTATTGATCAATCTCATTACCATTCCATGATTGGCTCATTGTTATATCTTACCGCATCTAGGCCCGATATTATGTTTAGTGTGTGCTTGTGTGCTCGCTTTCAAGCGGCACCTAAAGAATTGCACAAGAAGGCGGTCTTTAGGATACTTCGGTATCTCAAGCATACCCCAAATGTAGGTTTGTGGTACCCCAAGAACGCTAGTTTTCATCTCTTAGGCTACTCAGATTCGGACTTTGCCGGATGTCGTGTGGACCGCAAGAGTACCTCCAGAGGGTGCCACCTACTTGGGCGTTCCCTGGTATCTTGGTCTAGCAAAAAGCAAAATTCCGTGGCTTTGTCCACCGCGGAGGCGGAGTATATAGCGACCGGTGCATGTTGTGCCCAAATTCTATATATGAAGCAAACCCTTTTGGACTTTGGAATTAAGTTTGGTTGTGTGCCTCTCCTTTGTGACAATGAAAGTGCGGTTAAGATAGCTAGAAACCCCGTTCAACACTCCCGCACCAAGCACATTGATATTTGCCATCACTTCTTGCGGGAACATGAGGCTAAGGGAGACATCTCATTGCAAGGTGTTAGGTCTGAAGAACAATTGGCGGATATCTTCACCAAACCACTTGATGAGAAAACTTTTTCTAGGCTTAGAAGTGAATTAAATGTGCTAGATGCATCTAACGTCATGTAAGTTGCCATGTTCATGTAAGGTTGCATATCATATAGGTCTTGCCTAACTCCCAAAGGATAGGGGCGAGCTAGAAATAGTTTTCCCTGAGGAAGCCTTTGGAAGGTTTAAACTTGGCAAGATAGATTTATTTTATGTCTTGCATGATTCCTACCATATAAACTTGCACTCATTTAATATCTTGCATTAACTTGTTTGGCATTGCATACGGTAGATTGTCACAAAGGGGAACCCACATCATGAGAAGAAGACTTGTTTGAAATGCAATATCTTAACTCATATGATGTGGAAAGAGCAAAATTCTAAAGGAACATGCTTTAAAGAGATAGAAGTTTCCATACTCTAGCTCACAGAGCATGGACCTTACATTTTCTTGGTTTTTCCCTCCTAATTTTCCTTGTGTGCTCTATTTGTTTAAGGGCTTAGCCAATATGTGGCACTATATTGAAAAGCCTATTATTAGGGGTTAGGAGGTGCCCAAAAGGTCCTAAGACTCGTTTTCTCTTTGTGTGTTTTAAGACAACGGACATATATGGGAATTCTTAGGTTTTCTGTAGTCATCGGACTATCCGATGCTAGGGTCAGCAGCTACATCGGATCAATTGATGCTTCAGTTCATCGAACAGATCAGTCAGAACCAAGAAATCGACCGATGAGTTCATTTCAGGAAACATCGGAGAATCTGATGTTCAATCCTCTGTTACCCTGCAGAATTCGACCGATGATCGACGTAGCAACGTCGGATCATCTGGTGTGCAAAGAGAGTTTTTGGACCAACTCTCTGTTGAACTCGACCGATGACCCCCCCCCCCCCCCCCCCCCCGATGCGCATCGGTCGATCCGGTGTTCACGTAACTGTTAGGTCAACGGGTTCCTATTTAAAGATGTACGGGCGCTTCGTCTTCTTCACTCCGTGTCGCCACCTCTTCGCGCCGCCGCCGCGCCTTCCGCGCCGCCACCTCAAGCCGAGCCGCCGCCGCGCCTCCACCGCCGCCGCGCCTCCATCGCCGCCACCTCAGGCCGAGCCGCCGCCGCGCCTCCACCGCCGCCGCGCCTCCATCGCCGCCGCCTCAGACCACGCCGCCGCCGCCGCCTCTTCAGGGCGCCACCGTCGTCGTCACCTCTCCATCACCTCCTCGTCCTCTCTCCACCTCACCGTCGGCAGCCCTCCTTCCGTTCGACGACTTTCGTCGCTAGGGTTCCCACGAACCACGCGACATCATCCCGATCGCTGCGTCGCCGTTCATCGTTCGTGTGATCCTTTTCGTCGCTAAGGTTTGTACCGTGCCGTGCGACATCCATCCTTGTTCCTCGTCGATCATCTTTCCGCTAACCCTAGCCCTCTCTTTTGCATCAAGATGGGCCGTGATCGCAAGGGTAAAGGCAAGGCCATCGAGGAGCCCGCAGCGAAGAAACAAAAGCTCTCGAAGGAAGCTCGCCGGGCAGAGTTGGCCGCTCGCGCCGCCGAGGAGCGTGAGCGCGGCCATCGCGGTTTCTTGCGGCTCCGCGAGTCTCGGCAGAGGCAGCAGCGGCCCACAGTGCAGCCCGTGCCGCCCGACGACTCTGAGGATGAGGAGGAGACTGCGGTGACGCCACTGGTTTGCCGGCGCACCGTCAGGACCCGAGGGGGAGGTCAGACCCCCACCGCGAGTCAGCGCCCCACTGTTGCCGACCGCGCAGAGGACAGAGAGGCCCAGAGGGCCATCTACGAGATGGATACCGCTGCCAGAGTTGCTGAGGATGTTAGGCTTACAGACTATCGCAAGTTCAAGGCAAAACAACTGAAGAAGCTCAGATGGACAGCATTGCCAGAGGAGTGGTTCCCGCAGCCCAGGGACACTAGGGTTGATCCCCGCTTTTGGACCCTGACACAGGCGTCCCTATACGAGACGTACAGGCGTCGGGGCCATAAGCTGTTCCAGCACACTTACATCGACTGGAATCAGCTTGCAACAGCAGTTGGACACGGGATCAGGCCATTCTTCGAGAGGTACAGAGGCCTTGTGGAGCTGCTCTCACGCCAGAGGAGCGCTTACGTGGAGGAGTGGGTTCGAGTCTTCTACGCCACTCTCTATATCTCAGAGGGTCGGCGCTCGATCCACTTCATGTTTCTGGGGCAGCAGCACACCGTATCTCAAGAGCGACTGGCACAGCTGCTTGGAGTGGACACACACCTCACTTGTCTGCACGAGGTTGTCTACGGAGGAGCCGACCCGCCGAGGAGGCCGCTGACAGGGGGAGTGTCACCGCCGTTTGAGGAGATCAGAGGTCTGTTCACCCCTCCTTTCACGCCAGACCAGCCAAGGGTGCCAGCTCTCCTCACTCCAGCCGCTCGGACAGTTCACCACATCCTCAGGCGTACACTTCTATCGAGGTTCGGCTACCTAGAGGGCTTCACGAGCCTCCAGCAGACCATCCTGTTCTATGTGATGAACGGGATGGAATTTGATATCGTGGACATCTTGATCTGCGAGATGGAGGACGTGATCACTGACGGAGTTGGGATGTTGAGGCAGTTGGTCTACGGGCATTGGATCTGCCGTCTGCTGTTCCTGCTAGCACCTGAGGACTCGCCAGCCACTGCTCCCCTGATAGAGCTCCACGCCACTCGGTTCGGCCACTACCGAGTGCCCACTCCTGGAGACCGCCGCCTTGGCCGTCCAGTCGAGCGTCAGGTCAGAGCTCGACTCTCCGAGGAGGACTGGACTGAGCTAGCCCAGGAGGACGAGGCGCTCGCCCAGGCAGAGGCACAGGGTGGAGGACTGGAGCACGTCTGGTCGGACAGCGACACCAGCGACAGCGTCGAGGAGTACTTCCCTCCTCCACCTCCTTCTCCGAGGCAGCACGACGCGGAGGCGGGAGGTTCAACTGCTCCACCACCTCCAGTGTCCGAGGCTCAGGTGTCACAGCCGTCAGAGCTCACCTCGCTGCTCCAGCAGATGGTCGAGCAGCAGCGCCAGGACAGGCTTGCAGCTGAGCAGGCCCGAGCGGAGCAGGCTGCACGGCTCGCGGAGCTACAGAGACAGCGGCAGGAGATGCAGTTGGAGATCGCCCGCCAGAGGCGAGAGGACACTGACCGCTTCACGAGCCTGGTGGATCAGATGCACCGGAGGACCCTGGACCAGCAGCAGCAGACTCAGCAGGCTATGATGGGCATCCTGGGGTTGATCACCAACCTCTACCAGCAGACCGGGATAGCCCTTCCGCCTCAGCAGCCGGGTCTTGGTCAGGCTCCAGCAGCTTCTCCACTGGCACCTACTGCAGCTCCAGCACCGGCGTCGCCCATACCAAGCTTCAGCATGTCACCTCTACTAGCCTCGACAGTGCCATTCCAGTTCTCACCTCCACCGGCAGTACCTTCTCCGCTGGCGCCAGCAGTCCCAGCAGATCCCCCAGCAGCGTCAGCAGCTCCAGCTCCTCCCGCTCCAGCGCCAGCACCTGCGACCTCCACCTCGAGCAGCTCCGACGACAGCACCGCCGACGTCGACCGCTTCACCGTCGCCCCGAGTGCTCCGGAGTCCTAGGTACTCATCTTCCCTTTTTGGTGTCTTGATGCCAAAGGGGGAGAAGAGTTAGAGTCAGGGGGAGTTAGTCTTGGTCTTAGGGGGAGTTTGGGGAGTTTTACCTTTATCTATTTGGACTTATTGTCATTTGCTTCGACTTATTGTCATTTGCTTCGATTTGAGTTTTGCTTGTTATCTTTTGCTTCTATTGTAATTCAGTGTGCTATTTCATGACTTATTTGATCACTGTTTGAGCCTTCGAGCTCCTTGTGTTGCATTTTGTTCCAGTTACAATCTTTTATGAGCATTGCGTTATTAAATTCATTTACTTCTATGCTCTACTCGTTGTGTTGTCATCAATCACCAAAAAGGGGGAGATTGAAAGCATCTAGGCCCCCGTGAGGTATGGTTTTGGTGATTAATGACAACCATTCGTAATTACTAATGAGTTTGTGGATGCAAGGTTTCACGTATATCACATCAAGCGTTAACGACTATCTATTCAAATCATCTACCACTCATTGGATACGAATGGAGACCCCTCAAACGACCTATTCTAAGGGGGTTATTCAATTCTCATGAAGGCTAAATGAAGAACTCACACAACGACTCTATTCTATCAAAATTGGCAACACAAGAAGATCAATATTCATCAGAACATTATTTGCAACAAGTGTCAAAGAGGTCACTCGAGAAGCTTCTAAAAAGTTCAACTCGAAGCAAACAAATTACACTCACCGGATCGTCTGATGTTCTGGAAAATGCACACATCGGTCGATTGGGGCTCAACAGAAGAAGAAGACCTCAGAATGAAGTGCACACCGGATCAACCGATGCTAGAGACAAGTCGACATCGGTGAAGTTCAACAGAAAGATTAATTTGTCTCACAATTCTGGAGAAACAATCACCGGATCATCCGATGCAGAAGCAAAGTGTACATCGGTCTAATTCAACAGAAACATTATTTCTGGACCAAGTCTGAAGACAAAGCTCACCGGATCATCCGATGATTGAGAAGGGGCAGCATCGGTCGAATAACGGTCACTTCTGACAAAGTGACGTCAGCTAATCTAATTAGACCGATGCTCAGAAAAGGTGGTCATCGGATCATCCGATGTACACAGAAAAAGTAATCAGCCAACTTTTTCAACGGCTAATTCAGTTGGGCTGGCTATTTAACCCCCTTCCACCAGTCATTTCGACAACACTTGACAACCAGATCATGCCCACACATCCTCAAGTGTCCAAGACCTATAACAATCATTTACACACCCTTTTCGTCCATCTACACCTCAAAATATAGGCTAGACCTAGCTAGAGAGAAGCTTGTGTGCGTCCTCTCTGGGTGAGTGGAGTCTCTAGACCAGTGAGAGCCGTGAGGGAGTGCATTCTTGGTGATTGCATTCATCTTGTATCAAGAGGAGAGTAGAGAGATTGCTCCGGAGCTTGCCGAGACAATTGTGGAAGCCCGGAGCATCGAAGTTGTACAAGGTTTGAGCTCCACCTTGCCAGAGATGGCGAACGGAGAAAGTTAGTGGATTCCCTCGTCTTGGTGACTTGGGAGTGGCAATACCCTTTGGTGGGTGCCACAACGTGGATGTAGGAAGAACCTAGTGATCTTACCGAACCACGGGAAAAATCGCCGTGTCTCCGCGTCTTCGGGCGTTTGCATTCCTCTCCCTACCCCTTTACGATTACGTTTTACTATTCCGCACTTAACTCTCTTGATTGCGTAGTTGACTTGCATAGGGAATTGGGCCTAACAATTAAAGTTTTTAAATTGCCTTAAAATTTAAAAAGCCCAATTCACCCCCCCCCTCTTGGGCGTTTCGATCCTTACAACTAGCTGCATAACCATCTGGGAATTTCAACCTTTGCAACCATTCGAGAACTTCTTTCTTTTCTTAGGTCGAAGACAGAAAGGAGTGCGTGGTTTACCACCATTTTCAGAGAACTCAAGAGTTTGACGGTTACAAAACTCGGCGAGATCCTTTCAAGCCTTTAAATTGTCTTTTGTTTTGCCCGTCATGTCCATGCATGTGCTTATGATACATTCGGTCATGTTACGCTCTTGATGGATGACATCAATGTTGTGCCTTAGAATCAACAACTTCACATATGGTAGCTCCCAAAGTCCACATATGTGAGTCCAATTGTGTTTGTCTCTGAAACCTTTGAAATATCCAGGACGACCTTCATCTGGCACCAATTTGTCCAACATATCAGATATTTCTGAGCCGTTAAGATGTTTCAGTGGTCTTTTAGTGACAACAGTGTTCTTTCTAAAGACATTTCTCTATTGTCTAAACAAGTGATTTGGAGGTAGCCAACGTCTATGACAATCGAAGTAAGACATCTTACCTCCATGGGTAAGTCGAAAGCAATTGGTATCTGAGGCACACATCGGACAAGTCAACCGACCATGAGTGCTCCATCCAGAAAACATGCCGTATGCCGGAAAATCATGGACGGACCATAAATAAGCAGCTCGAAGGTTGAATTTGTGCTTCTTGTAACAGTTGTATGCTTCGACTCCTGTCCACAACATTTTCAACCCTTCTATCAACGGTTTCAACATCACGTTGAGACGTGACCTAGGATGATCCGGCCCAGGTACAATGAGGCTAAGAAACATGAACTCATTCTTCATTCAAAAAGTCGGTGGAAGATTGTACGGAATGACAAAGATGGGCCATCAGGAGTATGATGCGGCGTTTGTGCTGAACGATGTGAACCCATCTGTCGCCAACCCTCGGCTCCCTCGCCTCGTATTGAGTCACCGGCCGCCGGCCGCCATCTGCGATGTCCAGCCTGATTCTTCCCCGAATCTATGAGGATGCGAGGCGAGCCTGACGAGCGAGGACTCCTAGACTCTCATCTAGAGGAGGCAAGGCAAGGACCCCCGGTAGGTCTACGGCGATCTGATGAAACTGTTGGCGAAGAAGCTACGGAGGAGGTGACAAGGCGCGAGGAGGTGACCACGGCTCGGTCGGGCTTCGGGCCGGCGCAGCACGCTCGCCCCGCAAACGGTATACAGGATAGGTTACGTCTCACAAATCACGAAATTTCGGCAGCATAACGCCGCATATTTAACACTACATCCCCCTATCTGGTGCAGTTCTTAAAGTACAAAGGGGGGCAACGGGTTAGCTGGGAAACATGTTGCCTTACGGATGTTGCGAGTCAAGGACACATACTCGCAACATACGTTTTCGGAGTTTTCATCATCTTATACGTACTCACAAACACGCGTGATGTGAACGGGGGGTCTTGCGGCGGAGAGATACCTAGTTACAGACTTTTAGGGTTAGTAATGGGCCGCTCGGCCCATATACACTTAACCCTAACGATTCACCTCGTGTCACCAGTCATGGGTCACGATCGTGACCTACACTGCGTATATACGCTAGGTTTGGGCCCGATGGACCGTATATATGCTACATATATACCACAGCTCGGCCAGGCTTCAGGCCGGCATGACACGCTCAGCCCGCGAACGGGCCCGGCACAGCCCGACAGGGGAAAATGGGATCCGTCATGCTTGGCCTTGGCTTATGGCCCGTCGTGTTGGCCTGGCCCGGCACGGCAAATTTGCGGGCCATGTCGGTCCTAATGTTTTCATGCACGAGATCGGCCGGGCTCGGGTCGGGCCGGCCCGGCACAACCCATTGGCCATCTATAGCCACGACAGAACATAAATGCCCCGACAGCCGGCCGCCCCCGACGCCGCCCTCGACAGAAATCAATTAAGCATAATCTACACTACACTAATTAAGCATAATCTACATTTAGCAAATTAAGCATAATTTAGCAACTTAACCACTTAAGCATAATTAAATAAACATAATCTAAAGTAAGAAAATTAAGAAAATTAACTAATTAAGCATAATTAAATAAAAAATTAAGCAATTTAAGCATAATTTAAACAATTCAATTCAATTCAATTTCAAATTGGAACAATTCAAATCAAATTTAAACAATGCAATTCAATTGAATTTCAAATTTCAATTGAATGGGCTAGGGTGGGGTGGGGTGGGGGTGTTTGGGAGGGGGGGGTGGGGAGTCTGTGGAGGGGAGGGAGGGCTCGGGGAGGGGAGGGGGAGGGTTGGGGGACCTCTGCAGGGAGGGTGAGGGGGGCAGCGCTCGACCGGGGAGGGGAGGGGGGAGGGGTGCAGGGAGGGGAGGTTGAGGGGGAGCCTAGGAGTGGCGGAGGGGGCGGGGAGGGGAGGGGGCTCGCGGAGGGGAGTGGAGGGGGGCGGCGCTCGGGGAGGGGGCGGGGAGGGGAGGGGGCTCGCGGAGGGGAGTGGAGGGGGGGCGGCGCTCGGGGAGGGCGCGGGGAGGGCCGGGTCGGCGGCGGTCGGCCGGGGAGGGCGGCGGCGCTCGGGGAGGGGCGGGGGGGGGGGGGGGGGGGGAGGAGGGGGCGGACCGGCGCTTGGGGAGGGGAGGGGAAGGGAGGAGTAGTACCTGGCGGCGGTGGTGGCAGCTGAGGCAGCGGCGTCGGGCGAGGGAGCGAGGCGGCGACGAAAAGACAGAAGCGACGCGCGGGTAAGGAGAAAGAGAAGCGCGCGCGGGTAGGTAAAATTCCGTAACTTACATCGGATAATTAATATAATTACGTCGGCCTTAATTACTTACGTCTGCTATTATAGCGGCCGACGTAAGTTATGCTTAACTTACATCGGCCTTTTAACTTACGTCGGCTTGGGTCTTCGCTGATGTAAGTTTATGTTTTTTTCTGTCAGTCTACTAACTTAAGTCGGCCGCTGATGAAAGTTATCGAACTTATGTCGGTTTGTTCTTTCTGATGTAAGTTATTCTACTTTCGTCAGCTGGCTGACGTAAGTTAATCAGGCCGACGTAAGTGCTCGCATTTCCTGTAGTGATCATAGGAATTCCCATCGAATTGACACAAGCATGCAGTTTTGAAGACAAACATTTATTGTAAAAACAGGATTAATATATTCAAGGGCACTTGCCTTGTTCTTGGGCTTGGTTTGGATCAAAGTCTTCAAATTCCTGGTGCTGGAGGTCCTCCGTAGCACCCTCTAGCGCAAATTTGTCTAAACCGCGCAATAAACATACAAGATAAGAATTACAATCAATAAGTGCACATATATTACTCAATATGTCATGACATGTATAATTGATGCAAATGTGAAGCAAAACAAGTTAATGAGTTACTATTAATGTTCTCTACTCATTTACAATGGTTATTAACAAGTTTTTACAAGTTCATGTTGATATTACATCAATTTGGAATTAATTCATTATTAAAAGAATCTGGAGATCGGACATGTCCGCTGTTGGCCGGACTAGTCCGCCCTACGCAGAACCAGCGAGTCAGGGTTTTCTAGATTGATGTGAATCTAGAGAAACGGGGTTGAATTCATGTGAGAAAAAGGGAGTAGAAGGTATAACAGGTGTTTAGAACTCCAATGAATCAAGGGTTTTGGAGGCAACACTTGGATCTTGACGATCTAGGGTTGATGAAGAGAACTTGATGGTGAATTATTGATGAAGAACGCAAGGTTGATGGAGATCTTGGCCTCTTGATCTTCTTTCGTTTCCTCCTCTTATTATTCTTCTTGCTCTGGATCCCCTTCTCCCTTGTTGGTGACGGCTATCCACGAGCTTGGGTTTTGGTTGTGATTCAAAGTGGCAAAGAGATGTGAAAATAGGTTGTGGGGTTGTTTATAAAGGGGGTGGAGGGCTAGGGTTTCAATCGAAGTCGTTTTTAGAGAGGGTGGAGACCGGTGTGGAGTCCCACATAGGCTCCAAAAGAGTTAGACATGACGTCCTTAGGCCCACTTAAGATAAAACCCAAAAACACATCGTAGAACAAAAGATCAACTCAAAATCGTGATTACCGAACAAGTCCGCACTAGACTGGCCTAGTCTGATATTAGGCAGAAACGAGAACGGATAAGTCCGTACGAAATCAGACAAGTCCGAACTTAGTCAGAGATTAAAACAAGCAAGTTCAGACAAGTCCAAGGACTTAGCAAAATTCAAGGACGAGATGACTAGACTAGTCCGCAATAGGCCGGACAAGTCCAAAATCAGTACAGAGAGAAAAATGGACTAGTGTGCAGGAAAACGAACAAGTCCAAAATGGGTCCATAGAGAAATTCAGACTAGTCTTGGGCAATTGGGACTAGTCAGCACTTCCTAGCCTTTTTAAGCGTGGTTTTGCTTCTAATTCATTTTAAACTTGTTCCTTTTCACGTGGATTAATGTTAAACATAGTTAATGATGTATGCAATGCATGATGCATAAAAATAAGGGTATTACAGTTCATCTATGTGATTGAATATTATCTTGTGTGTTCTTAGACTCTGTGAATGAATGAATGTTATCATGTGATTGAATATTATTTTCTGGACAAGTGAATGATTTAGTTATCAAGTAAATGTGCTCTAAGTTCGGTGATGTGTGATATCAACAGTGAACCAAAGCAAAATAGAGAAAATCATGAAGCTAAAATTGACATGTGGAATCGGGGACGCGCTCTTTCTAAAATTGCGTCTCCATTTTGCTTCTCCGCACAGACATTATATAAAGTAGGAGGAGGGGGAGGAGTAGGATTTAGGTTTTCTTTTGTTATTTTTTAGTTGATGTTGTTTTTATTTTCTTGTATCTTGTAATTTTTTCTTATGTTTTGTAATATATTTGTTAATGAATGTTATCTGTGTTCATCTGTGTGATGAATATTTTGTGTGTTCATCTGTGTTATATGTGTTCAATTGTGAAAGAATGAATGAATTAAACGTTCGGCGATGAGAGTCTGTAAGCGAAGACAAATGAGACGCGCTTTCTGTAGAGTACGTCTCATTTCTTGCGCATATTGAAGACCCTCTTTGTTTGATGTGTGTCTCCTGTTTGTGAGAGAGGATGGCGTGTCTCGGATACCTATTTAACTTAGACGGGCTTTATTTTAATGTGTCTCCTTATATGAACTTAACCTTATCAGAGACGTTCGTCTTTGAGCGCGTCGCTCATCTTTGTCTCCTATTTGGGTTTCTTATGTAGTGTTGTCAACGTTGGCGTCACCAACGGTGAACAGTCTCGAGAAGTCTTGGAATAAAGACGAAGTTGTCAGAGATGGAGATGGTTGCCGGGTATGGAGGTGGCTGCCGGCGCCGGAGTGGCTGCCGGCAGGGAGACTCTCTGGAGGGGCTCTCAGCTCTCTTTCAAGTTCATGTTTCTGACTAACAGATTTGTTCACTAAACGTTAGTACATCACATTCCTTGAAAATCCATACACGTGGACTGTCTGGACTCTCGAGTCACATCAATATCAAAATCAATGAATGTAAGGTCAGAAATAAAGCAATCGCTCAAGCAACGTGAGAATTAAGGAAAACATTCTTCTACGGATGGATCCTAACATTCATCCGGGGGCTACCAATTGCTGAACCAACCAGGTTTTGGACTTGCAGAATGAAGGAATCTTGGTATGAATCCATCGACATGAATCGAGATGTTGTGGGAAGTACATACAATACCATGCATTGTCATCCGAAAACAAACAGTCCAACAACTACCCAACTATGGATTTATTTTCGAAAAAGCTAAATCTCGTTTCGTTCTTGAGGCCTAATGGAAAATCAAACTTCTGACAAACTAAGGTGTACAACAGATAGAGAGAACCCTCTAGATAAAATTGATCTCCCCATTTTCTGGACTCGTGTCAATCCAACGAATTTTGCATTTGAATTCTTTATCTCAAACTGAACATCCTATATAAATGGACCCTTGCGCGGCGCTTCGTAGTACCACGCAAGTACGCAACACCCTTAGCCAAACAAAAACCGTCGCGGCTGCGAACCCAACCGAGATGGCGCCCTCCAAGCGCGGGTCGCTCGCCTTCCTTCTGGCCTTCGTCGTGGTCGCCGGCGCCACCCTGCAGCCATCGGCCTCGGCCCGAGACGCCACCGCAGCTAAAGCAGGCCAAGACTCCTCCAAGTCACAGCCATCGGCCGTTGTGGGGGCCGGAGGTTGGCCGTTCCCGGCCCTGCCGCCGCTCCCCAGCTTTCCGTCATGGCCGCACCGCCCATCGTTCCCCTGCATCCCGGGCCTGCCACGGCTCCCGTGGCTTCCCCCCTGCAACGACGCGACAAACGGCGGATCATCGCCGCCGGCGTCGCCACAGCCCGCCGAGTGCAGCACGCCGCTGGCCCGGATGATGCCATGCGCCGACTTCCTCACCAAGACCGACGTGACGGCGCCTCCCGGCGCGTGCTGCGACGGGTTCAAGGCCGTCATGAAGGACGCGCCCGTCTGCATGTGCCACGTCGTGAACCGTGACTTCAGCAAGCTCCTCCCGGCGCCTATGCTTCGCCTGCGCATGATGATGCTCCCACGCATGTGTGGAGCTGCTATGCCGATCGGCACGCTTCGTCAGTGTATCAGTAAGTCACGAGATCAACGCCTTTGTTTATCATCTATTTCGTGCTTATGAGAGGAAACTAATCTGTTGTCAACGCTTTTTTGAACGAAACAGGAGGTCCTGTGCCGCCGATGAACCCTCCGTCGTCACCTTAAAAACATGGTATGTTTTATTTATTCCCCGTTACTTTTTTTCATGGTTTTGCATAACAATTTAATTTTGAAGTCTTTTTGTCTTGAACTAATCGCATCTGTTTCTGTTTTGCAGTGGTGAACCGGGGTACAGCAAAGAGTTGAACAATTCCTTCAGGAGTAGTTAGGTAGTTACATAAGATGTGCGCTGCTGGTTTCGGAATAGCATCCCTTCTTTGTGTCAGGATGTGATAGGAATAGGTTAGTTACATAGGTACAATGCACGCTTCACAAGTCGATCATACTCATGTAAACATAGATATAAGATAATGTTATGTTGGAGTAGTAATAATGTGTCTTTGCATTTTTCTCCTGTGCTATATTATTTGGCATCCTGAAAGAACACAACCATTCCAGGGACTAAAGTACTGCATAAATGTCTCAAAAATTTTTGTTTTAATTATTTGCATGTGCAGGAAACGGTTTAATTTCATGGCCGTTTCTAATCAGTTTTATAGCTACATCCGTCGGATCATATCTCATTTTCCTGAGCAGAAGACTAGGTTCACAAAAATAATACTCCCTCCGGTACCAGATAATTGTCGTCCAGATATGTGCAACTAGTTCATTCATAGTTCATTTATTTGTCTGAAACGACAATCTTTACGAAACGGAGGGGGTATTTATTTTCGTGGACCATAAAACGGGCTTAAGAAAAATTTATATTTTCGTGGACCACAGAAGTAACTTATATTTTCGTAGGCATATGCTGAGCCCACAAAACTTCCAATATAGCTCCCATGGTCGACCCTCGCAGCCGCAACGCAATAACCTAGTCGAGCAAGCAAATCCTAGCCGCTCTTCACCTCCGCTGCATCCGCCCACGCCGTCTCCGAGAACTATCAAGGCTTCCCTGCGACCTCGCCATGAATTACCACCCCGACAAGAACCCCTCGCTGCGAGAACCTGTGTCCGCTCTCTGTCACGACTACGGCTGGTGCACGGTCACTACAGGAAAAGCGATCATTTGCGACGGCTATATTTATTTGCGACGGCCAGCCGTCGCAAATAGAATAAATTGCGACGGCCCGCCACTGGCCGTCGCAAATAACTGGGCCGTCACAAATAACAGCTTATTTGCGACGGCCAACCCCAGAGCCGTCGCAAATAAACAACTATTTGCGACGGCCAACCCTAGCACCGTCGCAAATAAGGTAGCTGTCGCAAATAAGTGTTTATTTGCGACGGCTGCTAAAAGGGCCATCGCAAGTAACGTTAATTGCGACAGCCACGTGGTCGGGCCATCGCAATTTACGGGGCCGTCGCAAATAAGGGCCTTCTTCCCGACCCGACTCTTCATTCTCGTCCACTCACGACTCATTTCCCCCGCCGACCCCCGCCTCCCCGCGCCGCCGCCCTCCGCGCGCCTCGCCGCTGCCGCCCTCCACCTCCCCGCGCCGCCGCCCGAGGGCGTCCCGCCGCCGCCGCCCTCCGCGCGCCGCGCCGCCGCCCTCCGCCTCCCCGCGCCGCCGCCGCCGCCCGAGCGCGCTGCGCCGCCACCCGCCCTCCGCCTCCCCGCGCCGCCGCCCGAGCGCGCCCCGCCGCCGCCGCCCGAGCGCGCCGCGCCGCCGCCCCCGCCCGAGCGCCCTGCCCGAGGCCCGGCCTCCTCGCCGCCCAAGCGCCCCGGCGGCCCCGGCCTCCCCGTCGTCACCGCCCGCGCGCCCCGGCCTCCCTGCCGTCCGCGCACCCCGGCCTCCTCGTCATCGCCGATCGTCAAGTAACCCCCTTGTTTAGTTGTTAATGATGTTGATTATGCAAATTTGTTGTGGATTTCATGATATTTGATGTGGATTGTTCAATCTTCAAATGATTGTTGATCGAATGAGTAGAAATTATTGCTCGATCTTGATGTTAATTATGCTTAGTTATTAATGATGTTGGTTATGCAAATTTGTTGATAATGTTGTTGATTATGTAGATGTTAAGCATGCTTATGTTTTGCTTTAGTATTCTTAATGTTTATGTTCATTGCTGCTTATCGTTATTGAATTAAGTTATTAAATGTTCAAATTTTGATTAATTGTTATGTTTCTTTTAGCATGTTTAATGTTCTTTATATATATAAATATATAAATATAAATATGTATATATATATATATATATACATAAGCGGGTTAAAACCGGCACAATCCGATTATAGCGCGTTAAAAGTTGATTATAGTCAAGCATTAAAAGTTGATTATTGTCGTAACGTATGCGTCAAGATGATCACAGAGGTGAACAACGATAATGTGGACGACCCTGACTATGAAACTTTCAACTCTGACCCACTTTTCTCCTCACTCTCGTTCTCTTTCCTCATTCATAAATGATTTATAAATAAACATGAGCAACGTAACCTATAGCAATTGATTACCCGTTTCAGATCGGCACGTCTCACATGTCATTGGCATGTGAGACGTGCAGGTTCAGAATTGTCCCTTTTTGGACAGCCTCGGAGTGACCGAGGGGGCGTGGCTTGTGACGAGATGCGGGTCCAGATTTGGATGAGATTTCGGTGGCGTAACCCTGTTGTTCTCTGCTGCACCATTTTTGGGCGTGCAGTGGAGAACAGCGGGGTTATGCTGCCGAAATTTCGTTCGAATCCGGAGCACGCGTCTCGTCATGAGCACCGTCGCAAATAAGGTAGCCGTCGCAAATAAGTGTCTATTTGCGACGGCTGCTAAAAGGGCTATCGCAAGTAACGTTAATTGCGACAGCCACGTGGTCGGGCCGTCGCAATTTACGGGGCCGTCGCAAATAAGGGCCTTCATCCCGACCCGACTCTTCATTCTCGTCCACTCACGAATCATTTCCCCCGCCGCCCTCCGCCTCCCCGCGCCACCGCCCTCCGCGCGCCCCGCCGCCGCCGCCCTCCGCCTCCCCGCGCCGCCGCCCGAGGGCGCCCCGCTGCCGCCGCCCTCCGCGCGCCGCGCCGCCGCCCTCCGCCTCCCCGCGCCGCCGCCCGAGCGCGCCCCGCCGCTGCCGCCCGAGCGTGCTGCGCTGCCGCCGCCCTCCGCCTCCCCGCGCCGCCGCCAGAGCGCGCCCTGCCGCCGCCGCCCAAGCGCGCCGCGCCGCCGCCCCGCCCGAGCGCCCTGCCCGAGGCCCGGCCTCCTCGCAGCCCAAGCGTCCTGGCGGCCCCGGCCTCCCCGTCGTCGCCGCCCGCGCGCCCCGGCAACCTCGCCGCCCGCGCACCCCGGCCTCCTCGTCGTCGCCGATCGTCAAGTAACCCCCTTGTTTAGTTGTTAATGATGTTGATTATGCAAATTTGTTGTGGATTTCATGATATTTGATGTGGATTGTTCAATCTTCGAATGATTGTTGATCGAATGAGTAGAAATTGTTGCTCGATCTTGATGTTAATTATGCTTAGTTGTTAATGATTTTGGTTATGCAAATTTGTTGATAATGTTGTTGATTATGTAGATGTTAAGCATGCTTATGTTTTGCTTTAGTATTCTTAATGTTTATGTTCATTGCTGCTTATCGTTATTGAATTAAGTTACTAAATGTTCAAATTTTGATTAATTGTTATGTTTCTATTAGCATGTTTAATGTTCTTTATATATATAAATATATAAATATAAATATGTATATATATATATATATATATATATATATATACATAAGCGGGTTAAAACCGGCACAATCCGATTATAGCGCGTTAAAAGTTGATTATAGTCAAGCATTAAAAGTTGATTATTGTCATAACGTATGCGTCAAGATGATCACAGAGGCGAACAACGATAATGTGGACGACCCTGACTATGAAACTTTCAACTCTGACCCACTTTTCTCCTCACTCTCATTCTCTTTCCTCATTCGTAAATGATTTATAAATGAACATGAGCAACGTAACCTATAGCAATTGATTACCCGTTTCGGATCGGCACGTCTCACATGCCATTGGCATGTGAGACGTGCAGGTTCGGAATTGTCCCTTTTTGGACAGCCTCGGAGTGACCGAGGGGGCGTGGCTTGTGACGAGACGCGGGTCCGGATTTGGACGAGTTTTCAGTGGCGTAACCCTGTTGTTCTCTGCTGCACCATTTTTGGGCGTGCAATGGAGAACAGCGGGGTTATGCTGCCGAAATTTCGTTCGAATCCGGATCACGCGTCTCGTCATGAGCACGCTCCGCTCGGTCACTCTTGGGTGGGTTTAGGATCTATCTGCCTAGGTTGTAGGGCCGTGACATAACACAACAATACATTAATGACAATTTCTTTCGCATTAAACTACAGAGTCAAACATGGGTGAAGACCGCAGTTGGATGTATACTGGATGGAAGAGCAGAACTGGTGGTCACTCCGATGAGTGGTTTATCAAGTTAGATCAATTTTTGGATCGAGCATTTTCGTTGTCAACGGAAGATATGGTGCGGGGCCCATGTACAAAATGCCGGAACACTAAGTTTTTGAGAAGATTGGAGCTTTCGTTTCACTTATGTCGAAACGGTTTCACTCCACATTATGAAGTGTGGACCTTCCACGGCGAGACTAATTCTCGATTCATAGCCGAAGTGGATGAGGATGATGATATAACAGAGGTTGATAGGATGGATGAGATGTTAGAAGCTCTTGAAGCGGAGGATCCTCTTACAAATGAGGCGGAGAAGTTCTTCGAGGAGCTGAAGAAATCACAAGAGCCGTTGCATGAACACACGGCTGTGACGGTGAGAAGGTGCCGCCGACGAGGGGGTTCTACCCCTCTAGACCTGAGGACGCTTTCGTTGGTGCCTCGTCGACTGGCAGCAGACGCTCTCAGCTGCTGGGGCACGTTCAGACCAGCTCTAGAGCTTCGTCACAGGTAAATGTCACTCGTTTTTGACAAATTCTTTAAATTCAAATTCATATTAAACTTACTTATGAATCATTTGAATGTTGTAGTCCTCACTGACTGACTCAGAGGCTGCGGCGCCTTCGGTGAGCCAACCCTCAGCGAGGCAGCTCTCCGCCAGCCAGCCCTCGGCCAGCCAGCCCTCGGCCAGCCAACCCCCGGCTGGGGATGAGTTTGTTCCTGAGGCCTTTGACTCGGCTGGTGAGGAGCCGTCTGGGTCACCTGACGTGGCGCCCCAGCAGACGTGGAGGACGAGGAGGATTCACTTTGTCAGTCCTCCCGCGGTCCCTTCACAGAGTTCACAGAGGATCGTGATTCGTCCAGTCGGAGACAGGTAATAAAAATTATCATGTTCAATTTTAGTTTCTTTTGTTTACTTAAGTAATGAATGAATAAATATCTTACAGGGCTTGGGACGACAAGTCTTTCACCGGTGAGAAACACCACAGATCGGTGAACGGTGTCCTCGGGTCCATAGTGCGTTTGCACTATCCCGGGGTCATCGATGAGGTGCCCTCTCTTTCGTGGGAGAACTACGCACGCGTCCATCACCAGGAGCACGACAACCTTCAGGAGGCCGTATGGGCCGATTTTATGGTAAGTATGTTAAAAAAGTTTCTAAGTTACAACTCAAACTCTTTTAGTGAACATCTCTTCAATATATTCTTTATCGCAGGCAAGATATACTTTAGAGGACCCGAACGACCGTCGCCTGTTTGAGGATGCGAGGCGAGTGTTTCACTTCAACGCTGCCAAGGCGCTTCGACAAGCTTTGTCGAACACCCGTGTTCAAATTATTAAGGAGCACTTGAAGGCGAACCAGCAACACGTGTTACACTTCCGGTAAGAGAGCGAGAGGCACCTGACGGAGGAGGAGTACGCGCAGGTACGTGGAGTGTAGTAAGTATTTTTTTTCTGATAATTGCCTCGATGGTATTTTTAACGACTTCCAACTATGTGCAGGGCCACATGAGCTGGTTGCAGGGTCGGACCGATGCATTTCGGGTCCTTTGTCGCTACTGGGCTAGCGACGAGTTTAAAGCTAAGTCTGAGAAGGCTCGAGACCGCAGAGGGGTGGAGGGGAAGAGCAGGCACGGGCAAGATAACCACTTGCATTTAGCTAAACACATGGTAAGTGTGTGTAACTTATGTTTATATATTAATAATATATTGTTCGTACTAACACGTATTGAAAGGAGCGCGAGACGGGGGTGCCGCCCACCCCTGCTGAGGTCTGGAAGAGAGGTCACAGGGACCCTTCTCAGCCGACGGGGTGCAGTCAGGCTGCAGCCGAGCGGTTGGTAGGTTTAGAAATCATTCATATTAAATATAACTATATAGATTGTTGAACTTACACGTTTTTCTTGTTTTGCAGGCTAAGTACGGTGAGGAGGCTAGGAAGATACACAGCGAGGATTTCGATTGGGAACGTCAACCGATCGATCCTCAAGCCACGTATGCAACCGGTGGTGGAAAAGCACACGGAATGTGAGTTTACAAGTCATTTTATCGTTTTCAATTCAAAGTATTCAAGATATTTCAATTTCATATTACTGACTCTCTTTTTTATAGGCTCGCCATATTCTACGGAGTTGTCGACTCGAGGGCGGGGAGACCTGCGAGAGGCAGCTCCACGCAGGCTTCGGGCACGGGAGGTCGCCGCGTATCGTAGAGGGACATTGAGATGCAGTCCCTCCGAGAAACTGTAGAAGAAAATGAAAGGCGACATGAGGAGGAAAGGAGGGAGGCGGAACGCCAAAGGATCGCGATGGAGGCCACGATCTAAACCCAGGCAGCAGCGTTGGCGCAGATGCGGGAAGCAATGGAGGTAACAAAATAAAAACTAAAATTCTTATTAATTCAGTGTAAATGACTTATTAATAGGTAGCATTTAATGTTTCCAATGACAGGCCATCGCTCGGGCGCAAGGTCTGGGAATCCAGCTACCGGTACTACCACCGGTCCTTCCAGGCGATCCTTCTTCAGCGGGTCAGGTAAGTTTCCATGTAATCCTTCTTCTCCAGCGTAATAAGATTGAGATAGATGAAAGAGAGAGATAGTTAGATAGAAGAAAATGATTGAGATAGAAGAATGATAGAGATAGAAGAAAGAGAGACAAAAGAAAGAGTGAAAGATAGATAGAGTAGGATAGGAATGAAGAGAGAGAGTAAGATGTAGATGGAGATAGAGAGAGGGGAAGATAGAGGGAGGGAGATGTAGATGGAGATAGAGGGAGGAAGATAGAGGGAAAAGGATATCAATAGAGAGATAGAGTGAGAGAGAAAGATAGAGTGAGAGACAAAGAGAAATGAAAAGACAGGGGAAGAGAGAGGATCTAGATGAAGATAGAGGGAGAGGAAGGGAGAGAGAGATGTTGATGTATTTATATTCTAACTCTAAGTTTCATTAATTGCAGGGATCCGCGAGGGCTGCACAAACGCTGTCGCTGTCGCTACCGCCGCTTGGAATGAGGCGCGATGACGACTTCGACTTCGGAGGTGGCTCCGGAGGTGGCTACGAAGGTCAGATGGGCGAGTGAGCCCTTTTGTTTGCTTTGTTGATGACGATGTGAGATGTATTGGAATTTATTAGTTTGTGATTGTGATGATGTTTCCTCTATGATGATGATCTTTGCTATGTGTATATAATGTGTGTATGGAATCTGTTCTGTGATTCTGGCCATCGAGCCGAGTAGTTTTTTCTGTTTTTAAAAAAAAAATAAAAAACCTTATTTGCAACGACTTTTTATACAGTACCGTCGCAAATAAGGGGCCAGGCCGTCGCAAATAGGTCTCTGCTATTTGCGACGGCCTGGCCGTCGCAAATAGCTCTGTGGGCCCCGGAGGAGGACCCGTGGGCCCAGCCCACTGGACCTATTTGCGACGGCCAGGCCATCGCAAATAGAAGCACTTAATTGCGACAGCCAGGCCGTCGCAAATAAGCTTTAATTGCAACGGCGATACCGTCGCAAATAAGGTTGCGGGGCCCACCGGCCCGCGGCAATAACTTGCGACGCCCCCCCCTAGCCGTCGCAATTAAAGCTTATTTGCGACGGTGGCCGTCGCAAATAAGCTTAATTGCGATGATTTATTTGCGACGGCTAAAAACTGTTGCAAATAAAGAAAGCCATCGCAAATCGCTTATTTGCGACGGCATTTGTCTTATTTGCGATGGCCACGGCCGTCGCAAATCATCGGGATTCCTGTAGTGGGTATGCATGATGATGTGGAGTTATCTACTTTAATTACCGTTTACTTTATGTCGGTAAATGGCGGGAGTGGTGTACGTGAGCCACGAGCTGGCCAGTGGGCCATGTACCGGTTTAAATGGACCCAGCTATTCTCGGGAGAGGGAACAACGAACAACAGAATTATTCCCCGCCACCTATTGTGGTTTGTCCTTTCTTCTCCGCCATGAAATGATGATCGCTCGCCGTCGTACCACCGTGATCGACTGATGCTCCGGCTATCGTCACATCGGAGCCACGGGCTATCACAGTTGGTAATCAGAGCTAGTTATCCTCGGAGGTGGGAGAGCGCTTCAACCTCGAGCTGTAAAATCCCGGGCAGAGCAGAGACGACAGCGTACACCATACGTTGTTGTCGTCTTCCTCGGTTGGCTCGAGTGCAGATCGGTCAAGACAGCCCCGGTGAAACCTTCGGTGTAGTCTCGGTTCATTTTGGAGACGATGGCGGCGGAGTAAGAAGCCAACTCGGAGAGGTGGGAGCGGCTGTTCACGAAGATGGATGATCGCTGGTCGAGGATGGAGGATCGTTGGGAGAAGATGTGTGCAAATATGGAGATGATGTCGCAGAGGATAGACAAGGTGGATGAAGTGCAGAAGCAGATGATGACTCAATAGGAACTGGCGTCGGCGATAGCGGTGGAATCCTGTAGGGAGCGTGATCTGTTAAACAAGAGGCTGATGGAGAATGAGAAGAAGCTGAGTGATCTCGTGTTGGACACGATGAAGAACGCGGTGGTGGATCAGGAGATCATGGATCCTACACCAGGGTTTCTTCGAAGGAGTTTTGATGGCGGTTTAGACACAGGAGATGGTGATTGGGGTGATTCGGCGAAGAATAGAGCAGCAGGGATTAGGGTAAGAGAACAGAGAGCCCCACGCAGAGAAGTATTGCAAGGAGAGAAGCTAAACTTGAAGCTGTCATTTCCCAAGTTCAGTGCACAAATCCAACAGTATGGCTTGACAAATGTCTTGATTACTTCTCGATCTTCAATGTTCTGGAGGTGATGTGGGTGAGAGCTGCATCCCTACACATGGAGGGAAACGCGTCTAAATGGCTTCAGGTGTTC
This sequence comes from Tuctoria greenei, assembly GCA_036927565.1. Taxonomy (NCBI): domain Eukaryota; kingdom Viridiplantae; phylum Streptophyta; class Magnoliopsida; order Poales; family Poaceae; genus Tuctoria; species Tuctoria greenei. The sequence goes on along the minus strand of JAYESD010000004.1, from coordinate 173,358,254 downwards.
AAATTGACTGACGGCTTGGGAACTTGGGCACAATTTTTAGCAGCGTGCAGAGGAAGTTTGGATCATATGAGTATTCAAAAACGATGTATGATCTGCTCAGTTTGAAGCAACAGGGGAGTTTAGAGGAGTATATTGAGCAGTTCGAGGAGTTGAGATATAGCTCTGTTATGCACAACCCGAACCTTGACGAAACGTTTTTTGGGAATCAGTTTGTCAAGGGTCTAAAAGTGGATATTCAGTCTTCAGTCATACCACGTATTCCTACGTCGGTTGATCGAGCAGCGTTGTTGGCGAGGCTATACACAGATGTGCAGGAGAAAGGACGTGCTCGACCAATGAAGCAGCAGTGGTTAGGAAAAGGTGCGTCAGCTGCTCGTTCTGAATCGAGAGCTCCGGGGTGTGCTGAATACACTAAGGAATGTCAGTTGAGGGATTACCGGCGTGCTAATGGGTTGTGTTATACGCGCGGCGAAAAATATGAGTCAGGCCATTTGCCAAGTGCCCAAAGCGTGTGCCAATGCAACTTAACACTTTGTCAGAAGAGGAAATATTGATGACATTGTCAGATGAAACTTTGATTCATCTTGATGAGGAAGAGAAGAAGGTGAATGAGGACTATGAGTTGTCATGCAGTCTATCTCTGGACAGAGGGTCATCACAGTTTACAAAACCAGGCATTGGTAAAAAACCAGGTGTTCTTTTTGTTGGCTGATTCAGGAAGCTCTACCACGTTTATTAATGAAGCTTTTGTCCAGAAAGCAGGGTTACTAACAAAGAAATCTGAAGCCAGGACTGCCAAGGTGGCAAATGGTGAAAAACTTGTCGCTGATAAGATAGTTCCGGCTATGGAGTGGTGGTTGAAGGTGAAAGTTGCCTAGAGGGAGGTGAATAGGAGAAATGACCTAAAATGACTTAATAAAATGAGATCAAATTACGAAGGCTGGACTAGTCTTGCTAAGGGTCAGACTAGTCCGTTCATCACACAGAAAAATCCTAAAAATTTGATTTTTAGGAGTTTTCCTTGGATTTTAGTTCAACGAAAAGTGGATACACAATCTAGCAACCTAATACAAGTTGGATTGACAAGTAAGAAAGGTTAGATTGCAAGATTACAATGATAAACAACATGAAGAACAAGATGAACCTTAAAAGCAATTCTAGTCATAAACACCAAAGTAAAGTGACACGAGAGACACGATGTTTATCCCGAGGTTTGATCCCACACAGGAACCTACATCTTCGTTGAGGAGCCCACGAAGGGCCGGGTTGCTCAACCATTCTCTCTCCAAGTCGTCCCAATGACAACTTGGCTTTCCACTATCACAAAACGGTAACTACAATGTTCCTGAGGCTTCTCACAAGTTGAGCCTCCCACAAATAATAAAAAACAATAAGCACACAAATTTCAACCGCAACAAGTCACAAAGATGCAACACCAAGTGCAAGAGATCAAACCGAGAGCCAAAACATGAAGTTATTTGTTCTCCTCTTGTTCGAAACCATACTCCACTCAAGATTTGGTTCAAGAGGGCAAGTAGGCAGGTGAGAAGACTTAAGAAGGCTCAAGGATGCTTGTGGTGGCGCTAGGGTTCAAGAAGTGGAGGTCGGGGGATCTCTTTTTATAGGGGTCCCAAAATCCAACTATTACCACCAACTAAAGTCCGGACTAGTTGGGCCAGAGACCCGGACTAGTCCAGCCAACTGGTACCACTCAACATCACACCTCTGCAAAGTGGTGACGAACCCATCAACATTCGAATTTCAAATGGCCATGGCACATCGGACTAGTCTGGTTAACAATGGACTAGTTCGAACTACAAAAGAATGTCTTGATCCATCTAAAAACGGACAAGTCTGGCCTCACTGGACTAGTACGGCCTACTAGAACAGATAAGTCTGGCCAACAGGACTTAGCGTCAAAGCCCCCTACTCTCACAACCACGGACTATTTTGGCACAAAACGGACAAGTCTGAAGTACAATAGTAACCTTTAGTCCGTTTGAAAACGGACAAGTCTGGCAGGCTCAGACTAGTCTGGCCTTTGAGGTGGACTAGTTCGGCCTCCCGACACTTAGCACGAAAACTCTCACCAAGTGTACAATGGACTAGTCCGTTACCAAAAAGACAAGTCTGAAGTACAATAGAAACTTTTAGTCCGTCCCAAAACAGATTAAGCTGACTCACCCGGACTAGTCTGCCCTGGAACCTGGACAAGTTTGATCTCTAGGGTTTTCTCTCGACAAGGCTTATCACTTAGGTTTTATATTAACTAAGACTTGAACTTTATTCTATGATCTCAATGCACTTGATACCCACACCCTTACACACACTGGTCTAGTCTAAACTCAATTCATTTGAAACCCTAATTTCTACTCTTGAGTTTTCGACACCCGTTTCAATCTTTTCCTTTTTGACATTATTTCATCCATTTCAATTTCACATTTTTGCTTAAGATCAACTAAGGTCATTAGTCTCTTAATTTGCCGTCATCAATCATCCAAAACCCACGGGGATGCCTAAATGCACTTTCAGAAGGGAATACATTTGTGACTGATATGACGGTCCTTGCACTGGGAGCTTATGACGCCATCTTGGGATACGATTGGCTCACTAGTAAAAGCCCAATGATGTGTAACTGGAAGGCTAAGACTCACATTTTCTCACAAAGGGAAGTCAGTAGTGCTGAAAGGGGTGCAGCAAAAACAGGAAGGGCTGTTGCCTGAACTTTCTGCATGTCAGTTAGAGAAATGGATTTCAGGCAATGAAGTGTGGGCTCTGATAGTTGTAGAGACTGAAGTTCAAGGTGCTGCTAACAAGTTTCAGTTAACTGAACATCGGGAAGTGCAACAACTTTTGCAAATGTTTGATGACGTTTTTCAAGAGCCCAAGCACCTACCACCTTCCCGAGAATTCACTCATGTAATCTCTTTAATACCCGGAGCTCTACTAGTTAATTCTTGACCATATCGCAATTCCCCTCTGCATAAGACCGAGATAGAGAAGCAAGTTTAGACAATGTTGGAAGTCAGATTAATCAAAAATAGTGTGAGCCCCTTCGTATCTCCGGTTTTGTTGTTCCAAAAGCAAGATGGTACATGGTGATTTGCGTGGACTATGCAAACTCAATGATCTTACGATCAAAAATTGTTTTCCCATGCCACTTGTTGACGAGATAATAGATGACCTCTCGGGTGCAACTTATTTTACCAGCCTTTACATGCGTTCGGGATATCACCAAATTCGCATGAAGTCTGAAGAAGAGTACAAGAGGGCCTTCAAAACGCATAGTGGACACTACCAATTTAAGGTGATGCCCTTCGGGCTCACAAATGCACCGGCAACATTTCAGTGCACAATGAACTCGGTATTGTTTCCCTTCCTCCAAAAGTTTGTGCTCGTGTTCATCGATGACATTCTTATTTATAGTGCATCTTTTCACTCACATATTGATCATATTCGTCACGTACTAACAACTTTAAGAGAGCATGCCTTCTTTGTCAAAAGATTTAAGTGTTTCTTTGCTCAAAACAAATTATCTTATTTGGGGCACATCATCTCGGGAGAAGGTGTATCTACTGATCCTTCGAAGACTCAAGCTATGGTGGATTGGCCGACACCTTCTACTATGATAGAGCTCCGTGGATTTTTGGTGCTTACGGGATATTACAGGAAATTTGTGTGAGACTATGATTGATTGGCTTGGCCACTTACACACATTCTGAAAAAAAAGGTTTTTCAGTGGTCGGAAGATGCTGACCAAGCTTTTCAGAGCCTTAAACAAGCAATGACTACCACTCCAGTCTTAGCGTTACAAAACTTCGATGAGGTGTTCACAGTGGAAACCGATGCAAGTGACTTGGACTTTGGTGCGGTGTTAATGCAGCAGGGTCACCCCATTGCATTTCTTAGCAAAGGCCTAACTGAGAAGCATAATAAGTATTCCATATATGAGACAGAATTTTTGGCCTTGATTTTAGCAGTTGATCGATGGTGCCCATATTTACAACGAGGATAATTTGTGGTCAAAGCCGACCAAAAGAGCCTTAGTTTTTTGGAAGGCATTCTGACCTTCAGAAACGAGCCTTATCAAAGCTGATGGCTCTGCACTTTAAATTGATTTACAAGAAGAGTAGAGATAACTTGCCAGCTGATGCCTTATCAAGAATAAATCAATTAACGATGATCTCTTCGGTCTCTGAAGTGCAACCACTATGGATACAAGAATTAGTGAATTCATATGCCACTGACAGCCATATTCAGAGTATGATAGCTAAACTGGCCTTAAGCAGTCCTGATGAACAAGGCTATACATTGCAGCAAGGTTTGGTGAGAAAGAAAGGGAGCATAGTAGTGGGAGAAAACTCTACAACAAGGACAAAACTCATTGCTGCATTTCATGACTCACCACTGGGTGGAGCATCATACCTTAGGCTGCATAAATAGTTTTACTGGAAATGTCGTAAACAAGATATTTGTGACTTTGTGAAACAATGCGATATCTGTCAAAAGGCCAAGCCTGAAAAATTGCACCCTGCAGAGCTCTTGCAGCCAATTCCAATTCCTCAAGGTGCATGGCAAGAGTTGACTATGGTCTTTATTGAGGGCCTGCCAAAATCACAAGGTTGTGACACTATATTGGTGGTGGTCGATCGATTTTCAAAATATGCACACTTCTTTGCATTGAAACACCCATTTACAGCCATGCAAATTGCTCAAGTGCTGTTGGACAATGTGGTAGAACTTCATGGACTACACAAAACCATGCTCTTCGACTGTGATAGAATTTTCACAAGTGCAATTTGGAAGAATCTTCTTACCTTGCTGGACACTAAAATGATGTTAAGTACTTCCTTTCACCCACAAACTGATGGCTAGAGTGAGGGAGTAAATCAATGCCTCGAGATGTATTTGCGATGTGCAGTGAGTGAAGCACCTTATCAGTGGAAAAAATGGTTGTCTCTAGCAGAATATTGGTACAACAGCACCTATCACTCATCTCTTGGTTGTTCTCCCTTCAAAGCCTTGTATGGCTATGATCCAAACCCTTTGGCTTCTCCCATTATACCATCTGATATTGACACGGATGTCAATGAGCTATTGAGGGAGAGGTCAGTACATTTGGAGTTATTGAAGAGCAAGTTGGCAGCAGCCCAAAACAGAATGAAGCAAAGGGCTGATAAACTTAGAACAGAGCGTGAGTTTCAGGTGGGTGATCAGGTTTTGCTGAGGCTTCAACCATATGCTCAAACATTGATTGTGAATCGTCCATGTCCTAAATTGGCCTTTAAGTTCTTTATCCCATACAAGATCTTGCAAAGGATCGGAGGGGTGGCATACAAGCTTGAGCTTCCAGTGTCGGCTCAAATTCATCCCGTTTTTCACATTTCTCAGCTCAAACCCTTCACTGAAGATTACCGGCTGGTGTATTCAGACCTTCCTCCTACTGTTAACCTGGATCAACATGTACTGAAACCGATGGTCATATTGGAGAGGCGTCTCGTTAAGAAGGATAACCAGGCTATGCCGAAGGTGAGAGTTCAATGGTCTGATGCACCTGATGGATCATCGACTTGGAGGATTATTACACATTGTTGCTGTTATGAATAATGAGCTTGTATTATTATGAGGGCCACAGGCCACAATAAATAGAGATACAAGGGATTATAAATATACGGAAAATCCCTTATGCAAAAGAGAAAACACAAATAACCCTTATATCTCTAACACCCTCCTCAAACTCAAGGTGCATCATGAACACTGAGTTTGGATAGATAAAAACTATGCTGAACTCGGGTATGTGCCTCCATGAAGAAATCCGCCAGCTGAAGCTCTGAAGGCACATACTAATAATCAACAACATCGTCTTGTACATGTGCTCGTATAAGAAGCATAAACACCAATATGATTCTTAAGCTCATACTTGACCGGATCATGAGCAATACTGATAGCACCAGTACTGTCAGGCAAAAGAAGAGTCGGCATACCAATAGAAACACCAAAATCCTCAAGCAACCACCGCAACCAAGTAACCTCTGTACTCACAAGAGCCATGGCACGCAACTCAGCCTCTGCACTCGAACGAGAAACTACTACCTGCTTCTTAGTCTTTCAAGCAATAAGGGAACCACCAAGAAAACACAATAGGCAGAAAGAGATCGACAATCAGAGGGATCACTAGCCAAGTAGCATCAGAATATGTTTTGAGTTGTAAAGAGCTAGAGTGTGGAAAGAACAAGCGTCTAGATATAGTCCTATGAAGATAACGCAAGACACGAAGCAAGTGACTATAGTGGACCTGGGTGGGAGCCGAAACAAACTGACTCAGAATGTGAACAGAGTACGTGATATCAGGGCGAGTGACACCAAGGTAAACGAGACTCCCTACAATATGACAGTAACAAGTAGGATCATCAAGAGGCTCACCATCAGTGGCTCGAAGGTGGACATTGAGTTCCATGGGTTTCTCAACAGTCCGGTGATTAGTAAGAGAAGCCCGATCAAGAAGATCATGAATGTACTTCTTTTGAGACAGATAAATTCCCTCAGAGGATGAGGAAACCTTAATTCCAAGAATGTAACGAAGAGGACCAAGATTGGACATAAGAAACTTCTCACTAATACGCGCCTTTACCAAGGCTATGTACTCAGAATCATCTCCGGTGATGATCATGTCATCAACATAGAGAAGAAGAAGAGTGCGGCCACGAGGCGAAGTGTGCAAAAAAAAGTGCGGGATCATGGGCACTGGCAGAGAAACTAGCAGCAGTGACCAAAGATGTAAAACACTGAAACCAAGAACGAGGAGCCTGCTTAAGGCTATAAAGACAATGCTGAAGGCAAAAAACCATACCTTCAGGAATAGAATACCCATGTGGTTGCTACATATAAACCTCCTCACGCAGCTCACCATTAAGAAATGCATTCTTCACATCAAGCTGAGAGATGGACCAGTCACGACCAGAGGCCACAACAAGTAGAGTGCAAACAGTGGTCATATGAGCGACAGAAGCAAATGTCTCATCATAGTCACGACCATGTTCTTGCTGGAAGCTACGAGCGACTACTAGAGCCTTATATCGCTCAGGTGAACCATCAGAGCGGGTCTTAACCTTATAAACCCACTTACAGGTCATCGGGCGAACACATGGGGGACAGGGCACAAGTTCTCACGTGCCAGTGCGCTCGAGAGCAGCAATCTTTTCGGCCATCGCATGCTGCCATTCCGGATGAGGAACAATATCACAATATGTTGCTGGCTCAGGAAGAGCAGTAGCAGCAAAGCTAGAAGGAGAGTACTGATGAGGAGGCTAGCGAGGACAATGACCACATCCAAGAGGCTGCTCAGGAGAAGAATTATCAGAAGGAGATAATCCCTCAGGAGAAGAAGGCATATCCGGAGAGGGAAGCTGAGCTGGAGAAGCTGAGACATCTGAGGATGACTCAACTGGAGTAGACGACTCATCAAAAGAAGAGGTCACATCTAAAGGGGGCACAACTCATCGAGTATAGACCCGCATGAAAGGAGCCTTCAAAGTGTAATCGGGAACAAAAGAACAAGGCTCTGAAGAAGAAGAAGGGAAGATTGTCGAACGAGATAAGAAGTGTGAGGGGGGTACACTAGAACCGGGGGCATCTGGAAAGAGCGGGAACGAAACAGGATCAACTAAAGACGTAGAAGAAGCATCAGAAGAAGGACAAGGATAAAGGACGTGTCTCATCAAAAACAACATCCCGTGAAATTCTCATTCGTCGACCAACTGGATCCCAACAACAATAACCCTTATGCTCCGAACTGTACCATAAGAAAACACACTCGACCGACTGAGCAGTTAGCTTAGTGCGCTCACGAGGTGCGAGCAACACGTAGCACACACAACCAAAAATACGAAGGCTGGTGTAGTCAGGGGTCTTGCCAGTAAGACGCTCAAAAGGAATCCTGCCTTTAAGAGTGGACGAGGGCTGAATATTAATCAAGAAAGTTGCAGTGGAAATAGCCTGAGCCAAAAAATGAGGTGGGGTAGAGGAAACAATGAGAAGTGTACGTGATGTCTCAAGAAGATGATTAAGTTTTCGCTCAGCAACACCATTCTGGGCATGAGCACCAGGGCAAGAATACTGAGGAAGGGTATCTTGCTCAGAATGAAAATCACGAAGAGCATCAAAGAGGTACTCACCAGCAAAGTCAACACGAAATACATGGTAGGAGTGTCAAAATGAGTGCAGACCATAGCCGAAAAAGACTTATAGATAGACAATGCCTCACTATGATGTTTCATGAAGTAAACCCATGTGTGGCAGGAAAAATCATTTATAAAAATGATAAAGTATTTATGCCCTCCTTTGGAAACAAAAGGAGTAGGACCCCAGACATCTGAATGAACAAGGTCAAAAGGACGCTAGAACACTAACTCACTAGAAGGATAGGGAAGTTGAATCTGCTTCCCTAATCGACAACTCTGACACTGAGCTAACGACTGAGATCCTGAACTGATCGTAAGGCACCACATCATATCAAGGTAGATTGAAGAGAGCCACAAATATGTCCTAAATGATGGCACCACTGAGTAAAAGACGAGGTAGATGGAGCAACAAAAGCAGAGCTAACATGACTAGCAGGCACAGCGGAAGGAAGACAAAGCCAGTCAAGCTCCCAGAGACACTGTGAATCGCGACGACGAGGACCAGAGCCAACAAACTGACCCGTATGATGATCAACAACAAAACAAGAATCAGAATCAAGAATCACTCGACATTAGGATCATTGAGTTGACCAGCAAACATAAGATGCATGGTCAGGTTAGGAACATAGGAGTATTAGCAACATTAAAAGAGTAAGATAAAAGGGTGTTGTCGGTACCCTGCGTACCAGATACCCCTTGGGACTACAAAGAGTGCAAAGGAACTCCACCTATCTGAGTTGAAGACCTCCGAAGGTCCCACATGTCACTCGGAACTGGAGCTGCATCCCTTCTATGGTTAGTCTCAGTGCCACCACGTGTATCATAAAACCGGAGCTACATTTCATACATGGGAAAGCTCCAAAGTAGATATCTGTGTGGCACCCCCGGACCTAATCCCCGACAGAGGGAAGCTCCGGTACCGACACGTGTACAACAACACCGGACCTACTCATCCAAGACGGTAAGCTTCGGAGCTGCCACTCGTCCAACTATTGGACCTTCATGCTCAACAGGCAGACTGGTGAACCTCCAACGGATCGGACCTTCAAGAAACAATTAAAGCTTCAAGGCCCGATTATGTGTCATTAATGCTATCTTAATGACACACGGTTGGAGGACTCTTAATACGAGTAACGTCGCTATCAAGGTGCATTACCACGCTGTTAAGGGGAATTAAGTACATTAACTGTGTATTAAGCATCAGTAACCGCGAGAGCCACATGTCGGGCCAGGCTAATGATGTAACGGCCAGTCCTTGTACTATAAAAGGACTGGCCGAGTGATACACAGGGATGGACACGCTCAAGTCCAGACGCGCTCAGGTCCAAACGAGAGGCTGGCAGACACTCTGGTCTCTCACACACAAGCGCTCAGACGCTCAATACAACAACAACACACAACCGTAGAGTAGGGTATTACAATCAGGCGGCCCGAACCATGTAAATACTCATGTCAAATCTCCATCTTGCTCTGAATCTCCGTGTGCCCTAACTGAACTAAGAAACTCTGTGGGCTACCAACGGTAGTACCGGGAGAATTGTCGGAACCAGACTCCGACAGTTGGCGCGCTAGGTAGGGGCGCCTGAGATTCGAAGATGGTGAATTCTGTTGCTGGATCGTCCAATTGCAACCATGCTGCGCAACCTGCTAGAGGCAATCCCTCCAACATGCAGCAGCCAGCAGGTATTGTGGCTCCAGTAGGAGTCATGCCACCACCGCCACCGTCCGCTCCGATGAATCAAGCTGGACAGCGAGATGGGGCATCCGCGTCGATCACTACATCGGCAAACAACAACCCCGAACATGCGTTTAATGTTGTGCGTGCTCTTCTCCAACGTCCACCGCCTCCAGAAGCACCCCAGGGTGCGATGGAACAGTGTGAGAGCTGATGTGGATTATCTGGTTGCAGCAGCAGCCGATCGCATCAGCAATCAAGGTCCTGCCCCCTAAGGGCGAGCCCCATTGCAGCGTCGTACCTTGTCGGGTAGACTCGGTCCGCAAGCTTCGTAGCACGGGAGGCGTGCTTCATCTCAATAGGCGATGTTGTTGCCTTCCGGGGCACGACGTAATCACACGATAACGAGACTTTTGACTCATGACCTCTGGGCGGAGCTCGATCGTCGTTACCGGCAACAGGATGGACGCATCCACATCGAGTGTGCTCGCAAGAGGCGAGAGGCTCGGGACAGCCCTGCTCCTGAGGGAGTAGGAGGAGGCTGTTCTATCTTGGCCATGTACCTACGCATGGTCAGATGGCCGCAGAAGTTCCGTCCTCACCTGTCGGAGAAATTTGACGGGACTGTCAATCCCGCTGAATTTTTCCAAATTTACTCCACCGCTATCCTTGCGGCTGGGGGCAATGAGGCCATGACAGCCAATTATTTCCCTGTGGCTTTAACTGGGACCGCCAGGTCTTGGTTCATGAGCCTCCCGCCTGACTCCATCAGTAGTTGGGCGGAGTTGTGCCAACAGTTCACCGCCAATTTCGGGAGCTCATACACCCGACCAGGCACATAAGTGGATCTTTTTGCTGTCAAGAAAAAAGGGGGAGAGTCTTTGTGATCTTTCACCTAGAGGTTCTCCCGAGTACGAAATACCATTCCTTCTATCTCAAGCGCTTCTGTTATTATAGCATTCAGACAGGGCGTTCGAGATAAGAAAATGCGGGAGAAGCTGGCGACCAAGGAAGTCACCAGTGTCACGAAACTCTTCATCTTGGCAGACAAGTGTGCTAAGGCTACGGAGAGCCGTGAAATGCACTCCCAACCACCTCTGGAGGCCAACAAAAAATCCTCCAAGGGTGAAGCCACTACCTCCGGGAGTGGCAAGAAGAAGAAAAAGTCCAACGGCAAGAAGAAGCCATCGGCCAGCACACCTACTGCCGCTGCTCCAGGTGGCCGGGGGCCACGCCCCAAGAAATGACCTCGGCCGCCATTTGAAGACGGTGGCAGCTCCAAGATGTGGTGTCCCATACACAAGACGGACAGTCACATATTGGAAAACTGCCGAGAGGTCCAGAACCTCGCTGAGTGCTACAACAAGCGTCGGGAAGAAACTCCTTTCCGTCAAAGGGAAGGAAAACAAAAGGTCAACAAAGCTAAGACTGAAGAGGAGTTAGACTTTCAGGACCCCAAAAACGTCTTGAAGGCTCTTTACACCTCTGTTGACGATGACTCCAACGTCTTTGACAACAAGCGTCGAAAAACCATGAACACCATCTTTGGTGGTTTGTGGGACATCACTTCCCACCGTGTCCTTAAGAAAATGTGGTGGGACACGGCCTCTGTAGGTCCTACTGCCAGGGCGGAGCCTCATCGGAACTTGATGGATACTGCCATCACCTTCGATGCTTTGGATTGCCCTCAGAATACGATTGGAGCTGGCCAACTTCCACTGATAGTATCTATGACCATCAATAACGTCCAGCTTCACCACGTGATGGTGGATGGAGGTTTGGGGTTGAACCTCATAAGCTTCAAAGCCTTCTTCAAGCTTCAGCTCCGACCTTCGGATCTTCGCCCCTCCCGACCTTTCTTCGAAGTAGGTCCGGGGGCCATAACTCCACTTGGTGCCATTACTCTCCCGGTGACCTTCGGAACTCGGGAGAATTATAGGACTGAGAAGTTGGTCTTCGACGTGGCACAAATCAACTTGCCATTCAACGCCATCTTGGGCAGACCAGCTTTATATAAATTCATGGCTGCTGCTCATTATGGCTACTTGGTGTTGAAGATGGCAACGCCCTCAGGCGTTCTCTGGATCCGCGGAGATCACACCGCCGGAGTTACTGCTCTGGAAGAACTGCACGTGCTTGCTACAGTGCAGGAGGAAGAATCTGGAAAGGAGCAAGCTCTGAAGCCCCCGAGCATTCGTCATCGAGGCTCAACCTCCGCACCTCGTGTGCAACCAAGTGGCGACACCGACATTCCTGTCAAAGTCATCCAAATTGGTTCCGACGCTGCTCAGACCACCCGTATATTGGGAGGTCTGAACTACAAATAGGAACTCGCGCTCATCATTTTCCTCTGGGCTAATGTTGACTTGTGTGCCTGGCAACTGTCACAAATGCCTGGGATCCCTAGGGAAGTGATTAAGCACAATCTGAAGATTTATCCTGACGCTCGGCCTGTACATCTGTTGGGGTTTGATTCTGGCAATTCTCCTGGTACCACCATTAGGAGCCCGCGGAGTTTGTAGTTCGGTTGTGGGCACGCAGAGATTCAGAACACGATGGCAAGTTGACACGAGGATTTACGTGGATCGGGCCGCCTAAGCGTAATACCCTACTCCACGGGGTGTGTAGTTGTTGTACTGAGCATCTGAGAGCTTGTGGGCTTGTGTCAGAGCAGAGTCTGGAAGAGTCTCTCCTGTGTATCGCTTGACCAGTCCTTTTATAGTACAAGGACTGGTCGTTACATCGTAAGCCTAGCCCGACATGTGGCCCTGGCGGTTACTGATGCTTAATAAACAATTAATGAGCTTAATTACCCTTAATAGTGTGGTAACGCGCCTTGACAGTGCCATTACTGGTATTAAGGGCCCTCCGATTGTATGTCATTAAGATGGTATTAATGACACTTAATCGGGTATTGAAGTCTTTAATTGCCCCTTGAAGGTCCGAGCCATTGGGGGTCCAACAGTCTGCTTGTTGAAGTTGAAGGTCCAACGGTTGGACGCGTGGCAGCTCTGGAGCTTTACGTCCGGGACGGGTTGGTCTGGTGCTGTTGTACACGTGTCGATACCAGAGCTTTCCTCTGTCGGGGGTTATGTCCGGGGGTGCCGCACAGGTATTTAGCCCGGAGCTATCCCATGTGTGGGATGTAGCTCTGGTTGCAGGATACACATAGCAGCACTGGGACTAACCATAGAAGGGAGGCAGGTCTGGTTTCGTATGACACATGAGGCCTTTGAAGGTCTTCAACTCAGACAGGTGAAGTTCCTTTGTTCTCTTTGCAGTCCCAAGGGGTATTCGGTACGCAGGGTACCGACAGTGGCCCCCTGGGCCCACCTTTGGGAGAGACCTTTTGGATAAAGTCGTTCTGCCGGAGGTGGGTCCATCTTTCGGTTTTTGAGCCGTGTCTTCATGGGTCTTTGGATGTGCCGTTGTTGTTAGTTTGCAGTTAAACCATCACCACGTTGCATATCCAGGATGCGGCAGGTGAGATCTGAGCGTGCGAATCTCACGCAATTGAAGGACGCTGGTTCCCGATAAGAAAACTGTATCGGTTCCGTGCGCCCTATCAGGACGCCACCCTCGGGCTTCCCGCCTTTCATCATGAAAACTGTTCGCCTGGGGTAAGGACCTCGACTTGATAGTTCGGGTGGCCCCGGGCCCCCTTGTCATTGGCAGGGTGAAGTTTTTGAACTGTATCGTCGGCCCCTCTGCGGTTTCCATCCAAGTGTTATGGGGGCTTACTTAAGAAGGAAAGCGCGCACCGTTTGGGGATTCTTTACACCTTCATTTGAACTTGAGCTCGAATCCTCCAGACTTTTGCTTGCTTTTCATCTCTCGCCCCGCTGTGCTGCGATGGAGTTGGGTCTCCGCAAGATCCATCTTACAACCAACGGTGATTTGAAGAAGGTTCGGACCCTCATGGGGTGGTCCAGCGACTCCTTCAACCGCCTGGTCCACGCCGGCAAGCTCCCGTTCAAGAAGGACCACGCTAGCGATATGGTGTACTTCTCCACGTACGCCATGGTGGGACTGATCCCACCCTTCTCCACATTTTTCTTGATGCTGCTAGACTTCTATGGTCTGCAGTTGTACCACCTCGGTCCTCACTCCATTCTTCTCGTGTCCACTTTCGTCCACTTCTGCGAGATGTGGGTGGGTATTCCCCCTTGCGTCGAGCTCATCCGCACCTTCTTCACTATCCACACCACCAGCAAGAGTGACGAGTACCTTGGCTTCTATTATTTTGTGAAGCGCAAGAAGTGCCCGTACAAGTACTTGAGGTCGTTCCCTTCTGGCAAGTGGGATGACTGGAAGAAGGATTGGATTGTCATCACGGCAGAGGAGCACGAGAAGCTGGAGCTGTCCGAAGGCCTCCCCAATGTCGACACTGAAGCTTGGAGCGAAGTTCCGGTGCTATCGGACGCCTTCAACTCTGCCCTGACAAGGATCCGCCAATGTGTGGAAGGAGGGGTGACTCCCCAGGCGGTCTATTGCAACTTCCTGGTCAACAGGTGGGCTCCACTAAAGAAGAGGGAGAAGCTCACCTAGGCCCTCAACAGCATGACGAACGACGACCGGATCGAGACCGGTTTGAAGTCCAACCTGGAAGAAGCAACTTTGGATCTTCACCTCAAGAAGTTCCAGCACGGCATCGACGTCGAGGGCGATGACTTGACTCCATTGGCGGCTTTCCTCCCTCTTAACATGAAGGCGAAGTTCAGCAGGGAGCTCCGGCAGAAGATGCCGGTGCTTGATGACCTCGGTGAAGTTGAGAGGCGTTCGACCACCGGGTTGGCGATTCCCGGAGCTACCGAGGGTGGTCCCCCTTCCGCCTCGAGACAGAGAGTTGAAGTTGTAGGCAAGGGCAAGGAGTTGGCAGAGCCCTCAAGTCGCAAGAGGAAGTTGAAGCATTCTGACGGGAGGTCCGTTAGAACTGCTCCTTCCTCAGCAACTCCTTCTCCCTGGTGGAGGAGATCTTCAGCGGCGACAACCACTCCAGCATCAGCATCTCCCCGGGACGCTAGCTCTGGCCATGTGGCTCTGGTACCTGGGCCAGCTGAGGGCTCTAGGTCCGAGGGTCCTTCTCAGTCGAGGGGGGCCTCAACCAAGACGACACCGATGGCGGCAACAAGCTCCGGGGAGCCTTCCGGAGATACTACGCCAGTGGCGACAGGGTCCGGTCCTGAGCGTCCGGTGAAGAGGTTCCGCGCTAGCTGGAGGGGAAGCCTTCCGAGGTAAATTTGATTTTTTACCTCAGTTGATTGTTTTTTGTTGCAATCCTATTTTGAGTTTCTTCGTCCTTCATCCACAGGGTACCCAAGAAAGGGGCTGAAGCTCCGGTTCCTGCAACAGCAACTGATGTTGCGTAGAAAGAGGCTCCAGCTCCAGTTCCAGCGCCGCCCCAAGAGGTGGCTGAGGCCACGGCAGCTCTGACGCCAGCTGTCATTGTCCTTGACCTCGAGTCATCCCCTAAAACTCTGGTGGTAGCTCCGGACCACGGGAATGAAGATGTACGAGCAGCACCAGCCCCAGAGGTTGAAGCTCCGGGTTTGGATGTTGAGATGATGGACGCTCCAGCCTCAGAGCCGGAGGTAGCTGCAGTTCTGGCCCTAGAGTCAGATGTTCTTGAAGCCCCGGTGGCAGAGCCGGGTGTTGATGAAGCCTCGGCGGTGGAGCCGGTGGTTGATGAAGTTCCGGCGCCCGAGCCGGTTGTCGTAGAAGTGCTGGTGCCTGAGCCAATGGGGATCGAAGCACTGGCGCCTGAACCGGTGGTACAGGAGGTGCCAGCATTGGAGCCGGAAGTGGCTTCAGCTCCGGCCGAACCTTCAACGCCTGCCCCGGAGGTGGTGGTTCTGGAGGTACCCGCGCCTGAGCTAGGGTGCCAAGATGAAGCTGTCGGTCCCCCGCCTAAGGGACCAGTTGCTGATGACCTGGCGGCGGGACCTTCGGAGCCGAATCCGGAGGTAGAAACTTCTGCTGCAGGACCTTCCTCGGCGGCGGCCGAGGCTATCCCGGAGGGCGACCCTAGTGTCGTGGAAGCTCAGGGGACCGCTTTTGTAGAGTTTGACCCGATTTTTGTTATGGAGAACCCGTTGGAGCCAGCGGAGAAGACCCCGACGGGTCTGGAGACAATCCCTTTGTCGGTGTCTATCGACAACGCCTGCTCCAGTCTTCGTCAGGTCCAGCTGGCCTTTTACCATGACAGCAAGGCCCTCGAGGAGGAGTGCCAAACCCTTAGGAGGTGGTGCAACCGGCTCCAATTCGAGACCAAGCTAGCGTAGTCAAGGCTGGCCGACGACAAGGAGTGGGTGAAAAGGGAGAAGGTCCAGTTGGAGTACTGGGGTCAGCTGCTGGATGAGAGGGAAAGCTTGACGCGATCCCTTGACAACCAATCCCGGGCAATCCACGAACAGGCCGTGGCTGCTAATGAAGCAGCGAATGACTGCCAGGAGAAGCTCAGCGCCATCCACGATAGCCTCGTCAAGCGTCGGGTGGATCTTGAGGAGCGGGAGAAAAGTCTCAAAGATGAAGAGCAAAAACTCCTGGAACTGCATGATGACCTCATGAAGAGGGAGGAGGAGATTCCTTAGAGGCTGACTCCGGGTGACAAGAGTCTCGCGGAGCGCACCAAGAAGCTGGAGGAGCGCTGCGAGAAAGGGGAGAAGAAGGCCTGGCAGTGAGGATAGGACCTCAACAAGAGGGAGAACTGCTAGGGAGAAGAAAGTGCGGGGCCGGGAGAAGGATCTGGTCGACCGCCGGAACAAGATCCACCTACAGGAGGAGGATCTCGGTAAACTCGAAAGGCAGGTTGCTGAAAAGATTCAGCAGAACGCCAAAGAGGTCGAGCGCCTTGCCCGGGAGGATTCAGAGCTTGCGGCGACCAAGAGATCCTTGGAAGAGGTGCGAGGCTCAAGGGTTGCGGAGTCCCAACAAGTTTGGGACTTCTTGGGCAAAGCCAATGTCGCGCTGACGCCGCTGGGCTTCAGTGTGGTGCGCCCGGATGATCCAGAGCTAGAGCTGGACCTGGCGTTGAAGGCGTTGAGCTCGGCGGGCAGCAAACTCGACAAGATGGGCGATGTCATCGCGGACTAGTTGGAAACCGAAGGACAATACCTAGTGAAGAACATCGCAGAGTACATGCTGACATGCTACACAAGCTGGGATCCTCACTTCCTACTGGACCCAGTGCTTGAAGGTCCCATTGACGAAGAGGGAGACGCCGCCAAGGCCAGCGTGTCGGAGGTTGCCCAGAAGGTCGCCTCATTCTTCCATAGGGTTTAGGACTTTCTCTTTGTAGCTCCCGCTTGTATCTTCTCTTCTTTTGCTCCAATTTTGTAATCTCTTGTCTCCAGATTAATGAAATCCAAGAATTTTATGAATTTCATTTTTTGTCTTCAACACCTTTGTCCCACTTGGCCCCCTGGTAGATGTACACAATTTGATTGTGAACATGTACCAAGAGGATGTAGCATTTTGTTGAAGACTTGCGCGCTTCGAACTTGTAGTTTGTAGGTCCGAAGATGTTGATAGTAGGGGCCCCTGAGGTTGTTGGAGCTTCGTAGCTCCAACAGTGACCCTTGTCAACACGTAGAGCATCGACAGTTAGTCCTCTGGGGTTGTTGGAGCTTGGTAGCTCCGACAGCAACCACTGTCAACACGTGGTGCGTCGACAGCAGACCCCACTGGGGAGTCTTCCCACCATCTTTTCTTCACGTTGACGGCTGTCCCCCTGGATTTGCCAGAACTTTGTAGCTCCGGCGATGTGTACTATCAATGTTTGAAACATCGATAGCAGACCACCTTATGGGGTGTCGGAGCTTTGATAGCTCTGGCTTCATCTACCATCATCATGAGATCTTTATTTTTCCTGCACACTGAAGTCGAGAAAAACAGTAAAATCCATTTCTTATCTATAACTCATTTGCACCTTACTATTCCTGAAAGAAATTTTTAGGTCGAACGCAATTCTACATACAATCAAGTGCACTGGATTGTTTTCTCCAAGTCCGATCGTTTCTAGACTCGCCTTACTTCGGCTTGTCGGGGTGTAGGTAGAGTGGCGTACTTAGGATGCAGGACCAGGCTAAGTCGATAGCACACTCCGGACCTATATTGTCTTGGCGGCATTCAGAAGAGTAGACCATTAACAATGTTTAGACCCGGAAGAATTGACAATGCAACTTGAATTATATATGAATTGGTCGAGCTAAAGTTTCTTAAGAATTGCACAACTTTGTTATAGACAAGAAAGAGAAAAATAAAAAATATTGAGCCTGTACAAAATAAATGCACGTGGAGTCTGTTTTCACACAATGATGTCTTTCATTATAGGTCCAGGGTACAGGGGAAACAAGTACACTCTTAGGGTACGGAACCAGGCTAAGTGTGTTGCGTTTCTTGTTTGACCCAAGGTAGCTAGCTACACTTTTAGTTCTGAGACTGTGACAAGTATTGCCTGAACTTTGCGGACCTTCCGGGGAAGGTCCAGCTGTTCTCCCAAAGGAGCTATCCGACTCTGTACAATGAATCTATAACATACATCACATGTAACTACAGACTCACCTCCGTGATATTAAGTGTAGAACTTACGGAGGTGCTCAATGTTCCAAGGATTAGGGAGAGGTGTCCGTCCTCGGTTGCCAAGCGAACGCATCTGGGACGGGATACTTTGATCACTCAGAAGGGTCCTTCCCAGCTAGGGGAGAGTTTGTTTAACCCTTCTCGAGTTTGTATTCTCCGTAGCACCAGATCGCCTTCCTCGAGCTATCGGCTGTGAACATGCCTTTGGTGATAGCGCTGAAGAGCTTGGCGGTATCTGGCATTCTGAACAGCTGCTCGGCACCTTCCCTCTTCAACGAGGTCAAGGTCTTCACGCCGGAGCTGGTCCTGCGTGGCATCATCGAAGGTCCAGACCCGGAGTGACCCCAAGGTGATTTCCGGAGGAAGGACTGCTTCAGCTCCGTACACCAGGAAGAAGGGTGTCTCTCTAGTTGACCGGTTTGGAGTTGTCCTGATGGCCCAAAGTGTGGGCGGAAGCTCTTCAATCCAGTTGGCTCCATGTTTTTTCAGGCGCTCATATGTGTGCGTCTTGATTCCTTTTAGGATTTCTGCATTTTCTCTCTCAGCTTGGCCATTGCTTGCCAGATGAGCTACAGAAGCGTAGCTGACCTGAATGCCAAGGTCTTCTCAATATCCTTGGAATGCAGACCTTGTCAATTGGGTCCCGTTATCAGTTATGATCTTGTTTGGGACTCCAAATCTGCATACGATGGACTGCAAGAAGTTGATAGCTGATTGCTTATTTATTGTCTCAACTGGAGTTGCTTCCGTCCACTTGGTGAACTTGTCGATGGCAACGTATAGGAACTTGTAACCTCTGACGGCTCTTAGGAAAGATCCCAAGATATCCATTCCTCACACAGCGAATGGCCATGTAGGAGGTATCATTTGTAGAGGTTGAGCTGGTGTGTGAATTTGCTTTGCATGGAACTGGCATGCTTCGCATTTCTTCACTAGCTCGGTTGCATCCTGGAGTGTTGTAGGCTAGTCAAAACCATGCAAGAAGGCTTTACCGACCAACGTGCAGGAAGACGCGTGGTTCCCGCACTCGCCTCCATGGATTTCCGCATGGAGCCCGCAGCCTTCTTCCCTTGTAATGCACCGCATTAGGACGCTGTTGGCACCACGCAGATAGAGATCCCCTTCTACCAATGTGTATCTTTTAGCCAATCTGACTATCCGGTCAGCGTATACATTGTCTTCAGAAAAGAAATTGTCTTTCAAGTAGCTCCGGATCTCTGAAATCCATGCATCAGAGCTAACTTGAGCATTTGAGTCTTGCATGCTGGGTTGCTCGGAGCTTCCGGTAGCACCTACGAGCCTTGATGGACACCATGGTAACAGGGCCATCGGGACCGCAAGCTTCGAGGTGCTGGTCTCACCCCCTTTGCTCAGTTCGGCAGGCTGAGCTGTTGGTCTTGACAATCTTCGAATGAAGGTTACGTCGGGTGCCGAAGCTCCGGTTGAAGCTTTCGTCGAGAGTTCGTCGGCTTCAGCGTTGTTGAGACGCTGGACATGGCAAAGATCCAGGACGTCGAAGTCCTTTTGAAGCTTCTGGACTCCAAGTAGGTATGCAGCTAGTTGAGGGTTGTTGCAGCAGCATTCACCTTTGACTTGTTTTATGACAAGCTGCGAATCTCCCTTTACCAACAGCTGCTTGACATCATATGATAGTGCCACCTTGAGCCCATAGATTAGTGCTTCATACTCCAACATGTTATTGGTCGCCTTAAATTCAAGGTGAACCATGTATTTGACCTTCTCCCCGATCGGAGCGAGGAGAAGGACTCCAGCTCCGACCCCCTGCTTCTGCATGGAACTGTCAAAGTAAAGAGTCCAGTGAGGCTCAGTGAAGACCAGAACCTTGGGTTCCAGCTTCTGCTCACTGGGGCCCCCAGGATTTGATGGAGTGGGGGTCCATTCCGCCACAAAGTCCGCCAATGCTTGACTCTTGATCGCTTGTCTTGGGACGAATTCAAGGTCGAACTTAGCCAATTCCGCTGCCCACTTTGCAATGTTCCCAGTAGAGTTGGGGTTATGCAAGATTGCATGCAGTGGATAAGAAGTTACCACTGAAATCTTGTGACCTTGGAAGTAGTGTCGGAGCTTCCTAGAAGCAATAATAACTGTGTAGAGCAGTTTATGCACCTCCAGGTACCGAGTCTTGGCGTCATGGAGTACTTCGCTGATGAAGTACACTTGGCGTTGGACTGTCCAGACCCTCCCGAAGGGGCCCGGAGCTTCCTCATCATCAACCCGAACCCTCCTGGAGGGGTTCGGACCTTCGTCGGGGACCTCCAGGTTCTTGCTTGAAGAACCTGGAGCTTCTTCTGCAGTGACCCGAACCTTCCCAGAGGGGTTCGGATCTTGTTGCTCAGCAACAGCAACTTCTTCATTTGAAGGAAGTTGATCCTCTGGTATCTCGCCTTGGGGATCCGGGTCTAGGAGCTGGGACCCAGACTCATCTTCAGGTAGCTTCGGACCCTCCTGAAGGGGTTTGGATTCCTGAAATGGAGATGGTTATGGTCTTTCTACAACCAGGACCATGCTGACAACTTCGTTAGTTGTCGAAATGTAAAGCAGAAGTGGCTCACCAGGATTCGGAGCTACCAAGGTTGGTAGAGTGGTGAGGAGCTGCTTCAGCTCCTGGAATGCCTTTTCTGCTTCTTCAGACCATTGAAATGGTCCGGACTTCCTCAATAACTTGAAGAAGGGTAGCGCCTATTCCGCCAGTCCTGAGATGAACTGGCTCAGGGCAGCTAGACATCCAGTCAGCTTCTAGACGTCCTTGATGCGGGCTGGTAGCCGCATGTCTTCAATAGCTTTAATCTTCACCGGATTTGCTTCTATTCCTCGGGGGTTCACCAAGAAGCCAAGAAGTTTTCCAGAGCTAACCCCGAAGACACACTTGTCCGGGTTCAGCTTCGTGCGTGTGATTTGCAACTTGTCGAAGACAACTTGCAAGGTGTCAAGGAATGACTCCCTGTTCTTGATCTTGACGATGATGTCATCGACGTACACTTCCACTACATCTCTGATGAGCTCTCCAAAAGTTTTGTACATAGCTCGTACAAACGTTGAAGCAGCATTTTTGAGACCGAATGGCATGGCAGTGTAACAATATAATCCATCTACTGTGATGAAGGAAGTATGCTCTTCATCTTCCTTAGACATTCTGATTTGATGATACCCAAAATATGGGTCTAGGAAACACAGTAATTCACACCAGGAGGTGGAATCCACTATCTGATCTATTCTAAGTAGTTGGAATGGATCTTTTGGACATGCCTTATTCAGTGTAGTGTAGTTGACACACATCCAAAGCTTCTTGCCAGCCTTGGGTACAACAACTGGGTTTGCCAGCCATTTTGGGTGGAAGACTTCTCGGATGAATCCAACTTCGAGCAACTTCTTCACTTCTTGATGTATGAAGTTCTGTTTCTCTACTGATTGCTTCCGAGGCTTCTGGTGTACAGGCCGAGCATCGGGATAAATCTTCAGATTGTGCTCAATCACTTCCCTAGGGATCCCAGGCATTTGTGACGGTTGCCAGGCAAACACATCGACATTATCCCGGAGGAAAGTGATGAGCGCGAGTTCCTATTTGCCATTCAGACCTCCCGATATACGGGTGGTCTAAGCAGCGTTGGAACCGATTTTGACGACTTTGACGGGAATGTTGGTGTCGCCGCTTGGTTGCACACGAGGTGCAGAGGTTGAGCCTCGACGATGAATGCTCGGGGGTTTCGGAGCTTGCTCCTTTCCGGATTCTTCCTCCTGCGATGTAGCAAGTGCATGGAGTTCTTCCAGAGCAGCAACTCTGGCGGTGCGATCTCCGCGGATCCGGAGAACACCTGCTGGTGTTGTCATCTTCAACACCAAATAGCCATAATGAGCAGCGGCTATGAATTTGTACAAGGCTGGCCTTGCTAAGATGGCGTTGAATGGTAAGTTGATATGCGCCACGTCGAAGATCAACTTCTCAGTGCGGTAATTTTCCCGAGTCCCGAAGGTCACCGGGAGAGTAATGGCACCGAGTGGAGTTATGGTCCCCAGACATACTCCAGAAAAAGGTCGGGAGGGGCGAAGATCTGAAGGTCAGAGCTGAAGCTTGACGAAGGCTTCGAAGCTTATGAGGTTCAGCCCCGAACCTCCGTCAACCATTACATGGTGGAGTTGGATGTTATTGATGGTCGGAGATACCATCAATGGGAGTTGGCCAGCTCCGATCATGTTCTGAGGGCAATTTGAAGCATCGAAGGTGATGGCAGTGTCCATCCACTTCCGGTGCGGCTCCGCCCTAGCAGTGGGAGCTACGGAGGCCATGTCCCGCCGCATTGTCTTGAGGACACGGAGGGAGGTGATGTCCCACGAACCACCAAAGATGGTGTTCATGGTCTTCATACCCTCATTGTCCGAGACGTCGGAGTCATCGTCAATGGAGGTGTAAATAGCCTTCAGGACCTTTTTGGGGTCCTGAAATCCTAACTCCTCTTTAGCCAGAGCTTCGTTGACTTTTTGTTTTCCTTCCCTTTGACAAAAAGGAACTTCTTCCTGGCGCTTGTTGTAGCGCTCGGCAAGGTTCTGGACCTCTCGGCAGCCTTCCAAGTTGTGGCTGTTCGTTTTGTGTATGGGATACCACATCTTCGAGCTGCCACCATCTTCAGATGACGGCCAAGGTCGTTTCTCGGGACGTGGCCCTCGGCCACCCGGAGCTGCAGCAGCATCGGCTGTAGGTGTGCCAGCGGACGGCTTCTTCTTGCTATTGGACTTTTTCTTCTTCTTACCACTCTTAGGGGTAGTGGCTTCACCCTTGGAGGAATTTTTGTTGTCCTCCGGAGGTGGTTGGGAGTGCATTTCACGGCCCTCCGCAGCTTTGGCGCACTTGTCTGCCAAGCTGAAGAGTTCCGTGACGCTGGTGACTTCCTTGGTCGCTAGCTTCTCCAGCATCTTCTTTTCTCGTACGCCCTGTCTAAATGCCACAATAACAGAAGTGCTTGAGATAGAAGGTATGGTGTTTCGTACCTGGGAGAACCTCTGGATGAAGGATCACAGGGACTCTCCCCCCATCTGCTTGGCAGCAAAAAGGTCCAGTTCCGTGCCTAGTCGTGTATATGAGCTCCGGAAGTTGGCAGTGAACTGTTGGCACAACTCCGCCCAACTGTTGATGGAGTCGGGCAGAAGGCTCATGAACCAGGACCTGGCGGTCCCAATTAAAGCCACGGGGAAATAATTGGCCATCACAGCCTCGTTGCCTCCAGCCGCAAGGATTGCAGCGGAGTAAATTTGGAGAAATTTGGCGGGATTGACAGCCCCGTCAAATTTCTCCGGCGGGTGAGGCCGGAACTTCTACGGCCATCTGACCATGCATAGGTGCATGGCCAAGGCAGAATAGCCTCCTCCTACTCCCTCGGGAGCAGGACTGTCCCAATCCTCTCGCCTTTCGCGAGCATGCTCGATGTGGACGCGGTCGTCCTGTTGACGGTAACAACGATCAAGCTCCGCCCGGAGGTCGTGAGTCAAAAGCCTGGTTACTGTATGGGTACGTCGCGCCCCGGAAGGCAGCGACGTTGCCTGTTGAGACGCAGCACGCCTCCTGTGCTGTGAAGCATGAGGATCGAGTCTACCTGACACGGTCCGATGCTGCGATGGGCCCATCCCGAGGGGGGAGGACCTCTGTTGCTGATGCGATCGGCTGCTGCTGCAACCAAATGTTGCACATCGGTTCTCCACTGCTCCATTGCACCCTTGAATGCTCTTGGAGGCGATGGACGTTGGAGAAGAGCACGCGCAGCATGGAGCGCGTGTTTAGGGTTGTTGTTCATCGATGCAGTGACCGACGCGAACGCCCCATCTCACTGTCTAGCTTGATTCGCCGGTGTGGACGATGGTGGTGGTGGCATGACCCGTTCCTAGTAAGAGCAGGTCCCGAGTTCTTCCCATACTCTTAAAGCCACTGGAGCCACAGCACCTGCTGGCTGCTGCATGTTGGAGGGGTTGCCTCCAGCAGGTTGCACAGCAGGGTTGCCGTTGGACGATCCAGCAGCAGAGTTCACCATCCTTGAATCTCGGGTGCCCCCAACCTGGCGCGCCAACTGTTGGGGTTTGATTCTGGAAATTCTCCTGGTACCACCGTTAGGAGCCCGCAGAGTTTGTAGTTCGGTTGTGGGTGCGCAGAGATTCAGAACACGATGGCAAGTTGACACGAGGATTTACGTGGTTCGGTCCGCCTAAGTGTAATAGCCTACTCCACGGGGTGTGTAGTTGTTGTATTGAGCGTCGAGCTTGTGGGCTTGTGTCAGAGCACAGTCTGGAAGAGTCTCTCCTGTGTATCGCTCGACCAGTCCTTTTATAGTACAAGGCTGGTCGTTACATTGTTAGCCTGGCCTGACATGTGGCCCTGGTGGTTACTGATGCTTAATACACAATTAATGAGCTTAATTACCCTTAATAGTGTGGTAACGCACCTTGACAGTGCCGTTACTGGTATTAAGGGCCCTCCGATCGTATGTCATTAAGATGGTATTAATGACACTTAAATGGGTCTTGAAGTCTTTAATTGCCCCTTGAAGGTCCGAGCCGTTGGGGGTCCTCCAATCTGCTTGTTGAAGTTGAAGGTCCGGCGGTTGGACCCGTGGCAGCTCTGGAGCTTTACATCTCGGACGGGTAGGTCCGGTGCTATTGTACACATGTCAGTACCGGAGCTTCCCTCTGTCGGGGGTTAGGTCCGGGGGTGCCGCACAGATATTTAGCCCGGAGCTATCCCATGTGTGGGATGTAGCTCCGGTTGCAGGATACACGTGGCAGCACTGGGACTAACCATAGAAGGGAGGCAGGTCCGGTTCCATATGACACGTGGGGCCTTTGGAGGTCTTCAACTCAGACAGGTGAAGTTCCTTTGTTCTTTTTGCAGTCCCAAGGGGTATTCGGTACGCAGGGTACCGACAAAATCAGAAGCCTCGAAAGCAATCAGTAGAGCGACAAAACTTCATATGTCAAGAAGTGAAGATGTTGCTCGAAGCTGGATTCATCCAGGAAGTCTTCCACCCAAAATGGCTGGCAAACCCAGTCATTGTACCTAAGGCCGGCGGGAAGCTTCAGATGTGTATCGACTACACCACACTTAATAAGGCATGCCCAAAGGATCCATTCCCGCTACCTAGAATAGATCAGATAGTGGATTCCACCTCCAGGTGTGAATTACTGTGTTTCCTAGACGCATATTCTCGGTATCATCAAATCAGAATGTCTAGGGAAGATGAAGAGCATACTGCCTTCATCACAGTAGATGGATTGTACTGTTACACTTCCATGCCATTCGGTCTCAAAAACGCTGCTTCAACGTTTGTGCGAGCTATGTACAAAACGTTTGGAGAACTCATTAGAGATGTAGTGGAAGAGTACGTCAATGACATCGTCATCAAGATCAAAATCAAGGAGTCATTTCTTGACACCTTGCAAGCTGTCTTCGACAAGTTGCGAATCACACGCACAAAGTTGAACCCAGACAAGTGTGTCTTTGGGGTTAGCTCTGGAAAGCTTCTTGGATTCATGGTGAACCACCGAGGAATAGGAGTGAATCCGGCGAAGATTAAAGCTATTGAAGACATGCGGCCACCAGCTTGCATCAAGGATGTCCAGAAGCTGACTGGGTGTCTAGCTACCCTTAGCTGGTTCATATCAAGACTAGCGGAACGGGGACTACCCTTCTTCAAATTATTGAGGATGTCCGGACCATTCGAATGGTCTGAAGAAGCAGAAAAGGCATTCCAAGAGCTGAAGCAGCTCCTCACCACTCTACCAACTTTGGTAGCTCCCAACCCTGGTGAGCCACTTATGCTTTACATTTCAGCAACTGACAAAGTTGTCAGCATGGTCCTGGTCGCGGAACGATCAGAACCATCCCCAGATCAGGAATCCAGACCCCTCCAAGAAGGTCCAGAGCTAACTGAAGGCGAGTCTGGGTCCCAGCCCCCAGACCCGGATCCACGAGGTGAAACGCCAGAGGCTTAACCTCCTTCAAATGAAGGAGTTATTGTTGCCAAACAAGAAGATCCGGACCCCTCCGAGAAGGTCCAGGTCACTCCATAAGAAGCTTCGAGTTCCTCTAACAAGAACCTGGAGGTCCCCAAAGAAGGTCCAGACCCCTCCGGGAGGGTCCGGGTTGATGAGGAGGAAGCTTCGAGCCCCTCTGGGAGGGTCTGGACAATCCAACACCTAATGTACTTCATCAGTGAAGTACTTCATCACGCCAAGACTCGGTACCTAGAGGTGCATAAGCTGCTTTATGCAGTTCTTATCGCCTCTAGGAAGCTTCATCACTACTTCTAAGCTCACAAGATTTCAGTGGTAACCTCTTATCCACTGCGTGCAATCTTGCATAACCCCAACTCTACTGGGAACATTGCAAAGTGGGCAGCAGAATTGGCTGAGTTCGATCTTGAATTCGTCCCAATACAAGCGATCAAGAGTCAAGCATTGGCAGACATTGTGGCGGAATGGACCCCCTCTCCATCAAATCCTGGGGGCCCCAGTGAGCAGAAGCCAGAACCCAAGGTTTCGGCCTTCACTGAGCCTCACTGGACTCTCTACTTCGACGGCTCCATGTAGAAGCAGGGGGCCGGAGCTAGAATCCTTCTCCTCGCTCCGACAGGGGAGAAGGTCAAATACATGGTTCACCTTGACTTCAAGGCGACCAACAACATGGCGGAGTATGGAGCACTAATCTATGGGATCAAGGTGGCACTATCATATGGTGTCAAGCAGCTATTGGTAAAGGGTGATTCGCAGCTCATTATAAAACAAGTTAAAGGTGAATGCTGCTGCAACAACCCTCAACTAGCTGCATATCTACTTGAAGTCCAGAAGCTTCAGAAGGATTTCGAGGTCCTGGATCTTTGCCATGTCCAGCGTATCAACAACGCTGAAGCTAACGAACTTTCGACGAAAGCTTCAACCGGAGCTCCGGTTCCTGATGGAACCTTCGTCCAGAGATTGTCAAGACCAACAGCTCAGCCTGTCAAACTGAGCAAAGGGGGTGAGACCAGCACCTCGAAGTTGGCGGTCCCAATGGCCCTGTTACCATGGCGTCCATCAAGGGTCGTAGGTGCTGCAGGAAGCTCCGAGCAACCCAGCACGCAAGACTCAGAAGCTCAAGCAACTCCGATGCATGGATCTCAGAGATTCGGAGCTACTTGAAAGACAACATCCTTTCTGAAGACAATGTATCTGCTGACCGGATAGTCCGATTAGCTAAAAGATACACACTGGTAGAAGGGGATCTCTACCGGCATGGTGCCAACGGCGTCCTAATGCGCTGCATTACAAGGGAAGATGGTCGCGAGCTCCTCGTAGAAATCCAGTTAGGCGAGTGTGGGAACCACGCGTCTTCCCGCACGTTGGTCGGTAAAGCCTTCCGGCATGGTTTTTACTGGCCTACAGCACTCCAGGATGCAACTGAGCTAGTGAAGAAATGTGAAGCATGCCAGTTCCATGCGAAGCAAATTCACACACCAACTCAACCTCTATAAATGGTACCTCCGACATGGCCATTCACCGTGTGGGGTATGGATATCTTGGGGCCTTTCCCAAGAGCCATCGGAGGTTACAAGTTCTTGTATGTCACCATCAACAAGTTCACCAAGTGGCCGGAAGCAACTCCAGTTGTGACAATAAACAAGCAATCAGCTATCAATTTCTTGCAGTCCATAGTATGCAGATTTGGAGTCCCAAACAAGATCATAACTGACAATGGGACCCAACTCACAAGTTCTGCATTCCAAGGATATTGCGAAGACCTCGGCATTTAGGTCAGCTACACTTCTGTAGCTCACCCGGCAAGCAATGGCCAAGCTGAGAGAGCAAATGCAGAAATCCTAAAAGGACTCAAGACGCGACAATATGAGCGCCTGAAAAAACATGGAGCCAACTCGCCCACCTTGTGGGCAAACAGGACAACTCCAAACCGGTCAACTGGAGAGACACCCTTCTTCCTGGTGTACGGAGCTGAAGCAGTCCTTCCTTCGGAAATAACCTTGCGGTCACTCCGGGTCCGGACCATCGATGAAGCCACGCAGGACCAGCTCCGGCGTGAAGACCTTGACCTCGTTGAAGACGGAAGGTGCCGAGCAGCCGTTCAAAATGCACGATACCACCAAGCGCTCAGGCACTATCATCAAAGGCATGTGCATAACCGACAGCTCGAGGAAGGCGATCTGGTGCTACAGAGAATACAAACTCGAGAAGGGTTAAACAAACTTTCCCCCAGCTGGGAAGGACCCTTCCGAGTGATCAAAGTATCCCGTCCCGGATGCATTCGCTTGGCAACCGAGGATGTGACACCGCTCCCCAATCCTTGGAACATTGAGCACCTCTGTAAGTTCTACGCTTAATATCACGGAGGTGAGTCTATAATTACATATGATGTATGTTATAGCGTCATTGTACAGAGTCGGGTAGCTCCTCCGAGAGGACAGCCGGACCTTTCCCGGAAGGTCCGCAAAGTTCAAGCAACATTTGACACAGTCTCAGAACTAAAAGTGTAGCTAGCTACCCTAGGTCAAACAAGAAATGTAACACACTTAGCCTGGTTCCGTACCCTAAGAGTGTACTTGTTTCCCCTGTACCCCGAACCTATAATGAAAGATATCATTATGTGAAAACAGACTCCACGTGCATTTATTTTGTACAGGCTCATTATTTTTTATTTTTCTCTTTCTTGTCTATTACAAAGTTGTGCAATTCTCAAGAAACTTTAGCTTCATATATAATTCAAGTTGCTTTATTAATTCTTTCGGGTCTTAACATTGTTGAATGGCCTACTCGCCTGAACGCCAAGCCAATCTAGGTCCGGAGTGTGCTATCGACTTAGCCTGGTCCTGCACCCTAAGTACGCCACTCTACCTACACCCCGTCAGGCCTGAGTAAGGTGAGTCCAGAAAACGATCGGACCTGGAGAAAATAAGCAAGTGCACTTGATTGTATATAGAATTGCTGTTGACCTAAAAATTTCTTTTAGGAATAGTAAGCTGCAAATGAGCAATAGATAAGAAATGGATTTTACTGTTTTTCTTGACTTTAGTGTGCAGGAAAATAAAAATCTCATAATGATGGTGGATGATGCTGGAGCTATCAAAGCTTCGACATCCCCTAAGGTGGCCCGCTGTCGATGTTTTAAACATTGATAGTAGGCGTCTCCAGAGCTATCAAGTTCCGACAAACCCAGGGGGCCAGCCGTCAACATGGAGAAAAGATGGTAGAAGGGCACCCCAATGGGGTCTGCTATCGACGCTCTACGTGTTGACAATGTTCGCTGCAGGAGCTACTAAGCTCCGACAACCCCAGAGGGCCAATTGTCGATGCTCTACGTGTTGACAATGGTCGCTGCCAGAGCTACCAAGCTCCAACAACCTCAGGGGGGGCCCTGCTATCGGCGACTTCGGACCTACACTCTAAAAGTTCGAAGCACTCAAGTCTTCAACAAAATGCTGCATCATATTGGTACATGTTCGCAATCAAATTGTGTATATCTATCAGGGGGGCAAGTGAGACAAAGGTTGAAGACAAAAAATGAAATTCATAAATTTCTTGGATTTAATTCATTTGAGGACAAGAGATTACAAATTTGGAAAAAAGAAGAGAAGATACAAGTGGGATCTACAAGGAGAAAGTCCTAAATCCTACGGAAGAACGAGGTGACCTTCTGTGCAACCTCTCACATGTTGGCCTTGGCGGCATCTCCCTCTCCGTCGATGGGACCTTCAAGCACCGGATCTAGTGGGAAGTGAGGATCCCGACTTGTGTAGCACGTCAGCATGTATTATGTGATGTTCTACGCAAGGGATTTTGAATGTAGGCCTAGAGGGGGGGTGAACAGGCCTTTTTGAAAATTGTCGGATCCTGCAACACTCAACAACTAGTTCAATACCAGAGATATCGGACGAGTCCGGTAAAGTGCGGACTACTCCAGTGTTCACGAACTAAGTTGATTGAACTTGATTGATTGGTTTGATTCTTTTATGTGTACAGCAGGAATATAGAATCAAACAACAGTTTAACAGTTATATGCTGGATTATATCACAATTAAGTCTTATGTTCAACAATTTAAAGTAAGATGAACAATGTGTATGAAACCCTAGATTGAGTTGTTTAATTAGAATGATGAACACTAAAACAATACACAACGATTTATCCCGTGGTTCGGCTACCACGAAGGCAACCTACATCCACGTTGAGGAGTCCACAAAAGGACCAGGTCTTCTCAAACCCTACCCTCGTTGGATCACCACGAAGGTCAATCCTCTTCCACTAATCACAAAGGGGTGAATAACCGAATTCAAGGGGCCTTCTCACACGTTGAGAGCTCCCTTAGATTACAAAACACAATGCCACCGAAAACACATTCAAAAGTTACAATTGAAACGCAGGAGTGTGTTAGAGAATCAAACCAAGAGCTCAATGTGGTTTTGCAAGTGTCTCTCCATTGATCTAGAGTGAATCCTCAAGGGATTGATCGATGTTGCACTTAATTTCATGGAGAGATGTCGTTTTTGAGGCTCTTGGGAGGTGTGATGGCGCTAGGGTTCGAGAGTTTGTGAAATTGGGCCGTGCACCTCTATTTATATGGGGTTTCTAAAAGTTACTGTTAGGGTTCAGAAAGTTCGTACTAGTCCGTGGTGGTCACCGGACTAGTCCGGTGTGCTGTGTGTAGCAAACCCTAAGTGTCCCGAAATATCGGACTAGTCCGGCTGAAAACGGACTTGTCTGATTTCGTTACTGGAAATCTTCGGACTAGTCCCTTGTCCATCAGACTTGTCCGGACATGTGAAACCCTAAGTGTGTTGTATGATAAGTCTGCACTTGGAGGACTTGTCCGATTTAGTTCAGTGGGTTTTTCGGACTAGTCCGTGTGAATATCGGACTTGTCCGAAGTGGATCAGAAAGAATATCGGACTAGTCCGGTTGATAATGGACTTGTCTGATTTTGAGTGACTTGTGTAGTGTTTTGAGGACTAGTCCGCACTGGGGAGGACTAGTCCGATTCTAGTCAGAAAGATATCGGACTAGTCCGACAGATATTGGACTTGTCCGATCTGGTGCAGAAAGGTTATCGGACTAGTCCAGTTGTGATTGGACTAGTCCGGTCCAGTGTAACTTTGTCCAATGTGTGTGTTTGATTATGATTGAGATCTTAGGGTGTGTTTCCTTAACACACTCCATACACAATAATCTACAACTCTTTTTCCTTGAGCTCATTTCCACTTTGCTCCTCATCATCCCTTCTTTTTGGTATTTTGTTCATTTTTCTATTGTAGGCCTGCATTCATCTCAACAAAGAGGTTAGGATCCCAATTGCTTGTCATAGATCATCCAAAACCCACAAGGGAGTCCTAGATGCACTTTCAATCTCTCCCTTTTTGGTGATTGATGACAACCAATTGAGATGTCACAAAATATGACAAAAATTGAGATTTTCATAAAGTATGCACATATGAATCAAAAATGCATCAAGCAGTGAAAGAATTATCCATATGTGCATTCTTTATGGTGGGATACATAGCTAAGTACATTAAGACATGGAGAGTGACATAATTTACATTAATCAACCAAAACCAAGCACATATGTCATTCCAGGAGCAAAATTATAGATTTTAGCAAATACTTCTCAAATTAAGTAAGCATTGCATCACAGAACCATAGTTAACTTAGAAACAATGTTAAATCATTACAACCACAAAGATAGATAAAAAGAGCTCTCTCCTCGCATCCTACAGCTAAAGCTAAGACTCCCCCTCAATCTCTCCCCCTTTGGCATCAAGACACCAAAAAGAAGGAGAGGAGGGTCCTAGGGTCTTCACTCTTCACTGTCGGTCCTCTCATCGTCGTCTTCATCATCTTCATCTTCAGCTTGATGAGGAGGAGAAGGAGGAGGAACGGAGCCACTCGAGCCCCCAATGCCAAAGTAGGCAAGCTCGGTGGGGTTCAAGGGCGCAAGCTCAATGAAGTATGGGTCAGAATCCTCAGAAATCACTGGATATCCAATGGGGTCGATCTCCAGCTTTTGGCAGATTTGCTTCACGTTGGCCTTTATGTACTTCATGTCCTCCTTTCTCTTCTGGTTGAGTTTATGGGCCCTCACTTCGGCCTTCTTGCAGGAGGAGAATATGGCAGCCAGATTCTTGAGGATCCCACTAGCTGATCCTCTCTGAGGGGTTGACCTTGAAGTTGGAGCAGCTCGGACATCTTCTCTTGTTCTTGCCGGTGCCTCAGGACTGGCGGTCGGCGAGGGAGCATCCTGCACACTCGGCTTTTGAGGCATTTGAGGCCTCAAGGGGAGATGATCCACATCTTTCACAAACTCAATGCCGGTGACTTTTTCAATCACAAACATTAGGTAAGGAGCATATCCGCAGGATCTATTGGGAGTGCAGGATATGTTCACCATATCATTCCAAATGTATTCCGCCTCATCAAATGGTCGGTCCTTGCTTATGACTCTCATCAGAGTCCGGAGGTATCCTTGCACACTCCCAGCATCGCCATCCTTGGGAGCAATTGTCTTTCTTAACACTCTGTTCAACACCACAAAGAATGGCCTCATGTTTTTGGTGGAAGGAGGGTTGAACTTTGAGTTTGGCTCATATAGGAACTTCATCCTATCCTTGTCAATGACACTAATGTTGTGTATGACCAAGCAATCAGATCTTGTGGTGTCAAGATGAAGCAGGTTAGCGATATCTTCTTGAGTAATGCTGTACTTGGATCCATGGGTCATCCAAGTGACACTCTCTTCATCCTCACTAGAGAAGTGACAGGTCGCAAAGAACTGCGCAAGCACTTCATCATTCCAGTTATTTCTGAAAGCAAACAGATCTCTCAGTCCATGCTTCTCAATGGCTCTCACTACATCAGTGAACGGTGAGCAGCCCTTCTTCTCAAAATGTGCCCAGTCAATCCACTGACTGCGCACCATGGGGGTCTTCATTAGTAGATACACCGATTTGTAGAAATCAGCATGGAAGTTCCACCAGAACCTTCCATCAGCAGCTTGCTTCGGCCGGCCATACCAGTCGATACTCCTGAATTTTGCCGCCGAGTCACTGCCCTTGCCATTGAACTTCTCTTCAGTAGGGTCCCGGACCCCTTCCCTGGGATCATGTAGCTTCAAGGGGCCAATTGGACCCGTTGCTATCTCTTTGCCCTTGCCTTTTGCTTGGCAAGGGCCACTTGATGATGCGGCCGCCTTGGAAACTGGCTTCTTTGCCAGTACCTTCCTTCGAACCTGAGGAGGGGAGGGAGCAGCAGGCTCGGAGGGTCTTTCTTTGCGCTTCTTGCCAAGACCCATTGAGGTTCGAGGTGCCAACCTGTGGCCCATCTCGGCCTCAAAGTCGGAGATCTCATCGTTTGTGCTCGACATGATCTGAGAATGATTTGCAAGAATGATGATGAGTGATACAAGGCATAGGTATGAAAAGATAACAAGGAATTGCTTTGAGGAATTGAGGAATTAGGTTTTAAGTTCAGAAACATCAGACTTGTCCGGTGCACAGGCACGGACTAGTCCGGGGGACCGGACTTGTTCGTGCATGGACCGGACTAGTCTGGTGTTCATCCTCAAAAACCTAACGGTTTGGACAGAAACTGATTCCTAATGCACTATAAGTCTAGAATACACGTAGTACATCAAGGAAGCATGTATATAGTGAAAGATGCTAGTCTATTTGATCAACAAATGGAGAAAACACAAGATTTCTAGGGTTTGGGAGAAAATTACCAAAGAAATCGATTGAAGCTTGAAGATTGGGGAGTTGGAGCCCGGACAAGTCCGCTAGCTTCAATCCGGACGAGGTCAAGCTTGATTTCTGCCAAAATGCGAGCCTTTTTGATGGAGGGAGCAAGGAATTGCTTTGGGAGCTCGAGCGCAAGAGAGAGAGAGAGAGTGCGTGAGCAAGAATGGGGATGAGAGGAATTAGGGTTTGGTGGCGGCTAGGGTTATGGACACGAAAAATCGGACAAGTCCGGAGATGACTGGACTAGTCCGAACTCATCCAGAGAGCTATATCGGACTAGTCCGTGGTCTATCGGACTAGTCCGGCCTAACTGGCACTCAGCGGACTGGTCTGCATGGGAGGACTAGTCCGGGTAACCACGGACTAGTCCGTGGTCACCAGGAGAAATTTGCATAGCCCATTCATATATATTTGAAGGTTCAAAAATAGAGAATAGAGGGGCAAATCAAATCAATTAATCTTGATGAATTTGACCAGTAATCATACAACAATCAAACAATGATCATAATTCATCAAGATCTAGAAATTTACATAGTTTTTCGA
Organism: Tuctoria greenei; assembly: GCA_036927565.1. Classification (NCBI taxonomy): domain Eukaryota; kingdom Viridiplantae; phylum Streptophyta; class Magnoliopsida; order Poales; family Poaceae; genus Tuctoria; species Tuctoria greenei. The sequence goes on along the minus strand of JAYESD010000004.1, from coordinate 173,323,508 downwards.
GAAAAATTGAGAGAGATGATTTTCACAATTCAATCAACATTTTTTTAAGAATTCATACAGGTATGCAACTTTTCAAGCCACACTCTGAGCATCAAGGATATTTAGTTCATTTCGGAGTTCGCAAAAACGCTTTTCATCAAGTGGCTTGGTGAATATGTCGGCCAATTGCTTTTGGGTGTTGACATGTGAGATGGTTATATCTCCTTTCATGGAATGGTCTCTCAAAAAATGATGTATTATGTCTATGTGTTTAGTTCTAGAGTGCTCAACTGGATTGTGGGCAATTTTAATGGCACTCTCATTGTCACAAAGGAGAGGAATACGATTCATATTGTAACCGTAATCCCTTAGAGTTTGTCGCATCCAAAGGAGTTGTGCACAACAACTCCCGGCTGAAACATACTCCACTTCGGCTGTGGATAGGGCAATGGAATTTTGTTTCTTGGAGGACCAAGAAACTAAGGATCTTCCTAGGAATTGGCATGTGCCGGAGGTGATTTTTCTATCTACTTTGCACCCGGCATAATCTGCATCAGAGTAACCAATGAGATTGAATTTTGAGCCTTTTGGGTACCAAAGACCAAGGTTGGGTGTATGAACTAAATATCTCAAGATCCTTTTTACGGCTGTCAAGTGACATTCCTTAGGGTTGGCTTGAAATCTTGCACACAAACATACACTCAACATAATATCTGGCCTAGATGCACATAAATAGAGTAGAGATCCAATCATGGAGCGATATACCTTTTGGTCGACGTTAGGTCCATCTTCATTGAGATCCAAGTGGCCATTTGTTGCCATGGGGGTCTTTATGGGCTTTGCTTTGTCCATGCCAAACTTCTTAAGTATGTCCTGCGTGTACTTGGTTTGGCTTATGAATGTTCCTTCCTTTTGTTGCCGCACTTGGAATTCCAAGAAGTATTTTAATTCTCCCATCATTGACATTTCAAACCTGTGTGTCATGATTTTGCTAAATTCCTCACAAAAAGATTGATTAGTTGACCCAAAGATTATATCATCAACATAAATTTGACAAATAAAGAGATCATTGTCTAAATTATTTGTAAATAATGTATAATCTACTTTGCCAATTTGAAAACCATTCTCAATTAAGAAATCTCTAAGACACTCATACCAAGCTCTAGGACTTGTTTGAGGCCGTAGAGAGCCTTACGCAATTTGAATACGTGGTCGGGGAACTCTTCGTCTTCAAACCCAGGTGGTTGCTCCACGTACACCTCTTCCTTGATCGGTCCGTTGAGGAAGGAGCTTTTCACATCCATTTGATACAGCTTGAAATCATGGTGAGTAGCATATGCAAGTAATATTCTAATAGATTCAAGCCTAGCTACTGGAGCAAAAGTCTCATCGAAATCCAAACCTTCGACTTGTGAGTACCCTTTGGCCACAAGTCGTGTCTTGTTCCTTATCACCACCCCGTGTTCGTCTTGTTTATTGCGGAAGACCCACTTGGTGCCGACGATGTTTGCATTGGGCCTTGCCACAAGTTCCCACACCTCGTTCCGCTTGAAGTTGTTCAATTCTTCTTGCATTGCCACCACCCAGTCTGGATCCTTCAATGCATCCTCAATCCTACGTGGTTCCAAAAAGGATACAAACGAATAATACTCACAAAAGTTAGCTATGCGAGATCTAGTGGTTACTCCCTTTTGGATGTCACCGATGATGTTGTCGATTGGGTGATCCCTTTGGACGCATTGGTATACTCTTGGGTGTGGCACTCGAGGAGTTGTGTCTTCATGATTGTCTGCTTCTCCCCCTAAGTGGTTGCCTTCATTGACTTGTTGATCATCTTCGTACTCTTGTGGTTGATCTTGTGTTGAAGCTACCCCTTGATTGATGGTATCCTCTTGTGGTTCTTTTTCCTCATGTACGTGTGAAGGTGGCTCTTGTGGTCGAACTTCGCCTAGAGCCATTCTTTTCAATGCTTGACAAGGAGCTTCTTCTTTACCTAATTCACATGGATCAACTTGCTCCTTTTGGGAGCCATTAGTCTCATCGAACACTACGTCACGTGCTACTTCAACAAGTCCGGAGGCCTTGTTGAAAACACGATAGGCGTAAGTGTTCAAATCATAACCAAGCAAGAAACCTTCATTGGACTTCGAAGCGAACTTTGAAGTCCTAGGCTTCTTGTTCAGGATATAACATGGAGAACCGAAAACTCGAAAATATGAAATGTTTGGTTTGTTACCGGTAAGTAGCTCATAGGGAGTCTTCTTGAGTAGTCGATGAAGATAAAGTCGATTTGTGGCGTGGCAAGCGGTGTTAATCGCTTCCGCCCAAAATTGATCCGAAGTCTTGTACTCATCGAGCATTGTTCTTGCCATCTCTATGAGTGTTCGGTTCTTTCTTTCGGCAACTCCGTTTTGTTGTGGCGAGTATGGCGCTGAAAATTCATGCTTGATGCCCTCTTCATCAAGGTACTCCTCCACTTGTGTGTTCTTGAACTCCGTGCCATTGTCTCTTCGAATACTCTTAATTGTCAATGAAATTTCGTTTTGAGCTCGTTTGAAGAACTTCTTGAGTGTTCCTTGTGTTTCTAACTTATCATGCAAAAAGAAAACCCAAGTGAAGCGAAAAAAATCATCAATGATAACTAAACCGTATTTGTTACCGCCGATGCTTATGTAAGCAATTGGACCAAACAAGTTCATGTGAAGTAGTTCGAGCGGTCTTGTTGTAGTCATGACGTTCTTTGCGGGATGATGTGCTCCAACTTGCTTCCCAGCTTGGCACGCGCTACAAGGCCTGTCTTTCTAAAAAACAACATCCTTCAAACCGCGGATGTGATCGCCCTTGAGGAGTTTTTGAAGATTCCTCATACCAACATGCGCTAGCCGTCTATGCTACAGCCAACCCATGTTGGTTTTTGCAATCAAGCATGTGTCGAGTTCGGATTTATCCTTGTTGAAGTGAACAAGGTAAAGCTTTCTCTTCAACATACCCTTGAATGCAATGGAACCATCACTCCTCCTAGAGACGGTCACACCCCCGTTAGTGAACAAGCAATTATAACATTTATCACATAGTTGAGATATAGACAGCAGGTTATAATCTAAAGACTCAACATGTAAAACATGAGAAAGTGTGTGTTTAGAGGATATTGCAATTTTACCGGTACCGAGCACCCTTCCTTGACTATTATCTCCGAAGTAGATGCCCTCGTTTGGATCCTCATTCTCTTCATATTCCACGAACATCCTCCTTTCTCCGGTCATGTGGTTGGTGCATCCACTGTCTAGCACCCATTTGGATCCACCGGAGGAATAGGCCTGCAAAAACAAATTATGCTTTGGTTTTAGGTACCCAAGCTTGCTTGTGTCCTTGGAGGTTAGTTACAATACATTTGGGCACCCACACATGGGATTTTGTGTTCCCATGGCGTGGCCCAATATAATGAGCACAGACATTGCCAAGATTATTTCTCATTAATACATAGGAGGCATCAAAAGTTTTCAATAGTAGCTGCTGTTGTTTATCAGCTGGACTAGTCTGAGGGGTCGGACTTGTCCGGAGGACCGGACTTGTCCGGACACCAACCGGACTAGTCCGGTATTCTTGTGAGTTCAAGTTTTTATTCTTCGACTTACCAGTTTGAGAGGGTCTTCCCTTCACAAAAGAAATCCTTCCCTTGTTATTCTTATGACTTCCAGCATGCTGCTTTTCATCATAAGAGTAACCAATGCCATATTTGACATTTGGAGGTCTTCGAACCAAGTATGCACTACGTGCATAGTTGATCTTCTCCTTGTCAAATATGCCACATTGGGTAGGATTTTTATCCTTTGTGGAGGTTGACTTCCCTTTCAATCCGGTGTCAGTTTTACTACATGTGCATATATGAGCAAACTCAATTTTAGTGGGTTGAGAAGGTGAGTTTGAAGAGGAGGAAGGTTCACTCAGCTTGAGTGACTCAACTTGCACTTCAAGGATCTTGTTAGCCTTGATCAGGTCAGCAAGTTGGTCCTTGATTGCAACATTTGAGTCAGTTAACTCCAAGCAAGCTTTCTTGCTTGAAGCTAACTCAAGCTCTAGTGAATTGTTTTTCTCCTTTTCAAGCTCTAGAAGTTTGTCAAGTTCGACATACTCCTCCTTTTGGGAGATAATCATGTCCTCTTGACGATGAATTCTTCTCAACAAGTTGATCAAGTAAAAATTTCATTTTTGTTGCAGTTTTCCTATCTAGTCCATTTAGCATATCCTCATCATCACTATCTATTTCATCATCACTAGAGTAGGAATGCACGGAAGGGGTTTTGATGATTACCTTGCGTTTACCTTCCTTTGCCATAAGGCAAGTGCCATTTCCCTTCCTTGCACCGAGTGTAGGGAAGAGTGTAGATTTCTTGGACGTGCTCTCGATGCTATGCTAGCCATCTCTTCTTCATCGGATGATGAGGACTCATCGTTTGAGTCCCACTCCTTCCCAATGTGCGCTTGTTCGGCTTGTTTTTTCTTCTTGAAGAATTTCTTAGGTTGAGACTTGGATTCTTTGGTCTTTTTCTTGTTCTCCTCATATGGGCAATCAACTATAAAGTGGTTATACTCACCACAATTATAGCATGCATGTCTCAACTTTGGCTTTGTTCTTTCCTTGTACTTGCCTTCACTTGATTTTGTCCCTTGTCTTTTCTTCATTATTCTCTTGAACTTTTTCATGAATAATATCATGTCCTCTACATCTAGCTCACTGCTCTCTTTATCACTGTCTTCCTCTAGTTGTGCTTCTCTTGCCTCTTTGGATAGAGGCTTGAGGGTGGACTTTAAAGCAACCCCTTTCTTCTTAGACAAGCTGAGGTCGGCAATTTCCTTGACGTGCTTTGCTTGTTTTTCCATCATTTCAAAGTTGATAATTTTTTCAAGCAATTCATCCGGAGTCATCTTTTTGTATCTGGGGCTTTCTCTAATCATAGAACAAAGCATGACATTGCGAGGCATAAAAGCTCTAAGGATGAGCTTCACAAAATCGTGGTCATTCCACTTCTTGCTCCCATATGATAAAACTTTGTTAACGAGTGTCTTCAATTGATTGTACATATCTTGGGGTGACTCGTCTTCCTCAATTGCAAATCTTCCTAGTTCGCCTTCGATCATCTCAATCTTTGCTTCACGCACATGTCGGTCACCTTCATGTGCAGTTTGCAGAGTATCCCATATCTCCTTAGCAATTTTGAGTCCATCCACCTTGGTGAACTCGTCCCGATTGAGTGAGGAGGTGATTACAGCTGCGGCTTGAGCGTTTCTATGAATGGACTGCTCTTGGCTTGGGGTGAGCTCTTCGTCGTCATCCGGAATATCTATCCCTGTGCATACAACATGCCATAGACTTGGATTTAGGGAAATCAAAGGCATCTTCATATTCTGCCTCCACATTGAGTAATCACTTCCATCGAAGTGTGGGGCTTTTCCAAGTGGGATAGATAAGTAATGGTTGTTATTGGAATTTAGACAATCATAGTTAAAAGGATATCGGGAGTAGTCGGTGTGACTACTCCCCTTCTTCTTCTCTTCAACTTTCGCTTTCCTTTTGGAAAGTGCCTTCTTTCTGAGGAGTGCCTTTAGCTCCAGCGTCTCCTCATCATCGTCCTCGAAGTCTTGAATGGCTTCGAGGTACTTCTCCACTTTTTGGATCTTGTTGTTGTTAACCTCCTCTTGGTTGTTGATTTTGTGGACGTCCTTCATGTCCGACATGATCTCTTCGAGTGATTAGACTCTTTCTTGAAGAACCTGCTCTGATACCAATTGAATGTAGGCCTAGAGGGGGTGAATAGGCCTTTTTGAAAATTGTCGGATCCTGCAACACTCAACAACCAGTTCAATACCAGAGATATCGGACTAGTCTGGTAAAGTGCGGACTAGTCCGGTGTTCACGGACTAAGTTGATTGAACTTGATTGATTGGTTTAATTCTTTTATGTGTACAGCGGGAATATATAATCAAACAACAGTTTAACAGTTATATGCTGGATTATATCACAATTAAGTCTTATGTTCAACAATTTAAAGTAAGATGAACAATGTGTATGAAACCCTAGATTGAGTTGTTTAATTAAAATGATGGACACTAAAACAAGACACAACGATTTATCCCGTGGTTCGGCTACCATGAAGACAACCTACATCCACGTTGAGGAGTCCACAAAAGGACCGGGTCTTCTCCAACCCTACCCTCGTTGGATCGCCACGAAGGCCAATCCTCTTCCACTAATCCCAAAGGGGTGAATAACCGAATTCAAGGGGCGTTCTCACACGTTGAGAGCTCCCTTAGATTAAAAAACACAATGCCACCGAAAACACACTCAAAAGATACAATTGAAAGGCATGAGTGTGTTAGAGAATCAAACCAAGAGCTCAATGTGGTGTTGCAAGTGTCTCTCCAATGATCTAGAGTGAATCCTCAAGGGATTGATCGATGTTGCACTTAATTTCGTGGAGAGATGTCATTTTTGAGGCTCTTGGGAGGTGTGACGGCGCTAGGGTTCGAGAGTTTGTGAAATTGTGTCGTGCACCTCTATTTATATGGGGTTTCTAAAAGTTACCGTTAGGGTTCAGAAAGTTCGGACTAGTCCGTGGTGGTCACCGGACTAGTCCGGTGTGCTGTGTGTAGCAAACCCTAAGTGTCCCGAAATATCGGACTAGTCCGGCTGAAAACGGACTTGTCCGATTTCGTTACTGGAAATCTTCGGACTAGTCCAATGTCCATCGGACTTGTCCAGACATGTGAAACCCTAAGTGTGTTGTATGACAAGTCCGCACTTGGAGGACTTGTCCGATTTAGATCAGTGGGTTTTTCGGACTAGTCCGTGTGAATATCGGACTTGTCCGAAGTGGATCAGAAAGAATATCGGACTAGTCCGGTTGATAACGGACTTGTCCGATTTTGAGTGACTTGTGTAGTGTTTTGAGGACTAGTCCGTACTGGGGAGGACTAGTCCGATTCTAGTCAGAAAGATATCGGACTAGTCCGACAGATATCGGACTTGTCCGATCTGGTGCAGAAAGGTTATCGGACTAGTCCAGTTGTGATCGGACTAGTCCGGTCCTGTGTAACTTTGTCCAATGTGTGTGTTTGATTATGATTGAGCTCTTAGGGTGTGTTTCCTTAACACACTCCATACACAATAATCTACAACTCTTTTTCCTTGAGCTCATTTCCACTTTGCTCCTCATCATCCCTTCTTTTTGGTATTTTGTTCATTTTTCTATTGTAGGCCTGCATTCATCTCAACAAAGAGGTTAGGATCCCAATTGCTTGTCATAGATCATCCAAAACCCACAAGGGAGTCCTAGATGCACTTTCAGATTTTCCCTCTGTTTCTAACTGATCCGCGATGACATCGCCCATCTTGTTGAGTTTGTTGCCAGACGAGCTCAACGCCCTCAGCGCCTGGTCCAGCTCCGGCTCCGGATTGTCGGGATGCACGGGACTAAAGCCCAACGGCGTCAGCGCGTCATTGGCTTTGCCCAAGAAGTCCCATACTTGGTGGGACTCTACAGCCCTTGAGTCTAGCATCTCTTCCAAGGACCTCTTGGTCGCCACAAGCTCCGAACCCTCCCGGGCAAGGCGCTCGACCTCTTTGGCGTGATACTGAATCCTTTCAGCAACTTGGCTTTCGAGGTTGGCAAGCTCCTCTTCCCGGACGTGGATCTTGTTCTGGCAGTCAACCAGGTCTTTCGCATCTCACCTTCTTCTCCCTGGCAGCGACTTCGTTCTCCCTTTTGTTGAGGTCCTGTCCCTGCTGCTAGGCCTTCTTCTGCTCACTCTCGCAGAGCTCCTCCAGCTTCTTGGTGCGCTCTGCAAGGCTCTTGTCGCCCAGAGCCAGCCTTCGTGCGAGCTCCTCTTCCCTCTTCACGAGGTCATCCCTCAGCTCCAGGAGTTTTTGCTCTTCATCTTCGAGCTTTTTCTCCTACTCCTCAAGAGCCTCCCGGCGCTTGACGAGGCTCTTGTGGATGGTACTGAGCTTCTCCTGGCGATCATTCGCTGCTTCATTAGCAACCATGGCTTATTCATGTATAACCCAGGACTGGTTGTCGAGGGATTGCACCATGCTTTCCCTCGCGTCCAGCAGCTGGCCCCAATACTCCATCCGTGCCTTCTCCCTCTTAACCCACTCCTTGTCGTCGGTCATCCTTGTTCGTGCCAGCTTGGTATCGAATTGGAGCTGGTTGCGCCACCTCCTAAGGGTTTGGCGCTCCTCCTCGAGGGCCTTGCTGTCGTGGTAAAAACCAAGCTGGACCTGACGAAGACTAGAGTAGGCGTTGTCTATAGATAACGATAGGGGGATCAGCTCCGGACCTGTCGGGGTCCTCTCCGCTGACTCCAGCGGGTTCTCCATAACAAAAATCGGCTCCCACTATATAAGAGCGGTCCCCTGAACTTCCGCGGCACTAGGGCCGCCCTCCGGGATAGCCTCGGTCATCGCCGAGAAAGGTCCGGCAATGGGAGCTTCTACCTCCGGAGTCGGCTCCGAAGGTACCGCCGCTAGGTCATCAGCAACTGGTCCCTCAAGTAGAGGACCGGTCGCTTTGTCTTGGCACCCTGGCTCGGACGCGGGTACCTCCACAACTACCACCTCCGGGGCAGGCATTGAAGACTCGGTCGGAGATGTGGCCACTTCCGGCTCCGATGCTGGTGCCTCCTCCACCGCCGGTTCAGGTGACGGGGCTTCGACCTCCACCGGTTCGAGCTCCGGCACCTCCGCGACAGCCGGCTCAAGCGCCAAAACTTCATCAACCACCGGTTCTACCGCCGGGGCTTCAGTAACATTTGGCTCTAAGGCCGGAACTGCAGCTACCTCTGGCTTTGAGGCCAGAGCGTCCATCATCACAGCATCCAAAATCGGAGCTTCAACCTCCAGAGCTGGTGCCACTGGTACATCTTCAGTCCCGTGGACTGGAGCTACCACGGGAGCTTCGAGAGATGAGTCGAGGTCTTGAACCTCGACAGCTGGCGCCAGAGCTGCCAAGACCTCAGCCACCACCTGGGGCGGCGCTGGAATTGGAGCTAGAGCCTCCGCCTGAACAGCATCAGCTGCTGTCACAGGAACCGGAGCTTAAACCCATTTTTTGGATACCCTGTGGATGAAGGACGAGAAAACTCAAAATATGATTACAACAAAAATGACAAACTGAGGTATAGAAGAAAAATTACCTTGAAAGACTTCCGCTCCAGCTAGCACGGAACCTCTTCTTCGGGCGCTCAGAGCCCTACCCAGTCGCAACTGGGGTAGTAGCTCCGAAAGGCTCTTCGGAGCTTACTGCCGTTGTCAGCGACGTCTTGGTTGGGGCCTTCCTCGACTGGGAAGGACCCTCGGACCTAGAGCCCTTAGCTGGCCCTGGTGTCAGAGCCACACGGTCGGAGCTGGCGCCCCGAGGAGACACCAATGCTGGAGTTGTCGTCGCCGTCAAAGACCTCCCCCGCCGAGGAGAAGGAGCTGTTGTGGAAGGAGCAGGTCTGACGGGCCTCCCGTCAGAATGCTTCAACTTCCTCTTTCGGCTGGAGGGCTCATCCAACTCTTTGCCCTTGCCGATGACTTCATCTCTTGGTCTCGGGGCAAGAGTAGGGCCACCCTCAGAAGCTCCAGGGATCACCAATCTGGTGGTTGGACGTCTCTCTACTTCGCCCAGGTCGTTAAGCACCGACATCTTCCGCTAGAGCTCCCTGCTGAACTCCGCCTCCATGTTCAGAGGGAGAAAAGCCGACGACGGGGTTAAGTCATCACCCTCGACGTTGATGCCATGCTGAAACTTCTTGAGATGAAGCTCCAAAGCTGCGCCTTCCAAATTGGACTTCAAACTGGTTTCAATCCGGTCATCGTCCACCACGCTGTTGAGGGCCCAGGTGAGCTTCTCCCTCTTCTTTAGCGGAGCCCACCTGTTGACAAGGAAGTTGCAGAAGACTGTCTGGGGAGTCACCCCTCCTTCCACACATTGGTGGATCCTGGTAAAGGCATGGTTGAAGGCCTCTGACAGCACCGGAGCCTCGCTCCAGACGTCAGTGTCAACATTGGGGAGACTTTCAGGCAGCTCCAGCTTCTCGTGCTCCTATGGCATGACGACAATCCAATCCTTCTCCAGTCGTCCCACTTGCCGGAAGGGAACGACATCAAGTACTTGTAGGGGCATTTCTTGTGCTTCACAAAATAGTAGAAGCCAAGATACTCGTTGCTCTTGCCGGTGGTGTTATGGTGAAGAAGGTACGGAAAAGCTCAACGCAGGGGAAAATACCCACCCACATCTCGCAGAAGTGGACAAATGTTGACACAAGAAGAATGGAGTGGGGGGGCAAGGTGGTACAACTACAGACCATAGAAGTCTAACATCCTCAAGAGAAAAGTTGAGAAAGGTGGGATCAGTCCCACCATGGCGTACGCAGAAAAGTACCCCATGTCACTGGTGTTCTTCTTCTTGAACATGAGCTTGCCGGTACGGACTAGGTGGTTGAAGGAGTCACTGGACCACCCCATGTAGGTTCGGACCTTCTTCAAATCATCGTCGGTCGTGAGACGGCTCTTGCGGAGACCCAACACCATCACAGCACAGCGGGTCAAGAGAGGAAAAGCAAGCGAAACTTTGGAGGATTCGAGTGCAAGTTCAAATGAAGGCGTAAGAAATCCCCAAACGGTGCGCGCTTTCCATCTTAAGTAAGCCCCCACAACGCTTGGATGGAAACCGCAGAAGGGCCAAGGATACAATTCAAAAATTTCACCTTGCCAATGACAAGGGGGCTCGGGGCCACCTTGACAATTAAGTCGAGGTCCTTACCCCAGGAGAAAAGTTGTCATGATGAGAAGCAGGAAACCCGAAGGTGGCGACCTGACAGGGCGTGCGGAACCAATACGATTTTCGTATTGGGAATCGGCGACATTCAATTGCGTGAGATCCGCACGTAAATACTCATGTCAAATCGCCATCTTCCTTTGAATCTCCGCGCGCCCTAACCGAACTAAGAAACTCCACGGGCTGCCAACGGTAGTACCGGGAGAATTGCCGGAAACAGACTCCGACAGGTGCCCTGTCCAAGAACCAGAAGTGAAGAACCATTGGCAGTATGAACAGTAAAAGAACGAGACGAATGACTCAGAGATGACAAATAGGTGGAGTAAGAAGTCATATGAAAAGAAGCTCCAAAATCAAGAATCCATGGGCGAGTACCTGAACGAGAAGTGGAAGGTGGTCCCTCAAAGGAAGACGGAGAAGCAGCAGCAGAACTTCAAGATGTAGAAAGCTGAGGCAACAAGACGACGAAGAAGCATAAGCAACTGGGCATCTGTGGCAGCAGAACTCCCTTGAGATCCTCTAGTACCAGTACCATGACCACTCTGTGAAGAACGGCAAACCTGAACATCAGCACTAGGTCGAGAAGTGGATGAACGAGCAGACAAAACGATAGAGGTCCGCAACAAGCAAGCATCACGAGTCTCCTCCATCTGATCAAAGAACTCCTCCACTGTAGCATATCCCTGTCGTAACAGCTGCTCATGACAAAAAACAGCAAAAGAGGTAGACTGATCAGTAGTCTCGTAATGACGACGTAGAAAAGACCACATCTGGTATGAATACAACTCAACTATGTTTGCAACAAGATGATCCTTCATACTAACAGCAAGAATAGCACCAACCCGAGTATCATCATCCAACCAAGTAAAAGAGGTAGACTGATCAGTAGTCTCGTAATGACGACGTAGAAAAGACCACATCTGGTATGAATACAACTCAACTATGTTTGCAACAAGATGATCCTTCATACTAACAGCAAGAATAGCACCAACCCGAGTATCATCATCCAACCAAGTCTCGTATAAGCTGAAGTGAGACTGATATGCAGACAAACGGGACTCATAATCCTCAAACAGCTTCTTCTTGTCATCATCAGTAGCCTTATCTGAAATAACAGGCTCAGAAGGAACCGCAGGGCAAGACGGGCGTTTGAGATCACCCGTGAGATACTCTCAAAGTCCTAGACCACACATATACAGACGCATACGGGGAACCCAGTCGCGGTAATTTGTACCATTAAAAAGCAACAGGCATTGCAAAACTGGAACCCTGCCCGAAGAAGTCATCCTGATAGGACTACCGGCGACGCGAGAGCGCAAAAAAAGTAGCGGCGGGTGACGGCGAGAGCGCAGAAGAGAAAGCGGCGCAAGCTGAAAAAAATCTCTTTTTTTTTAAGAAAAAAGAAAGATTGGGATTCAACCCTAGGAAACCCACGTAATAGGGGGCGGCGGTCGGTCGAAGAGAAGACCCGAGAATCAATTTAGCCTCAACCCTAGGATACCCCATGTGCCTGGGGGCAGCTGTTGGTCCAAGACCGAAATGGCGGATCGGGGTATAGTCTGCCCGCACTGAAGTCAGGGGCGAAGGATCAAGATGAACTCGCCAAAGTAGAGGCGGATCCGGCATCAGGAGGACAGAATCGAGGCCATGCAGGCGGCAATTTTGATTGGTGGGCGCAAAGATCGCAGCGCGCGTCATCTGGAGTCCAATCGGGACGTCACACAAACCAACGGCAACAGATCTGCGTCGCACAGGCTGACGGAGGCAGGAGGAACCAACGTTGGCGGCAGAGCACGCTCAGATGGAAGACGAGCTCGAGCGGCGGCAGGTAGAAGTCGTAGAGTCGAGCCGCAAATCCGAGGAAGAACGGGCAAAGCGCAGAAGAGTCGGCTGTGCTGAGAAGAAACGCGAAACCGACTGAATATCCACGAGCACAGATCATCAAAACAAATAAGATTTGTGGCTGGAGAAAAAACAAATCCAAGGCGGATCAATTGCTAGGCTAGAATAGAAACCTTAGGCTAGCTCTGTTACCATGTTATAAATAATGAGCTTGTATTATTATAAGAGCCAGATATCACAATAAATAAAGATATAAGGGCTTATAAATATGCAGAAAAGCTGTTATGCAAAAAGAAACACACAAATAACCTCTATATATCTAACAGTTGCAGCCCTTATATATCTAACAGTTGTGTTCCTTCTGTGAAGTGGGTGCTTGGGGCAAGTACCTCCCGGCAGCGGGGGAGAACAGCTGGGGAGATGTCACAACTACCGCTGGCGCACGGATTGCATGATGACGTGGAGTTATCTACTTTAATTACCGTTTACTTTATTTAATATATTACAGTGACTATGTGAGTAAATGGCGGGAGTGGTGTGCGTGAGCCACGAGCCGGCCAGTGGGCCATGTACGGTTTAAATGGACCCGGCTGTTCTCGGGAGAGGAAACAACGAACAACAGAATTATTCCCCGCCACATATCGTGTTTTCTCCTGTCTTCTCCGTCACGGAACGACAATTGCTGGCCGTCGTACCACCGTGATCGACTCACGCTCCGGCTATCGGCACGTCGGAGCCACGGTTTATCACACTCTCCTCCTCGAGGCCGCCGGTTCCGCCGGCTTTGAGGCCCCCGCCCTCCGCTTCCGCGCGTGACCCCGGCGCCCACGGGTTCCACTTCAATCCGAGGAGTGCCTAGGAGATCTTCTCGGAGATTTTCGTGGGCGCGTTTGGCGGCTGGATGGTCCGTGCGTCCCAGGTGGTGTAGGCGTTCCCCACGGGTTCCCGTGGTTTGGCGGCGTCAGCACAGAAGGGGAGTCGTCTACCGGGGCGGCGCAGAGGAAAGGGCCGCCGATGGAGCGGCGGCTGGCTTCCAGCCTGGAGGACCTGTACAAGGGTGCCACCAAAAAGATGAAAATATTCAGGGATGTCCTGGACGGTACGGGCTAAGATTCCTCCCTTGCCTACTTAGTTTATGCAGAATACAGAGTAATAAGACATGATTGCGTTATGTTCCTGTGCAAACATGGAAGCTTTTCCATTTGCCCATAACCATCAGCATCATTGTAGTCCTGATGAACTTTCAAGTCTGAAACAATTGTATCAGTGATTGGCAGTAACTTAGTAACTAGCTATTGTGCCTTGACATAGATCTTCCAAATTTGGCTTGCAAATTGAAGATGCTTCTGTTGACTGAAGAAAAGACAATGCTTTGTGGCTCTAATTAACAATCTGTCGTTCTCGGGGTGACCGGGATCATTGCCCTTGCTAACTGAGCGTTTATGTTCGTCGCCCCCGAGAAGGGGTAAGATTCCATCTGACTTTTCAATATTTATTTTCTTAGGATTTCTTTTAGTTGTGGAACTATACAAATGATTCAGAAGAATTGTCTGACAAAACTTGTTACACGGCAGAAAGCAGGAGAGGAACATATCGATATTATCACTTTTTACAATGAGGTGTTTATTCCTGCTATCAAGCCTTTGTTGGCGGAGGTATTATCTGGCGCTAGTCCAAATAAGAAAGATAAGGGAAAAGGTTCTGTTGATGGTATGCTCCCATATTCAAAATTAAGCGACATTTTTCTGCTGCAAAATCTGTGAAAAGGATTTGCTGAATTGTTTTTCTGTCATGCGTATAGGTCAATTTCCAGAATCTCCTCGGCTAGCATGGTAAGTTTCTGCTACCTGCAACAGATATGTCTTACAGGTACGTCCGTCCGTCGAAGGTATGCACCAAAAAAAGAAGATAGTCTGAAGTTTTTATGTGTATTTCCTAACTTAATCATGGTTGACATTTTGACAACTTTGTAACTGAACATTTCAGATGGATGCTTTGCTTTCCCCATGCTCCATGAGCTATTATGCATGTGTTTGTGAGAGCACTTATGCATTTCAGAGCCCTTCAAAGGATCTGAAGGCTATCAACAACCATCTAAACAGGTAACTTTTATAACTTTGCGAAGAAACATATTTTCTTATTCAATATTTGCACTTATGATATTTTTTTCTTTTACCTGTTTCAGTGATGCACACTAAAATATAATTTCCTAATAATAGTCATGAACATCAGTGCCATATAAACAACTACTTTTTTGCGATTTGGAACCAGATTATAATTGACCAGAAATCAAGCTTCACAGTCTTGCTTATAGTTCTTGGGACATCCATACAAATGTTTGAGGACTCTATCTCTTACAGATTATATGTAACGAAATTAACCTTTATGTTTTGGCATACAGATATTCTATGCCATAACGCTCCTGATAATGTGCACAATCTTTTACCTTTTCAAGGATGGAGGAACAGAACCTGTAATTTTATTGCTGTTGATTTGTTGCAGACGATGGAAGTGGAGTTGAAGAAGCTTGAGGAAACTATCAAAAATATCCATGAAGAGATGTTTTATTTACGTGACAGGTAGATCATCCCATATGCTATGCCAGGCATAGGTCAAATTAGATTATGTGAAAGTGTGAAGCAATTCAGATATCACATTTTTTCTCCAGGGAGGGAGAAATGCAGGATCTGAACAGGGAGACAAACTCAAGGATGGCATGGCTTGCGTTCCTCTCACTCGGCATCTGCTTATCTGTTGGAGGTTTGCAGCTGTGGCACCTAAAGACCTTTGAGGGGAAGATGCTGCTATAGTTCTCCCATGATTCGCCATAGATCAACAGCTCGGAGTGCGTAGATGTAGCCTTCCTGTGTGAAAGTTTTATTGCTACGGAACGTTGGAAGAACACTACTACAATAAGCTTCATCGTAAGCGGCTCCAAACGTATTATCAGACTCAGTTTTCAAAACCGCCTGAAATGAAGAGCCTGTGATGACCTGCAATTTTTACAGGCGGAAACTAAAACCGCCTGTGAAATAAGTTATCATGGGCAGTTTTAACCTTTGTGAATCCGCCTGTGAAGACTTTTTACCACACGTGGTTCGTAACGTAAGACTAACCGTCTGTGATAATCGAGATATCAGAAACAGTTCTCAAATTCAACTTCTTATAATATGCTTTGGTATTACAGGTTCCCATTAAATTTCACCTGGGAAAATCTTTGAAATTGGTCAGAACATAAAAAAACAAATAACACAGGTTATTTGTTATTTTTCTATCTTGATGAATATAATGATTTTTTTCATTAGATTTTTTTATGAAACTTTTTAGTCATCATACTAACCTCTATGATTTTTTTTCAGATTTTTACAAAAAATTTTAAGTCAATGTGTATTTAAAATTCAAAGAATGTCTCATATGTATATGAGCATTTGATTAGAATGATAGATAATTTGAATTTTGACATGTTAGAATGCTTTAAAAAAAATTAACAAAATTCATAGATGTACAATAAGCCAAAATGTTTATACAAACCAACCTATAATGGAAGAAATAGTTTTTTAGGAGATATAAAAATGTGAATAATATGTGAATATAAATTAATTTTATATTTACAAAAATATTACAGTGTTAGCTATATTAGTTTTAAAATATTTGGTCCAGGTGGTAGATATTAATTTTTAAGAATATAGAAAAAAGTATCATGAAATTTGGACTCAATTTGCAGAATCTATACATGTTTGAGTATTTATATTGGAATCTAAATAAAAAGAAGCAAGAGAAAATAAAAATGAAGAACAGACTCGAGCCTTTATCACAGACGGTTATTCATTAAAAACCGCCTGTGGAGTTGTTAAGAACCGTCTGTAAAAAGATGTGTACTATGTCTAAGCTTAATTAATATTCTTGATAAAAATGAGAGCCCTTTTAAAAGCCCAAATTCTACTTTTTTTGTAATATGCTTTAGTATTACAAGTTCCCATTAAATTTCACTTGGGAAAACCTTTCAAATTGGTCAAAACATAAAAAAAAATAAGATAGGTTATTTCTCATTTTTCTATCTTGATGAATGTAATGATTTTTTCATTGAATTTTTCTATAGAACTTTTTAGTCATCATAGCAACCTCTATGACTTTTTTCAGATTTTAAAATATTATTTGAATCAATGTGTGTTCGAAATTTGAAGAATGCCTCATATGTATATGAGCATTTGTTTAGAATGATAGATAATTTTAATTTTGACATGTTGGAATGCTTTAAAAAAATTAGCAAAATTCATACATGTATAAATAAGACAATATGTTTATATAAACAAACTTTCTAGTGGAAGATCCATTTTTTTAGAAGATATAAAAATATGAATAATATGTGAATATAAATTAATTTGATATTTACCGACACATTACAACGTTAGCTATATAAGTTTTAAAATATTTGGTCCAGGTGGTAGACATTAATTTTTGAAGAATATAGAAAAAGTATCATCAAATTTGGACTCAATCTGCAAAATATATACATGTTTGAGTATTTATATTAGAATCTAAATGAAAATAAAGTAAGAGAAAAGAAAACTAAAGAATAGACTCGAGCCTTTATCACACGCGGTATTTAAGTGTCAATGGGTCAAACATCCTGATGGTTTGAAAGTGGACAACTACGGGCTAACACTGGTAAACATGAACAATGTGGGTTATAAAGATGATCTGTGGGTTCTCACTGATCGTGTTGCACAAGTTTTTTATGTACGGGATCCAGGAACTGAGAAGATGCACGTAGTTGTTTCTGAAAAGCAAAATATTATTGGGTTGAGAATGTGAGAGATAATAAAGACACTACAAGGATTCCAACCTGTTGCAACGATTGTACTGCAACGAATACTAAATCGTTGCAGTAAGCTTGGCTTTTTGCCACGATTCACTAGTTCGTGGCACTAGGATCTATCGCCACGGAACACAATCGTTGCATTAGGATCTGTTGCCACAAATCACTAGTTCGTGGCGTCAGGATGCTAATGCAACGGACCACAATCGTTGCATTAGGATCTGTTGCCACGAATCACTAGTTCGTGGCGTCAGGATGCTAATGCCATGGAACACAGTCGTTGCATTAGGATCTGTTGCCATGAATTACTGGTTCGTGGAGTTACATGATCTATCGCCACGGACCACAATCGTTGCATTAGGATCTGTTACCACGAATTACTGGTTCGTGGCATTACAGGATCTATCGCCACGGACCACAATCGTTGCATTAGGATCTGTTGCCACGAATTACTAGTTCGTGGCGATACAGCTTTATTGCCATGGAACACAATCGTTGCATTAGGATCTGTTGCCACGAATTACTGGTTTGTGGCGTTACAGCTTTATTGCCACGGAACACAGTCGTTGCATTAGGATCTGTTGCCACGAATCAGCAAACTGTTGCATTTGGACTGTAATGCAACGAAACAAAATCGTTGCATTAGGATGTGTTGCCACGATACTCTAGTTTGTGGCATTAGTATCAATGGCCACAGACCCCAATCGTAGCAATTAGGATGTGTGGCCACGATTCACTTTTCCGTGGCGTCAGGATGCTAATGCAACGAACACAATCGTTGCATTATGATCTGTTGCCGCGAATCACTAGTTCGTGGCGTCAGGATGCTAATGCAACGGACCACAATCGTTGCATTAGGACCTGTTGCCACGAATTACTGGTTCGTGGCGTTACAGGATCTATCGCCACGGACCACAATCGTTGCATTAGGATCTGGTTCCACGAATTACTGGTTCGTGGCGTTACAGCTTTATTGCCACAGAACACAATCGTTGCATTAGGATCTGTTGCCACGAATTACTGGTTCATGGCGTTATAGCTTTATTGCCACGGAACACAGTCGTTGCATTAGGATCTGTTGCCACGAATCAGCAAACAATTGCATTTGGGCCGTAATGCAACGAAACAGAATCGTTGCATTAGGATGTGTTGCCATGATACTCTGGTTCGTGGCGTTACAGCTTTGTTGCCACAGAACACAATCGTTGCATTAGGATCTGTTGCCACAAATTACTGGTCCGTGGCGTTATAGCTTTATTGCCACAGAACGCAGTTGTTGCATTAGGATCTGTTGCCACGAATCAGCAAATAGTTGCATTTGGACCGTAATGCAACGAAACAGAATCGTTGCATTAGGATGTGTTGCCACAATACTCTGGTTCGTGGCGTTAGTATCAATGGCCACAGACCCCAATCATAGCAATTAGGATGTGTGGCCACGATTCACTTTTTTGTGGCGTCAGGATGCTAATGCAACGAAACACAATGGTTGCATTAGGATGTCTTGCCATGATTCACTGGTTCGTGGCGTCAGGATGCTAATGCAACAGACCACAATCGTTGCATTAGGATGTGTTGCCACCAATTACTGGCTCGTGGCGTTACAAGATCTATCGCCACGGAACACAATCATTGCATTAGGATCTATTGCCACGAATTACTGGTTTGTGGCGTTACATGATCTATCGCCACAGAACACAATCGTTGCATTAGGATGTGTTGCCACGATACTATGGTTCGTGGCGTTAGGACCAATGGCCACGGACCCCAATTGTAGCAATTAGGATGTGTGGCCACGATTCACTTTTTCGTGGCGTCAGGACCCCTTTCATTTACCTAACATAATGTCTGATTTAACTTCAACCAATTAGATGATGACACATAAGCGCGGAGTACGCATGGAAGCACAAATGGGAGCACCGAAGTTGCATCCCCAGATCGTTGCCACGTACGTTCATGCTCCAAATCTTACAGCCAAGGGCGCACTGCACGGTTCTCGCGACTGTACCACCCTGCCCTGATGATTGCCATGTACGCGAGCGCACCGAATCTTGCAGGGCGCACGGGCACACACGAACTCCACGTCTGAACTTTGCTTAGCGATCCAAATAACTCGGCGCTTGGCGTCCACGATCGATCATCATGCGCACGAATAAAATTATGAAATTATCAAATTTGATGATTCAATAATCTCAATCAAGTTTCATCCAACCTACCAACGAAAAATTGGATCGTCCAGTCCATCCAACCAAACGTTAATTTGGATGATCCAAGACATAAAGAAATGGATGATCCATCTCCAATCGAACTTCGACGTCAAACCAAACGGAATTGATGACTGAGCACTTTGTCACATGTCACTAGAGTGTACACACAAATGACAAGTACACGACCTCAACACCGGGTTTAGGGTGCATCGTGGACTAACCACATGACCCGACCAAACATTCACGTAATTACCATACACCTGCAAGAGCAACCATCTGGCCGCATCCACCATTGCATCCCGACCCTGCGAAAGGATGACGAGCAGCGGTAGGTGAACACGTTGCAGCGGCGGCGCAATGGAAAACAGTGGCAGCAGACGGTGACGTACTTGGATGTTGGCGTAGTCGACCTCGCACATCTTCCGCGAGTCGTTCACCTTCCGCGGCGAGCTGAACCACACTGGCAGGAACTCCTCAGTTTCGCAGTCAAAGCATGACTTAGAGAAATGGGCCACCAACGCATCCCGACCCTGCAAAAGGATGACGAGCAGCGGCAGGTGAACACCATGCAGCGGCGGCATAATGGAAAACGGTGGCAGCGGACGGCGACGTACCTGGATGTTGGCATAGTTGACCTCGCACATCTTCCGTGAGTCGTTCACCTTCCAACTGAAGCCATGCAGGTGCTTCGTCCACAACATGAATGCAGCATCTAGCGATGTGGCGTTGACAAAGCAGTAGCCCTTGTTGGCCTCGGACCTTGGAAAATGCAACAAACGAGGTTAAGTATCAATAAGTAAAAGACCGGAGCTTGATTAAGTATCAATCAGGTATTAACGCATCAACAACGGCTAGCAGCAAGCAGATTTAAAAGTATGTTGTGGATCATCAGTGTCCTCAGTCCAGAAGCAGGGTAGAAGTGGCGCCGTGGCCGCCGCGAACTCGAGAACGGATGAGGAGAAGGCTCATCGCCAACGGATCGAGGGGACGGAAGCTACACGACCGCTATGGGCGATGAGCCTTCTCCTAGATCCGTTCTCGAGTGGCGGGCCAGCGGTGGGGGCGCAGGGGCGGCGGGCCGGCAGCGGAGCCGGGGGCGCGGCAGCGGGGGCGCGGCAGGGCCGTAGAAATTTGTTTCCGCCCGCCTAGGCCCAGAGCCGGGCCTGCCTTTAAGACCATCCGCAGTGGTTCACGGTAAAGCGGTGATGGGACGCGGAGTGGTTCCAATTGAATTCAAAGATGCGCATGCGGGATGCATAACCTCTGCAGTACTGCATGTGCAGTAACAGTCACTGACATGTAGGTCCCATGGATAGCCGGACCCACATGTTAGTGACTGTTACTGCACCTGCAGTACCGTAGGTCATTTCAACGCATGCGCTGCGCGTGTCTATGGCGCCTCGGTGACTGGCGTGCATGTAAGCTCAGTGCGCCCGGTCGCATCAGCCGCCTGTACAAATGGCTACAGCTTGAATGAAGGACGAAACCTTTTATGCAGCAAACAACAACGTATAATACTTCCTCCGCCCCAACTCAACTATATTTCTATTTTGGCCGAACTAATTACCTTTGACAAATGATTTATATGGAATTTATTAACTTCAATAACATGTAGTACTAGATTGTATATTATGGAAATATTTTCATGGTGAATCTAAAAGTACAATTCTTGTATTATTAAAACAGATCAAAATTGCGTAAATCTAAAAGATAGATTTGACGAAACCTAAGACTTCCCTTTGAAAAAGTTTTATACTTTACATTAGTTTTACATATGTAATATGCACATAGGATATATCACTAAATAGTTTTGCAAAAAAAACATGCAGGAGAAATATGTATATCCCATATATATGCTACTACTACGTAAATTAGGGGTGGGAAAATAAACCGAGACAGAAAAACCGAAACCGATAAAACCGAGACCGGAACTGAAAAGACCGAAATATCGGGTATCGAGTACTTTTTGGGTAGCAAATTTAAATAACTGAAAAATAAATGTTGGGTTCGGACGGATGAATTCATTGTGGAGCTACATGTCACGTACTTAATTATACTAAAAATCATCATCTTCGCTGTCGTCCCCCCACAATGGAGCTACATGACCATCATTGGTATATGTATCGTTGTCGTCGTCGTCTTCATTTTCTGATGCAACTCCATCTACCTCAAACCGATCACCTGACGTTGTCCCCAATATGCTATCACAAATGTTTTTCTCAATGTGCATGACATCCAAGTTATGCCTTATTAGCAATGTCTTCCAATAAGGGAGGTCGAAAAATATACTTTTCTTCTTCCAATTATGCCATCTATTTTTCTCGGTGTGGTTTCTCTTATTATTCGTCGGTCCAAAACTCACTTGATCAAAACACTCGTATTGTTGGAGTACTTCGTCACCAGAGAGTGATGTTGGAGCCTTTCTATTCTCTGCCTTGTTGAAATAACCTTTGTTTCGATGCCATTTGTGATCCTGAGGTAGGAAATGACGATGACCCATGTAACAATGCTTTCGTCCATATTTAACCTAGAAGAACTTTCAACCATGCCGCAGTGGTCCGGCCTGGCGGCCTCACGACGGAGCTCATCATCCACCTGGATCACTACCTCGACTATACGCCGTCGGTCCACCCCAACTCCCCGGCCTCCTCGTCATCTGGCGACTCTTCTGACGGACACTCCTTGGTGTCCTCGAACTCTTCGGGGGACACCTTCCCGTGGCCGAAGAGATTCTACTGGCGGCGTGGGGAAGTGGATGAGGCGGATAAGCAACTCTTTTAGTATGGCTACCAAAGTGTCCTAGCTCATGTGTTACGTTTTCTTCCTCGTATTGTCTTCACTTTTTTCTTTCCATTCCTAGCTACCGGCCTGTTGCATTTTCCTGTTACTACTACTTTACAGACCGCTTTGCGGGCCCCGCTGCGGGTGATCTCCTGGCAACTCCACCGGTTTGGGGACAAGGAGGGTTTGGCGACTGGAAAATTCGAACTAATTTTGCACAGATAGTACATCCATGAACAAGAACACCAAGTACATTTAACTTAAAAACATTACTCCCTCCGTCCCAAAATACTACTTGTCCCTTTCGATGGAGGGAGTATCTCCGTCCCAAAATACTTGTCGCTTTGGACGGAGGGAGTATATTACAAACACAAGAAAAGATAAACTACAACCAAAACCATGAAACGAAAAACTACAACTAAAAACATGAAAAGAGAACACCTAAATACTACTCTACTCAGCCTCCACATCCTCCTCCTCGGGTAGGTCCTCGGGCTCCTGACCCTCCGCTAGTGCCTCGGGCTCCGGCGGCGGAAGGTGACCCAGTCTCAAGGCCGCCGCCACGACGAGGTTGCGACGACCCGCGACACAGAGCTCGGTCGCCATCGTCTCCCTGAGGGAGTCGAGACAAGAGGCCACGTGCGAGAGGCCGAAGACGTAGTGGCCCGTGGTGTCCATTCCAGTACTTTGTGGAAGGGTACCGAGCCCAAGGCGTTCCATGGAGTGAGATGTATCCGTAAATACATCTCGAGCCATGTTGAACAGGAGGGTATCCTTCACGCGCGGCGGCGAGGGGGGGGGGTCCAGCCGCGGCCGCTTACCAGCGGCCGGGTCCTTCGGCGGGCTCGGTGGCGGAGGGTTGCTCGAGCTCGAAAGCATTTGCTGTATACTAGTCGTGGCTAGGTTTTGTGGAGAGAAGAGAGGATGTTGGAATGGTTGTGCGGAAAAGACGATGGCGCGAGTGACCATCTTATACTCCCTCCGTCCCAAGTAAATATCTTCACAGGCGGTTGATACTTAATAACCTTCCAAGAAGATTTTTATCTCAGGCGGGTATTACTTACCAACCGTCTACGATGATGCTCGATACTGTTCTTCAGTTTCCTTATCCCTTGCTTCTTTTTTATTTAGATTCCAATATAAATACTTAAACATGTTTAGATTCTGCAAATTGTGTCCAAATTATATGATTCTTTCTTCTACATTTGTATAAAATTAACATCTACCACCTGAATAAAAAAATTTAAAACTTGTATAGCTGACATTGTAATGTTTTGATAAATATCAAATTAATTTCTACTCACATATTATTCACATTTGTGTATGTCGTAAAAAAAAAGATCCTTCACTCAAATTTGTTTGTATGAACATATTTGTATCATTTATACATGTATGAATTTTGTTATTTTTTTTAAAAGCATTCCAACATGTCAAACTTCAAATTATCCATCATTCTAACTAAATGCTCATATACATATAGGCATTCATCAAATTATGAACACACATTGATTCAAAAAAATTTAAAAAAAATCTGAAAAAATTCATAGAGGTTGGTATGATGAGTAAACATGTCCACTGAAAAAATAAATGAAAAAGGCATTATATTCATCAAGATAGAAAAATGAAAAATATCATTTGTTGTATGTTTTTTATGTTCTGACCGATTTCAAAAGATTTATGAAGTGAAATTTAATGGTAACCTTTACTTATCAATAATAGTACAAGAAAGTGGAATTTTGCCTTTTTAAAGGACCCACATTTAATCAAGAATATTAATTAAGGAGTAAATATCTTCACAGGCGGTTGGTACTTAATAACCTTTTGAGAAGATTTTTATCTCAGTCGGGTATTACTTACCAACCGTCTGAGATAATGCCCGATATCGTTCTTCAGTTTCCTTATCCCTTGCTTCTTTTTTATTTAGATTCCAATATAAATACTCAAACATGTTTATATTCTGCAAATTGTGTCCAAATTATATGATTCTTTCTTCTACATTTGTATAAAATTAACATCTACCACCTGAACAAAAAATTTTAAAACTTGTATAGCTGATATTGTAATGTTTTGGTAAATATCAAATTAATTTCTACTCACATATTACTCACATTTGTGTATCTCATAAAAAAAGATCCTTCACTCAAATTTGTTTGTATGAACATATTTGTATCATTTATATATGTATGAATTTTGTTAAATTTTTTAAAAAGCATTCCAACATGTCAAATTTCAAAGTATCCATCATTCTAACTAAATGCTCATATACATATGAGGCATTCTTCAAATTATGAACACACATTGATTCAAAAAAATTTAAAAAAATCTGAAAAAATTCATAGAGGTTGGTATGATGAGTAAACATGTCCACTGAAAAAATAAATGAAAAAGGCATTATATTCATCAAGATAGAAAAATGAAAAATATCATTTGTTGTATGTTTTTTATGTTCTGACCGATTTCAAAAGATTTATGAAGTGAAATTTAATGGTAACCTTTACTTATCAATAATAGTACAAGAAAGTGGAATTTTGCCTTTTTAAAGGACCCACATTTAATCAAGAATATTAATTAAGAAGGAGTAAATATCTTCACAGGCGGTTGGTACTTAATAACCTTCTAAGAAGATTTTTATCTCAGTCGGGTATTACTTACCAACCGTCTGAGATAATGCCCGATACTGTTCTTCAGTTTCCTTATGCCTTGCTTCTTTTTTATTTAGATTCCAATATAAATACTCAAACATGTTTATATTCTGCAAATTGTGTCCAAATTATATGGTTCTTTCTTCTACATTTGTATAAAATTAACATCTACCACCTGAATAAAAAAATTTAAAACCTGTATAGCTGACATTGTAATGTTTTGGTAAATATCAAATTAATTTCTACTCACATATTATTCACATTTGTGTATCTCGTAAAAAAAAGATCCTTCACTCAAATTTGTTTGTATGAACATATTTGTCTCATTTATACATGTATGAATTTTGTTAAATTTTTTTAAAAAGCATTACAACATGTCAAATTTCAAAGTATCCATCATTCTAACTAAATGCTCATATACATATGAGGCATTCATCAAATTATGAACACACATTGATTCAAAAAAATTTTAAAAAAAATCTGAAAAAATTCATAGAGGTTGGTATGATGAGTAAAAATGTCCACTGAAGAAATCAATGAAAAAGGCATTATATTCATCAAGATAGAAAAATGAAAAATATCATTTGTTGTATGTTTTTTATGTCCTGACCGATTTCAAATGATTTATAAAGTGAAATTTAATGGTAACCTTTACTTATGAATAATATTACAAGAAAGTGGAATTTTGCCTTTTTAAAGGACCCACATTTAATCAAGAATATTAATTAAGAAGAAGTAAATATCTTCACAGGCGGTTGGTACTTAATAACCTTCTGAGAAGATGTTTATCTCAGTCAGGTATTACTTACCAACTGTCTGAGATAATGCTCAATAATATTCTTCAGTTTCCTTATCCCTTGCTTCTTTTTTATTTAGATTCCAATATAAATACTCATACATGTTTAGATTCTACAAATTTTGTCCAAATTATATGATTCTTTCTTCTAGATTTGTATAAAATTAACATCTACCACCTGAACAAAAAATTTTAAAACTTGTATAGCTGACATTGTAATGCTTTGGTAAATATCAAATTAATTTCTACTCACATATTATTCACATTTGTGTATCTCGTAAAAGAAAAGATCCTTCACTCAAATTTGTTTGTATGAACATATTTGTATCATTTATACATGTATGAATTTTGTTAATTTTTTTAAAAGCATTCCAACATGTCAAACTTCAAATTATCCATCATTCTAACTAAATACTCATATACATATGAGACACTCATCAAATTATGAACACACATTGATTCAAAAAAATTTAAAAAATCTGAAAAAATTCATAGAGGTTGGTATGATGAGTAAAAATGTCCACTGAAAAAATAAATGAAAAAGACATTATATTCATCAAGATAGAAAAATGAAAAATAGCATTTGTTGTATGTTTTTTGTGTTCTGACCAATTTCAAAGGATTTATGAATTGAAATTTAACGGTAACCTTTACTTATCAATAATATTACAAGAAAGTGGAATTTTACATTTTTAAAGGACCCACATTTAATCAAGAATATTAATTAAGAAGAAGCAAATATCTTCACAGGCGGTTGGTACTTAATAACCTTCTGAGATGTTTATCTCAGTCGGGTATTACTTACCAACCGCCTGAGATAATCTTCTTCTCAGACGAGTTTGAATTACCAACCGCCTAAGATAATTACCTTCTGATACCCGAGTCTGAGGAACACGATGAACACACTACACATTCATTCATTCACACAGTTGAAGAACACACATGATACTCATTCATTAACAATATTCAATCACGCATCTCACAAAAGAACACAAGATGCACAAGTAATATTCAGTCACATAGATGAACAAAGATAGATTTCATTCATTAACAATATTTACAAAACAGAAGCAACTAAAAACAACAAAGAAAAACTAATTAAATCCTACTCCTACTCCTCTTCCTCCTCCTCGTCCTCCAGCGCCGGTGCAATAGGGGCCGGCTGCACCGGCTGCACCAGCGGTGCAACCCCGAGGTTGCTAGCCGTCGCCTCCACCAGCGTTCTGCGGCCCTCGGGGCCAAGAATCTGGGCCATCATCGCGAACAGAATGTCGAGACGATCAGCCACCTCTGTGAGGGCGTAGAGGTAGTGGCCGATGGTACCCATTCCAGTATACTCTGGAAGGGTACCCAGCCCCAAGGCACTCATGGCGCGAGACGTATTGTTGTACGCCTCTCGTGCCATGAGGAGGCGCTGCTGGGTGTTGAAGCTCTCAGGGGAGCTGCAACATAGTTTCTTGCAAGGTGGCTCCTTCGGAGGGCTTGGCGGCGGAAGGTCGGCCATAGTGGTGTTGGGTCGTCGGAGCGGAGGAAGACGAAGAAAAGAAGAGGATTCAAAGTGAGCGACGCACATGTGGAGA
This sequence comes from Tuctoria greenei, assembly GCA_036927565.1. Taxonomy (NCBI): domain Eukaryota; kingdom Viridiplantae; phylum Streptophyta; class Magnoliopsida; order Poales; family Poaceae; genus Tuctoria; species Tuctoria greenei. The sequence continues at coordinate 173,296,039 of JAYESD010000004.1, read as the reverse complement.
ACTAAAAGGTGATAGCGCGTCTTTAAGGCCGCGCAGAGTGGAAGATGGAGCAATTGGTTTATCGCGCATTGAAAGGTCGCGCCTCAGGGAAAAGAAAGGTCGCGCACGGTCGTCGACACGTCTTCACAGGAGGTTGGTGAGGGGTCTTTATGTAGGCGTTCATCAAATTATGAACACACATTGATTCAAAAATTTTTTAAAAAATCTGAAAAAATTAATAGAGGTTGGTATGATGAGTAAAAATGTCCACTGAAAAAATAAATGAAAAAAGCATTATATTCATCAAGGTAGAAAAATGAAAAATAGCATTTGTTGTATGTTTTTTATGTTCTGACCAATTTCAAATGATTTATGAAGTGAAATTTAATGGTAACCTTTACATATCAATAATATTACAAAAAAGTGGAATTTTGCCTTTTTAAAGGACCCACATTTAATCAAGATTATTAAATAATAAGAAGTAAATTTCTTCATAGACGGTTGGTACTGTATAACCGTCTGAGAAGATGTTTATCTCGGATGTTACTAACCAACCGCCTAAGATAATTTTATCTTCTCAAGCGGTTGGTAAGTAAAACCCGCCTGAGGTAACCATCTTCTCAAACAGTCGGTACTTAAAATCCATCTGAGAAAATTGGAGTTTATATATACCCTCGGCAGCCAAGTGTTCGCCCTCGTCACTTCCAGGTAGGCCGCTGAGCTTCGCCGTCGCCGCTGAGCTTCGCCCTAGTCACTTCCAGGTACACCCTCATCGCTGAAAAAGAGTGTCTCTTCTCGCCTGCAGCTACCTCGCCTCGCCTCACCTCACCATCCAAATCCATATGCCACACTTAGTGATTCTTGATACTAGAAAAAGGCTGGAGGATTTGCTTTTTGTCCCTTGCTTGATCAGTTATAGGTCCGGAGCTAGGCGCCGCCTAGTAAACCTCAAGAACGTGGTCGCCACTCTGAACGAAGCTAGCCTATATAGAATAAGAAGATAAAATTGCCATTGCTGGTGAGCAACTTTAACATGCTTGTCACCCTCACAATGTATAAGAACCTTTTGGTCAGTCGCCTTAAACCCTAGAATGCATTATCAAATCCTAGAATGCTTCCATCTTTTTCTTCATGCAACACTTCATGTAGAGTTAATATGCCATTTAATAGATTTTTGTCTTATTAGTTCTAGCATGGAAATCCCTAAGAAGACTGGTCCTGGTAGTAACAATAAAGAAGACAATATAGAGTTTACTGACTCCAGCAGTTCAGGCTCCTATCACAGTCCATCGGATCCTTTTCCGAATATAAAAATTAAAAAGACTTCAGTGGATCTAGACCCAGAATATGACCCTGCCGACGAGGTATGGATCACGAATCTTAACTTCAGTAGTTCAAGTTAATGTTGGTTGTCAAGTATACGAAGTCTTATAATTTTTTTCTACTTAGATTAATCGCGAAGACAATGAGGTGACATCGGCTCCTAAAACCGTAGAAGGTTCTCCAATGGATGAATCCTCAACTTCACTCAAGCGGAAACGAGGGCAACGAGGTCCCAATAAGGGTCCATTGGACCGCATCATGTACATAACAAGGGTCGGTCAAGGTGGGCTTCCCCAAGAACCACTGGATTCAGTTACCAAGTACCTTAATGCATGCGGTTTTCTTGTTAGGGAGGTTGTGCCGATCACAACCGAGAATTGGAGGAAATTACCCGAGCAGACTAAGAACGAGTTGTGGGAAAGGATAAAGAAACAATTCAAGTTCCTGAAAGGCACAGAAGAAGCTGTAAAGAAAGCAACATTGGTCTCTTGCGACAAGAAGTTTCGATGCTGGAAGAGTGAAATGAATGCTTATGTTAAGGCCGATAAGGTCCCTAGCACGACGAAGATAGGGAAAATCACACAAGCTCAGTGGCAAGAGTTTGTTCGTCAAAAGAGCACACATGATGCTAAAGCTCTAAGTGCAACTAGTTTAGAGCTTGCAAAAAAGAACAAATACCATCATCGCTTGGGGTCTGCCAGATATGCCCCCAGATCCAGAAATGGAATAAGATATTAGACGAAATTACTAGTAAGGGCAATCCTCACCCATTAGAAGGGTGCGATGAGCGAACTCAACGCTGGGTCTTTGCTCGGTCAGGTTTGACCAGCAAGGGCAAACTTGAAAGGCCCGACTCTCTGAATGAAGTAGAGGATAAAATGAAAGAAGTAATTGAAAAGCAACAGAAGGGTCTGTTCAAGCCGAAGAGGGAGAATGACCAACTTACCGCTATCTTAGGAAACCCTGAACACAGCGGACGGGTTCGAGCGGTCTCTTCTCAAATGTCTTGGCTAGATGGTTTCCCTAAAGATAAAGACACATATAGAAGATGTGAGAAGTTTAAGAAAACACTTGATGAAATGATTGCTCAAAAGGTCAAAGAAAATATAAAAGAAATAATGGAACAACTTAGACAATCGGGACAATTAGTGGCACCGAGTACAGTGATGGTTCCGGTGCAAAAGGAGCAATTAGTATCTCCAACTGCCTACCCTAGCAGCGTTGGTTTCGTGTCAGACTCAGGGTCAACCCATAAGTTCCCTATCGATGATATTGCTAACGACAAATCTTGTCGTCTTCTTGTCCCGATAGGAAGAGCAGGGAACAAAACCAAACAGGTTGCCACTGCTATGGCAAAGCTTGATCGTGACTTCAAAGGGAATCCACTTCTGTTGTATTATGTTGTGGTGCAAGTTCTTCAGATCATTGATAATGATTATGAAGATTATGAAATAGACCACGTCACACCTGAGGGGATCGCGACTCTGGGGCAGGCTGTCAACCAATTAATCATTTGGCACCGACGCGATATCGTGTTGGACGATGAGCCAATTTCTAGCCCCGTCGCATCTCCAAATACTGCAACCCCATCTAAGGCGAAAGTGCATGAAGATCCACTCCCAGTCCAGAAGATCCACTCCCCCTATGTCTCAACAAGGATGATATCCAAGAGCAACAAGTTGGACAACAGCTTCAAGCAGTACCAGAGCAAGCTGTTGCTAGTAAAGAGCAACTAGTTGAGCAACAGCTTGAAGTAGTACTAGAGCCAACTGTTGGGAGTAAAGAGCGATCAGTTGAACAACAGGTTCAACAACAAGCCAGTGTCCAACTTTCGACGACTACTTCTCGATCATTAGTGTCTATCAAAGTTACCTCATACGAAAATAAGAAACCTTCATCAGAAGTGTCAAAATATTTGGAAACTATGAAGGAAAATATTATAAAATCGAGTGCATCTCGTTCTTCTCATGAGCCATCATTAGGAGATATCGAGGAGTGGGAAGAAGACGGTGTCATGTATAATCGGCGGACGGCTTTAGTTAAACCAGGAGTTCCAATATACAAGCTTGAGGATGTTCCTTCTGAATTTAAGAATGGGAAGCCGTTCATGACATCCATAAAACTTAGCAAACAACCCGTCCAGCTCAGAAGAATGCATGAGTGGTACATCCTTGCCAGCACAAAATATGGTCTTAATTGCGTCACATTTCGTATTCCAAAAGAAGCATTCTGGAGCACTGGAGTGGATAGACGAGTCATTTTATTTGAAGAGCTGCATGCCCTTTTCCATCGGGGCATGCTCGAAATCAACCTGCTTCTCATCTGGTGCTTGTAAGTGCTCTAATATTTTGTATTTGCTTTTCTTACTACACGCATACGCATTTCATGAGATTATAACAATTCTGGACTTCTTCAATAGGATGCAATACATGGATAATGAAAAGTTGGAGCGCAAGACAGGTATCCTTGACCCTACTAGGATTGCAAAGGTGCTATTTGATGTCCAGGCAGATCAAGACTCAGCACAGTTCAAACACATGAAAAAAAAGATTTTGAAAAAGCAATCGCAAAACTTAAGAAGGATAAAAGGACAGAAGTTGCAGCTTACATAGGACATGCGATGTTTAACTTTGTCAGAGACGGCAAGAACCTCGTAAAGGCTCCGTACCACTTCGAGTAAGTTTGACACATGACATTGAAATAGCAATTATTGGTAATTGTTAACACGTGTGTTTGTATGTTTGCAGTAATCACTACATAATGATCTTCATCAAGCCAACGCAGGGAATGGCAACAGTCTTGGACTCGGCCGATTTCTCACCAGATCGTTACAAAGATTTCCTTTCCATTTTGACATTGTACGTTTATTCAATAATTTTAATTTACGCACATTTAGAATGTGTTGACAAGTTTTATATGACTTTCTTGTATTACAGCGCTTGGTGGTTTTACGCGGAACGGCTTGGCGGTGAGAGACCTTCCAATACGAATGCATTGGACATTAAAACGTATTATGCTTGTTTGAAGCAGCCTGCTTGGAGTGTCTTATGCGGGTATTATGTGTGGGAGCATCTTCGGACCGCCGGCGTATATAGAGTGAATCGTGAGGATGTAAGTTATCCTTAATGTCGATACCTTATTTTCTTACTTTTGTGTTTCATTTTCATTGTAACTAGCATAGTTTAATACTTATACTCTGCTGTTCAATATTACCAGAAACGTTATTTTAATATTTTGATTCCAACTTCAAAATCAATTGCTCATAGTACAATTGCTCCAAAAATACCAAATAAATTCCTGTATACTCTCACTTTGATCTATACTTTGAGGTTGTTCAAACCAATACATTCTAAACCTTGTTATGTGTTATATTGGAGCATACGAAGAATCTGAACGAAGAATGGCCGGTTTGTAGAAGTATTCCTAGTGGAGGAGCCGACAGGATTGCTGCTGAACTCTGTCAATTCATTCATCACGAAATTTTGCACAAAAGAGGGGAGTTTTTTGATGAGGATGGTGCAGCAGCTGATGTGCCAGAACTTTGCGACCATGCCAATAGAAACAGTTTTTAGTGAAAACTTGTAAACTTTGAGATGAATTGTATCTGTAACTTGTACATATGTACATTGTTTTAGTGAAATTGACTTCTGTGATGATAATATTGTTGACTTTTGTTCTGTGATGATATTATTGATTATTGTTCTATGATTATATTGAATTGACCTGGCAATTAGAAATAACAACAGTAGTACTTCATAGGTTATACCTTATTATAGGCGGTTATTAACCAACGGCTAGGCATGTCTGTGAAAAACAATTATCAAAGACGGCTAGATACAAGTAAAGAACCATCTGTGATAACCTAATTATCTCAGGCGGTCTTCACAGAGGAACAATGCATTGAGTTCATTAACATTAAACAATACTACTACAAAACAAGAAAAACAACATCACGAAACAAGAAAACCAACATCAAAGACCCTTTCTTCCTCGCACCGAGGGCGCGCGCGCGGCGCCGCCGTGGCGGGGATCGCCGGGCCTGGGATCTCGCCGCTGGCCTTTCCAGTGCGCCAAGTAACTGACGCGCCGCACGAGGTCTGCAGAGAAGTTAAGAAGCCATGGTGCAGGGACGCGTGCGTGATGTTCCACATGGATACTGAAATCCCCTGCAGTAGTGCAGGTGCATTAGAAGTCACTAACATGTGGGTCCCACAGAGCATAGGGCCCACATGTCAGTAACCTCTAATGCACCTGCAGTACTGCAGGGGATTCAGTTCCACAAGAGAGACGGAAGGATCTCTAAAGATCGTCTTCCACAGTGGTTTAATTGCGCCGCACGAGGTCTGCAAAGAGTTCAATGCGCGGGAAACGAACCGCTCCCTCGTCTACTCCACACAGACCATATATAAGACCATCCGCAACGGTTTCCTCTGAAACTTACTCTATCTCTCTAAACTTTCAGTATATCCTCTATACTTCCAGCATTTGTCTCTAGACACTTACTCTATACTTCCAGTAATTTACTCTATATTTACAGTCCAATAAGTTTTTCAGTGAACCACCACGGATGGTCTAAGGCACGTCGTCAGTTATGTACAAGCACATAACTTTTGCACTCCTTTCTTCTTCTTCCATCGTTCCACCTCCTAGCCCATCGTCGACGAACCACCACAGCCATGGCCAACCTTCCGCCTCCTAGCCCGCCGAGGCAGCCACCCTGCAAGCGGATATGCTGCAGCTCCCCCGAGAGGGTCAACGACGACCAGCGCCTCATTATGGCGCGAGAGGCATACAACAATATGTCTCGTGCCTTGGATGCCTTGGGTCTTGGTACCCTTCCCAAGTTTCCAGGAATGGATACAACCGGCCGCTACCTCTACGCCCTCATGGGTGTGGCCGATCGCCTGGACATCTTGTCCAGGATGATGGCCCAGGAGCTCGGCACCGAGGGCTGTAGTGCCCTGGTGGCGGCGACGGAGAGGAACTTCCGTTGCGGCGGGGTTCCACCGCCGGTGCAGCCGAAGCCACCGGTGCAGCCGGAGCAATCGGCTCAACCGGAGCAGCCGGCCCACTCTCCTGCTGCATCGTCGCCAGAGGAGGAGGAGGAGGAGGAGGATGAGGACGACGACGACGACGACGAGGATGATGATGACGATGACGACGACGATGATGATGATGACGACGACGATGACGACGGCGACGACGACGGCGACCACCACCACCACCACGACGACGACGACGAAGACGAGGATGAGGAGGACCGCTTGTCGTGGTTTGAGAAGTTGGGGGAGAGGGCGGAGGAGGCGGGGTCAGCATAGTAGTTTTAGGAGTTCTTGTACATATTTCTTTTGTAGTTTTAGGAGTTCTTGTACATGTTTAGCTTCAATTCTGTTCTTGTACATATTTCTTGTGTTTTGTAATATATATGTGTTCATTCGTGTCAATGAATACTGGTGTGTTAGAATTTCTGGATTTCAGTCAAGTGAATGTGCTCTAAGTTTAGTGATGTGTTAATCTGTCACAAGTGAACCGAGCAAATTGGACAAAAACAAAAGATCTTAGGGTTTGAAGCTCGTCTTGATTTGTAATTGCAAAGCTAAAGGAGACAAACAATGACTTTAAGCGCGTCTCGCATCACTTTGTGATCGATGGACATCCGATCTGTCGCCCATCGTTGTCTCCTACTCCCTCCTTCCCATATTATTTGTCGTTTAGGACAAGAATTTTAGTTCAAAATGAACTAGAATTCTTGTCCTAAACGACAAATAATATGGGAAGGAGGAAGTATTTGGGTTTCTTACGAAGTGTAATTGGTTGATCATGTTTGCGGTCCGTGCATGTTAGACATAGCTAGAATTAAAACACCTCGGTCATGTTTAACAACACTAACATGCATGCATATATATACCTCAAACCTCGGTAATGCGTACAGGACTAGGCCCATGTTCGCTGCAAGGCGTCCCCTGGCACGGACGCGCGGTCACGAAGTTGGCTTAGGCGTGTACGGACAGATTTTTTTTATATAATGAAAAATTGTTTTTCCCCGCGTATAAATTTACTCCTAATGAGACGCGTCGAGCCGTTGGGACCGAGAGGATGCAAACCGCGGTTTCGAGGAAACTGGGGCCACCGACTGGTTCATAATTAAGCGTGGTTTCCTCTAGCGTCCGATCATCTCGACACGCCCACTTAGACGACGACCCACTATAAAGGCTCACCGTCCTCTTGCTTCTCCGCCGCACCACTCCTTAGATCCTAGCCTCTAAACTTCTCCCCCCGCCACCCTCGACCAGCTCTCGCTCTTTCTCTGCACCTCCGTCGCCACACAAATGGGTAGCCCCACGCCGAAGCGCTCTAGGCCATCAACGTCCTCCGAACCTCCTTCTCCGTTTCCATCGCTGCCGGCAATGCCGGTGGAACTGATGGCAGCGCCTGCATCTCCGCCCACGGCTCATGCACTTCCTCATCCCAGTTGGGTTGAGCAGACTCTCAAACTCCTCACCGACCGCATCGACGAAGTCGATCGGTGCCTTAAGGTGGCCACTGACACCAAGTCTGCCGCCGCTCATAGCGCACTAGCGCTCAACGCAGTGGCGCGGAAGGTCTTTTCCGACACAGATCGCTCGTGTCACCGTCTGGGTCTTGGGACCCTTCCCCTCCACATGAGCATGGACACCGCGGGCCACTACTGCTACGGGTTGATGACTGTGGCCGGTCATCTCGACGCCCTCCACGAGACGATCGCGGAGGTTGCTGGGGTAGAGGGCCTCCTGAAGATTAAGCACCGCATCGCCAGGAAGCTTCGGACTATGACGGAGGTTGAGGAGTATGAGGCGGTTTGGGCAGCAGCGGCAGCGGAGGAGGCGGAGCAGGAGTCATCTCTTGAGGCGGAGGTGGACGCGGCTATGGAGGCGGCGGCAACGGTGGAGGAGGAGCAGGAGGAGGCGGCAGCTGCGGCGGAGGCGGAGGCGGCAGTAGCGGCGGCAGCGGCAAAGGAGGAGGAGGCGGCGGAGGCAGAGGAGGCGGCAGCGGCGGAGGAGGAGGACGTGGTTTTCTCTGAGTAGAGTAGTATTAGGAGTAGTTTATTTATTTCGTGATCTCTGAGTAGAGTTATCTTGTTCTTGCTGTCTACAACGTGTTTTCCTATTACTTGTTTGTTAAAGAAATATGTCTTTATGTTCATGAACAATATGTTCTATATATGCAGTATCAAAAAACTTCTTTTATTGAAAACATCTCCTATATGTTTGTAACATGGGACCGTCTATATTTCTTGTGGCTGAATGAATGAAATCCGGTAAACATTATCCTTACAAGTAATAGAACTAACAACAGACATGATGCATAATTAACTTGATTAGGAAATTACGTCATCTAAATTGCTAACTAGTCCATCGCCTGATGCAACAGGTGCATGAAAAGTACTTTATCCGTTGTAACTAATATCCGATGACATTGTTGATATATATATCGTATGTACCTGTGATACTCGTATCACAGGCGGCTTTGGATCGACGGCCTGAAGATTAGACATCACAGGGGAATTTTTTTTTGTAGTAGTATATACTTTGTATATGTTATCATTTCATTGCGACGAATGTTATATATAAAATGCTGATTGTTTACCTTTTACTAGACCATGGATTTGCCGTACTCCTTTCGTGGACTTGGGTGTTCTCTGTATTTGCATGTCGTTTGCATTAGCACAATGATACAGCGATTCATATTTTTGTTCGTATTTTTTTTGGAATGTCCCACTACCACATGACTGCTTTTACATCTCCATGAAAACAAAGATGAACGGCAGGTAGCGGTCCCTCGAAAAATTTTTCGTTCTTCTTGGCGCGCACAATTGAGATTTTCACAATTGAAACTTCACTTCGTGCGACCAAAATTCTAGTCCCGCCCATTTGTAGCTAGCCATGACGAATATAAATGTGCGTCTCCCTCTAATCCCGTAGTGTCTTCCGTTCCCGGCACACATGTTCTCCTCTTAGTGCTGTGTTCCAAACTTGCATTCCTCAGAAATTCCCGTGTGAGTGGTGGTGGTGACTGTGGGTACAACGTCGAGCGACCAAGTTTGACGGGCTCTACCGAACCTCTTCATTGCCGACCCCGCCCTGCGACATCCTAGACTCCAGTTTTGTGCTACATAAGTTCTACATGATCCATGCCGTCTTTTTATAGAGCTACTCTCTCCTTATCGCTTTAGTTGTCGTCCCAACAGCTGCAGCCAGTTCATTCCTAGTTGTCGTCCCAACTCCTTATATGCTATTATATTTCATGAATGTCTAGTATAAAATCTGATTAATGGTGCAATCGTGCAATCAACTATCCTCAATCGTAGATCTACATCCTACAGTCGATTTATCTTTTTATTTTACCCTAGCATCTGATTGCATTCTACTTTTTTCCATATATAAAATACACTACACCCCTGCCCCGAAATAAATGTCGCTCCGATAGTTTATGGTAGTGTATTTCTAGTACATTTCCATATCAGGAAAGATAACTATTAAAAACCGCATGTACTATGTAATTTCTTGATTTAGAAGTAAATGACGACAGGGTTATCTTATCAACCACTCCCAATGTTGTACTCTCATTCCTGTGTTCCAAACTTGTATTCCTAAGATTTTCAGTTCCCACGGTTTATACACATTTTTCTTGTTTTTCTTTCTCGGATTGTACGGTTTTTTTCCTACTCCTTCATTTCTAATTCCTCCATTCAAAACAAGCTTTTTCAGTTCATAGCAACCACACCGCCCGATCTAAAATACACATCCTCATGTAATCTGACGTTATCACTGTTCTTACTATATATACTCTTTACTTTAGGAACAAGACACCAAACCGTCATGTCGTCTACAAGTAATCGTGATGGGCAACAAGCACCTGGTATAACTATAAATGTGTTTACTATCAAAATACACATATTTATAACACGTTAATTCCTTTGCATCGTATGCAGAGAATATTGCAGCACCTGATGCTCAGGAACCCCGAGATTCGTCATCCCATGCTGGTACTACGAGTATAAATATGTACCGGGCTCTACTAAATATTTTAGCATTGCGATTGTAGTTTCCTAGTCCCAGTTAACAATTAATCAGTATATGTGATGGCGTGATTTATTGATGCCTACACACGCACGATGGGCTCTCTCACTGCCGGCCACTCCGGCATCGGCGACCACACCATGCTGCTGCTCACTTCAGTGTCCTCTCCGATGCGTCTCCCTCCACCATCGCCATGTCCCATCCTTCGCGTGTCATGATGACCCCGCCGCACGCAAACCCCTGTCGCCGCCGGTCACTCCAGCACCGGCCGGCCCCCACGCCCTGCTGGTGAGTATATGTGATGGCGTGATTTATTGATGCCTACACACGCACGCTGGGCTCTCTCGCCGCCGCCACTCCGGCACCGGCGACCACGCCCTGCTGCTGCTCACTTCAGTGTCCTCAGAAACGCGTCTCCCTCGACCATCGCCACGTCCCATCCTTCGTGTGTCATGATGACCCCGCCGCCCGCAAACCCATGTCGCCACCGGTCTCTCCGGCACCGGCCGGCGCCCACGCCCTGCTGGTGGTCACTTCATTGTCCTCCCCGACGCGTCTCCCTCCATCTCCACGTCCCATCGTTCGCGTGCCATGATGACCCCGCCGCCCGCAAACCCCTGGCCATTACAGCGTACCTACATGCTATGCCCCATATGACATGGCATACCTTGGAAAAAATAGTCCAATATCATTAACCCCTGTCCACTAAGAAATGTTAGTTTAGAGATGCATGTACATGAGGGTTCATTGCTGCTTATATGATCTCAATTCCGTTTTTTACACTGCCAAATGCGTTGCTGATGTCTGGTAATTAACGCAAGATTATATTCATGTATCCGTTCTTGTAGCACTTTAGGGCAAGATGCTAACATGCACAGCAAAATATCAGTATGAAATCCACCTAAATTTAATTCCTAGATCCACCACACTGTCCTCCTAGCCTCGAGACTTGCTCTGGGGTGATATCAATGGACGCAGATCACTTGACTTATACGTTTTTACTGCACGCGATGCAGTAAAGATCCAACGGAATCACACCGTTGGATCTTTACTGCATCGCCTGCAGTAAAAACGTAAGTCACGTGAGATCACCGGTGTGATCTGGACGTCGATCCTCTAAATTAAATGTGGTCACTGCACTGCTAGACTGAACCCTAGCTTTGTTAAACGTCGCAAGCTGCCCGCCTCATCTGTCTTGCATCCTCTACCTGCTAATACCGCTGACGTCCATGACTCGCCCTGCCACCAATTCGCCTCGAGACGCGCTCCTGCTGATGTCGGACAGACCGAACCGGCAGTACTGTATAGGATGAGCACCCGGCGAACCCTCTCTTTCTCTAGCATTGCCAGCTACTGTCTTGCCTGCTTCGCAGCTGGACTGAAAATCCCCTGCAGTACTACGGGTGTTGTAGCGCCACTGACTACTGCCTGATGCCTGATTGTAGGGTATGAACAGCAACAAAGAAGTCAACAAGTCGATGCATCGCCCAATATGGAGCAAAATGCTGTTGCCATGCGGTGTTCCCACGCTCGTATTTGCTGCACTCGTCCTAAAGATGGTAAAACATCAGACTTCTTCTTCTTTCACACTATTTGTACATGATACTAGGCCTGGTCAGTTGCTAATTTTCTTTAAATGTTTACCGTTTAAATGACACTAACACAAGGAAAGATGTTTGGAAGAGGGGTTGCAAAGGACTTAAGGTTGCTAAATTGCGCTATCTAGCATCTGCAAATATAACGAATGATCAAAATCAGAAGCTACAAATTCAGTGGTCTGATAGGTTGGGAGCTGCGGTTGGTCCTAATCAGCGGCACTTTGTCGATGATGTGGTTATTACAACAAAAAAATGCACCCCTCGCTGGTGTAAGGAAGTGGGCAGAGGTTGGCGATACTTCGAAGAGCGATATAGTGAGAGACATTCTGGTTAGTGTTGTGACACCTCACATAAGTATTTTTTTCTAGCGACCTCCATCTTGTACGTTTATAATAGTGTAATATACAATGTACAGAACGCCTGGGACTTGGAGGACACTGATGATACTAGAAGAAAAATATTGAAGATTGCTGGTGAGCGCTACAAGGGGTGGCGATCAACATTGCATGCCACCTATAAGAAGTATTCGACCGATGAGGAACGTATACAAAACAAGCCTGTTGACGTAGCAGATTCCGATTGGTTGGTGCTTATGGACTATTTTGGGTCCGAGCGATTCAAGGTCAGCTAGCTTTCTAATACCTTCATATCCTACAAAAAACTATTTGATAACACCCATTCGTGAAATTAATTCTTAAAATTGCAGTCAATAAGCAGAACCAATTCACGAAATCGAAGTACTCAAAAGACAAAACACTTGCTTGGCTCGAAATCCTACACCCAACTTAGTGTGGGGACCGGAGTCCACACATCCGAGGATCTCATTGGGTGGTACCGTGCGATGCGGCACCTAACAGCACACACAAAAAGGATACCAAAACATATAAAGTTTTCATTTCATAATAAGAAGAGATTACAAAAGAGTGTACAACAAGGGTACACACGCAGCGGAAAATACATACTCATAATCTCACCTAACTAAGCAGGAGAGAAGACGTCCATGCCCTAGGACGATTCTCACTAGCAACACGAAGAACAAACAGCAGCGGCGTGGCTCACATGAGATTTATCTCGACACCTCGAGTCTCATGTACAACCTGAACAGCAGAAATAAATCTAATACCTGCAAAAATCGTTAAAGCGCAAACGTGAGCATAAGGCTCAGCAAGACTTAACCGTCTCACTAGACATATGCAAGGGGACACTAAACATAGGTAAGGAATAGCATAAATGACTCGCCTACAAGTGGATCCTTATAATCAAGTTTTAAGTAGCAAATGACATTCTCTGAGCACGGCACATCATGGGCTCCACAATCAAACAAGAAACGCTTTACCGATGATATGACATGCCCAAAGCACATAGTGCTATTACAGCTAAAGTATGGGGAAACTGTAAACTTTTAATTGTACTATCTCTAAATCATACAAGGTTGCAAAGTAATTATAATTCAATACAATATAACTTTCTGGCTTCTTTAGTATTTACTACGTCACGACACAGTGAACAAGTGGTACTCTATTACTGCGAGGGACAGTGATTGCAATCAGGACTCACCCGGACAACACGACACATACGTCGTTCGGAAGTGTCAGCGAGCACACCCGTACCTACATAACACTTCAGTACTAGGCGTATATGGCAACCTTTCGCAAGACACTCAAATGCCGAACCGGTCGATCCGTCACGGGCAGGAGGTCCCTGCGTGGGGCGTACTCTGACGTGCCCACCAGCGGATTTACACCTTGCTACCCTCAACCCACACCTATAAAACGGAACGGTATGCCTCGACACCCAAGTGACCAAGCTACGTCAGTTTATTGGATTCCATATGTCCATTATATTGCCGGTACAATTCAAGCTTGTCCAGCGGGGCCGCATACGGACGGGCCTTAATCAACACAGGCAGGGCTATGCGACCGAGACTCAATTCTCGCCGCTTCCTATCCATTCCCTACCCGGTCTCAGTTTCATTATATTAAGCCATTTTCTATTCAACCAATCCTGTGAGATACATCTCTCGCGAGTAGATTCCAACTACTCGACTTCTACCGGATTTCCTATGCATTAGCAAGCAGTTACTACAGGTCAAACTGTAACTCGTGCCAAATAAACCCTGGGATTTTTGGTCATGCAAGTGGAGTATCATTCACCTTAAACGTAATGCACAATTCATATACTACTCATCATAGTGATAAAGCAAAAGTTTATAAACGGCTTAAATGCAAACCGGGGCTTGCCTTAGTTTGCGACTGAACAAATGTCAATTGTTAGGGTTTGATCTTCCTCCGGAGAACCTGCCATGGAACCTCAGTGGAAACACCTTGGCCTTCTCCTCCAAGCGAAGCTCCTCGTTGATCACCTACCATCACATTTCCTATCGACATGATATGCATATAAGTAATTAAGTAATTAAGTAATTTAAGAAAAGACTCCACGGGGTTGTGTAAACTCTAAGAATGAGGAGTTCGACTAGGAAGGACAGATATGCCTTTGTTGTGTGAATGAACAAAGGATGAAGTCAAGTGGTCATAGTAGTATCGAGATGTGAATTGAAAGGTGCAATGTAAGCACACATTGCAACTTGGCATTCAACACTCGACGCTATGCCACTCAAGGACGATACAGCTGAATGGTGTGGAAGTGTTGGACTGGTAGTGTAAGGATGACCTAAGAGTCAAGGTGGCATAGTAGTGTCGAGATAAGCACTGAAAGGTGCAATGTAATGACACATCGCAATTTAGCACTCGACACTTGGAGCTATGCCACACAAAGAGTGATAAGGTAGAATGGTGAAGAAGTATTACTGGACTGTGTGATGTAAGGAAGACTAAGCGATCAAGATGGAGCATTGAAAGCTTAAGGCATGAGTGAACTGTGCAACAAGAGGTTGTGACTTAGAAGTCGACCAATGAAGTTACACAAACTCATTAAGGAGTAAACCTAATTACGTGACAAGTGTGGTCGCAGGGTCCTGATAAGGATGAACCAGGGTGAAACCCTAGCGACACTTGGGAGTGAAGTGAGGTCAACATTCTTTGGACTTAAAACGTCATAACGAGCCTTGTTAACCTGACGTGAGTACCAAGACAACATTGAAATGTCTTTTTGGTAAAGTAGTTTCTACGGTATGCTTCTTGAGCATCGTTCAAGTGCTTACACGACACTATTGCAGTGCCCTTTGCAAGATTGTCCAGATGAGCTCGGTGAACTCCTGGAACTTGAATATGATGCGAGACCTTGTCGTGACGATCATGCTTTGCCATCACGAGAAGATTGGATTAGCGAGGTCCACATCGACCCGAACTCGTCAAAGGGGGTGAGCGGAGTCCCGAACACCACCTTGTGAGTCTTAAGGCTAGTGATGTCGACTCGGTTGTTGATAAGGGACTCGACGAACCTGTCGTCGATGAAGTGGTACACCAAGTTAACCAATCCTGTGATCGGTTAGGGAACATCCTCAACACAATCAAGGAACTCTTATCCAAGGTTACACTTGGACTAGTTCTCCTCGTCGGTCGCAACGTTCTCGCAGTATTCTACCCTAGGTCATCGGTGGTCACCAATACACTCGGTTTGACCTAGAAGGCATTTCATCTAGCATCTAGGCTACACCTAGGACTCGACGAGTCTCGCCTTGACCAAACCCTAATTTGGCTAAACGACCATCGACTGATGTGTCGTGGTCGTGTTCCAGTACCACGTACATCACATGTATCCTTCACCTCGATGCCAGGACACGATAACGGCTCGGAGCGTCATGACGATGTCATATGGTCAACGACGTCGACGCGGCTCATGGTGGAGCATCACGAGCACGTACGGACAGGCCAGTGTGATACAAACGACACAAGAGGTCAACTTAGGGATTCCTATAGGAATGATATCAACGCGGAACATGGGCATACGACTTGACGACACATGAGTAACCTTAGCGATCACGACGAACGGACGTCGATGACATCAAGCAAGGTATTTCAGGGTAAGGCTCACCTTGTATGCATTTCGCCGAACATCTTGGTGTGTACTAGAGTTCCATCACGTCATCACCATCCAAAGGGTATCTTGGCACATGTCCTTGTCGATTGCCACCCCAGAATAGACCTGCATCCATAGACCAGCATTGAACGGCAACACACTTAGTTTCGCCTTGTAACCATTTCATCGAACACCTTGGCTGCAGCTCTGTCCCAACTAATCTTTGCACAAATCAGAGCTAACCTTGAGCCAGTTGTCGATACCATGGTGTCAAAGGTGTGTTCCTGCATATCCTCCATCACACCCATTACTCGCTTTGCTTCCCGGACATAGACACGGCGCGGAACGCGGAGGGAACGGCGGTCACTGCGGCGTGGGAGCGCGTCGGCGAGGAACGCGGTGGCGTTTCTGGGTGTCGGCCACCGGTTGAGGTCATGGACGGTTGCAAGGTGCTGAACACGGCATGTGGACAGAGTGTTGCCGGCAAACGGCGCGGACAGGAGGAACGCGGCCGCCGCGGCTTGGTGTGGGTGTAGCCTGCAGTGCGCGAGCGAGCAGGACGGCTATGGTGCACAGCGAGGCGCGCACCCGGAGCGGTATGGATGGCCCGGCGTGAAGTAGCGGCACGGCGGCGGGCGCCGGCGAGGAGACGCGCGGCTGGCGTTGTGCAGAAGGAAAAGTCGGGCGCCGGTGTGAGCAAGGCAGCCATCGGCGAGCTGGGCACGCGGGGTGACGCATGGTGTACTGGCGCGGGGCAAGGAGGCGAAGCAGCGCTGTGGGGGCACGCGGCATTGGCGGCGCTTGGGGGCGGCACCGGTGAGCACGCAGCGGCAGGGAGGAGCTGGCGCGACGCAGCGACGGAGGTGCGCGCGGTGGTGAGGAGGGCGCACGACAGGAGCGCGATGCGGCCGGCCATCGGGGAGCTATGGCGGCGGCAGCCCGGGGCGCGAGCTGGCGGCACCATGGGCGGCGTCGCGGCGCGATGGTGCGGCTCCGGGCCGAGCGGCGGCGCAGGCGGTGCGATGCGGGGCAGGCGGCGCGACGGGGAGGTGCTGGGGCGGCGCTGCGGTCGGGCAACGCGAGGGAGGCGCGCGGTATGGGGGCGAGTCAGGAGCCGACGCAGTGATAAGGGAGGGAGAGGAAGAAGCAAAGTTGCTTTTGTGGCCTTGAGGATAGACATGACATGTGGGCCCCATTTTTCCCTTCTCTTTATCCTCTTCATTTTCAGATGCAAAATATTCCATCCATTGAGCAGCTTACCAGTGGGGCCCACCCTTTTCCTAGCACTGAGGATAAGTATGACATGTGGGTCCCACTCTCTCCTCCCTTCTCTTTTCAAAATTCAAATGGAGCTAGCAAATAGGCTTCAAAAATAGTCAAATTTGGCCCAGTGACTAAATAAAATGTGGAGAATTTTATGGTGCAATCAGATTTCAAAACTGAGTAAGTTGAATTTGAACTCAGATTTGAATTTGAATTCAAGTGGTGATACTTGACTCAAGGAAATAAATAGTAGATCAGGTTCAAAAATCCTGAAACTTTGAAGTTAACCTTTTTGAACCATAAGGGACCTCAGGAAAAATTTGGAGTTGATTTGGACAAGGTTGAGCACAAAGTTTAAATTTGAAGTCGACGTTGATTAAACTCTCAGTACGTGTCCAATAAATGGGAAACGTGCTTCAAAAATTTTTGAAACTTTTCCGAGAGTCTAATTGGAATATTAGAAGGTCATGGAAAAATTTACGGCATGAGATTTGAATATTTTTGAATGTCCCATTTTAGGGTTGGAATAATTCCTTTTTCTTTCTCTCTATTTTGTTTTCTTTTCTCCTTTAATTTTTCATTGAAAATGTGAATACTTGGAAATTAAGGATTCTTCACCTTAAGTTCCATTCCACATCAGCAACCATGTTCTATATGTAAAGTTTTAACAAGTCCCTATCTTTAGTGAACATAGTTTAACTCATATGGCTCATGTGAGTTTGGATTTCCAAGTCTATTTTCAAAATTTTTAAGTTCGCATTTTTTTGCGTTTTTGTTCTTCCGAAAAACGGGCTTTTACAATCCTTCCCCCTTAAAGGAATCTCGTCCCGAGATTCTAACAGGTAGAATAACAGAACGATGAGGGAACGATCCGTAAAAGAGGGTCATTGACTAAGGAAAATGGCAATGCCCTTAAAAACTTGGGTTCTACGAAATAGTGATTATCTTCAGGCATCTTAAGAAATTCTAAAGTCTGCTTCAGGAGATTCCAGTCTTTAGGTTGATAGCCCTGACAGGATGCTCGACATGACAATATCACATCGTAAAACTTTCATGTCTGTTACTGATCCTTTATTGTTGTACTCTTGCACTGACATGACATCTTGTCCTGTCCTAGTCTTGATTTGAAGAATTTGCACTTGTTCTTTGCTTCTCTAGGTCACCTTGATAGTTTGAAACTTTTCTTGCATTGATTCTTGGTTGCTTGCTTGGTTTTGCATAGGTCCTTTTAACTTAATGTGGTATTTCCCTTGACATGAGTTAAGATGGTTTACGAGGTTAAACAACAATCATTAACCTCGTTTGATGTTTAGTCAACCATAGGATTCCTTAGCCGTAGCATAAGAGTAGCAAGACACTCAACACTCTTATGTAATCAAAACAGCAGGAATATTGAAGATATGACGACTACAAGGTTTCTGGGTATATCAACGTCTTCAAACAATAGAAGCAGAAGATGAAGACCTTTTTGCGGTGGCACATGATGGTGTAAGGATTCAGTATCCTCATATGTTTCAACACAGCAAGGAACTCAATCATATGGTAACTACAAGGTAATTAGTATAGCAAGGTTACCATATAACAACATAAGATCTTAGATGGACCCAAAGAGTTTCACGAGGTTGACAAACGAACGGTATCCTCGCGAGGAAGGAGATTTCATGGATTTTACAAGGTTGATCATCGAACTGATGACTACTCGATGACGAACGGTATAGTTGCAACAATCAAGGTACTTGAACCTAACAAGTCAAGGATGGAAGTCCAAGTGTTTGTTTAGTTGCAAGTACTCAAGGCGATTTGAGTTTCAACAAGTCAAAGACAAGGACTCAACTGTGTTTTAGTCACAAGGTGTCCCTCGTGCTACTCAAGATAATGAAACCAGTCGAAGGCGTTGCGAACGATAAAATTGATCACAACTCAAAAATGTTAGGCACTACTTAAGTATCTGAACGGGGTCACATATTCTTGCTCAAAACTCATTAGTAATTATGTTTTATGATGCATCACAAACCGGATGATGTTATGCAGACACAATGCAACTCCGCGGATAATTATGCAAGGTATGGTGCATTCAGTATTATACTTTGAGCAAAAATAGGTAAGACAACCCAAACACAGTCAGAAGTATCCCAAATACAGGAGGATTGATTGAACTTGGTCATGAAAGGCGCTAGAGAAGACTTGCTACTTTCATATCTCGACCAAGTTCGATGGTTTCAAGGTAAAAGTATTAGCAAGGAATGGTGAGGTTCATCTCAAGGCAACGGAGTGTACAAAATGGAACAAAGTGATTGAACTTCTTGTTGATCGGAAGTTCCCTAAAGCTTGTTAATCACAACCTACAGGTAATTGTGGTTACTTAACAATGGGTCAGGTCTACCCCTTAAAAGGTGCGGTAGGGTTGCCTTCAGAAGTGGCAAAGAGAGTAACCTTTGAAGAGTAAGGTTCTCCTCACTTCCGTAGGTTGCACTAAGTGGTTGACAAGGTACTGTGCTAGGCACGACCTTGGTTAGTAATCCACGTTCTTGCTAAAGAATCTCCAGCTCATACTACTCACTTATGGCTTCTCGTCTCAAAGACTGAAGCAAAGGAGTGGTTTAGCGTGAAGAATCAACTGACTCCTTTAACCCGTTGATCGAATTCCACAAGAAACGGGGTTCAAGGTGATCCGTTACTTAAGCTTCACATTGACTTAATGAGTCAATATTATACTCGGTCCTACTTATTTGAGCATTGCTCCCAGCACGTTGGTTCGGTGTCGATGTACCTTGGTATGACACCTAGGTGAACGTAACACTTCAATTACTAGATAAACTCCTTCCCCCTTAAGATTCAAGCTAGGTGAGCAAGAAACTTACTCCAAGCAATATTTATGGAGAGGGTCGTCCAACTAAGGGAAGTGTCATACATACTCAATGCACAATTAAAGTGTGAGATGCAAGGTTGCATAGTCAAAACTCTAGCATGTGCATCCGAGCAAAAAGGGATTTGCCTTAGTGTAATACTCAACTCTAAAGGCAAATATTGTTGGGTCGCAACACCTGGGATGTTATGAAACTCTTCGATTTGAACTCGAGAACCAAATCCATAAACACCCTAAAGGGTCATCACCCGATTAAATCCTGGTGGAGGATGAACAGCTTGGACGCAACTTAGATTTTGTCCAAGTAAATGGCAAAATCATATCTTGAGGTGAACAACAAAGTTAAAGTACACTTCAAGACCTTTCTAAAAAGTATTGGTTTGCCTCTAGATCATCTCTGGTTTGCAAGTTATGAAATTTTGAAGTTAGCAGATTTCTCTGCACTTTCAGCAGAATCTGCTTAAACAGTAGCAGTTTTGATCTAAAGTTTTCAGGCTGTTCTGATGGAAATCTGGAAGTATTCTTATTTACAAAGTTGTAGCCAATGTAATAAGCTTTCCAGAATGTACTTACTTGTCTTCATATCAGTTCTAGTTCAAAAGATATGAATTTTTGAAGTTGGGTAAAATTTCAGCATTCAGAATTGAATTCAGTTCAGATTGACCACTCTGTATTCAAACTCGATTTGGAAAAAGTAGACGACAGATTCAGGTCTGGAGCCAATTGCAAAAATTGTAGCTGACTCTCTAACCTCTCCAACGGTTACTCGCGTGACTCCATTGGATCAAAGGTCTGCGAGCTATGGATTAAATTCAGAGGCGTACAGATTGCTGTCCAGTTTGGGTATGTCTGGACAGTCTCTGCAATTATCCAAATTTCACCCATTTAGAAAAGGATTCTGGTCTGGTGTTGAACAGAAAACATGTAGAGGACTTCCAAATCTTTCTAAAGAGTATTTACTTGCCCTCGTAGCACTTCTGGTTGAGAAGATATGGCATTTGCAAGTTGACAGTTTTTCCGAAAATTTGGACAGCACCTCCTTTGTTTAAGGCTGATTTTGTCCACAATTTCAGATATACAAACATCAATATTTGCAAAAGTAATACATAGCAAACATGTTGCATACATTCTCAAGATTCCAGAAATGTAAAATACGAACCCATTCGACAAATTCTACTAGGAATTATAATCGAAACAGTAACTGAATAGGTAACGGTCCATATTCTGAACTGTTTCGACACCTTAAACGATACTTCAATTTAGACTTGGTTATTGCGAGTTTTAGCCTTCGTGTTGATTAGCAAGTTGGTAGAGGACTATTTAAGCTTTCCAGGCATGTATAAACATGCATAGTTTGCATTTCTAGTTTAAGAGTTATGTCCGTTCAAAGTTCAGAATTTTTCCGACTGTTTCAGATAGCACCTATAAACATGTATTATCTTCAACTCTGTTTTCTAATTAGTTATAAGCTGAATTTGAGGTATCACTGAATAACAAAGTTGTAGAGTAGCTTTTCCACTTTCCAGAAATGTATCATAATGGAATAGAAGAGCTTTCTTCAAGGAATTATGACAAAAGTTCAGATACTGTCTTGTACAGTTTCAGAACAGCAGCTGCAGTGGTTATGGTGCATTTTCATCACCATAAAAGCATCTTTTGTCTTGGAGGTCAATAGGAAACTATTAGAAGACTCCAAAAGCTTTTCAAAAAGTATTCACTTGCCTCCAAAGCCCTCCAGGTTGAAGAGATATGGAATTTCAAAGTCAGGTCAATTCTGTTCGAAAACAGAACTCACCGGCTTCGAAACACAAGAATTTGGAAACAAACTCAAATTTTGAAACTTAGCTCAAAACTCAAGTCCGATGGCTAGAACTTGATTCACAACTAATCATTTCCTTTAGAACCAAATGGAATCTTAAAAGAGACTTGACGACCTTCTTATCCATAGCATATCACTATGGATCTTCAAACTTAACCAAAGTCTTACTCCGGCGAAGTCGAGCTAAACTCTCGCCAGGAGCAAAGGACATTGGTTCACCTACTCTTGAAAAGAAACATTTTACTTCGTCCATAAGATATCAGCAACTGATACTTGGACTTAATATGAATATGAAGCCATTTCTTTCGTGGGGGATGGTCAAAGTATCAATTGTGATACTGACGGTACTACGTGCCTTACCAAAAGAAAAGTCTAATCCGGTATATCCGGATACGTCTAGAGGTGGTCCTACTATCGATCACTCGCAAACGTATTCTACACGGGTCGCTACCGGAGTTAGTGTACCTGCAGAAGACAAACAATCCCCTTTCACACCTTCACACCTCAAGGGCGGTACGGGGAAACACGACAGGCAGTCACAATAAGATATAATTAAAAGTAAATGCATACGACTCTGGCGTGAGTCGTCCTCGAGCGAGGCCATGTCTCGAGGTACATGGCTGTAAATACGTCTGTACAGCAAAGACTCCCGTACGATCCGGCTTATACACGCTCGGGCATACGTGTTTCGCATGATCCCATAGAACATGAATAGTTCTAGAGATACATACTATCGGGTTATACACCACCCGACGGGGGCTCCCACTAATTTTGTGTCACGCTGGGGTACCGCGTGTCATATGTTCTCAGAAACATGGAAAGTTTCGAAGACTCATATTGACTTTCCGTGCTAAGCCACGGAAATTTCGCATACCATATCTCGTATGCAGAGTTTACCGAGATTGATCCGCTCTCGGCGGCGTACCTTACCTCTTACCTTGAAGACAGAGCGTCGTTACAGAATAATATAACAAGTTAGTTCACCACCTTTATAACTTATACTAGTAATAGTCCTTAATGGGCATATAGCTAAACCTCACTCGACTACTTCGGAGTTTTCGAAAATAGACTCTTTTCGAGCGTGCTATTCCCAATGAAGCTCTGATACCATGTCTGTGGGGACCGGAGTCCACACATCCGAGGATCTCATTGGGTGGTACCGTGCGATGCGGCACCTAACAGCACACACAAAAAGGATACCAAAACATATAAAGTTTTCATTTCATAATAAGAAGAGATTACAAAAGAGTGTACAACAAGGGTACACATGCAGCGGAAAATACATACTCATAATCTCACCTAACTAAGCAGGAGAGAAGACGTCCATGCCCTAGGACGATTCTCACTAGCAACACGAAGAACAAACAGCAGCGGCGTGGCTCACATGAGATTTATCTCGACACCTCGAGTCTCATGTACAACCTGAACAGCAGAAATAAAACTAATACCTGCAAAAATCGTTAAAGCGCAAACGTGAGCATAAGGCTCAGCAAGACTTAACCGTCTCACTAGACATATGCAAGGGGACACTAAACATAGGTAAGGAATAGCATAAATGACTCGCCTACAAGTGGATCCTTATAATCAAGTTTTAAGTAGCAAATGACATTCTCTGAGCACGGCACATCATGGGCTCCACAATCAAACAAGAAACGCTTTACCGATGATATGACATGCCCAAAGCACATAGTGCTATTACAGCTAAAGTATGGGGAAACTGTAAACTTTTAATTGTACTATCTCTAAATCATACAAGGTTGCAAAGTAATTATAATTCAATACAATATAACTTTCTGGCTTCTTTAGTATTTACTACGTCACGACACAGTGAACAAGTGGTACTCTATTACTGCGAGGGACAGTGATTGCAATCAGGACTCACCCGGACAACACGACACATACGTCGTTCGGAAGTGTCAGCGAGCACACCCGTACCTACATAACACTTCAGTACTAGGCGTATATGGCAACCTTTCACAAGACACTCAAATGCCGAACCGGTCGATCCGTCACGGGCAGGAGGTCCCTGCGTGGGGCGTACTCTGACGTGCCCACCAGCGGATTTACACCTTGCTACCCTCAACCCACACCTATAAAACGGAACGGTATGCCTCGACACCCAAGTGACCAAGCTACGTCAGTTTATTGGATTCCATATGTCCATTATATTGCCGGTACAATTCAAGCTTGTCCAGCGGGGCCGCATACGGACGGGCCTTAATCAACACAGGCAGGGCTATGCAACCGAGACTCAATTCTCGCCGCTTCCTATCCATTCCCTACCCGGTCTCAGTTTCATTATATTAAGCCATTTTCTATTCAACCAATCCTGTGAGATACATCTCTCGCGAGTAGATTCCAACTACTCGACTTCTACCGGATTTCCTATGCATTAGCAAGCAGTTACTACAGGTCAAACTGTAACTCGTGCCAAATAAACCCTGGGATTTTTGGTCATGCAAGTGGAGTATCATTCACCTTAAACGTAATGCACAATTCATATACTACTCATCATAGTGATAAAGCAAAAGTTTATAAACGGCTTAAATGCAAACCGGGGCTTGCCTTAGTTTGCGACTGAACAAATGTCAATTGTTAGGGTTTGATCTTCCTCCGGAGAACCTGCCATGGAACCTCAGTGGAAACACCTTGGCCTTCTCCTCCAAGCGAAGCTCCTCGTTGATCACCTACCATCACGTTTCCTATCGACATGATATGCATATAAGTAATTAAGTAATTAAGTAATTTAAGAAAAGACTCCACGGGGTTGTGTAAACTCTAAGAATGAGGAGTTCGACTAGGAAGGACAGATATGCCTTTGTTGTGTGAATGAACAAAGGATGAAGTCAAGTGGTCATAGTAGTATCGAGATGTGAATTGAAAGGTGCAATGTAAGCACACATTGCAACTTGGCATTCAACACTCGACGCTATGCCACTCAAGGACGATACAGCTGAATGGTGTGGAAGTGTTGGACTGGTAGTGTAAGGATGACCTAAGAGTCAAGGTGGCATAGTAGTGTCGAGATAAGCACTGAAAGGTGCAATGTAATGACACATCGCAATTTAGCACTCGACACTTGGAGCTATGCCACACAAAGAGTGATAAGGTAGAATGGTGAAGAAGTATTACTGGACTGTGTGATGTAAGGAAGACTAAGCGATCAAGATGGAGCATTGAAAGCTTAAGGCATGAGTGAACTGTGCAACAAGAGGTTGTGACTTAGAAGTCGACCAATGAAGTTACACAAACTCATTAAGGAGTAAACCTAATTACGTGACAAGTGTGGTCGCAGGGTCCTGATAAGGATGAACCAGGGTGAAACCCTAGCGACACTTGGGAGTGAAGTGAGGTCAACATTCTTTGGACTTAAAACGTCATAACGAGCCTTGTTAACCCGACGTGAGTACCAAGACAACATTGAAATGTCTTTTTGGTAAAGTAGTTTCTACGGCAAGCTTCTTGAGCATCGTTCAAGTGCTTACACGACACTATTGCAGTGCCCTTTGCAAGATTGTCCAGATGAGCTCGGTGAACTCCTGGAACTTGAATATGATGCGAGACCTTGTCGTGACGATCATGCTTTGCCATCACGAGAAGATCGGATTAGCGAGGTCCACATCGACCCGAACTCGTCAAAGGGGGTGAGCGGAGTCCCGAACACCACCTTGTGAGTCTTAAGGCTAGTGATGTCGACTCGGTTGTTGATAAGGGACTCGACGAACCTGTCGTCGATGAAGTGGTACACCAAGTTAACCAATCCTGTGATCGGTTAGGGAACATCCTCAACACAATCAAGGAACTCTTATCCAAGGTTACACTTGGACTAGTTCTCCTCGTCGGTCGCAACGTTCTCGCAGTATTCTACCCTAGGTCATCGGTGGTCACCAATACACTCGGTTTGACCTAGAAGGCATTTCATCTAGCATCTAGGCTACACCTAGGACTCGACGAGTCTCGCCTTGACCAAACCCTAATTTGGCTAAACGACCATCGACTGATGTGTCGTGGTCGTGTTCCAGTACCACGTACATCACATGTATCCTTCACCTCGATGCCAGGACACGATAACGGCTCGGAGCGTCATGACGATGTCATATGGTCAACGACGTCGACGCGGCTCATGGTGGAGCATCACGAGCACGTACGGACAGGCCAGTGTGATACAAACGACACAAGAGGTCAACTTAGGGATTCCTATAGGAATGATATCAACGCGGAACATGGGCATACGACTTGACGACACATGAGTAACCTTAGCGATCACGACGAACGGACGTCGATGACATCAAGCAAGGTATTTCAGGGTAAGGCTCACCTTGTATGCATTTCGCCGAACATCTTGGTGTGTACTAGAGTTCCATCACGTCATCACCATCCAAAGGGTATCTTGGCACATGTCCTTGTCGATTGCCACCCCAGAATAGACCTGCATCCATAGACCAGCATTGAACGGCAACACACTTAGTTTCGCCTTGTAACCATTTCATCGAACACCTTGGCTGCAGCTCTGTCCCAACTAATCTTTGCACAAATCAGAGCTAACCTTGAGCCAGTTGTCGATACCATGGTGTCAAAGGTGTGTTCCTGCATATCCTCCATCACACCCATTACTCGCTTTGCTTCCTGGACATAGACACGGCGCGGAACGCGGAGGGAACGGCGGTCACTGCGGCGTGGGAGCGCGTCGGCGAGGAACGCGGTGGCGTTTCTGGGTGTCGGCCACCGGTTGAGGTCATGGACGGTTGCAAGGTGCTGAACACGGCATGTGGACAGAGTGTTGCCGGCAAACGGCGCGGACAGGAGGAACGCGGCCGCCGCGGCTTGGTGTGGGTGTAGCCTGCAGTGCGCGAGCGAGCAGGACGGCTATGGTGCACAGCGAGGCGCGCACCCGGAGCGGTATGGATGGCGCGGCGTGAAGTAGCGGCACGGCGGCGGGCGCCGGCGAGGAGACGCGCGGCTGGCGTTGTGCAGAAGGAAAAGTCGGGCGCCGGTGTGAGCAAGGCAGCCATCGGCGAGCTGGGCACGCGGGGTGACGCATGGTGTACTGGCGCGGGGCAAGGAGGCGAAGCAGCGCTGTGGGGGCACGCGGCATTGGCGGCGCTTGGGGGCGGCACCGGTGAGCACGCAGCGGCAGGGAGGAGCTGGCGCGACGCAGCGACGGAGGTGCGCGCGGTGGTGAGGAGGGCGCACGACAGGAGCGCGATGCGGCCGGCCATCGGGGAGCTATGGCGGCGGCAGCCCGGGGCGCGAGCTGGCGGCACCATGGGCGGCGTCGCGGCGCGATGGTGCGGCTCCGGGCCGAGCGGCGGCGCAGGCGGTGCGATGCGGGGCAGGCGGCGCGACGGGGAGGTGCTGGGGCGGCGCTGCGGTCGGGCAACGCGAGGGAGGCGCGCGGTATGGGGGCGAGTCAGGAGCCGACGCAGTGATAAGGGAGGGAGAGGAAGAAGCAAAGTTGCTTTTGTGGCCTTGAGGATAGACATGACATGTGGGCCCCATTTTTCCCTTCTCTTTATCCTCTTCATTTTCAGATGCAAAATATTCCATCCATTGAGCAGCTTACCAGTGGGGCCCACCCTTTTCCTAGCACTGAGGATAAGTATGACATGTGGGTCCCACTCTCTCCTCCCTTCTCTTTTCAAAATTCAAATGGAGCTAGCAAATAGGCTTCAAAAATAGTCAAATTTGGCCCAGTGACTAAATAAAATGTGGAGAATTTTATGGTGCAATCAGATTTCAAAACTGAGTAAGTTGAATTTGAACTCAGATTTGAATTTGAATTCAAGTGGTGATACTTGACTCAAGGAAATAAATAGTAGATCAGGTTCAAAAATCCTGAAACTTTGAAGTTAACCTTTTTGAACCATAAGGGACCTCAGGAAAAATTTGGAGTTGATTTGGACAAGGTTGAGCACAAAGTTTAAATTTGAAGTCGACGTTGATTAAACTCTCAGTACGTGTCCAATAAATGGGAAACGTGCTTCAAAAATTTTTGAAACTTTTCCGAGAGTCTAATTGGAATATTAGAAGGTCATGGAAAAATTTACGGCATGAGATTTGAATATTTTTGAATGTCCCATTTTAGGGTTGGAATAATTCCTTTTTCTTTCTCTCTATTTTGTTTTCTTTTCTCCTTTAATTTTTCATTGAAAATGTGAATACTTGGAAATTAAGGATTCTTCACCTTAAGTTCCATTCCACATCAGCAACCATGTTCTATATGTAAAGTTTTAACAAGTCCCTATCTTTAGTGAACATAGTTTAACTCATATGGCTCATGTGAGTTTGGATTTCCAAGTCTATTTTCAAAATTTTTAAGTTCGCATTTTTTTGCGTTTTTGTTCTTCCGAAAAACGGGCTTTTACACTTAGTTACGAGAAGGTATGAAAACTAAATCATGCTTTTACTTTGCACTGCAATCATTCAATCAAATTTTACTTGTATTTGATGTAGCGAGACCCAGAGACCAGAAAAGAACCCGATGACATAGAACTGTGGGAGGCAAGCCATATGAAGAACGGTCAATGGGCAAACGAGCAGGCAGAAGCTGTACATGTGAGAAACACTTCAAACAGTCCCCATTTAAATAAATATTTGCAATGTACATGTGACTTTTCTTTTTGTATATAGACCCAGGCACGTGCGCAAATCAACGTCAAGGAAGCTGAGTTGGGAGTCCGAATCCCAGCTGAGGAAAGAAACAACATCTTCCAGCTTACTTATATATCCGCAACCAGTTCTGGAGGATCACAGTTTCGGGGGCGTGGTTGTATGGCTAAACCTAATATTTCTGAAAGACTGTGTATCCAGATGTCTGACCAGCTCGGCCAACAAGTTCGATCCTTGCAAAATAGAAATGAAGACCTCAGCTCTCAGGTGCAAGAGGTTGAAGGAAGAAATGATTATATGACCTCCTAGATGGATGGCTTCGTCCAGGCAAATGAACAGCTCAACCAGAAAGTCCAGGCTTTACATGATTAGATGGCAGCCAATTCTGCACGGCAAGAAAAGGAGCTAGCAAAGGAGCTAGCAGACATGCGCAGAATGATGGAGAGCTTGCAAAATCAACAACGGCTAGCAGCAACTCCACAAAAGGCTTCTACTCGCACCAAGTCAAAGCTGGATGATCAAGAAACTATTCCTTACTACAACTCGTCGCGGTGCTATTTTAATGGGTACAATGTTGCAACCTGAAAAAACTGTAAATAACATCGTCTCGCAACGACGAGCGTTGCATCAATTGCTGGATGTTTGTTGTTAAGTTGACAGACGTATCGTGTGCGAATAAATTGATTCTGTTGCCACTAATTTTCAAACCTGGTGCATTAGGATTCTAGTGCCGCTAATTATAAAACATGGCATTAACAGATTATTGCGACGAAAATAAACTGTTGCAATAGGAAGCTAGCTATTGCCACAAATTATAAAACGTTGCACTACAAACATTTGGCTACGACCAAAAAAGCGTTGCACTAGACTGCTATTGCCACCACCCAGAGAATGTCGCATTACGACCCTGTTGCAACAGATTTGAATATGTTGCATTACGAACCTATTGCCACACATTAGAAATCATTGCAATACAATACTGTTGTCACGGTTTTGAAATCGTTGCAATACCGTACTATTCACCATGAACGTGAAATCGTTGCATTACCGTATTATTGGCCACGGCTGTGAAATCGTCGCGATACCATATTATTCGCCACGAGTGTGAAATCATCGCGATATCGTACTATTCGCCACGGAAGTGAAATCGTTGCAACACCGTAGTATTCGCCACGAATGTGAAAACGCCGCGCTACGATATTATTCGCCACGAGTGTGAAATCGTTGCGATACCGTACTACTTGCTGCGGATGTGAAAACTTCGCGATACCATATTATTCGCCATGAGTGTGAAATCGTCGTGATACCGTACTATTCGCCACGGATGTGAAATCGCTGCAACACCATACTATTCGCCATGAATGTAAAAACGTTGCCATACCCTACTATTCGCTACAGATGTGAAATCGTTGGAACACCGTACTATTCGCCACGAATGTGAAAACATCACGATACCATACTATTCGCCACGAGTATGAAATCGTCGCGATACCGTACTTATCGCCACAGATGTGAAATCATCGGAAATAACGTACTATTCGTTGCAATACGTTAAATCGTCGCAATATGTTAAACCGTTGCAATACCATACTATTTGCCACAAACGTGGAGTCGTTGCAATACCATACTTTTTGCTACGAATGTGACATCGTTGCAAGACCGTTATTTTCGTTGCAATACATTAAATCGTCGCAATACGTTAAACCGTTGCAATACCATACTATTTGCCACGAAGGTGGAGTCGTCGCAATATCATACTTTTTGCCACGAATGTGGCATCGTTGCAACACCATTATTTTCGTTGCAATACGTTAAATCGTTGCAATACGTTAAACCGTTGCAATACCATACTATTTGCCACGAACGTGGAGGCGTCACAATACCATACTTTTTGCCACAAATGTGGCATCGTTGCAACACCGTTATTTTCGTTGCAATACGTTAAATTGTTGCAATACATTAAACCGTTGCAATACCATACTATTTGCCACGAACGTGGAGTCGTTGCAATACCATACTTTTTTCCACGAACGTGGCATCGTTGCAACACCGTTATTTTCGTTGCAATAAGTTAAATCGTCGCAATACGTTAAAACGTTGCCATACTATACTATTTGCCACCAACGTGGAGTCGTCGCAATACCATACTATTTGCCACGAATGCCAAGTCGTCGCAATAACCTATTGACACGGCTGTTATCGCCACGAGTCAGAAAAACTATCGCAACGTTCTATTTCGTTGCGACAACAACCTATCGCGACGAATTTCGACCTATTGCAACGATTTTTTGTTGCAATAAACCGAAATCCTGGTAGTGAGAGGAATATAATCAATACGAAGATATGTACCTTTTCACCAAACCAAAAAACATCAAACGCGTAGAGAGAAGCATTAAAAAGGATTTGAAACCCTATATGCGAGAAGATGTCAATGTTGGAAAAAATATAAGATAAATATTGTATATATTTGTAATATTACAATGAAGCTTTAATATTTTAATTTGACATTTTTCTTTTTATAAATTTGCTCATATATGTAGGTATATGTGTGTATGTGTATATTGTGTATAAACAAATATATATATAGTATAATATATACATGTATATAATATATTACTATAAAATGCTCTGAAAAATATTATTAGATACTTTTCTTTTAGTCTCCTTCACAGTCGGTCAGTAAGTAAAATTTGTATGTGAAAATATAGGGAGCATCACGGTTCGTATAAAAGACAATATGAAATATATGCACCACTACAAGCGGTTCTTTATTAATAGCTGCATGTGAAAACATTGTCTTTAACCAAACGGTTGTTTATTAAAAACCGCTTGTGATGTTTGAGCTAGTACAGATGGTTCTTTATTAATAACCGCATGCGAAAAGTCATGTATTTACCCAGACAATGGTCATGAAAACTGTTTGTGATGTTTGAGCATCAAAGACGGCTATTGTATCATTTGACATCATAGACGCATTTTTTACGGACCGCTTGTGTCTGAAAACGAGGCGCCTATAATAATGGTTTTTGTAGTAGTGTAAATAATATGATATATATACTTCAGAAATATGCTTAACATTGCTCTAGCATGTCCAGTTCAAATTTTTCCTTCTAGAAAGTTGTAACAAACTTAGGTCAGTAGCCCATCGTGTAATTTAGATCCACGTAACTCTTTGTATTCCATGAGATTGATTAAATTATTTTTCTTGTCGATCTAGTTATTTTTGTGAGCCAGATTCTGACCCACGAAAATAACTAAGTTATTATCTTGGGCCGCGAAATTTTTTGGGCCGCAAGCTGGTCCATGAGAATAATCACTTTATTTTCTTGTGCCAGCTTGGAGCTCATGAAAATAACCTCATTATTCCGTGGACCTCAATCTGCTCCAAGAAAATAAATTCTATCATTTTCATGGGACGTCACATACGCTCAAAAAAATAAGTTTATTTTCGTGAGTAGCACACGAAAAATACACTTAATTTCGATGTCGTAACTGCGTGGGCCAAAAACCTAAAAAATAACACCTCGGCTCACAAAAATAAGTATTTTAGTGAGTTCTTGTCTATTTTTGTGGGTTTTTTCTCATGGAAATAAATCGTTTCCGTGTAGTCTGAATTTCTCGTAACAGATCAACACCACCAGAGGGTATTGTCTGAATTTTTCGTAACAAATCACAAATTGATATTCAAGCTTGAAAAGACATGGCTTCAATTAAGTAGTAGATCAGTGAAATCTTGGTAATTGGAGCTACACACATTTACTCGCAATTTCTCACCAGTTATTTGTCCAGAACCTAAATAATATGACATAAGTCCTGCACACAGAAGTGGACGCTTGGGAAGGTACCTATGTTCAATTTCTTGATTTAAAGGAGTACAACAACAACAAAAACTGCTATATGAACTACGTGTCAGATATAACCTGTTGCCGCATGCAGCGGAGGATCAACAAATCATCCTTTATTTTTTCTTTGATGATTAGAATTCAATGGAAATTGCTTATAATAGATTGCTCAAGTTGCATTACACGTTCTGAGGTACATAAATAGCAGCAGGACTCTAACTGTCAATGCTACATCTAAGGAAGCAGCGCCCGGGCGTGCGCACGACGCACATAATTTGCGCGTGGCTTGGCAGGCGTCAGTTACGAATGGTATGCATGAAGTTGTGCGCTGACACACCCCACAGCCTAATCGTGGTGCATCAATGCAGAGGCTGGATCTGAATGCTTGAAATACGGCCGTGGGGAGTCCTTTGGTCATAACGTCTGTGTACTGCTGATCCCATGGCACATGGTGAACTCGTATTTCACCAATATTGACCTGTTCTCTGACAAAAGGAATGTCGATCCCAATGTGTGCTTCATGCGTTTGTGGTGCACTGGATTGGACAACATGTAGACGGCCGATACGTTGTCGCACCGGATGACCGTTGCCTTGTCGACGTTGCAATGGAATTCATGAAGAAGCTGCCGCAGCCAGATGCATTCTGCAGATGCGTTTGCCACAGCTCGGTATTCAGCCTCCACGCTTGAGCGGGAGACTGTTGGTTGCCGCTTGTTGGACCAAGACATTAATGAGTCGCCTTAGTAGATACAATAACCGTACGTCGAGCGCCGGGTGTCCGGGCACCCGACCCAGTTCGCGTCTGTGTACACAACAAGCTCCGAGGACGACAACCGGTTGATGTAGAGGCCAAGGGAGCTTGTGCCACGGATATACCATAGAACATGCTTCAGTAGTGCAAAGTGTGACATGCGAGGATCATGCATGTGAATACATGTCTGTTGAACAGCGTGGGAGATGTCTGGATGGGTCACAGTGAGATATTGGAGGGCGCCGGCTAGTTGTGTCAGTACTCGGTGGGGTTTGGGACTGGTGATCGTTCTAAAGCAGATAGTTTAGAGCGTGTGTTGATGGGTGTATTCGATAGTTTGCAGTTAGACATTCCTGCTCGTTCCAGGATGTCCTCTGTGTAGGAAGACTGATGAAGAAATATCCTATTGGGGGTGCGACGGATGTCGATGCCCAGAAAATACTTGAGATCCCCTAGGTTCTTGATTGCGAATTCTTTCTCAAGAGTGTAGACGATGGAATTGAGTGTGGTAGTGGAAGAGGATGTGAGAATTATATCGTCCACATAGAGTAACAGGTACGTGGTCTCACGTCCTTGCCGATAGATGAAGAGCAAAGGATCTGACACTACTACAAAAAGCATTTTCACAGGCGTCTCGATTTTTCAAACACAGGCGGTCCGTAAAAAAATGCGACTGTGATGACAAATGATACAATAACCGCCTGTGATGACAGAACATCACAGGCGGATTTTAAGAAACAACCGCCTAGGTAAATACATTATTTTCTTAGGCGGTTATTAATTAAGAACCGGTTGTGATGTAGATAACATCACAGGCGGTTCTTAATTAATCAACGCCTGAGAAAATACAGGATTTCCACGGGCGGTCATTGTTTAAGAACCGCCTGTGATGCTGCTAAGCTCCTGTCAAGCTAATCCCTGCACAACAAGCTCTTGTACATGCAAGTAACACCTGTGACTCATCATTTGGATTGTTGAAAGCATCAATTTGAAGCATGACGATCCTTGGAAGGATTTTCCCATCCATTTGAAAGATTTCTTTCCCTCCTGTCCATTTGAAAACTTAGGAAGATGTTCCTTTCTCAGTTTTAATGCCTAAATATATTGACTAAAAATCAGTACCTACTTTCTTAGTGCTTCACACAAGCGAGTAAGCGAACAACTTCAATAACAAATCTTGTTTTTACACTTTCATAGGGATTTAACCTTAACCTTTCAAGCATAGATTTATCAAATAAGTGAAGCTTCCTTATCACACATGTTAATGGCAGTTATAAGTGAAGGATGTGTCGAAGCTAACGAAATCTAAATCGGATTGAAGATAAAGAGATCCTGCATATGAGTGGCAATGTCCAGGTTAAACAGCGTGAAGCTATGATGATAACCTTCAACAACATGAAAAGTGATGTCAAGGTTATGCTTGCATCAACCAAGACATGTTGCGAGGGTATAACACTTGTTGGGGCAAGCATAACCAACAAGTGTTATACCCTCACAACATATCTTGGTTGATGCAAGCATAACATTGGCATCACTTTTCATGTTGTTGAAGGCTGCCATCATAGCTTCATGTTGTCTAACCTGGACATTGTCACTCATATGCAACATCTCTTTGTCTTCAGTCCCGTTGAGATTTCGTTAGCTTCGACACACCCTTCACTTGTAACTGCCATTAACATGTCTGATGAGGAAGCTTCAATTATTGATAAATCTATGCTTGAAAGATTAAGGTCAAATTCCTTTGAAAATGGTAAAAACAAGATTTGTGATTGAAGTTGTACGCTTCGTCGCTTGTGTGAAGCACTAAGAGAGATGATACTGATTGTAGTCAATATATTCAGCCATTAGGACTAATAAAGTAGCATCTTCGTAAGTTTTTAAAATGGAGAGAAGAGAAAGAAAACTTTCAGGTCTTGTTTGGGTGTACTCAATCTAATCCCATGCAAGCATTCGTAAATTGCTTTTTTCTCTTCTAGCGTCAAGTTGTAGCTGGCTGGGGGAAGGTAATGCTTCCCGTTCGCCTTTTCTACTAGATGAATCTCTGGTCTCAAATCTAGATTTACTAGTTCCATACGTGAATTTAATCCATACTTTGTTTTCCTCGGCATGTCTAGCAAGGTCCTAATGATGCTGTCAAATACATTCTTTGTAACGTGCATCAAATCAATACTATAGCAAAATTCTAGATTCTTCCAATACGGAAGATACTTGAAAAAATTGATTGTTTCTTGAAAGCCATGTCAGTTGTATCATCCGAAGATGTACTTTCCTTTCTCTTAATTCCTTTACATTTTTTGCCCTTACCGAAAGCAATATGAATGTTCTTGACCATTTCGAACACAAGTTTTCCACTGTAAGGTTTTGGTGCGGTATCTTTTTCGATTTTGTTATCAAATTGTTCTTTCATCTTCTTATACTTGTGTGTATCTGTCAAGAACCGTCGGTGTCTCATGTACGCCTTCTTTTTGGATGAAGTGAGGTATAGAAATCCAGTTCTATCCATGCACCTTACACAACCTTTCTTCCCTTTCATTTATCCCGATAATGTAAACATTTCAAGATAATCATGCACGGTAGCGAATATCATTGCTCTTAGCGTGAAATACTCCCACCTGTACTGATCCCATGTACGTACCCCTTCATTCCACAATTTTACCATATCTTCCATTAAAGGTTCCAAGAACACATGAATTTCGATGCCGGGTTGTTTTGGACCTTGGATAAGAACAAATAACAAGATATATTTTCTTTTGTGACACAACCACGTCGGTAGGTTGTACATCGTTAAGACCACGGGCCATGTGCTATGTATGCTCCCTTTTTCACCAAACAAATTCATTCCGTCTGTACCCAAGGCAAACCTCACATTTCTGTTTTCCTTTGCAAATTCTAGATACTGAATATCAAAAAAATTTCTACTGCGTTGCATCACCAGGGTGTCGAATATGTTTTTCATTCTTCTTGTGTTGCTCGGAATGCCAAGGCATAAGTTTAGCCTCCCTAGTGTTTAAGAACAAACACTTCAAGCGATCAATTACCGGAAGATACAACATCACCAAGGCAGGAATTTTTCTCTTATTCTTCCCGTCTGCATCGCCAGAAGTATTGTCATCGTCACCTTCAGGACCAATAATAAACTTCTTATTTCTCTGAGACTTTTTCATGTTGGTAACATACTGGTGATTGTAGTCCTTCTTATATCTACTGACACCAGAAATGGAGCATCTGGTTGCGAGCTCATGCTCGTTGCGATACAGAATACAATGGTTCACACAAGCGTGTATTTTCGTCACACCTAGTGCCATCGGGCAAAGAAGTTTCTTCGCTTTATAAGTGCTTCTGAGTAGTTTATTTGGATTTGGAAGAATTTCTGCCATAATATTCAAAAGATCAGAGAACCTACAATTGGACCATCTGTGTGTATCTTTCAACTTTATTAGTTCTAAGACTGCACGCAATGTAGTAAACTCTTTATCACAACCGTTTGAGACGTGGCAGTGCCGGGCTGGGTGGCGGCGTGGCATTGCGGGCTGGGCGCCGGCGTGGCGGCGCGACAGTGCGGGCTGGGCGCCGACGCGGTGGTGGGAAATTTTGGCAGCCTTGCGGCGTCAATGGAAATTCTCCAATGTTACGTTTTAACTGTGGTGAGTGGTCTTTATATAGGCGTCCGTTTTTCACAGGCGGTTTTTAATTTTTTCTCAGGCGGTTGGTGCTTAATAACCGCCTGAGAAAAAGATTATCTCAAGCGGTTATTACGTACCAACCGGCTGAGATAATTACCCGAGCCTCTTCAGTTTCCTTATCCCTTGCCTCTTTTTTATTTAGATTCCAATATAAATACTGAAACATGTATAGATTCTGCAAATTGAGTCCAAATTCGATGATTCTTTCTTCTATATTTTTAAAAAGTTAACATCTACCACCTGAACCAAATATTTTAAAACTTGTATAGCTGACATTATAATGTTTTGGTAAATATCAAATTAATTTCTACTCACATATTATTCACATTTGTGTATCTCCTAAAAAAAAGGACCCTTCACTGAAATTTGTTTGTATGAACATATTTGTATTATTTATACATATATGAATTTTGTTAATTTTTTAAAGCATTCCAACATGTCAAAATTCAAATTATCCATCAATCTAACTAAATGCTCATATAAATATGAGGCATTCATTAAATTATGAACACACATTGATTCAAAAAAATTTAAAAAATCTGAAAAAAAATTCATAGAGGTTGGTATGATAAATAAAAATGTCCATTGAAAAAAGAAATGAAAAATTCATTATATTCATCAAGATAGAAAAATGAAAAATATCAATTGTTATATGTTTTTTATGTTCTGACCAATTTCAAAGGATTTATGAAGTGAAATTTAATGGTAACCTCTACTAATCAATAATATTACAAGAAAGTGGAATTTGGCCTTTTTAAAGGCCCCAAATTTAATCAAGGATATTACTTAAGGAGAAGTAAAGATCTTCTCAGGCGGTTGGTACTTAATAACCGCTTGAGAAAATATTATCTCAGGCGGGTATTACTTACCAACCGCCTGAGATAATGCCCGAGCATGTTCTTCAGTTTCCTTTTCTCTTCCTTCTTTTTTATTTAGATTCTAATATAAATACTCAAACATGTATATATTCTGCAAATTGAGTGCAAATTCTATGATTCTTTCTTCTATAATTTTCAAAAAATAACATCTACCACCTGAACCAAATATTTTAAAACTTGTATAGCTGACATTGTAAAGTTTTGATAAATATCAAATTAATTTGTACTCACATATTAGTCACATTTGTGTATCTCCTAAAAAAAAGATCCTTCACTGAAATTTGTTTGTATGAACAAATTTTTATTATTTATACATGTATAAATTTTGTTAATTTTTAAAGCGTTCCAACATGTCTAAATTCAAATTATCCATCATTCTAAATAAATTCTCATATACATATGAGGCATTCATCAAATTATGAACACACATTGATTCAAAAAAGTTTACAAAAATCTGAAAAAATTCATAGAGGTTGGTATGATGAATAAAAATGTCCATTGAAAAAAAAATGAAACAATCATTATAATCATCAAGATAGAAAAATGAAAATAGCAATTGTTATATGTTTTTTATGTTCTGACCAATTTCAAATGATTTATGAAGTAAAATTTAATGGTAACCTTTAGTAATCAATAATATTACAAGAATGTGGAATTTTGCCTATTTAGAGGCCCCACATTTAATCAAGAATATTAATTAAGAAGAAGTAAACATCTTCTCAGGCGGTTGGTACTTAATAACCGTGTGAGAAAATGTTATCTCAGGCGAGTATTACTTACCAACCGCCTGAGATAATGCCCGAGCCTGATCTTCAGTTTCCTTTTCCCTTGCTTCTTTTTTATTTAGATTCCAATATAAATACTCAAACATGTATAGATTCTGCAAATTGAGTCGAAATTCGATGATTCTTTCTTCTATAATTTTCAAAAGTTAACATCTACCACCTGAACCAAATATTTTAAAACTTGTATAGCTGACATTGTAATGTTTTGGTAAATATCAAATTAATTTCTACTCACATATTATTCACATTTGTGTATCTCCTAAAAAAGGATCTATCGGAGTCTGGTTCTGGCAATTCCCCCGGTAAAACCGTTGGCAGCCCGCAGAGTTTCTTAGTTCGGCTAGGGCGCGCGGAGATTCAGGACAAGATGTTGACTAGACACGAGGATTTACGTGGTTCGGGCCGCTCGAGCGTAATACCCTACTCCACGGGTGTGTTGGTGTTGTTGTATTGAGTGTATGAGCGTGTAAGAGCGTGAGCCAGAGAGAGCCACTTGAGCGTGTGTGTCAGTCTCAGACCAGCCTCCCCTCGTGTATCGCTCGGCCACTCCATTAATAGTACAAGGGTTGACCATTACATCGTTAGCCTGGCCCGACATGTGGCCCTGGCGGTTACTGATGCCTAATACACAATTTAATGTACTTAATTCCCCTTAATAGCGTGGTAACATGCCTTAATAGTGGCGTTACTAGTATTAAGGGTCCTCTGATCGTGTGTCATTAAGATAGCATTAATGACACATAATCAGGTCTTGAAGACTTTAGTGTCCCTTGAAGGTCCGAGCCATTGGAGGTCCACCAATCTGCTAGTTGAGGTTGAAGGTCTGGCGGTTAGACGCGTGGCAGCTTCGAAGCTTACCTTCTTGGACGAGTAGTTCCGGTGTTGTGGTACACATGTCGGTACCGGAGCTTCCCTATGTCGGGGGTTAGGTCCGGGGGTGCCACACAGGTATCCGGTCCGGAGCGTTCCCATGTAGGGATTGTAGCTCCGGTTTTATGATACACGTGGCGGCATTGGGACTAACCATATGAGGAAGGCAGGTTCGGTTTCAAGTGACATGTGGGACCTTCGGAGGTCTTCAACTCAGATAGGTGGAGTTCCTTTGCACTCTTTGCAGTTCCAAGGGGTATCTGGTACGCAGGGTACCGACAGTGGCCCCCTGGAACACCTCTAGGAGAGACCCTTTGGATTAAGCCATTCTGCCAGAGGTGGGTCCATCTTTAGATTTATGCGTCGTGTCTTCAAGGGTTTTTGGATGTACCATTGAGGTGATAGTTCATAGTTAAACCATCGCCGTGTGGCATCTTCTAGACGTGGCAGGTGAGATATGCGCGTGCGGATCTCACGCAATTGAAGGTCGCTGGTTCCCAATACGAAAATCATATCGGCTCTGCGCGCCCTGTCAGGCCGCCGCCCTTGGGTTTCTCGCCGCTCATCATGGCAACGGTTGGCCTTGGGTAAGGACCTCGATCTCTTCGTCGGGGTGGCCCCAGGTCCACACGTCATTGAAGGGGTGGATTTTTGAAAAGTGCTCTTGATATCATTGCGGTTTCCATCCAAGCATCACAGAGGCTTACTTAAGAAGGAAAGTGCGCACTGGTTGAAGACTCTTTATGACTTTGATCATCTTTGTGCTCATAGCCTCTCATCCTTCGCGTAACTTTCCATCCTTTGCTCCACTTTGCCACGATGGAGGTTGGTCTCCACAAGAGCCGTCTCACGAGCAATGACGATTTGAAGAAGGTGCAGACCTGCATGGGGTGGTCCAGCGACTCCTTCAACCATTTGGTCCACGTCGGCCAACTCCCGTTCAAGAAGAAGCGCGGCAGCGACATGGTGTACTTCTCTG
Organism: Tuctoria greenei; assembly: GCA_036927565.1. NCBI lineage: Eukaryota > Viridiplantae > Streptophyta > Magnoliopsida > Poales > Poaceae > Tuctoria > Tuctoria greenei. Next base: position 173,255,756 of record JAYESD010000004.1, on the reverse strand, counting down.
TGTACGCCATAGTGGGGCTGATCCCACCTTTCTCAACTTTCCTTTTGATGCTGTTAGATTTCTATGGTCCACATTGGCCCCCATTCTATTCTTTTTGTGTCAATAGTTGTCCACTTCTACGAGATGTGGGTGGGTATTCCCCCCTGCGTCGAGCTTTTCCGTACCTTCTTCACCATCCACACCACCGGCAAGAGTTCTGAGTATCTTGGCTTCTACTATTTTGTGAAGCGCAAGAAATGCCCCTACAAGTACTTGAGGTCGTTTCCTTCCGGCAAGTGGGACGACTGGAAGAAGGATTGGATTATTGTCACGACAGAGGAGCACGAGAAGTTGGAGCTGCCTGAAGGTCTTCCCAATGTTGACACTGACGCATGGAGTGTGGTTTCGGTGCTGTCAGAGGCCTTCAACCCTGCCTTGACCAGGATCCGCGAATGTGTGGAAGGAGGGGTGACCCCCCAGATGGTCTTCTGCATCTTCCTGGTCAACAGGTGGGCTCCGCTGAAGAAGAGGGAGAAGCTCGCCTGGGCCCTCAATAGCGCGATGGATGATGACCGGATTGAAACCGGTCTGAGGTCCAATTTGGACGGCGCTGCTTTGGAGCTTCATCTCAAGAAGTTCTAGCATGTCATTGACGTCGAGGGTGACGACTTAACTCCGCCAACGGCTTTCCTCCCTCTGAACATGGAGGCGGAGTTCAGCAGGGAGCTCCGAAGGAGCATGCCTGTGCTTGACGACCTCGGTGAGGTAGAGAGGCGTCCGACCACCATATTGGTGATCCCCGGAGCTTCCGAGGGTGGTCCCGCTTCCGGCCTGAGCCAAAGAGCTAAAGACATAGGCAAGGGCAAAGAGCTCGCTGAACCTTCCGATCAGAAGAGGAAGCTGAGGCGTGCTGACGGAAGCTCCGCGAGGCCAGCTCCATCTGCCTCAATCCCTTCTCCTCGGCGCGGGAGGTCTTCGACAGTGACACCAACTCCAGCATCAGCGTCTCTCCGGAATGCCAGCTCTGACTAGGTGACTCCGTCACCAGGGCCAGCTAAGGCCTCTTGTTCCGAGGGTCCTTCTCAGTCAAGGGGGGGGGGGGGCAACCAAGACGTCGCTGACGGCGGCAGCAAGCTCTGAAGAGCCTTCCGGAGTTACTACACCAGTTGCGACTAGGTCGGGCTCTGAGCATCAGGCGAAGAGGTTCCGCGCAAGCTGGAGCAGAAGCCTTCCAAGGTAAATTTGCTTTTTTACCTCAGTTTGTTATTTTTGTTGTAACCATATTTTGAGTTTCTTTGTCCTTCATCCACAGGGTATCCAAAAAAGGGGATGAAGCTCCGGTTCCTGTGACAGCAGCTAATGTTGTGCAGGCGGAGGCTCCGGCTCCAATTCCAGCGCCGCCCCAGGTTGTGGCGGAGGTCGCGGCAGCTCCGGCGTCAGCTGTAGTGGTTCTTGACCTCGACTCATCTCCCGAAGCTCCCGTGGTAGCGCTGGACCACGGGAATGTAGATGTAATAGCGGCACCAGCTCCGAAGGTTGAAGCTCCGGTTTTGGATGTTGCGATGATGGACACTCCGGCCTCAGAGCCAGAGGTAGCTGAAGCTCCGGCGACAGAGCCGGCGGTTCATGAAGTTTCGGTGCCTGAGCCGGTTGACATGGAGGTGCTGGCACCCGAACCGGTGGAGGTCGAAGTGCCAGTGCCGCTGCCATGGAGGTCGAAGCGCCGGTGCCTGAACCGGCAGTGGAAGAAGCAACAGCGTCGGGGCCGGAGATGGCCAGAGCTCCGGCTGGATCTTCACTGCCTGCCCCGGAGGTGGTAGTTCCGGAGGTACCCGTTCCTAAGCCAGGGTGCCAAGATGAAGCGGCCGGTCCCTTTCCTGATGTAGGATCGAAGATCACGTGAAAAGCTACCAGAGGGGGGGAGGTGAATGGTAGATTTAAAAATCTTACGCAGCGGAAACAAATAAACCCCAACCCCTTCGGCAGAAAAACGATCTCTTAAAGAAATCATGTGTGAGACTAATATAAATGTGTTTCACCGTGACAAAAGTGATGAATATCAGAGAGAATCAAGTCGCGAAGACAACACAAAAGGAATCACTCAAATCCGTTGAGAAAAACTCAAATTATGATCGAAATATCAAACACAGGTCAAACTGTCCTACCCGAGGAAAAACAGTTCTGGAACGCTGCAAAGAAACTCGTGTAGATCATATACCACAAATCCAATGACCGTGAAATTTTGATATATTATAGATAATCAAGTTGTGAAGACAACCCAAAAAGAATCACATCAATTGGATCTGTAAAACTCGAGTTATGATAAAACCACCGACGAAAGGTAGTGCTGTCCAGAAACTCGACGAGTAAAACTTGTCTGGAACAAGTCGGACAAACAAGGCACAAAAGTTCCTTCAAACTCCGAATTTTATTCAATAGAACACAAAAGGAACAGCCCCCAAAGTCGTAACCCATGATCTCTGGGCTCCCTTGCTTATATAACCAGCCCTTAGGCCAACCCAATATCAACTAGGACTCCAATCCTACTCAGATCACGAATCGTAACTTTCCATAACTGCTCAGGATTCTTCTATACGCAGATAGAAGCAATCTTAAGACTTCCAAACTCCTTAGGAACGTATCCCACATTCCTAAACAACTCAAATTCGTGACCCACACGAAATCTTATCATAACCAACTCAAATCTTTCCATATTTGAGTCAAACCCAACTCAGCCGCAGCCTGAATCCATAACCTAGTCGGTTGGACCTTTCCGACCAACTCCTTACGTCCACATTTCTTCATCACGTCTCGGAACCATGTAGCCACGTCCATGCACTCCTTGCACACGTGCAAACATCTTCCAATGACATCCACGATACCTTCATATGCATTGTTCTTGATTCAATCATGTTGTGCAACCTCCTGATCAGCTCAACCACAATTCCTCCTGAATTTTGTTGTTGGAACCTCATCTCCTTCCTGAGACTAGTCCAATGGATCCCATCACCAGCCATGTCATGAACTCAAGCAACACCTGGACATGAATAAACAACCAATCCATACGAGCCTGAGTCCTCGACTTGACTAAAGTTAGTTCCGAACACAACACCTTACGTGAGCACCTCACATAAGCATGTTGCAAAGCATATCAAAACAAAATCATCCATATCAACCAAAACGCCCCAAAAACTTAGCAAATGAATACTAAGCAATCTTTCCAAGAATATAAAAACAAGTTCAAAACTTTGCAAATGAAAAGCAGAAGTATTACGGTCAAGTTCCGGACCATCCCACAGCAAGCCGGAGCTTGAGCCGGAGCTTACCAAAACTAGTACAATGAAGCACCTGCCGGAGCTTACCAAAACTAGTAGATCCTAGCACCGGAGCTTACCAAAAACTAGTCAAAACTAGTCAACCCCAAACCGGAGCTAGACAAAGTATGTCGGAGCTTAGCAAAAGCATTCCGGATCTATCAAATATATGCCGAAGCTATCAAAGACATGCCGAAGCTAAAGATAAAGCTCACCGGAGCTAACCAAAGCTAGTCAGACCTAGCTTCGAACATAGCCGGAGCTACCCAAAACAAGCCAGACCTACCGTCGGACCTTGCTGTAGCTCGGAGCTAGAGTCAGACTTTGATAAAAAAGTGTTTTGGTGATATTCAAAACTTTTTATCATCAAAGCCCAATATACTCACTACAAGCCAATGTATTCAACACACATAAGTCTTACAATCTCCCCCTTGATGACTGCATTGGCAACACCATTTAAAATCCGAACATTAGCTTATTCTCATTAAAAGTTTTGAAGACAATTTATCCCCTTTTTGTAAATCGGAAATAAAATGAAAAAAATTATCTCTCCCCCTTTATTATCTCTCCTTATGCACATATTCTCTTTCTCTTCATGCTTATCTTTCCCTCTTTGACAATGTATTCAGCAAGTCGTGAGCATATAAACAATTTATCTCTCCCCCATTAGTTGTTATGAGCATATTGTAACATATACATATAAACAAAGCTCATCCATGTCATACTATCAAGTACCTTACATTATCACATCAATGAGATACATAAAGTAGTGTAAGCCATGCTAGAGATCATATGTAATTCTCAATTTAAGCAAGTCATGATCTCACAAACTTAACTATTTCAAAACCTGAAGGCATGACACTAGTTGCTACATTTTATTATTTTTCAAAGCATAAATTTAGATCATATGATATTTGCAAGAGATTATATGCACATCTACCTTATTCTAACCAACCAAGCCAGGCCTATGTCATTTGACAATCAGAAGCTTAAGGACATGGTTTTAGTCATACACAACTTCTTCCAAGTTCATATCTAAGTGCAATGACAAGCCATCTCAAAAGAAGAAGTGCGATGCATGCATATTCTCTTGATCTTTTCTCAATTTATATTTGTTCATAAAAACTCAACATGTGAGTTGATTACTTGATTAATTCTTAATGATTAAAAGCACTTGTGAACATGTAACAAGTTCAAAACAGTAAGAAAGTTCGACCATGACCAGTTTTAGTGTAAGTAATTATTCCAATTACTAGACATGGCGAAAACTACAAAATGTATAACACGAGTAATGTAGTAAGAACTTTCAGCATGTAAAAGGAATCACAAAGTCATATATGTATAAAATACTATGCTCAATTATTTTAATTTCAGATTCACACATAGACTTCCCAAGTTTCAAAACTCCCCCTCAATTTAAGCCATGAGGATGCATAACCCCTATTTCACTAAGAATGTAACAAAAACGAGTGAAATCCAAAGGTTTTGTAAAAATGTCAGCCAATTGTTGTTCGGTATCTACATGGTGAAGCACAATGTTTCCTTTTTCAACATTATCTCGGAGAAAGTGATACCTAATGTCAATGTGCTTAGTTCTAGAATGTTGCACGGGGTTTTTAGCAATGCAAATGGCACTAGTGTTATCACAGAATAGTGGAACACTATCTAGATCAACCCCATAGTCCTTAAGTGTTTGAACAATCCAAAGAATTTGTGAGCAAGCACTAGCAGCAGCTACATATTCAGATTCGGCTGTGGATTGTGCAACTGAATTTTGTTTTCTAGAGGACCAAGCAACAAGAGAATTACCAAGAAAATGACAAGCACCGGAAGTACTTTTCCTATCAATCCTACAACCCCCAAAATCAGCATCCAAAAAAGCTTTCAAAGTAACGGTTGAGGAAGAAGAAAGAAAAATGCCAAATTCTTGGGTTCCATGTAAGTACCTGGGAATCCTTTTGACGGCTTGGAAACACGTGGGGAAGCTTGAAACCGTGCACAAAGACATACGCTGAATTATATGTCCGGTCTTGATGCCGTGAGGTACAAAAGTGATCCGATCATGCTTCTATATTCTTTTTGATTCACAGATTCACCATCTTCATCAAGTTCAAGTGTTGTTGCTGTTCCCATTGGTGTCCGAAGAGGCTTGCTTTTGTCCATGTTGAAGCGCCTTAGGAGGTCTTTGGTATACTTCGTTTGATGCACAAAGGTACCCTCCTTGGTTTGCTTGATTTGCAGCCCCAAAAAGTAAGTGAGTTCACCCATCATACTCATTTCAAATTCGGAACTCATCATTGCTGAAAACTTGGACACAAGATCATGAGAAGCACAACCAAAGATAATATCATCCACATACACTTGAACGAATAATGAGTCATTGCCATGCTTAAGCACAAAAAGAGTTTTATCAACCTTGCCCATGGTAAACCCCTTTTCAAGTAAGAATGTTTTTAACCTATCAGACCATGCTCTAGGGGCTTGTTTGAGACCATATAAGGCTTTGGACAGTTTGTAAACATGATTAGGAAAATCTGGATTTTTAAAACCCGGTGGTTGTTTGACATAAACCTCCTCATCTATGTAGCCATTAAGAAAAGCACTTTTAACATCCATTTGAAATAGCTTAAAACCTTTAGATGCTGCAAAAGCTAACAAAATTCTTATGGCTTCTAATATAGCGACAGGAGCAAAAGTTTCATCAAAATCTAGACCTTCAACTTGAGTGAAACCTTGAGCAACCAACCTAGCCTTATTCCTAACCACAACCCCATCCTCACTTTGTTTATTTTTATATACCCATTTAGTTCCAACTAAAGTGTGACCTTGAGGTGGAGGTACAAGTTTCCAAACATTTTTTCTTTCAAAATTTTCTAACTCTTCTTGCATGGCAATAATCGAAGATTCATTAGTGAGTGGGTGTGATATATCTTTGGGTTCAAAAGAAGCAACAAAAGCAGAATGAGCATAAGAGTTTGGATCACAAAACCTGGACCGTGTGACTCGTTCGTGCAAGCTTCCAATCATCTGTTGTGGGGGATGATCTTTGTAAAACCATAGGGGAACAGATGTCTCACAAGCTTCTTCTTCATTAGGTTCATTGTAGATTAATGAGCTTGTGACTTGTGGACAATCAGGACCAGCATAGGTGATAGCCGGAGCTTGTTCAATGTCCAGAGCTGGACACGTGTCAACTTCGGAACTACCAGGCAGTATCACCGGCTCTTCTTCATCTTCGAAAATACCCTCCCCCTAAGGATACGGATCTGGTCCTGCAACACCGGAGCTAGTACCTGGGCTAGCTTCATCAAAAGACACTTCACAAGTCTCCACAATTTTGTTAGTGTCAAGTAAAAGCACACGATAGCCTCTAGTATGAGATGGATAACCAAGAAACATGCCATCAATGGATCGAGGTTCAAATTTATCAAGATTACCATGTTTCTTAATAAAGCATTTGCAAACAAACACCCGAAAGTGTGTAACACTAGGCCTACGTCCAAACCGAAGCTCATATGGTGTTTTACCTAGCTTAGCACGCAAGAAAACACGATTTGAGACATAACAAGCGGTTGCTAATGCATCAGCCCAAAATTTCCTAGGAGTTTGATATTCATCAAGCATAGTCCTAGCCATCTCAACTAAGGTTCTGTTCTTTCTTTCTACAACACCGTTTTGTGAAGGTACATATGGGGAAGAAAGTTGATGATCTATTCCATTTCAGCACAAAAGTGATCAAAAGATTGATTTTTAAATTCAGTTCCGTTATCACATCTAATTTCCTTTAAAGATCTTGGGTGATCAATTGATAATCTAAGAAATAAAGTCCTAAAGTGACTAAAAGCTACATTCTTAGACGCCATAAAGTAAACCCAAGAGTATCTAGAATAATCATCAACAATAACAAGAACATACCATTTACCTCCGAAGGATTGAACACGTGAAGGTCCTACGGTGTCAAGATGCAAAAGTTGACATGGTTCAGTTTTCATGATCATTGTGAGAGGAGTATGTGAACCTGCAACCATCTTAGCATGTCTACAAGAAGAGCACACAATTTCTTTGTCCCCTTTAAGCTTAGGCAGCCCACGTATGCGATCAAGAGCACTAACACGCGTTAGGTGATCAAAGCCTACGTGACCAAGTCTACGATGCCAAAAATATAAGTCCTTTGAATCATTAGCAACTAGACACCTATGCTTAGAGGAAGACATATCAAAATCAGCTTTAAAAACTCTTCCAAACCGAGACATGTTAAAAATAAGGTCACTATTTGAACTTACAACTTTGCAGGAGTTTTTATTGAAAATAATTTCCAGATTTTCATCTAGCAATTGTGAAACAGAAAGCAAGTTGTATTTCAAATTTTTGACAAGTGCCACATCCTTCAAAGTGTAGTGATCATTTACTCTAACCGAACCCTTAGCAATTATAGGAGTTGAAGAATTATCGGCAAAAGTAACATTCTCTACGCGTGACACAAAAGAGACGGAGGAGAACCAATCTTTGTTACCGGTCATGTGGCGTGAGCAACCTGAATCCACAATCCAAATGTTCTCCTTCCTCAAACGTGTAACCTACATAACAGCACAATACGTCGATGACTCAATACTGGGGTTAGTCAAAAGGCATTTAGGAATCCAGTACTGAGTCACACGACGTGCAGCAGGAAAAATACGCGAAAGCTGAGAAAAAAGAGCAGGTTTATGAGTCAAAGTTCGAGACTTTTTATTCTTAACTACCGACCTATAAGGTGTTACTTGTGTAGCACAAAAATCAGTAGCTCCGGAGGCGAAAACAGAAGGTTCGGAGGTAAACTTTGAATGTTTTTGACTCAAAACAGCAGGTTGTACATTCGGTTCAATGTGTGCAGCAAATTTTGCATGAAAGTTATGAGATATAGCAACCATTCTTTCCCTTTTCTGTTGTTTAGCTAACCTATAACAAAAATCTATGACATGACCATCTCTACCACAGAAGGTACAATGAAATTTAACTTTGTGTTCATGTCTAGATGAGCAAGCAATATTTTTATTTGAGACCGAATGAGACAACACTCCTGCAGATTTGAAAACCACTCCTTTTTGTTTAGGAACTGTTTGAATCAAACCACTTCCTAATGACTTTACAATTTTAGGTGGATGTGCCTTAGCATGAGCATGAGAATCAAAACCTAAACCAGTTTTATCATTGCAAGACTTGGAAGAATTCCGCAGCAAGTTTAGGTTCTTATTCCCATTACAAAACCGATCTAATGTCCTATGCATGTTGTCAAGTTTATTGGACAGATCAAGGCAATTTTCACATGAAGTTTTTCCTTTTAGTTTGCAATTGGAACAAAATTTAACTTCATGAGAACGTAAAGCATTGTTCAATATAGAAATTTCATTCATAGAATCTTGCAGTTTTTTATCAAGATCATCACAACTAGAACAATGCAAATCAATTGTAGAACAAGAAGCATCTTTTAAGTTTCCAATATTAAGTGCAGCAAGCTTTTTGTTCTTTTCAATTTCAAGTTCAAGTTTATCAAGTGTGGAGGTGTGCGCACTTCTTAATGAGGACAATTGTTCATACATTAAATCACATGAGGAACATGCATCATCACTAGGAATCAAAGTTTTTAAACGGTTGATTTCAGATTCAAGTGATTCAATTTTAGCAGCACTATCCCTAAGTTTTTTGTCCTTTTTCTTAACAATAACAGTGGCACGAGAAATAACATCACACATTTCTTAGCAAGTAGGACATACCTCTTCCTTGTCGCTGTTGTGTTCTGCCTCCTCCATACTTGATCTTGACTTGCCTGCCATAAAGCACAAGTTTGCCAAATCATCTTCATCTTCATCACTTCCAATGTCCACGTCACTTGAACTGAACTCTTGAAGCGCGGTGATGAAACTGTTGATCATCTTGCGTCCTATGGTACCTTTCTTCTTCTTGTTGGAATTTCCAGAGGAGGTCCGGACCTTGCTTTGTTTTTATTCCCGGGTGGTCGGACCTGAAAGGTTAGAACATTCTGTACAAAAGTGTCCTGTTTTACCACATTCAAAACAGCATTGAGGTCCGGAGCTTCCTCTCCTTCTAGTTCTCACATTTTGCAATGCTTTTGAGAATCTAGTAGAGAAGAGTGCCAACTCCTCTTCTGGAAATTCTTCGATCTGCTCCAGGGTTAGTGAGGACAACAAAGCAAGAGTATTGCAAGATGATGATTGGCCGGAGCTAGACATGTCACGTTGTGAAACAAATGCAATAGACTTATTTGGGTTCTTACGTGCTAGGATGTCAATTTCATGAGTTTTTAGTTTAAAAGAGAGTACATCTAATGTAAGAGAACTCATGACAGTAGATTCACGAATAGATGTGACTTTCATCTCCCAAATTGACATATCTAATGCACTTAGCAATTGACTAGCATTTTTAGCATCTGAAAAATTAACATTGACAATACGCAAGTTGCTGAGAATTTTTTTAAAGCGAGCAAAAAGGTCATCAATAGACTCATCGGGTTGCATCTCGAAGCGCATGTATTCTTTCTTGAACATGTCTTGCCTTACCTCTTTGATCGTGTTGGATCCTTCGTGGTAGTCACAAAGTGCTTTCCACACATCGTATGCAGATCGGAGGTGTGCAACACGGTCAAAGTTGCTTTGTGTTAATCCTTGTATGATCAAGTTCCGAGCCTTGTTGTTGTTGTCGACATCTCTCAGATTTGTAGCTGTAACTTGATCGTTTAATGGCACTTCGTAAGGCTTGTATACCTTCTCCCATATTGCAAAGCCTTGTGCCTGGATGAAAGCCTCCATGCGTGCCTTCCAAACCTGGAAATCAATACCAGCAAACACACAAGGTTTGGCGAAGTACTTCTCCATGATGATTAGTCAAAATCATGCGCAAATCACAAAGATTAGAGCACCGTGGCTCTGATACCAATTGTAGGATCGAAGAGCACGTGAAAAGCTACCAGAGGGGGGTGAATGGTAGATTTAAAAATCTTACGCAGCAGAAACAAATAAACCCCAACCCTTTCGGCAGAAAAAACGATCTCTTAAAGAAATCATGTGTGAGACTAATATAAATGTGTTTTACCATGACAAAAGTGATGAATATCAGAGAGAATCAATTCACTAAGAAAACACAAAAGGAGTCACTCAAATCCGTTGAGAAAAACTCAAATTATGATTGAAAGATCAAAGACAGGTCAAACTGCCCTACCCGAGGAAAAACAGTTCTGGAATGCTGCAAAGAAACTCGTGTATATCATATACCACAAATCCAATGACCGTGAAATTTTTATATATGATAGATAATCAAGTTTTGAAGACAACCCAAAAAGAATCACGTCAATTGGATCTGTAAAACTCGAGTTATGATAAAACCACCGACGAAAGGTAGTGCTGTCCAGAAACTCGACGAGTAAAACTTGTCTGGAACAAGTCGGACGAACAAGGCACAAAAGTTCCTTCAAACTCCGGATTTTATTCAATAGAACACAAAAGGAACAGCCTCCAAAGTCGTACCCCACGAGCTCTGGGCTCCTTGCTTATATAACCAGCCCTTAGGCCAACCCAATATCAACTAGGACTCCAATCCTACTCATATCACGAATCGTAACTTTCCATAACTGCTCAGGATTCTTCTATACGCAGATAGAAGCAATCTGAAGACTTCCAATCTCTTTAGGAACTTATCCCACATTCCTAAACAACTCAAATTCGTTACCTACACGAAATCCTATCATAACAAAATCAAATCTTTCCATATTTGAGTCAAACCCGACTCAGCCGCAGCCTGAATCCATAACCTAGTCGGTTGGACCTTTCCGACCAACTGTTTACGTCCACATCTCTTCATCACGTCTCGGAACCTTGTAGCCACGTCCATGCACTCCTTGAACACATGCAAACATCTTCCAATGACGTCCACGATACCTTCATATGCATTGTTCTTGATTCAATCATGCTGCGCAACCTCCTGATCAGCTCAATCACAATTCCTCCTGAATTTGGTTGTTGGAACCTCATCTCCTCTCTGAGAATAGTCCAATGGATCCTGTCACCAGCCATGTCTTGAACTCAAGCAACACCTGCACTTGAATAAACAACCAATCCATACGAGCCCAAGTCCTCGACTTGACTCAAGTTAGTTCCGAACACAACACCTTACGTGAGCACCTCACATAAGCATGTTGCAAAGCATATCAAAACAAAATCATCCATATCAACCAAAACGCACCAAAAACTTAGCAAATGAATACTAAGCAATCTTTCCAAGAATATAAAAACAAGTTCAAAACTTTGCAAATGAAAAGCAGAAGTATTGCTGTCAAGTTCCGGACCATCCCACAGCAAGCCGGAGCTTGAGCCAGAGCTTACCAAAACTAGTACAATGAAGCACCTGCCGGAGCTTACCAAAACTAGTAGATCCTAGAACCGGAGCTTACCAAAAACTAGTCAAAACTAGTCAACCCAAAACCAGAGCTAGACAAAGTACGTCGGAGCTTAGCAAAAGCATTCCGGAGCTATCAAATATATGCCGGATCTATCAAAGACATGCCGGAGCTAAAGATAGAGCTCACCGGAGCTAACCAAAGCTAATCGGACCTAGCTTCGAACATAGCTGGAGCTACCCAAAACAAGTCGGACCTACCTTCGGACCTTGCTGTAGCTCGGAGCTAGAATCAGACCTTGATAAAAAGGTGATTTGGTGATATTCAAAACTTTTTATCATCAAAGCCAAGTATATTCACTACAAGCCAATGTATTCAGCACACATAGGTCTTACACCTGAGGGGCCAGTTGATGATGACCTGGCGGCAGGACCTTCAGAGCTGACTCAGGAGGTAGAAACTTCCGTGGCAGGAACTACCTCGGCGACGACCGAGGCACTCCCGGAGGGCGGCCCTAGTGTCGTGGAAGCTCAGGGGACCACTCTTGTAGAGTGGGACCCAATTGTTGTTCTGGAGAACCTGCTGGAGTCAGCGAAGAGGACCCCGGCAGGTCCGGAGCCAATCCCCATGTCGTTATCCATCAACAATGCCTGGTCCAGCCTTCGTCAGGTCCAGCTTGCATTTTATCATGACAGCAAGGCCCTCGAGGAGGAGCGCCTGTCGGTACCCTGCGTACCGAATACCCCTTGGGACTGCAAAAAGAGCAAAGGAACTCCGCCCATCAGTGTTGAAGACCTCCAAAGGCCCCACGTGTCACACAGAACCGGACCTGCCTCCCTTCTATGGTTATTCCCAGTGCCGCCACGTGTATCATTAAATCGGAGCTATATTCCACATATGAGAAAGCTCCGGACTAGATACCTGTGTAGCATCCCCGGACCTAACCCCCGACAGAGGGAAGCTTTGATACCGACACGTGTACAATAGCACCGGACCTACCCGTCCAAGACGGTAAGCTCCGGAGCTACCACGCGTCCAACCGTCGGACCTTCAACTTCAACAAGCAGACTGGTGGACCTCCAATAGCTCGGACCTTCAAGGGACAATAAAAGACTTCAAGACCCGATTAAGTGTCATTAATGCTATCTTAATGACACACGATCGAAGGGCCCTTAATACCAGTAACGCCACTATCAAGGCGTGTTACCACACTATTAAGGGTAATTAAGTGCATTAATTGTGTGTTAAGCGTCAAAAACCACCAAGGCCACATGTCGGGCCAGGCTAACGATGTAACGACCAGTCCTGGTACTATAAAAGGACTGGTCAAGCGATACACAAGGGAGAATTCCACAGAGGCTCACACACACTGAGGCGAGTCACTCTAGTCTCTCATACTCAAGCGCTCAGACACTCAATACAACAACAACACACACCCGTGGAGTAGGGTATCACGCTCAGGCGGCCCGAACCACATAAATCCTCGTGCCAACTCATCATCCTGTTCTGAATCTCTACGCGCCCACAACCGAACTACAAACTCTGCGGGCTGCTAACGATAGTACCAAGAGAATTGCCGGAATCACACTTCAACAGCTCGCACGCCAGGTAGGGGGTGCCCGAGATTCAAAGATGCTGAACTCTGCTGCTGGATTGTCCAACAGCAACCACGCTGAGCAACCTGCTGGAGGCAACCTGTCCAACATGCAGCAGCCAGCAGGTGATGTGGCTCCAGCAGGAGTCATGCCACCACTGCCACCATCTGCTCCTGCGAATCAAGCCGGACGTCGAGATGGGGCGTCTGCGTCGGTCACAGCATCGGCGAACAACAAACTTGAACACGCGATTAATGCCGCGCGTGCTCTTCTCCAGCATCCACCGCCTCCAGAAGCACCCCACAGTGCGATGGAGCAGTGGAGAGCTGATGTGGAACATCTGGTTGCAGCAGTAGCCGATGGCATCAGCAATCAAGGTCCTCCCCCCTCGGGGCGGGCCCCGTCGCAGCATCGGACCGTGTTGGGTAGACTTGGTCTGCACGCTTCACAGCACAGGAGTCGTGCTGCGTCTCAACAGGCGACGTCGCTACCTTCCGGGGCGCGACGTAGTCACCCGGTAACCAGGCTTTCGACTCACGATCTTCGGGCCGAGCTCGATCGTCGTTACTGTCAACAGGACGGCCGCGTCCACATTGAGCGTGCTCGCGAGAGGCGAGAGGCTCGGGACAGCCCTGCTCCTGAGGGAGTAGGAGGAGGTTGTTCTGCCTTGGCCATGCATCTATGCATGGTCAGATGGCCGCAGAAGTTCCGACCTCACCTGCCGGAGAAATTTGATGGGATTGTCAATCCCACCGAATTTCTCCAAATCTACTCCAATGCAATCCTTGCGGCTGGAGGCAATGAGGCCGTGGTGGCCAATTATTTCCCTGTGGCTTTGACTGGGACCGCCAGGTCTTGGTTCATGAGCCTTCCGCCTGACTCCATCAACAGTTGGGCAAAGTTGTGCAAACAGTTCACCGCCAACTTTGGGAGCTCATACACCCGACCAGGCACAAAACTGGACCTTTTTGCTGTCAAGCAGAAGGGGGGGGGGAGTCCCTGCGATCCTTCATCCAGAGGTTCTCCCAGGTACGGAACACCATTCCTTCTATCTCAAGCGCCTCTATTATTGTGGCATTCAGACAGGGCATCCGAGACAAGAAGATGTTGGAGAAGCTGATGACCAAGGAAGTCACCAGCGTCACGGAATTCTTCAGCTTGGCAGACAAGTGTGCCAAGGCTGCTGTGGGCCGTGAAATGCACGCCCAACCACCTCTGGAGGACAACAAAAAGTCCTCCAAGGGTGAAGCCGTTACCTCTGGGAGTGGCAAGAAGAAGAAAAAGTCCAACGGCAAGAAGAAGCCGTCGGCCGGCACACCCACTGCTGCAACTGCTGCAGCTCTGGGTGGCCGGGGGCCACGCCCCGAGAAATGACCTCGGCCGTCGTCTGAAGATGGTGGAAGATCCAAGATGTGGTGTCCCATGCATAAGATGAACAACCACAACTTGGAAGGCTGCCGAGTGGTCCAGAACCTCGCTGAGCGCTACAACAAGCATCGCGAAGAAGCTCCTTTCTGTCAAAGGGAAGGAAAACAAAAAGTTGATGAAGCTCCGGGTGAAGAGGAGTTAGGCTTTCAGGACCCCAAAAAGGTCTTGAAGGCTGTTTACACCTCCGTTGACAACGACTTCGACGTCTCCGACAACGAGCGTCGAAAGACCATGAACACCATCTTTGGTGGTTCGTGGGACAACACCTCCGCTATGTCCTCAAGACAATGCGGCGGGACATGGCCTTAGTAGCTCCCACCGCCAAGGCAGAGCCTCACCGGAAGTGGATGGACACTGCCATCACTTTTGATGCTTCGGACTGCCCTCAGAATATGATCGGAGCTGGCCAACTTCCTCTGATGGTATCTCCAACCATCAATAACATCCAGCTCCACCTTGTAATGGTGGACAGAGGTTCGGGGCTGAACCTCATAAGCTTCGAAGCTTTTGTCAAGCTTCAGCTCCGATCTTCGGACCTTCGTCCCTCACGACCTTTCTCCAGATTAGGTCCGGGGGCCATCACTCCACTCGGTGCCATTACTCTCCCGGTGACCTTCGGGACTCGGGAGAATTACAGGACCGAGGAGTTGGTCTTCGACGTGGCGCAGATCAACTTACCATTCAACGCCATCTTGGGTAGGCCAACCTTGTACAAATTCATGGCTGCTGCTCATTATGGCTACTTGGTGTTGAAGATGCCAACACCCATAGGTGTTCTCCGAACCCGCAGAGATCGCACCGCCGGGGTTACTGCTCTGGAAGAACTCCAAGCGCTTGCTACAGCGCAAAAGGAAGAATCCGGAAAGGAGCAAGCTCCAAAACCCCCCGAGCATTCGTAATCGAGGCTCAACCTCCGCACCTCGTGTGCAACCAAGTGGCGACACCGACATTCCCATCAAAGTCGTCCAAATTGGTTCCGACGCCGCTAAGACCACCCGTATACCACGAGGTTTGAACGACAAATAGGAACTCGCGCTCATCACTTTCCTTCGGGCTAATTTTGACGTGTTTGCCTGGCAACTGTCACAAATGACTGGGATCCCTAGGGAAGTGATTGAGCACAATCTGAAGATTTGTCCCGACGCTCGGCCTGTACATCAGAAGCCTTGGAGCAATCAGTAGAGCGACAAAACTTCATACATCAAGAAGTGAAGAAGTTGCTCGAAGCTGGATTCATCCGGGAAGTCTTCCACCCAAAATTGTCGGCAAACCCAATCGTAGTACCCAAGGCTGGTAGGAAGCTTCGGATGTGTATCGACTACACAATAATGAATAAGGCATGCCCAAAGGATCCATTTCCACTACCTAGAATAGATCAGATAGTGGATTCTACCTCCGGGTGTGAATTACTGTGTTTCCTAGACGCATATTCTGGGTATCATCAAATCAGAATGTCTAGGGAAGATCAAGAGCATACCGCCTTCAGAGAAGCTCCGGAAAGCTTCCAGGATTCTTGGTGAACCACCAAGGAATAGAGGCGAATCTGGCGAAGATTAAAGCTATTGAAGACATGCGGCCACCAGCTCGCATCAAGGATGTTCAGAAGCTAACTAGGTATCTAGCTGCACTCAGCCGGTTCATCTCAAGACTTGCGGAACGGTCGCTACCCTTCTTCAAACTATTGAGGAAGTCCAGACCATTCCAATCGTCTGAAGAAGCAAAAAAGGCTTTTCAAGAGCTAAAGCAGCTCCTCACCACTCTACCAACTTTGGTAGCTCCGAATCCTGGTGAGCCACTTCTGCTTTACATTTCGGCAACTGACGAAGTTGTCAGCATGGTCCTGGTTGCGGAAAGACCAGAACCAACTTTAGTTCAGGGAGCCAGACCCCTCTGGGAGGGTTCGAAGCTACCTGAAGGCGAGTTTGGGTCCCAGCCCCCAGACCAGGATCCTCAAGGCGAGACGCCAGAGGATCAACCTCCTTCAAGTGGAGGAGTTACTATTGCTGAACAAGAAGATCCTGACCCCTCTAGGAAGTTCCGGGTCACTTCAGAAGAAGCTCCGAGTTCTTCAAGCAAGAACCTGGAGGTCCCCGAAGAAGGTCTGGACCCCTCTGAGAGGGTCCGGGTTGATGAGGAGGAAGCTTCGGGCCCCTTCGGGAGGGTCCGAACAGTCCAGCGCCCAGTGTACTTCATCAGTGAAGTACTTCATGACGCCAAGACTTGGTACATACAGGTGCATAAGCTGCTCTACGCATTTCTTATTGCCTCTAGGAAGCTTCGACACTACTTCCAAGCTCACAAGATTTCAGTGATTACCTCTTATCCACTGCGCGCAATCTTGCATAACCCCAACTCTATTGGGAACATTGCAAAGTGGGCAGCAGAATTGGCTGAATTCGATCTTGAATTCGTCCCAAGACAAGCAATCAAGAGTCAAGCATTGGCGGACTTCGTGGTGGAATGGACCCCCTCCCCATCAAATCCTGGGGGCCCCAGTGAGCAGAAGCCAGAACTAAAGGTTCCAGTCTTCACCGAGCCTCACTGGACTCTCTACTTCGACAGTTCCGTGCAGAAGCAGGGGGCTGGAGCTAGAATCCTTCTCCTCGCTCCGACCAGGAGAAGGTCAAATACATGGTTCACCTTGACTTCAAGGCGACCAACAACATGGCGGAGTATGAAGCATTAATCTATGGGCTCAAGGTGGCACTATCATATGGTGTCAATCAGCTGTTGGCAAAGGGTGACTCGCAGCTCATAATAAAATAAGTAAAAGGTGAATGTTGCTGCAACAACCCTCAACTAGATGCATACCTACTTGAAGTCCCGAAGCTTCAGAAGGACTTCGACGTCCTGGATCTTTGCCATGTCCAGCGTCTCAACAATGCTGAAGCTGACGAACTCTCGACGAAAGCTTCAACCGGAGCTCCGGCTCTCGACGGAACCTTCGTCTGAAGATTTTCAAGACCAATAGCTCAGCCTGCCGAACTGAGCGAAGGGGGCGAGACGAGCACCTCGAAGCTGGCGATCCCGATGGCCCTGTTACCATGGCGTCCATCAAGGGTCGTAGATGTTGAAGGAAGCTCTGAGCAACCCAGCACGCAAGACTCAAATGCTCATGTTAGCTCCGATGCATGGATCTCGGAGATCCGGAGCTACTTGAAAGACACTTCCTTCCTGAAGATAATGTATCTGCTGATCGGATAGTCAGATTAGCTAAAAGATACACCTTGGTAGAAGGGGATCTCTATCGGCGTGGTGCCAATGGCATCCTATTGCGGTGCATTACAAGGGAAGAAGGTTGTGAGCTCCTCGCAGAAATCCATGGAGGCGAGTGTGGGAACCACGCGTCTTCCTGCATGTTGGTCGGTAAAGCCTTCCGGCATGGTTTTTTCTGGCCTACAACACTCCAGGATGCAACCGAGCTAGTGAAGGAATGTGAAGCATGTCAGTTCCATGCAAAGCAAATTCACACACCAGCTCAACCTCAACAAATGATACCTCCTACATGGCCATTTGCTGTGTGGGGGATTGATATCTTGGGACCTTTCCCAAGAGCTATCGAAGGTTACAAGTTCCTGTACGTTGCCATCGACAAGTTCACCAAGTGGCCGGAAGCAACTCCAGTTGTGACAATAAACAAGCAATCAACTATCAACTTCTTGCAGACCATAGTATGCAAATTTGGAGTCCCAAACAAGATCATAACTGATAACGGGACCCAATTCACAAGCTTTGCATTCCAAGGATATCGCAAAGACCTTGACATTCAGGTCAGCTATGCTTCTGTAGCTCACCCGACAAGCAAGGGCCAAGCTAAGAGAGCAAATGTGGAAATCCTAAAAGGACTCAAGACAAGACGCACACATATGAGCGCTTGAAAAAACATGGAGCCAACTGGATTGAAGAGCTTCCGCCCACACTGTGGGCCAACAGGACAACTCCAAACCGGTCAACTGGAGAGACACCCTTTTTCTTGGTGTACGGAGCTAAAGCAGTCCTTCCTCCGGAAATCACCTTGGGGTCGCTCCAGGTCCGGACCTTCAACAATGCCACGCAGGACCAACTCTGGCGTTAAGACTTTGACCTCGTTGAAGAGGGAAGGTGCCGAGCAGCTGTTCGAAATGCACGATACCGCCAAGCGCTCCGACGATATCATCAAAGGCATGTGCGTAACCGACAGCTCGAGGAAGGCGATCTAGTGCTACGGAGAATACAAACTCGAGAATGGTTAAACAAACTTTCCCCCAGCTGGGAAGGACCCTTCCGAGTGATCAAAGTATCCCGTCCCGGATGCGTTTGCTTGGCAATCGAGGATGGGACACCGCTTCCTAATCCTTGGAACATTGAGCACCCCCGTAAGTTCTACGCTTAATATCACAGAGGTGAGTCTATAATTACATGTGATGTAGGTTATAGCGTCATTGTACAGAATCGGGTAGCTCCTCCGGGAGAACAGTCGGACCTTTCCTAGAAGGTCCATAAAGTTTAGGCAACACTTGACACAGTCTCAGAACTAAAAGTGTAGCTAGCTACCTTGGGTCAAACGAGAAATGTAACACACTTAGTCTGGTTTCGTACCCTAAGAGTGTACTTGTTTCCCCTGTACCCCGGACCTATAGTGAAAGACATCATTATGTGAAAACAGACTCCACGTGCATTTATTTTGTACAGGCTCAATATTTTTTATTTTTCTCTTTCTTGTCTATAACAAAGTTGTGCAATTCTCAGGAACCTTTAGCTCGAACAACTCATGTATAATTCAAGTCGCTTTGTTAATTCTTTCGGGTCTTAACATTGTTGAGTGGCCTACTCGCCTGAATGCCGCTAGGCCAACCTAGGTCTGGAGTGTGCTATCGACTTAGCCTGGTCCTGCACCCTAAGTACGCTACTCTACCTACACCCCGACAGGCCGAAGTAAGGTGAGTCCAGGATACGATTGGACCTGAAGAACATAAGCAAATGCACTTGATTGTATAAAGAATTGCTGTCGACCTAAAAGTTTCTTTCGAGAATAGTAAGCCGCAATCGAGTTATAGATAAGAAACGGATTTTACTATTTTTCTTGACTTCAGTGTGCAGGAAAAATAAAGATCTCATGATGATGGTGGATGAAGCCGGAGCTATCAAAGCTCTGACACCTCCTAAGGTGGTCTGCTATCGATGTTTCAAACATTGATAGTAGGCGTTGCTGGAGCTACCAAGTTCCGGCAAATCCAGGGGGCCAGCTGTCAACGTGAAGAAAAGATGGTGGGAAGACTCCCCAGTGGGGTCTGTTGTTGATGCACCGCGTGTTGACAGTGGTCGCTGCCAGAGCTACCAAGCTCCGACAACCCCAGAGGACTAACTGTTGATGCTCTACGTGTTGACAAGGATCACTGCTAGAGCTACTAAGCTTCGACAACCTCAGGGGGCCCCTACTATCGATGACTTCGGACCTACAAACTACAAGTTCGAATCACATAAGTCTTCAACAAAATGCTACGTCCTTTTGGTACATGTTCGCAATCAGATTGTGTACATCTACTAGGGGGCCAAGTGGGACAAAGGTGTTGAAGACAAAAAATGAAATTCATAAAATTCTTGGATTTCATTAATCTGGAGACAAGAGATTACAAAATTGGAGAAAAGAAGAGAAGATACAAGCAGGAGCTACAAAGATAAAGTCCTAAATCCTATGGAAGAACGAGGCAACCTTCTGGGCAACCTCCGACACACTGGACTTGGTGGCATCTCCCTCTCCATCGATGGGACCTTCAAGCACTGGATCTAATGGGAAGTGAGGATCCCGGCTTGTGTAGCACGTCACCATGTACTCTGCGATGTTCTACGCAAGGTATTTCCCTTCAGTCTCCAATTGATCCGCGATGACATCGCCCATCTTATTGAGTTTGCTGCCCGCCGAGCTCAACACCTTCAACTCCATGTCCAGCTCCGGCTCCGGGTCATCTGGACGCACAACACTAAAACCCAGCAGCGTCAGCGCATCATTGGCTTTGCCCAAGAAATCCCAAACTTGTTGGGACTCTGCAGCCCTTGAGCCTCGCACCTCTTCCAAGGACCTCTTGGTCGCCGCAAGCTCTGAATCCTCTCGGGCAAGACGCTCGACCTCTTTGGCGTTCTGCTGAATCTTTTTAGCAACTTGCCTTTCGATTTTACCAAGCTCCTCTTCCCATATGTGGATCTTGTTCCAACGGTCGACCAAGTCTTTCTCTCGGCCCCACACTTTCTTCTCCCTGGCAACAATTTCATTCTCCCTCTTGGTGAGGTATTGTCCCTGCTGCCAAGCCTTCTTCTCCTCTTTCTCGCAGCACTCCTCCAGCTTCTTGGTGCACTCCGCGAGGCTTTTGTCACCCAGAGTCAGCCTCTGAGTAAGCTCCTCCTCCCTCTTCATGAGGTCATCCCGCAGCTCCAGGAGTTTTTGCTCTTCATCTTCGAGCTTTTTCTCCCGCTCCTCAAGAGCCTCTCGGAGCTTGACGAGACTGTCGTGGATGGCGCTCAGCTTCTCTTGGAGGTCATTCGCTGCTTCATTAGCAGCCATAGCCTGTTCGTGGATGGCCCAAGACTGGTCGTTGAGGGATCACACCATGATTTCCCTCTCATCCAGCAGCTGACCCCAGTACTCCAACTGGACCTTCTCCCTTTTCACCCACTCCTTGTCGTCAACCAGCCTATTCTGCGCCAGCTTGGTCTCAAATTGGAGCCGGTTGCGCCACCTCCTAAGGGTTTGGCGCTCCTCCTCAAGGGCCTTGCTGTCGTGGTAAAAGGCCAGCTGGACCTGACGAAGGATGGAGCAAGCATTGTCGATAGACAGCGATAGGGAGATTGGCTCCGCACCTGCCGGGGCCCTCTCCGCTGACTCTAGCAGGTTCTCAATAACAACAATCGGGTCCCACTCCACAAATCGGTCCCCTGAGCTTCCGCGGCACTAGGGCTGCCCTCCGGGATAGCCTCGATCGCCACCGAGGATGGTCCTATAGCAGAAGTTTCTACCTATGGAGTCGGCTCCGAAGGTCCCGTCGCGTGGTCATCAGCAACAGGTCCCTCAGGCGGGGGACAGGCAGCTTCGTCTTGGCACCCTGGCCTAGGCGCGGGTACCTCCGGAACCACCACCTCCGGGGCAGGCGTTCAAGATTCAGCTGGAGCTGAGGCCACTTCCGACTCTGGTGCTGGTGCCTCCACCACCGCGGGTTCAGGCACCGGCGTTCGACCTCTACTGGTTCGGGGGCTGGCACCTCCGCGACAACTGGCTCAGGCGCTGAAACTTCATCAACCACCGGCTCCACCGTCGGGGCTTCAAAGCCATCCCCTAGGGACGGAACTGCAGCTACCTCCGGCTCTGAGGCCGGAGCGTCCATCATCACAGCATCCAAAACCGGAGCTTTAACCTCCGGAGCTGGTGTCGCTGGTACATCTTCAATCCCGTGGTCCGGCGCTACCACGGGAGCTTCAGGGGATGATTCGAGGTCAAAGACCACGACAGCTGGCGCCGGAGTTGTCACGGCCTCAGCCACCACCTGGAGCAGCGCTGGAACTGGAGCCGGAGCCTTCGTCTGCGCAACATCAGTTGCTACTGCAGGAACCGGAGCTTCAACCTCTTTCTTGGGTACCCAGTGGATGAAGGAAGAAGAAACTCGAAATATGGTTACAACAAAAACAATCAACTGAGGTAAGAAATCAAAATTACCTTGGAAAGCTTCCGCTCCAGCTAGCGCATAACCTCTTCATCAGACGCTCAGGACCCGACCTTGTCGCCACTGGCGGAGTAGCTCGGGAAGGCTCCCCGGAGCTTGCTGCCGCCGTCAGTGACGTCTTGGTTGAGGCCCCCCTCGACTAAGAAGGACCCTCGGACCTAGAGTCTTAGTTGGACCTTGTACCGGAGTCACATGGCCAGAGCTGGCATCCCGAGGAGACGCTGATACTGGAGTAGGAGTCGCCGACGAAGACCTGCCCCGCCGGGGAGAAGGAGCTGTTGCGAATGGAGCAGGTCTGACGGACCTCCCGTCAGAGTGCTTCAACTTCCTCTTTCAGCTGGAGGGCTCCGCCAACTCTTTGCCCTTGCCTATGACTTCAGCTCTTGGCTTTGGGGCGGGAGCGGAGCCACCCTCGGAAGCTCCGGGGATTGCCAACTTGGTGGTCGGACGCCTCTCATCTTCACCAAGATCATCAAGCACCGACATCTTCCGCCAGAGCTCCCTGCTAAACTCCGCCTCCATGTTCAGAGGGAGGAAAGCCGCCGATGGAGTCAAATCATCGCCCTCGACGTCGATGCCGTGCTGGAACTTCTTGAGATGAAGCTCCAAATCAGCGCCTTCCAGGTTGGACTTCAAACCGATCTCGATCCGGTCGTCGTCCATCACGCTGTTAAGGGCCCAGGTGAGCTTCTCCCTCTTATTCAGCGGAGCCCATCTGTTGACCAGGAAGTTGCAGAACATCGCATGGGGGGTCACTCCTCCTTCCACACATTGGCAGATCCTGGTCAGGGCAGAGTTGAAGATGTCCGACAGCATCGGAACTTTGCTCCAGGCTTCAGTGTCGACGTTGGGAAGGCCTTTGGGCAGTTCCAGCTTCTTGTGCTCCTCTACCGTGATGACAATCCAATCCTTCTTCCAGTCGTCCCACTTGCCGGAATGGAACGACCTCAATTACTTGGACGGGCACTTCTTGCACTTCACAAAATAATAAAAGCCAAGGTACTCGTCACTCTTGCCGGTGGTGTGGATGGTGAAGAAGGTGCAGAAGAGCTCGACGCAGGGGGGAATACCCACTTACATCTCGCAGAAGTGGACAAAGGTCGACACCAGAAGAATGGAGTGGGAACCAAGGTGGTACAGCTGCAGACCATAGAAGTCTAACAACATCAAGAGAAAGGTGGAGAAAGGTGGGATCAGTCCCACCATGGCGTACGTAGAGAAGTACACCATGTCACCAGCGCGCTCCTTCTTGAACGGGAGCTTGCCGGCGCGGACCAGGTGGTTGAAGGAGTCGCTGGACCACCCCATGTAGGTCTGTACTTTCTTCAAATCACCATCGATCGTCAGGTGGCTCTTGCGGAGACCCAACTCCATCGCAGCACGGCGGGGTGAGAGAAGAAGAGCAAGCGAAAGTTTGGAGGATTTGAGCGCAAATTCAAATGAAGGCGTAAGGAATCCCCAAACAGTGCGCGCTTTCCTTCTTATGTAAACCCCCACAACGCTTGGATGAAAACCGCAGAGGAGCCGACGATATAGTTCAAAAACTTCACCCTACCAATGATAAGGGGGCCCGGGGCCACCTTGATGATCAAGTCGAGGTGCTTACCCCAGGAGAACGGCTGTCATCATGAGAGGCGGGAAGCCCAAGGGCGGCGGCCTGATAGGGCGCGCGAAACCAATATGGTTTTCGTATCGGGAACTGACGACCTTTAATTGCGCAAGATCCGCACGCTTAGATTTCACCTGCCGCATCCTGGATATGCCACGCGGCGATGGTTTAACTGCGAACCACCGCCCCCATGGCACATCCAAATACCCTTGAAGACACGGAGCGGAAATCGAAGGATGGACCCACCTCCAACAGAATGACTTCATCCAAAAGGTCTCTCCCAGAGGTGGGCCCAAGGGGCCACTGTCGGTACCCTGCATTCCAGATACCCCTTGGGACTGCAAAAAGAGCAAAGGAACTCCGTCCATCAGTGTTGAAGACCTCTGAAGGCCCCAGTGTTACACGGAACCGGACCTACCTCCCTTCTATGGTTAGTCCCAATGCTGCCACGTGTATCGTTAAAACGGAGCTATATTCCACACACGGGAATGCTCAGGACTAGATACTTGTGTAACATCCCCGGACCTAACCCCCGATAGAGGGAAGATCCGATACCGACATGTGTACAACAGCACCAAACCTATCCATCCAAGACAGTAAGCTCCGGAGCTGCCACGCGTCCAACCGCCGAACCTTCAACTTCAACAAGCAGACTGGTGGACCTCCAACGGCTCGAACCTTCAAGGGACAATTAAAGACTTCAAGACCCGATTAAGTGTCATTAATTCTATCTTAGTGACTCACAATCGGAGGGCCCTTAATACCAGTAACGCCACTGTCAAGGCGCGTTACCACACTATTAAGGGTAATTAAGTGCATTAATTGTGTATTAAGCATCAATAATCGCCGGGGCCACATGTCAGGCCAGGCTAACGATGTAACGACTAGTCCTTGTACTATAAAAGGACTGGTCGAGCGATACACAAGGGAGACTTCCACAGAGACTCACGCACACTGAGGTGAGTCACTCTAGTCTCTCATACTCAAGCGCTCAGACGCTCAATACAACAACAACACACACCCATGGAGTAGGGTATTACGCTCAGGCGGCCCAAACCACATAAATCCTCGTGTCAACTCATCATCCTGTTCTGAATCTCTGCGCGCCCACAACCGTACTACAAACTCCGCGGGCTGCTAATGGTAGTACCGGGAGAATTGCCAGAATCACACGTCGAAAGCGCCAAGCTCTTAGGAGGTGGCGCAACAGACTCCAATTGGAGACCAAGCTGGTGCAAACAAGGCTGGCCGACGACAAGGAGTGGGTCAAGAGGGAGAAGGCTCGGATGGAGTACTGGGGCCATTTGCTGGATGAGAGGGAAAGCATGGTGCGATCCCTTGACAATCAGTCTCGGGCTATATACGAACAAGCCCTGGCTGCTAATGAGGCGGCGAATGGTCACCAGGAGAACCTCAATACCATCCACGAAGGTCTCGTCAAGCGCTGGGGGGGTCTCGACGAGCGAGAGAAAAAGCTCGAAAAGGAAGAGCAAAAACTCCTGGAGCTGAGGGATGACCTCGTGAAGAGGGAGGAGGAGCTTGCCCAAAGGTTAGCTCTGAGTGACAAGAGCCTTGTAGAGCGCACCAAAAAGCTGGAGGAGCGCCGCAAGAGCGAAGAAGAGAAGGCATGGCAGCGAGGACAGGACCTTACCAAAAGGGAGGTCGATGTCACTACCAGGGAGAAGGAGGTGTGAGGCCGGGAGAAAGACCTAATTGACCGCAGGGATCGGATCCACGTACGGGAGAAGGAGCTTGGTGACCTTGAAAAGCAAGTTGCTGAGAGGATTCAGCAGCATGCCAAGGAGGTCGAGCGCCTTGCCTGGGAGGGTTCAGAGCTTGCGGCAGCCAAGAGGTCCTTGGAGGAGATTCAAGGCTCAAGGGCTGCAGAGTCTCAACAAGTATGGGACTTCATGGGCAAAGACGATGTCGCGCTGGCACCGCCGGGCTTTAGCCCCATGCGTCCGGACAATCCAGAGTCGGAGCTGGACCATGTGTTGGGGGCGCTGAGCTCGGTTGGCAACAAACTCGGCACGATGGGCGATGTCATCGCGGATCAGTTGGAAACTGAAGGAAAATCCCTTGCGCGGAACATCGCAGAATACATGCTGACGTGCTACACAAGCCGGGATCCTCACTTCCCACTAAACTCGGTGCTTGAAGGTCCTATCGACAAAGAGGGAGACGCTGCAAAGACTAGCGTGTCAGAGGTTGCCCAAAAGGTCACCTCATTCTTCCATAGAACTTAGGAATTTCTCCTTTTAGCTCGCACTTGTATCTTCTCTTCTTTTCTCCAATTTTATAATCTCTTGTCTTCAGATGAATGAAATCCAAAAAAATTTATGAATTTCATTTTTTGTCTTCAACCTTTGTATTACTCGACCCCCCTGGTAGATGTACACAATTTGATCGCGAACATGTACCAAAAGGATGTAGCATTTTGTTGAAGACTTGAGTGCTTCAAACTTGTAGAGTATAGGTCCAAAGTTTTGTTGCGTCGACAGCAGGGGCCCTCTGGGGTTGTCAGAGCTTAGTAGCTCTGGTAGCAACCACCATCAACACGTAGAACGTTGACAGCCGGCCCTCTGGGGTTGTCGGAGCTTAGTAGCTCCGACATCGTTCACCATCATCATGAGATTTTTATTTTTCCTGCTTACTAAAGTCAAGAAAAATAGTAAAATTCATTTGTTGTCTATAATTCATTTGCGACTTACTATTCTCATATGAAATTTTAGATCGACAACAATTCTATATAGAATCAAGCACATTTGCTTATTTTCTCCAAGTCCAATCGTTTTCTGTACTCACCTTACTTAGGCCTTCCGGGGTGTAGGTAGAATGGTGTACTTAGGGTGCAGGACCAGGCTAAGCCGATAGCACACTGCGGACCTAGATTGGCTTGTCGTTCAGGCGAGTAGGCCATTCAACAATGTTAAGACCCAAAAGAATTAACAATGCAACTCGAATTATATATGAATTGTTCGAGCTAGATTTCTTAAGAATTGCACAACTTTGTTATAGACAAGAAAGAAAAAAATGAGCCTGTACAAAATAAATGCACGTGGAGTCTGTTTTCACATAATAATGTCTTTCATTATAGGTCCGGGATACAGGGGAGACAAGTACACTCTTAGGGTATGGAACCAGGCTAAGTGTGTTACATTTCTTGTTCGACCCAGGGTAGCTAGCTACACTTCTAGTTCTGAGACTGTGTCAAGTGTTGCTTGAACTTTGTGGACCTTCCTCGAAAGGTCCGGCTGTCCTCCCGGAGGAGCTACCCGTCTCTGTACAATGACGCTATAACATATATCATATGTAATTACAGACTCAACTCCGTGATATTAAGCGTAAAACATAAGGAGGTGCTCAATGTTCCAAGGATTAGGGAGCGGTGTCCCATCCTCGATTGCCAAGCAAACGCATTCGGGACGGGATACCTTGATCACTCGAAAGGGGCCTTTCCAGCTGGGGGAAAGTTTGTTTAACCCTTCTCGAGTTTGTATTCTCTGTAGCACTAGATCGTCTTCCTCAAGGTGTCGGCTATGCACATGCCTTTTGTGATAACGCCAGAGCGCTTGGCGGTATCGTGCATTTCGAACAGCTGCTCGACACCTTCCCTCTTCAATGAGGTCAAGGTCTTCACGCCAGAGCTGGTCCTGCGTGGCTGCGTCGAAGGTCCGGACCCGGAGCAACCCCAGGGTGAGTTCCAGAGGAAGGACTGCTTCAGCTCCGTACACCAAGAAGAAGGGTGTCTCTTCGGTTGACCGGTTTGGAGTTGTCCTGTTCGCCCACAAGGTGGGCGGAAGCTCTTCAATCCAGTTGGCTCCATGTTTTTTCAAGCGCTCATATGTGAGCGTCTTGAGTCCTTTTAGAATTTATGCATTTGCTCTCTCAGCTTGGACTTTGCTTGCTGGGTGAGCCACGGAAGCGTAGCTGACTTGAATGTCGAGGTCTTCGCAATATCCTTGGGATGCAGAACTTGTGAATTGGGTCCCGTCGTCAGTTATGATCTTGTTTGGGACTCCAAATCTGCATACTATGGACTGCAAGAACTTGATAGCTGATTGCTTGTTTATTGTCACAACTGGAGTTGCTTCTGGCCACTTGGTGAACTTGTCGATGGCGACATACAGGTACTTGTAACCTCCGACGGCTTTTGGGAAAGGTCCCAAAATATCCATACCCCACACAGTGAATGGCCATGTGGAAGGTATCATTTGTAGTGGTTGAGCTGGTGTGTGAAATTTCTTCGCATGGAACTGGCATGCTTCAAATTTCTTCACTAGCTCAGCTGCATCCTGGAGTGCTGTAGGCCAGTAAAAACCATGCCGAAAGGCTTTACCGACAAACGTGCAGGAAGACGTGTGGTTCCCACACTCGCCCCCATGGATTTCCACGTGGAGCTCGCGTCCTTCTTCCCTTGTAATGAACCGCATTAGGACGCCGTTTGCACCACGCCGATAGAGATCCCCTTCCACCAGTGTGTATCTTTGAGCCAATCTGACTATCCGGTCAGCAGATACATTGTCTTCAGGAAGTATATTGTCTTTCAAGTAGCTCCGGATCATCAAGATCCATGGATTGGAGCTAAATTGAGCTTCTAAGTCTTGCGTGCTGGGTTGCTCGGAGCTTCCAGCAGCACCTATGACCTTTGATGGACGCCATGGTAACATGGCCATCGGTACTGCCAGCTTCGAGGTGCTGGTCTCGCCCCCCTTCGCTCAGTTTGGTAGGCTGAGTTGTTGATCTTGACAATCTCCGATCGAAGGTTCCCTCGAGAGCCGGAGCTCTGGTTGAAGCTTTCGTCGAGAGTTCATCAGCTTCAGCGTTGTTGAGACACTGGACATGGCAAAGATCCAGGACTTCGAAGTCCTTCTGAAGCCTCTGGACTTCAGGAAGATAAGCAACTAATTGAGAATTGTTACAGGAGCATTCACCTTTCACTTGCTTGATGATGAGCTGTGAATCTCCCTTCACCAACAGTTGTTTGACACCATAAGATAGTGCCACCTTGAGTCCATAGATGAGGGCTTCATACTCCGTCATATTGTTGTTTGCCTTGAAGTCAAGGTGAACCATGTATTTGACCTTCTCCTCGGTCGGAGCAAGGAGAAGGATTCCAGCTCCGGCCCCCTGCTTCTGCATGGAGCCATCAAAGTAAAAGAGCCCAGTGAGGCTCAGTGAAGACCAGAACCTTAGGTCCCAATTTCTGCTCACTGGGGCCCCCAGGATTTGATGGAGAGGGGGTCCATTCCGCCACAAAGTCTGCCAATGCTTGACTCCTGATCGCTCTTCTTGCGACGAATTCAAGATCGAACTCGACCAATTCCGCTGCCCACTTTGCAATGTTCCCAGTAGAGTTGGGGTTATGCAAGATTGGACGCAGTGGATAAGAGGTTACCACTAAAATCTTGTGAGCTTGGAAGTAGTGATGAAGCTTCCTAGAGGCAATAAGAATTGCGTAGAGCAGCTTATGCACCTCTAGGTACCGAGTCTTTGCATCGTGAAGTA
Organism: Tuctoria greenei; assembly: GCA_036927565.1. NCBI lineage: Eukaryota > Viridiplantae > Streptophyta > Magnoliopsida > Poales > Poaceae > Tuctoria > Tuctoria greenei. Next base: position 173,226,243 of record JAYESD010000004.1, on the reverse strand, counting down.
CTTCACTTATGAAGTACACTAGGCGTTGAACTATCTGGAACCTCCTGGAGGGGCCCGGAGCTTCCTCCTCATCAACCCGGACCCTCCCAGAGGGGTCCAAACCTTTTTCAGGGACCTCCCAGTTCTTGCTAGAGGAACCCAAAGCTTCTTCTGAAGTGACCCAGACCCTACCGGAAGGATTCAGATGTTCTTGTTCAGCAACAGTAACTCCTCCATTTGAAGGAGGTTGATCCTCTGACTTCTCACCTCGAGGATCCGGGTCTGGGGGGTGGGACCCAGACTCGCCTTCAGGTAGCTCCGGACCTTCCCGGAGGGGTCTGGATTCCTGAACTGGAGATGAATCTGGTCTTTCTACAACCAGGACCATGCTGACAACTTCGTTAGTTGCTGAAATGTAAAGCAGAAGTGGCTCACCAGGATTTGGAGCCACCAAAGTTGGTAGAGTGGTGAGGAGCTGCTTCAGCTCTTGGAATGCCTTTTGTGCTTCTTCAGACCATTTGAATGGTTCGGACTTCCTCAATAGATTAAAGAAGGGTAGTGCCCGTTCCGCCAGTCTTGAGATGAACCGGCTGAGGGCAGCTAGACACCCATTTAGCTTCTGGACATCCTTAATGCGAGCTGGTGGCCGCATATCTTCAATTGCTTTAATCTTCGCCGGATTCGCCTCTATTCCTCGGTGGTTCACCAAGAATCCAAGAAGCTTTCCGGAGGTAACCCCAAAGACACACTTGTCTGGGTTCAGCTTTGTGTGTGTAATTCGCAACTTGTCGAAGACAGCTTGCAATGTGTCAAGAAATGACTCCTAGTTCTTGATCTTTACGACGATGTCATCAACGTACACTTCCACTACATCTCTAATGAGCTCTCCAAAAGTTTTGTACATAGCTCGCACAAACGTTGAAGCAGCGTTTTTGAGACCGAATGGCATGGTAGTGTAACAATACAATCCATCTACTGTGATGAAGGCGGTATGCTCTTGATCTTCCCTAGACATTTTGATTTGATGATACCCAGAATATGCATCTAGGAAACACAGTAATTCACACCTGGAGGTAGAATCCACTATCTGATCTATTCTAGGTAGTGGAAATGGATCCTTTGGGCATGCCTTATTTAGTGTTGTGTAGTCGATACACATCCGAAGCTTCCTACCAGCCTTGGGTACAACGACTGGGTTTGCCAGCCATTTTGGGTGGAAGACTTCCCGAATGAATCCAACTTTGAGCAACTTCTTCACTTCTTGACGTATGAAGTTCTGTCGCTCTACTGATTGCTTCTGAGGCTTCTGATGTACAGGCCGAGTGTCAGGATAAATCTTCAGATTGTGCTCAATCACCTCCCTAGGGATCCCAGGCATTTGTGACGGTTGCCAGGAAAACACGTCGACATTAGCCGGGAGGAAAGTGATGAGTGCGAGTTCCTATTTGTCGTTCAATCCTCCTGATATACGGGTGGCCTGAGCAGTGTCGGAACCAATTTGGACGACTTTGACGGGAATGTCGGTGTCGCCGCTTGGTTGCACACGAGCTACGGAAGTTGAGCCTCGATGACGAATGCTCGGGGGATTTGGAGCTTGCTCCTTTCCGAATTCTTCCTCCTGCACTGTAGCAAGCGCGTGGAGTTCTTCCAGAGCAGTAACTCCAGCGGTGCGATCTCCGCGGATTCGGAGAACGCCTGAGGGTGTTGGCATCTTCAACACCAAATAGCCATAATGAGCAGCAGCCACGAATTTGTATAAAGCTGGCCTGCCCGAGATGGCGTTGAATGGCAAGTTGATCTGTGTCACGTCGAAGACCATCTTCCAAGTCCTGTAATTCTCCCGAGTTTTGAAGGTCACTGGGAGAGTAATGGCACCGAGTGGGGTTATGGCCCCCGGACCTACTCCTGAGAAAGGTCGGGAGGGATGAAGGTCCGAAGGTCGGAGCTGAAGCTTGACGAAGGCTTTGAAGCTTATGAGGTTCAGCCCCGAACCTCTGTCCACCATTACGTGGTGGAGCTGGATGTTATTGATGGTCAGAGATACCATCAACAGAAGTTGATCAGCTCCGATCATGTTTTGAGGGCAGTTCGAAGCATCGAAGTTGATGGCAGTATCCATCCACTTCCTATGAGGCTCCGCCCTGGCGGTGGGAGCTACAAAGGCCATGTCCCGCCGCATTCTCTTGAGGACACGACGAGAAGTGATGTCCCACGAACCACCAAAGATGGTGTTCATAGTCTTCCGTTGCTCTTTGTCGGAGACGGCGGAGTCGTCGTCAACGACGGTGTAAACAACCTTTAAGACCTTCTTGCGGTCCTGAAATCCTAACTCCTCTTCAGCAGGAGCTTCGTCGACTTTTTGTTTTCCTTCCATTTGATGGAAAGGAGCTTCTTCCCGGTGCTTGTTGTAGTGCTCGGCTTGGTTCTGGACCTCTCGGCAGTCTTACAGGTTGTGCCTGTTCGTCTTGTGTATGGGACACCACATCTTGGAGCTGCCACCGTCTTTAGACGACGACCGAGGTCGTTTCTCAGGGCGTGGCCCCTGGCCACCCGGAGCTGCGGCAGCTGCAGCAGTGGGTGTGCCAGCCGACGGCTCCTTCTTGCCGTTGGACTTTTTCTTCTTCTTGCCACTCCTGGAGGTAGTGGCTTCACCCTTGGAGGATTTTTTGTTGGCCTCCGGAGGTGGTTGGGAGTGCATTTCATGGCTCTCCGCAGCCTTGGCACACTTGTCTACCAAGCTGAAGAGTTCTGTGACGCTGGTGACTTCCTTGGTCGCCAGCTTCTCCAGCATTTTCTTATCTCGAACGCCCTGCCTGAATGCTACAATAACAGAAGCACTTGTGATAGAAGGAATGGTATTTCGTACCTGGGAGAACCTCTTGATGAAGGATCGCAAGGACTCTCCCCCATTTTGCTTGACAGCAAAAAGATCCAGTTCCAGGCCTGGTCTATGTATGAGCTCCTGAAATTGGCGATGAACTGTTGGCACAACTCCGCCCAACTGTTGATGGAGTCAGGCGGAAGGCTCATGGACCATGACCTGGCGGTCCCAGTCGAAAACATAGGAAAATAATTGGCCACCACGGCCTCATATTCCTGTAGTGAAGGATAGCGGTGGAGTAGATTTGAAGAAATTCAGCAGGGTTAACAGTCCCGTCAAATTTCTCCAGCAAGTGAGGCCGGAACTTCTGCGGCCATCTGACCATGCGTAGGTGCATGGCCAAGGCAGAACAGCCTCCTCCTACTCCCTTAGGAACAGGGCTGTCCCGAGCCTCTCGCCTCTCACGAGCACACTCGATATGGACGTAGCTGTCCTGTTGCCAGTAACGACGATCGAGCTCTGCCCAGAGGTCGTGAGTCGAAAGCCTTGTTATCGTGTGAGTACGTCGCACCCCAGAAGGCAGTGATGTCGCCTGTTGAGATGCAGCACGCCTCCTGTTGTGCGAATCTTGCGGACCGAGTCTACCCAACAAGGTCCGACACTGCGATGGGGCCTGCCCCCGGGGGGGGGGGGGGGGGGGGGGGAGACCTTGATTGCTGATGCCATCGGCTGCTACTACAACCAGATGATCCACATTAGCTCTCCACTACTCCATTGCACCCTGGGATGCTCCTGGAGGCGGTGGATGTTGGAGAAGAGCACGCGCAACTATAAGCGCGTGTTCGGGGTTGTTGTTCGCCGATGCAGTGATCGACGCAGACGCCCCATCTCGGTGTCCGGGTTGATTCACCGGAGCGGACGGTGGCGGCGGTGGCATGACTCGTGCTGGGGTACAGCACCTGCTGGCTGCTACATGTTGGAGGGATTACCTCCAGCAGGTTGCTCAGCGTGGTTACCGTTGGATGATCCAGCAGCAGAATTCATCATCTTGGAATCTCAGGCGCCCCCCTTCCTGGCACACCAAATGTCAGAGTCTGGTTCTAGCAATTCCCCCGGTACTACCGTTGGCAGCCCGCAGAGTTTCTTAGTTCGGTTAGGGCGTGCGAAGATTCAGCACAAGATGGTGACTAGACACGAGGATTTAAGTGTTTCGGGCCGCCTGAGCGTAATACCCTACTCCAAGGGTGTGTTGTTGTTGTTGTATTGAGTGTATGAGCGTGAGAGAGCGTGAGCCAGAGAGAGCCCCTTGAGCGCGTGTGTCCGCCTCAGACCAGCCTCCCTCCGTGTACCGCTCGACCAGTCCTTTTATAGTACAAGGGCTAACCATTACATCGTTAGCCTGGCCCAACATGTGGCCCTGGCGGTTACTGATGCCTAATACACAGTTAAATGTACTTAATTCCCCTTTATAGTGTGGTAACGCGCCTTAATAGTGGCGTTACTAGTATTAATGGTCCTATGATCGTGTGTTATTAAGATAGCATTAATGACACATAATCAGGTCTTGAAGCCTTTAATGTCCCTTGAAGGTCCGAGCCGTTGGAGATACACCAATCTGCCTGTTGAGGTTGAAGGTCTGGCGATTGGACGCGTGACAGCTTCGTAGCTTACCGTCTTGGACGAGTAGATCCGGTGCCGTGGTACACGTGTCAGTACCGGAGCTTCCGTCTATCGGGGGTTAGGTCCGGGGATGCCACACAGGTATCCAGTCCGGAGCATTCCCATGTAGAGATTGTAGCTCCGGTTTTATGATACACGTGGCGGCACTGGGACTAACAATATGAGGGAGGCAGGTTCGGTTACAAGTGACACGTGGGATCTTCAGTGGTCTTCAACTCAGATAGGTGGAGTTCCTTTGCACTCTTTGCAGTTCCAAGGGGTATCCGGTATGCAGGGTACCGACAGGATCCTTCACTGAAATTTGTTTGTATGAACATATTTGTATTATTTATACATGTATGAATTTTGTTAATTTTTTTAAAGCATTCCAACATGTCTAAATTCAATTTATCCATCATTCTAACTAAATTCTCATATACATATGAGGCATTCATCAAATTATGAACACACATTCATTCAATTTTTTTAAAAAAAATCTGAAAAATTCATAGAGGTTGGTATGATGAATAAAAATGTCCATTGAAAAAATAAATGAAAAATTATATCCATCAAGATAGAAAAATGAAAAATAGCAAGTGTTATATGTTTTTTTATGTTCTGACCAATTTCAAAAGATTTATGAAGTGAAATTTAATGGTAACCTTTACTAATCAATAATATTACGAGAAAGTGGAATTTTGCCTTTTTAAAGGCCCCACATTTAATCAAGAATATTAAATAAGAAGAAGTAAAGATCGTCTCAGGCGATTGGTACTTAATAACCATTTGAGAAAATGAATATTAATATATGAAAAAAATATTAATTAAGCTTACGTAAAGATCTTCTCAGGTAGTTGTTACTAGATAACCGCTTGAGAAGATGTTTATCTCAGGCGGGTTTTACTTACCAACAGCCTGAGATAATTGAATCTTCGCATGCAGCTGGTAAGTAAAACCCACCTGAGATAGCCATCTTCTCAGGCGGTCGGTATTTAACATCCGCCTGAGAAATTAGGCGTCTATATATGCCCCTTGGCTGCGTTGGAAAAACCTAACCCGGGCGAAACACTTGGAAGCCGTCCGGCTGCCAAAATTTCGTTTGCCGCCAAGTGTTCGCCGCTATCGTCGCCGAGCTTCGCCGTCGCCGCCGAGCTTCGCCGTTGTCCATTTGCTTTGCCCTCGTCACTTCCAGGTACGCCGAGCGAGGCCATTGCCGTCGCCGCGGCGAAGCCATTGTTATGTACATAACAAGGGTAGGACCAGGTGGGCTTCCCAAAGAACCACTGGATTCAGTTACCAAGTACCGTAATGCATGCAGTTTCTTGTTAGGGAGCTCGTGCCGATCACAACCGAGAATTGGAGGAAATTACCCGAGCAGACCAAGAATGAGTTGTGGTAAAGGATAAAGAAACAATTCAAGTTCCCGAAAGGCACAGAAGAAGCTATAAAGAAAGCAACATTGGTCTCTTGTGGCAAGAAGTTTCATGGCTGGAAGAGTGAAATGAATGCTTATGTTAAGGCCAATAAGGTCCCTAGCCCGAGGAAGATGGGAAAAATCACACAAGCTCAGTGGCAAGAGTTTGTTTGTTAAAAGACCACACCTGATTCTAAAAGCTCTAAGTGCAACTAGGTCAGAGCTTGCCAAAAAGAACAAATACCATCATCGCTTGGGGTCTGCCGGATATGCCCCCAAAGTCCAGAAATGGAATAAGATATTAGACAAAATTACCAGTAAGGGCAATCGTCACCCATTAGAAGGCTACGATGAGAGAACTCGGTGGTGGGTCTTTGCTTGGTCAGGTTTGACCAGCGAGGGCAAACTTGAAAAGCCCGACTCGGTGAATGAAGTAGAGGATAAAATGAAAGAAGTAATTGAAAAGCACAAAACAGTCTCTTCAAGCCGAAGAGGGAGAATGACCAACTTACCGCTATCTTAGGAAACTCTGAACACAGCAGACGGGTTCGAGGAGTCTCTTCTCAAATGTCTTTGCTAGATGGTTTCCCTAAAGATAAAGACACGTATAGAAGATGTGAGAAGTTTAAGAAAACACTTGATGAAATGATCGTTCAAAAGGTCAAAGAAAATATGCAAGAAATAATGGAACAACTTAGACAATCAGGACAATTAGTGGCACCGAGTATAAGGATGGTTCCGGGGCCAAAGGAGAAATTAGTATCTCCAACTGCCTACCCTAGCAGCATTGGTTCTGTGTCAGGCTCAGGGTCAACCCATTAGTTCGCTGTCGATGATATTGCTCACGACAAATCTTGTCGCCTTCTTGTCCCGATCAGCAGAGCAGGGAACAAAACCAAACAGGTTGCCACTGCTATGGCAAAGCTTGATTGTTACTTCAACGGGAATCCACTTTTGTTGTATTATGCTGTGGTGCAAGTTCTTCAGATCATTGATAATGATTATGAAGATTATGAAATAGAACGCATCACACATGAGGGGATCGCGACTCTGGGGCAGGCTATCAATGAATTAATCCTTTGGCACTGACGGGATATCGTGTTGGACGATGAGCCAATTTCTAGCCCCGTCGCATCTCAAAATACTGCAACCCCATCTTCTAAGGAAAAAGTCCAGGAAGATCCACTCCTAGTCCAGGAGGATCCACTCCCCCTATGTCTCAGCAAGGATGATAGTAACCTTGCTAAAAAAGATATCCAAGAGCAACAAGTTGGACAACAGCTTCAAGCAGTACCAGAGCAAGCTGTTGCTAGTAAAGAGCAACCAGTTGAGCAACAACTTGAAGTAGTACTAGAGCCAGCTGCTGGGAGTAAAGAGCAATTAGTTAAACAACAGGTTCAACAACAAGCCAGTGTACAACTTCCGACGACTACTCCTCGATCATCAGTGCCTATCAAAGTTAGCTCATACAAAATTAAGAAACCTCCATCATAAGTGTCAAAGTATTTGGAAACAATGAAGGAAAATATTAGAAAATCGAGTGCATCTGGTGAGATCATGCACATTATTATTGCACCTACAAACATGACACAATGTTTATTTGTTTGGGATCCTGGCTCAAGTGAATATGCACTCTTATTTGATGGGCAAGATCAAGATGGCGCACTATGTCGGCCACCACCTTGGCCTCCTCCATTCATGCATACAAGAAGATTCGATGGTGTTGCACATTTGGACCAACACATGAGAAGAGATGAACTTGATCCGAGGACGACTCCAAGTCAAGAAGGGGAGAATGATGAGGACATCACTTCTATGGATACAAACAAGACTCCATTGAACATACAAGATGCAATCAATAGAGTTCAAACACAACAATTAATTTTAGAGGTGAACTCGTTCTTATATATTTCCTTATATGTTTTTGAGCATAGATTGCTACTTAATGATTTGTTTGTGATTAGGATCCATGTAGAGGTTCAAGGAGTACTTGGAGGGAGTATTAGGGACGTGGAAGACCAGAGAATTCGTTCAAAGAAGATGGAAACCGAACCAAACTCCAAATCGTATCCAACTCGGAGTCCAGGAGAAGTACGCACTAAAACGGACGCCCAGGACGCATACAAACTCCGTTTTGGACGTTCTACATATGAACGGAAAGGGGAGAGGATAAAATTTCTAATGGCGCTGGTCCCATATCAAAATTCCTTCGGAGTCGACGGGAATCGTCGAAAGAAAAATCGAGTTCAGAATCTGTCAGGGTGCTGCGCCATCGTATTGGGCCATTGGGCCTTGTATCAAGTCTAAGTCCATTATTTTCGTGTGTTAGGGTTAGGTCACGACCCCAACACCCCCTTGGAAGTCCTCCCACCTATATATACTCCATAGTAGCCGCCATGAACAATTGGGTTTTGCTTAGATCAATGATATCGCCGTTCTTCGGTTTGTGAAACCCCAACTTCGCAATTTCAGATCGTGTCTACCTTGTTCTTGCTTGTGTTCTCGGTTGCACTTGCAGGGATTAGCCTTCTTGGCGAGGTCAAGCGTGTGCAGCACGGTTGATAACCAATGGAGCGGTGGTGTAGTGATTGCAGGGGTTGTTCGTGTTCTACTCGAGAGCCTCGGATCATCAACGTCGAGATCTCCACATCAATCGACTTATCCATTACCTTTCGGAAGATCGGGACTCATCTTTTTCCTATCAGAGGTCCTCGACAGCACCCTATAGCGTAGCTCCTTCTATTCCGAGCGAAAAACATGCAAAACACACAATTCAATCAAATAATGCTCATATAGTACTCAATATGACATGTCACAGCATGATTAATGCAATTATGAGATAAAACTTGTTAATGGGTTGCTTTTAATGTTTACTAACTGTTTCTAATAGTTTTTAACAAGTTTGGACATGTTTTGAATTGATTCCAGTCGATTTGGAATTAATCCAGCATAATTCAGATTCAGAGGCCGGACAAGTCCGGTGCCAGGGCCGGACTAGTCCGCCCTACGTAGAACCACCGAGTTAGGGTTTTCTTGATCTACGAGAGTTTGGAGAATTGGGGTTGAATTCACGTGGGAAAGAGAAAGTAGAAGGTGTACCACGTGATTATGAAAGTTAATCTAGGCAATCCCTTGTGAGTTTTGGACGATTGATGACAAACAAATTAGAACCTAATGAATTTGTTGAGATGATTGCAGGTTAAGCAAAATGAGAAAGTTTGGTGCACTCAAAAAGGTGAAAAATGAAGTGGTGCACAAAAGAGAAAAGCCCAACTGACAACTGAAGCGCAAAGTAGATTTAAATGTATAGGATGTGTGTGAGAGACATATCCCAACAGCTCAAGTCTTTGCGTAGGGGTAAGAGATTAAGAACACCTAAAAATTCACTTAGCACCGGACTAGTCCGTTCCTATACTGGACTAGTCCATTAAACTCTCTGTTGTCCAAGTACACTGTGCACCGGACTAGTCCGATTGCGGACCGGACTAGTCCGTTAACCTTTCTGGAATCCAAAAACAAAGTGCACCAGACTAGTCCGATCATGGACCAGACTAGTCCGTTAATGTCTCTGTAAATCCCTTTTAGTGCACTCCGTATATGTCCCTCCAAAGGATAGGACTTGTCCGATGAACTCTCTTATGTTCAATAACACATAGCATCAGACAAGTCCGTTCTTGGATCGGACTAGTCCGTTCAACTCTCTGTAGTTCAATTACACATGGCACTAGAAAAGTTCGGACACCAACCAGACTAGTCTGGTATACCTCACACAATTAGGGTTTCTAGTGTGCTGCATTTCACGCCGACTTTTACGCAGCACACCGAACAAGTCCGGTACCCAGTACGGACTAGTCCGATCATCGGGATTTCTAACAGTAACATTTTGGAAACTCTATAAATAGGAGATCCACAGCCCCAAAATCGTAACTTTCAAATCCTACTGTCAAACTCATAAACCCTAGTTCCGCCGCCTGTGAGGACCGGAGTCCACACATTCCAAGAATCACAATTGGGTCGTGCCGTGCAATGCGGCACCCAACAGCACACAGAAAAAGATACATCATATTACATAAAACAACATAGTATTATACAAGCTTTGTCTTTTACAAATAATATACATTTAAATACACTATAGTGGAAGATAAGTTCATAGCTCTCGACACTCAAGCCTAAGCTATGCAAAAGTTATTCCGTTCAACCCTAGAACGGAATCACACTAGCAGCACACAGAAAACATCACGGCAGCGTGCAGGGTTCCCACTCGGCCGTGTACCCCAACGGGGTCAACGCCTCACCCGCGAACCCTTCATCATAAACGTCATCATCTGCAGCAAAAACTTAAACTAGCAACCGTGAGCACGAAGGCTCAACAAGACTTAACCGTCTCCACTAAGTATGAAACTCTATATGCAGGATAAACGTAATATAGGACGGCAGTTTGCAATAAAAGACTCGCCTAAATGTTAGTCCTTACTTTCAGCTTTTAGCAACAAATCAAAGCTTCATGAATCTGAAATTTAGTGAACAATCTGATCTAAACATACAATCATCAATACATGATTATTCCATAAAGCATGATTCAATAATATTCAGCTCCAAATAATTAACTACATCATGACTCAGTGAACAAGCGGTACTCAATAACCGTGAGGGATGACGACTTAAATCGATATACACCTGCAGGGATACCCGAATAGCACGACACATACACCCACACTCGGAGCTGCGATGGCACACTCCACTGATGTTATATGTGGCATCCTTCCACCCGCTACCTACACGCCGAACCGGTCCCACCGCTACGAGCAGGAGGCCCCCACACGGAGTACGATGTACCCGCTAGCAGGTTTACACCTTGTTGCTCTCAACCCACACCTATAAGGCGGTTGGATATGCCTCGACGCTAAGGTGGACAAGTTACATCGGTTTACTGGGTCCCATATATCTAGTATGCCTTCGGTACATTCAAACTTGCTCAACAGGGCCGCACACGGATCGATTCTTGACCGACACAGGCACAATTACAGCTCACATGCCCCTATGTCCTGCTGCTCCCACTCCATGTCCGGTCTCATATTTTTCCAAAATGTGAATCTCTCACTCGACCAATCCCGTGTGAAACCAATTTCTGAACTCACAAGTAGATTCCAACTACTCGACTTCTACCGAAGCAACTACAACATTAAACATAGCATGGACACATCAAGGACTTAATCATCTACCCTTCTCTCATGGGTTTTCTGGTCATGCATGTGGCAAACTCCATGAAAATCCTAGACTTAATGCACATACATCCTAAACCATATAGTGTGATACAAATAAAATTTAAAACGCTGTTAAATACAAACCAGGGCTTGCCTTGCTGCAAGATGGGAGTAAAGTTAGTCTCTGGATTGATGAATTCCAATGGCTCCGGAGTCTCCTCGAGCTCGGCAACTATTCGATATGTAAAGAGAAATGCAATTGAATCAATATGGGTTTTATTACATAGCTTAAAGGAAAGACAGTTAAGTATATTAAAAGATGGCCACTGGTCCTAGAAATTTTACAGAGGACACTAGACACTATGGGTGAGGTTCTGGACAAATTTGGTCTAAGTTCATGGAAGTCTCTTTTGTATAAAATTCAATGTACTTAACCCTTCCCAGAATTTTCATGGGTAAACTGGGACTTTAACATGGCTAAAAGTTGGTTTTCTGTTTAGAGGAGGTCAAGAGTGACTCAACAAAATTGGTTTCACAATTTTCTAAGAAATCTACTGTGAGATATTGAATTTAGAAGTTTGGACAAATTTCTGAAATGTTTCTGGACATTTTGGATTTTTGAGGTACATAGAGCTTGGAAACACAATTTGGCTATCCAAATGAACTCAAATGGACCCGAAATTTTTACTCAAACTCAAGGGAATTATTTGGAATGATGTGGACAAATTTTAGAATTTGTGAATTAATGGAGCACCAGTAATTAATTCCAAAGTCATTTTGTTCATGGAATTATTGAGGATAATTTATGGATTTTCATGCAGATACAAGTGAACCACTTGAAAGTACAGATCATCCTGGTTCTGACAAAGTTTATTTGGGAATTTTTGGACAAGTATTCTAGGAGATATGGATTTTCCAAGTTTGAACCAAAATCTGGAATTTAAATGAATGGCTGACAGTGGGGTCCACGGTACAATGCTTTCTTCAACCTCCAGACAGCCCGACCTGTGGCATCACAGAGACTTCCCTCGGCCGTTCCCGTGCTGGGGGCGATAAAAGAAAGTGCTTCAAAAACAAGAAATGATCCTAGGACCCGGGAACACATGCTGGCAACATTGGCAGGTGCGGCAGCAATGGGAACGGTTCTGCCGACTGTGGGGGCGGCTGCAAGCTCGGCGGCGCCATGGACCCGGTTAAAGAAGAATGGAACACGCTCGGATTTTTGATCCCACATCACCACTGTACGTTGGGAAAAACGAATCCATAACCTAATCGTGGGGAAACCAACTGGAACATTGATCTCGCCGGTGAACTGCGACTGTTTGAGTTGAAAAGGGAAAACTTGTGTTTCAGTATGATGGCTTGAGCATTGTGACATTGTTTTCTTTTTTTTGGTTTCGCAACATCAACAGAAAGACGATATTCAATGGAATTGAGTGATAATTACGGGTGCACAAGGAATTATCTCAAAACCTAATCTCGGTTTTCATGAACATGCCGGTATGAAACTTGGGATTAGGGTGGCTACAAGTGGTTAAAGGCTAAGAAATTATGCAGGAACCGACAGTGAAACATGGCGAACCTTCTTGTGGTCTTGGTGGCGCGTGAGGTGAAATAGTTCGACGGGAACACAGAAGCGACCGAAGGAACAGAGCTGCCATCGCCATGGCGGCCATGAAAACGCCAAGAATGGCGCCGATAGAGATGGGTATGTCCAAAACTAAAATTAAGGAGCTGGGCAACAAACTTGCGAAGATGAAAGCACAACGAAAAAGGGATTATCTTGGCACTGAATCCGTCGGCGCATAAAGAAGAAACAGTGGTGATCAGAAAGAACAACGAAGCTCCCTCCAAGGAGACGGCCCGGCGTGGCATCGCTCGCTCGCGTCAATGATGCACTGAGGAAGGTTGCACACTTGTCTGCAGCTCCAGAGAGCAGGGAAAATATCGGAACAGGGCCGTCGACATTGAGGCAAAGAGATGGCGACGGTGAAGGAAACCACTCTGTTTTTCTTGTAGTCCAGTGAAGAACATAGACCACCACAGGAACGTGAAGGAAAACAGCAAGGAATCTTTTGGCTGGTTAGGCCTCAGGTGCTGGCTAAAGAATTTAGTAGGGGGCAGCAGCTTGATGCTGAAGAACAGCGCACGTGACTTGAGAGCAGAGTCAAGAGAGAGACAGAGAGAACGGTGAGCACGGTTCCGAAGATGAGAGCAAATTTTGGGTGTGCCGTGACCAGGCAGGTTTGGATTGGGGAGGTGGCACATGCAAGGAATTTGCTGGCGCTCTGTGAGAGCAAGCCAGAGGTGGTAAGCTGCCTGGGTGAATGACACAAGGGGCCCACTAAATTCTCTTCCCTATCCACTTCCTTACTCAAATATCTCAGCTAAAACAATTCAGACTTGGTTATAAATTTGACCGGGCACTAAGTAAAAAATTAGAAAGATGGTGATAAACCAAATTATGTAATTTCAAAGTTGAATTTTTTTTTGCAACTGATATGTGGGGTCCACCTTTCCCTATTTCCTTTTTTTCTAAAACCATTTTCAGCTGGTAATTGATCTCTAAAAATGTTGAAATTTGATAGGGTAGCTTTTTATAATATAGAACATTTATATGTGAAATAATTTCTGAGAATTGACCTATTTGATTTTGGAATTCAAATTTGAATTTGAATTTAGCCTTTTGCTCTTGCTTTGAGGTTTTTTTGTATTTTCTTTCTAGAACCAGTAGTACCACTGAATCATTTATTTTAATTATTTTGTTCGCTTTAGTTCACAGCTTTTGTTAAATTAAACTTAATGTTCAAATAAGAATGAATTTTTAACTTCATGTATTTGAATTCTTAACCAGCACTTGTACTTAATCCTCTGCTCTTTCTCTTATAAATCTTTTCCAGACTTGAATTGCACATTAAAAATTTTGGGATTGTTACATCCCTTCCCCCTTAAAGGAATCTCGTCTCGAGATTCCGCTTCTGATATGGTTTCCTGGAATGTGTAGTTAGTCCAGGTTATTAAGTAAACTAGATTGTTTGGCTTTTCATGACTTGATTTTTCTTATTGCAAGACTAATTCTGATGCTCGGCGTGAACTAGACCACACCTTCAAGTTTGCATCATCCTGAGGTGAAGTTACATCGACATCTTAAGATCTTCTTTACATCAAAAAATGAAGTAACCTCTTTTGGAGTGGAGACACTTAGGGTTCTATACTATTTAGCTTCCTTAATTCTTGACGTTCTTCTTATGAATATTTTTTTTCGGAGAACAACTCTTGTTCTTCACTCTCTTGAGCATCTTGACTGTGTGAACTCTTTGTAGTTTCTTTCTACTCTGGCTTTTGTAACTGAATGCTTAAAGCTTAGTGCAGTATTTTCCAATCATGAATCTAGGCAGTTTGGCAAAATTAAACCACGAATCAATAACCTCGTCCACATCGGGTTTCTCAATTAGGTAGTCAACAATCGGATCACTTTGCTGGGACATAGGAGTAGTAAAAATTTTCCCTCTTATGTGGTCAAAATAGCAAGGTCACTAAATGTATGGAAACTACAAGGTTTCTGGACATGTCAACGTCACCATACAATACGAGTCAAAGAGTTCTGCAAGATCAAAAATAAGATGACAATCTTGCGAACATAGAGAATCAAGACATTTATTGAGGTTGATTAATTATAGAAGAACCTTACAAATCAGGAGTAGTAGTGTTTCTCAACCACGATAATTGAACCTATACAAGTCAAGGATGAAGGTTCAACTCCTAGTTGGACTGCGATGGTGATTGAGTAATCGGTTTCCCCGGTATTACTGAACCAAGATAAAGCAAGTAAGGTGATGATTACTTAGAGTTGGAAAAGCAATCACTATTATTAGATAATACCCAAGTCTTTGAATGGAGATACACATTCTTGCTCAAAATTACTTATGACTCATGTATCATGATGCATCACAAATCGGATGATGTTATGCAGACACGATGCAATCCCGCGGGAAATTATGCATAAGGTATGGTGCAATCATTTTTGTAATTTGAGCAAAAATATGTATAACGATTCAAACACGGTAAGCATTATCTCAATTTCACTATGCTTGAATCAACTTGATCATGCGATGTGCTGAATAAGGAATGCATTACTCATATCTTGACCAAGGTTGCAAAATTCAAGTTTAGCCAAGGATGTGAGGAATGGTGAGCAAAACACTACACAATCTTAACCTTTGAAAACTTGTATACATTCTAATTGACCTATTTCTTTCTTTATCTATGCCCTTGCTGCACCTGCGGAGTAACGGCTTCATATCTGCCTAAGCAATCAACTAAGTAAGTTTATCTCGAGGGTGTAATACCACTAGGCATAGGATTGAGTCTACTAGAGTTATCCTTAATGGTGGTGCTTCACTTAATCTTCTCTTCAATCATGTAGTGGTGCTTGATGTATTCCTTGATAGCAATAAAGGAGTTGAAGCTGTACCCCCCTTTTTGAGAGTCCGCATTGTGCTTGAAGTTTGATACTATTGAAGATATAATCTCACTTGATCACTTTGGTTGTTGAGATGTTGCATTGTCCAAGAGATTGATGATTGAACATTTAAGTTTCTTGAGCGCACTCGTTCCCCTTTAAGTTTTAACTAGGAGATTGACAAACTTACTCTAAATAATCTTCATGGGGTGGTGATGTTCAGCTCCATGAAGTGAAACCAAAGTTGAATGAATTGGAATTTTCAAAACTGATGCTGCTAAATACCTCACTGTCAGATTGACCAGTTTGCACTAAACCGATATTTTGAGCTAGCTAACGGTAGAATCAGCCCTGGAATTGAAAAACAAAGATGGAGTTAACTTCAACACCTCTTCAGGAAATATTGGTTTGCCACCAGATCAGTTGGGGTTAAGGAGATATGACGTTGCAAAGTTGACAAACTTTCTAGAGACTTGCAGCAGCATTCCATTTGAAGGTACCCACTTTGATTCATTTGTTTCATACACTTATGCTCCAAGTTCAACCAAGCTCGAAACTACAAAGTTGTATCCTGACTCGTAAGTTTTCTAAAAATGTTTCATAAGCCTCTTAGTGATTTTTAGTTTGTAAGTTATGAGAAAATTATATAAATGTACAGAAACTATGTACAGAATTAGTGTTTCTGACAGATCCTATTGTTCTAGACTTTTAGCCAATTTAGAATGGGACTCTGGTCTTAGAATGAATAGGAAGATTGTAGGGAACTTCCAAATATTTCCAAAAAGTTTTCATTTGACTTTATAGCATTTCTCGTTGAAGAGATATGGATTTTTAAAGTTGGACAAAAGTCCCAGATTTTTGGGAAATTTTGACAGCACCTCCTTTGTATATGGCTGGTTTAAGCACAGATATACAGATAGATAATATCAGAATTTAACAACATAGTAAATTAAAAAGTTGTAATATACATCATGAGGATTCTATAACTGTATCATATGAAGTCATTAGAGTTTTCTACTAGGAAATACGATAGAAATTGTGACAGGTACAGAAATGGTTCCAGTTTCTGTCCAGATTTGGCAGAGTTTGGAAATTTGAACTTTTCACTAGGTTACAGGAAGATTCTGCTTTGGGGATGAACATAAGAGTTTTATAGGACTATCTAATATTTACATGCATGTAAGATACACCTTCATTGGAGTTTTATACTGGGTGATATGGTTTCTCAAAGTCAGGTCTTGTTCTGGCAGAAACAGAACACTCTGTTTTTGATTTGGTGACTTCAAACCCTACTCCAAATTTGAAAACTTAGTTCAAACTCAGAGATCGATAGCTAATATAAGTAGTTCTACATCATCTCAGTTCCATTATACAGAAAAGTGGGTAATGCATCATGGAGTATATGTCGGTACTACGTGCCTCACAAAGTAAATATTCTAAGCCGGTATTCCGGCATACGTCTCAATGGCGGCCTTAATGACATTCACTCGCAAACGATTTCTAAGCGCAATACGATCACGTGGTCAGTGTACCTGTCACTACACAAACTACTGATCAATCATATGGTGTCGTACGACACAGTCCACATGGGCGAACAATTCACAATAATATATATTAAAGTAAAAACATTCGTCCCGTATCATTCCATACGGGCCACCCCGAGTTAAGCTACGTCTCGAGGTACATGACCGGATTTTCTACCACCCGACAGGGTCCCACGTCTTTGCATAGTGCTGCACTAGTAGGAGGCGCATCGGGTTATGTCCCAGCCGACGGGGGCTCCCACTAATTTTAAAGCACATTGGGGTACCGCATGTCATATGTTCTCAGAAACATGGAAAGTTTTAGAGACTCATATTGACATTTACGTGCAAAGTCACGGAAACAATCACATGCTACCTCTCGCATGGTGAGCTTACCGCAATTGATCCGCTTGCGGTGGCGTACCTTACCTCTTACCTGACATCGGAGCATCGTTACAGAATATAATAACACATAAGTTAGCTCTGCCACCTTAATTAACTATGCTAATAATAATCCTTATGTGGGCTACTATCGATTCCTCACCAAAACCTAAATTTTTCTTGTAATACGATAATTTTTAAGTGCGCTATTTCCAATGCGGCTCTGATACCAGGCTGTGGGGACCGGAGTCCACACATTCCTGGAATCGCAATTGGGTGGTGCCATGCGATGCGGCACCCAACGACACATAGAAAAAGATACATCGTATTACATAAATAGTATTATACAAGCTTTGTCTTTTACAAATAATATACATTTAAATACACTATAGCCGAAGATAAGTTCATAGCTCTCGACACTCAAGACTAAGCTATGCAAAAGTCATTCCGTTCAGCCCTAGAATGGAATCACACTGGCAGTACACAGAAAACATCACGACGTCATGCAGGGTTCCCACTCGGTCATGTACCCCGACGGGGGCAACGCCTCACTGGTGAACCCGTCATCATAAATGTCATCATCTGCAGCAAAAACCTTAAAATAGCAGCCGTGAGCACAAAGGTTCAGCAAGACTTAACTGTCTTCACTAAGCATGGAACTCTATATGGAGGATAAACATAATATAAGACGGTAGTTTGCAATAAAAAACTCGCCTAAATGTTAGTCCTTACTTTCAGCTTTTAGCAGCAAATTAAAGCTTCATGAATCTGAAATTTAGAGAACAATCTGATCTAAACATACGAGCATCAATACATGATTATTCCATAAAGCATGATTCAATAATATTAAGCTCCAAATAATTAACTACGTCACAACTCAGTGAACAAACGGTACTCAATAACCGCGAGAGACGGCGACTCGAATCTGTATACAACTGCAGAGATACCCGAATAGCACGACACATACACCCACACTCGGAGCTACAAAGGCACACTTCACTGATGTTGTATGCGGCAACCTTTCACCCGCTACCTACACGCCGAAGCGGTCCCACCGCTACGAGAAGGAGGCCCTCACATGGAGTACGACGTACCCGCTGGCAGGTTTACACCTTGCTGCTCTCAACCCCCACCTATAAGGCGGTGGGGTATGCCTCGGCGCTAAGGTGGACAAGTTACATCGGTTTACTAGGTCCCATATATCCAGTATGCCTTCGGTACATTCAAACTTGCTCAACAGAGCCGCACACGGATCGGTCCTTGATCGACACAGGCACAACTACAGCTCACAGGCCCCTATGTCCTGCTGCTCCTACTCAATGCCCGGTCTCATATTTATCCAAAATGTGAATCTCTCACTCGACCAATCTCGTTTGAACCCAATTCTTGAACTCACGAGTAGATTCCAACTACTCGACTTCTACCGAAGCAACTATAACATTAAGCATAGCATAGACACATTGAGGACATAACCATCTACCCTTCTCTCATGGGTTTTTTGGTCATGCATTTGGAAAACTCCAAGAAAATCCTGGACTTAATGCACATACATCCTAAACCATATAGTGCGATACCAATAAAATTTAAAACACTATTAAATGCAAACTGGGACTTGCCTAGCTGCGAGACGGGAGTAAAGTTAGACTCCAGATTGATGACTTCCAATGGCTCTTGGGGTCTCCTCGAGCTCGGCAACTATTCGATATGTAAAGAGAAATGCAATTGAATCAATATGGATATTATTACATAGCTTAAAGGAAAGACAGTTAAGTATATTAAAGGATGGCCACTGGTCCTGGAAATTTTACAGAGGACACTAGACACTATGGGTGAGGTTGTGGCCAAATTTGGGCTAAGTTCATGGAAGTCTCTGTTGTATAAAATTCAATGTATATAAACACTTCCCCGAATTTTCATGGGTAAACTAGGACTTTAACATGGCTAAAAGTTAGTTTTCTGTTCAGACGAGGTCAAGAGTGACTCAACAAAATTGGTTTTACAATTTCTAAGAAATCTACTGTGAGGTATTGAATTTAGAAGTTTGGACAAATTTCTGAAATGTTTCTGGATATTTTTGATTTTTCAGGTAGATAGAGCTTGGAAACACAATTTGGCTATTCAAATGAACTCAAATGGACCCGACTTTTTTACTGAAACACAATTTGGACCCTACTTCCCTCAACAAAATGGGGTGGACGAAAGGAAAAACAGAACGCTGATTGAAATGGCGAGGACAATGTTGGATGAATACAAGACATCGGACCGGTTTTGCGCCAAAGCAGTGAACACCACTTGTCCCGCTACAAAATCGGTTTTATCTTCACCGACTCTTGAAGAAAACACCATATGAGCTTCTCACCGGTAACAAACCAAATGTTTCATATTTTAAAGTATTTGGTTGTAAATGTTTTATTCTGAACAAGAAACCATGGACTTCGAAGTTCGCTTCAAAATCTAATGAAGTATTCTTGCTCGATTATGATTAGAATGCTTATGCCTATCGTGTCTTCAACAAAGTCTCTGGCCTTGTTGAAGTAGCACGTGACGTAGTCTTCGATGAGACTAACAGCTCCCAAGTGGAGAAAGTTGATAAGGGTGTGCTAGATCAAGAAGAAGCCCCATGTGAAGCGTTGAGGAAAATGGCCCATGGTGATATTCTACCTCAAGAGCAACCAAAAGACTCAAGTGCACAAGATGAACCTCAACAAGGAAGCAATGATCAAGGGGGAGCTCATGCACAAGATCAAAATCAGGAAGATCAAGAAGATCCATATAACCACGGAAGCAATGATCTAGGGGGATACAATGACAATGAAGACAATGAAGATCAAGCAACTTCACAAGTTCCTCACCCAAGAGTACATCAGAGTGTGCAACGAGATCATCCCGTCAACAACATCATTGGAGATATTGCTAAGGGAGTAACTACTAGATCTCGCATAACAAAATTTTGTGAATATTACTCTTTTTTTTTCTTTTCTGGAACCATACAGGGTAGAAGAAGCCCTAAAGGATCCAAATTGGGTGATTGCAATGCAAGAGAAGTTGAACAACTTAAAGAGAAATGAAGTGTGGGAACTGGTGGAAAGACCAAAGGTGAACTTTGTTGGAACCAAATGGGTCTTTCGGAACAAACAAGATGAACATGGAGTGGTAACGAGAAATAAAGCAAGACTTGTGGCTAAAGGTTACTCACAAGTCAAAGGTTTGGACTTCGATGAAACTTTTGCTCCCGTATGAAAGCATCTAGGCCCCCATGAGGTATGGTTTCGGTGATTAATGACAACCATTGGATTTTACTAATGAATTTGTGAATGCAAGGTCCCCATAATCACTCAATCAAATGAAATCTATATGTCATTGGAGACCCATATACAATCACTTTATGAGATCAAATCAATGATATGAAGACAAGAAGTGAAAGCTCTTATGTCAAAGTCATTCAACCACAATTGATGACACTTATGTAAGACCTATGTGTGCTGAATACATTGGCTTGTAGTGAATACACTTGGCTTTGATGATAAAAGTTTTTAATATCACCAAAACACCTTTTTATCAAGGTCCGACTCTAGCTCCGAGCTACAGCAAGGTCCGACGATAGGTCCGGCTTGTTTTGGGTAGCTCCGGCTATGGTCCGGCATCTTAGTAAGGTCCGAATAGCTTTGGTTAGCTCCGGTGAGCTTTATCTTTAGCTCCGGCATATTTTCGTTAGCTCCGGCATGCTTTTGCCAAGCTCCGACTTACTTTGTTCTAGCTCCGGGTTTTGGGTTGACTAGTTCCCACTAGTTTTGATAAGGTCCGGATCCAGGATCTACTAGTTTTGGTAAGCTCCGGCAGGTGCTTCTTTGTACTAGTTTTGGTAAGCTCCGGCAGGTGCTTCATTGTACTAGTTTTGGTAAGCTCCGGCAGGTGCTTCTTTGTACTAGTTTTGGTAAGCTCCGGCAGGTGCTTCATTGTACTAGTTTTGGTAAGCTCCGGCGCTAGGTTCTACTAGCTCTTGTTAGCTCCGGCTCAAGCTCCGGGTTGCTCTGGCAAGGTCCGGAACTTGACTGCAGTGTTTCTTGTTAGCTCCGGCTCAAGCTCCGGGTTGCTCTGGCAAGGTCCGGAACTTGACTGCAGTGTTTCTTGTTAGCTCCGGCTCAAGCTCCGGGTTGCTCTGGCAAGGTCCGGAACTTGACCGAAGTGTTTCTGCTTTTCATTTGCAATGTTTCGTACTTGCTTTACTTGTTAGGAAAGATTGCTTAGTATTCATTTGCTAAGTTTTTGGTGCGTTTTGGATGATACGGTTGATATCGTTTCTACTGTGGTTTTGCAACATGCTTATGTGAGGTTCTCATGTAAGGTGTTGTGTTCGGAACTAACGTGAGTCAAGTCGAGGACTTGGGCTCATATGGATTGGTTGTTTGTTCATGTGCAGGTGTTGCTTGAGTTCAAGTCATGGCTGGTGACGGGATCCATTGGACTAATCTCAGGAGGAGATGAGGTTCCAACAACCAAGTTCAGGAGGAACTGTGGTTGAGCGGGTCAGGAGGTCGCGCAGGATGATTGAATCAAGGGCAGTGCATATGAAGGTCGAAGGAAGGTGTTCACACGTATGCATGCGGTGCATGACGTGGCAATATGATTCTAGAGATGGATTATGGAAGGAAGATCTGATCGGAAGGATCGGATCGTATCGGTTGAAGACTTTGGCTGCGGCAGAGTCGGTTATGGCTCGGTATGGGAAGTATCGAGTTGGTTATGTTAGGATTTCGTGTGTGTCACGAAATTGAGTTGTTTAGGAATGTGGGATACGTTCCTAAGGTGTTTGGAAGTCTTAAGATTGCTTCTATCTGCGTATAGAAGAATCTTGAACAGTTATGGTAAGTTCCGATTGTGATCGGATTAGGATTAGAGTCCTAGTTGTATTGGGTTGGCCTAAGGGCTGGTTATATAAGCAAGGGAAGGCCAAAGCTCGTGAGAGACGACTTTGGGGCTGTTCCTCTTGTGTTCTATTGAATAAAATTCGTAGTTTGAAGGAACTTTTGTGCCTTGTTCGTCCGACTTGTTCCAGACAAGTTTTACTCGTCGAGTTTCTGGACAGCACTACCTTTCGTCGGTGGTTTTATCATAACTCGAGTTTTATTGATCCAATTGACGTGATTCTTTTTGGGTTGTCTTCACAACTTAATTTCCTATCATCTGTCAAAATTTCACGGTCATTGGAGTTTTGGTTTTTGATCTATACGAGTTTCTTTGCAGCATTCCAGAAACTGTTTTTCTCGGGTAGGTCAGATTGACCATAGTCTGATCTTTCGATCATAACTTGAGTTTTTCTCGATGGATTTGAGTAATTCTTTTTGTGTTGTCTTCGTGATTCTCTCTGATATCTATCACTTTTGTCACGGTGAAACACGTTTAGATTAGTCACATACACGATTTCTTTAACAGATCGTTTTTCTGCCGAAAGGGTTTGGGGTTTTATTGTTTCCGCTGCGTAAGATTTTTAAATCTACCATTCACCCCCCCCCCCCTCTGGTAGCTTTTCACGTGCTCTTCGATCCTACAACTTAATGCTTGACAACCATCAGAAGTACATTTCCAACAAAAGTCTAAGAGGTCAATCGAGCAAGACACAAAAGAATCACTTAGAAACAACTCGAAGCAAACAAAATCAACTCACCGGATCAACCGATGATTTCTGAGAACAACACATCGGTCGAGTTGGTTCAGCAGAAGAAGAATACCTCAGAACAAAGCACTCACCGGATCATCCGATGTTAAGGGCTAGGCTACATCGGTCCATCAGTACAGTTTGTAATATCCTTGGACCAAGTGTAGCACCGGATCATCCGATGTACAGAAATATACACATCGGTCAATCACTCCAGTAAGCATCAAGTTTGAGTCAATTCTGGAGGAAGAGCCATCGGATCATCCGATGAGAAGACAAGTGCAACATCGGTCTAACAACGGTCATATCTGACACAATGAAGTCAGCTAAAGTAAACTTGACCGATGATAACTAAAGGGGAGACATCGGATCATCCGGTGTTCACAGAAAAGTTCTATCAGCCTACTTTTCCAACGGCTATTTCGTGGAGGCTGGCTATAAATACCCCCTAAACCTGTCATTTTAACAAGTCTTGATCACCAGACATTCTCAGCACATCCACAAGCGTTCAAGACCAAGAGCCATCACTTCTACATCATTTCGACCACCTACACACCAAGAGATAGGCTAGATCTAGCTAGAGAGAGAGCTTGTGTGCCTCCATTCTGGGTGAGTGGAATCTCTAGGATAGTGAGAGCCTCAAGGGAGTGCCCCTTGGTGTTTGTAACTGTGAGAGACTTCCAGAGCTTGCCAAGGCATTTGTGGAAGCCCAGAGGGTCGAAGTTGTACAAGGCTTGACCTCCACCTTGTTGAGGTTGGCAAACTGAGAAGAATAGTGGAGATCCCTCGTCTCGGTGACTTGGGTGTGGCTAAACCCTTTGGTGGGTGCCACAACGTGGATGTAGGAAGATCTTGACGATCTTGCCGAACCACGGGATAAATCCTCGTGTCTCCTCGGGAGTTTGCATCCTCTTCCTCTCCCTTACATTTATGCATTTTATATTCTGTGAAGTTGCTATTTACTTCAATGCATAGATAGTTTGCGTGGGGAATTGGGCTTTTAGGAATTAAGTTTTATTGTTTAGATTTTTGAAAAGAAGCCCAATTCACCCCCCCTCTTGGGCATTTGATCCTTACACCGTAGCTAGACTTGAGTCCATTCGTATTTTATTTGCATATGCTACTCACCATAATTTCAAGTTGTATCAAATGGACATCAAAAGTGCCTTCCCCAACGATCCGATCAAGGAGGAAGTGTACATGGAGCAGCCATCAGGATTTGAAGATCAAGAGTACCCCAACCATGTCTATAAATTGCATAAGGCTCTCTATGGCCTCAAACAAGCTCCTAGAGATTGGTACGAGTGCCTTAGAGATTTTCTGACTCAAATGGATTTAAAATTGGAAAAGTCGATTATACACTGTTCACAAAACACTTTGATGATAATCTATTTGTATGTCAAATCTGTGTTGACGATATTATCTTTGGATCTAATAATAAGTCTTTTTGTGAAGAGTTTAGCAAGATTATGACAAATAGGTTCGAGATGTCGATGATGGGCGAATTGAAGTTCTCCTTGGTATTCCAAGTGAAGCAATTAAGACAGGGCAGGTTCATAAGCCAAACCAAGTACACACAGGACATCCTCAAGAAGTTCAATATGGACAAGGCCAAGCCCATTGAGACACCCATGGCAATTAACGGACATCTCGACCTCAATGAACATGGTCCAAATGTGGATCAAAAGGTATATTGGTCTATGATTGGCTCATTACACTATTTATGTGGATCTAGGCCAGATATCATGCTTAGTGTGTGTATGTGTGCAAGGTTTCAAGCCGCACCTAAAGAGTGTCACTTAATAGCTAAAAAAGAATCTTAAGGTACCTTGTGTACACACCCAACATGGGCCTTTGGTATCCCAAAGGATCCAAGTTTAACATGATAGGTTATTCCGATGCCGACTATGCAGGATGTAAAGTCAATAGAAAGAGCACGTCAAGGATCTGTCAATTTCTTGGCAGATCCCTAGTTTCATGGTCATCTAAAAAGCAAAACTCCATTGCTCTTTCCACAGTCGAAGCAGATTATGTTGCAGCCAGTATTTGTTGCGCACAACTACTTTGGATG
The DNA here is from genome assembly GCA_036927565.1 of Tuctoria greenei. Taxonomy (NCBI): domain Eukaryota; kingdom Viridiplantae; phylum Streptophyta; class Magnoliopsida; order Poales; family Poaceae; genus Tuctoria; species Tuctoria greenei. The sequence continues at coordinate 173,201,073 of JAYESD010000004.1, read as the reverse complement.
CGACAAACTCTAAGGGACTATGGTTACAATCTGAACCACATTCCACTCTTATGCGATAATGAGAGTGCTATAAAAATTGCACACAACTCAGTAGAGCACTTAAGAACTAAGCACATAGATATTCGTCACCATTTCCTAAGAGATTATTCATTAAAAGGTGATATTGAAATTTCACATGTTAGGACTGAAAAACAACTTGTAGATATTTTCACCAAGCCATTAGATGAGAAAAGGTTTTATGAGCTATGAAATGAGCTAAATATACTTGACTCTCAAAATGTGGCTTGAAACACTGCATATCAGATTGTGATTTCAATCTTTACTCATTTTTGCTAAAATTTGCTTCTTATCTTGATTTTCTCTAGAAAACTATTTAAATGAGTAATTCTTGGTGAATTATAGCCGTTGTATGGTTGTTGATTTCTTACTGGTCATGTTCATCAGGATTATCTGTAAAATAATGTCCTTTAGATCACTATTAGATCAAACAACCAAAATCTAGTTGTTTCAATTCAATTCTGTTCTGCTGACACCGGACTAGTCTGTTGTCATAGACTAGTCCTGCCCTAGTCCGACACGCCGGACTTTTTCGATTTCGACCGGACTAGTCTAGATTTGTCGGGGTTAACCCTAATCTGCCGCCAGGAGCTCTTCTTCCACCTCTCACAACCTCCATTGCATTCTCTCTCCTCTTCCATGAGCTCCAAAGGTGTTTTTCACATCAAGCCACCAAAATCACGGATTTCTCTGAGGGAAATCTCCTCCTCGACGCGGAGCTTGCCCACTCCAGACTAATACAGCCCCAAGTCTGCTCCTTCAACACGAATCTTCACTTTTCGGTAAAATCCCCCTCAAACCCTAGCTCTCAACTTTTCTTGATTCTAGCCTGTTTCACTTGATTGCTATAGCATACATTACTTCTCTAGATGTACTCCTACTGTTTCCTAGTCCTTGTGCATCATTTTGAGCTAGATTTGGTTCAAATAGGAAAGTTAGGGTTCTTATGCCAGACCGGACTAGTCCAGTGTCCAGGTGCGGACAAGTCCGGTTCACCGGACAAGTCCGCACTCTAAAAACGGACAAGTCCGGTATCTGACATCTGGACTTCTAAATTCATAATTGTACTTAGTCTCCAATCCATTCTTATCTTATCCTTGAACCTCCTTGTTAGACACGATGTCTTCAGGTTCAGAGGACAGTTCCTTTCATTATGATGAAGAGGTAGAACATGCTCGAGTGCAAATAGCCAAGGACAGGGTGATGAAGAAAAGACATGATGTCAATATCCAATCTCCTCCTTCTGACGACACTCTTCCTAAGAGAAGAAGAATCTTAGTGAAGAAAGCTCAGGGCAAGGATGCAGTTGGGAGCTCATCGGAGCCCAAGAGAGCCATCAATAAGGGCAAAGGACTTGCTAGTGGCCCTATTGGCCCATTGATGATGAAAGCTCCTATTCACCGCAACAGACAACCATCTAGTGCTGATTTCACTGGCAAAGGTGGTAAGCTAGCTAACAAGTTCAGGAAGATAGAAGTCTATGATTAGCCCAAACAATCAGTTGATCCCAGATTTTGGAGTAATTTCCATGCTGACTACTATGAGCATGTGTATTTAAAGATGAGGAATCCTGTCATTGAAAGTTAATGGGTTGATATCACCTATCTCCAATCCAAAAGATGTCAAGCCTATCAAGAGGTTCCTGAAGTCTTGGAGTTGCATGGACTGAAGGATCTAGTCTCTTTCCAGTGGGACTGGAACATTGAGGTCATCACTCAATTTTACTCAACTCTCTATTTTGCTCGTGATGACAGTGACAGGATGATTTGGATGACACATGGAGACAATACAGTGTCACTTATGAGGAGTTTGTTTACCTGAAAGATTCTTTGGAGAATGACATCATTATCCACAATCTAAAGCCTCTAGGGAAAGATCAGCTTGACTTTCTCGATGATACAAAGATGCCATTCAAGTCTCCAACCACTAAGTATCTGAAGCCTTTCTAGGCTGTACTTAACAAGATCCTGACAAAGACCATAGCTCCCAAAGAGGGAGATGCAGGGACCATTTAAGGCACCCTCAGAACACTAATGAAGGTAATAAGTAGGAAAAGGACTTTCAATGTCTTTGAGTACATGTACAATGACATTGTGAACATCTCCATCACTCCTAACAGGTCCTGTGGCTATGCACCTTACATCATGTATATGATTGAGAAGGTGACAGGACTGGAATTTGTCAAGGATGTGCCTCATACTAGAATCAGGCCTCAGAAGCCTACTATCTATACTGTCCCCTCTTCTCCTACTTCACCAACAGAGGAAAGAAGATCCAAGAGGGGTCATGAAGGCACAAGACCTGAGGCTGCTGCTCCTGCTCCTCCACCTCCTAGAGGGTCATCCAGTGGAATACTGAAAATGCTTACATCCATCTTTGCTTCTTGTCGCAAAGTGGAAATCAAGCAGCGTAAAGAGTGTCTAGCCAAGAAGAAGCATCAAAGATATGTGAAGGACAACATCAAAGCCATTTGTGATAAGCTAGTTGAGCTAGTGGGGTCACCTTAGATCTCAGAAGACTCTGAAGAAGACATCACTGAGATGGCTCCTTTAACTGACCAAGAGTTGGCCTCATTTGGACTGGCTGGTTTCTCTGCTCCTCCTCCTCCTCCTCAAGCACCGGAAGATGAAGAGAGTACTGAGAGTGAGAGAGGCAGTGATGATGAGTGATTCCACTCAATTTTTCCCTTTTTGGTGCCTTGATGCCAAATTGGGGGAGACTGAGACTAGTTGTCTAGGTTGTAGTTTTTAAGCCATTAAGTACTTGTGATCAAGGACATGTACTGATTTTCAAACTATTGTAATTTATTTTGGATGTGCTTAATTTACTTAATGTGTGATGCTTAGTTAATGTTAATGTGATGATTGTTGCTATAACTGTCAAATTCTTTTGTATTGCTCTTCACATCTTTTGATCACACACTTGTTAGGCACCCCACCATAAAGAGTGCTTATATGTGAGAAGTATTTTGTTACTCATTCATTATTCTCATATATGCACACTTTATGAAAATTGACTTTTTTACTCTTAATTGTGATATCTCAATTGGTTGTCATCAATCACCAAAAAGGGGGAGATTGAAAGTGCATCTAGGCAATCCTTTGTGGTTATTGGACGATTGATGACAAACAAGTGAGATCCTAATGAATTTGTTGAGATGACAGCAGGTTAAGCAAAATGAGATAGTTTGGTGCACTCAAAAAGGTGAAAAATGAAGTGGTGTACAAAAGAGAAAAGCCCAACTGACAACTGAAGCACAAAGTAGATTTAAATGTATAGGATGTGTCTGAGAGACACATCCCAAGAGCTCAAGTCTTTGCGTAGGGGTAAGGGCTTAATAACACCTAAAAATTCACTTAGCACCGGACTAGTCCGTTAAACTCTCTGTTGTCCAAGTACACTTTGCACCGGACTAGTCCGATTGCGGACCGGACTAGTCTGTTAACCTTTCTGGAATCCAATAACATAGTGCACCATACTAGTCACTTAATGTCTCTGTAAATCCCTTTCAGTGCACTGCGAACATGTCCGTCCACAGGACAGGACTAGTCCGATGAACTCTCTGATGTTCAATAACACATAGCATCGGACAAGTCCGTTTTTGGATTAGACTAGTACGTTCAACTCTCTGGAGTTCAATTACACATGGCACTGGACAAGTCCGGATGCCAACCGGACTAGTCCCGAATACCTCACACAATTACGGTTTTTAGTGTGCTGCATTCCACGCCGACTTTTACACAGCACACCAGACAAGTACGGTACCCAGTACGGACTAGTCCCGTCATCGGGATTTCTAAAGGTAACTTTTTGGAAACCCTATAAATAGGAGATCCATGGCCCCACAATCATAACTTTTGATTCTTACTATCAAACTCATAAACCCTAGTGCCGCCACCTCTCCCAAGAGCTCTAAAACACATCTCCCCACACATATAAAGTCCAAAAAGGTGAAAATCAATTGAACACTTAGATTTGGGATTGGGACATCGTTTTGTACACGTCGTTGAGCCCTTGGGGTTTGATCTCTTTACACTCGTGCTATTTCTTGTAATCTTTTTGAGTGTATTTGATCATTTTCTCATTGTAATTCTTGTGGGAGCCCTCAACGTGTGAGGTTGCCCCATAAACTCGGTGATTGCCCGTGATAGTGGAATTAAGTCAGCCTTGTGTGGTGACTTGAAGAGGGAAAGGGTTTGAAGAGACCCGACTCTGTGTGGGCTTGCTCAAAATGTACTAGATCTCTTTGGTGAGATCGAACCTCGGTAAAAATCAGTGTCTTGTGTGCTTTTTAGTTTTGCATCTTGATTAGGGAACATAGTTGATCAATATCATAACTTGAATTGCAAATTGCTTTTCACGTGCAACTTCATGACATTAATTGTAAATTTAAGTAATCTTATCAGTTGTTCACACTGCTGCTTAAAAGAATTCAAATCCTATATCGATACTTAGTCAAACCGGCATACACAGAGCACACTGGACTAGTCTGCACACACAACCGGACAAGTCTGGTCAATCAAGTTTTTGACGGTTTGATTAAGTGTGCAGGAAATTTTCAAGGCCTATTCACCCCCCTCTCTAGGCCACATTCAGTTTAGAACTCCAAAGAACAAGAGTTCGGAGGCAACACTTGAGTCTTAAAAATGTAGAATTGGTGACGAAGAGTTGAGGGTGAATTGGCGATGAAGAACGCAAAGTCGATTGCTTGCCTTCTTCGTAATCTCCTTCTCCTCCTTGCTGCTGGATCTCCCCTTGGTGGCGGCTTCCACAAACTAGGGTTGTGGTTCTTTCAATTGTGGCAAAGAGATGAGAAATTGTGGTGTTGGGTTGTTTATATAGGGGTGGAAGTGTAGGGTTTGATGGAATTTGAGCCTAAGGTGGGTGGAGGCCGGGGTGGGGTCCCACATGGGCTCCAAAAAAGTTAGACATGACATCCTTGGGCCCACTTAAGGTAAAAATCCAGAACAAGTCATGGAGGAAAATATTGAAACGGAGTCGCGAATACCGGACAAGTCTGTTAGGAGGTCCGGACAAGTCCAGTCTTGTCCAGAGAGCAAAGCGGACAAGTCCGTCACGGATCAAACAAGTCCGAGGATCTGACAGCTTATTCAAAAATTGTACCCAAGATCGGACTAGTCCGCACTCAGTCACGAACAAGTCCAGAATGGAACAAAGACTTAATCAGACTAGCCCGCAGCAAAATGGACAAGTCCGGAGGGGCCTCCGAGGGGATTACCGGACTCGTCTGGGCTACCAACTGGACCAGTCCATACTTCTCATCTTTTTAAGCGCAGTTTTGCTTCTAATTCATTTTAAACTTATTCCTTTTTATGTGGATTAATTTTAAACATGTATTAGAATGTATGCAACGCATGATGGATGAAAATGAGGGTCTTACAAGAGGTTGGTAGAACATGTCCAGCAGAAGCGTCGAGAAGATGCACCTTTCCAGCAGCAGGAGGGCAAACAGAAGGTTGACTTAGAAGTCACTGAGTAGTATGAGTTGGGCTTTCAAGAAGGCAAGAAGGCGGTTTACAACAACGTTGATGAGTCCGACTCTAGCTTCAACAACGAGCGAAGGAGGACTCTTCATATGATGTATGGAGGGTCATCGGACATTACCTCTTGGCGCGTAGTGAAAACTTTACATCAGGAGGTAGCTGCTGTAGCTCACACTGTCAAGGCGGATCCACATCGAAAGTGGATGGACACTCCAATCACCTTCGACGCCTCCGACTACCCCAAGAACATGGCGGGAGCTGGAAAAATTCTACTGATAGTCTCCCCGACCATCAACAACTTGCAACTCTTCCATGTCCTGGTTGATAGCGAGGCGGCACCAAACGTCATCACCTTTGCAACTTTCAAGAAGCTGTAGGTCCCCATGTCGAACCTTAATCCCTCGGGTCCATTTTCCTGAGTGGGTCCAGGAGCTGTTACTCCGCTTGGGTGTCTCTCTCCCAGTATCATTCGGGATGCATAAGAACTACCATTCAGAGAAGATGATCTTTGATGTGGCAGAGATCAGTCTACCCTTCAACGCCATCCTCAGTAGACCGGCTCTGTACTGACTCATGGAGGTAGCCCACTATGGCTATTTTTTTGTTGAAGATGCCGATACCTACGGGCGTCCTCAGGATCCGAGGAGACCGTACTGCTGCAGTCACTGCATTGGAGAAGCTACATGCGCTCACTACTGCACAAGAAGCTGATGCCAACAAGGAGCAGTTGGCTCAATAGCCTCCGAGGACGCGCCACGGCGGCTCAACATCTGCACCCCATGTGTAGCCAAGAAGCAATGACAATGTTCCGCTCAAATTCGTTCAAATTGGTTCTGAAGCAACTCATTACCTTTTTTCGAGCTAATGTGGACGTGTTTGCATGGCAACCGTCACAAATGCCTGGGATACCCAAGGAGGTGATTGAGCACCATCTGAAGACCTACGTCGACGTATGGCCTATTCAACAAAATCCCCGGAAGTAGTCTATCGAGCGGCAAAACTTCATCCTTGAAGAAATTAAAAAGTTGCTCAATGCTGGATTCATCTGGGAGGTTCATCATCCACGATGACTGGCAAACCTAGTCGTGGTGCCCAAGGTCGGGGGGAAGCTTTGGATGTGTATGGACTACTTCCCATTCAATAAGGTATGTCAAAAAGATCCCTTTCCACTTCGAAGAATAGACCTATCAGTACCCTCCGTATCGGATACCCCTTGGGATTGTAAAGATCACAAGGAAACTCCATATACCAGATTTGAAGACCTCCGAAGGCCCCACATGTTAGGCGTAGCCGGACCTGCTCCCCCGACATGGTTAGTCCCGGGGCCGCCACGTGTATCACAAGACCGGAGCTATCCCCCACACCTGGGAAGCTCCGGTCAGAATACCAATATGGCACCGCCGGACCTAACCCCAGACAGAGGGAAGCTCCAGTACTGACATGTGTCCAACAGCACCGGACCTACCCGTCCACGACGGTGAGCTCCAAAGCTGCCACGTGGCAACCGCCGGACCTTCAACTTCAACTATTAGGCCGGTGGACCCCCCAACGGCTCCGGACCTTCAAGGATCAATCAAAGACTTCAAGACCCAATTAAGCGTCATTAAGGCCATATTAATGACACACGATCGGATGGCCCTTAATACTGGTAACGACACTATTAAGGCCCGTTACCAGGCTATTAAGGGTAATTAACCCCATTTATTGTGTATCAAGCGTGTGTAACTGCCGGGGCCACCTGTCGGGCCAGGCTGACGTTGTAACGACCAGTCCTTGTACTATAAAAGGACTGGTCGACGATACACAAGGGACGGTTCCAGACCACGGTTGAACACCCTGAGCTAGACAAGCTTCTTCTTCTAGACTCTCGAGCTTAATACATCACCAACACACCCCGTCGAGTAGGGTATTACGCTCAGGCGGCCCGAACCACGTAAATCCATGTGTACACGTGTCTTTCACCTTCTTAAATCTCTGCGCGCCCATTACCAAACTACAACTCCTCGATCTACCAAAAGTAGTGTTGGGAGATCTGCCGGTTCCAAACATCGACAGTTGGCACGCCAGGTAGGGGCGCCCGAGATTTCGAGTATGGTGAACTTAGCTGCTGGATCATCCAACGGCAACCCTGCCGTTCAGCCCGTTGGAGGCAATCCCTCCAACATGCAACAACCAGCAGGTGATGTGGCTCCAGTAGGAGTCATGCCTCCACCACCACCGCCTGCACCAGCACGTCAAGCTGAGCAACGTGACGGTGCATCGGCGTTAGTCACTGCATCAGCAAACAACAACAACCCCGAACACGCGCTTCATGCAGCACGTGCTCTCCTCCAACATCCACCACCTCCAGGTGCATCCCAGGGTGCAATGGAGCAGTGGAGAGCTGATGTGGAACATCTGGTTGCAGCAGCAGCCGACCGCATCAGCAATCCAGGTCCTCCTCCCTCGGGGCGGGCCCCTTCGCAGCGCCGGTCTGTGTCTGGCAGACTTGGTCCACATGCTTCCCAGAATAGGAGGTGTGCTGCATCACATCAAGTTACGTCGCTACCCTCTGGGGCCACAGCTCCGACCTTCAGACCTTCGCCCTTCCTGACCTTTCTTCGGAGTAGGTCCGGGGGCCATAACACCGCTCGATGCCATTACTCTCCCTTTGACCTTCGGGACTCGGGAGAGTTATCGCACCGAGAAGTTGATATTTGATGTCGCTCAGATCAACTTTCCCTTCAATGCCATTCTGGGCAGGCCTGCCTTGTACAAATTCATGGCTGCTGCTCATTATGGCTACCTAGTGTTGAAGATGCCAACACCAGTTGGCGTTCTCCGGATCCGTGGAGACCGTACTATTGGAGTGACTGCTCTAGAGGAACTCCATGCGCTTGCTACAGCACAGGAGGAAGAATCCAAGCAGGAGCAAGCTCCAAAACCCCCGAGAATTCGTCAGCGAGGCTCAACCTCCACACCTCGTGTGCAACCAAGCGGCGACGCCGACATCCCCATCAAAGTCGTCCAAATCAGTTCCGATGCTGCTCAGACCACTCGTATATCGGGAGGTCTAAATGACAAATAGGAACTCGCTCTCATCACTTTCCTCCGGTCTAACGTCGACGTGTTTGCCTGGCAACCGTCACAAATGCCTGGGATCCATAGGGAAGTGATCGAGCATAATCTGAAGATCTATCCTGACGCTCGGCCCGTACATCAGAAGCCTCGGAAGCAATCCGTAGAGCGACAGAACTTCATACGACAAGAAGTGAAGAAGTTGCTCGAAGCTGGATTCACACGAGAAGACTTCCATACAAAATGGCTGGCAAACCCAGTCGTTGTACCCAAGGCCGGCGGGAAGCTTCAGATGTGTATCGACTACACAACACTAAATAAGGCATGCCCAAAAGATCCATTCCCACTACCTAGAATAGATCAGATAGTGGATTCCACCTCTGGGTGTGAATTACTGTATTTCCTAGACGCATATTCTGGGTACCATCAAATCAGAATGTCTAGGGAAGATGAAGAACATACTTCTTTTATCATAGTAGATGGATTGTACTGTTATACAACCATGCCATTTGGTCTCAAGAATGCAGCTTCAAAATTTGTACGAGCTATGTACAAAACCTTTGGAGAGCTCATTAGAGACGTAGTGGAGGTGTATGTTGATGACATTGTAGTAAAGATCAAGGACAAGGAATCACTCCTTGACACCTTGCAAGCTGTCTTCGACAAGCTGCGGGTCACCCGCATGAAGCGAAACCCAGACAAGTGCGTCTTCGGGGTTAGCTCCGGAAAGCTTCTTGGTTTCCTGGAAAACCACCAGGGCATAGAGGCAAATTTGGCGAAGATCAACGCCATAGAGAAGATGCGGCCACCAGCCCGCATCAAAGATGTCCAGAAACTAACTGGATGTATAGCCGCCCTCAGCCGGTTCATCTCAAGACTGGCGGAACGGGCGCTACCCTTCTTCAAGCTATTGAGGAAGTCCGGACCATTTCAATGGTTTGAAGAAGCAGAAAAGGCGTTCCAAGAGCTAAAGCAGCTCCTCACCACTGTACCAACCTTGGTAGCTCCGAACCCTGGTGAGCCCTTACTGCTTTACATTTCAGCAACCGACGAGGTTGTCAGCATGGTCCTGGTCGCGGAGAGACCAGAACCATCTCAAGCTCAGGAATCCAGATCCCTCTGGGAGGGTTCGGGGGTTCCTGAAGGAGAGTTTGGGTCCCAGCCCCCAGACTTGGATCAACAGGGAGTTATCCCAGAAGACTTGGACCCTTCCGGGAGGATCCGGGTCACTCCAACAGAAGCTCCGGGTTCCTCTAGTAGGAACCCGAAAGTCCCCGAAGCGGGTACGGACCCCTTCGGGAGGGTCCGAGTTGATGTGGAGGAAGCTCCGGGCCCCTTCGGGAGGGTCCGGACAGTCCAACACCCAGTGTACTTCATCAGCGAAGTACTACATGATGCTTAGAGGTACACAAGCTGCTCTATGCAGTTCTCATCGCCTCCACGAAGCTTCGCCACTACTTCCAAGCTCACAAGATATCAGTGGTGACCTCTTACCCACTGCGTGCGATCTTGCATAGTCCCAACTCAACTGGGAACATTGCAAAGTGGGCAGTGGAATTGGCAGAATTCAATCTTGAATTCGTCCCAAGGCAAGCGATCAAGAGTCAAGCATTGGCAGATTTTGTGGCGGAATGGACCCCCTCCCCATCATACCCTGGGGGCCCTAGTGAGCAGAAGTCGGAACTTAAGGCTCCAGTCTTCACCGAACCTCATTGGACCCTCTACTTTGACGGCTCTATGCAAAAGCAGGGGGCCGGAGCTGGAGTCCTTCTCCTCGCACCAACCGGGGAAAAGGTAAAATACATGGTCCACCTTGACTTCAAGGCGACCAACAACATGGCGGAGTATGAAGCACTCATTTATGGATTAAAGGTGGCACTATCATACGGTGTCAAGCAGCTGTTGGTCAAGGGAGATTCGCAACTCATCATTAAACAGGTGAAGGGTGAATTCTCCTGTAACAATCCTCAATTAGCTGCTTATCTCCTTGAAGTCCAGAGGCTTCAGAAGGACTTTGAAGTCCTGGATCTCCACCATGTCCAGCGTGTCCATAACGCTGAAGCTGACGAACTCTCGACGAAAGCATCAACCGGAGCTCCGGCTCCTGACGGAACCTTCGTGTGGAGGTTGTCAAAACCCACAGCTCAGCCTGTCGAACATGAGCGAAGGGGGCGAGACCAGCATCTCGAAGCTGGCAGTCCCGATGCCCCTGTTACCATGGCAGCCATCAAGGGTCGTAGGTGCTGCAGCAAGCTCCGAGCAACCCAGCACGCAAGACTCAAATGCTCAAGCAAGCTCCGATGCATGGATCTCGGAGATCCGGAGCTACTTTAAAGACAATATCATTCCTGACGATGATGTATCCGCTGACCGGATAGTCAGATTGGCTAAAAGATACACGTTGGTAGAAGGGAATCTCTACCAGCGCGATGCTAATGGCGTCCTAATGCGGTGCATCACAAGGGAAGAAGGCTGCGAGCTCCTCGCAGAAATCCATGGAGGCAAGTGTGGGAACCACGCGTCTTCCTGCACGCTGGTCGGTAAAGCCTTCCGGCATGGCTTCTACTGGCCTACAGCGCTCCAGGATGCAACTGAGCTGGTGAAGAAATGCAAAGCATGCCAGTTCCATGCAAAGCAAATTCATACACCGACTCAGCCTCTACAAATGGTACCTCCTACATGGCCTTTCGCCGTGTGGGGGATGGACATCTTGGGACCTTTCCCAAGAGCCGTCGTAGGTTACAAGTTCTTGTATGTCGCCATCGACAAGTTTACCAAATGGCCGAAAGCAACTCCAGTTGTGATAATAAACAAGCAATCAGCTATCAATTTCTTGCAGTCCATAGTATGCAGATTTGGAGTCCCGAACAAAATCATAACAGATAATGGGACCCAATTCATAAGCTCTGCTTTCCAAGGATACTGCGAAGACCTTGGCATCCAAGTCAGCTACGCCTCTGTAGCTTATCCGGCGAGCAATGGCCAAGCCGAGAGGGCAAATGCAGAAATCCTGAAAGGACTCAAGATGTGCACATATGAGCGCCTGAAAAAGCAAGGAGCCAACTGGATTGAAGAGCTTCCGCCCACTTTATGGGCCAACAAGACTACTCCAAACCGGTCAACTGGAGAGACACCCTTCTTCCTGGTGTACGGAGCTGAAGCAGTCCTTCCTCCGGAAATCACCTTGGGGTCGCTCCGGGTTCGGACCTCCGACAAAGCCACGTAGGACCAGCTCCGGCGTGAAGACCTTGACCTCCTTGAAGAGGGAAGGTGCCTGATAGGTAAAATTGGTCCCAATCTTCCGAAAGGTAATGGATAAGTCGATTGATGTGGAGATCTCGACGTTGATGACCCGAGGCTCTCGAGTAGAACACGAAAAACTCATGCAATCACTACACCACCGCTCCGTTGGTTATCAACCGTGATGCACACGATTGACCTCACCAAGAAGGCTAATCCCTGCAAGTGCAACCGAGAACACAAGCAAGAACAAGGTAGAAGCAATCTGAATTGCTAAGTTGGGGTCTCACAAACCGATGAACGTCGAAACTGTGTATAACAGATTATTCTAAGCAAAACCCCAATTGTCTATGGCAGCTACTATGGAGTATATATAGGTGGGAGGACGTCCAAGGGGGTTTTAGGGTCGTGACCTAACCCTAATACACGAAAATAATGGACTTAGACTTGATACAAGGCCCAATGGCCCAATATGGTGGCGCAACGCCCTAACAGATTCTGTACTCGATATTGTTTCAACAATTCCCGATGACTCCGAATGAATTTTGATATGAGACCAGAATCATTGGAAAGGTTATCCTCTCCCCTTTACGTGCATATGTGGAACGTCCAAAATGGAGTTCGTATGCGTCCTGGGCGTCCGTTTTAGTGCATACTGTTCCTGGACTCCGAGTTGGATACGATTTGGAGTTTGGTTCGGTTTCCATCTTCTTTGAACAAATTCTATGGTCTTCCACGTCCCTAATACTTCCTCCATGTACTCCTTGAACCTCTCCATGGATCCTAATCACAATTAAATCATTAAGTAGCAATCTATGCTCAAAAACATATAAGGAAATATATAAGAACAAGTTCACCTCTAAAATTAATTGTTGTGTATGAACTCTATTGATTGCATCTTGTATGTTCAATGGAGTGTTGTCTGTATCCATAGAAGTGATGTCCTCATCATCCCCCCTTCTTGAATTGGAGTCGTCCTCGACTCAAGTTCATCTTCTCTCATGTGTTGGTCCAAATATGCAACACCATCAAATATTTTTGTGTGCATCAAAGGAGGAGGCCAAGGTGGTGGACGACATAATGCGCCATCTTGAACTTGTCCATCAAATAAGAGTGCACATTCACTTGAGCCAGGATCCCAAACAAATAAACATTGTGTCATATTTGTAGGTGCAATAATAATATGCATGATCTCATCATTCTCCCCTTCTTTATGACAAGCCGTCCTCGGCTTGCTCGTATGTCCAGGAAAAAGGATTGCTTTGGGGGTAGAATGAACACTGTCCATATTGCACAACCGCAGTGAACAATGCTTCTTTTTTATTTGTTGTCCTTGCTGCAATAAAAAAAATGCTAGAAAAACTTGACAATACATTTTTAGTATTAGTGCATCCATTCATTTCACCATATTGTTGCAGCACAAAAGGAGCTTGCACATTTGAACATATGTAAACTTTATGCACTATAAATTCACCACTATCTTCATAGTTGCCTATAGCATGAAAAATATTTCTACTTAATAAAGGCAATTCAGATTGAGAAAATATTATCTTCTCTATGATATCTAGATCACAAAGAGTGTCAAATTCAATATAGCCCAAAGTATTTAGAGAAGATAACAATTTCAGCTCATCCCTTTCACATGTAGTTGGGATCAAATGCTTAATTTCAGCACAAGTGAGTGATAAAGTATCACATTCATTTGGTTGTTCTAGCATAGGTACAATATAATTATCAGCACACAACTCATTTTTGTTGTAAGAATCAGTAGGAAAATCAACTAATGGTAAAGGTGTATTATGAAAAGGTTCATCTTGTTGCTGCTCATCGATAGTATGATTGGTAGCAAAATTCAGCACATCTGAAAATGTCATACCTTGGTGAACTGTATAGCATTGTCCATTAACACTACTCTAATTTTCAGCAAGAAATTCAAATGCATTATGAGTTGATTCATCAAAAAATTCAGAAGAGTTGTTCAACACCTCACTCTCATTTGCATCTACATTTATTTGTTCATGTTCCTGCAAAAGGTTAGGCAAAGGAGGAGGTACAACAAGAAAATTGTTCTCAAGTTCATGTATTTCATCTTTGCAATTAGATATATTAGCAAAAGTTTCTCGCATAAGAATTTTCATATATTTCCATGTTCGAGGTTTTTCTATATCGCTTAAGTTGTCCCACCAAGTTAATGCACAATCAACTAATGCACTAGAAATATTTCTAATCTTTCTCCTCTCACACATATGCAATTTTCCAAAAATTTTATCCAACTCTATTTCCCAAGCAATATATTCATCGTAACCAAAACCATCATAAGAAGGAAGAGATGGAAGAATGTAATTACTTCGTGTGGAAGGTGTTGTAAAGGTGGTCTGAATGTCATGTGAATCCTTGGTTGATGTTTGATTTTTAGTGAGCAACTCCATCGTCGTCTTCATCATGTCCATCATCTCAGCATATAATGCATGATTCTTGCTTTTACCCGACATTGTTAGTAGCAAACAGAAGACAACACAAAAAATATGTTATACCTATCAACTACAAAGGATAATGGAAAATTGGAAGTGGAATCACACACTCTCAAGTGTCTTACCACGCTCTTACAAGTGTTCTTACCGACACTGCTGGTGGCAAACGGTGGCCGGTATGAAGAAACCAATGAAGCGTGGGATGATTGCAAAGGTGTATCGATTCTGCTCAAGAGTAAAGTGTAGCTTTGATGGCACTTTATATGTAGCAAGGATTAGCAACAATGAAATCAGATAATAAAGTTGAATAAGTGTCCAAAGTACTTGTCAAAGTTGCTGCCCTAAATGTGTTCCTAGTAGTTCAAGCTAGCAAGACATGAGACAAAACTAGATGACACAAAGAATGCAAGCACTTCTGTTTTTTTTTTGTTGTTTTTTTCTCCTTTTTTGTGCGGATTTTGTATCTTATTTTGCACTTGCCTTTTTCTTTTTTCTTTTTTTTTTTTCAGAATGTGCTGCAAAAGAAGAACACAATGCAAACACTCAAAGATATCTCATATGTCTGTTACAGATTTTCTGCTCAATGTTCTAAGGACAATTAAGCACCTTTATAGTCCCCAAATCTAAAAACTTTGAACAGAAATAATATAGATCTATCTCTCCTCTTTAATTTCAGTATATGGAAGATCTATTTTGAATAAGAACAATGAGAGACATTACCCCTGAAATACAGACTGTTCAGAATTTCTAGATCAATAATAGATTCATATCTAATGCAATTTCGACATTGATAACTATATTTTCTGGGACAATGATGAATAAGAAAGTTATAGAAAACTTCTTAAGCTTTCCAAAAAGTACAATAACTCTAAAATCCGAGTTTGTATGAGCGATATATGATGAAAATACCGAACTGGACAGAGGCGAATCTAATCTGGACGTGATGACGTGATTCAAAAGGATGAATCACACAATGCAAAACTCAAACTAAGACAAAAAACACTTTCTAAACCAGCAATATGACTCAACAACGGACACAAACTCAACAAAACTAAACTGAAAACGAAAGTTGCAAAGGCTCAATGGTGGTTTGGACAAAGTAATGAACAGATCTACTAAACTGCAAGTTTTTTTGTGGCTTTTTTGTGGACTCTAGGTATGAAAAACAAAACTAATGTAATGGATAGATGAATTACCTAACGGAAAACCTGGAAATCTGATACCAATTGATGAGAAAAGAGATGAGTGAGTCCCAATCTTCTGAAAGGTAATGGATAAGTCGATTGATGTGGAGATCTCGACGTTGATGATCCGAGGCTCTCAAGTAGAACACGAAAAACCCCTGCAATCACTACACCACCGCTCCGTTGATTATCAACTGTGCTGCACACGATTGACCTCACCAAGAAGGCTAATCCCTGCAAGTGCAACCAAGAACACAAGCAAGTACAAGGTAGAAGCAATCTGAATTGCTAAGTTGGGGTCTCACAAACCGATGAACGGCGAAACTGTGTATAACAGATTATTCTAAGCAAAACTCCAATTATCTATGGCGGCTACTATGGAGTATATATAGGTGGGAGGACGTCCAAGGGAATGTTAGGGTCATGACCTAACCCTAATACACGAATATAATAGACTTAGACTTGATACAAGGCCCAATGGCCCAATATGGTGGCGCAGCACCCTGACAGATTCTGTACTCGATATTGTTTCGACAATTCCCGATGACTCTGAAATAATTTTGATATGAGACCAGAGACATTGGAAATTTTATCCTCTCCCCTTTCCGTGCATATGTGGAACGTCCAAAATGGAGTTCGTATGCGTCTTGGGCGTCCGTTTTAGTGCGTAGTGCTCCTGGACTCCGAGTTGGATACGATTTGGAGTTTGGTTCGGTTTCCATCTTCTTTGAACGAATTCTCTGGTCTTCCACATCCCTAATACTTTTTCCAAGTACTCCTTGAACCTCTCCATGGATCCTAATCACAATTAAATCATTAAGTAGCAATCTATGCTCCAAAACATATAAGGAAATATATAAGAACGAGTTAACCTCTGAAATTAATTGTTGTGTATGAACTCTATTGATTGCATCTTGTATGTTCAATGGAGTGTTGTCTGTATCCATAGAAGTGATGTCCTCATCAGTGCCGAGCAGCTGTTTAGAATGCCCGATACCGCCAAGCTCTTCGGCACTATCACCAACGGCATGTTCACAGCTGACAGCTCGAGGAAGGCAATCTGGTGCTACGGAGAATACAATCCAGAGAAGGGTTAAACAAACTCTCCCCCAGCTGGGAGGGACCCTTCCGAGTGATCAAAGTATCCCGTCCCTGATGCGTTCGCTTGGCAATTGAGGATGGGACACCTCTCCCAAATCCTTGGAACATTGAGCACCTCCGTAAGTTCTACACTTAGTATCACGGAGGTGAGTCTGTAATTACATATGGTGTATGTTATAGAGTCATTGTACAGAGTCGGGTAGCTCCTCCGGGAGGGCAGCCGGATCTACCCTGTTAGGTCCGCAACGCCCATGCAACACTTGTCACAGTCTCAGAACTAAAAGTGTAGCTAGCTACCTTGGGTCAAACGAGAAAAAAAACACACTTAGCCTGGTTCCATACCCTAAGAGTGTACTTGTTTCCCTGTACCCCGGACCTATAATGAAAGACATCATTGTGTGAAAACAGACTCCACGTGAATTTACTTTGTACATGCTCAATATTTTTTATTTTTCTCTTTCTTGTCTATAACAAAGTTGTGCAATTCTTAAGAAACTTTAGCTTGACCAGTTCATGTACAATTCGAGTTGCATTGTCTGTCTTCCGGGTTCAAACATTGTTGATGGCCTACTTGTCTGAATGCCGCCAAGCCAATTTAGGGCCGGAGTGTGCTATCGACTTAGCCTAGTCCTGCACCCTAAGTACGCCACTCTACCTACAACCCGGCAGGCCAAAGTAAGGCAAGTCCAGAAACAGTCGGACCCAAAGGGAGCAAGACGGTGCTCTTGATTGTATTTAGGATTGTGCTCGACCTAAAAATTTCTCGGGAATAGTAAGCCGCAATGAAGTTTTAGATAGGAAACGGATTTTACTATTTTTCTTGACTTCAGTGTCCAGGAAAAATAAATAAGCTATGACACCCTCTAGGCGGTTTGTGGTCAATGTTCAAACATTGACATCGAGCATCTCTGGAGCTACTCAGTTCCGGTCACTACAAGAGCTGCCAGAGCTCCGACACCCCGGAGGACTAACCATCGATGCTCCGGAGCTACTAAGCTCCGACGATGGTCAATGCTGGAGCCATCAAGCTCCGACAGCCTCAGGGGGCCTACACTATCGAAGACTTCGGACTTACATTCTACAAGTTCGAAGCACGCAAGTATTCAACAACTATTACATCCTCTTGGTACATGTTCACAATCAAATTGTGTACATCTACCAGGGGGCCAAGCAAGACAAAGGTGTTGAAGACAAAAATGAAATTCGAATTCACAAAAAATTGGATTTCATTCATTTGGAGATAAGAGATTACAAAATTAGAGAAGAAGAAGAGAGAGTACAAGTGGGAGATATAGGGAGACAATCCTAGACCCTTTGGAAGAACTGGGCAACCTTCTGGGCCACCTCCGACAGGTTGGCTCGGACAGCTTCACCCTCTCCTTCGATGGGACCTTCAAGTACCGGGTCTAGAGGGAATTGAGGGTCCCGGCTGGTGTAGCACGTCAGCACATACTCTGCGATGTTCTTCGCCAAGGACTGACCCTCCGTTTCCAATTGGTCCGCGATGACATCGCCCACCTTGGAGAGTTTGTTGCCTACTGAACCCAGCGCCTCCAATGCCTGGTCCAGCTCCGGCACCGGACCATCCGGACGCACGGGACTGAAGCCCATTGGCATCAGCGCGTCATTGGCCTTGCCTAGGAAGTCCCAAACTTGTTAGGACTCCACAACCCTTGCACCACGCATCTCCGCCAAGGATCTTTTGGCCGCCACCAGCTGCGAGCTCTCCCGAGCAAGAAGCTCTACCTCTTTGGCATTCTGCTGAATCGTTTCAGCAACTTGCCTTTCGAGCTTGCTGAGCTCTTCCTCCCGAAGGTGGATCTCGTTCCGGCGTTTGACCAAATCTCTCTCCCGGCCCCGCACTTTCTTCTCTCGGGCGGTGATGGCATTCTCCTTCTTGTAGAGTTCCTGCCCTCGCTCCCAAGCTTTCTTCTCCTCCTCCTTGCAATGCTCATCCAATTTCTTGGTGCGTTCGTCAAGGCTCTTGTCAGCCAGAGCTGTCTTTTGGACAAGCTCCTCCTCCCTCTTCACGAGGTCGTCTTGCAGCTCTAGGAATTTCCGCTCTTCATCCTCGAGCCGTTTTTCCCAAGCTTCAAGAGCCTCCCGGCGCTTGACGAGACTATCGTGGATGGCTGAGAGCCTTTCCTGGCGTTCATTAGCTGCACTATTGGCAGCCTTGGCCTGATCATATATGGCCTGGATTGGTTGTCGAGGGTCCGCGTTATGCTTTCCCTCTCATCCAACAACTTACCCCAGTACTCCAGGCGAACTTTCTCCCTTCGCACCCACTCCTTGTCGTCAGCCAGCCTCGACTGTGCCAGCTTGGTCTCAAAATAGAGTCGGTTGCGCCACCTCCTAAGGGTTTGGCACTCCTCCTTGAGGGCCTTGCTGTCGTGGTAGAAGGCCAGTTGAACCTGGCGAAGGCTGGAGCAGGCGTTGTCGATAGACAACGATAGGGGGATTGGGTCCGGACCTGCCGGAGTCATCTCCACTGGCTCCAGCGGATCTTCAGCAACAAAAATATGGTCCCACTCTACGAGAGCGATACCCTGAGCTTCCACGGCACTAGGGCCGTCCTCCGGGATAGCCTTGGCCGCCACCGAGGAAGTGCTTGAAGCAGAAGTACTAACCTCTGGAATTGGTTCCGAAGGCCCAGCCGCCAGGTCATCAACAATTGGTCCCTCCGGCGGGGGGCCAGTAGCTTCGTCCCAGCACTCTGGCTCGGCAACAGGCACCTCCGGGACCACTGCTTCCGGAACGGGCATTGAAGGTTCAGCCAGAGCAGAAGCTACTTCTGGCTGCAGCACAAGCGCTTCCTCCGCCTCTGGTTCGGGTGCTGGCGCTTCAGCCATCATGGGCTCCGGCGCTGGCGCTTCGACCGCCATAGACTCAAGCGCCGTCACCTCTGCAGCAACCGACTCAGACGCTGGAACCTCTTCAACAGCTGGCTCCACAGTTGGAACTCCTGCAGTAACCTGCTGTGCCACCGGAGCTTCCTCGACGGCCGACCCGACAGCCAGAGCTTCATCAACACCCGACTATACTGTCGGGACGTCCTCAATCACCGGCTCGACTGTCGGGGCTTCAACAACATCCAGCTCTAGGGCTGGAATCGCATCTTCCTCCGGCTCTGTGGCCGGAGCGTCCAACATCACAACATCCAAGTCCAGAGCTTCAACCTCCAAGGCTGGCGCTGCTGGTACATCTTTAGTCCCATGTTCCGACGCTACCGCGGGAACTTCTGGGGATGAGTCGTCCAATACCACGACAGCTGGCGTCAGGGCTGCCGCAGCCTCTGCCATCTCTTGGGGCGGCGCTGGAATCGGAGCCGGAGCTTCAGCCTGCACAGCCTCAACTGCTGCTGCAGAGGCTGGAGCTTCAGCCCTTTTCTTGGGCACGCTGTGAATGAAGGATGAAGAGACTCAAAATACAGTTAACAATAAAACAACTGACTGAGGTAAAAAATCAGAAATTACCTCGGAAGGCTTCTGCACCAGTTCCCGCGGAACCTCTTCCCGGACGCTCCGGACTGGCCCCAGCCGACACTGGCATGGTAGTCCCGGAGGGACCCCCAGAGCTTGCTGCTGCTGTCGGCATTGCTCTGGTCGAGGCCCCCTTGACCGGGAAGGACCTCCGGACCTGGAGCCCTCAGCTGGCCCTAGGACCGGAGTCACTTGGCTAGAACTAGCACCTCGGGAAGATGCCATAATTGGATTAGCCGCCGCCGTTGAAGACCTTCCCCTCCGGGGAGAAGGGGACATTGCGGAAGAAGAATGCCTGGCCCTCCTGTCGTCATGCTTCCTCTTACAGCTCGAGGGCTCGGCCAATTCCTTGCCCTTGCCGACGACTTCGGTTCTTGGCTTAGGGGCAGGGACGGAGCCACCCTCCAGAGCTTCAGAGATTGCTAACCCGGTGGTCGAGCGCCTCTCAACGACACCAAGGTCGTCAATCACCGGCATCGTCCGCCGGAGCTCCCTACTGAATGCTGCCTCCATGTTCAATGGGAGGAAAGCTGGCGGCAGAGCCAAATCATCGCCCTCGAAGTCGATGCCGTGCTGGAATTTCTTCAGGTGGAACTCCAAAGTTGCACCCTCCATGTTGGACTTCATACCGTTCACGATCTGGTCGTCGTCCAGCATACTGTTGAGGGCCCAAGCCAACTTCTCCCTCCTCTTCAACAGAGCCCACCTGTTGGTCAGGAAGATGCAAAACACTGCCTGGGGAGTCACTCCTCCTTCCACACACAGGCGGATCCTGGTCAGAGCAGGATCGAAGGAATCCGACATCACTGAAGCTTCACTCCAAACTGCAATGTCGATGTTGTGGAGGCCTTCCGGCAGCTCCAGCTTCTCGTCCTCCTCCACCCTGATTACAATCGAGTCCTTCTTCCAGTCGTCCCACATCCCAGAAGGGAATGACTGCAAGTACTTGTATGGGCACTTCTTGCGCTTCATGAAATAATAGAAGCCAAGGTACTCGTCGCTCCGACCTGTGGTCTGGACAGTGAAGAAGGTGCAGAAGAGCTCAATGCAAGGGGGAATCCCCACCCACATCTCGCAGAAGTGGACAAATATGGACACCAACAAAATGGAGTGGGGGCCAAGGTGGTAAAGTTGCAAGCCATAGAAGTCTAGCAGCATCAAGAAGAAGGAGGAGAAAGGTGGGATCAGTCCCACCATGGCATACGCAGAGAAGTACACCATGTCGCCGGCGTGCTCCTTCTCGAACGGAAGCTTGCCGGCGTGGACCAGGTGGTTGAAGAAGTCAGGGGACCATCCCATGAGGGTCCGGACCTTCTTCAAATCATCATCGGTCTTCAGTTGGCTTTGGCGAAGACCCAACTCCATCGCGGCACAACGAGGCAAGAGAGGAAAGGCAAGCAAAAGTTTGGAAGGTTTGAGCGCAAGATCGATTGAAAGGCGTAAAGAACCCCAAACGGTGCGTGCTTTCCTTCTTAAGTAAGCCCCCGCAACGCTTGGATGGAAACCATAGAGGAGCCAACGATACCAGTCAAATATTTCACCCTGCCATTGATAAGGGGGCTCGGGGCCACCCCGACGATCAAGTCGAGGTTCTTACCCCAGGCGAACGGTTGTCATCATGAAAGGCGGGAAACCCGAAGTCAGCGGCCTGACAGGGCGCGCAGAACCGATACGATTTTCATATCGGGAATCGACGACTTTCAATTGCGTGAGATCCGCACGCTAAGATCTCACCTGCCGCCTTCAAAATACACCACGCGACGGAAGTTTAACTGTGAAGTACTGCCAACAGCATAACCAAAGACCCTTGAAGACATAGTTCAGAAACCGAAGAATGGACCCACCTCTGGCGAAATGACTTCATACAAAAGGTCTCTCCCGGAGGTGAGTCCAGGGGGCCACTGTCGGTACCTTCCGTACCGGATACCCCTTGGGATTGCAAAGATCACAAGGAAACTCCATATACAAGATTTGAAGACCTCCGAAGGCCCCACATGTCAGGCGTAGCCGGACCTGCTCCCCCGACATGGTTAGTCCCGGGGCCGCCAGGTGTATCACAAGACCGGAGCTATCACCCACACCTTGGAAGCTCCGGTCAGAATACCAATATGGCACCCCCGGACCTAACCCCAGACAGAGGGAAACTCCGGTACTGACACATGTCCAATAGCAACGGACCTACCCGTCCACGACGGTGAGCTCTAGAGCTACCATGGCAACCGCCAGACCTTCAACTTTAACTATCAGGCCGGTGGACCCTCCAACGGATCCGGACCTTCAAGGATCAATCAAAGACTTCAAGACCCGATTAAGTGTCATTAATGTCATATTAACGACACATGATCGGATGACCCTTAATACTGGTAACTGCACTATTAAGGCCCGTTACCAGGCTATCAAGGGTAAATAACCCCATTTATTGTGTACCAAGCGTGTGTAACTGCCGGGGCCACCTGTCAGGCCAGGCTGATGTTGTAACGACCAGTCCTTGTACTATAAAAGGGTTGGTCGACGATACACAAGGGACGGTTCCAGACCACGCCTGAACACCCTAAGCTAGACAAGCTTCTTCTTCTGGAGCTTCTTCTAGACTCCCGAGCTTAATACATCACCAACACACCCCGTGGAGTAGGGTATTACGCTCAGGCGGCCTGAACCATGTAAATCCCTATGTACACGTGTCTTTTACCTTCTTGAATCTCTGTGCGCCCATTACAGAACTACAACTCCGCGATCTACCAAAAGTAGTGTCGGGAGATCTGCTGGTTCCAAACATCGATAAGACCAAAGAGTGGATTCTACTTCTGGCTATGATTTATTATGCTTCCTAGATGCATATTCTAGTTTTCACAAAATATCAATGGCTCAGGAAGATGAACAACATACAGCCTTTATGAAAGTAGCTGGTCTATACTATTATATTGCCATGCCTTACGGTCTCAAATAATGCTCTCTCAACTTTTGTGCGAGCAATGCATAAAACGTTTGGGGAATTTATTTTGGTCCTTGTGGAGGTATATGTTTATGACATCATTATCAAAGTCAAGACCAGAGACTCCTTACTGGACAATCTTCAGTTAGTCTTTGACAAATTGCAAATTGATGCGCACAAAGCTAAATCTCGACAAGTGTGTCTTCGGGGTTTCCTCTGGAAAGCTCCTTGGATTCCAGGTAAGGCACTGAGGAATTGAAGCAAATCCAAAGAAAATAAAAAGCTATTGAAGTGATGCGGCCTTCTGTCCGAGTCAAAGATGTCCAAAAGCTTATGGGATGTCTTGCCTCACTCAGTCAGTTTATCTCTAGATTGGTTGAGCATGCTTTTCCATTCTTCAAGCTCCTGCAGAAGTCCAGACCTTTCAGCTGGTCCGAAGAAGCAGACATGGTGTTCTGAAAGCTAAAACAGTCTCTCACAACACTACCAATCATGATAGCTCAAAATCAGGTGAGCATTTACTACTTTACATTGCTGCAATGACAGAAGTTGTCGGCATGGTGCTGGTTGTGGAGAGGCAGGAAGTATCCCCGAATTCCTCTTCACAAAGGCTCGAACCCCTGCGGGAGGGTCCAGAGCCACCTAGAGGAATCAACAATCAAACCGAGTCCAGGTTCCTAGATCCTAGGCACTGAATCAGGTACTGACAGTTGGAGGACTCTGGGACTATCTTCACAATAATACATGTCAAACCCCTCCGGAAGAGTGCCGACTGCACATGAAGAAGACCCGGACCCCCCCCCACCCCCCAACCCCTAGGAGGGTCCAGGTTCATGCAGAGGATGGACCGAACCCCTCAGGAGGGTCTAGACTGTCCAGCGAACCGTTTACTGCATCAGTGAGGTCCTCCATGACACCAACACAAGATATCTTGAAATGCATAAACTGCTAATTGCAGTTCTTATTGCATCAAGGAAGTTGCGTCATTATTTTCAAGCTCACAAGATCTCAGTGGTAAGTTCTTATCCACTATGAGATGTGCTCTATAATCACAACGCAAATGGAAACATCGCCAAATGGGCTGTGGAGCTAGCAGAGTCTGAGCTTGAACTCGATATGCTATCAAGAGCCATGCGCTAGTTGATTTTCTGGCAGAGTGGACCCCATCTTCATCTGGTCCAGGAGGCCTCGACATCGATATGCCAAAACCTAAGGTCCCGATCTTCACCGAGCCTCACTTGACTCTCTTCTTTGATGGCTCCGTGCAGAAGCAGGGGCCAGGGCAAGAATTCTGCTCCTTGCAGCAACCGGGGAGCATGTCAGGTACATGGTCCGCCTTGACTTCAAGGCGACCAACAACATGGCGGAATATGAAGCTCTCATCTTCAGACTTAAGGTTGCACGGTCATTCGGCATCCAACAGCTGCTGATCAAAGAGGATTCACAACTCATCATCAACCAAGTTAAAGGTGAATGTTGTTGCAATAATCCACAACTAGCAGCATATATATTTCATGTCTAGAAGTTGCAGAACAAATTCCAGGTCCTGGACCTATGCCATGTCCAGCATGCTAGCAATGCTGAAGCTAACGAGCTCTCAAAAAAAGCTTCTACCCAGGCTCCGGCGCCCAATGTAGTTTTTGTATGGAGGCTACAAGCATGATCCGCCCAACCTACCGAACTGGGTGAAGGGGGCAAGTCGAGCACCTCGAAGCTGGCGGTCCCGATGGCCTTTCTACCATGGCGTCCACCAAGGATCGTAGGCGTCACAAGGAGCTCCATGCAACCTAGCGTGCAAGATCCAAAAGCTCAAGCTAGTCCCGATACATGGATCACAAAGGTCTGGGACTACTTGAAAGAAAATATCCTTCCTGAAGAAGATGTATCCGCTAAACGGATTGTCCAAATTGCTAAGAGATATACATTGGTAGAAGGGGATCTCTACTGATGTGGTGCTAACGACATCCTATTGCGGTGCATATCCCGGGAAGATGGCAGCGGGATCCTCGCAAAAATCCATGGAGGCGAGTTTGGGAACCATGCTTCATCTCGCATGTTGACCGATAAGGCTTTCATCATGCTTTTTATTGGCCTACAGCACTCAGGGATGTAGTCGAGCTGGTCAAGAGATGCGAGGCGTGCTAGTTTCATGCCAAGCAGATCCACACACCGGCACAGTCACTGCAAATGATTCCACCCTCATGGGATTCGCTGTATGGGGACTGGATATTCTAGAACAATTTCCCAAAGCCGTCGGAGGGTATAGTTTTCTCGACATCACCATCGAGAAATTCACAAAGTGGTCGGAAGGAGCTCCCGTTGTAACAATTAACAAGCAATTAGTTATCAAGTTCTTGAAGTCCATAGTGTGCAGGTTTGGAGTCCCGAATAGAGTCATCACTGACAACAGAACTGAAAGTGCATCTAGGCAATCCCTTCTGGGTTTTGGACGATTGATGACAAACGAATGAGATCCTAATGAACTTGTTGAGATGAATGCAGGTCAACTCAAATGAGATATTTTGGTGCACTCAAAAAGTGAAAAATGAAGTGATGAAGAAAGAGAAAAGCCCAACTGATGAATGAAATGCAAAGTAGACTTAATTGTATAGGATGTTTGTGAGAGGCACATCCCAAGAGCTCAAATCTTTGCGTAGAAGTAAGGGCTTAAAATCAATCTTAAAATTCATGTAGCACCGGATTAGTCCATTCATAGAACGGACTAGTCTGTTCAACTCTCTATTATCTCACTTCATAGTCCACTAGACTAGTCTGTTCATGGACCGGACTAGTCCGATCAACTTTCTGGAACCTCACTTCACAGTGCACCGGACTAGTCCGTTTATAGACCGGACTAGTCTGCTCATCTTTTTGTAAACTCAATACACCGTGCACCGAACAAGTCCATTCAAAGACCAGACTAGTCCGTTGAACTCTTTGATGTTTCATAACACATTGCACCGAAAAAGTTTGTTTATGGACCGTACTAGTCTGAGAAATATTCTGATGTTCCAATTCACAAGGCACCTGACAAGTACAGACTCCTACCGGACTAGTCTGTTATGCCTCACACAAATTAAGGTTTCTATTGTGCTGCACATTCCACACGGATTTCACACAGCACACCGAACAAGTCCGGTCCGCAGTGTGGACTAGTCTGGCCATCGGGATCCCTAACGGTAACATTATTGGAAACACTACAAATGGGAGATCCATGACCCCACAATCACAACTCTCGCATTCTACTGTTCAGAATTGAAACCCTAGTGCCGTCACCTGTCCCAAGAGCACAAAAACACATCTCCTCCCGCATCTAAAATCCTCAAAAGTGAAATTCTTTGAGTATTAAGATTTGGGATTGGGGATCATTGGCTACACGTTATTGAGCTCTTGGAGTTTGATCTCTATACACTCTTGCATTACTTGTAATCTTTTCGAGTGTATTTGATCATCTTTTCTCCTGTATTCTTGTGGGAGCCCTCAATGTGTGAGGTTGCCCAACCAACTCAGTGATTACCCGTGATAGTTGAATCAAGTTGGTCTTGTGTGGTGACTAGACGAGGGAAAGGGTTTGTGTGGGACATATGTGTGCTGAATACATTGGCTATGACGATAAAAGTTTTGAATAATGCCAAAAAACCCTTTTAACAAGGTCCGTCTCTAGGTCCGAGCTCTAGCAACGTATGACAATAGGTCCGACTTGTTTTGGGTAGCTTTGGCAAGGTCCGACGTTAGGTCCAACTTACCTTGTCTAGGTCGAACTTGTTTTGGTTAAGTACGACTTGTTATGGCTAGATCCGACATGTTTTTGCTAGCTTCGGCCCTAGGTTCGACTAGCTTTGGTTAGATCCAGCACTTGGTCCGACTAGCTTTGATAAGCTCTAGCGCTAGGTCCGACTAGCTTTGGCTAGCTCTGGAACTAGGTCCTGCTAGCTTTGGTAAGCTCCGGTTCAAGGTCCGGTTTGCTTTGGCAAGATCCGGTGCTAGATAGCAATGGTTTTGCTTTTAACTTGCAATGTTTCGAATTTGCTTTACATTTATGAAAAGTTTTCTTAGTATTATTTTACCAAGTTTTTGATGCGTTGTGACTAATCATGGTGGTTAAGGTTTTTTCTCTAGATTGCAACATGCTTATGTGAGGTGCTCACGTAAGGTGTTGTGGTTTCAGAACTAACGTGAGTCAAGTCGAGGACTTGTGCTCGGAAGTATCAGTTGTTTATTCATGTGCAGGTGTTTCTTGAGGTCAAGACTTGGCTGGTGACGGGATCCATTGAACTAGTCTTAGGGAGAAGATGAGGTTCAACAACAAAATTCGGGAGGAATTGTGGTTGAGTTGATCAGGAGGTCGCGCAACATGTTTGAATCAAGAACAATGCATATGAAGGTATCGTGGACGTCATTGGAAGATGTTTGCATGTGTGCAAGGAGTGAATCGACATGGCTACATGGTTCCAAGGCGTGATTAAGAGATGTGGATGTAAAGAATTGGTCGGAAAGGTCCAACCGACTAGGTTATGGACTTGGGCTGCGGCTGAGTCGGGTTTGACTCAAATATAGTAAGATTTGAGTTGGTTATTGTAAGATTTCATGGTGAGCACAAAGTTGAGTTGTTTTTAGGAACGTGGTATACGTTTGTAAGGTGTTTGGAAGTGTTAATATTGCTTCTATCTGTGCATAGAAGAGTCTTGAGCAGTTATGGAATGTTTCGGTGGAAACTGAGTAGGATACGAGTGTTTAGTTTGGGTTGGCCTCATGGCTGGTTATATTAGCAAGGGAGGACAGAGCTTGTGGTGCATGGATTTTGGGCTGTTCCTCTTGTGTTCTATTGAATAAAGATCATAGTTTAAAGGAAATTTTGTGCCTTGTTCCTCCAACTTGTTTCAAACAAGTTTTTCTCGTCAAGTTTCTGTGCAGCACTACCTTGCTTAGGTTGTTTTATCATAACTCGAATTTTACGGATCCAATTGATGTGATGCTTTTTGGGTTGTCTTCACCACTTGATTATATATCATATGTGAAAATTTCACTGTCATTGGATTTGTGGTTGCTGATCTACACGAGTTTCTTCATGGTGTTGTAGATCTGATTTTTCTCGGGTAGAACAGATTGACTTTTGTTCGTTCTTTTGATCGTAACTTGAGTTTTTAACCATAGATTTTCTTGATCCTAACGTGACTTGATTCTCCACAATATAAACTGGTTTTGCCAGAGTTGATTGGGTTTAGATTAATTGCACACATGATTTCTTTAACAGATCAATTTTCTGCCGAGGAGTTTTTGTTGCTTCCGCTACAAAAGTTGAAATCTACCATTCACCCCCCTCTGGTAGATTTTCAAGTGCTCTTCTATTCTACAATTGGTATCAGAGCCACGATGCTCTAATCTTTGTGATTTGCACGTGTTTTGAATCATCATCATGGAGAAATACTCCACCAAACCTTGTGTCTTTAGTGGTATTGATTTTCATGTTTGGAAGGCACGCATGGAGGCTTTTATCCAGGTGCAAGGCTTTGCAATATGAGAAAAGTTGTACAAGCCTTACAAAGTGCCGTCAAACGATCAAGTTATGGCTACAAATATGTGAGATGTCAACAATAATAACAAGGCTCGGAACTTGATCATACAAGGATTAACTCAAAGTGACATCGACCGTGTTGCTCACCTCCGATTGGCGTCGATATTTGGAAAGCTTTATGTGATTACCACGAATGATCCAACACGATCAAGGAGGTAAGGCTTGACATGTTCAAAAAGAAGTAAATGTGCTTTGAGATGCAACCAGCTGAGTCCATCGACGACCTCTTTGCTCGCTTTAATAAAATTATCAGCAACTTGCATAGCGTCAATGTTAATTTTCAGATGCTGAGAATGCTAGGCTATTACTAAGTGCATTAGACATGTCAATTTGGGCAATGAAAGTCACATTTATTCGTGAATCTACTGTCATGAGTACAGTTACTTTAGACATTCTATATTCTAAATTGAAAACTCATGAAATTAACATAATCAGAACCCCTACAAGTATCTTGCATTTGTTTCTCAACGTGACATGCCTAGCCCGACCAACCTTCATTTTGTGGAACACTTGCTTTGTTGTCCTCTCTAACCCTTGAACAGATTGAAGAGTTTCCAGAGGAAGAACTTGCACTCATCTCTACTCGGTTCACAAAAGCATTGCATAATATGAGAACCATAAGGAGAGGGAGTGCCAGACCTCAATGATGCTTCGAGTGTGGTAAGACGGGACATTTTCGCATGGATTGCCCTAACCTTTTAGGTACTACTTCCCGTGATGAAAAGCAAACAAGGACGAAACACTCTTCTGTAAATAATAACAAGAAAAAGAAGGGTTTTACAGGACACCAATTGGTGAATAATTTTATCTTCATACTTCAAGAACTTGGCTAGAGCGATGTGGACATCGGAGGTGACGAAGATGAAAATGATTTGGCAAACTTGTGTTTCATGGAAGGTAAATCAAGATCAAGTTTGGAGGAGGGAGAACCCAACAACGACAATGGAGAGGTATGTCCTACTTTCGAAGAAATGTGTGATGCTATCTCTCATGCCACTGTTATAGTTGAGAAAAAGGACAAAAAGCTTAGGGACCATGCTATTAAAATTGAGTCACTAGAATCTGAAATTAATTGTTTGAATCATTGATTCCTAGTGATGATTCTTGTTCCTCATGTGATTTAATCTATAAACAATTGTCCTCTCTAAGAAGTGCACACACTTCCACACTTGATAAACTTGAGTTAGAGATTGAAAAGAACAGAGAGCTTGCTGCACTTAATGATAAAAACTTGAAAGATGCTAGCTGTTCTACAATTGATTTGCACTGTTCTACTTGTTATGATCTTGATAAGAAACTACAAGATGCTATGAATGAGATTTCTATATTGAACAATACTTTACGTTCTTATGAAGTTAAATATTGTTCTAATTGCAAAATAAAAGGGAAAACTTCATGTGAAAACTGACTAGGCTTGTCAAAGAAATTTGATGACATGAATAGGACACAAGCAATTTTGTAATGGGAATAAGAATCTAAACTTGCTGCTGAATTCTTCCAAGTCTTGCAATGATAAAACTGATTTAGGTTTTGATTCTAATGCTCATGCTAAGACACATCCACCTAAAATCGTAATGTCGTTAGGAAGTGGTTTGATTAAAATAGTCGCTAAACAAAAAGAAGTGATTTTCAAATCTGCAGGGGTGTTATCTCATTCAGATTCTAATAAACATGTTGCTTGCTCATATAGACATGAACACAAAGTTAAATTTCATTGTACCCACTATGGTAGATATGGTCATGTTATAGATTTTGTTATAGACTAGCTAAACAATAGAAAAAGGAAAGAATGCAAGCTAGATCTCACAACTCCCATGCAACATGTGCTGACATGCTAAAAAGAATATCAAGAACATGCAATCTTCTGTTATGTGTCAAAAACAGGCAAAGTTTGCTCCCAAACCTACTGTTTTTCGTGCTACACATGTAACACCTCGTAAGTTCGTAGTTGGGTACAAAAATCCTCAAACTTTGGTTCACAAACCTGCTGCTTTGTCTCAGCTTTCGCGTGTTTTTCCTGCAGCATGTCGTGTGACCCAGTACTAGATTCCTAAATGCCTTTTGACTAACCCCAGTATTGAGTCATCGATGTATTGTGTTTCTATGTAGGTTACACAATTGAAGAAGGAGAACATTTGGATTGTGGATTCAAGTTGCTCGTGCCACATGACTGGTAACAAATATTGGTTTTCCTCCCTCTCTTTTGTGTCACGTGTAGAGAATGTTACTTTTGCCGATAATTCTTCAACTCCTATAATTGCTAAGGGTTTGTTTAAAGTAAATGATCACTACACTTTGAAGGATGTGGCACTTGTTAAAAATTAGAAATACAAATTTCTTTATGTTTCACAATTGCTAGATGAAAATTTGGAAATTATTTTCACTAAAAATTGCTGCAAGGTTGTAGATTCAAGCAGTGAGCTTATTTTTAACATGTCTCGGTTTGGAAGAGTTTTTAAAGCTGATTTTGATATGTAATCCTCTAAGCATATGTGTCTAGTTGCTAAGATTCAAAGGACTTATATTCTTGGCATCGTAGACTTGGTCACGTAGGCTTTGATCACCTAACGCGTGTTAGTGCTCTTGATCGCATGCGTGGGCTGCCTAAGGTTAAAGGGGACAAAGAAATTATGTGCTCTTCTTGTAGACATGCTAATATGGTTGCAGGTTCACATACTCCTGTCACAATGACCATGACAACTAAATCGGGTCAACTTTTGCACCTTGACACTGTAGGACCTTCATGTGTTCAATCCTTCGGAGCTAAATAGTATGTTCTTGTGATTGTTGATGACTATTCTAGATACTCTTGGGTCTACTTTATGGCATATAAGAATGAAGCTTTTAGTCACTTTAGAACTTTATTTCTTAGATTATTAATTGATCACCCAAGATCTTTAAAAGCAATTAGAAGTGATAACGGAACCGAATTTAAAAATCAATCATTTGATCACTTTTGTGCTGAAAATGGAATAGATCACCAATTTTCTTTACCTTATGTACCTCAACAAAATGGTGTTGTAGAGAGAAAGAACAGAACCTTAGTTGAGATGGCTAGGACTATGCTTGATGAATATCAAACTCCTAAAAAATTTTGGGCAGATGCAATTGCAACCGCTTGTTATGTCTCAGATCGTGTTTTCATGCGTGCTAAGCTAGGAAAAACACCATATGAACTTTGGTTTGGTCATAGGCCTAGTGTCACAAACTTTTGGGTGTTTGGTTGTAAATGCTTTGTTAAGAAACATGGTAATCATGATAAAATTGAACCTAGATCAGTTTCTTGGTTATCCATCTCATACTAAAGGCTGTTGTGTGCTTTTACTTGACACAAACAAAATTGTGGAGACTTGTGAGGTTGATTTTGATGAGGCTAACCTAGGTACTAGCTCTAATATTGCAGGTCCAAATCCATATCCACAGGAGGGGAGTATCTTCATCAAAGAATACAAAATAGTGGTGCTACTGCCTGAAAATTCAAAAGCAAATGAGGATGATCACGCTGCTGCTTTTGCATCACATCCAGCACCAATAACTACTGCAGCTGGTACAGATCCTCCTCAAGCCACAAGTTCTTCGATCTGTGATAAACATGAAGAACAAGGAGCTTGTGAAGTGTCTACTCCCCTCCGAATCCTGAAAGTCATCCTCTGCAACAAATCATTGGGAGCTTGCATGAACGAGTCACAAGGTCTAGGTGTTGCAACCCAAATTCTCACGCTCATTCTGCTTTTGTTGCTTCTTTTGAACCCAAACATATATCACACGCACTCACTAATGAACTTGGATTATTGCCATGCAAGAAGAGTTAGAAAATTTTGAAAGAAATAATGTTTGGAAACTTGTACCTCCACCACTACAGGAAACACGATCATTTGCGATGGCCGCCAGTATTTGCGATGGTCTGCAGTCGCAAATAAACCTATTTGCGACGGCTCGCAAGTGGCCGTCGCAAATTAGATAAACCTCACAAATATACACTTATTTGCGATGGTTTCTACAGTAGCTGTCGAAATAAGACGGCCGTCGCAAATTAAGATTATTTGCGAAGGCGTTTTCCGTTAGCCGTTGCAAATAGTATTAATTGTGACGGCCAACCCTAGGGCCGTTGCAATTAACCTGGCCGTCGCAAGTTAAAGGTATATACGGTCGGGCCAAACTCATTCGCTTCGTCTTATCCTTAAGCGTCGCTGCCGCTCCGCTCCGCCCCCGGCCCCGCCGCCCCCGCTCCCGCTGTTGTCCCGCCGCGCCCCCGCCGCCCCAGCCTCGCCGACCCCGGCCCGCCGCGCCCCCGCCGCCCCCGTCCCCCGACGCCCCCGGCCTCTGGCGCCCGCCTCCTCCCCGAGCGCTATCGCCCTCATCCTCGCCCGAGCGCCGCCGCCCTCGCCCGAGCGCCGCTGTCCCTTAGCCCAAGCCAGGTCGGCTGCTTCCACCGAGGTGAGCTCCCTATTAGTTGTTAGTAGTTTTTGTGAATTTTTCCAATTAATTGTCAATTGTTATCTAGCACACTTAATGGACAATTAGCTAGAAATTGGGGTGAGCCCCTGCCACCTCGCTTTCCCGTTAGCGATGAGAATAGGCGTTGGGCGTCGCTTTTTTTGCCTGGGCGTCACTTTTTTTGCCTGGGCTCCGCTTTATTGCACCAGCACCGGCCGCGCCCTCGTCGCCCCCAGCCCTCGCTGCCCCCCGGCCTTGCCGCCCACGGCCCCACCCCCTGCTACGCCCGCCCCCACCCCCTTTTAGGTATTAGGTTTACTCAAATTTGTTTTACATTGTGGCTAATTGTCTATTGTGCAGTATGCAAAATTTCACACTTGTGCTATAAGGTTGTCTTGTATTAGATTTAGCATAATTGGGTTTTAGGCTATCTTTTTGGCTAATATGTTTTTTGTCTTGCATAATTGTATATGTTTTATATGTTGTCTTGTATTACACTTGTGATTTCACACTTGTCCATTGTGGCTAATATGTTTTTTGTTCAGATTTTGTAGTAAATGCATAATTCTATTTTGTATATGCTTTATATGCTCTATTTGTTTTTTGGTTATAACTTGGTCTGTCATTCTGAATTTCTATTCTGTTTAGTGTATGTTTGTAAGTGTGATCGTGCTGTGTAGACCATTGTAGTGGTACCGTATGCGTCAAGTCGACACGGAAGTGAACGGGTTGGTAAGGATGTCAACGACCCGCGATTGCATGGACAGTGAAAATGGATGTGGAATTGTCATCTAAGATGAACTTTCCTCTCACTCTTTCTCTAGTTCTTTCCTCTCTCTTAAATGACTTCAAAATGAAAATGATCAACGTAACCTATAGCAATGCATTACCCGTTTCGGATCGGCACGTCTCACATGCCATTGGCATGTGAGACGTGCAGGTTCGGAATTGTCCCTTTTTGGACAGCCTGGGAGTGACCGAGGGGGCGTGGCTTGTGACGAGACGTGGATCCGGATTTGGACGAGATTTCAATGGCGTAACCCTGTTGTTCTCTGCTGCACAATCTTTGGGCGTGCAGTGGAGAACAGCGGGGTTATGCTGCCAAAATTTCGTTTGAATCCGGATCACGCGTCTCGTCATGAGCACGCTCCGCTCGGTCACTCTTGGGTGGGTTTAAGATCTATCTGCCTAGGTTGTAGGGCCGTGACATAACATAACAATGAAACTAATAATGATTTGTCTGCTTTAAAGGTATACTCTGATGCGTCTCGTCATGATTTGTCTGCTTTAGGACCTATCCTGTATACATTAACAACAATTTCTTTCACGTTAAACTGCAGAGCCAAACATGGGTGAAGACCACAGTTGGATGTATACTGGCTTGAAGAGCAGATATGGTGGTCACTCGGATGAGTGGTTTATCAAGTTAGATAAATTTTTGGATCGAGCATTTTCGTTGTCAACGGAAGATATGGTGCGGTGCCCATGTACAAAATGCCGAAACACCAAGTTTTTGAGAAGATTGGAGCTTTCGTTTCACTTATGTCGAAACGGTTTCACCCCACATTATGAAGTGTGGACCTTTCACGGCGAGACTAATTCTCGAGTCATAGCAGAAGTGGGTGAGGATGATGATATAACAAGGGTTGATAGGATGGATGATATGCTAGAAGCTCTGGAAGCGGAGGATCCTCTTACAAATGAGGCAGAGAAGTTCTTCGAGGAGCTGAAGAAATCACAAGAGCCGTTGCATGAACACACGGTTATGACCGTACTTGCTTTCTTAACTAGATTTATGGCAATTAAGTCCAAGTACTTTTTTCCATCAACTGCTACAATGATCTCATGAAATTGATCTGCGATATCCTTCCACAACCTCACAAAGAGCCACTAGATATGTATCATTCAATGCCCATGAGAATCAGGAGAGGATCACTTGGGCTGAATTCAAGGAGAGCTTCTGTTCTCATTATGTGCCGCAAGTTATTATGATCCTAAAGAGGCAAGAATTTGATAACTTGAAGCAAGGAAGATCATGCGTGAGTGAATATATTGGTAAATTCACTCAGCTTTCAAGGTATGCGCCGGAAGATGTCAGTCGGGACAGCCGGAAGCAATATTTGTTTATGAGGGGCCTTAACAATGAGATCCAAGTGCAATTTCTCAACTGTGACTATGCCATCTTCCAAAAGCATGTGGACAAAGCAATTATGGTTGAGAACAAAGTTCGTGAGACGGAGCAAGAAACTAAGAGGAAAGCACCATATCAAGGACAGGCACAAGGAAGTAATGTTCGCCCCCGCTTTGTGCCACCAAATGCACCATACTACAACCCCTCGGCTCCGGCATGTCGTGCTGCTATTCCTCTATGCCTAGCTCAGCTTGTGCAGCAGCGCCCTACTATGCAAGCACCTCGCCCTCCAATGCCTCAAGTGCCTCGCGCCAACTTCCCTACCAATGCCCAAAATCAAGTTTGTCCAAATAATTTTGGTACAGCAAGGAAGTGCTATACTTGTGGTGAAGTAGCACATTTTGCATTTCAATGTCCCAAGTCAGGCCTTCGTCAAGGAAGCAATGCCCCAAGACAGAACCCAAGACCAAATGGAGGAGCGCCACAAGGCAACCATGGACAACATAATTTTGCTCGTGGCAATGTGAACCATGTCTCTACGGAGGAAGCACAACAAGGGGATGACGTGGTGATTGGTATGTTTCTCGCAAACTCCAACCCAACGACTATGTTATTTGATTCTAGAGCATCACATTCATTCATTGCATCAAAGTATGTTTCCAAGTATAGTTTGTCTATCTCTCATATGAAGTATACTTTGTTGGTTAAATCTCATGGAGGAGAGATGAGGACAAATATAGTATGTCCAAAAGTAAGCCTTAGAATAAGGGGGGTAGACTTCTTTGCCATCCTCATTGTTTTGGATTCTCAAGGATTGGACATTATACTTGGTATGGACTGGTTAAGGAAGCACAATGGAATTATTCTATGTGCCACAAAGATGGTGAAGTTGACCAATGAGGAAGGGGTCACCATAGAATTTGAAGCATCTCAACCTACACCGAAGCAAGTGGAGCTGAATCGAATGGGTGGTGCCACAATTGAGGAGATTCCAGTGGTCTGCGAGTTTACAGATGTGTTATGGATGAGTTGCTAGGTATGCCACCTGATCGCGACATTGAGTTCGTTGTTGAATTAATACCTGGAACTGCACCTATAGCTAAGAGGCCATATAAGATGCCTCCTAAGGAGTTAGCGGAGCTCAAGAAGCAAATTCAAGAGCAGCAAGAGAAGGGTTTCATTTGTCCAAGCTCATCACCTTGGGGAGCACCAGTGCTTTTTGTAAACAAGAAGGATGGATCCCAAAGGATGTGTGTGGATTACCGAGCTCTCAACGAGGTGACAATCAAGAACAAGTATACTTTGCCCCACATAGAGGATTTGTTCGACCAGATGAAGGGCGCATGTGTTTTCTCCAAGATCGATTTGAGGTCAGGCTACTTCCAAATGAAGATTAGACCGTCAGATATACCCAAAACATCTATTCGGACACGGTATAGATCTTATGAGTACACTGTGATGTCTTTTGGATTGACAAATGCACCTGCGTACTTTATGTACCTCATGAATAAGGTCTTCATAGAGTACTTGGATAAATTTATTGTGGTTTTCATTGATGACATTATGATCTACTCGAGAAGTGAGGAGGAGCATGAGAAACATTTGAGGCTCACGTTGTAGAAATTGAGGGAGCATCAATTGTATGCCAAATTCAGCAAGTGCCATTTTTGGTTGAGGGAAGTATCATTTTTAGGTCATATCATCTCGGGAGGAGGAGTATCGATTGACCCAAGAAAAGTAAGAGATGTGCTAAAATGGGAGCCACTGCAAAATGCGGAAATAAGGAGTTTTCTTGGAATGGCTAGATATTACCATCAGTTCATCAAGGACTTCTCGAAAATAGCCAAGCCAATGACGGAATTATTAATGAAGGGGAAAGCATTCCAATGGTCTCAAGCTTGTCAAGACAGTTTTGAGGAGCTAAAGAAGAGGCTAACAACAACACCTGTGTTGGTATTGCCAGATGTGAGTAAAAGTTTTGATATTTATTGTGACACATCGAGACAGGGACTTGGATGTGTGCTCATGCAAGAAGGACAAGTGGTAGCCTATGCATCTAGGTAATTGAAGAAACATGAGCAGAATTATCCTACGCATGATCTCAAACTTGCAACCACAGTGCATGCATTGAAGATTTGGAGACATTACATTATTGGTCATAGGTGTGAAATTTTTACGGATCACAAGAGTCTCAAGTACATATTCACACGAACAGATTTAAATTTGAGGAAGCAAAGATGGTTCGAACTCATCAAGGATTATGATGTGGGAATCAACTATCACCCGGGAAAGCTAATGTAGTGGTTGATGCTTTGAGTTGGAAAGGAGTAAGTTACCAACTTACGGTCCGAGAGCTGTCATCTGAGTTATACAAGGAGTTTGAACGGTTAAATCTCAGATTTGAATGAGATGGGGATGAGTTAAACCTGACCTTGGTGCAAGAAATTCGGGAAGGTCAGACCAAGGATGAGGAAACTCAGGAAATCAAGGAAAGGACCTAAGAAGGGAGAGAATTCAGATTTGATGAGGATGAACAAGGTACCCTATGGCTCAGAAAAAGAATTGTGGTGCCTAATGTGAAGCATCTCCGAGAAACGATATTGCAGGAGGCACATGACTCACCTTACTCAATTCATCCTGGATGTACAAATATATAAAAGGACTTGAAGACATGTTACTGGTGGGCCAGCATGAAAAAGGACATAGCTAAGTATGTAGCTTTGTGTGATGTGTGCCAACGGGTCAAGGCTGAACATCAGAGGCCAGCTGGACTATTGCAGCCATTGAAGATTCCGAAATCGAAGAGCGAAGAAATAGGTATGGACTTCACAGTTGGATTACTGCGAACCCAATCCGATTATGTCTCGATATGGGTTATTGTGGACCGGTTGATCAAATCAGCTCATTTCATTCCTATCAAGACCACATATGCCACCGTGAAGCTGGCAGAGTTGTATATGGAGCACATGGTGTGTCGACATGGACTGCCAAAGACAATATTGTTCGATAGAGGTTCTCAATTTAACTCTAGGTTCTAACAGAAACTTCATGAAGCTATGGGGACTTAATTGAATTTCAGTTCTGCATATCACCCTCAAACGAATGGACAAACTGAGAGAACAAATCAGATACTGGAGGACATGCTAAGAGCTTGTGCTTTAAAGCACGGGAGAAGTTGGGACAGAAGCCTACCATATGCGGAATTCAAGAAAGTTTGAAGATGTCACCATATGAAACACTATATGGAAGGATGTGTAGGACACCCTTGTTTGGAATGAGACAGGGGAGAACCAAGTATTTGGACCTGATGTGTTGCAAGAAGCTAAAAAACAAGTTTAAATAATCCGCGAAAATTTGAGGGCTGCTGTCGGTACCTTACGTATTGGGTACCCCACGATACCGCAACAAGCGCAAGAAAATTCTA
Organism: Tuctoria greenei; assembly: GCA_036927565.1. NCBI lineage: Eukaryota > Viridiplantae > Streptophyta > Magnoliopsida > Poales > Poaceae > Tuctoria > Tuctoria greenei. The sequence continues at coordinate 173,162,478 of JAYESD010000004.1, read as the reverse complement.
CCCATCAGAGATGAAAGCCCTCGCAGGTCCCACATGTCACGTTGCGTCGGACCTGCTCCTCTGATATGGCTGCCTCTCGGGTTAAAACGTGTAAAATAAGCCCGGAACCAGACTCCCGACCAAGGGGAGCTCCGGCGATTGCACATGTACAACGGCCCTAGAACTAGCCCCCGACAGAGAGGACCTCCGGTACCGACACGTGTATGGTAATCCCGGACCTACCCTCCCGCAAGGGAAAGCTCCAAATCTACCACGTGTGGAACCTCCGGACCTTCGTCGCCAACAGGAATACAAGCTGATCAAGACCGTTACTGACGTTCAAGGATAGTTAAAGCGGCCGTTACAAGGTCTGATAATGTGTCATTAATGTTGTATTAATGACACACGATCAGCTCATTGTTAATAGGGGTAACACTGGCATGAAGGCACATTACCTCACTATTAATTGTACTTAATACTCTTTAGACAGTGTATTAGGTCATTAAGCACGCCAGGGCCATATGTCGGGCCAGGCCAGCTTTGTAACGGTCAGCCCTTAGAACTATAAAAGCGCCGCACCGCATGAACATCAGGGAGGGATCGCAACCTGACCTTAGTGAACTAACTCGCTCAATACAATCACACAAACCCCGTGGAGTAGGGTGTTACGCTCAGGCGGCCCGAACCACGTAAATCTCTGAGGTCACCATCTTGATATTGATCTTGTGTCCCCTAACCACAAAAGAACCTCCGCGGGCTGCTTTTTAGCGGGTTTGGGGGAAGTGTCGTATTCCACACTTTGACATTTGGTGCGCCAGGAAGGGGGTAGCAGCTTTCCCGAGATCACAAGATGGTGAATTCAGCTGCTGGATCATCCAATGGCAATCGTGCTGAACCACCTTTTGGAGGCAACCCCTCCAATGTTCAACAGCTAACAGGTGCCAATGCCCCAACAGGCCCTGTGGCACCATCTGCTCCAGCAAATAATGCTGCTCAACGGGATGGGGCATCCGCATCGATCACTGCATCGACGAATAATCCTGAGCACGCGCTCAATGCTGCGCGAGCCCTTCTGCAACATCCACCACCTCCAGGCACACCCCAGGGTGATATGGAGCAGTGGAGAGCTGATGTTGACCATCTGATCGCAGTTGCGGCTGCAGGCATCAGTAACCAAGGTCCACCTCCTTCGGGAAGGGCACCTTCACAATGATGGACCTTGTCCAGTCGGCTTGGTCCACAAACCTCTCAGCAAAGGAGGCATGCCACCTCCCATCAGGTGACTTCGCTGCCCCCTGGGGCACGACATACCAATACCATCACCATAATTCTGACCCATGGCCTTCAGTCGGAACCGGATCGTCGTTACCAGCAACAGTACGGCCGAGTCCACATCGAGCGTGCTCGCGAAAGGTGAGAGGCTCGGGACAACCCTGCTCCTTAAGGAGTAGGAGGAGGTTGTTCTACCCTGGCCATGCACTTACGTATGCTCAGGTGACCACAGCAGTTCCAGCCTCACATGCCGGAAAAATTCGACGGGACAGTCAACCCCGCTGAATTTTTACAAATCTACTCTACTGCCATACTGGCAGCAAGGGGTGATGAGGCTGTAATGGCCAATTACTTCCCTGTGGCCTTAACCGGGATTGAAAGATCCTGGTTCATGAGTCTTCTACCTGAGTCCATTAATAGTTGGGCGGAACTATGCCAGCAATTCACTACCAATTTCGGGAGCTCCTACACCCGACCCAGCACTGAATTGGACTTGTTTGCTGTAAAGCAAACGTTGGGGGAATCGCTATGGTCCTTCATCCAGTGATTCTCTCAGGTACGCAATACCATTCCTTCCATCTCGAGCTCTTCTGTTATTTTTGCGTGTAGACAGGGAGTTCGGGATAAGAAGATGTTGGAGAAGCTGGCAATCAAACAAGTTACCAGCATCACGGAACTCTTCAGCCTAGCTGACAAATGTGCTAGAGCTGCGGAGGGCCGTGAAATGCACTCCAAGCCAGCTCTGGAGGCCAACTAGAAGTCCACCTAAACTGAAGCTGCTACCGCCAGTATTGGCAAGAAGAAGAAGAAGAAGCCCAACGGCAAAAAGAAGTCGTCGGCCGGCGCTCCGGTTGCTGCTGCTGCAGCTCCTGGAAGCCGGGGGCCACGCTCCGAGAAGCGACCTCATCCTTCATCAGAAGACGGCAATAGTTCCAAAGCATGGTGTCTGATTCACAAAACAAATCGACACAGCTTGGAAGAGTGCCGGGAGGTCCAAAACTTTGTCGAGCGCTACAACAAGCGCTGGGAAGAAGCTCCTTTCCGTCAAAGGGAAGGGAAACAAAAATTTGACGAAGCTCCGGCTGATGAAGAGCTAGGTTTCTAGGACCCTAAAAAGGTCTTGAAAGCCGTCTACAACACTGTCTATGACGATTCCGACGCCTCCAACAACGAACATCGGAAAACCCTGATCACCATCTATGGTGGTTCTTGGGACATCACTTCTCGTCGCATCCTCAAGACAATTCGGCGGGACATGGCTATGGTAGCTCCTGCTGCTAAGGCAGAACCACATCGGAAGTGGATGGACACACCCATCATTTTCAATGCTTTGGACTGTCCCCGAAACATGATAGGGGCTGGTCAACTCCCGTTGATGGTGTCACCCACCATTAAAAATATCCAAATTCACCATGTGATGGTGGATGGAGGTTCCGGGCTTAACCTCATAAGCTTCGAAGCTTTCGTTAAGCTTCAGCTTCAGCCTTCAGACCTCCCTCCATCCCGACCTTACTCTGGTGTAGGTCCGGGAACCATCACTCCTCTTGGTTCTATTACACTCCCGGTGACCTTTGGGACCCGTGAGAACAATAGAACCGAGAAGTTGATCTTCGAAGTTGCGCAGATCAGTCTGCCTTTCAATGCCATTTTCAGCATGCCAGCTTTATACAAATTTATGGCTGCTGGCCATTATGGTTATTTGGTGTTGAAGATGCCAACACCTACGGGCGTTCTCCGGATCCGTGGAGATCGCACCGTAGGGGTCACATCTCTGGAAGAACTCTATGCACTTACCACAGTGCAAGAGGAAGCATCTAGAAAAGAGCCAGCTGTGAATCCTCCGAGCATTCGCCATAAAGGCTCCACCTCCGCACCTTGTGTGCAACCAAGCAGCAATGCCGACATTCCCATCAAAGTCGTCCAAATTGGTTCCGATGCTGCTCAGATGACCCGTATATCGGGTGGTCTGAACAACAAATAGGAACTCACGCTCATCACTTTCCTCCGGGCTAATGTCGATGTGTTTGCCTGGCAACCGTCACAAATGCCTGGGATCCCTAGGGAGGTGACTGAGCACAATCTGAAGATTTACCCAGACGCCCAGCCTGTACACCAGAAGCCCCGGAAGCAATCAATTGAGCGACAAAACTTCATCCGACGGGAAATCAAGAAGTTGCTCGAAGCTGGATTTATTCGGGAAGTCTTCCATCTAAAATGGCTGGCAAACCCAGTTGTTGTACCCAAGGCCGGTGGGAAGCTTCGTGTGTGTATCAACTACACCACCTTAAATAAGGCATGTCCAAAAGATCCATTTTCACTACCTAGAATAGATCAGATAGTGGATTCCACCTCCGGGTGCGAATTACTATATTTCTTAGATGCATATTCTGGATATCATCAAATCCAAATGTCTTAGGAAGATGAAGAGCATACTGCCTTCATAACAGTAGATGGATTGTATTGTTATACTACCATGCCATTTGGTGTCAAAAATGCTGCTTCAACATTTGTGCGAGCCATGTACAAAACATTTGGGGAGCTAATTAGAGATTTGGTGGAGGTGTATGTTGATGACATCGTCGTGAAGATTAAAAACAAGGAATCACTCCTTGACAACTTACAAGACGTCTTCAACAAGCTGCGCACCACGCGCACCAAGTTGAACCCAGACAAGCGTATCTTCGGGGTTAGCTCTGGGAAGCTTTTAGGTTTCTTGGTGACTCATCTAGGAATCGAAGCAAATCCGGTGAAGATCAAGGCTATAGAAGAAATGCGGCCCCCAGCCCGCATTAAAGATGTCCAAAAATTGACTGGATATCTAGCCGCGCTCAGTCAGTTTATTTCAAGACTGGCAGAACGGACTCTACCCTTCTTCAAACTTTTGAGGAAGTCCGGACCTTTTCACCGGTCTGAAGAAGCAGAAAGGGCATTTCAAGAACTGAAGCAGCTCCTCACTACACTACCAATCCTGGTAGCTCCAAACCCTGGTGAGCCTTTACTGCTTTACATTTCGGCAACTACAGAAGTTGTTAGCATTGTCCTGGTCGCGGAATAATCGGATCCATCCCCAAATCAGGACTCTAGACCCCTCCGAGAGGGTCCGGAACTACCTGAAGGCGAGCCTGAAGATCAACCTCAAGGCAAGATGCTGGAGGATCAACCTCCTACAAACGAAGGGGTAAATGTTACTGAACAAGAAGGCCTGGACCCCTCTAGAAGGGTCCAAGATGACGAAGAGGAAGCTCCAGGCCCCTCTGGGAGGATCCAGACAGTCCAGCGCCCAGTGTACTTCATCAGTGAAGTACTCCACGATGCCAAGACAAGATACCTTGAGGTGCATAAACTGCTTTATGCAGTTCTCATTGCCTCAAGAAAGCTTCGTCATTACTTCCAAGCCCACAGAATATCAGTGGTAACTTCTTTTCCACTATGTGCAATTTTGGTTAACCCTAATTCTACTAGGCATATTGCAAAGTGGGCATCGGAGCTATCAGAATTCGATCTAGAATTCGTGTCAAGACAAGCAATTAAAAGTCAAGCCTTGGCTGACTTCATGGCGGAGTGGACTCCCTCTCCATCAAACCCAGGGGGCCATAGTGAGCAGAAACCAGAGCTCAAAATTACGGTATTCACTGAGCCTCACTGGACCCTCTACTTCGACGGCTCCGTGCAGAAGCAGGGGGCCGGAGATGGAGTCCTTCTCCTAGCTCCGACCGGAGAGAAGGTCAAGTATGTGGTACACCTTGATTTCAAGGCAACCAACAATATGGCGGAGTATGAAGCCCTCATCTATGGACTCAAGGTAGCACTATCTTATGGCATCAAACGGTTGTTGGTGAAGGGAGATTCACAGCTCATCATCAAGCAAGTGAAAGGTGAATGCTCGGGTAACAATTCTCAATTAGTTGCTTATCTCCTTGAAGTCCAGAGGCTTAAGAAGGACTTCGAAGTCCTGGATCTCCATCATGTTCAGTGCCTTCATAACTCTGAAGCCGATGAACTCTCGATGAAAGCCTCAACCGGAGCTCCGGCTCCTGATGGAATTTTTGTTCGGAGGTTATCAAAACCAACAGCTCAGCCTGCCAAACTGAGCGAAGGGTCCAGACTAGCACCTCGAAGCTGGCAGTCCTGATGGCCCTGTTACCATGGCGTTCACTAAGGGTCATAGGTGCTATCAGAAGCTCCGAGCAACCCAGCACGCAAGACTCAGAAGCTCAAGTTAGCTCCGATGCATGGATCTCGGAGATCCGGAGCTACTTGAAAGACAACATCCTTCCTGAAGACAGTGTATCCACTGACCGGATTGTCAGATTGGCTAAAAGATACATGTTGGTAGAAGGGGATCTCTACCGACGTGGTGCTAACAACATCCTAATGTGGTGCATTGCAAGGGAAGAAGGTCGCGATCTCCTCGCGAAAATCCATGGAGGCGAGTGTGGAAACAACGCATCTTCTTGCACGATGGTTGGTAAAGCCTTCCGGCATGGTTTTTACTGGCCTACAGCACTCCAGGATGCAGTTGAGCTAGTGAAGAAATGTGAAGCATGTCAGTTCCATGCAAAACAGGTTCACACACCGGCTCAATCATTATAGATGATACCCCTACATGGCCATTCGTTGTGTGGGGCATGGACATCTTGGGACCTTTCCCAAAATCCGTCGGAGGTTATAGGTTCCTATATGTCGCCATCGATAAGTTCACTAAGTGGCCGAAAGCAACTCCAGTAGTAACAATCAACAAACAATCAGCAATCAAGTTCTTGAAGTCCATTATATACAGATTTGGAGTTCCGAACAAAGTCATAACTGACAACATAACTCAATTCACAAGTGCTGCATTCCAAGAATACTATGAAGACCTGGGCATTCAACTCAGCTACACATCAGTAGCTCATCCAGCAAGCAATGGCCAAGCTGAGAGAGCAAATGCAGAAATCTTGAAAGGACTCAAGACACGCACATATGAGCGCTTGAAAAAGCACGGAGCTAACTGGATTAAAGAGCTTCCGCCCACATTGTGGGCAAATAGGACAACAACTAATCGGTCAACTGGGGAGACTCCATTCTTCTTGGTGTACGGAGCTGAAGCAGTCCTTCCTCCGGAGATTACCTTGGGGTCCCTCCTGGTCCGAACCTTCGACGAAGCCACGCAGGACTAGCTCCGGCGTGAAGACCTTGACCTCATCGACGAGAGAAGGTGTCGAGCAGCTGTTCGGAATGCACGTTATCGCCAAGCGCTCTGGTGATATCATCAAAGGAACGTGCGTGACCGACAGCTTGAAGAAGGTGACTTGGTGCTCCGGAAGATACTAACTCGTGAAGGAATGAACAAAATTTCCCCCAGTAGGGATGGTCCCTTCCGAGTAATTAAAGTATCCCGACCAAGATGCGTTCGTTCGGCAACAGAGGATGGGAGCCCGCTTCCTAATCCTTGGAACATCGAGCACCTCTGTAAGTTTTATGCTTAGATTCACGGAGGTGAGTCTGTAATTACACACAATGCATGTTGTAGAGTCATTATGCAGAGTCGAGCAAGTCCTCCGGGAGAACATCTGGACCCCTTCGGGAGGGTCCGGGAAGTTCAAGTAACACTTGACACAGTCACAGCACTAAAAAGTGTAGCTACTTGCTCTGGGTTAGCACAAGATGTATAACACATTTAGTTTGGTCCAGCACCCTAAGTGTGTCCTTATCTCCCCTGTAATCCTGACCTATAATGAAAGGCATTGTTGTGTGAAAACAGACTCCACGTGCATTTACTTTTTGTACAAGGCTCAATATATCAAATTGTTTTTATCCCACTTGTCTATAATGAAGTTGTGCAAATCTTTTTGACTTTTGTTCCGATTAATTCACATGCATTACAAGCCTCATTGATAGTCTTTGTGGATCTTAACACCGCCACATAGTCTACTTGCCTGAACGCCAAGCCAACATTGGTCCGGAGTGTGCTATCGACTTAGCCTGGTCCTGCACCCTAAGTATGCCACTCTACCTACACCTTGGCAGGCCTCTGTAGGGTGAGTACTAAAAAGGCAAGTGGATCTAGGAAGATTCTATCAAAATGCTTGTTATCATGCTAAATTTCTTCGGATCTAAAGTTTAAATAAGAACAATAAGCCACAACCAATTTATAGACAAGAGGACGAATTTTAATTTTATTCTTGACTTTAATGTGCAGGAAGAGCAAAAATTTATAGCGATGATGGATGAAGTCGGATCTACTAAGCTCCGACATTTCCCAAGATAGGTCTGGCGTCAACATCCAATATGTTGAAGCTGGAGCTACCAAGCTCCAACCATTTAAGGGGGCCTGTCTTCTACGCTCCAAAATTGAAGACTTCAACATACTGTCATAACCTTTGATACATGTACACAGCTAAACTGTACACATGTACCACGGGGCCAACAAGACAGAACATAGTATATTGAAGAAAAAGTGAAATTCAAGGCAAAAAGGAGGATTTCATTTATCAGAACAACTGGATTACAAAATTGAGATTACAAGGAACAAAAGGAGAAAAGTCCAAGCTACTGGAAGACCTAATACCTGCGGAAGAACGAAGCTACTTTTTGGGCAACCTATTGGACGCTGGCTTTGGCGGCGTCTTCCTCTTCAGCACCGGGACCTTTGAGCACCGGGTCCAGTGGGAATTGGGGATCTCGGCTTACATAACACGTCAGCACATACTCTGCGACGTTTGTAGCTAGAGTTTTCGCCTCTGTCTCCAACTGAGCCGCAATGACGTCGCCCATTGCATCAAGCTTGCCACCAGCACCATTGAGGGCCACCAGCGCTCAGTCCAGATCCAGCTCCGGATTGTCCGGACGTACTGGGCTGAAACCCAACGGTGTCAGCGTGTCATTCGCTCCCCCGAGGAAGTCCCACACTTGAATAGATTCGGTCTATTTCAAGCTCCGCTGCTCCTCTAGTGACCTCCGGGCAGCCCTAAGCTCCGAGCTTTCACGAGCAAGTCGCTCTGCCAGCTTGGCATGTTGCTGCTTGACATCAGCAACTTGCTTCTCCTGGTCAGCCAGCTCCGTCTCCCGGAGGTGAATGCGGTTTCGCCTCTTTGCCAAGTCTTTCTCCTTGCCCTTTATTTTCTTATCCTTAGCGGCAATTTCAGACTCTCTTTTTGAGAGCTCTTGCCCCACCTTCCAGTTATTATTCCTCTCTGCCTCCTCCTATAGATCCAGCTTTTCGCTGCGATCTGCCAAATTTTGTCCACCCAGAGTCAACTTCTGGGTGACCTCCTCCTCCCTCTTCACAAGATCCTCCTATTGCTCCAAGAGTTTCTTTTCCCTCGCTTCCAGGTCCTCCCGATGCTTTAGGAGAGTTTCATTTAACTCATTGAGTTTCTCAAAATGCTCGTCAGTAGCGTCGCGTCTCTCCTTGGCTTGCTCCAGGATTTCTTTGGAATTAGCATCGAGCGCCCAGATAGCGGCCTCCTTCTCTTCCATTAACTTGTCCCAGTACTCTAACCGGGCCTTCTCCCCTTGTATCCACTCCTTCTGGTCAGCTAGCCTTGTCTGAGCAAGCTTGGTCTCAAAATGGAGTCTGTTGCGCCAATGCCTTAAGGTGTTGCGCTCCTCCTCCAAAGACTTACTCTCATGGTCGAAGGCTAGTTGGACCTGTCGAAGGCTTGAGCAGGCGTTGTCTATGGACAATGCCAGAGGGATAGGCTCCGGGCCTGCCGAGATCATTTCCGCAGGCTAGAGCGGGTTCTCCGATAGAAAAATTGGGTCCCACTCAATAATAGTGGTCCCCTGTGCCCCTGCAGCACTAGGGCCGCTCTCCCGAACCCCTTCAGCACCAGCAGAAGAACCCACAGGGGGAACTTCCACCTCTGGGGCAGTTGAAGCCGCCATCTCTAGGCCCTCAGCCGATGGCCCCGAAGTCGAGGGACCAGTCGCCCCCTCTTAGGGCTGCTCCGGCTTTGGCCCAGGTACCTCCGAAAACACCACTTCTGGAGCAGTCGGAGCTTCAACCAGGGCTTCAACCGCCACTGGTTCAGGTTCTGGTACGGCAACCACCTATGGCACAACTGCTGGATCTCCCACCTTCAGTATAGCCGCCACACCACCAACCTCCGGCTCAGCTGCTGGATCTCTGACCACCTCCGACTCAGCTGTCGGGTCTCAACCATTTCCGGGTCAAGGGTCAGATCCTGAGTGACCACCGGCTCAATATTTGGGGCTTCATCTACCTCTGGCCCAACAGCCAGGGCTTCGACAATCTCTGGCTCAGAAGCCAAAACTTCTGGCATCGCTGGTGCTGGAGCATCCTCCTCTACCGCCAGGGGCACATCTTCCACCTCCCTCCTGCGGTCCAGCGCTACCACAGAAGCTCTGGGAGAGGACGTCGATTCCAAATTCACGACAGCTGGCGCCGGAGCTGCCGCATCTCCCGCCTCCGCATGGCAAGGAAGCTCAGCAGTCGAAGCCGAAGCTTCAACAAGTGCAGCCTCAGCCGTTGCAATAGGTGCTGAAGCTCTGGATCCTTTCTTTGACACCCTGGAAGCAGAAGCAAAAGAAGATTAAGAACACATCAAAAACAAGACTAGCATTTTAGAGTAAGCAATCAATGCTTACCTCGGGATTCTACCACCCCAGTCTCCTCTGAACCTCTTCTTTTGAGGTCCGGAGCTAGAGCCGACCAAATCAGGTGAGACAACTGCTTCGGACCTTGATTGAGGAATACTCGCAGCCGCCGGAGTTCTTTCGGCCGGAGCTTCCCTTCGATGGGAAGAACTTTCGGGTTTGAGACTTTTAGCCGGCTTTGAAGCCGGAGTCGCCTGCCCGGAGCTTACGCCTCTTGAAGGCGTTTGCGCCGGAGCTGGAGTTGTTGCAGAAGATCTCCCCCGCCGGGGAGAAGGAGCTGTTGGTGAAGGAGCAGGTCTAACGGACCTCTCGTCAAAATGCTTCAACTTCCTGTTTCGGCTGGAGGGCTCAGCCAACTCTTTGCTCTTGACTATGACTTCAGCGCTTTGGCTCGGAGCAGAAGCAGGACCACCCTTGGAAGCTCCGAGGATCACCAATCTGGTGGTTGGACGCCTCTCGACCTCAACGAGGTCGTCAAGCACCGGCATGCTCCTCTGGAGCTCCCTGCTGAACTCTGCCTCCATGTTTAGAGGGAGGAAAGCCGTCGTCGGAGTTAAGTCGTCATCCTCGACGTCAATGCCATTCTGGAACTTCTTGAGATGAAGCTCCAAAGCAGCGCCGTCCAAATTGGACCTCAGACTGGTTTCAATCCAGTCATCATCCATCACGCTGTTGAGGGCCCAGGCGAGCTTTTCCATCTTCTTCAGCGGAGCCCACCTGTTGACCAGGAAGTTGCAGAGGACCATCTGGGGGGTCACCCCTCCTTCCACACATTCGCGTATCCTGGTCAAGGCAGAGTTGAAGGCCTCTGACAGCACCGGAACCACACTCCATGCGTCAGTGTCAACATTGGGAAGACCTTCAGGCAGCTCCAACTTCTCGTGCTCCTCTGCCGTGATGATAATCCAATCCTTCTTCCAGTCATCCCACTTGCCAGATGGAAACGACCTCAAGTATTTGTAGGGGCATTTCTTGCGCTTCACAAAATAGTAGAAGCCAAGATACTCGGAACTCTTGCCGGTGGCGTGGATGGTGAAGAAGGTACGGAAAAGCTCAACGCAAGGGGGAATACCCACCCACATCTTGCAGAAGTGGACAAATGTTGACACAAAAAGAATAGAATGGGGGCCAAGGTGGTACAACTGCAAACCATAGAAGTCTAACAGCATCAAGAGGAAAGTTGAGAAAGGTGTGATCGGCCCCACCATGGCGTACGCAGAGAAATACACCATGTCGCCACTGCGCTTCTTCTTGAACGGGAGCTTGCTAGCGCGGACCAGATGGTTGAAGGAGTCACTGGACCACCCCATGTAGGTCCAGACCTTCTTCAGATCGTTCACTCGTGAGACGGATCTTGCGGAGTCCCAACTCCATCGTGGCAAAGTGGAGCAAAGGATGGAAAGTTAGGCGGAGGTTGAGAGGCTCTGAGCGCAAAGATGATCAAAGGCGTAAAGAGTCTTCAACCCGTGCACACTTTCCTTCTTAAGTAAGCCTATGCGACGCTTGGATGGAAACCGCAATGAGGTCAAGAGCACTTTTCAAAAATCCACCCCGGCAATGGTGTGTGGACCTGGGGCCACCCGACGAAGAGATCGAGGTCCTTACCCAAGTCCAACCGTTGCCATGATGAGTGGCGGGAAACCCAAAGTTGGCGCTCTGAGAGGGTGCGCAGAACCGATACGATTTTCATATTGGGAACCGACAACCTTCAATTGCGTGAGATTCGCACTCAAAGATCTCATCTGCTATATTCATGACGAGCCACGCATCCAAGGCTCGCCCCGAAACCACTACTCTATTGGCGCATCAGAGGATTTTTTGGAAATCAAAGTGCGGGAATCGAGAATGGCCCCACCTCCGGCAGAACAACTTAACCCAAGGGGTTTCTCCCAGAGGTGGGCCCGGGGGCCACTGTTGGTACCTTACGTACTGGGTACCCCACGATACCGCAACAAGTGCAGGAAAATTCTACCCATCAGAGATGAAAGACCTCGCAGGTCCCACATGTCACGTTGCTCCGGACCTGCTCCTCTCATATGGCTGCCTCTCGGGTTAACACGTGTAAAATAAGCCCGGAACCAAACTTCCGACCGAGGGAAGCTCTGGCGATTGCACGTGTACAACGGCCCCGGAACTAGGCCCCGACAGAGAGGAGCTCCGGTACTGACACGTGTATGGTAATCCCGGACCTAACCCCCCCCCCCCCCCCCCCCGCAAGGGAAAGCTCCAGATCTGCCACGTGTGGAACCTCCGGACCTTTATCGCCAACAGGAATACAAGCTGATCAAGACCGTTACTAACGTTCAAGGATATTTAAAGTGGTAGTTACAAGGTCTGATAATGTGTCATTAATGTCGTATTAATGACACACGATCAGCTCATTGTTAATAGGGGTAACGTTGCCATGAAGGCACGTTACCTCACTATTAATTGTACTTAATACTCTTTAGACAGGCTAGGGCCACATGTCGGGCGAGGCCAGCTTTGTAACGGTCAGCCCTTAGAACTATAAAAGGGCTGCACCGCACGAACATCAGAGAGGGATCACATTCTGACCTTAGTGAACTAACTTGCTCAATACAATCACACAAACCCCATGGAGTAGGGTGTTACGCTCAGGTGGCCTGAACCACGTAAATCTCTGAGGTCACCATCTTGATATTGATCTTGTGTCTCCTAACCATAAAAGAACCTCCGCGGGCTGCTTTTCAGCGGGTCCGGGGGAAGTGTCGTATTCCACACTTCGACAGCTGCCCAATCAAGACAAAAAGGATACGCGGATTATATGAGGAGAAACCTAGCCTTTGAAGTGGGAGAATTTGTCTACCTTAAAGTGTCACCCATGCAAGGTTATAAGAGGTTTAATATCAGAGGCAAGTTAGCACCTTTCTATTTTGGACCGTTCAAGGTTTTGGACAAATTGGGAGAGGTAGCATGTAAACTGGAGATGCCAGCTCATCTTTCAGATGTCCATGTTGTGTTTCGTGTTTCACAGCTCAAGAAGTGCTTAAGGGTGCTGGAAAAACAAGTGCTGATGGAAGAATTGGAACTAGAGGCAGATTTGACTTATGCCGAGCAACCAGTCAAAATCCTGGAAACCAAGGAGAGGGACACAAGGAACAAGGTTATTCGATTGTGCAAAGTACAATGGAAGCATCATACAAAATCAGAAGTAACTTGGGAGTTGGAGGATGATCTCAAAAAAGATTTTCCCTATCTCTTTCCTTCTACGTTGAATGTTGAGGGCGAGATTCATTTTAAGGGGGGTAGGTTTGTAACACCCTCATTTTCATGCATCATGCATCATGCATTGCATATATCATTAAATATGCTTAACATTAATCCACCTAAAAAGGAACAAGTTTAAAATGAATTAGAAGCAAGATTGCGCTTAAAAAGGTCTGAGAAGTGCGGACTTGTCCGATTTGCCCTGGACTAGTCCGAATTCCTCTCTGAACCCGTTTTAGACATGTCTGTTTTCCTACGGACTAGTCTATTTTTCTCTCTGTACTGGTTTCAGTCTTGTCCGGCCCATTGCGGACTAGTCCAGTAATCCCATCCCTTGGAAATTTTGCTAAGTCCTGGATTTGTCCTGACTTGTCCGTTTTCTGCTGAACTTGTCCGTTTTGCTCTCTGACTAAGTTTGGACCTGTCAGATTTCATACCAGACTTGTCCGTTTCCGTCTGTCTAATATCGGACTAGTCGGGTCTAGTGCGGACTTGTCCGGTGTTCGCGACTCTGATTCAATATTTTCTTCCACGAATTGTTTTTGGGTTTTTACCTTAAGTGGGCCCAAGGATGTCGTGTCTAACCTTTTTAGAGCCCATGTGGGAACCCACACCGGCCTCCACCCACCCCAAACTCGAAATCCATCAAACCCTACACCTCCACCCCTATATAAACAACTTAACACCCCAACTTTACATCTCTTTGCCCAATTGAAAGCACAACAAACCTGAGTTCGTGGAAGCCGCCACCAAGGGGAGATCCAGCAGCAAGGAGGAGAAGGAGGTCACGAAGAAGGCTCAAGCAATCAAGATCTTCATCGACTTTGCGTTCTTCATCACCAATTCACCCTCAACTATTCATCACAAACCCTAGATCGTCCAGATTCAAGTTTCATCTTCAATTCTTGATCCTTGGAGTTCTAAACCCGTGTTACACCTTCTACATTCTCTTTTTCCACGAGAATTCAACCCAATTCTCCAAATTCTCGTAGACCAAGAAAACCCTAACTCGCTTGTTCTGCATAGGGCGGACTAGTCCAGCCACTAGCGGACTTGTCCGGCCTCTAGATTCGTTTAATGTTGAATTAATTCCAAATTGATGTAAATTAACTTGAAACCTGTATAAACTTGTTAAAACCATTGTAATTGATTAGTAAACATTAAAAGCAACTCATTAACAAGTTTCACTTTTCATTTGCATTAATCATGCATGTCATGTCATATTGAGTAATATATGAGCATCTATTGATTGAAATTATTGTTTTGTATGTTCGTTGTGCAGAATAGAAGGATTCGCTCCAGAGGGTGCTGCCGAGGACCTCCAGTACCAGAATTTTGAAGTCTTTGATCCTAACCAAGCTCTGGAGCAAGGCAACTGTCCTTGATCATTTTGATACCATGTTTTTAAATGTTTTGTTTTCAAAATTGCATGCTTGTGTCAATACGATGGGACTCCTAAGGAAGTTTACTAGACTTGTTTAACCACCCTTGTCGCTTGGGACACATAGTAGAGAGTCGAGAAAGGCTTTTTACTTTTTGCTTTTGCTCGAATTAATTGGGATGGGAAAACAACCAAATTACTTAAATATAAATTATTGAGATTATGGATAATGTACATTGATGAACATGGTTAATGGTAAAATGGTAATGGGTGATCTAAGCAAGCATGGTATGTGGATGGGTTGGATGTTATGGTGGTTTGCCCGCCTTGGATCTAAGGACCGGTTCATGCGAGAATAGGCCAGGACAACGGTGCCACCACAAGGACAAGTATGGGTGCGGCGTAACTGATTAATTAGGGTATTTCTAGTATTGCACGAACCATTTGGAAGAGCGGGGAAGGGGAGTCGGATTGGGTTTGTATGAGTGGCGGGACTCCCTAGGACCGACGGCACAAGATGGGGCCCTTGGTTTAGGATGTGCTCAGTTGGAGACTTCACCACTGGTGAAACCTCAGTGGGTCTGACATGCTAGTAGTCCCATTGTAAAGGCTATTTTGTGATCTCTTGGCCACACACCAACAGAAGTGTGTTATATGATCGATGGGTCATGGGAATAAGGGAGGTTCTTAGTCACCGAAAGGTGATAAAATCACGAACACGTGGGTAAAGCGATACAACATCTGCAGAGTGTTAAAAACTATCATGATAGTTGTGCTCCCAGTTAAGAACACCTGGATGACCTACATGATTAGAGAGGAACTTGAGATTTGGGATGGGTATGGTTACGGTTATGGTTTGGTATTGGTTATGGTTATGGTTATGGTTATGGACTGAATTATGATAATTGGACATGGATAATGATGATGGTAAGAATAATGAATATGGACGAATAATGAATGATAGATATGAATCATTATGTTTACTTGGGATATGATGGGATAAATTTCACCTAGACATAGTAAGATGCTTTTTACTTGGTTTAAATGTACTTTTCAGCAATTAGTCATTGTTTACTATTATTCCTTGTTTAAGCTACATGTCATACTTTCCCACACTTGATAAGTATGACATGTACTCACCCTTGCAATTTCCCCACCAACAGTTTTAGGTCAAGATTGGGAGTATCATGACGTTAATGCGGAGTACTAGGCTGTGTACATCCATTTACTTGCCCGTGGTGTTGCTTGGAGCTGCTCTACCCTTTATGCTTAGTTTGCTCAGTTTAGATTATTTCCACTGCATTAGTTTCAGAACTATTAATATTGATCATTAGAGTTGTAATTTTAGGATTACTTGAATAATGTAATAAAAGTACTTATTTCATAAATTGAGCTACGGTACTTTTCTATTTATGATTTGTGAATCACTTGTGTATGTGTGTTAAACATCCTAGGCACACATATACTGCACTTGGTTCATTTTTCGGAACGGGTGTCACAAATGGTAACAACAACAACACTTGAACTTGATGAAGAGGGTGAACCCGTTGATCAAAAAGAATATCGAAGCATGATCGGATCACTTATGTACCTCATGACATCAGGACCGGACATACAATTCAGCATATGTCTTTGTGCAACACATCAAGCTTCTCCACACACTTCACATCGTCAAGCCGTCAGAATGATTCTCAGGTATTTACATGATACTCAAGAATTTGGCATTTTTCTTCCTTCTTCCTCAACTATTACTTTTTTAGATGTTAATTTTGGGGGTTGTAGGATTGATAGGAAAAGTATTTCGGGTGCTTGTCATTTCTTGGTAATTCACTTTTTTCTTGGTCCTCTAGAAAACAAAATTTAGTTGCACAATCCACGACTGAATCTGACTATGTAGCTGCCCCTAGCACTTGGTCACAAATTCTTTGGATTGTTCAAACACTAAAAGACTATGGGTTGATTTATATAGTGTTCTGCTGTTTTGTGATAACACTAGTGCAATTTGTATTGCTAAAAACCCCGTGCAACACTCTAAAACAAAGCACATTGACATTAGGTATCACTTTCTGTGTGATAATGTTGAAAAAGTAAACATTGTGCTTCACCATGTAGACACCGGGCTGACATTTTTACAAAACCTTTGGATTTCACTAATTTTTTATTCATTCATAGTAAAATGGGTGTTATGCATCCTCATGTCTTTAATTGAGGGGAAGTTTAGCAACTTCAAAGTCTATGTGTGAATCTGAAATTGAAGGATAATATGAGCATAAGTATTTCATATTATATGACTTTGTGATTCCTTTTATATGCTGAAAGTTCTTAATACATCACTCGTGTTATACACTTTGTAGTTTTTGCCATGACTAGTAATTTTAATAATTACTCACACTAAATCTGGTCATGATTGAACTTTCTTTCTGTTTTGAACTTGTTGCATGCTCACAAGTGCTTTTAATCATGAAAAGGTAACCAATCAATAGCCCACATGTTGAGCTTTTATGATCAAATGAAAAACTAAGAAAGATCAAGACAATATGCATGCATTACATTTCTTCTTTTGAGATTGCTTATCATTGCACTTTGACGTAGGCTTGGCTTGGTTGGTTAGAATAATGCGGATGCTGCATATAATCTCTTCAAATGTCATATGATCAAAATTTGTTCGTTAAATGATAACAAAAAATTAAAAATGCAGCAGCATGTCATGCTTTCAAGTTTTGAAATAGTTGAAACAGGGAGACCATGACTTGTTTAAATTGAAAAATTACACTTGATCTTTAGCATGGCTTACACTACTTTATGTATCTCATTGATGTGATAGTGCAAGTTACTTGATATATGGCTTGGATGAGCTTTGTTTCATATGTATATGTCATATTATGCTCAGAAAAAATTAAAATTTATCTTTTAACCTTGCTGAATACATTGTCAAAGGGAGAGAAATATGACACACATTGCACATTCACAAGTGTTTTAATATACCGTTTGTCGGAGTGTTGTTCTGGCAATTCTCCCAATACTACTGTTGGTAGTTCGCAGAGTTTGTAGTTAGGTATTGGGCGCGCAGAGATTCAGAACACGATGGCAAGTAGACACAAGGATTTACGTGGTTCGGGCTGCCTAAGCATAATACCCTACTCCACGGGGTGTGTAGTTGTTGTATTGAGCGTCTAGGCACTTGTGACCGTGTGTCACAGCCTAGTATGAGAGTGTCTAAGAGTCAAGAGTTCCCAGCGGGGGGGGGGGGGGGGGGGGGGGGGTGGGCTTTGTGTATCGCTCGACTAGTCCTTTTATAGCACAAGGACTGGTTGTTACATCGCTTGCCTGGCCCGACATGTGGCCCTGGCGGTTACTGATGCTTAATACACAATTAATGAGGTTAATTACCCTTAATATTGTGGTAACGGGCCTTGACAGTGCCGTTATTGGAATTAAGGGCCATCCGATCGTGTGTCATTAATGCGGTGTTAATGAGAATTAATCGGGTCTTGAAATCTTTGATTGTCCCTCATAGGTCTGAGCCGTTGGAGGTACACCAGTCTGATTGTTGAGGCTGAAGGTCCGGCGGTTGAACACGTGGCAGATCCGGAGCTTCCCTCTATCGGGGGTTAGGTCCGGGGATGTTGCGCAGGTGTTTAGCCCGGAGCTTTCCCATGTGTGGGACGTAGCTCCAGTTGCAGTACACACGTGGCAGCACCGGGGACTTACCATAGAAGGGAGGCAGGTCTGGTCCCGTACGACACGTGGGGCCTTCAAATGACTTCAACTCAGACATGTGAAGTTCCTTTGGTCTTTTTGTAGTCCCAAGGAGTATACGGTACGCAGGGTACCGACAGTGGCCCACTGGGCCCACCTCTGGGAAAGACTTTTTGGATGAAGTCGTTCTACCGGAGGTGGGTCCATCCTTCAGTTTTTTAGCCGTGTCTTCAAGGGTCTTCGGATGTGCCGTTGGCGGTAATTTGCAGTTAAACCAATGCTGCGTGGCACATCCAGGATGCGGCAGGTGAGATTTGAGCGTGCGGATCTCACGCAATTGAAGGTCACCGATTCTCGATACGAAAACCGTATCGGTTCCGCACGCCCTGTCAGGCCGCCGCCCTCGTGCTTCCCGCCTTTCATGATGACAACCGATCGCCTGGGATAAGGACCTCGACTTGATCGTCGGGGTGGCCCCGGGCCCCCTTGTCATTGGCAGCGTGATGTTTTGGAATTGTAACGTCGGCTCCTCTGCGGTTTCCATCCAAGCGTTGTGGGGCTTACTTAAGAAGGAAAGCGCACAGCATTTGGGGATTCTTTACGCTTTGATTTGAACTTGCGCTCTAATCCTCCGAACATTAGCCTGCTTTTCAACTCTCGCCCCACTATGCTGCGATGGAGTTGGGTCTCCGCAAGAGCCGACTTAAGACCGGCGGTGATTTGAAGAAGGTTCGGGCCCTCATGGGGTGGTCCAGTGACTTCTTCAACCACCAGGTCCGTGCCGGCAAGCTTCCATTCGAGAAGGAGCACACCGGCGACATGGTGTACTTCTCTGCGTACGCCATGGTGGGACTAATCCCACCCTTCTCCACTTTTCTCTTGATGCTGCTAGACTTCTATGGTCTCCAACTGTACCACATTGGCCCCACTCCATTCTTCTGGTGTCGACCTTTGTCCACTTCTGCGAGATGTGGGTGGGTATTCCTCCCTGCGTCGAGCTCTTCCGCACCTTCTTCACCATCCACACCACCGGCAAAAGTGACAAGTACCTTGGCTTCTATTATTTTGTGAAGCGCAAGAAGTGCCCGTACAAGTACTTGCAGTCGTTCCCTTCTGGCAAGTGGGACGACTGGAAGAAGGATTGGATTGTCATCAGGACAGAGGAGCATGAGAAGCCGGAGCTGCCCGGAGGCCTCCCCAACGTCGACACTGAAGCTTGGAGTGAAGTTCCAGTGTTATCAGATGCCTTCAACCCTGCTCTGACCAGGATCCGCCAATGTGTGGAAGGAGGGGTGACTCCCGAGGCGGTATTCTGCAACTTCCTGGTCAACGGGTGGGCTCCACTGAAGAAGAGGGAGAAGCTCGCTTGGGCCCTCGACGGCCTGATGGACGATGACCGGATCGAGACTAGTTTGAAGTCCAACCTGGAAGGTGCAGCTTTGGAGTTTCACCTCAAGAAGTTCTAGCACGGCATCGACATCGAGGGTCACGACTTGACTCCGCCGGCGGCTTTCCTCCCTCTGAACATGGAGGCGGAGTTCAGCAGGGAGCTACGACAGAAGATGTCGGTGCTTGACGACCTAGGTGAGGTTGAGAGGCGTTCGACCACCGGGTTGGTGATCCCCGGAGCTTCCGAGGGTGGTCCCCTTTCTGCCCTGAGACAGAGAGTTGAAGTCGTGGGCAAGGGCAAAGAGTTGGCTGAGCCCTCGAGCCATAAAAGGAAGCTGAAGCACTCTGACGGGAGGTCCGTCAGACCTACTCCTTCCGCAGCGGCTCCTTCTCCCCGGAGGGGAATGTCTTCAACGGCGGCAACCACTCCAGCATCGGCATCTCCCCGGGGTGCTAGCTCTGGCCATGTGGCTACAGTACCAGGGCCAGCTGAAGGCTCTGGGTCCAGAGGTCCATCTCGGTCGAGGGGGGCCTCAACCAAAGTGACACCGACGACAGAAGCAAGCTCCAGGGAACCTTCCAGAGCTGACACGCCAGTGGCGACAGGGTCCGGCCCCGAGCGTCCGGGGAATAGGTTCCACGCTAGCTGGAGCGGAAGCCTTCCGAGGTAAATTTTAATTTTTACCTCAGTTGGTTGTTTTTTGTTGTAACTGCGTTGTGAGTGTCTTCGTCCTTCATCCACAGGGTACCTAAGAAAGGGGTTGAAGCTCCGATTCCTGTAGCAGCAGTTGAGGCTGTGCAGGCGAAGGCTCCGGCTCCAATCCCAGCGCCGCATCAAGAGGTGGTTGAGGGTGCGACAGCTCCAGCGTCGGCTGTCGTGGTACTGGACCTTGACTCATCCCCAGAAGCTCCTGTGGTAGCGCTGGACCACGGGAATGAAGATGTACCAATGACACCTGCCCCAGAGGTTGAAGCTCCGGGTTTGCATGCTGAAATGATGGACGCTCTGGCCTCAGAGCCGGAGGTAGTTGCGATTCCGGCCCTAGAGCCGGTTGTTTTTGAAGCTCTGATGGTGGGGTCGGGTGTTGATGAAGCCCCGGCGGTTGAGCCGGTGGATGATGAAGCCCTAGCGGTAGAGCCGATGGTTAATGGAGCCCCGACGGTAGAGCCGGTGGTTGATGGAGCTCCGGCGGTAGAGCTGGTGGTTGATGGAGCTCCGGTGCTTGTGTCGGTCGTCGAAGAAGTTCCGGCGCTTGAGCCGGTTGCTGCAGAAGTGCCGGTGCCCGAGCCCATGACGGTCGAAGCGCCAGCGCTTGAGCCAGCGGTGGAGGAGGCACCAACGTCGGAGCCGGAAGTGGCTTCAGCTTCGACTGGACCTTCAACGCCTGCCCCGGAGGTGGTGGTCCCAGAGGTGCCCGCGCCTGAGCCAGGGTGCCTAGATGAAGCTGCTGGCCCCCAGCCCGAGGGACCAGTTGTTGATGACCTGGCGATGGGACCTTCAGAGCCAACTCTGGAGGTCGAAACTTCTGTTGTAGGACCTTCCTCGGCTGCGGCCGAGGCTATCTCTGAGGGCGGCCCTAGTACCGTGGAAGCTCAGGGGACCGCTCTTGTAGAGTGGGACCTGATTTTTGTCACGGAGAACCCGCTGGAGCAAGCGGAGAAGACCCCGACAGGCTCAGAGCCAATCCCTTTGTCGCTGTCTATCGACAACGCCTGCTCCAGTCTTCGTCAGGTCCAGCTGGCTTTTTACCACGACAGCAAGGATCTCAAGGAGGAGCGCCAAACTCGTAGGAGGTGGCGCAACCGGCTCCAATTCGAGACCAAGCTGTTGCAGTCGAGGCTGGCTGACGACAAGGAGTGGGTGAAGAAGGAGAAGGTTCGGTTGGAGTACTGGGGTAAGCTGCTAGATGAGAGGGAAAGCATGGTGCGATCCCTTGACAACCAGTCCCGAGCCATCCACGAACAGGCCATAGCTACTAATAACGCAGTGAATGATCGCGGGGAGAAGCTCATCGCCATCCACGACAGCCTCGTTAAGCGCCAGGAGGCCCTTGAGGAGCGAGAGAAAAAGCTCGAAGATGAAGAGAAAAAACTCCTGGAGCTGCGGGATGACCTCGTGAAGAGATTGGAAGAGCTTACTCAAAGGCTAACTCTGGATGACAAGAGTCTCGGAGCGCACCAAGAAGTTGGAGGAGCGCTGCGAGAAAGAGGAGAAGAAGGCCTGGCAGCGAGGGCAGGACCTCCATAGGAGGGAGAATGACATTGCTGCCAGGGAGAAGAAAGTGCAGGGCCGAAAGAAGGACCTAGTCGACTGCCGGAACAAGATCCACCTCCGGGAGGAAGAGCTCGGCAAACACGAAAGGCAGGTTGCTGAAAAGATTCAGCAGAACGCAAAAGAGGTAGAGCGTCTTGCCCGGGAGAATTTGGAGCTTGCAGCGACCAGAAGATCCTTGGAGGAGATGCGGGACTCAAGGGCTGTGGGGTCCCAACAAGTTTGGGACTTCCTGGGCAAAGCCAACGACGCGCTGATGCCAATGGGTTTTAGTCCCGTGGGTCCGGATGATCCGAAGCCGGAGCTGGACAAGGCGTTGCAGGCATTGAGTTCAGCAGGCAACAAGCTCACCAAGATGGGCGATGTCATCGTGGACCAGCTGGAAACCAAGGGACAATCCCTGGCGAAGAACATCGCAGAATACGTGCTGACGTGCTACACAAGTCGGGACCCTCAATTCCCACTGGACCCGGTTCTTGAAGGCCCCATTGGCGGAGAGGGAGAAGCCGCCCAAGCCAGCGTGTCGGAGGTTGCCCAGAAGGTCGCCTCATTCTTCCATAGGGTCTAGGACTCTCTCTTTGTAGCTCCCACTTGTATTATCTCTTCTTTTTCTCCATTTTGTAATCTCTTGTCTCCAGATGAATGAAATCCAAGTTTTTTGTGAATTTCATTTTTTGTCTTCAACACCTTTGTCCCACTTGGCCCCCTGGTAGATGTACACAATTTGATTGTGAACATGTACCAAGAGTATGTAGCACTTTGTTGAAGACTTGTGCGCTTCAAACTTGTAGAGCGTAGGTTCGAAGTCTTCGATAGTAGAGGCCTTCTGGCGTTGTCGGAGGTTAGTAGCTCTGGCAGCGACCACTGTCAACACACAGTGCGTCAACAGCAGACCCCACTATGGAGTCTTCCCACCATCTTTTCTTCACGTTGACAGCTAGCCCCCTAGCTTTACTGGAACTTAGTAGCTCCAGCGACGCTTGCTATCAATGTTAAAACATCGACAACAAGCCACCTTAGGGGATGTCGGAGCTTTAATAGCTCCGGCTTAATTCACCATCACCTTGAGAACTTTATTTTTCCTGCGCACTGAAGTCAAGAAAAACAGTAAATCCATTTCCTATCTATAACTCAATTGTGACTTACTATTCCTGAGAAAGTTTTAGGTCAAACACAATTCTAAATACAATTAAGTGCACTGGCTTGTTTTCTCCAGGTCCGATCGTTTCTGGACTTGCCTTACTTTGGCTTGCCGAGGTGTAGGTAGAGTGGCGTACTTAGGGTGCATGACCAGGCTAAGTCAATAGCACACTCTGTCCCTAGATTGGCTTGGTAGCATTAAGACAAGTAGACCATTAACAATGTTTAGACCCGGAAAAGTTGACAATGCGACTTGAATTATATGTGAACTGGTTGAGCTAAAGTTTCTTAAGAATTGCACAACTTTGTTATAGACAAGAAAGAGAAAAATAAAAAGTATTGAGCCTGTACAAAATAAATGCAAGTGGAGTCTATTTTCACACAATGATGTCTTTCATTATAGGTCCGGGGTACAGGGGAAACAAGTACACTCTTAAGGTACAGAACCAGGCTATGTGTGTTTTGTTTCTCGTTTGACCCAAGGTAGCTAGCCACACTTTTAGTTCTGAGACTGTGACAAGTGTTGCCTGAACTTTGCGGACCTTCCGGGGAAGGTCCGGCTGTTCTCCCAAAGGAGCTACCCGACTCTGTACAATGACTCTATAACATACATCACATGTAACTACAAACTCACCTCCGTGATATTAAGCGTAGAACTTACGGAGGTGCTCAATGTTCCAAGGATTAGGGAGCGATGTCCCATCCTCGGTTGCCAAGCGAACGCATATGGGATGGGATACTTTGATCACTCGGAAGGGTCCTTCCCAGCCGGGGGAGAGTTTGTTTAACCCTTCTCTGGATTTTATTCTCCGTAGCACCAGATCGCCTTCCTCGAGCTGTCAGCTGTGAACATGCCTTTGGTGATAGCGCCGAAGAGCTTGGTGGTATCGGGCATTCCGAACAGCTGCTCGGCACCTTCCCTCTTCAAGGAGGTCAAGGTCTTCACGCCGGAGCTGGTCCTGCGCGACATCATCGAAGGTCTGGACTCAGAGCGACCCTAAGGTGATTTACGGAGGAAGGACTACTTCAGCTCCGTACACCAGGAAGAAGGGTGTCTCTCCAGTTGACCGGTTTGGAGTTGTCCTGTTGGCCCATAGAGTGGGCGGAAGCTCTTCGATCCAGTTGGCTCCATGTTTTTTCAGGCGCTCATATGTGCGCGTCTTGAGTCCTTTTAGGATTTCTGCATTTGCTCTCTCGGCTTAGCCATTGCTTGTCGGGTGAGCTACGGAAGCGTAGCTGACTTGGATGTCGAGGTCCTCGCAATATCCTTGGAATGCAGAGCTTGTGAACTGGGTCCCATTATCAGTTATGATCTTGTTTGGGACTCCAAATCTGCATATGATGGACTGCAAGAAGTTGATAGCTGATTGCTTGTTTATTGTCACAACTGGAGTTGCTTCTGGCCATTTGGTGAACTTGTCAATGGCAACGTACAGGAACTTATAACCTCCAACGGCTCTTGGGAAAGGTCCCAAAATATTCATCCCCCACACAGCGAAAGGCCATTCAGGAGGTATCATTTGTAGAGGCTGAGCTGGTGTGTGAATTTGTTTTGCATGGAACTGGCATGCTTCGCATTTCTTCACTAGCTCAGTTGCATCCTGGAGAGCTGTAGGCCAGTAAAAGCCATGCCAGAAGGCTTTACCGACCAGCGTGCGGGAGGACGCGTGGTTCCCATACTCGCCTCCATGGATTTCTGCGAGGAGCTCGCAATCTTCTTCCCTTGTAATGCAGCGCATTAGGACGCCGTTGGCACCACGCCGGTAGAGATCCCCTTGTACCAGTGTGTATCTTTTAGCCAATCTGACTATCCGGTCAGCGGATACATTATCTTCAGGAAGGAAATTGTCTTTCAAGTAGCTCCGGATCTCTGAGATCCATGTATCGAAGCTAGCTTGAGGATTTGAGTCTTGCGTGCTGGGTTACTCGGAGCTTCCTGCAGCACCTACGACCCTTGATGGATGCCATGGTAACAGGGCCATCGGCACCGATAGCTTCGAGGTGCTGGTCTCGCCCCCTTCGCTCAGTTCGGCAGGCTGAGCTGTAGGTTTAGACAACCTCCGGATAAAGGTTCCGTTGGGAGCCGGAGTACCGGTTGAAGCTTTCGTCGAGAGTTCGTCGGCTTCAGCGTTATTGAGACGCTAGACATGGCAAAGATCCAGGACGTCGAAGTCCTTCTGAAGCTTCTGGACTTCAAGTAGGTATGCAGCTAGTTGAGGGTTGTTGCAGCAACATTCACCTTTGACTTGTTTTACAACAAGCTGTGAATCACCCTTTACCAACAGCTGCTTGACACCATACGATAGTGCCACCTTGATTCCATAAATTAGTGCTTCATACTCCGCCATGTTGTTGGTCGCCTTGAAGTCAAGGTGCACCATGTATTTAACCTTCTCTCCGGTCGGAGCGAGGAGAAGGATTCCAACTCCGGCCCCCTGCTTCTGACGAAGCCGTCGAAGTAGAGAGTCCAGTGAGGCTTAGTGAAGACCGGAACCTTGGGTTCCGACTTCTGCTCACTGGGGCCCCCAAGATTTGATGGAGAGGGGGTCCATTCCGCCACGAAGTCCACCAATGCTTGACTCTTGATAGCTTGTCTTGGAAAAAATTCAAGGTCGAACTCGGCTAATTCTGATGCCCACTTTGCAATGTTCCCAGTGGAATTGGGGTTATGCAAGATTGCATGTAGTGGATAAGAGGTTATCACTGAAACCTTGTGAGCTTGGAAGTAGTGTCGGAGGTTCCTAGAGGCAATAACAACTGCATAGAGTAGCTTATGCACCTCTACGTACCGAGTCTTGGCGTCATGGAGTACTTCGTTGATGAAGTACACTGGGTGCTGGACCGTCCGGACCCCCCCCCCCCCCCCCGAAGGGGCTCGGAGCTTCCTCCTCATCTACCCGGACCCTCCCGGAGGGGTCCGAACCTTTTTCGGGAACCTCCGAGTTCCGGTTGGAGAAACCCGGAACTTCTCCTGAAGTGATCCGGACCCTCCCGGAGGGGTCCGAATCTTCTTGTGCAGTGACTCCTTCATCTGAAGGAGATGGATCCTTTGGCATCTCGCCTTGAGGATCAGGGTCTGGGAGCTGGAACCCAGACTCGACTTGATGTAGCTCCGGACCCTCCCGAAGGGGTCTGGATTCCTGAACTGGAGATGGTTCTGGTCTTTCCGCAACCAGGACCATGCTGACAACTTCGTCAGTTGCCGAAATGTAAAGCAGGAGTGTCTCACCAGAGTTCGGAGGTACCAAGGCCAGTAGGGTGGTGAGGAGCTGCTTCAGCTCCTGGAATGCCTTTTCTGCTTCTTCAGACCATTGGAATGGTCCGGACTTCCTCAATAACTTGAAGAAGGGTAGCGCCCGTTCCGCCAGTCTTGAAATGAACCAGCTGGGGGCAGCTAGACATCCAGTTAGCTTCTGGACGTCCTTGATGTGGGATGGTGGCCGCATGTTTTCAATAGCTTTTATCTTCGCTGGATTTGCTTCTATTCCTCGGTGGTTCACCAAGAAACCTAGAAGTTTTCCGGAGCTAACCCCGATGACACACTTGTCCTGGTTTGGCTTCGTGCGAGTGACTCGCAGCTTGCCGAAGACAGCTTGCAAGGTGTCAAGGAATGACTCCTTGTTCTTGATCTTGACGATGATGTCATCGAAATACACTTCCACTACGTCTCTGATGAGCCCTCCAAAAGTTTTGTACATAGCTCGTACAAATGTTGAAGCAGCATTCTTGATACCAAATGGCATGGCAGTATTACAATATAATCCATCTACTGTGATGAAGGAGGTATGCTCTTCATCTTCCCTAAACATTCTGATTTGATGGTACCCAGAATATGCGTCTAGGAAACATAGTAATTCACACCCGAAGGTGGAATCCACCATCTGATCTATTCTAGGTAGTGAAAATGGATCTTTTGGACATGCCTTATTTAGTGTAGTGTAGTCGATACACATCTGAAGCTTCCCACCGGCCTTGGGTACAACGACTGGGTTTGCCAGCCATTTTGGGTGGAAGACTTCTCGGATGAATCCAGCTTCGAGCAACTTCTTCACTTCTTGACGTATGAAGTTCTGTCGCTCTACTGATTGCTTCCGAGGCTTTTGATGTAGAGGCCGAGCATCGGGATAGATGTTCAGATTATGCTCGATCACTTCCCTAGGGATCCCAGGCATTTGTGATGGTTGCCAGGCAAACATGTCGACGTTAGCCCAGAGGAAAGTCATGAGCGCGAGTTCCTATTTGTCATTCAGACCTCCCGATATACGGGTGGTCTGAGCGGCGTCGGAACCGATTTGGACGACTTTGACGGGAATGTCGGTGTCGCCGCTTGGTTGCACACGAGGTGCGGCAGTTGAGCCTCGATGACGAATGCTCGGGGGTTTCGGAGCTTGCTCCTTTTCGGATTCTTCCTCCTACGCTGTAGCAAGCGCGTGGAGTTCCTCCAGAGCTGTCACTCCGGCAGTGCGATCTCCACGGATCCGGAGAACACCGGCTGGTGTTGGCATCTTCAACACCAAGTAGCCATAATGGGCAGCAGCCATGAACTTGTATAAGGGTGGCCTGCCCAAAATGGTGTTGAAGGGTAAGTTGATTTGCGCCACGTCGAAGACCAACTTCTCAGTGCAGTAATTCTCCCGGGTCCTGAAGGTCACCGGAAGAGTAATTGCACCGAGTGGGGTTATGGCCCCTGGACCTACTCCGGAGAAAGGTCGAGAGGGGCGAAGGTCCGAAGCTCGAAGCTGAAGCTTGACGAAAGCTTCAAAGCTTATGAGGTTCAGCCCCGAACCTCTGTCCACCATTACATGGTGGAGTTGGATGTTGTTGATGGTCGAAGATACCAGCAATGGGAGTTGGCTAGCTCCGATCATATTCTGAGGGCAGTCTTATGCATCGAAAGTGATGGCAGTGTCCATCCACTTCCGATGCGGCTCTGCCCTGGTGGTGGGAGCTACTGAGGCCATGTCCCGCCATAGTCTTGAGGACACGGCAGGAGGTGATGTCCCACGAACCACCAAAGATGGTGTTCATGGTTTTCTGACGTTCATTGTCAGAGACGTCGGAGTCGTCATCGACGGAGGTGTAAACAGCCTTCAAGGCCTTTTTAGGGTCTTGAAAGCCTAACTCCTCTTCAGCCGGAGCTTTGTCGACTTTCTGTTTTCCTTCCCTTTGACGGAAAGGAACTTCTTCTCGGCGCTTGTTGTTGCGCTCGGCAAGGTTCTGGACCTCCCAGCAGTCTTCTAGGTTGTGGCTGTTCGACTTGTGTATAGGACACCACCTCTTGGAGCTGCCACTGTATTCAGATGACGACCGAGGTCGTTTCTCGGGGCATGGCCCCCGTCCACCTGGAGCTACGGCAACTGCAGCAGTTGGTGTGCCAGCCGACGGCTTTTTCTTGCCGTTGGACTTTGTCTTATTTTTACCACTCCCGGAGGTAGTGGCTTCACCCTTGGAGGATTTTTTGTTGTCCACCGGAGGTGGTTGGTAGTGCATTTCACGGCCCTCCGCAGCTTTGGCGCATTTGTCTGCCAAGCTGAAGAGTTATGTGACGCTGGTGATCTCCTTGGTCGCCAGCTTCTACAACATCTTCTTGTCTCGTACGACCTGTCTAAATGCCACAATAACTGAGGCGCTGGAGATAGAAGGAATAGTGTTTCATACCTAAGAGAACCTCTGGATGAAGGATCGCAGGGACTCTCCCCCCTTCTGCTTGACAGCAAAAAGGTCCAGTTCGGTGCCTCGTCGGGTGTATGAACTCCCGAAATTGGCAGTGAACTGTTGGCACAGTTCCGCCCAACTGTTGATGGAGTCGGGCGGAAGGCTCATGAACCAGGACCTGGGTCCTAGTCAAAGCCATGGGGAAATAGTTGGCCATTAAGGCCTCGTTTCCTCCAGCCGCAAGGACTGCGGTGGAGTAGATTTGGAGAAACTCAGCGGGATTGACAGTCCTGTCAAATTTCTCTGGCAGATGAGGCCAAAACTTTTGTGGCCATCTGACCATGCGTAGGTGCATGGTCAGAGCAGAACAGCCTCCTCCTAGTCCCTCGGGAGCAGGACTGTCTCGAGCTTCTCGCCTTTTGCGAGCGCGCTCGATATGGACGCGGCCATCCTGTTGACGGTAACAGCGATCAAGCTCTGCCCGGAGGTCGTGAGTTGAAAGCCTGGTTACCGTATGGGTGCGTCGCGCCCCGGAAGGCAGCGACGTCTCTTGTTGAGACGCAGCACGCCTCCTATGTTGGGAAGCATGCAGACTAAGTCTGCCCGACACGGTCCGATGTTGCGATGGGGCCCGCCCCGAGGGGGAGGACCTTGGTTGCTGATGCGATCGGCTGCTGCTGCAACCAAATGTTCCACATCAGCCCTTCACTGCTCCATTGCACCCTTGGATGCACCTGGAGGTGGTGGGTGTTGGAGAAGAGCACGCGTGGCACGAAGCACGTGTTCAGGGTTGTTGATAGCCAATGTCGTGCCCGACGCAGACGTCCCATCCCGCTGTCCAGCTTGAGTTGCTGGTGCGGACGGTGGCGGCGGAGGCACGACTCCTGCTGGAGCCACAGCACCTGCTAACTGCTGCACGTTGGAGGGATTGCCTCCAGCAGGTTGCGCTGCAGGGTTGCCGTTGGACGATTCGGTAGCAGAGTTCACCATCTGTGAATCTCGGGCACCCCCCTACCTGGCGCGCCAACTGTCGGAGTGTTGTTCCGACAATTCTCCCGATACTACTGTTGGTAGTTCACAGAGTTTGTAGTTAGGTATTGGGCGCGCAGAGATTCAGAACACGATGGCAAGTAGACACAAGGATTTACGTGGTTCGGGCCACCTAAGCGTAATACCCTACTCCACGGGATGTGTAGTTGTTGTATTGAGCGTCTAGGCACTTGTGAACGTGTGTTAGAGCCTAGTATGAGAGTGTCTAAGAGTCGAGAGTTCCCAATGGGGGGGGGGCTTTGTGTATCGCTCGACTAGTCCTTTTATAGCACAAGGACTGGTCGTTACATTGCTCGCCTGGCCCGACATGTGGCCCTGTCGGTTACTGATGCTTAATACACAATTAATGAGGTTAATTACCCTTAATAGTGTGGTAACGGGCCTTGATAGTGCTGTTACTGGAATTAAGGGCCATCCGATTGTGTGTCATTGATGCGGTGTTAATGACACTTAATCGGGTCTTGAAGTCTTTGATTGTCCCTCATAGGTCCGCGCCGTTGGAGGTACACCAGTCTGGTTGTTGAGGCTGAAGGTCCGGCGGTTGGACACGTGGCAGATCTGGAGCTTCCCTCTATCGGGGGTTAGGTCCGGGGATGCTGCGCAGGTGTTTAGCCCGGAGCTTTCCCATGTGTGGGACATAGCTCCGGTTGCAGTATACACGTGGCAGCATCGGGGACTTACCATAGAAGGGAGGCAGGTCCGGTCCCGTACGACACGTGGGGCCTTCAAATGCCTTCAACTCAGACAGGTGAAGTTCCTTTGGTCTTTTTGGTGTCCCAAGGGGGAGTGAACAGGGGTACGCAGGGTACCGACACCTTTCTTCTCAGGGGGAGTGAACATTTAGATTTTCAAAAAAGAGGAAGAAATTTTCTTTTTGTCAAAACTTTTCATGAAACGTGAATGAGCCAATGTTCGGTTTCATAGCGGTGTTGCCATGCATTCATCAAGAGGGAGATTGTGAGACCTATGTGCTAAATACATTGGCAATTATGTTAAACGTGAAGGTTTACATGCAAAGTTTTGAATATACTTGAGAAACACACTTCACACTGTCCGAACTTTTGCTGCACGTGAGCTGGAAGCTGCACGTGTTTTGCATTTTGGAATGCTCGAACTTTTCCTTGTATAACGCGTAGCGGATGCTTTGGACTGTCTGATCTTTCTTGTGCTGAAATATTTGTGCGGCTGTTATGTTTTTCATTTGCAATGTTTCAAACTTCTTTACACTTATGGGAAGTTTTCCTTAGTATTCTTTTTCTATGTTTTGATGTGTTATGACTGATCATGATGGATTTTATATTGCTACGTTTGCAACATGCTTATGTGAGATGCTCACATAAGGTGTTGTGGTTATCGGACTAATGTGAGTCAAGTCGAGGACTTGTGCTTGGAAGAATTGGTTGTTTGTTCATGTGCAGTTGTTGCTTGAGATCAAGACATGGCTGGTAACAGGATCCATTGAACTAGTCTTATGGAGAAGATGAGGTTCAACAACCAAGTTTGGGAGGAATTGTGGTTGAGTTGATCGGGAGGTCACGCAACATGTTTGAGTCAAGAACAATGCATATAAAGGTATCGTGGACATCGTTGGAAAGTGTTTGCACATGTGCAAGGGATGCATGGATGTGGAGATGTGATCGAAAATGTCCAACCGGCTGGATTATGCCTCTGGTGTGGCTGAGGTGGTTATGGTTTGTTTATCGAGGGTTTCGAGTTTGGTTTGGTTACATTGCATTTGGGTCACAAAGTTAGTTTGTTTTAGGAATGTTTTAGACATTCCGAAGGTGTTTGGAAGTCTTAAGATTGCTTCTATATGCGTAAAGAAGAGTCTTGAGCAGTTATGGAAAGTTCTGTTTGAAACTGAGGAGTAGGAGTCCTAGTTAGCATTGGGTTGACCTAAGGGTTGGTTATATAAGCAAGGGAGGCCAGAACTCTTGGTGGACGACTTTGGGCTATTCCTCTTGTGTCTTTGGTTAATAAAATTAGTAGTTTAGAGGAGCTTTTGTGCCTTGCTCGTCTGACTTGTTTTTGTCAAGTCTTTCTTGACAAGTTTCAATGCTGCTTGACCATTCTTCGGTGTTTCAATCGTAACTCGAGTTTTACAGATCCAATCGACGTGATTATTTTTGTGTTTTCTTCAAAACTCAATACTCTATCATCTGCGAAAATTTTAGAGTGATTGGATTTGTGGTTTTTGAGTTACAGAAGTTTCATTGCAGCATAGCATATCTGTTTGCTCTCTGTTAGATGAGATTGACCTTTGCTTAGGGTTTTGATCATAACTTGAGTTTTACTCGAAGTTTTCTCATGATTCGTATAGTCTTTTCTTTGTGAATTGATTCTCCTTGACCTGCGCTGATTTTTCACGTTTCGAACATGTTGGGAACACTCACACACACGTTTTCTCTATCAGATTGATTTTCTGCCGAGGGTTTTTTGTTGCTTCTGCTGAAAAAGTTTTAATCTACCATTCACCCCCTCTGGTAGCTTTTCAAGTGCTCTTTGATCCTACAAAACGGCCTGGACCAAACCACACCTCCACCAGAGCCGCCGCAGACGCTATTCACCCCGCTCACCGTCGGGGTTCCCGCGGCCTGGGGCCCCCGGCCTGGGGCTGCACAACTGCAGCACCTCTGAAGCCGTCGCTGGTGCTGGAGTCCAGGTCGACCATAGAGACGCTCGGTGCTTGGGGCTCCTCAGTTTGGTGATGGGAAACTGGGTTTCCATCCACATGTGCCAGCTTCATCTTCTTCTGCTCAGGGGCAGTGGGATCCCTACTTGAAGCTCCGCCACTTGGCCTCGATGGACGTACCTTAGGATGCCGACTCATGGCATTCGAACCCCTTGGCGGCGTGCGGGAGTGCTTCCTCGCTGCAAAGTCAGGTACCGGCTGCCTCCCCACCCACCCCCCCCCCCCTATCGGAGGATGATTCAATCTCCCCCATCTTCCTCGCATAAGAGTGCAGGGTGGGCGTAGGCCCCTGCTGGTCCTTTGTGTGGCCCGGTCCAGGGATGCTCATCCCCCAGGATGCATCTCTGGCCCGATGTCGAACGAGGCTGATGTCATCCAGCTTCGGCATCTCTCTCAATACCTTCGACCTTTGCTCGCTGTCCATAAAGAGCGGCAAGCAAGCCGGTGGAAGGACAACGT
Source organism: Tuctoria greenei (assembly GCA_036927565.1). Lineage (NCBI taxonomy): Eukaryota > Viridiplantae > Streptophyta > Magnoliopsida > Poales > Poaceae > Tuctoria > Tuctoria greenei. The sequence continues at coordinate 173,129,661 of JAYESD010000004.1, read as the reverse complement.
GGTCATCATCCACCGGCTCATTGCTCACATTCCCAACATCTCAACCAGCATCTCCATGTTGAGGTCTGACCCAAGCCCTGTCTCTAGCCGGCAAGGATCATATTTGTTGGCGTACAACCAAGATGGTCGCTTGTGGCGCTAGAGAGGGATGATGCGGCAGGTCAAGAAATCTGCCAGCACCATCAGGGACGTCAAGCCGTCCTTTGCCAAGTATTGAATCCTCACTAACGCCGGCTTGTACTCCTCCTCCAACATCGGGAATACCTCCCAAAAGCTATGGTTGTAGGTTTGGTCCCCCGTTGGTAGGTCCAAGCATTCGTGGGTGTTGGTATTCACAATCACCCAATAGTCCCTCCAGTGATCCCACCTGGAGGGGTTGAAGGGTGGGATGTACCTGCTCGAGGTCTTGCTCCCATGCTAAAGGTAGTAGGACCCCATCTGACTTGTCAAACCTCTTCCAATGGTCTTTAACACGAAGAAGTAATGAAACAATGCCACCAACGGTCGGATGCCGCCGAACATCTCGTAGAGATGGGAGAACAAAGCTGCCAGCGAGAAGGAGTTCGGCGACAGGTGATGCAGCTGCAAGCCGTACATCTCCAGCAGCGTGAGAAGGAATGAAGACGTCGGGAGCCCGAACCTAGCCGCCATGTACGCGGTGAAGAGGATGATCTCGCCATGGCGTAAGTTGCGAAGAGAGATGGACCCATAGCGGACCCATCGTCTCTGCTCATCGGTGTGCCAGCTGAGCAGCTGCCTCGCTGACTGAAGGTGTTCGCTCTTCGAGGGGTGAGGGCAAGGCAAGCTTGATGCCATTGGAACAGGGGCGAAGTAAGAGCTTGGCAGAGAGGCGAAGGCTCGGCGCTAAGGAAGAAGACGAAGGCTCGAGCACAAGGAGGTGAATGAGGAAGGAACTGCCTTTCCCCATAGGGAATTCCTTTTACTCACCCTCGCGATGCTTGGAGCACATCATGTGGGTCGCTTAGGCTCGAGACGTGCTGCGCAACCCACGATGCCAATGACATTGGGTCTCAGGTCCCCTGTCAAAAGACCTAGCCCAGACCGTTAGTCAACCAAGAAGGCAACTCAGCTGTTCTCAAAGGAGGCGGAGCAGCACAAATAAAGTGGCCACATCGAGACCGATGCGGTTAAAGCCGCGCAGCAAGCCAATATCATGTCACCACGACCCGCCAACCAGGAGCGGACGCGTGTCCACGATGGTAGAGGCATGCTGCCTCTTCAACTACCCAAAATAGAATAAAAAAGGCCACACAGGAAGTGTTGGTGAAGTCCCCACCTGTGGGATCGTCGCCTCCCCCGATGTGGACCTGGGGGCCACTATCGGTACGCTAAATACCGGGTACCACTGCGCGTTGGATGAAATCGTCTAAGGACCCTGCCTCCCTGTTGAGGCAGGATCCGGAGGCACCATGTGTCCGGCAAGCCCAGAATCCACCCCTCCTCAAGGGCAGGCTCCGGTATTGCTACGTGGTCTTCGGCTCAGGTCCTAGCCTCCCTGCAGAGGCGGGCTCCCGTGTCGCCATGTGTCAAGCAGGACGAGATCCTGCCCCGCCACAGGGGCGCGCTCCGGTGTCGCCACGTGGCTAGGGGCTCCAAGCCAGCCTCCTCCGTAGTGGCGGGCTTCAGAGCTGCATCATGTCTAGCAAAGACGGACCTCGCCTCTCCTTAGAGGTGGGCTTCGAAACAGCCACGTGGCCCGCAGCACAGGTGTGACACCCGGTTCCGAGCATGAACAAAGTGTGACACATATGTGTGTCTAGGATGTTCATCACACATATGCGAGTGCATCACAAACGATATTCAGATAATAACCATATTTTGAATAATGAATAGTACCTTATTACTTTATCCAAACAGTCTTGAATACAAGTTCTAGTAATGCTACAGCGGGAAAAATAAGCACTAGTAGAATCCATAACCACAGGCAATTTGATGGTAACACGCACGCCTAGTACTCCTCATAGTCCTCTAGATACACCAAATTATCACATGTTACTGAATTAATGAGGAAATGGCAAGGGTGAGTCCATGTCGTACTCAACAAGTGTCGAAAAGTATGACATGTAGATTAAACAGGGATGGAAAGAATGTTTTATTGCAGGAAAATACATTTCATTCATAAAAGTAAGAAAATGAGACTTATGATTACTATGTGAGGTCAAATCCCAATATAACCCAAGTAACCAACAATACGGTTCCCAACTCCATCAATCACCATTCACCAACTATAAATGACCATTCAGCATAAATAACGATATCCATCCATACTAAAGTAACCATAACCAATATCATATCCCAATATCTAATTTCATCTCATATTCAATACTCAGGTCCATAACTCTAATCATGTGAGGGTCCAGGTCGCTCGTAACTGGGAGCACGACTATCATGATAGTTTTACACTCTGCAGAGGTGGAACCACTTTACCAACAAGTTCATGATTTCATCACCTTTTGGTGACTAGGAACCTCCACCATGCCTTCTCACACTTCTGTAGGTGTGTGGCCAAGAGATCACAAAATAGCCTTTACAAAGTGACTACCAGCATGTTGCGGACCCATTAAGGTTTCACTGGAGGTGATGTCTCCAACTGAGCACATCCATCCAAGAGCCCCCTCTTGTGCAATTCGGATCCCAGGCTAGTCCCACCACTATTGCAAACCCAACCGACTCCCATTCCTTGAGCCTTCCATGTGATCCGAATGATGCTGGCAATACACTAATTAATTGGCTAAGTCGGACCCATACTTGGCCCTGTGGTGGCACCGTAATCCTGAGTGGTCGCTCCACAAACAGGTCCTTAGATCCAAGGCAAGCAAAACAACCAAATCATCCAACCTAGCATGTTGCTAAATGATCATTATCATCAATTCACATAGTTCATATGTTCATTAGTCATAATTAAGTCATTTGGTTATTCACAATCCAAATTAAGTAAAGTAGAGCAAAAGTGTAAAATACCCTTCCTGACTCTCTACATTACCTCCCGAGCGAAAGGGATGGTTATACAAGTCTAGTAAACACGTACCATGGATTTTCTCGTCAATTTGACACAAGCATGCAAATTCGAAATAAAACATTTCAAAACAGGATCAAAGTTTTCAAGGGCACTTGCCTTGCTTTGGTGGTTGGTTTGGATCGAGAGCTTCAAAGTTCTGGAGCTGAAGGTCCTCGTAAGCACCTACAAGAGTGTTTTCTTCTATTCCGTGCGACTAACATGCGCAACAAGCATTACAATCAAATAAATGCTCATATATTACACAATATATCATGATATGCATGAATGATGCAATTATGAGTAGTATATGTTATTAAGTTTTTCCTATTGCTTACTAACTGGTTACAATTAAGTTTTACATGTTTGAGCAAGTTTCGAGTCGTTTCTAGGAAAATTGGGAAAGTTCCAAGATATTCAGAAATTCAAAAATCGGACTAGTACGCAATGGGGCCGGACATGTCCGCAATGGACCGAACAAATCTGCTATGGTCCAGGGTTCTGCGAACATACCAACTAGGCATGGTTTGAATCAAGTGTGGGGTCAAATCGATGTGGAAAGTTGGATCTAAGGTAGTTACCGTGAATGCAGCGGTCCAACGGTTGAAGATTGGGTGTTACGCGTGAAACTTGACGTCTAGATCTGTTGACGACAAATCAGCGGCAAGACATAGAAGAAGAATGTTGACGTCAAAGAATTGATGAACAAGAACGCAACAGCGGTGACCATCTTGCTTAATACTTCCTCTTGCTTCCTCTCCTTCTTCCTCTTCCTCTTCCTCTTCCTTCTCCCCCCCCCTTCCTTGTGGCGAGGGCTTCCTCTCTCAGGAACAGCGGCTCACGATGAGACGGGAGGGCGATGGAGTTTTCTCACTTGGGCAGGGGTGAGAGGAGGGCTTTGGGTTGTTTATATCGGGGGAGGAGGGGTGAGGTTTGGGTAAAAACCTAGTAGGAGTTGGTGGGGCCGGGTAGAGCCTTAGTGGGGTCCCACTTGGCCTCCTTGGGGTGGGGACTACGTTCTAGGGCCTAAATATGTCAATCACCTAACAACTCATCGTGGAGGAAAATAGAATCTGAGTCGAAACCCTAGAAATCGGACTAGTCCGTTTGAAGGACGGACAAGTCCATTTTCGGCTCTGATGTCACAACAGACTAGTCTGTTGCTAAGCGAAGAAGTCCACTGCACTACAGCGAAAAAGGATTTCGGACTAAGATGCAATTATCTGAACAAGTCCGGGGCTTTATAGTTTCAACATCAGACTAGTTCGTAAAATTAACAGACAAGTACGGACGAGAACAGTAGCAAACTCGGACTAGTCCATACCAATTATCGAACAAGTTAGTTGCTCTGAAAAAACTGAATTCGCGAGAGCAGACGGGTATACTGAACTGGTTCGGGGAGAGAACCGGACAAGTCCGTACCCACAACTTATTTTAATTGTTCTTTTGCCTCTAATTCGTCTTAATCTTGTTCCTCTTTGTGTTGCATTATGTTAAACATGTATGGGAATGAATGCACTGCTTGATGAATGAAAATGAGGGCGTTACAACGGAACTCGACCTCTCTCGCGAAGGCGCGCTCCGGTGCTGGCACGCGCCCTCCAGCCAGCTCTTGCGGTAGGTCGCAAGAGTAAAGAGTGGCGTGTCCTTTTCGAGTTGTGCATTGAAGGCACGCGCCTTCCCCAGGCACACGGGTGCAGCACACACTCCTGTCAGGTGCCACTATGCCCAAATAACATCAAAGTGAAGGCACCATAGTGCTACCGCACACTGCTGACAGGGTAGCTTATATCAACACGATAGACAAGATATTTCCTGCCATCATCAACGACTTGGCCTAGTCTCTGGCGACTAGCGCGGCAAGACGGCGGGTCTTCAAGCCACGATCAGAGACGCTAGGCTGCCATAAAATCTTAGATCTTGAACAGGCATAAGATCGCCCTGAGGCCACCAGTCGGGCCTCAGGCCCCACTTGTAACTTTGTAAGGTGTCCGGCCTTGACTATAAAAATAATAGGCATCCACCATTAGTAGACAAGTCATCTCATCTATACACAAGCTCACACAGCTCTCAACACTTAAGCGATACAACTCACTCCTGTGGACGTAGGGTGTTACGCTCTGGCGCCCGAACTACGTAAAATATCTGTCTTCACTATCTCTCTCATATGCGCTAGAACTTAGAGACTAGCCCCTCCTAAAAAAGAACCTCCACGGGATGCTTCTTAGCAGGTTCGGAATAAGTGTCGTTGCTACACTTCAAAATACACTCCTCCTGAAAAGAACATGTAAATCAAAAAACATGTGAATGTACAATGTGTGATATATTTCTTCCCCTTTGAAAATGTCAAGGTCTAAAAGATAAATTAGAATTTGTTAGCATAATATGGCATATACATATAAAAAAATCTTATCCAAGTCATACTATCAAGTAACTTACATTGTCACATCAATGAAATACATAAAGTAGTGTAAGTCATGCTAGAGATCAAGTGCATATTCAATTTAAGCAAGTCATGATCTCACAAACTCAACTATTTCAAAACATGAAAGCATCACACATGTTGCTATTTTTTATAATCTTTAAAGCACAAATTTAAATCTTCTAAATTTTGCAAGGGATTATATGCAACATCGGCTTTATTCTAACCAACCAAGCCAAGTGTATATCATTTGACAAACAGAAGCTTAGAATATAATTTTAGTCAAACACAACTCATTCCAAGTTCATATCTAAGTGTAATGATAAGCAATTACAAAAGAAGAAGTGTGATGCATGTATATTCTCTTAATCTTTTTCATTTGATCATAAAAGCTCAACATGTGAGCTACTAATTGATTAATTTTTCACGTTTAAAAAAACTTATGAGCATGCAACAAGTTCAAAATAGCAAAAGTTCATTCATGATCAGATTTAGCGTAAGTAATTATTCAAATTACTTCATGGCTAAAACTACAAAATATATAACATGAGTAATGTAGTAACAATTTTTAGCATGTAAAAAGAATCATAAACTTATATATGTATGAAATTTTATGCTCATATTATTATTATTTTTAAATTTCAGAATCACACATAGATTTCTCAAGTTGCAAAATCCCCCCTCAATTTAAGCCATGAGGATGCATAACCCTTATTTCATTACGAATGAAACAAAAACAAGTGAAATCTAACGATTTTGTAAAAATATCAGCCAATTGATTTCTGGTATCTACATAGTGAAGCAAAATGTTTCCTTTTTCTACATTATCACAAATAAAATGGTATGTAATATCAATGTGCTTTGTTCTAGAGTGTTGCACAGGATTTTTAACAATGCAAATGGCGCTAGTGTAGTCATAAAATAGTAGAACAATATCTAGATCAACGCCACAATCCTTAAATTTTTTAACAATCCAAAGAATTTGTGAGCAAGCGCTAGCAACAACTATATATTCAGATTCGACCATAGATTGTGCAATTGAACTTTGTTTTCTAGAGGACCAAGCAACAAGTGAGTTATCAAGAAAATGACAAACATCTGAAATACTTCTTCTATCAATCCTACAATACCAAATTCAACATTCGAAAAAACTATCAAGGTAACGGTTGAGGAAGAAAAAAAAATGGCAATCTCTTACTCTCATGTAAGTATATGATAATCCTTTTGACAGCTTCATGATGTAATGCACGTGAGAACACTTAAAATATAGCACAAAGACATATGTGAATTTTATGTCCATTCTCGATGTCGTGAGATACAAAAGTAATCCGATCATGCTTTTATATTCTTTTTGATCAACGGTTTCACTATCTTCATCAAGTTCAAGTGTTGCCATTGTTTCCATTGGTGCCCGAATAGGCTTGTTGTTTTCTATTTTGAAACATCTAGACCTTTTGTATACTTTGTTTGATGCACAAAAGTTTTCTCCTTGGTTTCCTTGATTTGCAGATTCAAAAAGTATGTAAGTTCTCCTATCATGCTTATATCAAATTATGAACTCATCATAGCTAAAAATTTAGACACAAGATCATGAGAAGCAAAATTAAAGATAATATCATCCACATACACTTGAACGGATAATAAGGTATTATCATGCTTAAGCACAAAAGGAGTTTTATCTACTCTGCCCATGGTAAACCTCTTTTCAAGAATATTTTTAACCTATCATACCATGCTCTAAGGGCTTGATTGAGACCACAACAAATCTTTGGACAGTTTAAAAACATGATTAGATAACTTTTGATTTTCAAAACTAGACGGTTGCTTAACATAAATCTCCTCATCTATGTAACCATTAAGAAAAATATTTTTCACATCCATTTGATATAGTTCCTGTTTGGCACAGTTGAAATTTGTTGAGAAGTTAGCTTCTCTCTTGGTGCTGTAACAAGCAAATATTTGGAGAAGCAGCTGTGAATACAAGTTAAATGTTTGACGTTCCACTTTTCAATATATTATTCTGCTATTACAGAGTCAGAAATGCCTTAATTGCCCATGATGACTTTCTGTTGTTTATATTTGTTACTCTGAGTTACGTTTTATGTTATATTTTGTTTCTCACATACTACAAACTATTTTATATTATTTTATATTCATACGCATGAAAAAATAATATAACATAGATCTATAAAATCATAAAATAAAGTTTCATCAAAGAAAAAATACCTAAATATTTTTGTGTCTAATACAAAATGATTTGTATAGCTAAAGTAAAAAAAGGTTCGATATACCTTTCTTTTATCTGTATAACATGTAAAGCGAAAAAAGATTCTGTATATCTGTACTCAAAATTTAATATACCTTTTATATCTACCTTTTCCATTTTCTATATGTAAATAAAAATGTAAAACATGTTCTCATTCTATTTCCTATATCATCCTACTCATACTCCCAACGCAATCAAGAAACTCAAGGTGACAAGGTCCTCATGTTTGCTCTAAAACATTACAGACAAGACCATCCGGAGGAATCTTTTCTCCCCCAGTTGCATTGGGTCCATGCTGCATAAACCATGATGGACGTCAGCTGTATTATGCAAAACTGAACACAAAATCCCTCTTGTGGATGTTCTTATTTGTTTGTGAGCAGGTACCGGCAATCAAGTTGCCAAGGAGCAAGGATTAAGGACTTCAGATCAATGTGTGGCATATTCCGACAAACTGGAGGATAAAGATCATTAGAAGCATCGTGCAAACAAGGAAAATATCTGCAGTTCGAAAAAAATTGAAATATGCACTGCACAAAGCGATAATAAAAACATGCAGTTATCTGTATTCCACTAACATGATTAGGAAGGTGACAACTAATGTTTTGAAAAGTATGCTCTGGACGTGTGCAAGTCAGAACTTCAAATTACCACTGATTATATAAAGGAAAAAGTCTACATACCCCCCTAAACTATAGCCTAGAGATTACTTTACCCCCTCAACTACAAAACCAGATTTTTAACACCCTAATATATCTAAAACCGTTTATTTAACCCCCTAAGATGGTTTTAGGTGGTTTTAGAGGGTGGTTTTGCCACCTCAGCTGCTGAAGTGGCATTGCTTTGCATATTATTTATTGTGAGGCCCACACGTCATACATATAGGTGTGAGAAACAGAGGGACCGGCAGTACAGATCAGGAAAGGCAATCAATCTTCGATCCTGATGGTCAGGGAGTGTCGGTTACTTTTTCTTCTTCAGTTACCCCTGCTTGCTGACGGTTTGATGCTTGTGAACGAGCAGAGTGCACTCATCCTTCTTCAGCGCTGGCAGATTTTGGACCCTTTCATATATGTTGTATTCATCAGCAGGAACTGCAGTAGCGTAAAACCCTTATATTATTTCTTCATGACAGAACAGTCGTGCCATCAGAAAGCAAGATTATGCACAGAACTAGTCACGTACCGCCACAATCCAAGATTGATTGCCTTCTCTGATCTGTACCGCTGGCCCCTTTGTTTCTCACACTTATCTGCATGACGTGTGGGCTCCACGGTAAATTACATGCAAAACAATGCCATATCAGCAGCAATTACATGCAAAACAATGCCATATCAGCAGCTGAGTAGCAAAACCACCCTCTAAAACCACCTTAGGGGGTTAAATAGATGGTTTTAGATACATTAGGGTGTTTAAAATCCGGTTTTGTAGTTTAGGGGGTAAAGTAGTCTCTTTGCTATAGTTTGGGAGGTTACGTAGACTTTTTCCTTATATAAAAGTACAGACTCGCTTCCTAAACATCAGGATAGAGAGTAGAATCACCGCTGCCTATTCGTCAAGGTTCATATGAAAACGGATCTGGAACTATTAGCATAAAACACATGCCTGAATCGAAGAACAAAGGAATAGAGGGAGGATTAGAGGATGAATGAAAAGGGCGAAAGGAAGCCTGGATGCAGGAACACTGAGATACCATAGCGAGGTCTAAGGACAGCTGTTCCGGCCACGGGCAGGGGCGTGGCAGCTTAACCGACGGGCATCTGCTGGCAACTGCTCGAGCGATGGGCGTGGATCATCGGCGACTGGTAGGCGCGTGGATCTCAGCAGACAGGCGTCTGGGCATAGCTGCCCAAGCGATGGCAGGGGGCGGGGCGGGGCGGCTCGGGCAACGACTTGCACTGTGGAGGTGTGGCGGTGGCGAAGAGGCGGGAGGCGGCGCAGGGGCCCCACGACGGTCGACGGGCTAGGGTAGAGGTAGAGGTGGGAATTGGGACGGTCCATATCAAGCAGTACGAAGCACGACGAGTCGGCGTGACAACCTGCCCTGTCCGGCACGGAAGTTTGTCAGGCTGTGCTGGTCTGACACGATATACTGGGTTGGGCCGGGCCCGACTTTTGGTCCCGTCGAGCGGCACGGCACAACCGCGATTTTAGGCCGTGCTCAGGCCGGCACGATCCGAATACAACACAAAAGTCCGAATCCGGCACGAGCACGGCGGTCCGAGCAGGGCACGAAAAAATTTAGTGGGCCCGAAGTACATGCAACAAAGACAAACAGTCAAATGAATTTAGTAGCCCAGCATGTAATAATCAGGCTTGCTCCCGTCCAAGCTTTTAAAGCGGTAAGCGCAGCAAAAATTGCCAATATGGGACCAATGTACGAGGCACTGGCGCAAGCGCACGTTGCCGCATGCTGCCGCCGAGATGGGCCGCCAGCCCAATAGCCGCATGAAATACAAGACCCATAGACTCCAGGAAATTTTTCATATTTTTTGGATTTTTTGTCCATGTATTATATAAAAACTTAAAATCCATTTTCTTTATGTTTTTATTCCCAGCAATATATTTTTATTTTGAATGTCAAAATTTGTGAGAACGTGTAATTCAATTTTATTAAGCTTCATAATTTTTTTCAATTTTTTTGAACTTTTTTTTGTCTTTGCATTCTAAAAAATATTTCATCTGAATTCAATTTTTAAATACTGCTGGTGAGCAGTGGGCTGCTGCTGGTAATGGGCTCTGTCTGGTGGGCTGTGCTAGTGAGCTGCACCTGGTGCTATTGGGCTGCCCTGCTGGGCTGGTGTTTGATGCGTTTTCTTTTCTTTTCAATTTTTTAATTACTGCAGTTGGGCTGTTGGGTCGTGCTCGGGCCTAGCCCGGCCCGAAGTCGGCCCATCGAGCCCCGGGCTGTGCTTGGGCCTGAATTTTTGGCCGCCGGTTGTGACACTTGGTTCCGAAAAATAAACTAAGTGCAATATATATGTGTCCAGAATGTTTAACACACATACACAAGTGATTCACAAATAATAAACAAGTAATTACCACAAGACAAGATTAATTAACTATTTTTATTACACAGTTCATAATATCCTTGAATACAAGCTCTAATGAATATTAATGACAAATTTGAATTAATGCAGCGGAAATCATCTAATTAAGCAACTATGCAAACTATGCGAATAGGGTAGCGTGGCTCCAAGCAACACCAAAGACAAGCTGACGGCACACATGACATAGAACTCTGCATTATTAACATTATACTCCCAAATCAGACATGCATCTGTTGGTGGGGAGAATAGCAAGGGTGAGTACATGTCATACTCAACAAGTGTGGAAAGTAAGACATGTAGCTGATACAAATGATGAATATAATAAAGGCTAAGTGTTGAAGAGTACATTAAAACATTTGAAAAGCAGTATATTATAAGTATGTGAAGTAAATCCATCATAAACCATGTAGTTATCATAATACCAGTCTATATTTCATTATCATCATCCATATTCCAGATTTCTCATTACCATTAACCATATCCATTGCCATAAACCATAACTCCATTCCATAACCAGTACCAAACCATCCCAATCTAAAACCCCTCTAATCATGTAGGTCATCCAGATGCTCTTAACAGGGAGCACGACTATCATGATAGTTTTAATACTTTGCAGAGTTTGTACCACTTTACCCATGTGTTTATGATTTCATCACCCGTCGGCGACTAAAGAACCTCCCTTACGCCAATTACACTTCCTTTGGTGTATGGTCAAGAGATCACAAAATAGCCTTTACAAAGGGACTACTAGCATGTATAGACCCACTGAGGTTTCACCGATGGCGATGCCTCCAACTAAGCACATCTTCAACCAAGGCTCCATCTTGTGCCATTCAGATCCCAGGGAGCCCCGCCACAAATCCAAACCCAATCCGACTCCCCTTCCCAGGTGCGCCAAATGATCTACACAGTACTAGCAATACCCTAATTAATAAGCTACGACACACTCATACTTGGCCTCGTGGTGGCACTGTTGTCCTGGCCTATTCTTGCATGAACCGGTCCTTAGATCTAAAGCAAATAACCACCATGTCTTCCAACCCATCCACATACCAGGCTTGCTTAGATCACCCATTACATATCATATTAACCAGTTCATATTAACCATAATCTCATTAATGCATACTTAAATGGTATAGTTGTTTTCCCATTCCAATTAACCAAGCGAAACAAAGATAAAAAGCCCTTCTCGACTCTTTACCATGTATGACAGGTGACAAGGGTGGTTAAACAAAGCTAGTAAATTTCCTATCATAGGAATTCCCATCAAATTGACACAAGCATGCAGTTTTGAAATCAAAATATTTATTGTAAAAACAGGATCAATATGTTCAAGGGAACTTGCCTTGCTCTTGGGCTTGGTTTGGGTCAAAGTCTTCAAATTCCTGGTACTGAAGGTCCTCGACAGCACCCTCTAGCACAAATCCATCTAATCCACGCAACGAACATACAAAACAATAATCACAATCAACAGATGCTCATATGTTACTCAATAAGACATGGCATGCATGCATGATTAATGCAAATGCGAGGTAAAACTAGTTAATGAGTTATTATTAATGTTTACTAATCATTTACAATGGTTATTTACAAGTTTTAACAGGTTCAAGTTGATTCAATTAAATTCAAAATTAATTTAACAGTAGTCAGATGTAGAGGCCGGACAAGTTCGTTGTAGGGCCAGACTAATCCGCCCTATGCAGAACCAGCGAGCTAGGGTTTTTCTAGATAGACGTAAATTTGGAGAAATGGGGTTGAATTCACGTGAGAAATAGAAAGTAGAAGGCATACCAGGTTTTTAGAACTCCAATGAATCAAGGGTTTTGGAGGCAACACTTGGATCTTGACGATCTAGGGTTGATGAAGAAAACTTGATGGTGAATTGTTGATGAAGAACGCAAAGTTGATGGAGATTTTGGTCTCTGGTTCTTGTTTCGTTTCCTCCTCTTCTTCTTTTTGCTCTGGATCTCCTTCTCCTTCCTTGGCAGCAGCTATCCACAAGCTAGAGTTTGGGTGTGATTCAAAAGTGGCAAAGAGAGGTGAAGATAGGGTGTGGGGTTGTTTATATAGGGGTGGAGGGCTAGGGTTTGATGGATTTCAAGTTTGGGATGGGTGGAGGCCGGTGTGGGGTCCCACATGGGCTCCAAAAAGGTTAGACACGACGTCCCTAGGGCCCACTTAAGGTAAAACCCAAAAACAAGTCGTGGAACAAAAGATCAACTTGGAATCGCAATCACCGGACAAGTCTACACTAGGCCAGACTAGTCCGATGTGAGACAGAGACGAAAACAGATAAGTCCGGATGAAATCGGACAAGTCCAGACATAATCAGAGAGGAAAACGGACAAGTCTGGGTTGAACCATACAAGCCCAATTTTAGTCAAAGAGGAAAACAGACAAGTGCGCTAGATATCGGATAAGTCTAGACAAGTTCAGGGACTTGGCGAAATTTCAAGGACGGGATGACCGGACTAGTCCGCAATAGGCCAAACAAGTCCGAAATTGGTACAGAGAGAAAAACGGACTAGTCTGCAGCAAAAATGGACATGTCCGAGGAAGGTCAGAGAGAAATTGGACTAGTCCGCACAAAAAAAAAGGACTAGTCTCACTTCTCAGAACTTATGAGTGCGGTTTTAGTTCTAATTCATTTTAATCTTATTTCTTTTTACATGGATTAATATTAAACATGTATATGAACTTATGAAATGCACGATGCATGAAAATGAGGGTGTTACAAACCTACCCCAATTAAAATGAATCTGGCCCTCGAAATTCGACGTGAAAGAGAAGAGATAGGGAAATTCCTTCTTGAGATCGTCTTCCAGCTCCCAAGTTGCTTCCAATTCTGTATGATGCTTCCATTGCACTTTACACCATCGAATCACCTTATTTCTTGTGACTCTCTCCTTTATCTCCAAGATTTTGACTCGTTGCTCGGTATACATCAAATCTGCCTCTAGTTCCAAATCATCCATTGGCACTTGTTCTTCCAGCACTCTCAAGCACTTCTTGAACTGGGAAACATGAAAGACATCATGTACCTCTGAATGATGAGCTGGCATCTCCAACTTATATGCCACTTCTCCTCTTTTGTCCACAATATTGAATGGCCCAATGTATCGAGGTGCTAGCTTGCCTCTTATGTTAAACCTCTTATGACGTCTCATGGGTGACACCTTCAGGTAAACAAAATCTCCTACTTCAAAGGCTAGTTTCCTTCTCCTATTGTCCGCATAGCCTTTTTGCCTTGATTTAGTAGCCCTCAAGTTTTCACGAATAATCTGGACTTGTTTCTCAGCTTCTTGCAACATATCCGGTCCAAACACTTGGTTCTCTCCTGGTTCATTCCAAAATAATGGTGTCCTACACTTCCTCCCATACAATGCTTCAAAAGGTGACATCTTCAAGCTTGCTTGATAACTATTGTTGTATGAAAATTCTGCTTATGGCAACCTCTTGTCCCAACTTTTCCCATGCTTCAAAGCACAAGCTCTTAACATGTCCTCCAAAATATGATTGGTCCTCTCAGTTTGTCGATCCGTTTGAGGGTGATATGCTGAGCTGAAATTCAACCTTGTTCCTAATGCTTGATGTAGTTTCTCCTAGAACCTAGAGGTAAATAGAGAACCTCTATCCGATACTATTTTCTTTGGTACTCCATGTCAGCACACAATAACTCCATATACAACTCAGCGAGCTTCGCGGCGGTATATGTGGTCTTGACAGGAATAAAGTGAGCTGACTTGGTCAAACGATCCACAATTACCCATATGGAGTCATAACCGGACTGGGTACGCGGTAACCCAACTATAAAGTCTATACCGATTTCTTCCCACTTCCATTCTTGAGCCTTCAATGACTGCAATAATCTAGCTAGCCTTTGATGTTCATATTTGACATGTTGGCACACATCACACAAAAGCTACGTATTCAGCTATGTCCTTTTTCATGCTAGCCCACCAATAGCATGTCTTCAAGTCCTTGTACATCTTTGTACAATCGGGATGAATCGAGTATGGCGAGTCATGTGCCTCTTTTAATACTGTCTTCTGGATACGATTCACATTTGGAACGACAACCCTTTTTCCGAGCCATAAGGTACCACGATCATCCTCATCAAACCTGAATTCTCTTCCCTCTTGGGTCCTTTCCTTGATTTTTTGAATTTCCTCATCCTTGGTTTGTCCCTCTCGAATTTCTTGCTCCAAGGTTGGATTTAACTCCATTATCTCCATCTCATTCACAAATTTGAGATTCAACGGTTCAAGTTCTTACGTAACTCGGATGGCAATTCTCAAACTGTGAGTTGATGACTTACTCCGTTTCGACTCAAAGCATCGACCACTACATTAGCCTTCCCTGGATGATAGTTGATCCCCACATCATAATCCTTGATGATCTCCAACCATCTTCATTCCTCAAATTCAGATCCGTTTGTGTGAAAATATACTTAAGACTCTTGTGGCCCGTATAAACCTCACACCTATGACCAAGAATGTAATGTCTCCAAATCTTCAAGGCATGCACTACAACTCCAAGTTTGAGATCATGTGTTGGATAATTATGCTCATGTTTCTTCAATTGCCTCGATTCATAGGCTACCACTAGACCTTCTTGCATGAGCACACATCCAAGTCCCTGACTTGAGGCATCACAATAGATATCAAAACTCTTGCTCACATATGGTAATATCAAAACTGGGGCTGTAGTTAACCTCTTCTTCAACTCCTCAAAACTATCTTGACAAGCTTGAGTCCGTTGGAAAGATTTCCCTTTCATTAGAAATTTCGTAATTGGCTTGGCTGGTTTGGAAAAGTCCTTGATGAACCTACCGTAATATCCAGCCATCCCAAGGAAACTCCTTTTTTCCTTTACGTTTTGCGGTGACTCCCATTTTAGCACATGTCTCAGTTTTCCTGGGTCTACAGATACTCCTCCGGAGATGATATGCCCCAAAAATGACACCTCTTTCAACCAAAAAATGGCACTTGCTGAACTTGGCATACAATTGATGCTCCCTCAATTTCTGCAATATGAGTCTCAAGTGTTCCTCATGTTCATCCTCGTTCCTCGAGTAGATCATAATGTCATCAATGAATACCACAACGAACTTGTCCAAGTACTCCATGAAGACCTTATTCATGAGGTACATAAAGTATGCAGGTGCATTGGTCAATCTATAGGACATCACGGTGTACTCATAAGATCCATACCGTGTCCTGAAAGCTGTCTTGGGTATGTCCGATGGTATAATCTTCATTTGAAAGTATCCCGACCTCAAATCAATCTCTGAGAAGACACAAGCACCCTTCATCTGATCAAACTAGTATTCTATGCATGGCAAGGTGTACTTGTTCTTGATGATCACCTCATTGAGAGCTCGGTAATCTACACACATCCTTTGGGATCCATCCTTATTGTCCACGAAAAGTACAGGCACTCCCCAAGGTGAAGAGCTTGGGCGAATAAAACCCTTCTCTAGTTGCTCTTGAATTTGCTTCTTGAGCTCCGCTAACTCCTTAGGAGGCATCCTATATGGCCTCTTAGGTATAGGTGCAGTTTCAGGTATTAATTCAATAACAAACTCGATATCACGATCAGGTGGCATACCTTGCAACTCATCCGGAAACACATCCAAAAATTCACACACCACTGGAATCTCCTCAATTTCGGCACCGTCCATGTGATTCAGCTCCAATTGCTTCGGTGTGTGTTGAGCCGTTTCAACCTCAATGTTGATCCCCTCCTCATTGGTCAACTTCACCGTCTTTGTGACACATTCAATGACTCTATTGTGCTTCATTAAGCAGCCCATACCAAGTATAATGTCCAGTCCTTGAGAATCCAAAACAATGAGGTTGGCAAAGAAGTCTACCCCCTTATTCTAAGGCTTACTTTTGGACATTCTATATTTGTCCTCATCTCTCCTCCAGGAGATTTAACCAATAACGTATACTTCATATGAGAGATAGGCAAACTATACTACACAACATACTTCGATGCAATGAATTAATGCAATGCTCTGGAATCAAATAACATAGTCGCCGGGTTGGAGTTTGCGAGAAACATACCAATAACCAAGTCATCCACTTGTTGAGCTTCCTCCGTAGAGACATGGTTCACGTTGCCACGTACAAGATTTTGCTGTCCACGGTTCCCTTGCGGCGGTCCTCCATTGGGTCTTGGGTTTTGTCTTGGAGCATTTCTTCCTTGACCAAGGGCTGACTTAGTCACTGAATTACAAAGTGTCATGTTTCTCCACATGTATAACACTTCCTAAGTGCACCAGAATTATTGGGACGAACTTCATTCTGAACATTTGGACCAGAAAAGTTGGCACGAGGTGCAAAAGGCATTGGAGGCCTAGGTGCTTTTATGATAGGGTGTTGCTGCACAAACTGAGATGGGCGCGGTGCATAACTAGGGCGTTGTACAGGAGTAGAAGAGTTGTAATAAGGCGCATTAGGTGGTGCAAAGCAAGGGCGCACATTACTTCCTTGTTGTTGTCCCTGATACGATGCCTTCCTCTTGTTATCTAGCTCCATCTCACAGACTTTACTCTCCACAACAATTGCTTTGTCCACAAACTTTTGGAAGATGGCATAATCACAATTCAGCAATTGTACCTGGATCTCATTGTTCAAGCCCCTCATGAACAAGTATTGTTTCCCGCTGTCCTGGCTCACATCCTCAGGCACAAATCTTGAGAGTTGAGTGAATTTATTGATATATTCACCCACACTTAGTCTTCCCTACCTCAGGTTTTCAAACTCTTGCCTCTTAAAGATCATAACACCCTCGGACACATAATGAGAGTGAAAACTATCCTTGGACTCAGCCTAAGTAATTCTCTCTTGATTCTCATGGGTGTTGCACAAAGAGTCCCACCAATCGGCAGATGCTCCAACAAGTTGATGAGATGCAAATAGCGCCTTCTCCCAGTCACTGCATTGGACTATTGCAAGTTTCTTCTCCACGGACTTGAGCCAATCATCGGCATCCATAGGGTCAGCAGCTTGAGAAAAAGTCGGCGGCCAAGTTCTCATGAACTCTCCCAATCGGTTATGAGGAGGTGGGGGTCGTGGTGGAGGCATGTGAGGCTGATTGTTGTTGTTGCCAGCCTGCGGCTGTCCCATAGTCTGTATAATGGTCTGCATGAGCTGGTTTTGCATAGCAATTAGCTGGTCAAGGTTGATAGCTCCTTGGGTAGATCCCTAGTTGTTCTGAGGTGCTCCATTGTTCTCCTCCAAATCAATCGTATCCCTCTGGTTGCGAGTCCTCACCATCTCAAGAAAAGCAAGAGATAAGAATTTAGAAAACGTCCCCAACTATATGTATCGAGGGATATGAAACTGAAAAACTAACTATACAAGCCTATATGGACATGGCAATGCTAAAGCATCCCACAATCCTCTATTAAGCACACAAGCAACATTACATAGAAAACAACACACCAAACAACCCACAACGTTCCCTAAGTGCTCCTATGTGCTCTAAAGTGTCCATTCTATCTAGGTTGCGTCCTACGGTCAACCTATAGCTCTAATACCAATTTGTGACACCTGGTTCCGAAAAATGAACCAAGTGCAATATATGTGTGCCCAAGATGTTTAGCACACATACACAAGTGATTCACAAATGATAAACAAATAATTACCACAAGACAAGATTAATTAACCACTTTTATTACATAATTCATAATATACTTGAATACAAGCTCTAATGAATATTAATGACAAGTTCGAACTAATACAGCGGAAATCATCTAATTAAGCAACTATGCAAACTTAGCAAATAGGGTAGTGTGGCTCCAAGCAACACCACAGGCAAGCTGATGGCAGACACGACCTAGAACTCCGCATTATCAACGTTATACTCCCAAATATGACCTGCATCTGTTGGTGGGGGGGATAGCATGGGTGAGTACATGTCGTACTCAACAGGTGTGGAAAGTAGGACAAGTAGCTGATGCAAATGACGAATATAAAAAAGGCTAAGTGCTGAAGAGTACATTAAAACATTTGAAAAGAAGTATATTATATGTATGTGAAGTAAATCCATCATAAACCATGTAGTTATCATAATACCAGTCCATATTTCATTACCATCATCCATATTCCAGATTTCTCATTACCATTAACCATATCCATTGCCAAAAACCATAACACCATCCCATAACCCGTACCAAACCATCCCAATCCAAAACCCCTCTAATCATGTAGGTCATCCAGGTGCTCTTAACCAGAAGCACAACTATCATGATAGTTTTAATAGTCTGCAGAGTTTGTACCACTTTACCCATGTGTTTGTGATTTCATCACCCGTCGGTGAACAAAGAACCTCCCTTATGCAATTACACTTCCTTTGGTGTATGGTCAAGAGATCACAAATAGAATTTACAAAGGGACTACTAGCATGTACGGACTCACTTAGGTTTCACCGGTGGCGATGCCTCCAACTGAGCACATCTTCAACCAAGGGCCCCCTTTTGTGCCATTCGGATTCTAGGGAGTCCCGCCACAAATCCAAAACCAATCGGACTCCCCTTCCCCGGTGCGCCAAATGATCTACGCAATACTAGCAATACCCTAATTAATCAGCTATGCCGCACCCATACTTGGCTTCGTGGTGGCACTGTTGTCCCGACCTATTCTCGTATGAACCAGTCCTTAGATCTAAAGCAAGCAACCACCATTTCTTCCAACCCATCCACATACCAGGCTTGCTTAGATCACCCATTACCGTATCATATTAACCAATTCATATTAACCATAATCTCATTAATGCATAATTAAATGATATAGTTGTTTTCCCATCCCAATTAATCAAGCGAAGCAAAGGTAAAAAGCCCTTCCCGACTCTGTACCATGTATTCCTGGTCACAAGGGTGGTTAAACAAAGCTAGTAAACTTCATATCATAGGAATTCCCATCAAATTAACACAAGCATGTAGTTTCGAAAACAAAACATTTATTATAAAAACAGGATCAATATGTTCAAGGGCACTTGCCTTGCTCTTGGGCTTGGTTTGGGTCAAAGTCTTCAAATTCCTGGTACTAAAGGTCCTCGGCAGCACCCTCTAGTGCAAATCCATATAATCCGCGTAACGAACATACAAAAAAATAATCACAATCAACAGATGCTCATATGTTACTCAATATGACATGACACGCATGCATGATTAATGCAAATGCGAAGTAAAATGAGTTAATGAGTTATTATTAATGTTTACCCATAATTTACAATGGTTATTAACTAGTTTTAACAGGTTCAAGTTGATTCAATTAAATTCAGAATTAATTTAACAATAGTTAGATGTAGAGGCCGGACAAGTCCGCTGTAGGGCCGGACTAGTCCACCTTATGCAGAACCAGCGAGTTAGGGTTTTTCTAGATCGACGTGAATTTGGAGAAATGGGGATGAATTCACATTAGAAAGATAAAGTAGAAGGTATACAAGGTGTTTATAACTCAAATGAATCAAGAGTTTTGGAGGCAACACTTGGATCTTGATGATCTAGGGTTGATGAAGAATACTTGATGGTGAATTGTTGATGAAGAATGCAAAGTTAATGGAGATCTTGGTCTCTTGATCTTCTTTCGTTTCCACCTCTTCTTATTCTTGCTCTGGATCTCTTTCTCCCTCGGCGGCGGCTATCCACGAGCTAGAGTTTGGGTGTGATTCAAAAGTTGCAAAGAGAGGTGAAGATAGGGTGTGGGGTTGTTCATATAGGGGTGGAGGGCTAGGGTTCGATGGATTTCGAGTTTGGGGAGGGTGGAGGCCGGTGTGGGTTGCCACATGGGCTCCAAAAAGGTTAGACACGACGTCCCTGGGGCCCACTTAAGGTAAAACCCCAAAACAAGTCATGGAACAAATGATCAACTCGGAATTGAAACCACCAGACAAGTCCACACTAGGACGGACTAGTCCGATGTTAGACAGAGACGAAAACGGATAAGTCCAGATGAAATCGGACAAGTCTGGACTCAGTCAGAGAGGAAAACGGACAAGTCTGACCAATACTGTACAAGTCCGATTTCAAGGACTTGGCAAAATTTCAAGGACGGAATGGCCGAACTAGTCTGCAATAGGCCGGACAAGTCCGAAATCGGTACAGAGAGAAATACGGACTAGTCCACAGCAAAAACGGATATGTCCGAGGAAGGTCAGAGAGAAAATGGACTAGTTCGCACCAAAAAGGACTAGTCCGCACTTCTCAGAACTTTTGAGTGCGATTTTTGTTTCTAATTCATTTTAAACTTATTTCGTTTTACGTGGATTAATATTAAACATTTATATGAACTTATGCAATGCATGATGCATGAAAATGAGGGTATTACACCAGCCCAGCTGGCCTGGCCCGAGTCGGCCCGACGTGCTTTCGGGCTCCAGCCATTTCAGCCCGAAGAACGAATGGGTTTGTGCCAGGCCGGCCCGAGCACGGCCCGAGTCCCACCTCAAGGTAGAGGAGGCAGATCGGATCGAGAGAGTCGGGAGCGGACGGCCATGCTAGGAGAGACCGGAGGGCAACGTCTGGGACAAGGCTTTCATATGATGGCAATTGCGAGAAATTTTGATTGAAGTCGAGGGGTAGTTTTGTAGCTTTGTTGTGAGAAGCGGCTAAAAGCTGGTGGAAGGTTGCTTTTTTTTCTTAAGTTATCTGCTAGTTCATTTTGGGAAGTGTTTTTTGAGAAGTGGTTTGAAAAATCTCGCGTTTGGGAATCCAAGTGCTTAAATTTTTTAAAAATCTTATTGAGAAGTGTTGTTAAACAAGACCATAATATGAAACATTTAGATGCAGCAAATGCTAATAAAATTTTTATGACTTCTAGTCTAGTGATAGGAGAAAAAATTTCATCAAAATCTAGACCTTCAACTTATGTGAAACTTTGAGCAACTAGTCTTGCTTTTTTTTCCTAACCTCAGCCACATCCTCACTTTATATGTTTCTAAACACCCATTTAGTTTCTATCAATGTGTGACCATTAGGTGGAGGAACAAGTTTCCAAACATTATTTCTTTCAAAATTTTCTAACTCTTCTTGCATGGCAATGACCCAAGATTCATTAGTGAGTGCGTGCGATACATCTTTGGATTCAAAAGAAGCAACAAAAGCAGAATGAGCATGAGAGTTTGGTTCACAAAACCTAGATTGTGTGACTCTTTCATGCAAACTTCCAATAATCTGTTGTGGAGGGTGACCTTTGAAGATGCAGAGAGGAGTAGACACTTCACAAGCTTTTTCTTCTTCATATTCATTACAAACCGAATGCTTCTGGCCTGAGGATGATCTGGATCAACAATAGTAGTTGTTGGTGCTGGTTGTGGATCAAAATCAGGAGCAGGAAATACATTATTAGCTTCTGAGTTTTGAGAAGTAGCACCACATCTTTCTCATCTTCAACAAAAATGCTCCTCCTGCAGATATGCATCTTGACCTGCAAGTTTTAGCTAGTACTTCGGCTAGCTTCATAAAAATACATTTCAAAAGTTTCTGCAATTTTTTAGTGTCATGTAAAAGTACACAGTAGTCTCTAGTATGAGATGGATAACAAAGAAACATGCCATCATCAGATCTGGCTTCAAATTTATCAAAATTGCCATGTTTCTTAACAAAGTATTTGCAACGAAAGACTCTAAAATGTTTAACACTAGGCTCATGTCCAAACTGAAGCGCATATTAATTTTTTCCTGGCTTAGCTCTTAATAAAACCTGATTTGAAACATAACAAGCTGTTACAATTGCATCCGCCAAAAATTTTCTAAGAGTGTGATATTCATCATGCATAGTCCTAGCCATCTCAACTAAGGTCCTATTCTTTCTCTCTATGACACCATTTTGCTAAAGTATATATGGTGAAGAAAATTGATGATCCATTTTTTAGCACAAATGTGATCAAATGCTTGGTTTTTAAATTCGGTTCCATTATCACTTCTTATTGCATTTAAGGATCCTGGGTGATCAAGTGAAATTCAGAACTAAACTTGTAAAGTGATTAAAAGCTTCATTCTTATATGCCATAAAATAAACCCAAGAGTATCTAGAATAATCATCAACAATCAGAAGCACATACCATTTACCTCTAAAAGATTGAACATGTGAGGTACCTACGATGTCAAGGTCTAATAGTTGTGCCGGTGCTGTTTTCATGATCATTGTGAGTGGAGCATGTGAACCTACAACCATCTTAACATGTCTACAAGAAGAGCACACAATATATTTATCCCCTTTAAGTTTAGGTAGCCCACGTATGTGATCAAGACCACTGACACGTGTGAGATGATCACAACCTACGTGACCAAGTCTACTATGCCAAAAATATAAGTTTGATTCATTAGCAATTAGACACCTATGATTATAGGATGAAAATCAAAACCAGCTCTAAAAACTCTTCCAAACCGAGACATGTTAAACATAAACTCACCATTTGAATCTACAACCCAATTTTTAGTAAAACTAACTTATAGATTTTCATCTAGCAATTGTGAAACAGAGAGCAAGTTGTATTTTAAATTCTTAACAAGTGCCACATCCTTCAAAGTGCAGTGATTATTAACTCTAACCGAACCCTTATCAATTATAGGAGTTGAAGAATTATCAGTGAAAGTAACATTTTTCACACATGACACAAAATAGAGGGAGGATAACCATTTTTGTTGCCGTCATGTGGCATGAGCAACCAGAACCCATGTGCCAATTTTTCTTCTTCCTCAAGCGTGTAACCTACATAGCAGCATAATAAGTCCATGCGTCAATATTGGGGTTAGTCAAAAGGCATTTAGGAATTCTGTATTGAATCACACGACGTCCAGCAGGAATAACACATGAAAACTAAGAAAAAGGGCAAGTTCATGAGCCAAAGTTTGAGATTTTTTGCACCCAACTACTGACCTATGTAACATGTGTAGTACGGAAAATAGTAGGTTTGGGAGCAAATTTTGCATATTTTGACTCATCGCGACAGGTTGCAAGTGTCTAATATTCAGTACAACACGTGCAACAAATTTTGCTTGATTGTTATGTGACTTAGCATGCATTCTTTCCTTTTTATGTTGTTTAGCTAGCCTATAACAAAAACCTGTGACATGACCATTTCTACCACAGTAGGTATAATGAAATTTAACCTTATTTTTATGTCTAGAAGAGTAAGCAACGTGTGTGTTAGCAGCCGAATGAGACAACACTACTGCTAACCTAAAAACCACATCTTTTGTTTAGGAACTATTTCAATGAAACCATTTCCTTGTAACTTTACAATTTTAGGTGGATGTGCCTTAGCATGAGCATGAGAATCAAAATCTAAACCAGTTTTATCATCCTTCCAAGAATTCAGCAGCAAGTTTAGATTCTTATTCCCACTGCAAAACCGCTCTAGTGTCCTATGCATGTCATCAAGTTTTCTGTATAGGTCTAGTCAGTTTTCATATGAAGTTTTTCCTTTTAGTTTGCAATTAGAGCAACAATTAACTTTATGAGATCGTAAAGAATTATTCAAAACAGAAATCTCATTCCTAGCATCATGTAGTTTCTTATTAAGATCATCACATATAGAGAATGCAAGTCAATTGTAGAACAACTAGCATTTTCATATTCTTATCATTAGGTGCAGCAAGATTTCTGTTCTTTTCTATTTCAAGATCAAGTTTATCAAGAAGGAGGTGTATGAACTTATTAAAGAGTATAATTGTTTATATATCAATTCAAAAGAAGAACAAGAATCATCACTAGGATTCAAAGACTTTAGTCAATTAATTTTAGATTACAGTGATTCAATTTTAGTATTATTGTTCCTAAGTTTTTTATCCTTTTTCTTAAGTACAGATGGCATGAGAAATAGCATCACAAAGTTCTTCATATGAGGGACATATCTCATAATTGTCACTGTTTAGTTCGTCCTCCTCCATGCTTGTACTTGAGTTGCTCACCATAAAGCACATATTTGCCAAGGTGTCTTCATCTTCTTCACTTTTGATGTCCATATAACATGAACAGAATTCTTGAAGTGCGGAGAGGAAATTGTGTATCGGTTGGTGATTTGTACTTTCTGTTGTTGGTAAAGGAGGACTTGAACTTTGTTTGCTTTTCATCACGAGGAGCAAAACCTAGAAGATTAGAGCAATTTGTACAAAAATGTCCAGACTCACCTCATTCAAAGCATCGTTGAGAACTACCACTTCCTCTCCTTTTGGTTATCACATTTTGCAATGCTTTCGAGAACCGAGTAGAGAGAAGTGCAAGCTCCTCTTCTATAAACTCCTCAATTTGTTCAAAGGTTAGAGAGGACAACAAAGCAAGTGTACCACATGATGATGATTTACTAGAACTAGGCATGTCAAATTGTGAGACAAATGCAAGAGAGTTGTTGGGGTTTGTATGCGATATTGTCATGTTTATAAGTTTTCAACTTAGAATATAGAACATCTAAAGTAAGTGTACTCATGATGGTGGATTCACGAATAGATGTAACATTTATCTTCCAAATTGACATCTCTAATACATTTAACAATTGTCTAGCATTCTCAACATCTGAAAAATTAACATTTATACTACGCAAGTTGCTGAGATTTTTATGAAAGCAAGCAAAGAAAATTCATTTATCGGCTCATCAGGTTGCATCTCTAAGCGCATGTACACGTTTTTGAACATATCTTTACATACCTTCTTGATTGTATTGGATCCTTTATGCTAGTCGCATAGTGCTTTCCACACATCGTACGCAGATCGGATGTATGCAACACGGTCGAAGTCGCTTTGAGTCAATCCTTGTATGATTAAGTTCCACGCCTTGTTTTTTTTGTCGATGTCCTTCATGTTGCAACCGTGACTTCATTGTCTGATGGCATGACAAAGCACTTGAAGAATTATTTTCAGATGGTGAAGCCTTGTGCTTGTACATAGGCCTCCATGCGAGACTTCTGAATCTAAAAATCAATGTCATCGAACACACAAGATTTTCCTGAGTATTTCTCCATATTGATTAGTAGAAACACATGCAAATCTCAAAGATTAGAGCACCATAGCTCTGATAGAAATTGTAGGGTCAAAGAACATGTGAAAATCTACGAGAAGGGGGTGAATGGTAGATTAAAAATTTTTATGGGAAAGCTACAAAAACCCCTCAAGACAAATTAATCTGATAAAGAAACTATGTGTGTGACTATTTTCAACGTGTTCAACCATGAGAAAACTAGTATAGGTTGTAGAAAATCAAGTCACAAAACTAATGAAACAAGAATCACGTGAAAACAATGAGTATAACTCAAATTACGATCAAATTATTGAGCAAAAGTCCATCTGTCTATGCTAGCAAAAATGGATCTGCTATGGTGCAAAGAAACTCTTATAACTCAAAATATATAAATCCAATGACCATGAACTTTTCACAGATGTGAGGAAATTCCGGACCTAAGAAAAGTTTATTGATTTCCATACCACCGAGTCTTGAAGGCAACACAAAAAGAATCATGCCAATTGGTTCTGTAAAACATGAGTTATCATAAAACACCGAAGCAACGTCAGACTGCGTAGAAACTCATCGAGAAAAAACTTGCCAAAACCAAGTTGGGATAATAAGGGACAAAATCTCATCTATAACTACGAATTTTATTCAATGAAATACAAGAGGAACAACCACAAGTCGTGCTCACCACGAGCCCCGACCCCCTTACTTATATAACCTGACCTAAGTCCAAACAATTCAAGCTAGGACTCCTACTTGTACTTATATTCAATCGAAACATTCCGTAACCACTTACGACTCTTCCATACGCAGAAAGAAATAATTTTTAAGACTTTTAAACATCTTAGAAATATCCCACACATTCCTAAAACAACTCAACTTTGTGCCTCACACGAAATCTAACAATAACCAACTCAAAACATTCCATAAACGAACCATAAATGCCCCAACTTCGGCCTGAACGCATAATCAGCCGGTTGAACCATTCCGACTATATCTTCACATCCATATCTCTTATCCATGCCTTGGAACAATGTTGTCACATCCATGTACCCCTTGCACACAGTGGCGAAGCCAGAGCAGAGAGGACCCTGGTGCCTCACCATTACACATGCATATTTTTTAAGCAGATTTCAGTTAAAACTATGCTATTATCAAGAAAAAGCTGTGTTAGACCCTGGTGCATGTGCACCAGGGTGCTTGAACCTGGTTACGCCAGTGCTTGCACATGTGCAACCACTTCCCGAAACGTCCACGATATCTCCATATGCATTACTCTTGACCCAAACATGTTGCGTGACCTCCCTATCAACTTAATAATAATACCTCCCGAACTTGATTGTTGAACCCCATCTTCTCCCTAAGAATGGTTCAATAGATCACGATCACCAGCCATGTCTTGACCTCAAACAACACTCGCACATGAACAAACAATCAATTCTTCCGAGTACAAGTCCTCGACTTGAGTCACATTAGTTCGAAAACCACAATACCTTATGTGAGCACCTCACATAAGCATGTTACAAAATATAACAAGATATTGTTCATCATGATCAGCCAAAAAACATTAAAAACTTAGTCCAAAAGTACTAAGCAAACTTCCCATAAGCTAAAAAAGCAAGTTTGAAATGTTGCAAGTAAAAAACAGAGCAGCTGAATTAAAAAAAGCAAGGTCAGACAGTCCAAACAGCCGCGCTGCAATATACAAGGAAAAGTTTAGACACTCCAAAGTGAAAACACGTGCATCTCACATGCGATGAGT
Organism: Tuctoria greenei; assembly: GCA_036927565.1. NCBI lineage: Eukaryota > Viridiplantae > Streptophyta > Magnoliopsida > Poales > Poaceae > Tuctoria > Tuctoria greenei. The sequence goes on along the minus strand of JAYESD010000004.1, from coordinate 173,102,185 downwards.
TCGGACAGTCCGAACTGCGTCCTGTAGTTCATTTTGAAGAGTTTGAACATTCTGAACTAGGGTTCTTGGCTATACTCATAACTTTGCATGTAAACCCTTACTTTTAGCCTATTTGCTAATTCAACATCTAGGTCTCAAAGGAATATGTATGAAATCTCTAGGACATTAAGGGAAGCTGGTATGAGATTAAGGGCACTGGTTAAGAATCAATTTTTATTGTTACTACTAGATTCTGGGAGCTCCACATCATTCATTGATTCTGGGTTTATGGCCAGAAGTGGACTGAAGAAAAAACAGTGTCCTTCTGTCAGTTTGAAGGTGGCTAATAGCCGAGAGATGATCAGTACCAAATGGTTACCAAACGTGCAATGGTTACACATTCAGTGCAACTATGAGGGTGCTCCCTTTGAACGATTATGATGTCATTCTTGGCTATGATTGGTTCAAACAGTTCAGTCCTATGACTTGCAACTTGGCAGAAAAGAGTCTGCAGTTTGACTATCGTGGGAAATCAAATAAAATGCAGGGATGTGTACTTGATGCTCAGGAGGTATTTGATGATCCCAAGACATTACCCCATGAGAGACCTTTTGATCATGCCCTTCCCCTTTTACCTGTATGCGCAAATAAGAGATTGAAAGGCAGGTAGAAGATTTGTTTAGAGCTGGTTCAATTGAAAAGTGTTAGCCCATTTGTCTCCCCAATCTTATTAGTACAAAAAAGGATGGTACTTGGAGGTTTTATGTTGATTATAGAAAATTCAGTGACTTAAATGTCAAAAACAGATTTCCAATGCACCGGTGAAATTGTTAACGAATTAGCTGGGATTAATATTTCACATGTTTGTATATGAGTGCAGAGCATCGCCAAATCAGAATGAAGGTTGGAGAAGAGTACAAAACACATTTTAAGACACATAATGTACAATATCAGTTCAAGATAATGCCCTTTGGATTAACTAATGCACCTGCCTCTTCTCAATGTGCAATGAATCCTATTTTGTTCCCAATATATGAGAAAATTTGTTATGCTATTTATTGATGATAATCGCTGCAACAGAAACAACCATCCGAACAGTTGCATGAGAGCTGGTTGGACTTGAACTGGTTCAGAATACTATTGTACCGGTTTTTGACCTCCGCACCCACAAATGATTAGAATCGATTCAGATAGGTAAGTATCCATACTGATTCCACAGTGCCACCAGTATTGACATTTTAAAATCGGTCCACATTACAAACCGGTATTGAGGTTTGTTGTATAAGTACCTGTGGAAGTGTTAATGTGACACTTCCCCCGGATCTGCTAAAGAGCAGCCCGCAGTGGTTCTTGTTCGGTGGAACTTAAGCCTCAATCAAGTGTACGCGCGTATGAGAATGTATGAGACGGTGGTTTTTACGTGGTTCGGGCCGCAAGGAGCGTAACATCCTACTCCACGGTGGATTGTATTGCTAGTGGGTGTGTGTGCATGTGTGTGTATCGGGGATTCGATGTTGGGTCCTTTATAACGGTGGTGGTCCGGTCCTTTTATAGCTAAGGTCGGACGCCTTACAAGTGGGGTCCAGGGCCTGACAGGGGTCCCGAGGTGATCTTATCCTAAAGATCTATGTTTCTCACATAAGCTTCCTCTGACCGTGGCAGTTAAGACTCGACGTCTTGCCGCCTCACTCGTCAGTAGCCCACGAGCCATTGCTAACATTGCAGAAGGTGTCCCGTCAGCCTGTCTGGTTGCCGCAAGCTACCACTTGACTGAGTGGGATAGACTTACAACGTCTTCACTGTGATGCAATTGGTCATAGCGATCTCTGACCGTTTGCGTGCTATGCGTTGTGCATCGGAGGTGGGTGCATGTCTTCAATGCTTGACCTGGGCAGGGTGCACCACCCCTAAACTCCTGCATCTTACCGTCCTGGGCAAGTTGCCGGACACGTGGCAGCGTCGGGGCTGACCCCTGCTGGGGAGGCCAGCCCCGGTCCTTTGGGACGCGTGGCAGCTCTGGCGCTCTCCAGGGGACGTGGCAGCTCCGGGCTCTTCCCCGCGGGGGGTGCCTGGCCCGGCCCGGCACTCCGAGCCATGTGGCAGCTCCGAGGCTCTCCCCCGAGGTTGGGTGAGGTCCCGTCCCAACATATGGTGTCTCGGGAGCCTGTCTTACCGGAGGAGCCGAGTCCCATCTTCAAGGCTCACGTGCCAGTGCCAGAGCTCGATCTTTGGGGAAGGCTGAGGTGTTGGCACCTTCGGGATACGTGGCGCCACCGGACGTTCCTCAGTGTCTTCATCCTGTGTGCGAGGGTACCCCGTCTGCAAGGTACCTATAGTGGCCCCTGGGTCCACCTTGGGGTGAGGTGAAGAGTCCAAAGGTGGAGCCCTTTCCATGTTTTCCCGCACTGTGCTTTGAATTCTATCTTGGACAGCCGAAGCGGTGGGCGCTTCTGCCAACGTCGCCACGCATCCTCATCTTGTTGCGGGACTATGGCGACGGGATATTTGCTTGCTGTAGTATCTCTGTCTTGTGCGGTGCCTTTAACTGTGATGGTTCCCAATGTGGCTATAGCACTTTTGTTCGCTCCGCCTTTATGGGAGTCGCTTCAGCTGTTTTCTCAGGTGGTTGACCGCCTGGGCCAGTGCTTCTAACAGGGGGCGTAGGGCCCATGGTCATGGGTGTTGTGCATTGAGTGGTGCAAGCCAAACCTTTGTGATACTCACGAAGTACTCAGGCATCGCGGGGGTGATAAATAAAGAAACCTTTGTTAGAGGGGACAGTTCCTTCCTTACTCACATCCCATAGCCTGAGTTTTTGCCTTCTTCCTCGAGCGCTCGAGCCTTCACCCCTCAGCCGAAGCTCTCACCTTCGCTTGCTCCAATGGCCTCCCCACTACCTCCTTCTCGCTTCCAGTCGACCGATGACCTGTTGTCGATGTGGCGATTGCTTGGCTGGTTGGCGGTGGAGTGTGCATTGATGATCCGCTTCAGATCTTCCACTCTTGAAGACATGCGCAAAGATGAGGCTGTTCTCTTTGCCATCTACATGTCTGCGGGGCTTGGTCTTCCGCAGTTGAGGTTCTTCCTCGCAATGCTGGAGGAGTACGGGTTGCAGCTTCACCACTTATCGCCGAACTCCATCGTCGTGATCGCTGTGTTCGTCCACTTCTCTGAGGCATTCGTGGGCTGCAAGCCAATAGTGGAGATGTTCCGGTTCTTCTTCATGATGAAGACCATCGGAAAGAGCGAGATACCCAGGTGGGTGCCTACTACTTTCGGCACCGGGACAAGACCTCCTGATTCTACACCCCTTTGCTCAAAGGAGGCAAGTAGAAGACCTAGGGGGAAGATTGGACGATCGTTCGGGTCGAGGGCGATCCTGTGCTGAAGATGCCCTCTGAAGGTCCGACTTCTGATCCCATCACCTGGTAAGCTTTCTAGGGGTTGAAGAAGGAGTATACGCCTATACTGAGGAGGATTTGGTCCTTGGTGTGCAAAGGATTGACCTCCCTGATGGTGCTGGCCGACTTCTTGCGCCATCGCACCGCCCTTCTCCAGAAGCGCCAGTACGGGGCTTGACACTACACCGGTACCCATGATCGGTGCCGGCTGGCTCTGGATGACCTTACCCCCGAGATGTTGGAAGGTTTGTTAAAGGTGGTGATTTGGGACATGGTCTATGACGAGCATGTCTCCATCCCAGACGATTGCCAGCTGCTCTTCATGACCCCCGACTTGAGGGACGAATTGTTGAGCTCGATGACAACGGTCAACATGTTCGACGTTACTCGCTTACACCCCTAGGAGACGTCTGGTGCTTCTGCGGTCCTGGCACGGTGCCGCGCCATGACACAACCATGGTCGGGGTCCTCCTCTCGTTCTTTGGAAAGGGTGGAGGTAGGGCCCTCAACATCCTCCGTCGGGCTGGAAGGGCAGCCAACCAGTGCCAGTTCCATCACCGGGAAAGCGTTCCTGCCCTCTGGTTGTGGGGTCCGCCACCACTGCGCTGAAGAAGCGAAAGCATGCGCGAGGGGACGGTACCCCAATCTCTCATCGCGATGGGGCCAGAGCGGCCTAAGCTTCCGTTGTCGACTTAGTTTCCTATTCCAGGGGCAGTTTTGGTTCTGGAGGAGGCGCAGAGGGGTCTGCTCAGGTGGCCTCACCAACGTGGGTCGACCAAGAGCCGGTGCCGGAGACGGTGGCGCTGGCCTTATTGTCGAGTGCTGGCGAGCTCGGTCTACCGCGTGGTGTGGGAGGCCAGGGTAATTGGAGCGGTCTGACCCGCCGGTAAGCCGCAACTTCTCCCCTGCTATTTCTCTTTTTTTCTTCTTCGCTCTGACAGAGTTTTATCTTTGGCTTTTCAGGGCATCGTCAGTCGACTTGGTGCCCTTGGTTCTTCCAAGGGTGGGCTTGGTAGCCCCTACCTTTCCCGGAGCTGGAACGGGGTCTGCTGCATCGCATCTTGCGCCCGAAGGTGCACCAGCCTCTGGTGAAGTCGATGCTTCTATGCCCTTGTCCGTCAAGGAAAATGGGGTAGAGGTAGTTCCAGGCGAGGTGGTGCCAGGCGAGGAGGTCCCAAGCGAGGAGGTGCCAGGCGAGGAGGTGGCTACCATGGTCGTGGCGGCTTCCCTTGGCAGAGCTGACCCGATTTCTGTTGACGCGGAACCGGCACCTGATGTCATTGGCGCGCAAGATGGCAACTCGCCACCGGCGGCCAGCGATGCCCTTGCAATGGAGGTGGGTACTTCAGCGCCGTGTAGCGACGCGGTGGTTCCTCGAGCTCCAACTGAGGAGCCATCTGGTCCCCAAGCGTTGGATTCTGCCGCGAAGTCAGCAGAAGGGGCGGAAAGCCAACAGTCTGTGGTGACGGCCACGCTGATCCCTCTTGCTGATGTTGTTGTCGTGAACCAGTCCATCTTGCACTAGACGTAGGCTGCTTTAGCCTGAGAGTGGGATCAGCTTGCGGAGGAGCGACACTTGGTGAAGGTGGTTGATGCCAAGAACAGGGAGCTCGAGGTGAAGGCCTTGAAGGCCCATGCGGTCGCCGATGCCCACCTGAAGCTGTGTGAGGATCAGCAACTGGTGATGGTTAGCCGTGAAGTTGCCGTTGCTGATGCAGAATGAGACTTGGCGGTGAGGGAGGAGGAGGTCTCTTGGAGCTTCGGCGTGCTGGAGGAGAAGCGTCGGGCTATGCAGGACTCCAATCTCGCTATCAAGCGCCGAAAGGAAGATCTGGAGCATCATGCTTGGGAGCTCGCCGACCAGGAGGAAGTTGTTCGGAGGGAGGTGGAAGGCCTCCAGACCTCTCGTGCGACCGAAGATCAAGGGATCCGAGACTTCCTGGCCCGTGTCGGGGTAGTATTGGAACCCCTCGACCTCGGTCTCGTGCCGCGTAGGGAGCCATCTCAGGGGGTGGCCTAGCATCTTCCCGCCTTGGATTCCCTTTGCTCGACATTGCGGTCAGTGGTCACTGTCCTCGCAGGGCAGCTCGAGGTTGAAGGAATGGAGCTAGATGAGCTGGTGGCTTCCCATGTCTTGGTATGCTTCCGGAGCTGGTACTTGAAGATCCCGCCAGAGCCGATGGAGAAAGGCCCCCTTTATGAGAGAGAGGAGGAGGCGAGGGTCGAAGTCCAGGACCTTGCCAAGCAGGTGGCCTCTTCGTTCCAGCGGTCTTAGGCCAGCGGCTCTAGGCAGAACGCCATTGTAACCGGGGATGGCCCCTTTGTATAAATAATTGTTAATGAATTTGAATCCATGTTTTCTTTGCTTGTTGGCTTGTCTTGTGCTTTTCAAATTGTTGCCACTAGTCCTTCTCTGCATAAGGTCTTGGATATCTTTTGATGATGTCATTAGCCTTTGAGGTACCAACGCTTGCACAGTTGACACAGCTGATTTGTCGATAGTTGACATCCTGCATATAGAACCCCCTTAGAGGCCCCCTGGTAGGTGTGGCCGAGTTGTTGGGTACACCTACCACTTGAGCACAGGGTCTCTCCCACTGGCCCCATGCGGAGTGGGGGAGCATGAGTGGGTGTCCTCAGCGTGGCGCTTCCGGGAGCACCGAGCTTTGTCTAAGTGTTGACGTTGATGGCAGGCCCCTTGGGTGATGCCAGAGCTGGATGCTCCAGCGTCATCCACCATCGTCGTAGATGTGTCGACGGCAGGCCCCCTTGGAGGTGTCGGAGCTGGCTGCTCAGCGTCACCCTTCCTCGTTGTAAAGTCCTCGATGGCAGGCCCCCTGTGAGGTGCCGGAGTTGGATGCTCCGGCGTGACCCTCCATCGTCTTAAAGTCATCAACGGCAAGCCCCTGGGAGGTGCCGGAGATGGATGTTCCAGCATCTCCCACCATCATCGTAGATGCATTGACGGTAGGCCTCTGGTGTACATGATACCACAAGAGACCCTTGTTGGCAATGAGAGCGGGGAAGGATAGTGTACTGACTTATCAGCGCTTGTTGTTGTCATCGACATGCTGGGATGTGGAAGGCTGGCCCCTTGGGTGATGCCGGAGCTAGACACTCCGGTGTCACCCACCATCATCGTAGATGCATCGACAGCATGCCCCGTGGGTGATGCCCGAGCTGGAAGCTTTGGCGTCTCCCACCATCGTCGTAGATGCATCGACGGCAGGCCCCCTGGTGATGCCAGAGCTGGATGCTCTGGCGTCGCCCACCATCATTTTAGATGCGTCGACAGCTGGCCTCGTGGGTGATACCAGAGCTGGATGCTCTGGTGTTATCCATCATCGTCGTAGATTCATCGACGGCAGGTTCCCTGGGAGGTGCTGGAGCTGGATGCTCCAACATTGCTCATCATAGTAACATGCTCTGTATGTCCTACACACATAACAGGGGTGCATGTTTTTGTCTCGTTGGTGATCTTTTCCTATTATTTAGTATTGCCATGTCTTACAATCCTGGGCTGGTACATGGGGTTTGGGTAGTTCAGCGTGTTAGCGCCTAGGATCCGGCTCCCACCTTACTCTGGGTATGAGCGTCCTGGCCCTTAGTACTTTGCCGTAGCACTGAGAGGCAGAGTGCACACGCTTAGGGTACAAGACCAAGCTAAGCAGGCTACGCGCTCTGGACCTCCAGCTCGGCATAGGACTTTCGTTGTGGACCATTTGGCACCACAGAGCCCTAAGTATGAGGGCAGCTGCGAGGTTCTGAAACACCTTTCAGGTACCTCAAACAAGTTCACCTTTAGCAGGGTTGCATAAATCTAGTTGGTATGATATAGAAAAAACTTCACCAGGTATATGAAGACAATATACGAAAGAACGAGACTACCCTAATCGATCACAAAATTAACAGGTAATTAAGGGAACATGAGAAAAAGCATATGGTAAGACAGTGATTTTTCAAATTGGCATTCATAGGAGGGAACTGGCTTTACAATAAGGCAATGCCCCACTTTGGTTGGCAAAGGAGGTAGAGTGTTCATGCTTAGGGTACGAGACCAAGGTAAACGACTGAACGCTGTGGACCTGTCCCCCGCAGAGCTTGGTTGTCCTACATGCCGTTCCTTGGCACCATGACACCCTACACTGTCCTACAATTTATTCTTAGGGATAGAACTTATGGCGGTGCTCTATGTTCCAAGGGTTGGGGAGGGGCTCTCCTTCTTCAGTGGCTAGGCGGACACACCCGAGGCGGGATACTTGTGTCACTCGGAAGGGGCCCTCCCAGCTTGGGGAGAGTTTGTGTGACCCTTCTCGAGAAAGTATATGCCGCAGCACAAGGTCACCCGTGTTGAGTTCTCTACTCCGCATGAACCGCTCCTTGTAGCACCTGAGCACCTGTCGGTAACGTGCGTTTTGGATGGTGGCGTGCCACCTTGATTCGTTAACGAGGTCGACTTCTTCTCATCGGAGATGGTCCTGTGAGGCTTCATCGAACGCTCGGACTCGGAACAAGCCCACTGCGATCTTGGGGGAGGGGGGGGGGGGGACGACCTCGGCCCCATACACCAGGAAGAAAGGTGTTTCTCCAGTGATGTGGCTGGGTGATGTCCGGCTTGCCCATAGTGCACAAGGGAGTTCATCAACCCCCTTGGCACCATGCTTATCCAAGCTGTTATATGTGTGTGTCTTGAGACCCATGAGGATCTCAGCATTGGCCCTCTCAACTTGACCGTTGCTCTTTGGATGAGCCACGGATGCATAACAAACTTGGACGCCGAGGTCTTCGCAGTAGTCCTGGAATGCTGCACTTGTGAACTAGGTCCTGTTGTCGGTGATGATCTTGTTCGGACCCCAAACCTGCAGATAATTGACTTAATGAACTTCACTACGGACTCCTTGTTGATTATGATCACTAGGGCTACCTCCGACCACTTGGTGCACTTGTCTACAGCAACATAGAGGAACCAGTACCCTCCGACTGCCCTGGGGAAGGGTCCCAGGATATCCAGCCCCCAGACTGCGAAAGGCCAGGAGGGCGGGATCATTTACAGCGTCTGTGCCAGAGGGTGAATTTGCTTGGCATGGAACTGGCATGCCTTGCATCTCTTGACCAGCTTGACAGCATCTTGTAGTGCTGTTGGCCAGTAGAAGCCACGCCGGAAGGCTTTGCCAACAAGCATGCGGGAAGCTGCGTGATTCCCGCACTCTCTTTCATGGATCTCTGCGAGCACGTCGCAACCTTCCTCTCGAGTTATGCACCATAGCATTACGCCATTAGTGTCACGCTGGCAGAGTTCACCTTCTACCAGCATGCAGCATTTCACCATCCTCACGATCCTCTCAAAGGATACAGGATCCTCTGGGAGGATGTTGTCCCTCAAATTGTCCCGGATCTCCGTGATCCACGCATCGGGACTCTCCTGAGCATCTAGATCTTGGAAGCCGGGTGATCTGGGATCCCCGATGATGCACAAGAATGTCGGCAGCCCCCATGGTTGTAGGGCTGCCGTGACCGTCAGCTCTGTGGTGCTAGGCCCGCCTTCTTTGTTAGGCCCCACAGGCCTAACCGTCGGCCACACCAACCTCCTGCCGAAGACCCCTTCAAGAAATGGGGCCCCTGTGGACGCCATGGTTGACAGGGCGTTGACGATGGAGTTGTTAGGGTGCGGCACATGGCAGCAGTCCAAGGCCTCGAAACTAGCTTCCATCTTCTTGACGTGCAGCAGGTACATCACGAGCTAGGGGTCATTGCAGCAGCACTCTCCCCGGACCAGCTTGACGATCAGCTGGGAGTCTCCCTTGACCAGCATCTGCTGGACACCAAGACCCTGCGCAGCTGTGAGTCCGAAGATGAGGGCTTCATATTCCGCCATGTTGTTGGTCGCCTTGAAGTCTAGGCACACCGCATACTTGGACTGCTCTCCTGTTGGCGAGGTGAGTAGTAAGCCGGCTTTGGCCCCTTGCTTCAGCGAGGGTCCATAGAAGAAGAGTGTCCAGTGAGGTCCGGTAAGCACCGGTGCCCTGGGCTCCGGCTCGATGATTTCCTGGCCCCCTGGGTTGCTTGGTGATGGAGTCCACTCGGCGATGAAATCCACTAGCGCTTGGCTTTTGATTGCGTGTCGCGGTATGAAGTGGAGCTTGAAATCCGACTGTATGGCCGCCCTTTTGTGAGGATCAGGGTCCACACCTTCCAGGAATCGCATTGGGTGGTGCCGTGCGATGCGGCACCCAACAACACACAAGAAAAGCAACACAAAATAACCAACACAAATATTTTATATCACAAGATGATTCTCTTGTACAACATAATATACAACGCAACGGAATATTTTATACTCACACTCTCAACTAACTCTGCACAAGAGAAGCCGTCCATGGCCACGGACGCTTCTCACTAGCAACACGAAGAAGAGAGCAGCGACAAGGTTTCCGTGAGAGATACATCTCGACAAGCTCGAGATCTCACGGACAACCACAACATAAGAACAAGCTAATAATACCTGCAAAAATCACAATATAGCAACCGTGAGCACAAGGCTCAGCAAGACTTAACCGTCTCACCTAAAGCATGGAACTCTACATGCTGGAAACTCTAATGACTGGAAAGCTGAATTTGCAGAAATGGACTCGCCGAATGTAAATCCTTAGTGGTCAGTTTTAAAGTAGCATACGCAATCCATGGGCATAGCATCATTGTTAATTCCACAATCAGACAAGAAGCACTTCATCCATGATGATACTTGCTCAAGGTTGCATAAGCCTTATCCAAGTTAAATGTTTGAAAATTGTAAATTTGATTATGCTATCTCTATAGCAGCCAAGATTTCAATACGAAGAATTATTCATAACAGCATATTCATAATCTTTCCATTTCTCTTTCTTACTACGTCAAGACTCAGTGTCCAAGTATGCTCAAATAACCGCGAGCGACGGTGATTGCAACCAGTATAAACCCGGACTGCACGAGACGTACGCCCATACTCGAAGTAGCAACGGCACACTCCACTGATGTCGCACACAACCACATTTCCGAAGACTAACTCATATTAAAACAGTTTGATCGACCCGAACATCGAGCTCCCTCAAGGTGCACCTCTGCTGTGAGATGTTCATGAGCGAGTTGACTCCCACTGTACTAACAGCTGACAGCTTAAGCCGATTGAAAAGGTTCCAACATAGGATCCTCAAGGTACATCGGTTTCCTAGGTCCCATATAGCTAGTATGCACCCGGTACAGTTCAAACTTGTCCAACAGGGCCAGGCACGAGATGGGCCTTAATCAACACAGGCAGGACTACGCAGCCAGGACCATGTCTTGCTGCATCCTACGCTCCTGCCCGGTCTCCAATTTATTAGAGGGAATGATGACAATTAAACTCATAATTCCAATCCAGTGTAAACCAAGTGCTAGTTTCGCGAGAAGGTTCCAACCCCTCGACTTCTACCGTTTCTTCCAAGTAGACATTAAGCATAGAATATTGAAACGTGGAGTATTAATCTACCAAAACCACTCTCTGGATTATTCTTGTCATGCAATTGGGTTTCATTGCACAAGACCTAATGCACAATACATCTCATCCATGTAGTGCGTATAAATGAAAACTTTGCAAGATTTCTTAAATGCAAACCGGGGCTTGCCTAGCTGCGAGTCAGAGGGGAAGTTAGCTTCTCGAAGTAGAGTCTCCAAGGGCTTTAGGTCCTCCTCGATCTCGGTCACTATATGATATGCAATATATAAAGTACATGAGTGATATAGAAACTATAGAAAAGATGTTATTAACATTATTAGGTATGTAAATGATTTTAATTGGCTTTGGGATTTTTACAGTGGTCACTAGGTCCTATGAGGAAGATCTGGACCAAAAATTGGAGATGTTCAAGGAAGCTTGTGGTCTCTAAAATTCCAACAAGAAAAAGGATTCTCTAAATTTTGGTTTTAATTCAGGAGCTTTATCAGGGCTACCAGTGGTTTTACCATACAGAGGGGGTCTCACTGGTTATAGGAAAATAGATTTCACAATTTTCTAAGCTTCCTACAGGGAGAAATGGATTTTACAAGTTTGGGGAAAAAGCTGAAATTGATTTTGTATTTTTCTCAATTTTTAACTTCATAGAGATTTGGAAGACTGATCAACCCAGTAAATAAAGTCCAATGAACTTGAAACTTTATTGGATCTCACGTGCACTGTTAAGAGTGTTCTGACCAAAATTGGGAATTTTCCAATTAACAGAACATGATTAATTAATTTCCCAAGCAGTTAGCTCAAAGGAATTAATTATGAAAATTCTGGGAGTTTCATATCCAACAAATTGCACTACTGCAAATTTGAGATTGAGATGAGTCTACCATAATTTATTTGGAAATTTTTGAGAAACTCTACTAGGAGTAATGGATTTTTTTATGTTGGATTGAAATCTGGATTTATTTTCCAACTGAAAGTTTAAAAAAGCGGTTGGCCCCACTTCATTTAGATGGGCCAATCGCAGCTGGGCCACACCGAGGGCCACGGGGTTAACCCGCGCAGCCGCACCGGATCTGGAGCCACAGCTGATCCTTTCCCTCTCGCCGAGTGACTGACATGCGGGGCCCGCCTGTTTTCGTCTACCTCTCGACGCAGCGGCGTTCCTCGCCGGAACCGCGGCGGCGCTCGCCGGGCATTGCTGCGTCGACCTCCACTCGGCTCGGCCGTGACTTCCTAGCCTTAAAATCGGCCGTGCAACACGATGGTAGGGTCTAATCATGGCGACGACGGTCGGAGATGGCGGCGCGACGGCGACGGCGGAGCTAGGGTTTCGGCGATTGTCAGAATCGCACGGGAATGGTGCAAGAGGCTCGGGGAAAAGCTGGGAACGTTCCTGGGAGCATGGGGAAGATGACTAGGAGGTGCAAACAGGATGAAATCGCCGGCAAAGTCCATGTTGATGGTGGACCGATGGATTTTCATTGGCGACGGGGAAAACTTGAATCGCTCGGCCTTCACTCGATTATATACCTTGATTCTTGGCAGAGGGGTGCGCTAGGAGGTAGGGATTAATATCCATGAACTGATAAAAAAATGGTTGCACGTGGAAGGCGAATTAAACAGAGAAGCAAGCTAGTTCATGGGTGAAAGGCCGAAAGCAAAACTTGAATCATTTGCTTGATATGCAGTGAAACGAAGAACGGTTTGTAACATAAGAAGGGTTGTGTCCTTGCGATTTTGCTTCGGGGAGCAGCTCGAAAGAGGGTCTGTGGCGTCGGCGCGACGGGGAGGCAGCAACATCCTTGCGGCAACCGAACAGCGGCGCTGGCAGAACTGCAAAAAGGCCACCTTGTAGCTGACGAAACAAGGAACCAAAAGCTTGAGAAGGTAGAGGGAAAGCTTAGGTACCACTTTGCTGTTGGGAGGACGGCGAAATTTGGCAAGACTTTCGAGATCATTGGGCGAGCAGGGAGGCAACGGTGGTTTGCGCTCGGGAGCGAAGAATGAACTGGTGCCTTTCCCTTCGGCCAGAGAGGTGAAGATAAGGAGGAGTAGAGTGGAGGGAGAACACGGAACCGGGGTGCCACGCAGCTGCTTGCCGACAGTGAGCTCTTTGGCGCGCCGTGCGTCGAACGGCGAGGAGTCAGGGAAACAGAGCACTCACGTAGATGTCTCTCTGACCAGTGGGTCCCACCGTTCTCATCCTCGTCCCTTCTCTGCAACTTCAATTCCCCCACCTAGAATTGTCCAAAAATTCCAGATTTTTGTGGAGATGCCAATTTAAATATGGATATTAAGATTCTGGAATTGGATTTCCAATTTGGACAAGTTTCAAATGAAATTCAAATTCAAATTTGAATTTGAATGAAATTCAATGGAGTCACTGAATTAAATAGCAAATGAGCTTCACAAATTTTGAAACCTGGCAGAGAGGCTATTTGGAATATATTGGTGAACTCAGATTTTTAACTTGGAAAGGTTTGAACAGGAGCAAGTTTTTAATATTTGAATTCCCTCCATTAAAGTTTGAATTGGTTTGATTTTTAATTGCCAATTTGTTTTATTTTTCCCATTTAAATCTTTTACATTCTCCTATATGACTTTGTACTTTGAATTTAGAGCCTTTACCTTCCTCCCCCCCTTAAAAGAATCTTGTCCCGAGATTACAAATAAAAGAGATGGAGGTAAAAAGATTACCGGATATAAGATGATAATATGTCCGGATACTTTGTACGGAGATAATGTTCACTTCCCATGTTGCTTCCTCGATGGTGTGGTTACTCCATAGAACGTTATAAAACCACATCGTCCGATTCCTTGTGACACGAGACTTTTCATCGATAATCCGGATTGGATGCTCGACGTAGGTGAGATCCGGTTTCAATTCTTCCAATTCTTCAATGCGCATGTCGGTAGATGGTTGGAGACATTTCCGTATTTGGGATATATGGAAAATGTCATGAACACCAGCTAGAGTTATTGGTAACTCCAATCTGTAAGCAACAGGACCACATCTTTCAGTGATAGCAAATGGACCGATGAATCGTTGAGCCAACTTGCCTTTTACTCCAAATCGATGAACTCCTTTCATCGGAGAGACACGGAGATACACGTGGTCTCTAATGTTAAAGCTTAAAGGACGACGCCTTTTATCTGCATAACTCTTTTGCCAAGACTGAGCGGCTTTGAGATTTGCTTGAATAACTTTTACTTGCTCTTCAGCTTCATTTATTGGATCAATTCCATATACCACTCGTTCACTAGATTCGCACCAGTTGAGTGGTGTGCGGCACTTCCGGGCGTAGAGAACTTCATAGGGTGCCATTTTGATACTAGAATGATATCCGTTGTTATACGAGAATTCCGCCAACGGTAAATGATCATCGCAATTTTACTGTGGTGTATGGCAAATGCTCTTAACATATCCTCAAGTATTTGATCTACCCTATCAGTTTGTCCGTCAGTTTGAGGGTGATATGAGGAACTATGAATTATTATTGTCCCCAATGATGCATGTAGCTACTCCCAGAAACGAGCAACAAACATCGATCCTCTATCCGATACAATGGTGCGGGGAACTCCATGTAAGCACATAATTCTTGATATGTATAAGTCCGCATATTTCTTCGCATTGTACGCCGTATGCACTGGAATAAAATGTGCTGACTTAGTTAACCGGTCAACGATCACCCAAATGGAATCGTGCTTATGAAAGGTGAGAGGCAATCTAACAATGAAATCCGTACCAGATCCTCCCATTTCCATGCCGGTATTTTCAGTGGTTGCAGCAGTCCACTTTTCCTCACGTGGTCAGCTTTCACTCTCCGACATGTGTCACACTGGGACACATACTTTGCTATTTCTCTCTTCATACGTGTCCACCAAAATTTAGTACGGAGGTCTTAGTACATTTTATTGCTACCAGGGTGGATTGAATATTTGGACAAGTGAGCGTCATCCAAAATCTTTTTCTGTAGGTCCATGTCCCGGGGTACCACTATTCAATTTTTGAACCATAAAGTTCCTTGTTTGTCTTCCCGGAAACATTTCATTTCTCCACTTTTTAGTCTCCTCTGAATATGAGACGTTCCCTTGTCTTTCTTCTGAGCCTCTACAATCTCATCTCTAATTGTAGGTATTAGAGCAAGGTTATACAAAGCTCCATAAGGAATCACACGTAGACTTGGTTCATCTTCTTCTATAGGACTGATGGTCAAATTATGAACATGAGACTTTTGACTAAGTGTGTCGTCAACCACATTGGCCTTGTCAGGATGATAATGAATCTCAAGTTCATACTTTGATTAACTCTAACCATCTCCATTGTCTCATATTTAATTCCTTCTGAGTGAACATGTACTTCAATCTTTTATGATCTGTGTAGAGATACACTAGATTTCCCATTAAGTAGTGCCTCCACATCTTCAGTGCAAGAACTGCTGCTGCCAACTCTAAATCATGTATCGTATAATTGTGTTCATGATTTCGGAGTTGCCTTGATCCATATGCAATTACTCTTCCATCTTGCATAAGTACGCAACCCAATCCGATGCCAGATGCATCACAATAAACATAAAAAGATTTCATCGTATCGGGTTGAGCCAAGATCGGGGCTGTTGTGAGATGCTTTGTGACATCCTGGCTCGAGGCTTAATAGGATTGATAGAATAACTCATACCACCAAGGTATACCTTCTTTTCCAGAAGCCCACCTGCAAAGAACTCTGAGGTTAAGCGTGCTTGGCCCGGAGCAATTTGTGGATGGGTGACCGATCAGGAAGTTTTACCAGGTGCGCATGAGTGAGGACAAAATGTACAGAAAAGAGTAGTGTTGGTCTGTGGGGCTAGTCTGTGAACCTATAGAGCTGTCAGGAGTAACAACTGCCAGGCCTGTAGTGGCTGGGGTGTTACAAAATGGTATCAGAGCCGGCCCTCGGGGTTTCACAGGTGCGTACGGGTCAGGGACCTGGGTACGTACGCATGACACGTGGGTCCTCTAGGAGGGACACGGTATGGTACGTATGCCAGTACTGAACGTATAGACGTGGCCAAGAGGGGACATTCTTTGCTTGGGAGTTGACCGACGAGGCCATCGGTCTTCTAAGGGGGGTGGATTGTGACATCTTGGCTCGAGGCTTAATAGGATTGATAGAATAACTCATACCACCAAGGTATACCTTCTTTTCTGGAAGCCCACCTGCAAAGAACTCTGAGGTTAAGCGTGCTTGGCCCGAAACAATTTGTGGATGGGTGACCAAGCGGGAAGTTTTTTCGGGTGCGCATGAGTGAGGACAAAATGTGCAAAAAAGACTAGTGTTGGTCTGTGGGGCTAGTTTGTGATCCTATAGAGCTGCCAGGAGTAACGACTGACAGGCCCGTAGTTGTTGGGGTGTTATATCTTCACCAGAGTTTTGAAGGCTTCCTCACCTGATTCACTCCATATATACTTGCTGCCCTTCTTTAAAATCCGTCATAGGCTTTGCAAATTTAGAGAAACTTGGAACAAATCATCGATAATAGCCTGCTAAACCCAAGAAACTACGGACTTCTTGTACATATGTGTGAGATTGCCATTTCAGCACTTGTACCACTTTACTCGGATCCACAGCTACGCCTTCCGCTGATATAATATGACCAAGGAATGGAACTTGATTAATCCAGAACTCACATTTACTGAATTTGGCATATAACTTGTGATCTCGCAGTCATTGAAGCACGATCTTGAGATGTTCAGTATGTTCCTCTTCTGACTTGGAGTAGACCAAAATATCGTCGATGAACACCACGACGAACTTGTCTAACTCTGGCTTGAATACTGAATTCATCAAGGACATGAAATGTGTTGGGGCATTTGTGAGACCAAAAGACATAACCAAATACTCATAAAGTCCATATCTTGTTAAGAATGTCGTCTTCGGTATATCCTCCGATCGTATCTTAATCTGATGATAACCAGACTGAAGATCCATTTTAGAGAATACCTTAGCACCCACTAATTGATCGAAGAGCAAATCAATACGTGGTAGTGGATACTTGTTCTTGATAGTCACGACATTAAGCAGACGGTAATCCACGCATAGTCGCAATGTTTTGTCCTTCTTTTTGACAAAGAGAGCCGAGTATCCCCAAGGTGATGAGCTCGGGCGAATGAAACCTTTACTCAATAAATCATTCAGCTGATCCTTTAATCCAACTAACTCCTTGGGTGCCATTCTATATGGTCGTCGAGAGATAGTTGTAGTTCCCGGTATTAATTAAATCTTGAATTCCACATCTCAATCGGGCGGCATACCTGGCAGATCATCAGGGAATACATCTGGGAAATCACGGACCACTGGAATGTCTTCCAACTTACTTTTTTCAGAATGATACACCGCTGCACTTTCTTGAACCATGTTCTCAAGAATTAAGGTGTGGTGGCCGTGAGTTGAAGAGTTGAGCTCAACGGTGCGAGGACTGATGTTTAGAACAGCTTCGTGGTTGCTTAACCATGACATTCCCAAGATTACATTAATCTTTTGACCTTCAAGGATTATAAGAGTAGGGGGATATATTCTACCACCCATACATAATGGTGCTCGAGAGATAACATCACTTGCGGTAATATTACCTCCAGGTGAAGATATAAGATATCGATGTTTTGTGGTAGTGGTTGGAAGCTGGTGCTTGAACACAAAGGATTGACTTATGAAATTATGTGTAGCACGGGAATCAAAGAGAATCAATATAGGTATATGGTTGAGAGTGAACATTCCCGCTAACACGGGTTCTCCTTACGGTACACCCTCAATGGTAGTATAGTGGACACTGCCAAGCTTTGATTTCTTTCCGATTGGGAAACTGACTTGAATGTTGAAATGATGACTGGCTGCAGCTTTGATTTCTCTCTGGACAATATCTAGTAAAGTGACCCACAAGACCTCAAGTGAAGCACGAAAATATAGTCGGTGTGGCGCTGACTTGTGGATGAAAACTGGGTATCTCTGGCTGCGGTGGAGATGGATAAGAATTTATGTGCTGTTGCTGGAGGGGGGGGGGGGGTGATTCAAAACTTGATGCAAGCAGTGGGTGGCTTTGATATGAGGGTCAGACAAATGGCTGCCATTCTTGACCGGATGGCGAACGATATACCAATCGATATTTCTGAGCAACAACACTAGTGTTGTCTTGCGGAATACTCCGCTTTCTCTTCTCCGCTTGAAGACAAAGATCTTCCTTTTCTTGTAGGATAGCGGCATTGACTAATTTGCTGTACTTGCCGTGATTGAACAACGTCAACCTAGCTCGAAGTTTGACTCTTAGCCCTCTGAAGAAGTGATCACATCTCAACTTTTCTGTATTCACGTAGTCGGGTGCATATTGTGCCAAACGGTTGAACTCCTTAAAATACTCATGGAGACTCATGTCCCCTTGCTTGAGTTCAAAAAATTCCTCATACTTTGTCTTTATAATCCCTGTCGGAATATGACAAGCATGGAAAGCCTCACGGAACTCATTCCATGCTATCCGATGACCTTCAAGGCGAGTTGCACTATATTCTGCCCACCATGCTCCGGCAGTTCCATGGAGTTGTTGAGCAGTGAACAATGTCTTTTGATAATCGTCACAGTGAAACACACCAAATTTGGATTCCATTACATGAAGCCAATGATCTGATTCTAATGGTTCAGTTGCCTTCGTGAAGATTGGCGGTTGCATTGCCAAGAAATCTAAATAACTGTTTCCAGGTGGAATAACTTGCTGCGTTTGATGATTTTGGCCTTGCTGCACCAAAGCTTGAAGTAACTTAGTGTTCTCTTGGTGAGACTCGAACATTGTAGACATGACATCCATCAATACCGTTGATGGTGGTGCCTGCGGTGGATTCGAATCATCACCGTCTCGACGAGAACTTCCGACCTTACTCGGTGAGCGAGTACGAACCATTCTGCACAAATGAATTTGGGATGAGTCAAAGTTCGATCTCAGCAATAAGTGAAGATAAGTAAAACATGAAAATGTCAAGAACTTTGGGAAAGTATAACAATATTCATGTTCGCACAAATTTTCAAACCTATGCTTCATTGATGAACTGTTCTGCCAGAAATGACCAGTCTGGAGTAATTCGAGAATTTTATCCAGCTAGAGGCACAATCATGCCTTTAGGTGAACAAGAAAATTGTAGTTCACTTCCTGGCCTTTCCATACGTATTTATTTGCTTCAATAACAGTTCTGGTTAATGAGATATGAATTTCCAAAGTTGACAATGTTCCCAGATTTTCTGAGAAATTTTGACAGCACCTCCTTTGTATATGGCTGTTTAACCCATAGTTTTTCATATACAAAATATCCAAATTTGCCAAAACTGTAAATTACAACATTTTCAAATATCTCATCTAGTGTCCATAAATATATCATATGCCCTCATTCGATGTTCCTACTGAGATTTATGATCACATTGGTGAGAAGTACATAAACTATTCCAGTTTCTGTCCATTTTTAACAGGTTTTGGAATTTTGAAATTTTAGCTATGATCCATTGGGATTCTGCTCTGGTAATGAATAGATCTTATTTAGAAGACTCACATACATTTCCAACCATGTATGGAATACCTTCATGGGATAATTCTATCAGGAGATATGACTTTTCAAACTGGAGCTAAGTTTCTGCCAGAATAACACAGAGAAGAACTGAGGTTGACAGTTTTGGTTCAAATTTCATATTTACGATTTCAAGATAGGAATCTGCTATGGATATTAACATGACACTGGTGTTGCGAGCTACACCTTCGGAATGGATTTTAACCGTTGATGTGCCGATGTAAACCGAATGCAATGTCGGTACTATGTCCTCACCAAATAAAAATTCTAAGCCGGTATTCCGGCATACGCCTCAATGGTGGCGCTAATGACGTTCAGTCGTAAACATTTTCTACTCGATCTACGAATAACGCAGTTAGTGTACTTGTAACTACACACAAATTACAGGTCAATCATATGGTACTGTACGGCACAGCCCGCACGGGTGATCAATTCACAATAATGTATATGAAAGTAAAAACATTCATCCCGTGTCATTCCATACGGCCGACCCGAGTTAAGCCACGTCTCGATGTACATGACCGGGTTTTCTACCACCTGACGGGATCCCACGTCTTTGCATAGTGCTGCACCAGTAGGGGGCACATCGGGTTATGTCCCACCCGACGGGGGCTCCCACTAATTTTAAAGCACGCTGGGTACCGCGTGTCATATGTTCTCAGAAACATGGAAGATTTCAGAGACTCATATTGACATTTCCGTGCCAAGCCACGGAAAAAAACACATGCTACCTCTCGCATGGTGAGCTTACCGCAATTGATCTGCTTGCGGTAGCGTACCTTACCTCTTACCTGACGTCGGAGCATCGTTACAGAATATAATAACACATAGGTTAACTTGTCACCTTAAGTAACTAATACTATAATAGACCTTATGTGGGCATAATAACTAATCGTCACTCGACTACTTCGTAGTTTTCAAAAATAGGCACTTTTCAAGCGTGCTATTCCCAATATGGTTTTGATACCAAGCTGTGAGGACCGGGGTCCACACCTTCTAGGAATCGCATTGGGTGGTGCCGTTCGATGCGGCACCCAACAACACACATGAAAAGCCATACAAAATAACCAACATAAATATTTTATTTCACAAGATTATTCTCTTGTACAACATAATATACAACGCAGCGAAATATTTTATACTCACACTCTCAACTAACTCTGCACAAGAGAAGCCGTCCATGCCAACGCTTCTCACAAGCAACACGAAGAAGAGAGCAGCGGCAAGGTTTCCGTGAGAGATACATCTCGACAAGCTCGAGATCTCACGGACAACCACAACATAAGCACAAGCTAATAATACCTGCAAAAACCATAATATAGCAACCGTGAGCACAAGGCTCAGCAAGACTTAACTGTCTCACCTAAAGCATGGAACTCTACATGCTGGAAACTCCAAATATTGGAAAACTGAATTTGCAGAAATGGACTCGCCAAAAGTAAATCCTTAGTTGTCAGTTTTAAAGTAGCATACACGATCCATGGGCATAGCATCATTGTGAATTCCACAATCAAACAAGAAGTGCTTCATCCACGATGATACTTGCTGAAGGTTGCATAAGCCTTATACAAATTAAATGTTTGGACATTGTAAATTTGATTATGCTATCTCTATAGCAGCCAAGATTTCAATACAAAGAATTATTCATAGCAGCATATTCATAATCTTTCCATTTCTCTTTCTTACTACGTCAAGACTCAGTGTCCAAGTATGCTCAAATAACCGCGAGCGACGGTGATTGCAACCAGTAGACACTCGGACTGCATGACACGTACACCCATACTCGGAGTTGCAACGGCACACTCCACTGATGTCACACGCAGTCACCTTTCCCAAGACTAACCCATATTAAAACAGTTCGATCGACCCGAACAGTGAGCTCCCTCAAGGTGCACCTCCGCTATGAGATGTTCATGAGTGAGTTGACTCCCACTGTACTAACAGCCAACAGCTTAAGCCGATTGAAAAGGTTCCAACATAGGATCCTCAAGGTACATCGGTTTCCTGGGTCCCATATAGCCAGTATGCACCCAGTACAGTTCAAACTTGTCAAACAGGGCCACACACGAGACGGGCCTTAATTGACACAGGCAGGACTACACAGCCAGGACCATGTCCTGCTGCATCCTATGCTCCTGCCTGGTCTCCAATTTATTAAAGGGAATCATCACAATTAAACTCATAATTCCAATCTAGTGTAGACCAAGTGCTAGTCTCGCGAGAAGGTCCCAACCTCTCGAGTTCTACCGTTTCTTCCAACTAGACATTAAGAATAGCATATCAAAACATGGAGTATTAATCTACCCAAACCACTCTTTGGATTATTCTGGTCATGCATTTGGGTTTCATTTGACAAGACCTAATGCACAATACATCTCATCCATATAGTGTGTATAAATGAAAACTTTGCAAGATTTCTTAAATGCAAACCGGGGCTTGCTTGGCTGCAAGTCAGAGGGGAAGTTATCTTTTGGAAGTAGAGTCTCCAAGGGCTCTAGGTCCTCCTCGATCTCGGCCACTATATGATATGCAATATATAAAGTACATGAGTGACATAGAAACTATAGAAAAGATCTTATTACCATTTATTAGGTATGCAAATTATTTTAATTGGCTTCAGGATTTTTACAGAGGACACTATGTGCTATGAGGAAGACCTGGACCAAAAATTGGAGATGTTCAAGGAAGCTTGTGGTCTCTAAAATTCCAACAAGAAAAAGTCTTCTCTAAATTTTTGTTTTAATTCTGGATCTTTATCATGGCTACCAGTGGTTGTACCATACAGAGTAGGTCTCACTGGTTCTAAGAAAATTTGTTTCACAATTTTGGGGAAAAAGCTGAAATTGATTCTGTATTTTTCTCAATTTTTAACTACATAGAGATTTGGAAGACTGATCAACCCGGTAAATGAAGTCCACTGAACTTGAAACTTTTATTGGAGCTCAAGTGTATTGTTAAGAGTGTTCTGACCAATATTGGAAATTTTCCAATTAACAGAACAGGATTAATTAATTTCCCAAGAAGTTAGCTCAAAGGAATTAATTATGAAAATTCTTGGAGTTTCATATCCAACAAATTGCACTAATGGAATGTTGAGATTGAGACGAGTCTACCAGAATTTATTTGGAAATTTTTGAGCAATTCTACTAGGAGTAATGGATTTTTGAAGTTGGATTGAAATCTGAAATTATTTTCCTACTGAAAAGTTTAAATAAAGCGGCTGGCCCCACTTCATTTAAATGGGCCAATCACAGCTGGGCCACACCGAGGGCCACGGGGTTAACTCGCGCAGCCGCAACGGATCCAGAGCCACAACTGATCCTTTCCCTCTCGCCAAGTGACTAACATGCGGGGCCCGCCTGTTTTCGTCTACCTCCCGACGCGGCGGCGTTCCTCGCCGGAACCGCGGCGGCGCTCGCCGGGCTTTGCTGCGTCGACCTCCACTCGGCTTAACCATGACTGCCTAGCCTTAAAATCGGTCGTGCCACACGATGGTAGGGTCCAATCGTGGCGGCGCGATGGCGGCGGCGGAGCTAGGGTTTCGGCGATCGTCAAAATTGCACAGGAATGGTGCAAGAGGCTCGGGGAAAAGCTGGGAACGTTTCTAGAAGCATGGGCAATATGACTAGGTGGGCGTCTTCAATGCTTGACTTGGGCAGGGCGCACAATCCCTTATCTTCTGCATCTTATCGTCTGAGGCGAGCTGCGGGACACGTGGCAACATCGGGGCTGGCCTCTGTTGGGGAGGCCAGCACCGGTCCTCAGTGACGCGTGGAAGCTCTGGGGCTCATCAGGGGACATGGCAGCCGCGTGCCCTTTCTTGTAGGGTGTGCTGGACCTGGTGCTCCGAGCCATGTGGCTGCACCGGGGCTCTCCCCCAAGGTTGGGTGAGGTTCTATCCCTACACGTGCTGTCTCGAGAGCCCACTTCACCGGAGGGGCCAAGTCCCATCTTCAAGGCTCACGTGGTAGCACCGGAGCACGATCTTGAGGGAGGCTGAGGTCTTGGCACCTATGGGACATGTCGTGGCTGCAGACATGCCTCGGTGTCTTCATCTTGTGTGCGAGGGTACCCCGTCTATAGGGTACCGACAGTGGCCCCTGGGTCCACCTTGGGGCGAGGTGAAGAACCCAAAGGTGGAGCCCTTTTCATGTTTTCCCGCACTGTGCTTTGAATTCTATCTTGGACACTCGAAGCGGTGGGTGCGTCTGCCAATGTTTCCACGCATCCCCTTATGGTTGAGAGACTACGGCGACGAGATCTTTACTCACTGTAATATCTCAGTCTTCTGCGCCACCTTTAACCGCGACGGTTCCCAATGCAGCCATAGCACTCTCGTTCACTCTAGCTTTATGGGAGCCGGTTCGGCTGTTTTCTCAGGTGGCTGGCAGCCTGGGCCAGTGCTTCTACCAGGGGGCATGGGGACCTTTGTCATGGGTGTTGTGCATCGAGTGGTGCGGGCTGAACCTTTGCACGAAGTACTCAGGCTTCACAGGGCCGATCAAAAAGGAAACTTTGTTAGAGGGAACAATTCCTCCCTTACTCACACTTGCAGCTTAAGTTTTTGCCTCCTTCCTCGGGTGCCCGAGCCGTTACCTCTCAGCCAAAGCTCACAACTTTGCTGGCTCCAATGGCTTCCCCACTGCCTCCTTCTCGCTTCCAATTTGCTGATGACCTGTTATCAACGTGGCGACTGCTTGGCTGGTTAGCGACGGAGTGTGCGTGGATGATCCGTTGTGGATCTCCCACCCTTGAAGACCTGCGCAAAGATGAGACCGCCCTCTTTGCCGCCTACGTGTCTGCAGAGCTTGGGCTTTCGACGTCGAGGTTCTTCCTCGCAATGCTAGAGGAGTACGGGCTGCAGCTTCACCACCTATCGCCGAACTCCATCACTGTGCACGCGGTGTTCGTCCAATTCTGTGAGGCATTCTTGGGCTGCAAGCCAACAGTGGAGATGTTCCGGTTCTTCTTCGTGATGAAGACCAATGGGAAGAGCGAGAAGACCCAGCTAGGTGCCTACTACATTTGGCACTGGGACAAGACCTCCTATTCCTACATTCCATTGCTCAAAGGGGGCATGTGGAAGACGCCTTCTGAAGGTCTGACCTCTGATCGCACCACTTGGGAAGCCTTCCAGGGGTTGACAAAGTAGTACATGCCGATATTGAGGAGGATCCGATCCCTGGCACACAAAGTCTTGACCTCCCTGATGGTGTTGGCCGACTTCTTGCACTGTTGCACCGCCCCTCTCCAGAAGCGCCAGTACGGGGCCTGGCACTACCTCGGCACCTATGATCGGTGTCAATTGGATATGGACGACCCTACCCCGGAGGTGTTGGAGGGCATGTTGAATGTGGTGACCTCCGACATGATCAACGATGATCACATCTCCATCTCGGACGATTGTTAGCCGCTCTTCATGACTCTGGAATTGAGAGACGAACTGCTGAGCTCGATGTCGGAGGTCAATGTGTTCGGCGTTACCCGCCTGCACCCCGAGGAGACGACCGGGGCTTCTACGGTCCTGGTGTGGTGCCATACCATGACGCAACCAAGGTCGGGGTCCTCCACCCATTCTTCGGAAAGGGCGAAGGTAGGGCCCCCAACATCTCCTGTCAGGCTGGAAGGTAGCCAACCAGAGCTAGTTCTGTCACCGGGAAAGCGTTCTTGCCTTCTGGCCACGGGTTCTGCTACCATTGCGCCGAAGAAGTGGAAGCTGACACGGGGGGACGATACCCCCATCTCCCTCGTAATGGGGCCGGTGTGGCCGATGCTCCTGTCGTCGACTTGGTTTCTGACTCTAGTGGTGGCTCTGGTTCTGGAGGAGGCGCATAGGGTTCTGTGCAGGTGATCGCACTGACGCGGGTTGATCAAGAGCTGATGCCAAAGACGGTGGCGCTGACCTTGTCATCAAGTCTCGACGACCTCGATCTATCACATGGGGTGGAAGGCCGGGATCATTGGAGCGGCCCGACCCGACGGTAAGCGGTAGCTTTTCCCTCTGCTATTTTTCTTCTTTTTTCGCTCTGATGGAGTTTTATCTTGGCTTTTTAGGGCATCGTCAACCAGCTTCGTGCCCTTGGTGCTTCTAGGGGTGGGCTTGATATCCACTGCCTCTCCCAGAGCTGGAATGGAGCATGTCATGCTGCATCGTAAGCCCGAAGGTCCGTCGAGCATTGGTGACATTGATGTCTCTACCCTTCATCCGTCGAGGCAGGCGGGATAGAGGTGACGCCAGGCAAGGAGGTTCCAAGTGAGGGGATGCTTGGCGAGGAAGTGTCAGGAGAGGAGGTTCCCGGCGAGGAGGCGACTACCTTGGTCGTGGTGGCTTCTCTTGTTGGAGCTGACCCATCCACTGTTGAAGCGACGCCGACGCCTGATGTCATTGGTGCACAAGATGGCGTCTCGCCACCGGCGGCCGGCTATACTCTTGCAGTGGACGTGGGACTTCAGCTCCAAGCAGCGGCGCGACGGTTCCTGGAGCTCCAGTCAGAGAACCATCTATTCCCCAAGAGTTGGGGTCTGCCGCAGCATCGGCAAGAGGGGTGGAGGGCCAGTCGTCTGTGGTGAAAATTGCGTTGATCCCTCTTGTCGGTGCTTTTGTCGTGACGCATTCCATCTTGCGCCAGACGCAGGTTGCTTTCGCCCGAGAGTGGGATCATCTTGCGGAGGAGCAGCGCTTGGTGAAGTTGGTCGACACCAATAACAAGGAGCTTGAGGTGAAGGCCTTGAAGGCCCATGCTGCTGTCGATGCCCGCTTGAAGTTGTGCGAGGATCAGCAGCTGGAGTTGGTCCGCCATGAAGTTGCCATTGTTGACGCGGAAGGGGACATGGTGGCGAAGGAGGAGGAGGCCTCCCAGAGCCTAGAGGAGAAGCGTTGTGCTTTGCAGGACTTGGAGCTCGCCATCAAGCGCTGGGAGGACGATCTGGAGCGTCTTGCTCCAGAGCTCGCCGGTCGGGAGGAGACTGCTTTAAGAGAGGCGGAGAGCCTCCAGGCCTCCCGCGCTGCCAAGGCCCAAGGGGTTCGAGACTTCCTGGCCCATGCTCGGGTGGTGTTGTGACCCCTCGGCCTTGGTCCCTGTGCCGTGCGGGGAGCCCTCTCATGGGGTGGCCGAGCTGCTCCTATCTTTGGACTCACTGTGCTCAATGTTGGGGATGGTGAACACAATCCTTTGGAGGCGGTTGGAGGTCGAGGGAAGGGAGCTGGCTGAGCTGGTGGCCTCCCATGTCTTGGTGTGCTTTCGAAGCTGGTACCCGATGATCCCGCTAGAGCCAGTGGAGAATGGCCCAATTGATCACCGAGAGGAAGAGGCAAGAGCCAAAGTCCAGGACCTTGCCAAGCAGGTGGCCTCTTCGTTCCAGTGGGATTGAGACTGGCGGCACCCAGGTGGAATGCTTTTTGTATCCGGGGATGACCCCCTTGTGTAAATAACTATTTATGAATTTGAATCCATGTTGTTTTGCTTATTGGCTTGTCATGTGCTTTCAAATTTGTTTCCCCAATTCCTTCTCTGTGTAAGGTCCTGAAGAGCTTTTGTTGATGCCGTTAGCTTTTTAGGGACCAACGCTTGAATAGGTGACACGACTGGTTTGTCGCTAGTTGACGTCCTGCCTATGGAAACCCCCTCAGAGGCCACTTGGTAGGCGTGGCCAGATTGTTGGGTACGCCTGCCACTTGAGCGCAGGATGTCTTTGACTAGCCCCAAACGGAGTGGGGGAGCATGAGTGGTTAGCCTCGTCGTGTCCCTTCCGAGAGCGTGGAGCTTCTTCTGAGTGTTGTTGTTGACGGCATGCCCCTGGGAGGTGCCGGAGCTGGCTGCTCAGGCATTGCCCTCCATCATCGTGAAGTCGTCAACGGCAGGACCCCTGGGAGGTGCTGGAGCTGGGTGCTCCGGTGTCGCCCGTCCTTGTTGTAGATGTGTCGACAGTAGGCCCCTAGTGTGCAGGATACCACAAGAGAACCTTGTTAGCAACAAGAGAAGGGCGGGGGAGTGTACTCAATTATCAGCGCTTGTTGCTGTCGTCAACATGCTTGGACATCGATGGCAGGCCCCTTGGGTTATGCCGGAGGTTGATGCTCTGATGTCGCCCTCCATCGTCGTGAAGTCGTTGACGACAGGCCCCCTGGGAGGTGCCGGAGCTGGCTGCTCCGGTGTCGCCCTCCATCGTCGTGAAGTCATCGATGGCAGGCCCCCTGGGAGAGGCCAGAGATGGATGCTCTGGCGTCGTCTACCATCGTCGTAAAGCTATCAACTGCAGGCCCCCTGTGAGGTACTGGAGCTGGATGCTCTGGTGTCGCCCGTCCTCGTCCTAGATGCGTCGAAGGCAGGCCCTTATCAGCGCTTGTTACTGTTGTCCACATGCGTGGAAGTCGTTGGCAGGCCCCTTGGGTGATGCCAGGGGGTGGATGCTCCGGCGTCACCCTCCATCGTCATGAAGTCATCGACGGTAGGCCCCCTGGGAGGTGCCAAAGCTATCTGCTCCGATGTTGCCCTCCATCATCGTGAATTCATCAATGACAGACCCCCTGGGAGAGGCCAGAGCTAGATGCTCCGGCGTCGTCCACCATCGTTGTAATGTTGTCGACAGTAGGCCCCCTGGGAGGTGCCGGAGCTGGATGCTCTGATGTCGCCCATCCTCGTCGTAGATGCGTCAACAGCATGCCCCTGGTGCACAGGATACCACATGAGAACCTTGTTAGAAACAAGAGCAGGGTGGGATAGTGTAATCACATATCAGCACTTGTTGCTATTGTCAACATGATTGGATGTCGACGACAGGCCCCTTGGGTGATGTCGGGGGTGGATGCTCCAGCGTCGCCCACCATCATCGTAGATTCATCAGCGGTAGACCCCCTGGGAGGTGCTGTAGCTGGGTGCTTCGACGTCGTCCACCATTGTCACACAGTCGTCGACAGCAGGCCCCCTGGGAGGTGCCGGAGCTGGCTGCTCTAGTGTTGCTCATTATAGTAACCTGCTCTTGTATGTCAGGGGTGCATATTTTTTGCTCGTTGGTGATCTTTTTCTATTCTTTTTAGTTTTGCCATGTCTTACAGTCCTGGGCTAGTACGCAGGGTTTAGGTAATTTAGTGCGTTAGCGCCCGGGACCCGGCTCCCACCTTATTCGGGGTGTGAGCGTCCTAGCCCTCAATACTTAGCTGTAGCACTAGGAGGCAAAACGCGCACGCTTAGGGTTTATGACCAGGCCTAGCAGGTTGCACGCTCTGGACCTCCAGCTCGGTGTAGGCCTTTTGTGGGAGATGATTTTGCACCACAGGACCCCAAGTAAGGGGGCAGCCACGATGTCCAAGAACACCATGCAGGTAACTCAAACGAGTCCGCCGTTAGCAGATTTGCATAACTCTACTATGGATGATAGAAACAATTCACCAGGTATATGAAGATAATATAGGAAAGAACAAGACTAGTCTGATTGATCACAAAATTAATAGGTAATTAAGTGAACATTAGAGAAAGCATAAGGTAAGACAGTGATTTTTTCAAATTGGCATTCATATGAGGGTTACGGCTTGACAATAAGCAACGACCCACTCTGTTTGGCAAGGGAGGCAGAGTGCTCATGCTTAGGGTACGAGACCAAGCTAAATGGCTGAACATTCTGGAACTACCCCCCCCCCCCCCCCCCACGAGCTTGCTTGTCTTACGTGCCGTTCCTTGGCACCATGACACCCTACACTGTCCTAGTATTTATGCTTAGGGATAGAACTTACGAAGGTGCTCTATGTTCCAAGGGTTGGGGAGGGGCTCTCCTTCTTCCATGGCCAGGTGGACACACCCAGGGCGGGATACTTGCGTTACTCGGAAGGGGCCCTCCTAGTTGGGGAAGAGTTTCTGACCCTTCTCAAGAAAGTATACACTGCAGCACCAGGTCACCCGTTTTGAGTTTTCTACTCTACACGAACCGCTACTGGTAGCACATGAGCGCTTGCTGGTTGCATGCGTTTTGGATGGTGGCGTGCCACCTTGCTTCGTCGATGAGGTTGAAATCTTCTCATCGGAGCTTGTCCTGTGAGGCTTCATCGAATGCTCAGACTTGTAGTGAGCCCACTGCGATTTCCGGAGGGAGGACGGCCTCGGCCCCGTACACCAGGAAGAAAGGTGTTTCTCAAGTGGCACGATTGTGTGATGTCCAGCTTGCCCATAGCGCACAGGGGAGTTCATCAACCCACTTGGCAACATGCTTATCCAAGCTGTTATACGTGCGCGTCTTGAGGCCGCTGAGGATCTCCGCGTTGGCCCTTTCGACTTGACCGTTGCTCTTTGGATGAACCACGAATGTATAATAAACTTGGACGCCGAGGTCTTCACAGTAGTCCTGGAAAGCTGCACTGGTGAACTGGGTCCCGTTGTCAGTGATGATCCTGTTCGGGACCCCAAACCTGCAGACAATCAACTTGATGAACTTGACTGCGGACTCCTTGTTGATGCTGATCACTAGGGCTTTCTTCGGCCACTTGGTGCACTTTCCTACATCGACATAGAGGAACCGGTACCCTTTGACAACCCTGGGAAAGGGTCCCAAGATATCCAGCTCCCATACCATGAAAGGCCAGGAGGGCTGGATCATTTACAGCGTATGCGCCAGAGTGTGAATTTGCTTGGAGTGGAGCTGGCATGCCTTGCATCTATTGACCTGCTTGACGGTGTATTGTAGTGCTGTTGGCCACTAGAAGCCATGCCAGAAGGCTTCGCCAACCAGCGTGCGGGAAGCTACGTGATTCCCGCATTCTCCTACGTGGATCACTGCGAGCAAGTCGCAGCTTTCCTCTCGAGTTATGCACCATAGCAGCACGCCGTTGGCGCCATGATAGTAGAGGTCACCTTCTACGAGCGTGTAGCATTTCGCCATCCCCACGATCCTCTCAGAGGATACTGGATCCTCCGAAAGGATGTTGTCCTTCAGATAGTCTCGTATCTCCATGATCCACGCATTGGAACTCCCCTGAGCTTCTGGATCTTGGGCGCGATCTGGAGTCCCCGGTAACGCACAATAACCTCGGTGGCCCCATGCTTGTAGGGCCATGATCACCAGCTCTGTGTTGCTGGGCTCTTCTTCTTCATTAGGCCCCACAACCTAGCAGTCGGCCGCACCAACCTCCTGTCAAAGACCCCATCAGGAACCAAGACTCCCGTGGAAGCTATAGTTGACAGGGTGTTGGCGATGGAGTTGTCAGCGCGCGGCACATGGTAGAGGTCCAAGGCCTCCAAACTAGCTTCCAGCTTCTTGACGTGTAACAGGTATGCTGCAAGCTGAGGGTCGTTGCAACAGCACTCTCCCCGGACCTGCTTGATGATCAGCTGGGAGTCCCCCTTGACCAGCATCTCCTGGACACCGAGACCCTGCGCAGCTGTGAGTCTGAAGATGAGGGCCTCGTACTCTGCCATATTGTTGGTTGCCTTGATGTTGAGGCACATTGCATACTTGGATTGCTCCACTATTGGAGAGGTGAGCAGGACACCGGCTCCAGCCCCTTGCTTCTGCAAGCATCTGTCGAAGAAGAGTGTCCAGTGAGGTCCAAGAAGCACCAGAGCCCTGGGCTTCGGCTCACTGATTTCCGGGCCCCCCTGGGTTGCTTGGTGAGGCAGTCCACTCAGCGACGAAATCTGCTAGTGCTTGGCTCTTAATTGCATGTCGCGGTATGAAATCGAGCTCGAACTCCGCCAGTTCGGCCATCCATTTGGCAATATTTCTTGTTGCATTAGGGCTGCACAGCACCGCTCTGAGTGGGAACAAAGTCACCACTGAAATTTTGTGTGCCTGAAAGTAATGGTGGAGCTTCCACGACACGATTAGTACCGCATAGAGCAGTTTGTGCACTTCAAGGTACCTTGTTTTTGCTTCATGCAGGACTTCGCTGATGAAGTAGACCGGGCGTTGGATGGACCAGGATCTCCTTGGGGAATCCAACGCGTCCTCTTCCATCTGCTCCGGGCCCAGAGACTCCATGTCCCCTGGGCCTGGTGCATCCTTTGGGGGTTGGGACCCAAGGGTTCCTTGATCTCTGGGGCCCCATAGGGGGACCCGTCATCCTCTGGGACTGGGACCAAGAAGCTCCTTGCTCTCCGGGGCCCCCTTGGGGGACACGTACGTCCTCTGGGGGCTAGGACCCAGAGGATCCTTGCTCTCCAAGGCCCCCTACAGGGACCCGGACATCCTTTGGGGGCTGGCACCCAGAGGCTTCTTGCTCTCCGGGGCCCTCTTGGGGGACCCGAACATCCTCTGGGGGATGGGACCCAAAGGCTCCTTGCTTTCCGGGGCCCCCTTGGGGCACCCAGACGTCCTCTATGAGGATGGGACCCAGAGGCTCCTTGCTCTTCGGGGCCCCCTAGAGGGACCCGAACATCCTCTAGGCGTTTGGACCTAGAGGCTCCTTGCTCTCCGGAGCCCCCTAGGGGGACTCAGACATCCTCTGGGGGCTGGGACCGAGAGGTGGCCCTATTGTTGGGGCCCCCTGCGAGCTCTAAGCCCTGGGGCTCAGAATCAGCGACAGGGGCCCCTTCCTTCCATCGGGGCTGCTGGGGGCTGACCCATTCTGCAACCAAAACCATACTTACCACCTCTGTTGTTGCAGCGATGTAGAGGTATAGGGGCTCCCTGGGCTGCGGTGCCACCATTATCAACAGCAACATCAGTTGCTGCTTCAGCTCGCAGAACACCCTCTCTATCTCCTCGGTCCAGACGTATGGTCCAGATTGGCGAAGGAGTTTGAAGAACGGGAGGGCCCGCTCATCCAGCCTAGAGATAAAACGGCTGAGCACTGCCAAGCAACCCGCAAGCTTCTAAACGTCCTTGATGCGGCCTGGAGGCCACATCAGCTCCACCGCCTTGATCTTCTCTAGGTTGGCCTCAATCCGTCGTTTTGAGACCAAGGAACCGAGGAGTTTCCTAGCTTTGACTCCGAACACGCACATGTCGGGATTGAGCTTTGTGCATGTGGTACACAGTCTATCAGAGACTAGGGCGAGATTTTCTAGCAATGATGTATGTGTCTAGATCTTAAATACAATATCATCGACATGTACCTCTACTAGGTCCCGAATGAGGTCCCCAAATGTTTTATGCATGGCGCGTACAAAGGTGGGGAGGGCATTATTAAGACCGTAAGGCATGGCGACATAGCAGTAAAGGCCATCTACGGTTATAAATGCGGTATGCTCTTCGTCCTCTCTAGACATTAGAATTTGGTGAAACCCCGAGTAGGCATCTATAAAGCATAGCATATCGCATCCCGGGGTTGAATCTATGACTTGATCTATTCTAGGGAGAGGGAAAGGATCTTTAGGGCATGCCTTATTGAGGTTGGTGTAGTCGATGCACATACGGAGCTTACCGCCGGCCTTGGGGACAACAACAGGATTGGCTAGCCATATGGGATGGTGGACCTCCCGTATGAAGCCATCATCGAGTGGCTTCTTGATATCTTCAAGGATGAAGTTCTGTCGCTCGATGGACTACTTACGAGGCCTCCGTTGTTGTGCCCGGGTGTTAGGGTAGATCTTCAGACGATGCTTGATCACTTCCCTGGGGATGCCTGGTATCTGTGATGGTTGCGAGGCGAAGACGTCGACGTTAGCTCGCAGGAAAGCGACGAGCGGTGATTCCTGCTCACTGTCCAGACTCCCAGCGATACGGGTGGTTTGAGCAGCATCATATCCAATCTGGATTTTCTTGATGGGCACATCATCATCGTCGGAGGGCTGCACTCGTGGTGCAGCGGCATGACTGCGTGCGCGTGGGTCTGGCGAAGGCTGACTCGGTCCAGCATCGCTCGGGGCAGGTGTCAGAGCTGTTGCCAGCGCTCGGAGCTTCTCCAAGGCTGTCACCGCAGCAGCGCGATCTTCGTAAATCTTGAGGACACTGGAGGGGGTCGACATCTTGAGGACTAGGTAGCCATAGTGGGCTACAGCCATGAACCAGTACAGGGCTGGCCTGCCGATAATGGCGTGGTATGGGAGGCTAACCTCCATGATGTAATCAAATTCATTGTAACACTGATAAGGATCAATTTTATGAAGATTGCATTGTATTCCAGAAGCTCATAATATTGGTCCCGATAAGACCCAATTTACAGTTTCAACTAAAGTTCTTGGGTGTCCTAAGGGTCACCTTGAGGTGGATGCATACGGGATAATACTCCTCGGACCTACCCCCAAGAATGGTCTCAATGGGGCAAGCCTGGACACGTGGATCTTCAGCTTGTTGAAGGCCGCCCGATTGATGAGGTTGAGGCCAGCTCCACCATCTACCAAGACGTGGTAGACCTTCACGTTAGCGATGGTGGGGGCGATGAGGGCAGCTTCTTGGCTTCCGCCATGTTCTCAGGGTAGTCGGAGGCATCGAAGATGATCGGCGTCTCCAACCATCTGTGATGCGGCGCCGGGACATGAGTAGAGGTTGTTGAAGCCATTGCTCGATGTAGGGTCTTGACCGCATTCCTGGATGCGGGTTCCCAAGATCCTCCACAGATGACGTGGAGTGCTTTGCGGCGCTCGTGGTCGCTGTTGAGATCGAAGTTCACGGCCTGGTGAACCATTTCCACGGCGTATTCCGGCCTCTGGAACTCCATCTCCACGTCTTCGTCGACACGCTGGTCGACCTCTTGCGGCTTGATCTTGCCGCTACTCGAAGTCTTGATGAACACCATGATGGTGAAAATGCTACCACTTTTTTGAGGGAAAAAGCCCCTACCTGACGCGCCAAATGTAGAAGTGTTAATGTGACACTTCCCCAGGATCTGCTAAGAAGCAGCCCGCGGAGGTTCTTGTTCAGCAGGGCTTAAGCCTCAATCAAGTGTTTGTAACACCCTCATTTTCATCTATCATGCATTGCATAAGTTCATATACATGTTTATCATAAAGCAACATAAAAAGAAATAAGTTTAAAATGAATTAGAAGCAAAACCACACTTAGAAATTCTGAGAAGTGCGGACTTGTCCGTTTTTTGTGCGGACTAGTCCGATTTCTCTCTGACCTCTCTTCGGACATGTCCGTTTTTGCTGCGGACTAGTCTTTTTTTCTCTCTGTACTGATTTCGGACTTCTTCAGTCTATTGCGAACTAGTCCGGTCATCCCATCCTTGAAAATTTTGGCTAAGTCCCCGGACATGTCCGAACTTGTCCGTTTTCTGCTGGACTTGTCGTTTTGCTCTCTGACTAAGTTTGGACTTGTCCAATTTCATACCAAACTTGTCCATTTTCGCCTCTGTCTAATATCGGACTAGTCCGATCTTGTACAGACTTGTTCGGTGATTGCGATTCCGAGTTGATCTTTTGTTCCACGACGTGTTTTTGGGTTTTACCTTAAGTGGGCCTAAGGACATTGTGTCTAACACTTTTGGAGCCCATGTGGGACCCCACACCGGCCTCCACCCACCCCAAACTCGAAATCCATCAAACCCTACACCTCCACCCCTATATAAACGACCCAACACCCCACCCTTTTACCTCTTTGCCTCAATTGAAAGACCAACAAACCCTAGTTCGTGGGAGCTGCCACCAAGGGTAGATCCAGCAGCAAGGAGAGGAAGGAGATCACAAAGAAGGACCAAACAATCAAGATCTTCATTGAATTTACATTCTTCATCACCATTCCACCCTCAAATCTCTATCATCAACCCAAGATCGTCAAGATCCAAGTGTTGCCTCCAAACTCTTGATCCTTGGAGTTCTAAACACGTGGTACACCTTATACTTCCTCTTTCCCACGTCAATTCAACCCCAATTCTCCAAATTCACGTCGATCTAGAAAACCCTAGCTCGCTGGTTTTGCATAGGGTGGACTAGTCCGGCTCTACGGCGGACTTGACCGGCCTCTAGATCTAACTACTGTTAAATTAATTCTGAATTTAATTGAATCAACTTGAACCTGTTAAAACTTGTTAATAACCATTGTAAATGAATAGCAAACATTAATAATAACTCATTAACTAGTTTTACTTCACATTTGCATTAATCATGCATGCCATGTCATATTGAGTAACATATGAGTATCTATTGATTGTGATTTTTGTTTTGTATGTTCGTTGCGCAGATTAGACGGATTTGCGCTAGAGGGTGCTGTGGAAGACCTCCAGCACCAACACTTTGAAGTCTTTGATCCCAATCAAGCCCAAGAGGAAGGCAAGTGTCCTTGAACATATTGAACCTATGTTTTAAATGTTTTGTTTGCAAAACTGCATGCTTGTGTCAAATTGATGGGAAGTCCATTGATAGGTGTTTACTAGACTTGTTTGACCATCCTTGTCGCTTGGGATACATTGTGGAGAGTCAGGAAGGTCCTTTTACCTTTTTGCTTTGCTCTAATTAATTGGGATGGGAAAACAACCAAGTTACCTAATTATAAATTATTGAGATTATGGACAATGTACATTAATAAACATTGTTAATGGTAACATGGTAATGGGAGATCTAAGCAAGCATGGTTTGTGGATTGGGTTGGATGTTATGGTGGTTTCGCTTGCTTTAGATCTAAGGACCGGTTCATGGAGTGACCATCCAGGATTTACAGTGCCACCACGAGGCCAAGTATGGGTGCGGCGTAGCAGATTAATTAGGGCATTGCTAGTATTGCGCGAATCATTTGGCTCACCAGGGAAGGGGAGCCGTATAGGGTTTGGATTTGTGGTGGGACTCCTTGGGATCCGAACGGCACAAGAGGGGGCCCTTGGTTGAAGATGTGCTCAGTTGGAGGCATCGCCACCGGTGAGACCATAGCTGTACATACTAGTAATCCCTTTGTAAAGACTATTTTGTGATCTCTTGGCCACACACCAATGGAAGTGTGAGACGGCATAATGGAGGTTCTTAGTCACCGAAAGGTGATGAAATCACTAACCCGTGGGTAAAGCGATACAAACTCTGTAGAGTCTTAAAACTATCATGATAGCCGTGCTCTCGGTCATGAGCAACCTGGACACTCACATGATTAGATGGGACTTGGGACTTGGGATGGTTTGGTTATGTTTTGGTACTGGTTATGGTTGGTAATATGGTTATGGCTAGTTATGGATTGAATTATGGTATTGGATATGAGTAATGGCAATGGTGAAATCTGGTATAATGGTGATGGATATGGAATATGGACTTATACTATGATATTCAATGTGGTATACGATGGATTTACTTCACATACATATAACATACCGCTCTTCAAATGTTTTAATGTACTTTTCAACACTTAGCCATTATTAGTGTCATCATTTGTATCAGCTACATGTCATACTTTCCTACACTTGCTGAGTACGACATGTTTTCACCCTTGCAATTCCCCCACCAACAGTTGTAGGTCACGATTGGTATTATCACGACGTTAATGAGGAGTTCTAGGCTGTGTGCTGCCGTCAACTTTGCCTATGGTGTTGCCTGGTGTCGCGCTACCATATGTGCTTAGTTTGCTTAGTTGCTTAATTAGATTATTCTGTTATAGTTATAGTTCAATAATGATCATTAGATGTGTGATTTGAGGATTACTTGAATATTATAATAAAAGTACTTATTTAATAATTTGAGCTGTGGTAATTATCTGTTTATCAGTTGTGAATCGCTTGTGTATGTGTGTTAAACATCCTGGGCACACATATTGCACTTGGTTCATTTTTTGGAACCAGGTGTCACAAATTTGTATCAGAGCCACAGATTGACTAGGATGCAGCCCACATAAAATGGACACTTTAGAGCACATAGGAACACTCAGAAGCGTGGTATTTTTGTTTGGTGTGCTGATTACTATATATGTTGCTTGTATGCTTAGTAGAGGATTTTGGGATGCTTTAGCATTGCTATATAGGCTTGTATAGTTAGTTGTTTAGTTTCATATCCCTTGATGCATATACTTGGGGATGTTTTCTAAATTCTTACCTCTTGATTTTCTTCAGATGGTGAGGACTCGCAACCAGAGGGATGCCAATGATGAGGAGGAGAACAATGGAGCACCTCAGAACAACTAGGGATCTGCCCAAGGAGCTATCAACCTTGAGCAACTATTGGCCATGCAAAACCAGCTCATGCAGACCATGATACAGACTATAGTACTCCTGCAGGCTAGTAACAACTACAATCAGCCTCACATGCCTCCACCGCCACCACCCCACCACCTCATAACCGGTTGGGAGAGTTTATGAGGACTTGGCCACCAACCTTTGCTCATGCCACTGACCTTATGGATGCCGATGATTGGCTCAAGTCTGTGGAGAAGAAGCTAGCTATTGTCCAACGCAGCGACAGAGAGAAGGTCCTATTTGCTTCTCATCAACTAGTTGGAGCAGCTGCGGATTGGTGGGATTTTTTATGCAACGCCCATGAAAATCAAGGGAGGATCACTTGGGCTGAATTCAAGGAGAGCTTCCTTTTTCATTATGTGTCGGAAGGTGTTATTATCCTAAAGAGGCAAAAATTTGAGATCTTGAGTCAAGAAAGGTCAAGTGTGAGTGAATATCTTAATAAGTTCACTCAACTTTCAAAGTACGCCCCTGAAGATGTCAGCCGGGACAGCCGGAAGCAATACTTGTTCATGAGAGGCTTGAATAATAAGATCAAGGTACATTTGCTCAACTGTGATTATGCAAACTTCCATAAGCTGATGGACAAGGAAATTGTGGTTGAGAACAAAGTCCATGAGATGGAGCTAGAAACTAAGAGGAAGGCACCATATCAAGGACAACAACAAGGAAGCAATGTGCGCCCTCGCTTTGCACCACCCAATGCGCCATACTACAACCCCTCTGTGCCTGCTCAACGCCCTGGTTATCAACCTCGTCCAGCTCAGCCTCAATTTGTGCAGCAGCACCCCGTCGTGTAAGCACCTAGGACTCCAATTCCTTATGCACCTTGTGCCAATTTCCCTAGTGCAAATGTGCAGAATCAAGATCGTCCAAATTTTGGTGCAGCTATGATGTGCTATACATGTGGAGAAGCAGGACATTTTGCATTTCAATGCCCTAAGTCAGGCCTTGGTCAAGGAAGCAATGCTCCAAGACAGAACCCAAGACCGAATGGAGGAGCGCCACAAGGCAACCGTGACCAGCAAAATTTTGCTCGTGGCAATGTGAACCATGTCTCTACGGAGAAAGCCCAACAAGCGGATGACGTGGTCATTGGTATGTTTCTTGCAAACTCCAACCCGACGATTGTGTTATTTGATTCTCAAGCATCGCATTCATTCATTGCATCAAAGTATGTTGCCAATATAGTTTACCTATCTCTCATATGAAGTATACTCTATTAGTTAAATCTTCTAGAGGAGAGATGAGGACCAATATAATATGTCCAAAAGTAAGCCTTAGAATAATGGGGGGGGGGTAGACTTCTTTGCCAACCTCATTGTATTGGATTCTCAAGAATTGGACATTATACTTGGTATGGACTGGTTGAGGAAGCACAATGGAGTCATTGAATGTGCTACAAAGACGGTGAAGTGACCAACGAGGAGGGGATCAGCATTGAGGTTGAAACAACTCAACATGCACCGAAGCAAGTGGAGCTGAATCACATGGACGGTGCCGCAATCGAGAAGATTCTAGTGGTGTGTGAATTCTTGGATGTGCTCCCGGATGAGTTGCCAGGTGTGTCACCTGATCGCGACATTGAGTTTGTTATTGAATTAATACCTGGAACTGCACCTATAGCTAAGAGGTCATATAGGATGCCTCTTAAGGAGTTAGCAGAGCTCAAGAAGCAAATTCAAGAGCAACTAGAGAAGGGTTTTATTCACCCAAGCTCTTCACCTTGGGGAGCGCCCGTACTTTTCGTGGACAAGAAGGATGTGCGTGGACCAGTGTTATCCTAGACGGTAAACGGTAAACAGTCGGTCAAGGTCTGTTTACTGTTTAGCCTGTTTAAACGTGTTTAAACGGTGTTTAAACGGATTAAACGGTATCTACTGTAGCTACACTATTGCAGTAAGAAAAATATATTTTACTGACCTTTTTTTTACCATGAATGTATTCTTGCCAGAATCAGCATGTTGTGAGGAGAACCAGACTGAGGATGCTGAATACTTCGGTCACACATCAAAACAATTGCTGGACACATCAGAATTTCAGATTTATTAGCTCCACTTGTAATAGTAATTTATTCAGAGATGTAATAGTAATTTGATAATTTCATATTTGCATCATGTAAGTAACTAAGTATGAATGTTGAATGTATGATGAACTTGTTGTTTTCAGAATATATGATGAATTAGAATTATTCATAGTTGTTGCTGCTGTTCTGTACTGCAAGAAAATCATACCTCTTGTGATGTACTTGCAAAAAATTGAACCTGCTGGCTGCTGTTTTCCTGGACAGCTGCACCTGAAAAAAAAATATTGCTGATGTTATACAAGACAGAACTGCACTTCAATAAAAAAAACTGGAGGATAAAAACTGGCAGAGAACAACACCTTAAGTTCATTTACCTTGTACATACAACCATTTTGCAATATATCTTTTGAGTTTATGCAATCTTCCTTTCATTTTATGCTCACTAATTTTTGGTTGTTGCAACTTCTTTGATGAACCCAAAGAACTAGCATCAAGAGGCAAGGTGTACTTGTCCATAGGCCCCATTGCCCGTGGTTGAGAGCTTCCCAACTCATCAAGCCCCGTTTCATCTTCTTTGTCCGATGGAATATCAATTGTGACATCATTTCTAACCTCTCCCTTTTCTTCTAGTCTAGCCTTCTTTGCTTTTTAAGAATCCTCAATAGCTTGTTTGCACTTCTTCTTATCTTCTTCCGTGGAATTAGGACATGGTGTGACTTGTCCTTTAATACCAGCAATATACAACTTCAATCTGTAAATCCCTGCCCTCACAACTAAAGGGCATAATTTGCATTGAATGATATTGAGATTATTTGGATCAATTAGAACTCCATACTCCCACCCTATATCATTAGAATTTCTCTTAAGCATGTTGGTTTTGCTCGCAACAGAAGAACTAGGATTGGATGCAGCCGACGACATTCTACAAAAATAATAAAATAGATTCAACTAGCAGCCTAACAAAAATAGTAATACTAATTGAACCAATGCTTAGAAATACCTTGCTGCAACAATAATAGATTCAGCTAGCAGCTTAGCATCAATTTAACCGTTCAAGTTGTCCTAGATGGCCACAATAACCTGCAAATTGCAAATGAATGGATATTGGATCAACAGAGAGGTTGGGACTGCCGGACTGGACTGGGAGCGTGTAGGATGCGGACGGCAGACAGGCAACCAGAGGTGAGCGCACAGGGGAGGAGGGAATCGGGCGCGCTTCCCGTCTGGGTGCTCGACGCACCGATGGTGTGGCCTCAGGGACGAGAGGGGGCGCGGGAAGGGAGAAGTCGAGGGGGGGTGCGGGGGAGGGAGAGGTTGAGGGGGTGGCGTATTGTATCAGGGGGCAGTGGCCGGCGACTTCCCCAGTGGCGGCGGTCGGCGATTTCACCGGTGGCGGAGATGGTTCTTCCCGCGGGAGGACTTCACCCGCTTGTGATTTTTCTCGGGGGCAGAGGAGAGAGGAAGACGGGCCGGCTAGGGTTAACCGGGGCCGGGTGGGATTTAGATGGACGGGGCCTGTATTTCGTAAACGGATCTAGACCTTGTTTAAACCCGTCTAAAACCGCACCGTTCAGCCCGTTTCGGCCGTTTAAACGGGCGTTGACCCGTTCAAACGGGTCAATCGTTTAATGGTGCGTTTAGGGGGTAAACTGCACATTTACCCTCTGTTTAGCGTTTAAACGCATTTAAATGGCCCGTTTAGCCCGTTTAGGATAACACTGGCGTGGACTACTGACGAGGTGACAATCAAGAACAAGTATACTTTGCCTCGCATCGAGGATTTGTTTGATCAAATGAAAGGTGCTTGTGTTTTCTCCAAGATTGACTTGAGGTCAGGTTACTTCCAAAGGAAGATAAGACCATCGGACATGCCCAAAAAGGCTTTTCGGACACGGTATGGATCTTATGAGTACACCGTGATGTCCTTTGGATTGACAAGTGCACCTGCACACTTTATGTACCTCGTGAATAGGGTCTTGATGGAGTACTTGGATAAGTTTGTTGTGGTGTTCATTGTTGACACAATGATCTACTCGAGAAGCGAGGAGGAGCATGAGGAGCATTTGAGGCTCATGTTGCAAAGAGTGAGGGAACACCAATTATATGCCAAGTTCAGCAAGTGCCAATTTTGGTTAAGGGAGGTGACATTTTTGGGCCATATCTTCCTTGGAGAAGGATTATCAGTTGACCCCGGAAAAGTGAGGGATGTGTTGAAATGGGAACCGCCGCAAAACGTAAGGGAAATAAGGAGTTTTCTTGGGATGGATGAATATTACCTTAGGTTCATCAACTTTTCCAAAATAGCCAAGCCAATGACAGAATTGCTAATGAAGGGGAAAGCATTCCAATGGGCTCAAGCTTGTCAAGATAGTTTTGAGGAGCTAAAGAAGAGATTAACCATCGTGCCTGTGTTCGTTTTACCGGATGTGAGCAAAGGCTTCGATATTTATTACGACGCATCAAGGCAGCGACTTGGATGTGTGCTCATGCAAGAAGGTCAAGTGGTAGCCTATGCATCGAGACAACTGAAGAAACATGAGCAGAATTATCCAATGCATGATCTCGAACTTGCAGCCGTAGTGCATGCATTGATGATTTGGAGACATTACATCCTTGGCCATAGATGTGAAATTTATATGGACCACAAGAGTCTCAAGTACATATTCACGCAAACGGACCTGAATTTGAGGCAACGAAGATGGTTGGAGCTTATCAAGGATTATGATGTGGGGATCAACTATCGTTCAAGGAAGGCTAATGTAGTGGCCGATGCTTTGAGTCGGAAATGAGTAAGTCACCAACTCACAGTTCGAGAGCTGCCATTCGAGCTATGCAAGGAGTTTGAATGGTTGAATCTCGGATTTGTGAATGAGATGGGAATAATGGAGTTAAACCCGACCCTAGAGCAAGAAATTCGAGAAGGTCTGACCAAGAATGAGGAAATTCAAGAATTTAAAGAAAGGACCCAAGAGGAAAGAGAATTCAGGTTTGATGAGGATTACCATGGTACCCTATGGCTTGGAAAAAAGAATTGTCGTGCCTAATGTGAAGCATATTCGAGAGGCAATATTAAAGGAGGCGCATGACTCACCATACTCAATTCATCCCGGTTGTACAAAGATGTACAAGGACATAAAGATATGTTATTGGTGGGCTAGCATGAAAAAGGACATAGCTGAATATGTAGCCTTGTGTAATGTGTGCCAACGAGTCAAAGCTGAACATCAAAGACCAGCTGGATTATTGCAGCCATTAAAGGTTCCGGAGTTGAAGTGGGAAGAGATTGGAATGGACTTTATACTTAGTTTACCGTGTACCCAGTCCGGTTATGACTCCATATGGGTAATTGTGGATCGATTAACTAAGTCAGCTCGCTTTATTCCCATCAAGACCACCTTTAATGGGGATAAGTTGGCTGGACTGTATATGGGAAGAATAGTATGTTTGCATGGAGTTCCAAAGAAGATAGTGTGTTCCAAAGAAGATAGTGTCAGATAGAGGTCCTCAAGTTACCTCCAGGTTTTGCCAGAAATTGCATGAAGCATTGTAAACAAGGTTGAATTTTAGCTCAGC
Source organism: Tuctoria greenei (assembly GCA_036927565.1). Taxonomy (NCBI): domain Eukaryota; kingdom Viridiplantae; phylum Streptophyta; class Magnoliopsida; order Poales; family Poaceae; genus Tuctoria; species Tuctoria greenei. Next base: position 173,059,145 of record JAYESD010000004.1, on the reverse strand, counting down.
ATATCACCCTCAAATGGATGGACAAACTGAGAGGATATGTTAAGAGCTTGTGCCTTAAAGCATGGAAGATGTTGGGACAAAAGCTTGCCCTATGCAGAATTTTCATATAACAATAGTTACCAAGCAAGCTTGAAAATGTCACCCTATGAAGCACTATATGGAAGGTAGTGTAGGACACCTTTGTTCTAGAATGAGACCGGATAAAATCAAGTGTTTTGACCTGGCATGCTGCAAGAAGCTGAGAAACAAGTTCAGATTATTCGTGAAAATTTGAGCGCTGCTCAATCAAGGAAAAAAGGATATTCGGACAATAGGACAAGAGAACTAGCCTTTGAAGTGGGAGATTTTTTTTTACCTCAAAGTGTCACCCATGAGAGGTCATAAGAGGTTTAATATCAGAGGCAAGCTAGCACCTCGATACATTGGGCCATTCAAGATTTTGGACAAAAGAGGAGAAGTAGCATATAAGTTGGACACCCTCATTTTCATCCATCATGCATTGCATAAGTTCATATACATGTTTAGCATTAAGCAACATCAAAAGAAATAAGTTTTAAATGAATTAGAAGCAAAACCACACTTAGAAGTTCTGAGAAGTGCGGACTTGTCTGTTTTTGGTGCGGACTAGTCTGATTTCTCTCTGACCTCACTTCGGACATGTCCGTTTTTGCTACGGACTAGTCCATTTTTCTCTCTATACGATTTCGGACTTTTCCTATCTATTGTGTACTAGTTCGGTCATTCCATCCTTGAAAATTTTGGCTAAGTTCCCGGACTTGTCCGTTTTCTCCCGAACATGTCCTTTTTGCTCTCTGACTAAGTTAAGACTTGTCGGATTTCATACCATACTAGTCTGTTTTCGCCTCTGTCTAATATCAGACTAGTCCGGTCCTGTACGGACTTGTCCGGTGATTGCGATTCTGAGTTGATCTTTTGTTCCACGACGTGTTTTTTTGTTTTACCTCAAGTGGGCCTAGGGACGTCGTGTCTAACTCTTTTGGAGCCCATGTGGGGCCCCACATCGGCCTCCACCCACCCCAAACTCGAAATCCATCAATCCCTACACCTCCACCCCTATATAAACAACCAAACACCCCACCCTTTTACCTCTTTGCCTCAATTGAAAGACCACCAATTCCTAGTTTGTGGGAGCCGCCACCAAGGGGATATCCAGCAGCAAGCAGGGGAAGGAGATCACGAAGAAGGACCAAGCAATCAAGATCTTCATCGACTTTACGTTCTTCATCACCAATTCACCCTCAACTCTCCATCATCAACCCTAGATCGTCAAGATCCAAGTGTTGCCTCGAAACTCTTGATCCTTGGAGTTCTAAACACGTGGTACACTTTCTACTTCCTCTTTCCCACGTGAATTCAACCCCGATTCTCTAAATTCACATCGATCTAGAAAACCCTAGCTCGCCGGTTCTTTGTAGGGCGGACTAGTCCGGCCCTACAGCGGACTTGTCCGGCCTCTAGATCTAACTACTGTTAAATTAATTCTGAATTTAATTGAATCAACTTGAACCTATTAAAACTTGTTAATAACCATTGTAAATGAATAGTAAACTTTAATAATAAATCATTAATTAGTTTTACTTCGCATTGGCATTAATCATGCATGCCATGTCAAATTGAGTAACATATGAGCATCTATTGATTGGATTACCGTTTTGTATGATCGTTGCGTGGATTAGACGGATTTGCGCTAGAGGGTGCTGTAGAAGACCTCCAGGACCAGCACTTTGAAGCCTTTGATCCCAATCAAGCCCAAGAGAAAGAAAAGTGTTCTTGAACATATTGAACCTATGTTTTAAATTTTTTGTTTGCAAAACTGCATGCTTGTATCAAATTGATAGGAAACCCATTGATAGGTGCTTACTAGACTTGTTTGACCATCCTTGTCGCTTGGGATACATTGTAGAGAGTCGGGAAGGGACTTTTACCTTTTTTCTTCACTCTGATTAATTGGGACGGGAAAACAACCAAGTTACTCAATTATAAATTGTTAAGATTATGGACAATGTACATTGATGAACATGGTTAATGGTAACATGGTAATGGGAGATCTAAGCAAGCATGGTTTGTGGATTGGGTTGGATGTTATGGTGGTTTCGCTTGCTTTAGATCTAATGACCGGTTTGTGGAGCGACCATCCAGGATTTACAGTGCCACCACGAGGCTAAGTATGGGTGCGGCGTAGCTGATTAATTAGGGCATTGCTAGTATTGCACGGATCATTTGGCGCACTGGGGAAGGGGAGTCGGATTAGGTTTGGATTTGTGGCAGGACTCCCTCGGATCCGAACGGCACAAGAGGGGGCCCTTGGTTGAAGATGTGCTCAGTTGGAGGTATCGCAACCGGTGAAATCTCAGTGGGTCTGTACGTACTAGTAATTCCTTTGTAAAGGTTATTTTGTGATCTCTTGGTCACACACCAATTGAAGTATGAGATGGCATAATGGAGTTCATTAGTCACCAAAAGGTGATGAAACCACTAACCCGTGGGTAAAGAGGTACAAACTCTGCAGAGCCTTAAAACTATCATGATAGCCGTGCTCTTTGTCATGAGCAACCTGGACCCTCACATGATTAGAGGGGACTTGCGACTTAGGATTTGTGATGGTTTGGTTATGTTTTGGTATTGGGATGGTTTGGTACTAGTTATGGTTTGTAATATGGCTATGGCTGGTTATGGATTGAATTATGGTATTGGATATGAGTAATGGCAATGGTGATATCTGGTATAACGGTGATGGATATGAAATATGGACATATACTATGATATTCAATGTGGTATACGATGTGTTTACTTCACATACATATAATATATTACTCTTCAAATGTTTTAATGTACTTTTTAACACTTAGCCTTTATTATTGTCATCATTTGTATCAGCTGCATGTCATACTTTCCTACACGTGCTGAGTATGACATGTACTCACCGTTGCAATTCCCCCACCTGCAGGTCAGGATTGGGATTATCACGATGTTAATGAGGAGTTCTAGGTTGTGTGCTGCCATCAGCTTTGCCTGTGGTGTTGCCTGGTGTTGCGCTACCCTATGTGCTTAGTTTGCTTAGTTGCTTAATGAGATTATTTCCACTGCAGTTATAGTTTAATAATGATCATTAGAGGTGTGATTTGAGGATTACTTGAATATTGTAATAAAAGTACTTATTTAATAATTTAAGTTGTGGTAATTATCTGTTTATCATTTGTGAATCGCTTGTGTATGTGTGTTAAACATCCTGGGCACACATATATTGCACTTGGTTCATTTTTTGGAACCGGGTGTCACAGTGTTCTAGCTGAAGAGAGTGTGAAACGGTGATTTTTACGTGGTTCGGGCCGCAAGGAGCGTAACACCCTACTCCACGATTGGATGTTATTGCTAGTATATGTGTATGCGTGAGTTTGATGTTGGATCCCTTGTAACGTTGGCGGTCCGGTCCTTTTATAGACAGGGTCGGACGCCTTACAAGTGGGGTCCGGGGTCCGACAGGTGGTCCCAGGGCAATCTTATTCTAAAGATCTATGGCTTATCGCGTAAGCTTGCTCTGACCGTGACAGTGGAGACTCGTCGTCTTGCCGCCTATCTTTGTCAGTAGCCCACATGCTGTTGCTAACGATGGCAGAAGATGTCAAGTCAGCCTGTCTAGTTGCCACAAGCTAACCACTTGGCTGAGTGGGATAGGCCTGCACCGACTTCACCATGATGCGATTGGTCACAGCGGCTTGTGACCGTTGGTGTACTCCGCGTTGTGCGCTGGAGGTGGGTGCGCGTCTTCAATGCTTACCTTGGGCAGGGCGCGCCATCCTTTAACTTCTGCATCTTATCGTCCGAGGCGAGCTGCAGGACACGTGGCAGTGTCGGGGCTGACAACTGTTGGGGAGGCCAACCCAGGTCCTCAGTGACGCGTGGCACCTCTGGGGCTCGTCAGGGGACGTCGCAGCTGCGGACCCTTCTCCGTAGGGGGTGCTAGACCTGGCGCCCCGAGCCACGTGGCTGCACCGGGGCTCTCCCCCAAGGTTGGGTGAGGTCCCGTCTTTACACGTGGCATCTCGGGAGCACGCTTCACCGGAGGGGCCAAGTCCCATCTTCAAGGCTCACGTGGCATCACAGGAGCTCGATCTTGAGGGAGGTTGAGGTCTTGGCACCTATGGGACACATGGCGGCTCCGGACGTGCCTCAATGTCTTCATCTTGTATGCGAGGGTACCCCGTTTGTAGGGTACCGACAGTTCTGATACAGAAAATGAGCACAATTTCAGCACCGATACCAATTATAAAGCGGACTAAGGACTGATGTTATCTGTATTGTGTTGTACTAGAAACCTGTACAGAAATTGATCACACTTTCATCATCGGTCCATGTTACACACAGGCTATAATCAGTATCGACTCGTGGAAAGAACCGGTATAAATAAAAGGTGGTGTCTAGACAAAAAAAAAAGATTCTGAAAGAGATTTTTGAGACTGTTGGGATAACACCACGTGTTTGGCAAATCTCTGATTGAGGAATCCATGGTCCTGAAATGGTCAGAAATTTTCAAATTCAACCGTTGGTACATGTATCAACTCCATATCGAATAACTTTTTTGTCCCACGGATAAATGTCTGTACCAGTTCGTAAAAATAATCAATAGTGATAAGTGGGACTTTTAGTAATGGTTCCCAACATGAACCAGATTAAAATAATTGATGTATCTGTAGCAATTTATAAGATGACCGGATTGCAAAAGTTGGATTCTCGGTACGGTTGACGAGGAAACCGGTTCAGAAATGTAGACTATCAATACCTGTTTGTAACAAGAACTGGTACTAATTTTCTAAGTATCAGTACCGTTTCATAACTGGAATTGTATTGGGTAATTGACATATCCGTACAGATTTGAAATCAGAACTGGTACTGATTATCTATGTTCCAGTTTCGGTTCGTAAATAAAACCATGTCTGATACGTGGTAAATCAGTACCGGTTCGTAACCAGAACTGATATTGATTATCTACCATTAGTATGGGTTGATAAATGGAACCGCATCTGGAAATAGATATTTGTACCTGTTCCAGAACCGGTACCGGTAATCCTAACTATCAGTATAAAACCGGCATAGATGGTTGTTATGAATCGATTCACATGACGTTTTCTGTACTAGTGTATAGCCCCTCTTTTGGTCTTCATTTGAAACACCTTAAGCTGGTTCTGACCAAGCTATAGAAGCATAAGTTTATATCAATATATCCAAGTGTAGTTTTGTCAAGACAATTACATTACCTGGGATATTATCTCTAGAGAGGGAGTGTGCACAAAGTAGACCTACACCTAACACTATAGCCGAGTTGAGAGCGTACTTGGGGCTAAGGCTTTTCGTACCAGCGTACTCTAAAGCATATTGTATACACTATTCCCTTTATATTTTTACAGTACGTACTTTAAACTTCTACTGCGCTACAGTGTATATAGCATACTTTACAGTGTGCCACTGCGGATGGTCTAACAGACTATTACAAAAAGTTTTTCAAGGGATATGGGGCTATTGCAAGACCATTGACTGAACTTTCGAAGATGAAGCAGTTTCATTGGGAGGAGACTGCCACAATGTCATTTCAGTAGCTAAAAAAGGCCATGGTGGCAACTCGGGGTCGACGGAATTATCCGAAATTTCGGATCGTGTAATTCAGAATTTTAAAATTTGGATTATGAGAATTGCTACCCAAAATTATAACCAAATTTTCAGGTATCCGTAAATTCAGGTGCATGAAAATTCGGGTTAGGGTTACCCGTACTACGTGAAAGCCGATCTTTGCTGCTGGTTAGGTGGCGCTTACCCATGCTTCGAACTGTTGGCACTGCACACAGGGCTTACAGGAGAACTCCTGATGTCAACCCGACAACTATCAACAATGAGGAAGGGTCGCCTATACCAGCTGTTCTTCAAGGACCCTGATGGCTTCATGATCGAAATCAGCAACTGTGAGAATCTGAAGCTTGTCTCCATCGACGCGTCGGCCACCTACACCTACCGCACGACCGTGTGAGACTTCTGTGTGCTAAATACATTGACAATTTAAATAAAATCAAGAGGTTCACACGCAAAGTTTTAAATATTGCTGAAAAGCCCAATTCGGATTGTCCGAACTTGCGAGAATCCGTGTTGCACTGTCCGAACTTCATCACACGTGAGTTGCACGTGCTTTCTTGCTTTGGATTTTCCGAACTTTTCTCACGTGAATTGCACATGTTCGACACTTAGGACTGCCCGAACTTTTACACACGTGAGAGGCACGTGAGTCGACATGGTCGATCTTTACAAACATGTTTTTGGGAGTAATGTTACCCTCGATGGTTTAGGACTATCCAAACCTTCTCAATGCATTTCGGGAGTAATATTTACTCTTTACTTGGGTAGGACTGTCCAAACTTTCGGTCCGTGATTTGCACGTGAATTTGGGATTGGAATGTCCGATATTTTGCCTTTACATTGCAACACCACTTTTGGTCGATTTGAAAATTCTATTTGCTGAAATAATTGTGCGGCAGATCTGTTTTAACTTGCAATGTTTCAAGCTCGCTTTTTGGCTTATGGAATGTTTGCTTAGTATTCTCTTACTAAGTTTTTGATGTGTTATGGATGATTATGGTGGTTATTATTTTGCTATGTTTTGCAACATGCTTATGTGAGGTGCTCATGTAAGGTGTTGTGTTTTTCGGACTAACAAGAGTTAAGTCAAGGACTTGGGCTCGCAAAGATTGGTTGTTTCTTCATGTGCATGTGTTGCTTGAGGTCATAACATGGCTAGTGATGGGATCCAATGAAGTAGTATTAGAAAGAAGATGAGGTTCGACAACCAAGTTCAGGACGAATTGTGGTTGAGTTGATCGGGAGGTCACACAACATGTTTGGGTCAAGAACAAGGCATATGAATGTATCATGGACGACGTTGAAAAGTGTTTGCATGTGTGAAAGGAGTGCATGGATGTGGCAACATTGTTCCAAAGCGTGATGAAGAGAACTGGACGTGAAAATGTGGCTGAAAAGGTCCAACCAGCTGGTGTATGCCTCAGGCTACGGCTGAGGTAGTTATGATTCATTTATGGAAGGTTTAGAATTTGTTTTGGTTAGATGTCATGGTGAGCACAAAGTTGAGTTGTTTCAGGAATGTTTTGGATGTTCCTAAGGTGTTTGGAAGTCTTAAGATTGCTTCTATTTGTGTATGGAAGAGTCTTGAGCAATTATGTAAAGTTACGGTTGAAACTGAGTAGGAGTAGGAGTCCTAGTTAGGATTGGGTTGTCCTAAGGCTGGTTATATAAGCAAAAGAGGTTAGAGCTCGTGGTAATATGACTTTGGACTGTTTCTCTTGTGTTTTACTGAATAAGTATTGTAGTTTTAGAGGAGCTTTTGTGCCTTGTTCGTCCAACTTGTTTCAGACAAGTTTTCTCGCCGAGTTTTTGTAAGTGCATCTAGGATATCCCTTGTGGGTTTTGGCTAATTGATGACAAACATATGAGATCCTAATGAAACTACTGAGATGATTATAGGACAAACAAGTGAGACATATCAGTGCACATAAAAAGGTGAAAAATGAAGTGATGTTCAAAGAGAGATACTTTGATGAAGCTCGGAAGACCAAAATAGATCTGAATGTATAGGGAGTGTATGAAAGACACACTCCAAGAGCTCACAACTTTGCGCGAGGATAAGGGATTAAAATTAACATAACTTTCACAAAGCACCGGACTAGTCCGATCACGGACCGGACTAGTCCGTTCACCTTTCCGGAATCACACTCACAAGGAGACCGGACTAGTCCGTGCATCCACCGGACTAGTCCGTTGATGTTTCTGGAGTCTCTCATACTGAGGGACCGGACTAGTCCGATCATGGACCGGACTAGTCCGTTGAACTTTCTGTAAACTCCCTTTTGTGGAGATCGGACTAGTCCACGGACTAGTCCGATGAACTTTCTGGAGTCATCTTTACATAGTACCGGACTAATCCGAGGTTGGACCGGACTAGTCCGGTAGACTTTCTGGACCGCAAAACATGTTGAGACCGGACAAGTCCGAACTTGCACCGGACTAGTCTGGTGTCAGGGTTTTTCAACGGCTAGCTTTTGGAAACCCTATAAATAGATGATCCACGCATGATGACACACGTCAAATATTGAAAAAAGAGCAAACCCTAGCGCCGCCACTTAGTCCCAAGAGCCCAAACACATCTCCCCGCACATCTAAAGTTCAAAAAGAGTGAAATCAATTGAACACTTGGATTCGGGATTGGGAGATCGTCGTTCTTTCATCGTGAGCTCTTGGGGTTTGATCTTTCTACACTCATACTCTGCATTGTAATACTTTTGAGTGTATTTGATCACTTGTTCATTGTAATTTTCGTGGGAGCCCTCAACGTGTGAGGTTGCCCCACAAACTTGGTGATTACCCGTGACAGTGGAATCAAGTCGGCCTTCGTGGTGACTTGAGGAGGAAAAGGGTTGGAGACCCGGCTCTGTGTGAGCTTCCTCAACGAGGACGTAGATCTCGTTGTGAGATCGAACCTCGGGAAAAATTCTTGTGTCTCGTGTCTCATTTACTTTAAATTTTGTTCATTAGATCACTTAAGTGCTAAACATTAACTTAAGGCAATTTGAAGTTACACCTGCATTCTTATATTAATTTCAAGTATAAATATCAGTTGTTCTTAATTCCGCTGCTAAAGAAATTTAATTTCTCAATTAACACCTGATCAACACACATACTTCTTGCACACCAGACTAGTCCGCCCACGCAACCGGACTAGTCCGTCCAACCAAGTTTTTGACTATTCTATTAAGTGTGCAGGAAATTCAAAAGGCCTATTCACCCCCCCCTCTAGGCCACATTCAATTGGTATCAGAGCTTGGTTCTCCACCAACGAGACTCACATCTCGGAGAGATCAATGGCCTCTGAGAAGAACAATGATATCTCGAAGATGAACATTAATGAAGAGGAACAAGAAACTAAGGCTTTTGATGTGCTGAAAGAGAGCCCACACGATGATGAAGAAGTGCGACAATTGAAGGCACTCCTGAGAAAGAAACTGCTAGGACAAAAGGGAAAAGAAGAAGAGAAGACGACGGGGAGTGGTCATCATGACTACTCCCGACAGCCTTACAACTACAACCGTCTCAACTCCAACAATCATTATCTTTCCATTCCCATGGGAAAACCTCCACAGTTTGACGGAAGCGACTATACAATGTGGAAGTACAACATGAAGATGCATCTAATATCCCTAAATCCTAGCCTATGGCACATCGTCTGCACTGGCATAGATATCCCGGACACGGATGAAGAACTCACCCCAGAACAAGAACAAGAGATTCACAGAAATGCACAAGCTGTCGCCGTGATCACATCATCATTAAGCAGAGAAGAATTCACCAAGATTGATGGCTTAGAAAGTGCAAAGGAAATCTGGGATACACTTAAGACGGCTCACGAAGGAAATAGATCAGTTCGTGAAGCAAAAATCGAAATGCTTGAAGGAGAGTTGGGGAGGTTCGCTATTGAAGAAGGCGAATCACCTCAAGACATGAACAACCGAATGAAGGCAATCATCAACAAGTTACGTGCCTATGGAAGTAAGAAATGGACGGATCATGAGGTAGTCAAGAGAATGATTAGAGCCTTCATGCCAAGAAATGTCACACTTTTCTCAATGATTAGAGAAAGCCCCGGTTTCCACAAATTGACCCCCGATGAGCTGTTGGGGAAGATCATAAACCATGAGATGATGGAAAAAGAGGCAAAATACGTCAAAGACTTGGTCGAACTCACTTCCTCCAAAAGGAAAGAGGTCTCTCTCAAAGCTACATGCCGACCCAGACTCAAAGAAGCTCGTGAAGATCAAGACGATGGTCAAACAAGTGACGAGAGCACCGATCTTGATGATGAGGAGATGGTACTCTTTATCAAGAAGTTCAAGCGAATGATGAAAAGAAGACAGGGCAACAACTCAAATGAAGGCAAAAGCAAGGACAAAGGAAAATCCAAGGCTCGACGCACTTGCTACAACTGCGGAGAGTATGGTCACTTCATGATGGACTGCCCCTATGAAGAAAACAAAAAGAAGAAGGAAACAAGATCTCAAGAAAAGAAAATTTTCAGAAAAAGAAGACAAAACCATCAAGCTCACATTGGCAAGGAGTGGGACTCAAACGACGAGTCCTCCTCCGATGAAGAAGAAGAGATGGCCACTATTGTCATCAAGAAACCTACTATGAAGGCCACACTCTTTCCAAACATGGGAGGACGGGACATGAATAACCACACTTGCCTTATGGCTAAGGAAGGCAAGAAAAAGGTACGGCTCACTCCTCCCACACTAAACTCCTCTATTGATGACTTTGACAGCTCTAGTGATAACGAAGAAATGTTTAGAGGACTAAGTAAAATTGCTCTAAAGAAAATGGAAATGTTGTCGAACGAAATTTTTGAGAAGGAAGAACTTCTTGATCGACAAGAAGATATGCTCATCCATGAAAGGAAGAGATATCAAGAAGTTGAAAAACTTCTCGAGCTTGAAAAAGAGAAGAACAAGTCGCTTGAAGTTGAGCTAGCCTTGAGTAAGGAAACTTACTCAAAGCTAAAAGACTCACATATTGCAATCAAGGAAGAACTTGCTAACTTGTCAAAGGTTAACAAGATCCTTGAGGTGCAAGTTGAGTCGCTCAAGCAAAGTGACTCTTCTTCCTCCAAGAGCTCTTCCTCCAAAGATATGAGTTCGACAACAATGAAGACTTGCACTTGCTCTAGTAAGAAGAATACTATTTCTAATACATCAACTTCTCGTAATATGCATGCCCCCCAAGCGGCATCTTTGATAAGGAGAAGATCAAATATGCACGCAGTGCATATATGGTCACTAGACCTCCCAATGTCAAAGATGGCCTTGGTTTTGATAAGAACAAACACATGGCTATTTTTAATCATGCTAAGAATAGAATTGTCTTTGTCAAAGAGAAATCTCATGAATCTGAACCTCAAATGTTGTTTCACACATTTAATGCTTCTTATGTTCTTATGAAGGCCAAAAGTGGAAGAGTCATTGCCAAGTATACCGTGCCACGCCACAAGAACCTAAAAACTTGTGTGTGGGTGCCTAAGACTCTTGTGACTAACCTGAAAGGACCCAAGCAAGCTTGGGTACCTAAAACCAAGGAATGATTCTTTTTTGCAGGCTTACTCCTCCGGCGGAACAAAATGGGTACTTGATAGTGGATGCACGAATCACATGACCGGAGAGAGAGGTATGTTTGTGGAGTACGAGTACAACAAGGATCCAGGTGAAGGCATATACTTCGGAGACAACAGCCAAGGAAAGGTCCTTGGTAGCGGTAACATTGAAATTTCCTCTCAACATACCTTATCAAATGTTTTACATGTAGATTCTCTAGATTATAACCTTTTGTCAATATCCCAACTATGCGACAAAGGTTACAACTATTTATTCACTAATGAGGGTGTGACAGTTTTTAGAAGAAGCGATGGCTCGATTGCATTCAAGGGAATGTTGAAGGGCAAGCTCTATCTTGTTGACTTCAACAAAGATAAAGCCGAACTCAACACTTGCTTGGTTGCTAAGACCAACATGGGATGGCTGTGGCATAGACGGCTAGCCCATGTTGGGATGAGAAATCTGAAGAAACTTCTAAAAGGTGGTCACATCCGTGGTCTTAAGGATGTGGTTTTTGAAAAGGACGGGCCGTGCAGCGCTTGTCAAGCAGGAAAACAAGTCGGAGCAACACACCCCGCCAAGAACGTGATGACTACCGCGAGACCGATGGAACTTCTCCACATGGATCTTTTTGGTCCAGTTTCGTACATCAGCATCGGCGGTAACAAATATGGTTTAGTAATTGTTGATGATTTTTCTAGATTTACCTGGGTGTTTTTCTTGTATGATAAATCAGAAACTCAGGGGATCCTCAAGAAGTTCTTAAAAAGAGCTCAGAATAAATTCTCATCAACCATAAAGAACATAAGAAGTGACAACGGGACAGAATTCAAGAATATCCAAGTTGAAGAGTTTCTTGATGAAGAAGGGATAAAGCATGAATTCTCAGCACCCTACTCCCCTCAACAAAATGGAGTGGCAGAAAGGAAGAACAAAACATTGATCGAAATGGCCAGAACTATGCTGGATGAATACAAGACATCAGATCGATTTTGGGCAGAAGCGGTGTACACCGCCTGCCATGCCACTAATCGACTATACCTCCATCAACTACTGAAGAAAACTCCATATGAGCTCCTTACCGGTAAAAAGCCAAATGTTTCTTATTTTAAAGTTTTTGGTTGCAAATGTTTTATTCTGAACAAGAAACAGAGGGCCTCGAAGTTCGCTTCGAAGTCCGATGAAGGATTCTTGCTCGGTTATGAATTGAATGCCTACGCCTATCGTGTCTTCAACAAGGTGTCCGGCCTTGTTGAAGTAGCACGTGACGTAGTGTTCGATGAATCTAACGGCTCACAAGTGGAGCAAGTTGACAAGTGTGTGCTAGATGATGAGGAAGCTCCATATGAAGCACTGAAGAAAATGGGACTTGGTGATATCTTACCACAAGAGCAAACATTCGACCCAAATGCACAAGATGAACCTCAACACGGAAGCAATGATCAAGGGGGAGCCCTTGCACAAGATCAAGAGGAGGAAGATCAAGAAGAGCAGGACCATCATGGAAGCAACGATCAAGGGGGAGACAATGTACATGAAGAACAAGCAACTACACAAGCTCCACACCCAAGAGTACACCAGAGCGTGCAAAGAGACCACCCTGTCAACAACATCATTGGAGATATTGCAAAGGGAGTAACTACTAGATCTCGAGTTGCAAATTTTTGTGAATCCTACTCTTTTGTGTCTTTTCTGGAACCATACAGGGTAGAAGAAGCCTTAGGGGATCCAGATTGGGTGATTGCAATGCAAGAGGAGCTGAACAACTTCAAGAGAAATGAAGTATGGGAGCTAGTGGAGAGACCAAAGGCGAACATAGTCGGAACTAAATGGGTATTTCGGAACAAGCAAGATGAACATGGAGTAGTGACAAGAAATAAGGCAAGACTGGTGGCCAAAGGTTATTCTCATGTCGAAGGTTTGGACTTCGATGAAACTTTCACTCCTGTAGCTAGACTTCAGTCCATTCGTATTTTATTGGCATATGCTACTCACCATAATTTTAAGCTGTATCAAATGGACGTCAAAAGCGCCTTCTTAAACGGCCCAATCAAGGAGGAAGTTTATGTGGAGCAGCCACCAGGATTTGAAGACCCGAAGTATCCAAACCATGTCCACAAACTGCATAAGGCTCTCTATGGCCTCAAACAAGCTCCTCGAGCTTGGTATGAGTGCCTTAGAGATTTTCTAATTCAGAATGGATTAAAAATTGGTAAAGCTTACTATACACTTTTCACTAAACATTGTGATGATCATTTATTTGTATGTCAAATTTACGTTGATGATATTATCTTTGGATCAACTAACAAATCCTTCTGTGAAGAGTTTAGCAAAATTATGACAGATAGGTTCGAGATGTCAATGATGGGCGAATTAAAGTTCTTCTTGGGATTCCAAGTCAAGCAACTAAGAGAAGGTACATTTATAAGCCAAACAAAATATACACAAGACATTCTCAAGAAATTCAATATGGACAAAGCCAAGCCCATCAAGACACCCATGGCCACAAATGGGCATCTCGACCTCAATGAAGACGGTCCAAATGTAGATCAAAAGGTATATCTGTCCATGATTGGCTCTTTACTTTATTTATGTGCATCTAGGCCAGATATTATGCTTAGTGTTTGCTTGTGTGCAAGGTTTCAAGCTGCACCTAAAGGGTGTCATTTAGTTGCTGTAAAAAGAATCCTAAGGTACCTTGTGCACACACCCACCTTGGGCCTTTGGTATCCCAAAGGGTCCAAATTTAACTTGATAGGATATTCCGATGCCGACTATGCAGGATGCAAAGTCGATAGAAAGAGCACGTCAGGGACTTGTCAGTTTCTTGGTAGGTCCCTGGTATCTTGGTCATCTAAAAAGCAAAACTCCATTGCCCTTTCAACAGCAGAAGCAGAATATATTGCAGCCGGTAGCTGTTGCGCCCAATTACTTTGGATGCGGCAAACACTTAGGGACTATGGCTACAATCTTAACAATATCCCACTTCTATGTGACAATGAAAGTGCTATAAAAATTGCACACAAACCAGTAGAGCACTCAAGAACTAAGCACATAGATATCCGTCATCATTTCCTTAGAGATCATTCATTAAAAGGTGACATTGCTATTTCACATGTTAGAACTGAAAAACAACTTGCAGATATTTTTACCAAACCATCGGATGAGAAAAGGTTTTGTGAACTTAGGAATGAACTTAATATTCTTGACTCTCGAAATGTGGCTTGAAATGTTGCACATTTGGTTGATACTTCAAATGTTGCATTTTATTGCTAAAACTGCCCTTCACCTCTTTTTCTCCTAAGAAAACTACTTTCAATGAAGAAATCTTGAAATTTATGACCATGTTTTTGTGTGGATTGCTTTCTGGTCATAAACACCAAGATTATTTGCAAAACTTGTCCTTGGATCACTATTAGTTATCTCCAAATACCTAGGTTTTCCAGGGACACCAGACTAGTCCGCCCCATGACCGAACTAGTCCGGTCGACTGCCTATATAAGCAGCTGGCCCGTTTCAAATCTCCCTCCACTTGACCTAAACTCTCACCTGAGAGGAGGACTAAACAGGCTCGGGATGTGAATGCACCTAGATCCTCAGATGCTCCTCCCAGCTCTGCAGCTGCTCGTGAACCCTCCGGTGGTGTGCTCAAAATGCTCACCTCCATCTTTGCCTGCTGCCGCAAGATTGAAGTCAGGCAAAAGAAGCATCAACAATATGTCAATTCCAACATCAAAGCTATATGCGATAAGCTGGAGATTGAGCCGGTGGGATCCCCGCCTGCCTTCGAGGACTCTGAGGAAGAGTCCGCTCCAGCGAATGATGATGATGGTGGTGAAGATGAGGACCGGACTGAAACGGAGGAAGAGAGTGGCGATGAATGATTTTCCTCATTTTTTTCCCTTTTTGGTGCCTTGATGCCAAAGGGGGAGAGATTGAGACTAGGAGAGATTAAGGCTACTAGTTTAAGAGTAGTTGGTGTCTTTATGTTTTTGTGATCAAGGACATGTGTACTTAATTTTAAAACCTTGTAATGCACTATTCCCTCTCTTATGTGTGATGCTTACTGTTGCTTGGATGATTATCTTTATACTCATTGTTGATTATCTTTACTACATCACACCCTGTTGATCACACACTTGTTAGGCACCCCACCATAAGGTGTGTGCATATGTGAGAAGCTTTTTGTGGACTTATCATTATTCTCATATGTGGACACCTTATGAAAATCAAGATTTTACTCTCAATTGTGATATCTCAAATGGTTGTCATCAATCACCAAAAAGGGGGAGATTGAAGTGCATCTAGGATATCCCTTGTGGGTTTTGGCTAATTGATGACAAACATATGAGATCCTAGTGAAACTACTGAGATGATTGCAGGACAAACAAGTGAGACATATCGGTGCACACAAAAAGGTGAAAAATGAAGTGGTGTTCAAAGAGAGATACTTTGATGAAGCTTGGAAGACCAAAATAGATTTGAATGTATAGGGAGTGTATGAAAGACACACTCCAAGAGCTCACAACTTTGCGCGAGGATAAGGGATTAAAATTAACATAACTTTCACAAAGCACCGGACTAGTCCGATCATGGACCGGACTAGTCCGTTCACATTTCTGGAATCACACTCACAAAGAGACCGGACTAGTCTGTGCATCCACGGGACTAGTCCGTTGATGTTTCTGGAGTCTCTCATACTGAGGGACCGGACTAGTCCAATCATGGACCGGACTAGTCCGTTGAACTTTCTGTAAACTCCCTTTTGTGGAGATCGGACTAGTCCGATGAACTTTCTGGAGTCATCTTTACACAGTACCGGACTAATCCGAGGTTGGACCGGACTAGTTCGGCAGACTTTCTGGACCTCAAAACATGTTGAGACCGGACAAGTCCGGACTTGCACCGGACTAGTCCGGTGTTAGGGTTTTTCAACGGCTAGCTTTTGGAAAACCTATAAATAGATGATCCACGACTTTCCCATGATGACACACGTCGAATATTGAAAAAAGAGCAAACCCTAGCGCCGCCACTTAGTCCCAAAAGCCCAAAACACATCTCCCCACACATCTAAAGTTCAAAAAGAGTGAAATCAATTGAACACTTGGATTCGGGATTGGGAGATCGTCGTTCTTTCATCGTGAGCTCTTGGGGTTTGATCTTTCTACACTCATACTCTGCATTGTAATACTTTTAAGTGTATTTGATCACTTGTTCATTGTAATTTTCGTGGGATCCCTCAACGTGTGAGGTTGCCCCACAAACTTGGTGATTACCCGTGATAGTGGAATCAAGTCGGCCTTCGTGGTGACTTGAGGAGGAAAAGGGTTGGAGACCCGGCTCTGTGTGAGCTTCCTCAACGAGGACGTAGATCTCGTTGTGAGATCGAACCTCGGGAAAAATTCTTGTGTCTCGTGTCTCATTTACTTTAAATTTTGTTCATTAGATCACTTAAGTGCTAAACATTAACTTAAGGCAATTTGAAGTTACACCTGCATTCTTATATTAATTTCAAGTATAAATATCAGTTGTTCTTAATTCCGCTGCTAAAGAAATTTAATTTCTCAATTAACACCTGATCAACACACATACTTCTTGCACACCGGACTAGTCCGCCCACGCAACCGGATTAGTCCGGCCAACCAAGTTTTTGACTATTCTATTAAGTGTGCAGGAAATTCAAAAGGTCTATTCACCCCCCCTCTAGGCCACATTCAGTTTTTGTACAGACCGATGTTGCTTCGGTATTTCGATCATAACTCGCGTTTTACAGATCCAATTGACATGATTCTTTTTGGATTGTATTTAAAACTTGATTCTCTATCATATGTAAAAACTTCATGGTCATTGGATCTGTGATTTTGGATCTACACGAGTTTCGTTGTAACATTGCTCATCTGTTTTTAAATTGGGTAGAACATATTGACCTTCGTCTAGTCTTTTGATCATATTTCAAGTTCTACATAGTGTTTTTCACGTGATCCTTGTTGCATTAGTTCCACGACTTGATTCTCTACAATCTACACTTGTTTTGTCATGGTTTGACATGTTGAAAACAGATTAAACACACGCTTTCTTAACAAATTGATTTTCTGCCAAGGGGTTTTCATTGCTTATGCTAAAAAAGTTTAAATCTACCATTCAACCTCCCTCTGGTAGCTTTTAACGTGCTCTTTGATCCTAAAATTGGTATTAGAGCCACAGTGCTCCTATCTTTATGATTTGGACATGTTTTGATTAATCGACATGGAGAAATACTCCGCAGAACCCTGTGTGTTCGATGACATTGATTTTCAGGTTTGGAAGGCACGTATGGAGGCCTACTTACAAGCGCAAGGCTTCACTATATGGGAAATGGTCTACAAGCCTTTCGATGTGCCACCAGAAGATCAAGTTACGGCTGCGAACATGAGAGATGTCGACAACAATAACAAGGCTCGCAACTTGATCATGCAGGGATTGACTCAAAGCGACACCGATCGTGTTGCACACCTCCGATCAGCGTACGATGTGTGGAAGACACTTTGCGACTACCATGAAGGATCCAACATGATCAATGAGGTAAGGCAAGATACGTTCAAGACAAAATATATGCGCTTTGAGATGCAACCAAGTGAGTTCATCGACGATTTATTTGCTTGCTTTGATAAAATTCTCAGCATTTTGCATAGTGTCAATGTTAACTTCTCAAATGCTTTAGACATGTCAATTTGGGAGATGAAAGTTACATCTATTTGTAAATCCACTATCACGAGTACACTTACTTTATCTGTGCTATATTCAAGTTAAAAACTCAGAACTTGAAATAATATCACTTAAAAACCCTAACAAGTCTTGCATTTGTTTCTCAACGTGACATTTGGTACATTTGCTTTGATGTCTTCTCTAACCCTTGAACAGATTGAAGAATTTCTAAAAGAAGAGCTGCACTACAGGAAACTCGAAAGATTACGCCAGCCAAACAAACTAATGTGGGCCGGCCGACGTAAGTAACTTAACTTATGTCGGCCGTTTTTAGCCGACGTAAGTTCCTTAACTTACGTCGTCCATGGGCCTGCAGCCGATGTAAGTCTTCAGGCCTACGGAATTAACACACAACTTACATCATCTTGGAACCTAGGCCAACATAAGTCATTGGGCCGACGTAAGTTGTCTGCTAATTACGTCAGCCAAACCCTAGGCCGACGTAAGTTTCAGTGGCCGACGTAAGTAGAGGACTCAACGCTACCTGCATAGGCCACGCGTGCAGCCCATTCCATGTTGCGCGCTCTTTCCCCTCCGCACTGCGTCGAGCGCTTCTTCGCCTCCAAACTACATCACCGTCGTCGTGCCACGCCGCCGCACTGCCCCAACATGTTACCACTGCCATGTCGCGCTGCCCCCACCCCGCCGCCTGCACTGAGCCGCGCTGCCACCCCTTCGCACTGCACCGCTGCCCCACTGCACTGCCCACACCGCGCCGCCCTACTGTGCCGCTCGCACCATCGCGCCGCCAACACTGCATCGCCGCCCCACCGCACTGCGCTGCCACCCCACTGTGCTGCTAGCACCATTCTGCCCTCATCGCGCCACCGCCTCAGAGCCGGAGTGCCGCCCCAGAGCTGGAGTGCCGCCCCCGAGCTGGAGTGTCTCCCATAACGCCCGAGCCCAGTCGGCTGCCTCCACCGAGCGGCACAGAAGTCAGTGAGCCCGCCCCTTTTTGCCACTGTTTGTATTGCTAATTTTTTTGCAACTATCAATTGTTAGTTAGTGAGTATTTAGCTAGTTAGTGAGCACTTAGCTGTCAATTATCAATTGTTTAGCAATCAGTTTCAGTCAGTTGCAATTAGATTCAATTGTTTCCCCAATGTTTGTATATTAGTTTCAATTAGTTGCAATTACATTCAATTGGTTAGCAATTAGTTTCACTTAGTTGCAATTACATTCAAAATTTGATGACTGACAAAATTTAGTTGTTTAATTGCTTAATTCTTTTCTATTTAATAATTTGTTGTTTAATTGTTTATTTTTAAAATATTTTTATTGCTTGAGTGTTTATTTATGATATGTATATAAACGGCCTTCGGGCCGGCTCGACCTCGCAAAGCCCATTTATGGCCTAACACGGCCATTTAGTAGTCACTTATGCGTATAGAAGGGCACAAAGACAAAAAGCGACGGTGACCACAGCAAGCTCCCGCGCGTGAGCGGCGGGATTAGACAAAGCATAAAGTACAACGACTTTCTCTTAATGATGTTTGACAGTTAAAGGCAGGCATAGATGGTTATAACTTAGAATGACTGACCCACTTCTCTGTCTCTCTCTCGTTCTTTCCTCTCTCTCTCAGAAATGACTCAAAAAAAATTAATGTAACATGTACAATATGCATTACCCGTTTTCAACCGACCTGTCTCACATGTGTTATGCATGTGAGGCGTGTCGGTTTGGAATTGTCCCTTTCTTGGACAGCCTAGGAGTGACTGAGGAGGTGTGGCTTGTGACGAGACGTGGGTCTGGATCTGGACGAGATTTTGACGGTGCACCATTTACGGGCGTGCAGTTGGAGAAAAACTGGGTTGTGCTGCCAAAATTTTGTCCGGACCTAGACTGCGCCTCTTGTTATGAGCATACTCTGCTCGGTCACTCTTGGATGGGTTTAGGACCTACCCTTTCTAATAGTTGCAGGGCCATGACATTAAACAAAGTATAAAGTAACCATAATTTCTCTAGCCTTAAAGTGTCGAGTCAAACTTGGCTAAAGACCGCAGTTGGATGTATATTGGTTGGAAGAGCAGAACTAATGGTCAATCAGATGAGTGGTACGCCAAAACATAAGCTTTTGTAGAATGAGCTTTTTCGTTGTAAAATAGCAATAAGGCACGGCGCCCATGTACGAAATACCGCAATGAGTCGTTTTTGGACAAAGTGGATCTTTCGATGCACTTGTGTCGAAACAATTACATGTCACATAATGAGTTGTGTACCTTCCACGACGAGATAGCTTCTCAAGCTATACAAGAAGTGGAAGCGGACAATGATGATGACATGGAGGTTTATATGATGGATGAGATGCAAGAAGTTATACAACCAGAGCTTACAGAGGATCCTCCTACAACGGAGGTTAAAAAGTTCTTCGAACTTCTCAAAGCTTCTGAAGAGCCGCTACATGGATACACTAAAATAACAATCCTCACTTTTGTGACTAGAGTTATGGCAATTAGGACTAAGTACTTCTTTTCTAATACCTGTTACAACGACCCCACCAATTTGTTCATCAATGTCGTTCCACATCCCCACAAAGTGCCTAAAGATATGTATAAGTCAAAGAAAATTCTTTCCGGTCTTGATATGAACTACAAAAGGATTGATGTGTGTCCGTACAATTACATGTTTTTCTGGAGAGAGCATGCCAATGAGAACAAATGTTTAAAATGGGGTCAACCGAGGTTTTTCGAAGTTGTTAATGACGATGGTGACACTGTGATGATGGAAGTCGTATGTAAGCAGTTTCGTTACTTACCCGTGGAACCTAGATTGAAGCGGTTGTTCCTTTCAAAGAAAACCATTAGACACATGAGATGGAAGAAAGAAGGTGAACGTCAGAACAATTGAGTCATGACGCACCTGTTTGACGGGGAGGCATGGAAGGCGTCGGACCGGTTCGATCCATATTTCGGTCGTGAAGCAAGAAATGTACGCATCGGGTTGGCGACGGATAGGTTCTCGCCGTTCAGCACAAACGCCACATCATATTCCTGCTGGCCTATCTTTGTCATTTCGTACAACTTGCCACCAGATTTTTGCATGAAGTATGAGTTCATGTCTCTTAGCCACATTGTACTTGGGTCGGATCATCCCAGGTCACGTCTCAATGTTATGTTGAAACCGTTGATCGAAGAGTTTAAAATGTTGTGGACAGGAGTCGAAGCGTACGACTGTTATAAGAAGCAGAAAGTCAACCTTTGAGCTGCTTATTTGTGGTTCATCCATGATTTTTTGACACACGGCATGTTTTCTGGACGGAGCACTCACGGTTAGTTGACTTGTCCGATATGTGCTTCGGACACTGATTGCTTTTGACTTAACCATGGAGGCAAGATATCTTACTTTGATTGTCACAGACGTTGGCTGCCTCCAAATCATGTGTTTAGGCAATAGAGGAATGTCTTCAGAAAGAACACCGTTGTCACTAAAGGACTACTAAAACGTCTTAATAGGTTAGAAATATCTGATATGTTGGATAAATTGGTGCCATATGAAGGTCGTCCTGGTAATTTCGAAGGTTACGGAGACAATCACAATTGCACTCACATATGTGGACTTTGGGAGCTACCGTATGTGATGTCGTTGATTCTAAGGCACAACATTTATGTCATGCATCAAGATCGTAACATGACCGAACGTATCATGAGCACATGCATGGATATGATGGGCAAAACAAAAGGCAATTTAAAGGATCAAAAGGATTTTGCTAAGCGTTGTAATCTTCCAACTCTTGAGCTCTCCGAAAATGGTGGTAACCACATGCTTCTTTCTATCTTTGACCTAAAGAAAATAATGAAGTTCTCGAATGGTTGCAAAGTTTGAAATTCCTAGATGGTTATGCAGCTAGTCTGAGACAAGCCATGAATATAAAAACGGGAAAGCTCATTGGGTTCAATAGTCATGATTATCACATAATCATGGAAAGACTTCTGCTTATTATGTTTTGGGGCTACTTTAAAGATGCTGTGTGGAAGACGATAACAGAGCTTAGCCACTTCTGTAGACAACGTTGTGCTAAACAAATCACGACAGAGATGATGAGTAAGTTGGAGAAGGAGATTCTGGTACTATTGCATAAGATGGAATTTTTTCCTCTAGGGTTCTTCAATCCAATGCAACATCTCCTAAACCATCTTCCATTTGAAGCAAAAGTGGGCGGTGCCCTGCAATATAGGTGGATGTATCATATTGAAAGAGCACTATGATATCTGAAACTAATGGTTGGTAACAGGGCAAGGGTTGAATGGTGCATCGCCGAAGCTTTACTCTTCAGGAAGTAGGATATTTCTCAAGTGTTTACTTTGTAGAGGAACACAATGTCAATCCTTCGGCAATGTGGTATAATATGGATGAGCAACCTCCCTGTAGCAATCTCTCAATTTTTGCAACAAGAGATACTACTGTTGGTTGTTACACTTCCTACGACGTTAGCGAAAAAGAAAGGCATGTTGCTTTCTTCTACATGTATGCTGATATGGATGAGATGGGGAAATATTTCGAGTAAGTGTTTGTCCTACATTTATGCTAATCAGCATATTTTGCAACACATCTATTCTAAAAGGTTCTCTTTTCGTATAGTGAGTTCAACAAGCAAAACTGGAGACATATACATCAACCTACGAGCAATCAAATAGAATGGATGCGATGGGAAGGAATAAACAGAGGACCTAATTTTCTTTCCTGGTTTCGAGATCATGTAACGTTTTCCCATTAACTTATCAATATTAACAATGTTTTCTTATAACTTACGAATATTTACAAAGTTTTCTAATAACTTGAAATCTTGGACAGTGCAATAAAGATGCCAACGTCCATGAAGATTTGCAACTATCCTGAAGTGGTTAAAGTTAGAAGCTATGGCCGATATGATGTCAACGGCTTTAGATTCTGTACAACTCAATTTGAATCTCTTTGTCCTCAGGCGACAACATGTAATACCGGAGTTGTGATGAGGGCAGTCAATTCTCAAGAACGTGAAACTCAGTACTATGGAATTATTAAAAAAAATACTTAAATTTGCTTTTGTCGGAAACAAGGAAATTCGAGCAGCATTCTTTGACTGTGAATGGTTTGATGCCAGTCGTAGAATTCGACTAATCCAATTTGGCATGGTTGAAAGGATTCAATTCATTAGTTCTTGCACACCATGTGGAGCAAGTGTACTATCTACCTTATCATGCAATAAACTCAAAGCTTGATGGGTTGTACATAAGGTGATTCCTCGTGAGCGGTTATAAGCTCCAGGAGATGATGATTACCATTAGGAAGCTGAGGTTGATGAGGTCTACGAAGAGGAAGAGTTGCTAGACTCATTCTCAGTCGAGTCTAGTGTAGGACTCGATGACTTAGTTGGAGACGCTCAAGATATCAAGATAGGCACAAAAACGGAAACAGAAATTGAAGATATCGATGACTTAGTCATGCCTGCTGCTATGCGAAAATGAAAACGAAATGCAATCGAGATGGTCACGGAAGAAGAAGATCGATGGGATGGTTTAAGGAGTAGGGTGCGTGATCGTGACGTTGATGAATTTTGAAATTTATGAAGTAACGTTTTCTTCACTAACTTAACATGAATTTTATATATTTTCTTAGCATATTAATCAATTACTCCTTACAATCGGATGTCATCGAAGGGGTAGGCTCTGAGATGGTTTGCACCGGCACAAGACCATTTCTCATGTACCTCGTCAGCTGGGAGCAGACGTTCCCAGCTGCTGGCGCACGTTCATGAGTTTGCTGCTTGGGTCCAGTCGGGTGACTTATGCTTACAGCGCACGGAGGTAAATTTTCATTCAAAATCATGTTATTTTAAATTGCATTTGTAAACAATTATTTCTTATCAACCTTTTTATTTGTGCGGTCTAACTTAGAGTCATTTGAGTCGGAGTCAGAGGCTAGGGGGCCGCCACAGGAGCCAACTAGCCTCCCTTCGCGACCTGTTAGCGCTAGCCTCCCTTTAGAGCCGGCTAGCCTCCCTTCGGGCTCCGTTGGTGACCAGCCTTCCAGGTCACAGGATGTGGTGGTGCCGCAGAGGCGACAGGCAAGGAGGACCCACTTTACAGCTCCTCCTCTTGTTCTTGCTGAGTGGATCACTATTTTTCCTGTCAGAAACAGGTAAAAAACCATATAGTTTATTAAATATTAGATGTTTTCTTCCATTACTTAATGAGTTAACATATTTGGCAGATGTTGGTATGACTTTTTGTTCACGGGGGCCCAGAAACACCACTGGCAGGTTAATGGTGTCCTGGGGATATAGTTAAGTTGCACTACCCTGGTGTCATTGATGGTTTCCCTGCTCTATCGTGGGATGACTACGCTCGTGTCTCTCACGAGGTCCACGACACCCTTCAAGGAGCCGTGTGAAATGATTTTATGGTAAATTTAACTGTTGATTTTTTCAACTCATTTAAATTGTTAATGCATATCACTTAAATATTTGTTTGCTTATAGCTGAGGTACCAGGTAGAGGAACCGGACATGGAGGAGCACGCGAGATGTTGTTCCACTACAACGCTCGGAAGCTCGCGACGGCGGCATTGTCGAATGCCCGGATCCGGGTCGTCAATGCGTACCAAAAGCTGCACCCTTGGCAGCAGCAGCAGCAGGAAAGGGGTCCATTTAGGAAGGACTCTGACACATACTTGAGAGAGGAGCAATACGCAGAGGTAAGTTTTTATTGTTAAATATTTACAATACCTACGAATGTTAACTGCATTGATGAAATATGAAATATGTGCAGGTTAGTATTTCCTGGTTACAAGGTCGACCCGAGGCGTACATAGCTCTCCGTCGGCACTGGGATAGAAATGCTTTCATCGATAAGTCCATAAAGGCAAGACATTGCCGCCTGTTCTGAGGGCAAGCACAACTACAGCTGCAACGGCTACTTGCGTTTGGCTAAACGCATGGTAAGTACATTTTAAGTTTATTGATGTGTTCATAATATATTTGTCTCACTAACACGATTGAGCGAGAGACCCGTCAGGAGCCTACCCTGACCAAGGTTTGGAATAGAGGTCACAAGAGAAGTGATCCTTCTCAGCAAGGGCAGTGCAGTCAGGTCGTGGTTGGTCGACTTGTAAGTTTTCAAAATTCATAAATTTCATTATAACTAATACAATTATTGATATGCTTACAAGATTTCCTTGTTCTTTAGGAAAAGTATGTGCAGAGTTTGGCGACGGCGGCGCAAACTCCTTCAGCACAGCTATCGGCACCCGGAGGGACACGCGGAGACGAGCTTTTCTGCTTCCGAGGTAGTTGAGGGGCTAGCGTGTAGTCCGGTCAAAGTTTGTGTTGTGATTGATGTGTTTCGAATAATTTGTGACCATTCTTGCTGCTGTGTATATATATCTGTGTGTATTGTTGTTCTATGAGCTCGCCATCATGCGAGGTAGGCAGTTTCTGTTTAAAAAAAAACTAAAAACATAACTTACATCAGCTATGGCATGGCTGACGCAAGTTAGCCCAGGTTAACTTACACCGGTCTGACCATAAGAACGTAAGTTAGACCATAGAACTTACGTCGACCTGGCCATAGCGGACGTAAGTTAGCCCATGTAACTTACGTCGGTCTGGCCCAGCCCGCAGCCCGGCCCGGTAACTAACTTACATTGATTGCGGGATGCTGATGCAGGTTAGTAACTTACATTAGTGACTGACGTATGTTAGCTTAATTACAACCAATCTGCAAGGTCAACCGATAACTGATGTAATGAATGTAAAACCTACGTAATTAAGTATAATTGATGGGGTTTCCTATAGTGACATAAGCAATGTGGTACTATTTATCTAACCCCTCCCCCCCCCCCCCCCCCCCCCCCGGCAGTCTGAATGTCTACTAGATAGAACATTGAACTGGATCTAAACTCCAAAAATATCAAAGATGGTAACCCCTTGGTAAAGATGTCTGCGTACTGTGAGCTGGTAGGAATCTGAAGAACTCGAATGGCTCCTATAGCCACCTTGTCGTTAACTAAGTGCAATCTCAACATGCTTGCTGTGCTTGTGTTGCCTCGGATGTATCGAGATATACAACAGTCATGTTATAGTTGTACACTAAAGTGGCCTTCTATAGTGGACAGTGAAGTACACTACAAGGATTTCGACCTGTTGCAATGATTGTACTGCAACGAATACTAAACCATTGCAGTAAGCTTGGCTTTTTGCCACGATTCACTAGTTCGTGGCACTAGGATCTATCGCCACAGAACACAATCGTTGCATTAGGATCTGTTGCCACGAATTACTGGTTCGTGGTGTTACAAGATCTATCGCCACGGACCGCAATCGATGCATTAGGATCTGCTAGTTCGTGGCGTCAGGATGCTAATGCAATGGACCACAATCGTTGCATTAGGATCTGTTGCCACGAATTACTGGTTCGTGGTGTTACAAGATCTATCGCCACGGACCACAATCGATGCATTAGGATCTGTTGCCACGAATTACTGGTTCGTGGCGTTACATCTTTATTGCCAAGGAACACAATCGTTGCATTAGGATCTGTTGCCACGAATTACTGGTTCGTGGCGTTACACCTTTATTGCCACGGAACACAGTCGTTGCATTAGGATCTGTTGCCACAAATCAGCAAACAGTTGCTTTAGGATCGAAGAGCACGTGAAAAGCTACCAGAGGGGGGGTGAATGGTAGATTTAAAAAGCTTACGCAGCGGAAACAATTAAACCCCAACCCCTTCGGCAGAAAAATGATCTCTTAAAGAAATCGCGTGTGAGACTAATATAAATGTGTTTCACCATGACAAAAGTGATGGATATTAGAGAGAATCAAGTTACAAAGACAACACAAAAGGAATCACTCAAATCCGTCGAGAAAAACTCAAGCTATGATCGAAAGATCAACCACAGGTCAAACTGCCCTTCCCGAGGAAAAAAAGTTCTGGAATGCTGCAAAGAAACTCGTGTAGATCATAGACCACAAATCCAATGACCGTGGAATTTTGACATATGATAGATAATCAAGTTTTGAAGACAACCCAAAAAGAATCACATCAATTGGATCTTTAAAACTCGAGTTATGATAAAACCACCAACGAAAGGTAGTGCTGTACAGAAACTCGACGAGTAAAACTTGTCTGGAATAAGTCGGACGAACAAGGCACAAAAGTTACTTCAAACTATGAATTTTATTCAATAGAACACAAGAGGAACATCTCCAAAGTCGTGCACTGCGAGCTCTTGGCTCCCTTGCTTATATAACCAGCCCTTAGGCCAACCCAATATCAACTAGGACTCTAATCCTACTCAGATCACGAATCGTAACTTTCCATAACTGCTCAAGATTCTTCTATACGCAGATAGAAGCAATCTTAAGACTTCCAAACACCTTAGGAACGTATCCCACATTCCTAAACAACTCAAATTCGTGACCCACACGAAATCCTATCATAACAAACTCAAATCTTTCCATATTTGAGTCAAACCCGACTTTGCCACAGCCGAAGTCATCAACCGATACAATCCGATCCTTCAACCAGATCTTCCCATCCATAAACCATCTTCGGAACCATGTTGCCACATCATGCACCACATGCATACGTGCAAACACCTTCCTTCGACGTCCAGTAACCTTCATATGCACCGCCCTTGATTTAATCATCCTGCGCGACCTCCTGATCAGCTCAACCACAATTCCTCCTGAATTATGTTGTTGGAACCTCATCTCCTCCCTGAGACAAGTCCAATGGATCCCGTCACCAGCCATGTCTTGAACTCAAGCAACACCTGCACATGAATAAACAACCAATCCATATGAGCCCAAGTCCTTGACTTGACTCAAGTTAGTTCCGAACACAACACCTTACGTGAGAGCCTCACATAAGCATGTTGCAAAGCATAGCAAAACGATATCAGCCATATCATCCAAAACGCACCAAAAACTTAGTAAAAGAATACTAAGCAAACTTTACAACAATGTAAAGAAAGTACAAAACATTGCAAATGAAAAGCAGAAGCACTGCGGTCAAGTTCCGGACCTTGCCAGAGCAACCCAAACCTTGAGCCAGAGCTAACAAAAGCTAGTAGAACCTAGCGCCGAAACTTACCAGAACTAGTATAACCCAGCTCCCGCCGGAGCTTACAAAACTAGCAGGACCTAGCGCCGGAACTAAATAGAACTAGTCGGAACTAGTAAACCCAAAAGCCGGAGCTAGAAAAATCAACTCGGAGCGTAGCAAAAACACGCCAGAGCTATCAAAGACATGTCAGAGCTAAAGACAAAACTCACTGGAGCTGACCAAAGCTAGTCGGACCTAGCATCGAACGTAACCGGAGCTACCCAAACCAAGCCGGACCTTCCGTCGGACCTTGCTGTAGCTCAGAGCTAGAGTCGGACCTTGATAAAAAGGTGTTTTGGTGATATTTAAAACTTTTATCATCAAAGCCAAGTGTATTCACTACAAGCCAATGTATTCAGCACACATATGTCTTACAATCTCCCCCTTGATGAATGCATTGGCAACACCATTTAAAATCCTAACATTGGCTTATTCACATAAAAGTTTTGAAGGCAATTTCTCCCCCTTTGTAAATTAAAAATAAAACGAGAAGAGAAATTATCCCATATTATCTTTCCCCCTTTATTATCTCTCCTTATGCCCATATTCTCTTTCTCTTCATGCTTATCTCTCCCCCTTTGACAATGTATTCAGCAAGTCATGAGCATATAAACAAATTATCTCTCCCTCTTTAGTTGTTATGAGCATATTATAACATATACATATAAACAAAGCTCATCCAAGTCAAACTATCAAGTACCTTACATTATCACATAAATGAATACATAAAGTAGTGTAAGCCATGCTAGAGATCAAATGTAATTTTCAATTTAAGCAAGTCATGATCTCACAAACATAACTATTTCAAAACCTGAAAGCATGACACTAGTTGCTGCATTTTATTATTTTTCAAAGCATAAATTTAGATCATATGATATTTGCAAGAAATTATATGCGCATGTGTCTTATTCTAACCAACCAAGCCAAGCCTATGTCATTTGACAATCAGAAGCTTAAGGACATGGTTTTAGTCATACACAACTTCTTCCAAGTTCATATCTAAGTGCAATGACAAGCCATCTCAAAAGAAGAAGTGCAATGCATGCATATTCTCTTGATCCTTTCTCAATTTATATTTGTTCATAAAAACTCAACATGTGAGTTGATTTCTTGATTAATTCTTTATGATTAAAAGCATTTGTGAGCATGCAACAAGTTCAAAACAGCAAGAAAGTTCGACCATGACAAGATTTAGTGTAAGTAATTATTCCAATTACTAGACATGGCAAAAACTACAAAATGTATAACATGAGTAATGTAGTAAGAACTTTCAGCATGTAAAAGGAATCACAGAGTCATATATGTATGAAATACTATGCTCATATTATTTTAATTTCAGATTCACAAGTTTCAAAAACACCCCCTCAATTTAAGCCATGAGGATGCATAACCCCTATTTCACTACGAATGTAACAAAAACGAGTGAAATCCAAAGGTTTTGTAAAAATGTCAGCCAATTGTTGTTCGGTATCTACATGGTGAAGCACAATGTTTCCTTTTTCAATGTTATCTCGAAGAAAGTGATACCTAATGTCAATGTGCTTAGTTCTAAAATGTTGCACGGGGTTTTTAGCAATGCAAATGGCACTAGTGTTATCACAGAACAGTGGAAAACTATCTAGATCAACCCCATAGTCCTTAAGTGTTTGAACAATCCAAAGAATTTGTGAGCAAGCACTAGTAGCAGCTACATATTCAGATTCGGCTGTGGATTGAGCAACTGAATTTTGTTTTCTAGAGGACCAAGCAACAAGAGAATTACCAAGAAAATGACAAGCACCGGAAGTACTTTTACTATCAATCCTACAACCCCCAAAATCAGCATCCGAAAAAGCTTTCAAAGTAACAGTTGAGGAAGAAGGAAGAAAAATTCCAAATTCTTGTGTTACATGTAAGTACCTGATAATCCTTTTGACGGCTTGACAATGTGAAGCACGTGGGGAAGCTTGAAACCGTGCACAAAGACATACGCTGAATTGTATGTCTGGTCTTGATGCCGTGAGGTACAAAATTGATCTGATCATGCTTCTATATTCTTTTTGATCCACGGGTTCACCATCTTCATCAAGTTCAAGTGTTGTTGCTGTTCCCATTGGTGTCCGAAGAGGCTTGCTTTCGTCCATGTTGAAGCGCCTTAGAAGGTCTTTGGTATACTTCGTTTGATGCACAAAAGTACCCTCCTTGGTTTGCTTGATTTGCAGCCCCAAAAAGTAAGTGAGTTCACCCATCATACTCATTTCAAATTCGGAACTCATCATTGCTGAAAACTTGGACACAAGATCATGAGAAGCACAACCAAAGATAATATCATCCACATACACTTGAACGAATAATGAGTCATTGCCTTGTTTAATCACAAAAAGAGTTTTATCAACCTTGCCCATGGTAAACCCCTTTTCAAGTAAGAATGTTTTTAACCTATCATACCATGCTCTAGGGGCTTGTTTGAGACCGTATAAGGCTTTGGACAGTTTGTAAACATGACTAGGAAAGTCTGGATTTTCAAAGCCTGGTGATTGCTTGACATAAACCTCCTCATCTATGTAGCCATTAAGAAAAGCACTTTTAACATCCATTTGAAATAGCTTAAAACCTTTAGATGCTGCAAAAGCTAACAAAATTCTTATGGCTTCTAATCTAGCGACAGGAGAAAAAGTTTCATCAAAATCTAGACCTTCAACTTGAGTGAAACCTTGAGCAACCAACCTAGCCTTATTCCTAACCACAACCTCATCCTCACTTTGTTTATTTTTATATACCCATTTAGTTCCAATTAAAGTGTGACCTTGAGGTGGAGGTACAAGTTTCCAAATATTATTTCTTTCAAAATTTTCTAACTCTTCCTGCATGGCAATAATCCAAGATTCATTAGTGAGTGCGTGTGATATATCTTTGGGTTCAAAAGAAGCAACAAAAGCAGAATGAGCATAAGAGTTTGGATCGCAAAACCTGGACCATGTGACTCGTTCGTGCAAGCTTCCAATCATCTGTTGTGGGGGATGATCTTTGTAAAACCGTAGGGGAACAGATGTCTCACAAGCTTCTTCTTTTTCATGTTCATCACAAATTGATGAGCTTGTGGCTTGAGGATGATTTGAATCAGCATAGGTGATAGCCGGAGCTTGTTCAATGCCCGGAGCTGGACACGTGTCAACTTCGGAACTACCAGGCAGTATCACCGGCTCTTCTTCATCTTCGAAAATACCCTCCCCCTGAGGATATGGATCTGGTCCTGCAACACCAGAGCTAGTACCTGGACTAGATTCATCAAAAGACACTTCACAAGTCTCCACAATTTTGTTAGTGTCAAGTAAAAGCACACAGTAGCCTCTAGTATGAGATGGATAATCAAGAAACATGCCATCAATGGATCTAGGTTCAAATTTATCAAGATTACCATGTTTCTTAACAAAGCATTTGCAACCAAAGACCCTAAAGTGTGTAACACTAGGCCTATGTCCAAACCGGAGCTCATATGGTGTTTTACCTAGCTTAGCACGCAAGAAAACACGATTTGAGACATAACAAGCGGTTGCTAACGCATCAGCCCAAAATTTCCTAGGAGTTTGATAATCATTAAGCATAGTCCTAGCCATCTCAACTAAGGTTCTGTTCTTTATTTCTACAACACCATTTTGTTGAGGTACATATGGTGAAGAAAATTGATGATCTATTCTATTTTCAGCACAAAAGTGATCAAAGGATTGATTTTTAAATTCAGTTCCATTATCACTTCTAGTTGCTTTTAAAGATCCTGGGTGATCAATTCATAATCTAAGAAATAAAGTTCTAAAGTGACTAAAAGCTTCATTCTTAGATGCCATAAAGTAAACCCAAGAGTATCTAGAATAATCATCAACAATCACAAGAACATACCATTTACCTCCGAAGGATTGAACACGTGAAGGTCCTACGGTGTCAAGATGCAAAAGTTGACATGGTTCAGTTGTCATGATCATTGTGAGAGGAGTATGTGAACCTGCAACCATCTTAGCATGTCTACAAGAAGAGCACACAATTTCTTTGTGCCCTTTAAGCTTAGGCAGCCCACGTATGCGATCAAGAGCACTAACTCATGTTAGGTGATCAAATCCTACGTGACCAAGTCTACGATGCCAAAAATATAAGTCCTTTGAATCATTTGCAACTAGACACCTATGTTTAGAGGAAGACATATCAAAATCAGCTTTAAAAACTCTTCCAAACCGAGACATGTTAAAAATAAGCTCACTATTTGAACCTACAACTTTGCAGCAGTTTTTATTGAAAATAATTTCTAGATTTTCATCTAGCAATTGTGCAACAGAAAGCAAGTTGTATTTCAAATTTTTGACAAGTGCCACATCCTTCAAAGTGTAGTGATCATTTACTCTAACGGAACCCTTAGCAATTATAGGAGTTGAAGAATTATCGGCAAATGTAACATTCTCTACACGTGACACAAAAGAGAGGGAGGAGAACCAATCTTTGTTACCGGTCATGTGGCGTGAGCAACCTGAATCCACAATCCAAATGTTCTCCTTCCTCAAACGTGTAACCTACACAGAAGCAAAATACGTCGATGACTCAATACTGGGGTTAGTCAAAAGGCATTTAGGAATCCAGTACTGAGTCACGCGACGTGCAGCAGGAAAAACACGCGAAAGCTGAGACAAAACAGCAGGTTTATGAGTCAAAGTTTGAGATTTTTTATTCTTAACTACTGACCTATAAGGTGTTACTTGTGTAGCACAAAAATCAGTAGCTTCGGAGGTAAACTTTGAATGTTTTTGACTCAAAATAGCAGGTTGCACATTCGGTTCAATGTGTGCATGAAAGTTATGAGATCTAGCAACCATTCTTTCCCTTTTCTGTTGTTTAGCTAGTCTATAACAAAAATCTATGACATGACCATCTCTACCACATAAGGTACAATGAAATTTAACTTTGTATTCATGTCTAGATGAGCAAGCAATATTTTTATTTGAAACCGAATGAGACAACACTCTTGCAGATTTGAAAACCACTCCTTTTTGTTTAGGAACTGTTTGAATCAAACCACTTCCTAATGACTTTACAATTTTAGGTGGATGTGCCTTAGCATGAGCATGAGAATCAAAACCTAAACCAGTTTTATCATTGCAAGACTTGGAAGAATTTAGCAGTAAGTTTAGGTTCTTATTCCCATTACAAAACCGATCTAATGTCCTATGCATGTCATCAAGTTTATTGGACAGATCAAGGCAATTTTCACATGAATTTTTTCCTTTTAGTTTGCAATTGAAACAAAATTTAACTTCATGAGAACGTAAAGCATTGTTCAATATAGAAATTTCATTCATAGCATCATGTAGTTTCTTATCAAGATCATTACAAGTAGAACAATGCAAATGAATTGTAGAACAGCTAGCATCTTTCAAGTTTTTATCATTAAGTGCAGCAAGCTCTTTGTTCTTTTCAATTTCTAACTCAAGTTTATCAAGTGTGGAGGTGTGCGCACTTCTTAATGAGGACAATTGTTCATATATTAAATCACATGAGGAACATGCATCATCACTAGGAATCAAAGTTTTTAAACGGTTGATTTCAGATTCTAGTGATTCAATTTTAGCAGCACTATCCCTAAGATTTTTGTCCTTTTTCTTAACAATAATAGTGGCACGAGAAATGGCATCACACATTTCTTCGCAAGTAGGGCATACCTCTTCATTGTCGTTGTTGTGTTCTGCCTCCTCCATACTTGATCTTGACTTGCCCGCCATAAAGCACAAGTTTGCCAAATCATCTTCATCTTCATCACTTCCAATGTCCACGTCACTTAAACTGAACTCTTGAAGCGCGGTGATGAAATTGTTGATCATCTTGCGTCTGATGGTACCTTTCTTCTTCTTGTTGGAATTTCCAGAGGAGGTCCGGACCTTGCTTTGTTTTTCTTCCCAGGTGGTCGGACCTGAAAGGTTAGGGCATTCTGTTCGAAAGTGTCCTGTTTTACCACATTCAAAACAGCGTTGAGGTCCGGAGCTTCCTCTCCTTCTAATTCTCACATTTTGCAATGCTTTTGAGAATCTAGTAGAGATGAGTGTCAACTCCTCTTCTGGAAATTCTTCGACCTGCTCCAGGGTTAGTGAGGACAACAAAGCAAGAGTATTGCAAGATGATGATTGGCCGGAGCTAGACATATCACGTTGTGAAACAAATGCAATAAACTTATTTGGGTTCTTACGTGCTAGGATGTCAATTTCATGAGTTTTTAGTTTAGAATAGAGTACATCTAATGTAAGAGAACTCATGACAGGAGATTCACGAATAGATGTGACTTTCATCTCCCAAATTGACATATCTAATGCACTTAGCAATTGCCTAGCATTTTCAGCATCTGAAAAATTAACATTGACACTACGCAAGTTGCTGAGAATTTTATTAAAGCGAGCAAAAAGGTCATCAATAGACTCACCGGGTTGCATCTCGAAGCGCATGTATTCTTTCTTGAACATGTATTGCCTTACCTCTTTGATCGTGTTGGATCCTTCGTGGTAGTCACAAAGTGCTTTCCACACATCGTATGCAGATCGGAGGTGTGCAACACGGTCGAAGTCGCTTTGTGTTAATCCTTGTATGATCAAGTTCCGAGCCTTGTTGTTGTTGTCGACATCTCTCAGATTTGTAGTTGTAACTTGATCGTTTTATGGCACTTCGTAAGGCTTGTATACCTTCTCCCATATTGCAAAGCCTTGTGCCTGGATGAAAGCCTCCATGCGTGCCTTCCAAACCTGAAAATCAATACCAGCGAACACACAAGGTTTGGCAGAGTACTTCTCCATGATGATTAGTCAAAACACGCGCAAATCACAAAGATTAGAGCACCGTGGCTCTGATACCAATTGTAGGATCGAAGAGCACGTGAAAAGCTACCATAGGGGGGGTGAATGGTAGATTTAAAAATCTTATGCAGCAGAAACAATTAAACCCCAACACCTTCAGCAGAAAAATGATTTCTTAAATAAATCATGTGTGAGACTAATCTAAATGTGTTTCACCATGACAAAAGTGATGGATATCAGAGAGAATCAAGTCACGAAGACAACACAAAAGGAATCACTCAAATCCGTCGAGAAAAACTCAAGCTATGATCGAAAGATCAACCACAGGTCAAACTGCCCTTCCCGAGGAAAAACAGTTCTGGAACGTTGCAAAGAAACTCGTGTAGATCATAGACCACAAATCCAATGACCGTGAAATTTTGACATATGATAGATAATCAAGTTTTGAAGACAATCCAAAAATAATCACATCAATTGGATCTGTAAAACTCGAGTTATGATAAAACCATCGACGAAAGGTAGTACTGTCCAGAAACTCGACGAGTAAAACTTGTCTGGAACAAATCGGACGAACAATGCACAAAAGTTCCTTAAAACTACGAATTTTATTCAATAGAACACAAGAGGAACATCCCCAAATTCGTGCACCGCGAGCTCTTGGCTCCCTTGCTTATATAACCAGCCCTTAGGCCAACCCAATATCAACTAGGACTCCAATCCTACTCAGATCACGAATCGTAACTTTCCATAACTGCTCAAGATTTTTCTATACGCAGATAGAAGCAATCTTAAGACTTCCAAACACCTTAGGAACGTATCCCACATTCCTAAACAACTCAAATTCGTGACCCACACGAAATCCTATCATAACCAACTCAAATCTTTCCATATTTGAGTCAAACCCGACTTTGCCGCAGCCGAAGTCATCAACCGATACAATCCGATCCTTCAACCAGATCTTCCCATCCATAAACCATCTTCGGAACCATGTTGCCACATCATGCATCGCATGCATACTTGCAAACATCTTCCTTTGACGTCCAGTAACCTTCATATGCACCGCCCTGCGCGACCTCCTGATCAGCTCAACCACAATTCCTCCTGAATTTGATTGTTGGAACCTCATCTCCTCCCTGAGACTAGTCCAATGGATCCCGTCACCAGCCATGTCTTGAAATCAAGCAACACCTGCACATGAATAAACAACCAATCCATACGAGCCCAAGTCCTTGACTTGACTCAAGTTAGTCCCGAACACAACACCTTACGTGAGAGCCTCACATAAGCATGTTGCAAAGCATAGCAAAACGATATTAGCCATATCATCCAAAACGCACCAAAAACTTAGTAAAAGAATACTAAGCAAACTTTCCAACAATGTAAAACAAGTACAAAACATTGCAAATGAAAAGTAGAAGCACTGCGGTCAAGTTCCGGACCTTGCCAAAGCAACCCGAACCTTGAGCCGAAGCTAACAAAAGCTAGTAGAACCTAGCGCCAGAACTTACCAGAACTAGTATAACCAAGCTCTCGCCGGAGCTTAAAAAACTAGCAGGACCTAGCGCTGGAACTAACTACAACTAGTTGGAACTAGTAAACCCAATAGCCGGAGCTAGAAAAATCAACTCGGAGCTTAGCAAAAAAAAGCCGGAGCTATCAAAGACATGTCAGAGCTAAAGACAAAACTCACTGAAGCTGAGCAAAGCTAGTCGGACCTAGCATCAAACGTAACCGGAGCTACCCAAACCAAGCCGGACCTACCGTCGGACCTTGCTGTTGCTCAGAGCTAGAGTCGGACCTTGATAAAAAGGTGTTTTGGTGATACTTAAAACTTTTATCATCAAAGCCAAGTGTATTCACTACAAGCCAATGTATTCAGCACACATAGGTCTTACAGTTGCATTTGGACCGTAATGCAACAAAACAGAATCATTGCATTAGGATGTGTTGCCACGATACTCTGGTTTGTGGCGTTAGTATCAATGGCCACGGACCCCAATCGTAGCAATTAGGATGTGTGGCCACGATTCACTTTTTCGTTGCGTCAGGATGCTAATGCAACGAAACACAATCGTTGCATTAGGATCTGTTGCCACGAATCACTAGTTTGTGGCGTTAGGATGCTGATGCCACGGAACACAATCATTGCATTAGGATCTGTTGCCACGAATTACTAGTTCATGGCGTTACAGGATCTATCGCCATGGACCACAATCGTTGCATTAGGATCTGTTGCCATGAATTATAGGTTCGTGGCGTTACAGGATCTATCGCCACGAACCAAAATCGTTGTATTAGGATCTGTTGCCATGAATTACTAGTTCGTGGCGTTACAGCTTTTTTGCCACGGAGCACAATCATTGCATTAGGATCTATTGCCACAAATTACTGGTTCGTGGCGTTACAGATTTATTGCCACGGAACACAGTCGTTGCATTAGGATCTGTTGCCATGAATCAGCAAATAGTTGATTTGGACCGTAATGCAACAAAACAGAATCGTTGCATTAGGATGTGTTGCCACGATACTCTGGTTCGTGGCGTTACAGCTTTATTGCCACGGAACACAATCGTTGCATTAGGATTTGTTGCCACGAATTACTGGTTTGTGGCATTACAGCTTTATTGCCACGGAACACAGTCGTTGCATTAGGATCTGTTGCCACGAATCAGCAAACAGTTGCATTTGGACCGTAATGCAACAAAATAGAATCATTGCATTAGGGTGTGTTGCCACGATACTCTAGTTCGTGGCGTTAGTATCATTGGCCACGGACCCCAATCGTAGCAATTAGGATGTGTGGCCATGATTCACTTTTTTGTGGCGTCAGGATGCTAATGTAACGAAACACAATCGTTCCATTAGGATGTCTTACCACTATTCACTGGTTCATGGCGTCAGGATGCTAATGCAACAGACCACAATTGTTGCATTAGGATCTGTTGCCACAAATTACTAGTTCATGGCGTTACATGATCTATTGCCACGGAACACAATCATTGCATTAGGATGTGTTGCCACGATACTCTGGTTCATGGCGATAGTATCAATGGCCACGGACCCCAATCGTAGCAATTAGGATGTGTGGCCACGATTCACTTTTTTGTGGCGTCGGGATACTAATGCAACAAAACACAATCGTTGCATTAGGATGTCTTGCCACGATTCACTAGTTCGTGGCGTTAGGATCTATCGCCATGGGACAACAATCGTTGCATTAGGATGGAGCTTCATGAAGTTTCAAGTGAGGACACAGCTTGTATAGTCCCATTCAGTGCTTCCATGTGTGCTTCTACTTAAGTGTCATGATTTTATTGGCCCTTTCATTTACCTAACATAATGTTTGATTTAACTTCAACCAATTAGATGATGACACATAAGCGCAGAGTACGCATGGAAGCACAAACGGGAGCACTGAAGTTGCATCCCCAGATGGTTGCCACGTACGTTCACGCTCCAAATCTTACAGCCAAGGGCGCACTGCATGATTCCCGCGACTGTACCACCCTGCCCTAATGATTGCCACGTACGCGAGCGCATCGAATCTTGCAGGGCGCACGGGCACACACGAACTCCACGCCTGAACTTTGCTCAGCGATCTGAATAACTCGGCGCTCGGCGTGCACGATCGATCATCATGCGCACGAATAATATTATGAAATTATCAACTTTGATGATTCAATAATCTCAATAAAGTTTCACCCAACCTACCAACGAAAAATTGGATCGTCCGGTCCATCCAACCAAATGTTAATTTGGATGATCCAAGACATAAAGAAATCGATGATCTATCTCCAATCGAACTTCGACGTCAAACCAAACGCAATTGATGACTGAGAACTTTGTCACATGTCACTAGAGTGTACGCACAAATGACAAATACACGACTTCAACACTGGGTTTAGGGTGCATCGTGGACTAACCACATGACCCGACCAAACACTCATGTAATTACCATACACCTGCAAGAGCAACCATCTGGCCGCGTCCACCAACGCATCCCGACCCTACGAAAGGATGACAAGCAGCGGCAGGTGAACACGTTGCAGCGGCGGCGCAATGGAAAACGGTGGCAGCGGACGGTGACGTACCTGGATGTTGGCGTAGTCGACCTCGCACATCTTCCGCGAGTCGTTCACCTTCCACGGCGAGCTGAACCACACTGGCAGGAACTCCTCGGTTTCGCAGTCGAAGCATGCATGACTTGGAGAAAGGGGCCACCAACGCATCCCGACCCTGCGAAAGGATGACGAGCAGCGGTAGGTGAACACCATGCAGCGGCGGCGCAATGGAAAACAGTGGCAGCGGATGGCGATGTACCTGGATGTTGGCGTAGTCGACCTTGCACATCTTCCGCGAGTCGTTCACCTTCCAACGGAAGCCATGCAGGTGCTTCGTCCACAGCCAGAACCCCGCATCTGGCGATGTGACATTGACAAAGCAGTCGCCCTTGTTGGCCTCGGACCTTGGAATATGCAACAAATGAGGTTAAGTATCAATTAGTAAAAGACCGAAGCTTGATTAGTATAATCATCTATTTCAAAGCATAGGCGTGGTACTTGAAGTCAAATGGAACGTGAATAAAATCGTAAAACTGACTTGACGCGGCCAACTGCAATTTTCGCGTTCTCCTCGACGCAGTGCTGATCAATGATGTTCATTACTTTTTGCCTCCCGATGACTCAGTGCTGGACTAACGACGCTGATGATCCGAAACATACTCAACGATGTAAAGCATCAAGTATTAACGCATCAACAAATATGAGGGGGAGAATACCAACGTGCAGATTTAAAAGTATGTTGCGGATCATCAGCGTCGTCAGTCTAGAAGTAGGGTAGAAGCGGCGCCTGGGCCCCCGCGAACTCGAGAACGAATGAGGAGAAGGCTCATCGCCAACGGATCAAGGGGACGGAAGCTACACGATTGCTATGGGTGATGAGCCTTCCCCTCGATCCGTTCTCGAGTCAGGGGCGGGCCGGCGGTGGGGGCGCAGGGGCGGCGGGCCGGCGGCGGAGCCGGGGGCGCGACAGGCGACGTTGTGCGGCAGGGCCGCAGAAAATTTATTTCCGCCCGCCTAGGCCCAGAGCCGGGCTTGCCTTTAAGACCATCCGGAGTGGTTCACGGTAAAGTGGTGATGGGACGCGGAGCGGTTCCAATTGAATTCAAAGATGCGCATGCGGGATGCATAACCTCTGCAGTACTGCAGGTGCAGTAACAGTTACTGACATGTGGGCCCCACAGATAGTTGGACCCACATGTCAGTGACTGTTACTACACATCCAGTACCGCAGGTAATTTCAACGCATGCGCTGCGCGCGTCTAAGGCGCCTCGGTGATTGGCGCGCACGTAAGCTCGGTGCGCCCGGTCGCATCAGCCGCCTGTACAAATGGCTACGGCTTGAATGAAGGATGAAACCTTATGCGGCAAACAACAACGTATAATACTTCCACCGCCCCAACTCAACTCTATTTCTGTTTTGGTCGAACTAATTACCTTTGACAAATGATCTATATGGAATTTATTAACTTCAATAACATGTAGTACTAGATTGTATATTATGGAAATATTTTCATGGTGAATCTAAAAGTACAATTCTTGTATTGTTAAAACAGATCAAAATTGTGTAAATCTGAAAGATAGATTTGACGAAACCTAAGACCTCCCTTTGAAAAAGTTTTATACTTTACATTAGTTTTACATATGTAATATGCACATAGGATATATCACTAAATAGTTTTGCAAAAAAAAAAACACGCAGGAGAAATATGTATATCCCATATATATGCTACTACTACGTAAATTAGGGGTGGGCAAATAAACCGAGACCGAAAAACCGAAACCGATAAAATCGAGACCGGAACTGAAAAGACCAAAATATCGGGTATCGGGTACTTTTCGGGTAGCAAATATAAATAACTGAAAAATAAGTGTCGGGTTCGGACGGATGAATTCATTGTGGAGCTACATGTCATGTACTTAATTATACTAAAAATCATCATCTTTGTTGTCGTCCCTCCACAATGGAGCTACATGACCATCATTGGTATATGTATCGTCGTCATCGTCGTCTTCATTTTCTGATGCAACTCCATCTACCTCAAACCGATCACCTGACGTTGTCATTATAAGAGTGGAAGCATCGCCGCTGGCTCCCTCAATGTCATTCCTAGCCCATGCGGTCGTATCCTCATTATTGGTATCATTAGTAAGTAGATCATCATGAAATGTCTCAGCCTCCATCGTCTCAGTCACATTATTTTCACTGTCTCCAGGGGGCATGGCAAAAAGGTTCCGTGGCTTCGTTTTAACAACTGTAGCCCATTTAGGATGCTTCACACTTGGAACATAAAAAATTTGTTCTGCTTGGGTGGCTAGAATGTAAGGCTCATACTGGAATCGAAACAGAGTAGTGTCAACATCTATCATTCCGTATTGATCCTTTTTGTAGCCTCTGCTTTGGTTCTGACTGCTTCCAAAAGGCCGATCAAACCATTCACACTGAAATAACAGAACCTCTTGATTTTTTTTCAAAATCAATAGCAATGATTTTCTTGATTACTCCAAACCAATCATGATCAGTGCCCCGAACAACAATACCACTGTTTTGGGTCCGTAAATCTTTTTCCACATCTGCAGTTCGAAAGAAGAAGCCATTGATGAATAACCGACTACAAAAATGTGCCCGACGATCCGGTCCTCTAGATAATGCATACAGATAATCGGTTGCTTTTCCTTCTTTGTGTAATGTCGTAATCTGTACACATTAGTATAACAGGGGTTATCGACGACAATCCATTTTCAGAACACATATTTGTTCAATATTTCATCAAAGTGCAAACTTGCATGTACTTACTCGTTTTTGAAACCAATCATCAAACTCATCTCTATGGCATTTATCAACATCATGAGAATGAATCTTTTTCAGTTCTTCAATATGCTCACTGAAAAGAGTACAAAATTAAATTAGCCATCTACAATAAGCCATATATATAGTATACAACATCTGAGTTATACGTTATTACTTGATCCATGGAGCAGCCTCTTCAACATTAGTAATAAGATAATGCTTGATGTTATGTAGTTCCACCATAGTAAGTTGGTCCCATTTATACCCTTTTTTAGAATTATCAACTTCTGTAAATATGTTAGAATTATCAATAGAAGGTTCATTTGTAGCTGCAGCTTCATGACATTCTGGCCTATTACGCTTGGTGCTGATGTTATCCAAAAACTGACTACAAAAAGTCATACACTCTTCGGCAATATATCCCTCAGCCATAGAACCCTCCGGGTGAGCTTTGTTACGTACATACCTCTTCAATGTACCAAGGTACCTCTCAATTGGATACATCCATCTGTAAGAAATAGGTCCACCCAACCGTGCTTCTTCGGCAAGATGGGTTGGAAGATGTACCATGATATCAAAGAAAGCGGGAGGAAACAACATCTCAAGCTTACAAATTGTTTCAGGAATTTGTTTGCTCATCTTGTCCAAATCTGGTTCAGCCAATTCATTAGAACAAATTCCAGAAAAGAATGTGCTAAACTCAATTAAAGGTGCAACAACCTTTTCAGGAAATATGTTACGTATTGCAATAGGAAGGAGCTTCTAAAATATAATATGGCAGTCATGAGTTTTTAGACCCGATACCTTACATGCTTTTATGTCCACACATCTCTTGATGTTTGAGGCATAACCATCGGGCACCTTCACATTCCCCAAAAACTTGCACAAGGTGGTCTTCTCATCTTTGCCCAAAGTATACAACGCTGGTGGGAATGTGTACTTGCTCTTTATGAACTTCGGATGTTGATCTGGCCGTATACCCATATCCTTCATATCAAGATGAGCTTGTAGACTATCTTTTGTTTTACCATCCAAAACAAGCAATGTCCCCAGTATGCTATCACAAATGTTTTTCTCAATGTGCATGACATCCAAGTTATGCCTTATTAGCAAAGTCTTCCAATAAGGGAGGTCGAAAAATATACTTTTCTTCTTCCAATTATGCCATCTATTTTCCTCGGTGTGCTTTCTCTTATTATTCATTGGTCCAAAACTCACTTGATCAAAACACTCGTATTGTTGGAGTACTTCGTCACCAGAGAGTGATGTTGGAGCCTCTCTATTCTCTGCCTTGTTGTTGAAAGAACCTTTGTTTCGACGCCATCTGTGATCCTGAGGTAGGAAACGACGATGACCCATGTAACAATGCTTTCTTCCATATTTCAACCAGAAGGCGTCAGTGTTTATATGGCAGTATGGACATGCTAGCCTCCCTTTTGTGCTCCATCCACATAGCATTGCATATGCTGGAAAATCATTTATTGTCCACAATAAACAAGCTCGCATGACAAATGCCTTTTTCTTTAAACTGTCATATGTTTCAACACCATCAGACCATAATTTCAGTAGCTCATCAATCAAAGGCTGCAGATACACATCAATGTTGTTTCCAGGTGACTTTGGCCCAGGAATTATCATTGACATCACCCAATAAGACTGCTTCATACACAACCAAGGTGGTAGATTATAAGGGATTAGAATCACAGGCCATGTACTGTAAGAAACATTCATTACTCCAAAAGGATTGAAACCATCAGATGCTAGCCCAAG
Organism: Tuctoria greenei; assembly: GCA_036927565.1. Taxonomy (NCBI): domain Eukaryota; kingdom Viridiplantae; phylum Streptophyta; class Magnoliopsida; order Poales; family Poaceae; genus Tuctoria; species Tuctoria greenei. The sequence continues at coordinate 173,015,681 of JAYESD010000004.1, read as the reverse complement.
TCTTATGTTGCGAGGATAAGATGAGAAATTTGGGTGAATGCTATCAAAATGCTTCCATGCTTTCGAATCGGCAGGATGGCGTAATATTCCATCATCAGCACGACCTTCTTTGTGCCAGCGCATGTTTGATGCCGTTGATTCTCCCATATAAAACCTTTGTAGATGGGGAATAAGAGGGAAGTAACGTAGAATCTTGCGTGCTACAAGCTTCTTGGATTTTCCACAAGGTAAAGCCTCTCTTGCATCCCCAGCAGTACTATTTTTCCATCTTAATTTACCACATTTTGGGCAACTATTCAGCAGAGAATAGTCCTTCCGGAATAACACACAGTCATTGACACATGCATCGATCTTTTGGTAGTCCAGCCCAAGGTCACGAACAACCTTCTAAAGTTTATCAAGTGTATTAGGAATGCAGTGGCCCTTTGGAAGCGCAAATGAGAATAGTTCAAGTAACATCTCACAAGATACTTTGCTCATACCAGTTAAACACTTTATCTGGTAGAACCTGACAATGTAGGATAATTGGGTCAGCTGCGAAAAACCTCGATACAACTCCTTTTTGGCATCAGTTAATAAGTCATAGAATTTCTTTGCATCCCCAGTTGGCTCCTGCTGGTTTATAACATTTTCTTGATCATCAACATCTGTTGAAGTACCGCCATGATCAGTGCCTCTAAGTAGACTGGACAACATATTTTGCATAGCACCATCATCAGAAATTATCTCCTCATTATTTGCTGATTCCTCAGCAATATTTTCCTGAACTCATATTTCTCCATGGTGTATCCAACAAGTATAATCCAATAACATCCCATTTCTGAGTAGGTGTAAATGAACTCCCTTGCGTGTCTTGTGGCAAATATTACGACATCTCGTGCAAGGACAAGGCATAGTTCCTCCTTCACGAGTGCCCTGAAATGCAAAATTTAAAAATGACTTCATTCCATCCTACCACTCCCTCGTATGCCTGTCTTTTCCCATCCATGTCTTATCTTCTGACATCGCTTCCTACAATTCAATCAGCCATCAGCCTATCCGTAATAGGATAGATGTACAAGAACACATTATGTGAGCAATTGTACCTAGCTGTTGTTACTCCACGCGCTGCAGCCGGCGGATTCTCCTACAAGCGTGGCGGTCGGCGGATGCTCCTCCAAGCATGGCGGACGGCGGTTGGTCCTCCAATCTTGGCGGCCGGCAGATGCTCTTACAAGATTGGCGGTCGGCGGATGCTCCTACAAGCGTGGCGGCCAGCGAATGCTCCTCCAAGTTTGGCGGTCGGCGGATGCTCCTCCAAGCGTAGCGGCCGGCGGATGCTCCTCCAAGCGTGGCGGCTGGCGGATGCTCCTCCAAGCATGGCGGCCAGCGAATGCTCCTCCAAGCGTGGCGGCCCGCGGATGCTCCTACAAGCGTGGCGGCCAGCGGATGCTCCTACAATCGTGGTGGCCGGTGGAGCTCCTACAAGCGCGTTGCGGAGAGGGGGCCGGCGTTGCGGGTCGAAGGGTATAGTAATAAAATATTATTTTCATTTATTATTTTCCTTCTTCATTCGGCGTGACAAAAATTTCCCGCCGCGGGCAGGCAGGCAGGCAGGACGAAAAAGCTGGGTCGCTTGTTATTTGTGGGCTGAAACTGCGGTGATTCACTTTATATTCAAGCTGGGCCTTCGCGCATTCATGATGCTTGCACAGAGCCGAAGGCCTCGAAAGGTCCGGTCCTATCATCGGATTTTCGTGAGATCCTCAAGGGACGCTGCTTCCGATGTTTGGCCTCTTCATCCTCGCCTTCTTAAACCACCCCCCTATTGCTTCCAGGCTCAAGTTTCTGACTGATTCCCATCCATGCTCCCGTGTGTTGCCTAAGAAGTCCTTTGCCTCTGTTGTCGCAGCGCCATGCCTCGCAACCATGTTAGACGCGAGCAGGTACCTGCAGGCTCACCGTCCCTGCGCCCTCGTGAGGGGCAATGCACGGTGGTCAACAACCGCCTCATGACGACGGAGTTTATCCGTTTGCACCGCCAAGCAGCTGTTCTGGGACCCATAGGAGGTTGCAGCGAGGCGAAGCCCATGGATCACCCTAGCCATCCATCACCAACTTGAAATCCCGCATTGGGCTTTCACCGTGTCCACGTTTGGGGATGGTGAGTTCCTGGTGCGGTTCACCCGTGATGACTATCGGGAGATCGCCATCGAGACAGCAATCATCTCCATGTCGAATGATAACCACTACTTCCGGCCATGGATCTTTGGCGTCGGTGTGCCGATCGTCGGGTGGTTCTTCCATGTGCAGGTTGTCATCGAGAACCTCCCTCTGCATGTCTAGTCTGCGGAGGGCATCAGACAGGTTCTGGGCGACGTCTTTTTCTTTGATCACTTTGATGCTTCCACTTACCACCGGGAGCGTGCTGACCTGTGCACGGTCGTTGGGTGGATGAAAGACCCAAGCCTCCTGCCTCGGGCCAAAATGGCCACCTTCTTTGCAGGAAGTGATGGCCGAACTGGGAGTGACGGTGGGCCGCTGGCGGAACCTTTCAACCGTGTCATAGTGGTCCGGCCTGGCGGGCTCACGACGGAGCTCATCATCCACCTGGATCACTACCTTGACTATACGTCGCCAGTCCACCCCAACTCCCCGGCCTCCTCGTCATCAGGCGACTCTTCTGACGGACACTCCTCAGTGTCCTCGAACTCTTCGGGGGACACCTTCCCGCAGCCGAAGAGATTCTACTGGCGGCGTGTGGAAGTGGATGAGGCGGATAAGCAGCTCTTTTAGTATGGCTACCAAAGTGTCCTAGCTCATGTGTTACGTTTCCTATGGAAACTAAAAATCCTTTACAAATCCTATCCTTCAAAGGGAGCCTATGTTTGAGAGGATTACGACTGGATTAATTTCCGTGAAAAGATTTCCTGTTTAACATTTCAGTTGTCCTTCCTTTTTTCAAACATTTTCTTCCTCGTATTGTCTTCACTTTTTTCTTTCCAATCCTAGCTACCGGCCTGTTGCATTTTCCTTTTACTACTACTTTACAGACTGCTTTGCGGGCCCCGCTGCGGGAGATCTCCTGGCAACTCCTCCGGTTTGGGGACAAGGAGGGTTTGGCGACCAGAAAATTCGAACTAATTTTGCACAGATAGTATATCCATGAACAAGAACACCAAGTACATTTAACTTAAAAACATTACTCCCTCCGTCCCAAAATACTTGTCCCTTTCGATGGAGGGAGTATCTCCGTCCCAAAATACTTGTCGCTTTGGATGGAGGGAGTATATTACAAACACAAGAAAAGATAAACTACAACTAAAACCATGAAACGAAAAACTACAACTAAAAAGATGAAACGAAAAACTACAACTAAAAACATGAAAAGAAAACACCTAAATACTACTCTACTCAGCCTCCACCTCCTCCTCCTCGGGTGGGTCCTCGGGCTCCTGACCCTCCTCTAGCGCCTCGGGCTCCGGCAGCAGAAGTGACCCAGTCTCAAGGTCGCCGCCACGACGAGGTTGCGACGAACCGCGACGCTGAGCTCGGCCGCCATCGTCTCCCAGAGGGAGTCAAGACGAGAGGCCACGTGCGAGAGGCCAAAGATGTAGTGGCCCATGGTGTCCATTCTAGTACTTTGTGGAAGGGTACCGAGCCCAAGGCGTTCCAAGGAGTGAGATGTATCCGTAAATACATCTCGGGCCATGTTGAACAGGAGGGTATCCTTCACGCGCGGCGGCGAGGGGGCGTCTAGCCGCGACCGCTTACTGGCGGCCGGGTCCCTCGGCGGGCTCGGTGGCGCAGGGTTGCTCAAGCTCGAAAGCATTTGTTGTATACTGGCTGCGGCTAGGTTTTGTGGAGAGAAGAGAGGATGTTGGAATGGTTGTGCAGAAAAGACGATGGCGCGGGTGACCATCTTATACTCCCTCCGTCCCAAGTGAACTCTATTTTTAGGATTCAAACCGCACATTAGTCAACACATAAAATTACCCTAACACCCTTCATAAATACATATCCTCCCACTTTCCATTCAATGCCAGCAAGTTGCTACGGCAACAAAGGATAGTAGCTGAAAATGTGCAGAGCACACAGCTGACATGACCATACAGTGAAAGTAAAGTTGAGCCGGGACAAAAAAAATTGGCTGGAAATAACTGCCCACACAACACCATCCCTCTTCTCCGCGCGTACTAAAAATCACCGGGCGTCTCATCGTCCTCTCCACGCGTACTAATAAAGAGTAGTAAGACGACACACCATCCTCTACTCCGCCACACACACCATCCTCTTCTCCGCGTGTACTGTTCCTCTCTGTCGCGCGCGCCCTCATTGGTTCCCTTCGAAGCCCATGGAGTTCCCCTTGTCATACGATATTGTGGTCCTGATTGCGGGGTGGGTCGCTGCAACCTCCACCCAGCCCATGGACGACCTCTCCAGTCTGTGCGCCACCTGCAAGGCCATGCACGCGGTGTGCCATGATCCCGCCGTGGGCAGGCGCGTGGCGCTGGAGCGGGAGAGCAGCTGGGAGTGGTTCCAACAGCACGGGAACGGGATCTACGATGCCCTCGTGGAGCGCCTGGCCAACATGGGCAACCCTCATGCATGCTACGTCACCGGGTTCGACCTCGTCTTCAACTACGGCCACGCGCAGATGTAGCGGGGCACCAAGTTCCTTGCCTGGGCGGCCGCGAATGGCCACAAGGTGGCGGCCTACGTCCTCGCCATGCTACGCTACAGCGCCGACCACAGGGACCGCTACGCCCTCGAGTATATCCGGCAGGTCAAAGGCGAGGCCCACATCGGCAACAACGCGGCTGGGTCCGTCGCGATGAAGAGGACCAACACGGAGTGCTGCCTGTGTCGGAATCAAATCATGCAGAGGGTCGACGTTTTCGTGAGCTGGAGGTTACTGCGTAGGCCTCCTCCGGGACCGCGGCCGGTGGCGCTGCCCGACATTGACGATTATGTTTGCCGCTGCGCAACAGGGGGGAACCAGGGGCCTGCCCGCTGCGGCCGGCGAGGGTGGTACGAGTGGACCGTCTTCTGTACTAAGAACTGTAGGATTGAGCGCGAGTATGACCTGTTCTGCCATAACGTGTTGTACTCTATGGGTTATATTCCCTCCATTCCCTTTTGGATGCGCTACCCCTAGATCTCCCAACGCCAATGAAAAGTGAACAAAGGGAGTACTGTATATAAAATAGACTTGTATAAGGCATGTTGATGTGTTTCTCCTATATATGCATGCTCGTCTCTAATGAATGTTGCACTTGTTGTGTTTCCCCTATGCACGCTCGTCTTTTGTTTAGCCCCGTTTGCATCAAAGGAAACTCACGGGGCAGTTTAAAGGAATGGATTCCTCCGGAAATGACACATGTGCTTTAAAAAATCTAGGTTCTATAAATTTTGGCTTCACTAATTATAAAGTTGTATAAATTGCTACTTCTATACAGGTTCGTAATTAAGTACTACTAGATATAAACACGGAGATATAAACAAGGATTTTAAAATAAAGCATACGCATAAAACCTCTTCAACCAGCAACACAGTGATATAAACAAGGATTAAATACTAGATATAAACATCGACGGAACCAAACAATAGTGTTCAACGTACCATTCCAGGCAACAAACTAATTAATTTGACAATACTAGCTCTTACGTAATCAAAAAACACAAAATAATCTAATCGGCACATCTAGTCCGCACCACATCCCTTCAAGCAGCACCTTCAGTCCGTCAGCTAGCTCCATGCATCATCCTGCACCACCACCTTGCTTGGGTCTACCTCCATGCATCCTGCATCACGACAACCTTGCTTGGTCCACCGTCATTGTTTTCAGCAGCGATTAGTTTATGGCATCATCTAATCTGGAGTAATTTTTCTAGATCATTTGGGGCCAAAAAAATAGTTAACACGCTATATATGGGGAGAAAGATTAGGATATTATATGCTACCTGCGCCGTGGACAACGTATCCGACGCTTCATTATTCTGGTCGCCAGGATCATTCTGCCCCAAGTCATCTGGGGCAGCACGCGGAGGACCTTGATCATCAGGATAAGGACCAGGCAAGACTGGTCCGTGGTAAGGGTGGGGGTTTCCATTGAAAGGCGGAGGGTCCTCCTCATCACCCGGAAGGTGGTCCACAAAATCAATACCTAGGACGTAAACTGGTACAGTCCAGGAACGTCCTTCCCCACCGACTTCGTTGCCTTTCCTGAGAACAAGGCTTTGAGGGATGTCAAGTGGATTATCCACCATCACCAGCAGAATGACCCTAGTCGGGTTTGGATCATTTTCATCCCAATGAAGCAACTGGCCAAAATTGGAGCAGGTTTGTTCAATAAACCTTCGCTCCATTAGATCCAGAGGATAACCAAGTAGCAAAATCCAACACCTTCTAGTAAACTGAGCACGACGCATATTAAGACTTGCCTCATCATGTTTTTCAAATCTGAACTCCCGATTCCCGACCACGTGGGGATTTTCTAGGACCAAAGCATCTCTCTCCAGTTTATTTCTTAACTTGTAATACATGCCAATCCCATGGGGATGTGCACCGTAAGTAACTACGTGCATTCTTGCCTGATCTTGGATGTACACTGCTATCTGGTCCATAAATTCAGTATGCTGGGCAGGAGTTAGTACCTTATTTGTGACAGCAATCGCATATTCCTCATTTTTCTTCGCGATTTCGCCAGATATGTGGCACATGCTTCTGGTCCTTCTCAGAGGACCGCCATCTTCTAGGATCATCAGCCGCGGACAAAACCGACGGGGGTCGATGGAGAAGTTTGCCATTAATGAGCGACGAGCGGCGAAGAAACAAATCTGCCCGAGAGAAACAAAGGGTGTACTACTAGTATTTGGATGTTGCGGTTTCTTGGGAGTCTTCATAGTACTCCTATATTATAAAGCAAAACAACATGGAACCTCCACACATCCCCTGCAGTACTGCAGGTGCAGTAGCAGGGGCTGACATGTGGGTCCTATGGACATTGTAATGATGACACCGCGTATAGGGGTAACTTCCGGCATGTTCCAGTCCGTGCAATAATAACATCGCAAGTCTCGCGACTGTTCAGATTTTTTGCAGGAAAACAACATGACAAAACGCGAAAAGAAAAAATATCAAAAAAAACAAGAGAAACACAACATCATGACTGTAGATGTTTTTCGATTCACGCACGAAGTGGGTTAAAGGTTAAAACTTGGCATCGTTAAAGGAGATGTTTTTCGATAAAAGGAGAATTTTTCGATAATACATCAGACACATTGTTCATGAACATAAAAGACATATTACATTAACATACTACCAACACATATATTTCAAACAAGAGTAAAGAAAACATGGACGAAAAACACGTAGAAACAAGAACAAAACTACTCCTAATCCTATTCTACTCGGAGGCCTCGTCCACCTCCGCCGCCGCGCGCGCTGGGGCCGACGCATCCTCCGACGGCTCTACCTCCGCCTCTGACGGCAGCGGTGACTCCTCTTCCGTCTCCACACCGAGCTTACAGGCGACGCTGTGCAGAATCTTCCAGCGGCCCTGTACCCCAGCAACCTCCGCGATCGTCTCGTGGAGGGCGTCGAGACGAGCGGCCACAAAGCTTAACCCGAACAAGTAGTAGCCGGCGGAGTCCATGCTGGGGAGCTGGGGAAGCCTCCCAAGACGCAAACGGCGATAGATGAGAGATGTATTGTTAAATACATCCCGCAACATTGTGTCCAGCGCTCTTGCATGTTCGACGGCGGAGGACATGTCGTCTTCGACATCTTTAATTCAGCGCGTTAATTCGTCGATGCGGGCGGTAAAGAGGTGAATAGTCTCCTGTAACCAGTCGGGCTGAGGAGATGCCGACGACGATGGAAACGGAGAAGGAGGTTCGGAGGACGTCGATGCCCTAGAGCACTTCGGCGTGGGGCTACACATTTGTGTGGCGACGGAGGTGCAGAGAAAGAGCGAGAGGTGGTCGACGGTGGCGGGGGGAGAAGTTTGGAGGCTAGGATCTAAGGAGCGATGCGGCGGAGAAGCAAGAGAACAGTGAGCCTTTATAGCGGGTCGTCGTCTAATAGCGGGCGTGTGGTGAGGGGTCCCCGTCTCCAGGCGTCGGTTTTTCACAGGCGGTTTTTAACTTTATCTCAGGCGGGTTTTAATAACCAACCGCCTGATAAGATATTTAATCAAGAATATTAATCAAGAAGAAGTAAATATCTTCACAGGCGGTTGGTACTTAATAACCGATATTACTTACTTCTTCACAGACGGGTATTACTTACCAACCGGCTGAGATAATGCCCGATACTGTTCTTCAGTTTCCTTATCCCTTGCTTCTTTTTTATTTAGATTCCAATAAATACTCAAACATGTTTAGATTATGCAAATTGTGTCCAAATTCAATGATTCTTTCTTCTACATTTGTATAAAATTAACATCTACCACCTGAAGAAAATATTTTAAAACTTGTATAGCTGACATTGTAATATTTTGGTAAATATCAAATTAATTTCTACTCACATATTATTCACATTTGTGTATCTCATAAAAAAAAGATCCTTCACTCAAATTTGTTTGTATGAACATATTTGTATCATTTATACATGTATGAATTTTGTTAAATTTTTTTAAAAGCATTCCAACATGTCAAACTTCAAATTATCCATCATTTTAACTAAATGGTCATATACATATGAGGCATTCATCAAATTATGAACACACATTGATTCAAAAAAAATTTAAAAAATCTGAAAAAATTCATAGAGCTTGGTATGATGAGTAAAAATGTCCACTGAAAAAATAAATGAAAAAGGCATTATATTCATAAAGATAGAAAAATGAAAAATAGCATTTGTTGTATGCTTTTTATGTTCTTACCAATTTCAAAAGATTTATGAAGTGAAATTTAATGGTAACCTTTACTTATCAATAATATTAAAAGAAAGTGGAATTTTGCCTTTTTAAAGGACCAACATTTAATCAAGAATATTAATTAAGAAGAAGTAAATATCATCACAGGCGGTTGGTACTTAATAACCGCCTGAGAAGATGTTTATCTCAGGCGGGTATTATTTACCAACCGCCTGAGATAATCTTCTTCTCTGACGAGTTTGAATTACCAAACGCTTGAGATAATTACCTTATGATACCCGAGTCTAAGGAACACGATGAACACACTACACATTCATTCATTCACACAGTTGAAGAACACACAAGATACTCATTTATTAACAATATTCAAGCACACATCTCATAAAAGAACACATAAGATACACAATATTTACACAAGAACACACAAGATACACAAGTAATATTCAATCACATAGATGAACAAAGATAGATTTCATTCATTAACAATATTTACAAAATAGAAGCAACTAAAAACAACAAAGAAAAACTAATTAAATCCTACTCCTACTCCTACTCCTCTTCCTCCTCCTCCTCCTCCTCCTCCTCCTCCGGTGGCGACTCTGGCGCCGGTGCAATAGGAGACAAGGCCGGTTGCACCGGCTGCACCGGCTGTGCAACCCCGAGGTTGCTAGTTGTCGCCTCCACCAGCGTTCTACGGCCCTCGGGGCCAAGAACAAGGGCCAACGTTGTGAACAGAATGTTGAGATGATCAGCCACCCCCGTGAGGGCGTAGAGGTAGTGGCGGATGGTACCCATTCCAGGATACTCTGGAAGGGTACCCAGCCCAAGGCCCTCATGGCGCGAGACGTATTGTTGTACGCCTCTTGCGCCATGAGGAGGCGCTGCTGGGTGTTGATCCTCTCGAGGGAGATGCAACATGGTTTCTTGCAAGGTGGCTCCCTCGGAGGGCTTGGCGGCGGAAGGTCGGCCATAGTGTTGTTGGGTCGTCGGAGCGGAGGAAGACGAAGCAAAGAAGAGGATTCAAAGTGAGCTACGCGCTTGTGGAGAACTAACGGGTGATAGCGCGTCTTTAAGGCCGCGCGGAGTGGAAGATGGAGAAGTTGGTTTGCCGTGCATTGAAAGGTCGCGCCTTGGGGAAAAGAAAGGTCACACACGGTTGTCGACACGTCTTCATAGACGGTTGGTGAGGGGTCTTTATGTAGGTGTTCATCAAATTATGAACACACATTGATTCAAAAAAATATCAATGTAGTAAATATCTTCTCAGTTGGTTGGTAAGTAAAACCCGCCTGAGGTAACCGTCTTCTCAGGTGGTCGGTACTTAAAATCCGTCTAAGAAAAATGGAGTTTATATATACCCCTCGGCAGCGTAGGAAAAACCTAACCCGCGCGAAACACTGCCCTCGTCACTTCCAGGTACGCCGCCGAGCTTCGCCGTCGCCACCGAGCTTCGCCCTCGTCACTTCCAGGTACACCCTCATCGCTAAAAAAGAGTGTCTCTTCTCGCCTGCAGCTACCTCGCCTCGCCTCACCTCACCATCCAAATCCAAGTGCCACACTTTGCGATTCTTGATACTAGAAAAAGGCTGGAGGATTTGCTTTTTGTCCCTTGCTTGATCAGTTATAGGTCCGGAGCGAGGCGCCGCCTAGTAAACCTCAAGAACGTGGTCGCCACTCTGAACGAAGCTAGCCTATTTAGAATAAGAAGATAAATTGCCATTGCTGGTGAGCAACTTTAACATGCTTGTCACCATCGCAATTTATAGGAACCTTTTTGTTAGTCGCCTTAAACCCTAGAATGCCTTATCAAATCCTAGAATGCTTCCATCTTTTTCTTCATGCAACACTTCATGTAGAGTTAATATGCCATTTATTAGAATTTTTGTCTTATTTGTTCTAGCATGGAAAGCAAGAAGACTGGTCCTGGTAGTAACAATAAAGAAGACAATATGGAGTTTAATGACTCCAGCAGTTCAGGCTGCTATCACAGTCCATCGGATCCTTTTCCGAATATAAAAATTAAAAAGACTTCAGTGGATCTAGACCCGGAATATGATCCTGCCGACAAGGTATGGATCACGAATCTTAACTTCAGCAGTTCAAGTTAATGTTGGTTGTCAAGTATACGAAGTCTTATAATTTTTTTCTACCTAGATTAATCACGAAGACAATGAGGTGACATCGGCTCCTAAAACCGCAGAAGGTTCTCCAATGGATGAATCCTCAACTTCACTCAAGCGGAAATGAGGGCAACAAGGTCCGAATAAGGGTCCATTGGACCGCATCATGTACATAACAAGGGTCGGTCCAGGTGGGCTTCCCCAAGAACCACTGGATTCAGTTACCAAGTACCATAATGCATGCGGTTTTCTTGTTAGGGAGGTTGTGCCGATCACAACCGAGAATTGGAGGAAATTACCCGAGCGGACCAAGAATGAGTTGTGGGAAAGGATAAAGAAATAATTCAAGTTCCTGAAAGGCACAGAAGAAGCTATAAAGAAAACAACATTGGTCTCTTGCGGCAAGAAGCTTCGATGCTGGAAGAGTGAAATGAATGCTTATGTTAAGGCCGATAAGGTCCCTAGCCCGAGGAAGATGGGAAAAATCACACAAGCTCAATGGCAAGAGTTTGTTCGTCAAAAGAGCACACCTGATGCTAAACCTCTAAGTGCAACTAGGTCAGAGCTTGCAAAAAAGAACAAATACCATCATCGCTTGGGGTCTGCCGGATATGCCCCCAAAGTCCTGAAATTGAATAAGATATTAGACAAAATTACTAGTAAGGGCAATCCTCACCCATTAGAAGGGTGCGATGAGCGAACTAAATGATGGGTCTTTGCTTGGTCAGGTTTGACCAGCGAGGGCAAACTTGAAAAGCCCGACTCTCTGAATGAAGTAGAGGATAAAATGAAAGAAGTAATTGAAAAGCAATAGAAGGGTCTCTTCAAGCCGAAGAGGGAGAATGACCAACTTACTGCTATCTTAGGAAACCCTGAACACAGCGGATGGGTTCGAGTGGTCTCTTCTCAAATGTATTGGCTAGATGGTTTCTCTAAAGATAAAGACACATATAGAAGACGTGAGAAGTTTAAGAAAACACTTGATGAAACGACTGCTCAAAAGGTCAAAGAAAATATGCAAGAAATAATGGAACAACTTAGACAATCAGGACAATTAGTGGCACCGAGTACAGTGATGGTTCCGGTGCAAAAGGAGCAATTAGTATCTCCAACTGCCTACCCTAGCAGCGTTGGTTCCGTGCCAGGCTTAGGGTAAACCCATAAGTTCCCTGTCGATGATATTGCTAACGACAAATCTTGTTGTCTTCTTGTCCCGATAGGCAGAGCAGGGAACAAAACCAAACAGTTGCCACTGCTATGGCAAAGCCTGATCGTGACTTCAACGGGAATCCACTTCTGTTGTATTATGTTGTGGTGCAAGTTCTTCAGATCATTGATAATGATTATGAAGATTATGAAATAGACCACGTCACACCTGAGAGGATCGCGACTCTGGGGCAGGCTGTCAACCAATTAATCCTTTGGCACCGACGTGATATCGTGTTGGACGATGAGCCAATTTCTAGCCCCGTCACATCTCCAAATACTGCAACCCCATCTTCTAAGGCAAAAGTGCATGAAGATCCACTCCCAGTCCAGGAAGATTCACTCCCCCTATGTCTCAGCAAGGATGATATCCAAGAGCAACAAGTTGGACAACAGCTTCAAGCAGTACCAGAGCAAGCTGTTGCTAGTAAAGAGCAACCAGTTGAGCAACAGCTTGAAGTAGTACTAGAGCCAACTGCTGGGAGAAAAGAGCAATCAGTTGAACAACAGGTTCAACAACAAGCCAGTGTCCAACTTCCGATAACTACTCCTCGATCATCAGTGCCTATCAAAGTTACCTCATACGAAAATAAGAAACCTTCATCAGAAGTGTCAAAATATTTGGAAACTATGAAGGAAAATATTATAAAATCGAGTGCATCTCGTTCTTCTCATGAGCCATCATTAGGAGATATCGAGGAGTGGGAAGAAGACGGTGTCATGTATAATTGTCGGACAACTTTAGTTAAACTAGGAGTTCCAATATACAAGCTTGAGGATGTTCCTCCTGAATTTGAGAATGGGAAGTCGTTCATGACATCTGTACAACTTAGCAAACAACCCGTCCAGCTCAGAAGAATGCATGAGTGGTACATCCTTGCCAGCACAAAATATGGTCTTAATTGCTTCACATTTCGTATTCCAAAAGAAGCATTCTGGAGCACTGGAGTGGATAGACGAGTCATTTTATTTGAAGAGCTGCGTGCCCTTATACATCGGGGCATGCTCGAAATTAACCCGCTGCTCATCTGGTGCTTGTAAGTGCTCTAATATTTTGTGTTTGCTTTTCTTACTACAGGCATTCAAATTTCATAAGATTATAACAATTCTGGACTTCTTCAATAGGATGCAATACATGGATAATGAAAAGTTGGAGCGCAAGACAGGTATCCTTGACCCTACTAGGATTGCAAAGGTGCTATTCGACATCCAGGCGGATCGAGACCCAGCACAGTTCAAACACATAAAAAAATTTTAAAAAAGCAGTCGCAAAACTTAAGAAGGATAAAAGGACAGAAGTTGCAGCTTACATAGGACATGCGATGTTTAACTTTGTCAGAGACGGCAAGGACCTCGTAAAGGCTCCGTACCACTTTGAGTAAGTTTGACACATGACATTGAAATAGCAATTATTGTTAATTGTTAACATGTGTGTTTGTATGTTTGCAGTAATCACTACATAATGATCTTCATCAAGCCAATGTAGGGAATGGCAACAGTCTTGGACTCGGCTGATTTCTCACCAGATCGTTACAAAGATTTCCTTTCCATTTTGAAATTGTACATTTATTCAATAATTTTAATTTACACACATTTAGAATGTATTGACAAGTTTTATATGATATTTCTTGTATTACAGCGCTTGGCGGTTTTACGCGGAATGGCTTGGCGGTGAGAGACCTTCCAATACGAATGCATTGGACATTAAAACGTATTATGCTTGTCCAATGCAGCCTGCTGGGAGTGTCTTATGCGGGTATTATGTATGCGAGCATCTTCGGACCGCCGACGTATATAGAGTGAATAGTGAGGATGTAAGTTATCCTTAATGTCGATACCTTATTTTCTTACTTTTGTGTTTCATTTTCATTGTAACTAGCATAGTTTAATACTTATATTCTCTATTGTTCAATATTACCAGAAACATTATTTTCATATTTTGATTCCAACTTAAAAATTCAATTGCTCATAGTACAACTGCTCCAAAAATACCAAATAAATTCCTGTATACTCTCACTTTGATCTATACTTTGAGATTGTTCAAACCAATACATTCTAAACCTTGTTATGTGTTATATTGCAGCACACGAAGAATCTGAACGAAGAATGGACGGTTTGTAGAAGTATTCCTAGTGGAGGAGCCGACAGGATTGCTGTTGAACTCTGTCAATTCATTCGTCACGAAATTTTGCACAAAAGAAGGGAGTTCTTCGATGAGGATGGTGCGGCAGCTAATGTGCCATAACTTTGCAACTATGCCTATAGAAACAGTTTTTAGTGAAAACTTGTAAACTTTGAGATGAATTGTATCTGTAACTTGTACATATGTATATTGTTTTAGTGAAATTGACTTTTGTGATGATAATATTGTTGACTTTTGTTTTGTAATGATATTATTGATTTTTGTTCTGTGATTATATTGAATTGACCTGGAAATTAGAAATAACAGCAGTAGTACTGCATAGATTATACCTTATCACAGGCGGTTATTAACCAACAGCTAGGCATGTCTGTGAAAAACAATTATCACAGACGGCTAGATACAAGTAAAGAACCATCTGTGATAACCTAATTATTTCAGGCGGTTACTATTATGGTAGAAACCGGCTGCGGTAAAAGGTCTTCACAGGCGGCTTGATGTAGGTAAACATCCGTCTATGATAACACCATTATCACGGGCGGTTAGTTATGATGCAAGACCCGCCTCTGATAAGACAATTATCACAGGCGGATATATATGCTGCACGGTCCCAACGGCTCGACGCGTCCCATCGGCATAAGAGAAAATTAATATGTTAAGCCACACGTTCGACTATCCGAGCATTAATGCTTTGTCGTGATCATTTATGATGGTCGGACATGCATGCATGCTTTTGAAAGAGAGCCAGCGAGGTCTCCATCATGTTTCATGCATGATTGATCACTTGTTGATGAGGATTTGTGATGTTAATTTTCTTGTTTCATGATGACATTTCTCTTGTTTTGTAATGTTCTATGTTACTGAGCTCAATGTTGTTCGTCTATTCCATACGTTATTTTCTTCTCTGTCCGTTGTCTAATGAACTACGTACCCCGTCTTTGTGTTCTATGTGTAACATGCATGTGCAAGACCTCGATCCACGATCATGTTAAATTGATGGTGTTATACAAGTGTTTTCTCTTTTTGTTGAAAAAACGATCATCATGTTTATTATTTGTATACTATTAATATAAATTAGTAAAATAAAGAATTAATATATAAATAAATATTATCATATGAGATATCAACATGGATGGTCCAATCCAACCTACGAAACAAAAACTTTTTGGTCGTTCTACATCCAATGAAACATCAACTAGCATGGATCGAGATCCAGTATACAAAAACATGGATGATCCTATCGAATCCAACTTTGACAACAAAAAAACACACGTACGCGACGGTCATTCATTAACAGAGAATACAAATATATAGAACCGATAGTTCATTAAATAACAGGCAGAAAACAAAATAACAGATGGAAGAAAGGAACAATGACATTGAGTTCATTAACATAAAACAATAGTACTACAAAACAAGAAAAACAACATCACGAAACAAGAAAACCAACATCACAGAACCTTTCTTCCTCCTCGCGCTGAGGGCGCGCGCGTGGCGCCACCGTGGTGGGGCTCGCCGGAGATCTCGCCGCTGGCCTTTCCAGTGCGCCAAGTAACTGACGCGCCGCACAAGGTCTGCTGAGAAGTTAAGAAGCTGTGGTGCAGGGACGCGTGCGCGACGTTCCACATGGATACAAGAGAGACGGAAGGATCTCTGAAGATCGTCTTCCACAGTGGTTTAATTGCGCCGCACGAGGTCTGCAAAGAGTTCAATGTGCGGGAAACGAACCGCTCCCTCGTCTACTCCGCACAGACCATATATAAGGCGCGTCGTTGGTTATGTACAAGCACATAAATTTTGCACTCCTTTCTTCTTCTTCCATCATTCCACCTCCTAGCCTGGCGCCGACGAACCACCACAGCCATGGCCAACCTTCCGCCTCCTAGCCCGCCGAGGCAGCCACCCTGCAAGCGGATATGCTGCAGCTCCCCCAAGAGGGTGAATGACGACCGGCGCCTCATTATGGCGCGAGAGACGTACAACAGTACGTCTCGGGCCTTGGACGCCTTGGGTCTTGGTACCCTTCCCGAGTTTCTGGGAATGGATACCACCGACCGCTACCTCTACGCCCTCACGGGTGTGGCCGATCGCCTGGACATCTTGTTCGGGACGATGGCCCAGGAGCTTGGCGCCGAGGGCCGTAGTGCCCTGGTGGCGGCGACGGAGAGGAACTTCCGTCACGGCGGGGTTCCACCGCCGGTGCAGCTGGAGCCACCGGTGCAACCGGAGAAGCCGGCCCACTCTCTTGCTGCATCGTCGCCGGAGGAGGAGGAGGAGGAGGAGGAGGAGGAGGAGGAGGAGGAGGACAACGACGACGATGACGACGACAACAACAATGATGATGACGACGACGATGACGACAGCAACGACGACGGCGACCACCACCACCACGACGATGATGACAACGACGACAAGGAGGAGGAGGAGGACCACTTGTTGTGGTTTGAGAAGTTGGGGGAGAGGGCGGAGGAGGCGAGGCCGGTAGAGTAGTTTTTAGGAGTTCTTGTACATATTTCTTTTGTAGTTTTAGGAGTTCTTGTACATGTTTAGCTTCAATTCTGTTCTTGTACATATTTCTTGTGTTTTGTAATATATATATGTGTTCATTCGTGTCAATGAATACTGGTGTGTTAGAATTTCTAGATTTCAATCAAGTGAATGTGCTCTAAGTTTAGTGATGCGTTAATCTGTCACAAGTGAACCGAGCAAATTGGACAAAAACAAAAGATGTTAGGGTTTGAAGCTCGTCTCGATTTGTAATTGCAAAGTTAAAGGAGACAAACAATGATTTTAAGCGCGTCTCGCATCACTTTGTGATCGATGGACATCCGATTTGTCGCCCATCGTTGTCTCCTATTTGGGTTTCTTACGTAGTGTAATTGGTTGATCATGTTTGTGGTTCGTGCATGTTAGACATAGCTAGAATTAATTAAAACACCTCGGTCATGTTTAACAACACTAACATGCATGCATATATATATACCTCAAACAGTACATGACGATCTTTCAACAAAAAGAGAAAACACACGTATAACATCATGAAACATGACCGTGGATCGAGGTCGCACATGCATGTTGAACATAGAACAGAAATAGTATTAGACAACAGACAGAGAAGAAAAGAACATATGGAACAGGTGCGAACGATTAGTCCCACCCCGGAAAGTTGAGGTCGGTGCACCGACTTTATAAGGCATGGCACACAGTTGCAGTTAAAAATCCGAATGGAAGTAATGCATGCGGGACTAGGCCCATGTTCGCTGCAAGGCGTCCGCTGGCACGGGCGCGCGGTCACGAAGTTGGCTTAGGCGTGTACGGACGGATTTTTTTATATAACGAAAAAATTGTTTTCCCCGCGTGTAAATTTACTCCTAATGGGACGCGTTGAGCCGTTGGGACCGAGAGGATGCAAACCGAGGTTTTGAGGAAACCGGGGCCACCGACCGGTTCATAATTAAGCGCGGTTTCCTCTAGCGTCCGATTAGCTCGACATGCCCGCTTAGACGACGACCCGCTATAAAGGCTCACCGTCCTCTTGCTTCTCCGCCGCACCACTCCTTAGATCCTAGCCTCTACACTTCTCCCCCGCCACCGTCGACCACCTCTCGCTCTTTCTCTGCACCTCCCTCGCCACACAAATGGGTAGCCCCGCTCTGAAGCGCTCTAGGCCATCGACATCCTCCGAACCTCCTTCTCCATTTCCATTGCCGTCGGCAATGCCGGTGGAACTGATGGTGGCGCCCGCATCTCCGACCGCGGCGCCTGCACTTCCTCATCCCGGTTGGGTTGAGCAGACTCTCAGACTCCTCATCGACCGCATTGATGAACTCGATCGGCGCCTTAAGGTGGCCACCGACACCAAGTCCGCCACCGCTCATAGCGCACTAGCGCTCAACACAGTGGAGCGGAAGGTCTTTTCCAACACAGATTGCTCGTGTCGCCGTCTGGGTCTTGGGACCCTTCCCCTCCACACGAGCATGGACACCACAGGACACTACTACTACGGGTTGATGACTTTGGCCGGTCGTCTCAACGCCCTCCACGAGACGATCGCGGAGGTTGCTGGGATAGAGGGCCTCCTGAAGATTAAGCATCGCATTGCCAGGAAGCTTCGGACTATGACGGAGGTTGAGGAGTATGAGGCGGCTTGGGCAGCGGCGGCAGCAGAGGAGGTGGAGCAGGACGCGTCTCTTGAGGCGGAGGTGGACGCGGATATGGAGGCGGCGGCAGCGGCCGAGGAGGAGCAGGAGGAGGCGGCAGCGGCGGCGGAGGTGGAGGCAGAGGCGGCATCAATGACGACAGCGGCAGCGGAGGAGGAGGAAGAGGCGGCACTGGCGGCAGAGGCGGCAGCGGCAGAGGAGGAGGACGTGGTTTTCTCCCAGTAGAGTAGTATTAGGAGTAGTTTATCTATTTTGTGATCTTTGAGTAGATTTGTATTAGGTGTAGTTTATCTTGTTCTTGTTGTCTACTACGTGTTTTCCTATTACTTGTTTGTTAATGAAATATGTCTTTATGTTCATGAACAATATGTTCTATATATGCAGTATCGAAAAACTTCTTTTATCGAAAACATCTCCTATATGTTTGTAACTTGGGACCATCTATATTTCTTGTGGCTGAATGAATGAAATCCGGTAAACATTATCCTTACAAGTAATAGAACTAACAACAGACATGATGCATAATTAACTTGATTAGGAAATTACGTCATCTAAATTGCTAACTAGTCCATCGCCTGATGCAACAGGTGCATGAAAAGTACTTTATCCGTTGTAACTAATATCCGATGACATTGTTGATATATATATTGTATGTACCTGTGATACTCGTATCACAGGCGGCTTTGGATCGATGGCCTGAAGATTAGACATCACAGGGGAAAATGTTTTTTTGTAGTTGTAGTATATACTTTGTATATGTTATCATTTCATTGCGATGAATGTTATATATAAAATGCTGATTGTTTACCTTTTACTAGACCGTGGATTTGCCGTCCTTCTTTCGTGGACTTGGGTGTTCTGTATTTGCATGTCGTTTGTATTAGCACAATGATACATTTGGCGATTCATATTTTTGTTCGTATTTTTTTTGGAATGTCCCACTACCACATGACTGCTTTTACATCTCCATGAAAACAAAGATGAACGGCAGGTAGCGGTCCCTCGAAAATTTTTTTGTTCTTCTTGGCGCGCACAATTGAGATTTTCACAATTGAAACTTCACTCTGTGCACCCAAAATTCCAGTCCTGCCTATTTGTAGCTAGCCACGACGAATATAAATGTGCATCTCCCTCTAATCCCGCAGCGACTTCCGTTCCCAGCACACATGTTCTCCTCTTAGTGTTGTGTTCCAAACTTGCATTCCTAAGAAATTCCCGTGTGAGTGGTGGTGGTGACTGTGGGTACAACGTCGAGCGACCAAGTTTGACGGGCTCTACCGAACCTCTTCGTCGCCGACCCCGCCCTGCGACATCCCAGACTCCAGTTTTGTGCTACGTAAGTTCTACACGATCCATGCCGTCTTTTTATAGAGCTATTCCCTCCTTATCGCTTTAGTTGTCGTCCCAACAGCTGCAGCCAGTTCATTCCTAGTTGTCGTCCCAACTCCTTATATGCTCTTATGTTTCATGAATGTCTAGTATAAAATCTGATTAATGGTGCAATCATGCAATCAACTATCCTCAATCGTTAGATCTGCATCCTACAGTCGATTCATCTTTTTATTTTACCCTAGCATCTGATTGCATTCTACTTTTTTCCATATATAAAATACACTACACCTCTGCCCCGAAATAAATGTCGCTCCGACAGTTTATGGTAGTGTATTTCTAGTACATTTCCATGTCAGGAAAGATAACTATTAAAAACCACATGTACTATGTAATTTCTTGATTTAGAAGTAAATGATGTCAGGGTTATCTTATCAACCACTCCCAATGTTGTACTCTCATTCCTGTGTTCCAAACTTGTATTCCTAAGATTTTTAGTTCCTACGGTTTATACACGTTTTTCTTGTTTTTCTTTCTCGGATTGTACGGTTTTTTTCCTACTCCTTCATTTCTAATTCCTCCGTTCAAAACAAACATTTTCAGTTCATAGCAACCACACCGCCCGATCTAAAATACACATCCTCATGTAATCTGACGTTATCACTGTTACTTACTATATATACTCTTTACTTTAGGAACAAGACACCAAACCGTCATGTCGTCTACAAGTAATCGTGATGGACAACAAGCACCTGGTATAACTATAAATGTGTTTACTATCAAAATACACATGTTTATAACACGTTAATTCCTTTGCATCGTATGCAGAGAATATTGCAGCACCTGATGCTCAGGAACCCCGAGATTCGTCATCCCATGCTGGTACTACGAGTATAAATATGTACCGGGCTCTACTAAATATTTTAGCATTGCGATTGTAGTGTCCTAGTCCCAGTTAACAGTTAATCAGTATATGTGATGGCGTGATTTATTGATGCCTACACACACACGATGGGTTCTCTCGCCGCCGGCCACTTCGGCACCGACGACCACACCCTGCTACTGCTCACTTCAGTGTCCTCCCCGACGCGCCTCCCTCCGCCATCGCCATGTCCCATTCTTCGCGTGTCATGATGAACCCGCCGCCCGCAAACCCCTGTCGCCGCCGGTCACTTCGGCACCGGCCGGCGCCGACGTCCTGCTGGTGAGTATATGTGATAGCGTGATTTATTGATGCCTACACGCGCACGCTGGGCTCTCTCGCCACCGCCACTCCAGCACCAGCGACCATGCCCTGCTGCTGCTCACTTCAGTGTCCTCAGAAACTTGTCTCCCTCGACCATCGCCACGTCCCACCCTTCGCGTGTCATGATGACCCTGCCGCCCGTAAACCCATGTCGCCGCCAGTCATTCCGGCACCGACCGGCGCCCACGCCCTGCTGGTGGTCACTTCACTGTCCTCCCCGACGCGTCTCCCTCCATCTCCACGTCCCATCATTCGCGTGCCATGTTGACCCCGCCGCTCGCAAAACCCTGGCCAGTACGGCGTACCTACATGCTATGCCCCATATGACATGGCATACCCTGGAAAAAAATAGTCCAATATCATTAACCCCTATCCACTAAGAAATGTTAGTATCATATAGTTTAGATATGCATGTACATGAGGGTTCATTGCTGCTTATATGATCTCAATTCCGTTTTTTACACTGCCAAATGTGTTGCTGATGTCTGGTAATTAACGCAAGATTATATTCATGTATCTGTTCTAGTAGCACTTTAGGGCGAGATGCTAACATGCAGAGAAAAATATCAGTATGCAATCCACCTAAATTTAATTTATAGATTCGCCACATTGTCCTCCTAGCCTCGAGACTTGCTCCGGGGTGATATCAATGGACGCAGATCACCTAACTTATACGTTTTTACTGCACGCGATGTAGTAAAGATCCAACGGAATCACACCGTTGGATCTTTACTGCATCGCCTGCAGTAAAAACGTAAGTCACGTGAGATCACCGGTGTGATCTGGACGTCGATCCTCTAATTTAAATGTGGTCACTGCACTGCCAGACCGAACCCTAGCTTTGTTAAACGTTGCAAGCTGCCCGCCTCATCTGTCTTGCATCCTCTACTACTAATACCGCTGATGTCCATGACTCACCCTGCCACCAATTCGCCTCGAGACGCGCTCCTATTGATGTCGGTCAGACTGAACCGGCAGTACTGCAGAGGATGAGCACCCGGCGAACCCTCTCTTTCTCTAGCATCGCCAGCTACTGTCTTGCCTGCTTCGCAGCTGGACTGAAAATCCCCTGCAGTACTACGGCTGTTGTAGCGCCACTGACTACTGCCTGATGCCAGATTGTAGGGTATGAACAGCAACAAAGAAGTCAACAAGTCGATGCATCGCCCAATATGGAGCAAAATGCTGTTGCCACACGGTGTTCCCACGCTCGTATTTGCCGCACTCGTCCTGAAGATGGTAAAACATCAGACTTCTTCTTCTTTCACACTATTTGTATATGATACTAGGCCTGGTCAGTTGCTAATTTGCTTTAAACGTTTGTCGTTTAAATGACACTCATAGAAGGAAAGAAGTTTGGAAGAGGGGTGGCTAAAGGACTTAAGGTTGCTAAATTGCGCTATCTAGCATCTGCAAATAGAACGAATGATCAGAATCGGAAGCTACAAATTCGGTGGTCCGATAGGTTGGGTGTTGCGGTTGGTCCTAATCAGCGGCACTTTGTCGATGATGTGGTTATTACAACAAAAAAAATGCACCCCTCGCTGGTGTAAGGAAGTGGGCAGAGATTGGCAATACTTCGAAGAGCGATATAGTGAGAGACATTCTGGTTAGTGTTGTGACACCCCACATAAGTATTTTTTCTAGCGACCTCCATCTTGTACATTTATAACAGTGTGATATACAATGTACAGAATGTCTGGGACTTCAAGGACACAGATGATACCAGAAGAAAAATATTGAAGATTTTTGGTGAGTGCTACAAGGGGTGGCGATCAACATTGCATGCCACCTATAAGAAGTATTCGACCTATGAGGAACGTATACAAAACAAGCCTGTTGATGTAGCAGATTCCGATTGGTTGGCGCTTATGGACTATTTTGGGTCCGAGCGATTCAAGGTCATCTAGCTTTCTAATACCTTCATATCCTACTAAAACTATTTGATAACACCCATTCGTGAAATTAATTCTTAAAATTTCAGTCAATAAGCAGAACCAATTCATGAAATCGAAGTACTCAAAAGACAAAACACTTGCTTGGCTCGAAATCCTACGCCCAACTTAGTTACGAGAAGGTATGAAAACTAAATCATGCTTTTACTTTGCATTGCAATCATTCAATCAAATTTTACTTGTATTTGATGTAGCGAGACCCAGAGACCGGAAAAGAACCCGATGACATAGAACTGTGGGAGGCAAGCCATGTGAAGAACGGTCAATGGGCAAACGAGCAGGCAGAAGCTGTACATGTGAGAAACACTTCAAACAGTTCCCATTTAAATAAATATTTGCAATGTACATGTGACTTTTCTTTTTGACAGGCACGTGCCCAAATCAACGTCAAGGAAGCTGAGCTGGGAGTCCCAATCCTAGATGAGGAAAGAAACAACATCTTCCAGCTTACTTATATATCCGCAACCGGTTCTGGAGGATCACAGTTTCGGGGGTGTGGTTATATGGCTAAACCTAATGTTTCTAAAAGACTGCGTATCCAGATGTCTGACCAGCTCGGCCAGCAAGTTCGATCCTTGCAAAATAGAAATGAAGACCTCAGCTCTCAGGTGCAAGAGTTGGAAGGAAGAAATGATCATATGACCTCCCAGATGGATGGCTTCGTCCAGGCAAATGAACAGCTCAACCATGAAGTCCGGGCTTTACATGATCAGATGGCAGCCAATTCTGCACGGCAAGAAAAGGAGCTAGCAGACATGCACAAAATGATGGAGAGCTTGCAAAATCAACAACGGCTAGCAGCAACTCCACAAAAGGCTCCTGCTCGCACCAAGTCGAAGCTAGATGTTCAAGAAACTATTCTTAATACTACAACTCGTCGCAGTGCTATTTTAATGGGTGCAATGTTGCAACCTAAAATAACTGTAAATAACATCGTCTCGCAACGACGCAAGGGTCCTTGAGCGTTGCATCAATTGCTGGATGTTTGTTGTTAAGTCGACAGACGTATCGTGTGCGAATAATTGATTCTGTTGCCACTAATTTTCAACCTGGTGCATTAGGATTCTAGTGCTGCTAATTATAAAACATGGCATTAAAAGATTATTGGGACGAAAATAAACTGTTGCAATAGGAAGCTAGCTATTGTCACAAATTATAAAACGTCACTACAAACATTTGGCTACGACCAAAAAAGCATTGCACTAGACTGCTATGGCCACCATCCAGAGAACGTCCCATTA
Organism: Tuctoria greenei; assembly: GCA_036927565.1. Lineage (NCBI taxonomy): Eukaryota > Viridiplantae > Streptophyta > Magnoliopsida > Poales > Poaceae > Tuctoria > Tuctoria greenei. The sequence continues at coordinate 172,991,424 of JAYESD010000004.1, read as the reverse complement.
CGACCCTGTTGCAATAGATTTGAATATGTTGCATTACGAACCTATTGCCACACATCAGAAACCGTTGCAATACAATACTGTTGTCACAGTTTTGAAATCGTTGCAATACCGTACTATTCGCCATGAACGTGAAATCGTTGCATTACCGTATTATTGGCCACAGCTGTGAAATCGTCGCGATACCATATTATTCGCCACGAGTGTGAAATCATCTCGATACTGTACTGTTAGCCACGGAAGTGAAATCGTTGCAACACCGTAGTATTTGCCACGAATGTGAAAACGTCGCGATACGATATTATTCGCCACGAGTGTGAAATCATCGCGATACCGTACTATTCGCCGTGGATGTGAAAACGTCGCGATACCATATTATTCGCCACGAGTGTGAAATCCTCGCGATACCATACTATTCGCCACGGATGTGAAATCGTTGCAACACGATACTATTCGCCACAAATGTAAAAACGTTGCCATACCGTACTATTCGCTACGGATGTGAAATCGTTGCAACACTGTACTATTCGCCGTGAATGTGAAAACGTCGCGATACCATACTATTCGCCACGAGTATGAAATCATCGCGATACCGTACTTATCGCCACAGATGTGAAATCATCGCAAATAACGTACTATTCGTTGCAATACATTAAATCGTCGCAATACGTTAAACTGTTGCAATACCATACTATTTGCCACGAACGTGGAGTCGTTGCAATACCATACTTTTTACCACGAACGTGGCATCGTTGCAACACCGTTATTTTCGTTGCAATACATTAAATCGTCGCAATATGTTAAAACGTTGCAATACCATACTATTTGCCACAAACTTGGAGTCGTTGCAATACCATACTTTTTGCCACGAACGTGGCATCGTTGCAACACCGTTATTTTCATTGCAATACGTTAAATTGTCGCAATACGTTAAACCATTGCAATACCATACTATTTGCTATGAACGTGGAGTCGTTGCAATACCATACTTTTTGCCATGAACGTGGCATCGTTGCAACACCGTTATTTTTGTTGCAATATGTTAAATCGTCGCAATACGTTAAACCGTTGCAATACCATACTATTTTCCACGAACGTGGAGTCGTTGCAATACCATGCTTTTTGCCACGAATGTGACATCGTTGCAACACCGATATTTTCGTCGCAATACGTTAAACCGTTGCAATACCATACTATTTGCAACGAATGTGGAGTCGTCGCAGTACCATACTATTTGCCACGGATGTTAAGTCGTCACAATAACCTATTGCCACGACTGTTATCGCCACGAGTCGGAAAAACTATCGCGACGTTCTATTTCGTTGAGACAAGAACCTATCACGACGAATTTCGACCCATTGCAACGATTTTTTTCGTCGCAATAAACCGGAATCCTGGTAGTGGTACCTCTAACAATTTATGTAACCAAGTAGCTTTGTTGATGGAGTTGGTCATGGCACGATATAACGCTTTTGTGCTGGAGCTGGATACCGTGGGCTGACGCTTTGAAGAGAAGAAGACCAGGTTATCACCAAGGAATATGTGCTATCTAGAGGTAGAACAGCAAGTGTCACGATAATTCACCCAGTCTGCATCAGAGTATTGACCAGCTCACTGACAGAGGAGCAGTGAAGCTGAAGACCAATATCCAAGGTGCCTCGAATCTACCAAAGAATATGTTTCACGAGGATCATGTATATAGAGACACACCTGCTGAACAACATATCCAATATCTGGCCGAGTAAAGGTGAGGTAATATATGGCTTCAGCAAGACCACGGTAGTGACTAGCATCCGAAACAGGGGCACCATCGGATCACATTTTGGCGCACGTGTCAACTAGAGTGGAACATGGCTTAGAGTCACCCATACCTACTCTTTCAAGAATCTCAATCATGTACTGGCACTATGGGAGGAAGAACCCTATCCTGCTCCAGGTAACATTAATGGCCAGAAAATGATGGAGGTTGCCTAAATCTTTCATCTAAAGTTCTGCAATGAGAGCATTAATAATGTGACGGAGAAGAGGCAATGAGAAGGTAGTTAGAACAATGTCATCCACATACAACAATAAATAGCCATGCTTGGACCGTGTCATCAGATAAAAAGAAAAGTATCTGATCGAGGACCAACAAATCCAATAGTAGTAATGTGAGAAGCAAAGCCGCCGTACCAGGCAAGAGGAGCTTGCTTCAAACCATAGAGAAATTTGTTCAGATGACATACAAAAATCTAGATGAGCTATATCAAGAAAACCAAAGGGTTGCTCACAATAGACTGTCTCTGATAAAGTACCATGTAGAAATGCATTCTTCACATCAAACAGGTGAATAGGCCAGTCACGAGAGGGTGCAACAATAAGAACACTATGAACTATAGCCGGCTTCACCACAGGGCCGAAAGGCTTACCAAAATCAACACCAGGCTGTTGAGTAAAAGCGCGAAGCACCCAATGAGACTTCTAGAGATCATGAGAACCATCAGATTGAAACACGTGGCAAAAAACATAATTTTCAGTCATTACAATCATACCTAAAGGATGAGGCACAAGATCCCTATGAGACCTATGTGTGTTGAATACACTAGCTATTACGATAAAAGTTTTGAATATTGCCAAAACAGCCTTTTCAATAAGGTTTGTCTTTAGGTCCGAGCTCTGACAAGGTCCGACAATAGGTCCGACATCCTTTGGGTAGTTCCGGTAAGATCTGACATGTTTTGGGTAGGTTCGGTGCAAGGTCCAGCAAACTTTGGCTAGGTCCGACGAACTTTGGCTAGGTGCGGCGCAAGGTCCGGTTAGCTTTGACTAAGTCTGGTGGAAGGTCTGTTTAGCTTTCACAAGGTGCAATTAGCTCTAGCTAGGTCCAGTGCATGGTCCTGTTAGCTTTGGCAAGGTCCGGTGCAAGATCGTTGTGGTTCTGCTTTTAACTTGCAATGTTTCAAACTTTTTTTGGATTATGGGAAGTTTTTTTAGTATTATTTTACTAAGTTTTTAAAGTTTTATGGCCGTTTACAAAATGATTTGATATGGTTTTCAACATGCTTATGTGAGGTGCTCACGTAAGAAGTTGTGGTTTTTGAACAAACGAAAGTCGAGTCAAGGACTTGGGCTCGCAAAGGATGGTTTTTTATTCTTGTGCGAGTGTTGCTTTAGGTAAAGACATGTCTGGTGACGGGATCCATTGAACTAGTCTTAGGGAGAAGATTAGGTTCAACAATTAAGTTCGAGAGGAATTGTGGTTGAGTTGATCAGGAGGTCACGCAGCATGTTTTGGTGAAGAACAATGCATATGAAGCTATTGTGGACATTGTTGGAAGGTGTTTGCAAGTGTGCAAGGAGTGCATGGACATGGAAACATGGTTCCAAGCCGTGATGAAGAGAAGTGGACGTAAAGAATTGACCAAAAAAGTTCAACCGACTGGATTATGGACTCAGGCTTGGGTTGAGTTCGTTTTGACTCAAATATGGAAAGATTTGAGTTGGTTATGATAGGATTTCATGTGGGTCACGACGTTAAGTTGTTTTAGGAATGTGGTATACATTCTAAAGGTGTTTGAAAGTCTTAAGATTGCTTCTATATGCATATGGAAGAGTCTTGAGCAGTTATGGAAAGTTTCCGTTGAAACTGAGTAGGATTAGAGTCCTTGTTTGGATTGCGTTGGCCTTAAGGCTGGTTATATAAGCAATGGAGGCCAGAGCTCGTGAGAGACGACTTTGTACTGTACCATGTGTATTTTGATCAATAAAATTTGTAGTTTAGAGGAGCTTTTGTGCCTTGTTCGTCCGACTTGTTTCAGACAAGTTTGTCTCGTTGAGTTTATGCATAGCACTATGTTGCTTCATTGTTTTTATCATAACTCGAGTTTTACTAATCCAATTGATGTGATTTCTCTTGTGTTGTATTCACAAATTCATTATCTATCATCTACGATAATTTCACGGTCATTGATTTTTTGGTATCTGATCTACACGAGTTCCTTCGCAGTGTTGCAGATCTATTTTTTATCTCAAGTAGAACAAATTGACCTTTGTTCGATCTTTCGATCATAACTTGAGTTTTTCTCGATGGTTTTTCATGATTCTTGTTGTCGTGTCTCCGTGACTTGATTCTATATAGTATCTACTAATTTTGTCACGTTTGAATACATTTAATTCAGTTGCACACTCAGTTTCTTAACATATTGATTTTATGCTGAGGGGTTTTCATTGTTTCTGCTGAAAAAGTTTAAACCTACCATTCACCCCCTCTGGTGGCCTTTCGCATGCTCTTCATTCCTACAATTGATGTCAGAGCCACGGTGCTCTAATCTTTGTGATTTGCACGTGTTTTGACTAATCATCATAGAGAAATACCCCGCAAAACCATGTGTGTTTAGTGGAGTTGATTTTCATGTTTAGAAGGCACGTATGGAGGCTTTCATCCAGGCGCAAGGCTTCACAATATGGGAAAAGATGTACAAGCCTTACGACGTGTCGCCAAACAATCAAGTCACCGCTACAAACATGAGAGATATCGACAACAACAAGTCGTGGAACTTGAGCATACAAGAATTGACTCAAAGCGACTTCGATCGAGTTGTACACCCTCTTTCTGCATACGAAGTTTGAAAAGCTCTATGTGATTATCATGAAGGATCCAACACTCTCAAGGAGGTGAGACAAGACATGTTCAAGAAAGAATACATGCGCTTCGAGATGCAACACGATGAGTAAATCGATGACCTTTTTGCCCGCTTTAACAAAATTCTCAGCAACTTGCATAGTGTCAACATTAATTTTCCTGATGCTGAAAATGCTAGGCAATTACTAAGTGCATTAGACATGTCAATTTGGGAGATGAAAGTTACATCTATTCGTGAGTACACTTACATTAGATATGTTATATTCTAAGTTGAAAACTCATGAAATTGACATAATCTCACGTAAGAACCCCAACAGGTCTCTTGCATTTGTTTCTAAGCGTGACATGCCTAGATCTAGCCAATCTTCATCATGTGGTACACTTGCTTTGTTGTCCTCTCTAACCCCTTAACAGATTGAAGAGTTTCCAGATGAGGAGCTAGCACTTCTCTCTACTCGGTTCTAAAAGGCATTGCAAAATGTGAGAACTAGAAGGAGGGGAAGTGTCAGTTCTCAATGATGCCTCGAATGTGGTAAGATAGGACATTTTTGTACGGATTACCCTAACCTTTTAGGTCCTACTTCCCGTGATGAAAAGTAAACAAGGACAAAGCACTCCTCTACAAACGATAAGAAGAAGAAGAAGAAGAAGGGTTTTACATGTCACCAATTGGTGAATAGTTTTATCTTCGCACTTCAAAAACTTGGCTTGAGCGACGTGGACATCGAAAGTGATGAAGATTAAGAGAATTTGGCAAATATGTGTTTCATGGAGGGCAACTTAAGATCAAGTATGAAGAAGGCAGAGCACAACAACGATAATGAAGAGGTATGTCCTACTTGCGAATAAATGTGTGATGCTATTTCTCTTGCCACTGTTATAGTTAAGAAAAAGGACAAAAAACTTAGGGACAATGCTGTTAAAATTGAATCACTAGAATCTAAAATTAATCTTTTAAAATCTTTGATTCCTAGTGATGATTCTTGTTCCTCATGTGAGCTTATATATGAACAATTGTCCTCTTTAATAAGTGCGCACACCTCCACACATAATCTTGAACTTGAAATAGAAAAGAACAAAAATCTTGCTGCACTTAATGATAAAAACTTGAAAGATGCTTGCTGTTCTACAATTGATTTGCATTGTTCTACATGTAATGATCTTGATATGAACCTACACGATACTATGAATGAAATTTCTATATTAAATAATGTTTTACGTTCTCATGAAGTTAAATATTGTTCTAATTGCAAACTAAAAGAAAAAACTTCATGTGAAAGCTGCCTAGACTTGTCTAAGAAACTTGATGATATGAATAGGACACAAGAGCGGTTTTGTAATGAGAACAAGAACCTAAACTTGCAGTTGAATTCTTTCAAGTCTTGCAATGATAAAACTAGTTTAGGTTTTGATTCTCATGCTCATGCTAAGACACACCCACCTAAAATTGTAAAGTCATTAGGAAGTGATTTGATTCAAATAGTTCATAAATATAAAGAAGTGATTTTCAAATCTACAAGGGTGATGTCTCATTCAGTTTCAAATAAGCATGTTGCTTGCTCATCTAAACATGAACACAAAGTTAAATTTCATTGTATCTACTGTGGTAGAGATGATCATATCATATATTTTTGTTATAGACTAGCTAAGCAACAGAAAAGTGATCTTATAACTCTCATGCAAAATTTGCTGCACTTGCTGAATCAAAAGTTAGAAACAAGCAACCTCCTGTAATAAGTCAAAAACATGCAAAGTTTGCTCCCAAACCTATTGTTTTTTGTGCTACACATGTAACACCTCGTAGGTCAGTAGTTGGGTACAAAAATTCTCAAACTTTGGCTCATAAACCTGTTATTTATTTCAGCTTTCATGTGTAATTCCTGTTGGACGTCGTGTGACTTAGTACTAAATTCTGAAATGCCTTTTGACTAACCAAGAATTGAGTCATCCACGTATTGTGCTTCTATGTAGGTTACACGCTTGAGGAAGGAGAACATTTGGATTGTGTATCCAGGCTGCTCACGCTGCATGACCGGTAACAAAGAATGGTTCTCCTCCCTCTCTTTTGTGTCACGTGTAGAGAATGTTACTTTTGCTGATACTTTTCAACTCCTATAATCGCTAAGGGTTCGGTTAGAGTATATAATCACTACACTTTGAAAGATGTGGCACTTGTTAGAGATTTGAAATACAACTTGTTATATGTTTCACAATTGCAAGATGAAAATCTGAAAATTATTTTTACTAAAAATTGCTGTAGAGTTGTAGATTCAAATAGTGAGCTTATTTTTAGCATGTCTCGGTTTGGAAGAGTTTTTAAAGCTGATTTTGATATGTCATCATATAAGCATAGGTGTCTAGTTGATAATGATTCGAAAGACTTATATTTTTGGCATCGTAGACTTGGTCAAGTAGGCTTTGATGATCTCACGCGTGTTAGTGCTCTTGATCGCATTGTACGTCTTGTACGTGTAAACTCTGTTTTGTTCCTGCTTATATTTAATTGTCTTATGGGCCTTTCGAGAAATGAAAGTTAGCCAAGTAGTGGCGTAGGAGCTTTCAGGCGTGTGCATGAGGACAATGTGCCGCATCACACTTTGATCGAAGGATGGTAAAGAGAACTGATTGTATACTTTGGTAATTATTTTTGCAGTGCTCCTTGTTGGTGTTGATCTCGGTCCAATATGAGAAAAGGAAGGAAACACTTAAATAAAGAAAGAAATAAAGGAAAAGAAAAAGGGGACCGGTAACTGACGTTACCGAGTCCTCCCATACTGTAACTGCCCCGATTGGAGGTACCCGTAATCGACTTGGCTCGGACCCCCCTACCACATGCACTATAAAACAGGGGAAAGGATTAAGATGCAATTAGAACACTAATCACCCCTTAATCCTAAAAGGAAAAACTGATCATAATGGAGTGCATCGCGGTGGGAAGGACCGACACCCTCATATCCGCGCACACAAGAAATCGTCAAAGAAAAAGCGAAATTCCATTTAAGTATCGCTAATCCATCCTTAATCATATTTATTAGGTGCATAATGGATGATTAGGTTCTTGATTAATGTTAATCCATAAATAGATTAAAATCTTACAATGGACTCAGAGCCAACCCTAATCATCTTTATGCCTTAATAATTTCAGATTAGTAATTAAAGATTCGAAATGTTTGGATTATGATGGAAAATTCCCAATTCCCGGAACCCTAACCATGGCCCAAATGATTTCCCCATAACTAAGTCACCCCGGATTCGGATTAAAGAAATTGGTGAAAGGGATGAAATTATCTGATGATTACGTAGTCAAATCTGTGTCCTCGCTGTGGAACGGGGAATGCCCGAATGAAATCTCGCGGAGATGGACGATGAACAGCGCCCTCACGCACACCGCACCTCCGCGCGCGTAGGAGCTGGGTGACGCTCATTTTCCTCCTGTTTTGCACACCTCGTCGAAAGAACTCCCATCGGGCTACGCCGCGAGCGCGTGCCCGCATGCCAAACGCCACGCATCGCTCCCTCACGAATGCCGCACCTTCATGAACGCAACATCTAGGCACCAGTCGCACGCATGCCGCTGGGCACATCGTGCGCGCCACCAGTCGCCTTGCACGCCGCACGAACGGTAGGGGCGCGCCGTCGACGCGACTTCACCCGCTCCAGGAGCTCCGTCTCCGCCTCAGTAAAGCCCGATCTGAAAATTTCGAGGGTGGGAAGGGGAAATGAGCTAGGGTTTGCAGTTCGCTGGTTTTATTCCTCCGTAAATAATTATGGCAGCGACTGCTATGCAAGCAGTGCTCCTGTGCAAGCGTGCAAGCAGATGTTTTGACCCCTCCGATTACAATCTAACGGTGCCTTCAATTTTTTCACATAAGTCCTCCCACTTCAACCTACGAAATATGCAAAGGAGCCTTTGAGATAAGGCACCGTTAGATTGTAATCAGAGGGCTCAAAACATCTGCTTGCATGCTTGCACGGGAGTGCTGCTTGCACAGCAGTCGCTGCCAATAATTATTGGCTGTTGATTTTCTATGAGTGCCACAGATGGAGCGGCGGCGGCCGCATGGAGGAAACGGGCCGTTGGTCACGGGCTTTGGCCCAATAAATAATGACCCAACATGAATATTTTTTTCTTTTAGTGTTATTTTTGTGGTGGGCTGACCGTTGGGTTTAACGGGCTGTTCATGACCGAGGGCCTCGGCCCACTACTGCGTTTTAGGCTTACAACACAGCCGAATTATTTTGTTCTCTCAATAATGAGCTGGGCAAAATAGTGTTTGTTACCATTGATTTGGGCCCACGAACGTTAGAAATTTTTTGTTTATTTTTTCGGTACACATTTATGCTTTACTTTAATTACGTTTCAAATTTTTGCACTGATTTAAAAGGAGAAATTTGAATTTATGTTTAAACATGTTATATATCCAAATGAAATCTGAACCAACGAGATGATTTTTTTGGATGATACAATATGCTTATGATGGTTTATCATTTTAAGCATCATCACTAAGGTAATTTACTTAATGTTTATAATGGATTCTTAATTTGAGAATGTTGACTCTGAAATTATTTCTGACCAATATCAATTTAATTTTTTAGTCATATTTATTTAAAACTTATGTTAATTATGTTTGACAATTTTGTGTTATTTTCTACCCAGCGGTGATATAACACAAAATTTGTTAAGGATTTTGAGTCTGAAATTATTTTTAACCAACGTTAAATTAATACTATGAGTCATATTATGTTGAATGCTCATCCTATTACGTCTTGCAATTTTATGCTATTTTCTACCCAACGGTGATTTAGTGTCAAATTGAAAAATTTTGAGCATTTATTGAGTCTAAGATTAAATCTGATTGGTTTAATTGAGTCATGTTATGTATAGGAAAGTTTTGTGATTCATGACATTTTCCGCCCAAAGGTGATATGTCATACAATTGCACTCGTATTGAATGATGATCTATTTACCGATGTAAGTTTATTTTCATGCAATTCATTATTTTTTTATTATGGCCACTATAATGATATTTCGATATGAAAACATCAAACAACTTATGAGAAATTACTTCTTTCATTGAATGAACTGCATTAAGATTTACTTGGGATCTAATGAATTTTTTTATATGTCCGTAATGATGTCTTTTAGTGACATTATGAGGCTAAGTTAAGAAAATAGAAGTGCTACTGTCTTGTTTCCCTCATGTAATGAACGTTGCAATGTTTTTGAATATTGTGGATATAACTTCATAGAGAGAATATTGTCATAGAACTTCTTATGACAGTAAAAGCTTCCTTTAAAAGGTTTCACAGTACTAATACTCATAAGCTTTTGATAAATCTTATGAGATATGTTGAGATGGTAAGAATGTGTGGGGGGCATATTATGAATAAAGCATTTTGCTTAATCAAAACTTAATGTTTTGGATTAAGCAGAAAATTACTATAATTCTCAAAATATGGTAGTACTTTTTGAGATGACTCTGGAAGTTATTTAGGATGAACGGAGAATTATAGAAGGAATTAAGGATCAAGGCATGAATGTTAATTCTTTCCACATAAAGATAAAATACTTTGTTCTGTATTCTTACAAGCATCATATAATGTCTTTTTTAAGAACCAATCGACCTGACATATGACACGTGTGATTTTAGCACCATAGGTCTCCAGTACGTAGAGGGCGATTATGTGCAACTTCTGCAAAGTCTGCTGCCTCAGCGGTGGTGGAGCACTGAGTGCTGGCGCTCCGAAAGGTGGTGGAGCAGGTGGCGGTCCAACGGCTACTGAGCTTCCGTCCTCTTCAGGCGGTCCACCTGCACGTGACTTGGCGCTCTCCTCTGCAAGCGCATTGCAGAAGGCGTGGTGGGTTATGAAGTTGTCCCCCCTGCGAGTGCTCATGGTGGACCACAAATCAGTCAACAGAATCGGATTTACGACAAAAAGATTGGATGGGAGGAAGTGGACAGACCTGGAGAAGAGGGTGCCGCAGACGCAACTAGATAAATCATATTATGTTGATTTTTCTATAAATGTTTAGTGGATTGAATCAAATGAAAATGTTCATTCCATGCAAATGATTTCATACGACCCAAACCATGAGGTGAGGGGAAAGAATAATTAAAATGTGAAAGGTAAATCCACGGATGTTGAAGCTGAGGCAACTCATGCTGAAGTTACATTCTGGATTTCCATTTAATGGTTATATTAATGTACCATTTTAGGTGTCATGCTTAGGAGATACAAATTATGTGTTTTGTCTCGTCTTCAAACGATTTTTTTTACATATTATCTCTTTATGACTCTATTTGGCAAGTAAATAATTTATACATTGTTAATGATTTTAATGCAAAATGTGACGTTGAGAAAAAGTGGAAAAGCGCGACTACTTCTTTGAAATTGTGGCATTGTCGCCTATGCCACATTTCGTGGGGGGAACCGAACGTTTAGTTAAATGAAATGATTTTTCTATTAGCCTCCTAAAATACCAATGAGTGCATCGTTTGCATTAAAGAAAAACATGTAAAAACAACTAAATAACAATAAGAGCCACATATGTGGACATTTTAACGCTGGATCCTTGGATGATTTTGACTTATTCATAATATTCAAGGATAATTTCTCCCACTATGGCTATATTTATCCTATACGCGATCGTTATGTCGCGGGGGAGCATGTCTGGTGAACTTTAATAAAATGGATATCTAAGCATCACAACTGCTTTTATAGTAGATAATGTACTTTGTAATGCAAGTTTACCAAAATTAAAGTCAAATGATACATAATAAATCTTGCCGTTACAAAAGCAATACCAAACACACCCTATGTGATGTGTATGGGAAAGAACCGAGACTGATTTATTTGCATATTTGTGGTTATGTATCAAAATAAAAAAGTAGTCGATCCACGATTTAATATAATTATGTTTCTAAATGTTGTACTCGCAAGAGGAAGGAAATAATGATGTCATGTATGTCAGGAACATTAATCTTCGCATGGAGCATGTCTCTATTTCGTTCTTCCACTTGAAAATGTAGTTGTGGCACCCAAATGGCAGCATCGTGTTTTTGAGCCACTACAGATTGTTGCAAAGATATTATTGATGAATACTGATCAAAATGAAAATGATCATATGACCAAACCAAAAGATTTTGTCATAGAATGAATAATTAAGAAAGACATGTGGCATGTCATTTGAAGAATATCATATCTTGAAGCAAGCTTCAAGATAATAATAACTCAAGTTTGATAAAGTCATCCAAACTTTTGATCTTACGAAAAATGTTGTGAGTATCTACAATGATTTTAATAATCAATGTTGTAATTCACATTTATAGTCCTATATGTGAATGAAGTATGCGAGTAACAACAAGCAGTTTTCTATGCGAGTAACAACAAGTCAAATGCTACTGCTAAGCAAGTTGACACAAAGAATTATGTTGTGAAAGATAGAATCCAGAATCAAACATTAACGATGAGCGTATAGTACGATTTATATGCTTGGGTCCAAAGATAAAGGCTTACCACAAAGTATGAATTATGTTGCCGGCATGGGATTATTGCAAGTCTTATGATTCTGTAAAGTAGGGACTATCAAAGGAGCCACTCCCATAAAGAAAAATGTTTTCCATTTGAAATCGATTTATGTAACATAAGTGTTGAAGTTCAATGGTTAATTGTAGACCATTGTAGTGCTTCACCTTGTACATTATACGTTGTAAAAATGGATAAATAAGGTTGAACCAGACAATCAAGAGGGAGAATGTTGGTCTTGATCTCGGTCCATCCTGAAAAAGAAGGAAAACGTTAAATTAAGGAAGAAATAAAGAAAAAGAATAAAGGGACCGGTAACGTGCATTACCGAGTCCTCTCATACTGTAACCGCCCGGATCGGAGGCGTCGGTAACTGACTCGGCTCGGTCCCCCTACCGCATGCATTACAATACGAGAGAAAGGACTAACGATGCGATTAGGACACTAATCATCCCTTAGTCCTTAAAGGAACAACAATCATAATGGAGTGCATCGCGGTGGGAAGGACGCTCTCAGATCCGCGCGCACAAGAAGAATTTGTCGAAAGGAAAGCAAAATTCCATGTAAGTATCGATAATCCATCCTTAATCATGTTTATTAGGTGCATAATGGATGATTAGGTTCATGATTAATGTTAATCCCTAAAGAGATTAAAGTCTTACACTCCTTGACTACTAACCCCGCACCCTTGGAGAGATCTTCATGGTCATAGGGATGATGCCTCCACAGAGGACTTGAAGCCACAATCTATGGGCCTAATGCATATGATATAGGGTGGCCATAACTTTGAGTTTTTTTGCTGCCATGCCCTGTAGACTTTTGCACAGGGTGTTCATGCATGATGCGACATGCTGTATACCTAACCTTAGCATGATAGGGGTAATGGTATAGCAAGAAAATCGTGATAAATCATAACATCACAAGTAGGTATAAGAAGGTAGAGCAGTGTGCAGGTAAAGCATACATGACAGTGTATGAGTAGAATGTATCAATAGGCGAAGAGAGTGGCTTCCATGTTACCAATGAGCCCATTGGCTGAATGCACTTTCCAAGCTGCTAGACAGGTTGTCGGTCAACGCCCTAGCCATGTGATTGGAGTATCGATGAGCCCCGACACCTTACTCTGACCTAAATATGACTCAGTCAGAGTAACCAAAGTCCGTGGTCTCTGCTCACCCTCCTTACTTTGATGGCAAGGGGATCTTGTGTTGATTCATCAAGTTTTTGATGATCCAGCAGTCACACTGATTGTGAATCACTAAAGAGATACGACTGACTTACGATGCTAATTACAACAGTTTTAACTTAACTACAACGGTAATTATTCGAGGTAAGTTTTTTCGTAAATAAGCTAACTTATGACAGTCACCGTCGTAAGTTAGCCAACACTCATCGTAAATAAGGGCCTGGGCTACGTTGTGGGCTGGGCCAGACTATTTACAACAGCCAGCACCAGACCATCGTAATTAAGAGGCTAACTTACAACGACTTGGGCAGTGGCCGTCGTAAATAGCCAGGGCTTATTTACGACGGTTTGGTGGGCCGTTGTAAATAGCTTGGGCTTATTTACGACTGTCACTACCCAGGCCGTCATAAGTTATGTTTTTATTTTTTCCAAAAAACAGAAACTGACTAACCTTGCATGATGGTTAGCTGACAGAACAAACATACATAGAATAAACATTAGCGACAGAAGTAAACAATCATAAACAACTCCAAATGCATCGAACACAACACAAACTACAAACGGGCTACACACTAGCCCCTCAACTACCTTCGGAGCCAAAGAGCTCGTCTCCGCGTGTCCCTCTCAGTAACAGTAGCTGTGGCCATTGAGTTTGCACCTCTGTCGCCGAACTCAATAAAAGCACATGAGTAGTTAGACATGTTTCAGATTCGAATCTCTCTTTCTTTCTCCTTCTCTCATTCTCTTCCTCCCTCTACCATCAATCACCTCCCTCTCGCACTCTCTTCCTCTTTCCCTGTATCATCCATCCCCTCTTTCTCTCTCACTCTCTTCTCTCTCTCTAGCATCCTTTCTCTCCCTCTCTCTCCCACTCTCATCCTCTCTATCGTAGTCCCTCCCTCCCTCTTCTATACCACCCTGTCTCTCCATCTCACTCTCACCCTCTCTCACACTCCCTCTCTTCCTCTTCTCTACTACTATATCGCTCTCACTCTATCTCTCCCTCTCTCTGTCTCTCTTACTCTCCCTCTATCACTCACTCTTTATCCCGCACCCTATCTTCCACTCCCTGCTCTCCCTATGTTAACCGAATACGACAATATTAAATAGTTTATTACTTGTGCCGAAGGTGCCTGTGTCGGGGGCGCCTGTGGCGACTGCCAGGCAGGAATCATGATCTGCTAGCCATTCTGTTGAGCTAAGGCCTGTCATTGTAAAATATCAGAGCATACACATTACTAACATGCATGCATTTGTCTGAACACACATCAATCTTCTCATATTTCATACCGAGACAAGAAAGCAATTTCTTCACCAGATAGACATCGTTAGGCACTTTATGGGGCTGTGAAGGATATTGCTGATAAATTTGATGTAGTCATTGTAGCAGTTATTCAAAAAGAAGTACTTAGACTTAATTTCCATAAGTGCCGCAATGAAAGTGAGGAGGGTCACTTTAGTGTGTTCATGCAGCGGCTCTTCTGAATCTTTGAGAAGCTCAAAGAATGCTTCAACTCTGTTGTACGAGGATCCTCTGTAAGCTCTTGTTGTATAGCTTCTGTCACAGCCCGAATTTTAACAAACGGTAAAAATCACTTCAAATTAAGTTTTTGAATAAATCTGAAGTGATCAATAGTTATCAACCTAAGATGGCACAAATATGTATGTGTGTCCAACCAATAACTTAGAATACAACCAATAAATCAAACAGGAATATAATTATTTGAAGAGGTAACTATAAATCAAAAATATAAATCGACTCAAGCGAGACTTAATATCTATAAACCAAACCCCAATTTCAAACTGAAATTATATTCAAACGTGTGCAAGAATTAGAGAGATTATGGAGACACCCTATAGAACTCAAATCATATAATCCATATATGTACTAATAAAATAGGAACTAATAACAAAGTAGAATTCATGCGTAAATATAAAGACATGTATGTTAACTTGAAAATAAACCCCATAAATAAGTAAATAAAAGAGGACGAACAATTGATCAAATATTACAACCTAGAATACAATAAAGAAATTCATAAATCGAGTGGCTAATAAATTAATCAAACACAAGTTGAATGCAAAGAATTAGTGTAAATCCAATTCAAAGGCAATTCAAAGACCAAATCGGGATTCAAACCCAAATGTTAAACAAACCCAAATCAGTGAAATAATTGAGAGTAGTTTAAACCTAATAAGAATACCAAAATTCAAATATTAGCCAACATGGAAAATACCCCAAATAATAGAATGTGCACATACAATAAACTGAGTGCAAATTGAGTTCAAAACAGATTTGAATTAAAAGCCAAATGGGAGTCAAATCAGAAAAGGAAAGAAAACCAGATAAAACATAAAAGGGCATGCATCCCATTTTCCCTAGCCAGCCCAACACCCTACCCTTCTTTTTCCTTCCCACCAGGCTGGCCTTTTTTCCCTAACGTGCGGCCCAAAATCCTCTCCCTCGCGGCCCAGCAAGCGGCCCGCCTGCCTCCTGCCCATCAAGTGGCCGGCTTCGGCCCTCGCCTCCCTCTCGCGTGCAAGCACGCTCGGCCCAGCCCAACGCAGCGTGAACTGTCTTCCTCCCCGTCCCCTCCTTCTTCCCAATCGAAGTGGACAGGATGTTCGGTTTTCCCGCGATGGTACAACGGTGGGATGCTGCCTACCCTGCGCACATCAGCCTGCACCGCCTTGGACGCCATCATCATGCCACCGCCCCCACCTTTCCACCTCGTCGCGCGCGCCACTGCCTGAGGCACCTCGCGCCCTCGCCCGACGAAACGCGTGCGCCAAGCAAGCCGGCCACCGTCTCCGCAGTTACCGCCTCTCTGACGCTTTAAAAGGGACCTTGCCCTTAGCCATTTTACCCGCACACCATCCCCCTCGCTCACTCCACACCCCACTGAGCTCGCATGACTGCCTCGAGTAGGAATTCAGGATTTTCCCCTTTCTTCCCCGTCGCCGGCAACCTCCCTGTTCCCACTCCGACATTGCAAGGTATTCCAATTAACCATCTTGGTAGCTTCCTCGGTTCATGAATTAGCCAGAACGAGCACTGGTTAGGGTATAGCTCGCCGTAGCTAGAATTCCCATAACCCTAGCCATGCACGGCCGTGCGCTGCCGTGCACCATAATCGCCGGCGAGCTAGGGAGTCTTTCCACCCGTGCCACCTTGCCATTGGGGTGAGTATTGACGTGTGGAACTCGATAGAGTACTTAGTTTGAGGAGAAGAGCAAGGGAGGGCGGACCTCGCCGAGCCGTCGCCATGCTCGCCGCACCCCCCTATCGCCGGCCACCGTGGAACGATCCGCGGCTAGGAAAATCACACCGGCACGTTGACCGCACTCAGGAACATACACTTGACACACTGGTTCACCGAACTCTTCCACGCGCGGGTAGATCAACGATGCACCGCCGCGCACGGCCGCCACGGCCCACCGCGGCCACTTAGAGTGCCGATGTGAACCTACCAAGGCCGCGAGTAGCATCCACGGGTGATAGCATGCCTACCCGACGCAATAGCTTGATGCGAAACACAGCGCGCGCGAGTCTGCCCGAGCGCCACCGCCTCTAGCTGTCGCGCGCCGCCGCCCGCCGCCGTGTCCGTGTCACCGACCCAGCCAAGCTCGCAGATCTCTTATGCACACCCCACGCACCCGCACTAGACGGCGGGCTAGCTCCGACCACCACCGGCGAGCTCTCGTGACCGCACACCGCCGGCTCCCGTATTTCGCCCGTATTATGTCTACATAGCACGCACCTGGCCGCCACCTAAGCACCCAGTCAACGCCACCTAGCGCCATGTGTGTGCCATCTCAGTGCCACGCGTGTATCAACCCTGCCACCTCTGCGCGCGTGCTGGCGTTCCCTCCTGTGGACTTGGCTCATGTGGACCAGAGACCCACCGGACGTGGACTCGGCCCACGGTGCACGACACCGTTCCCACTCTCTTCACTGGTGCCTGGGACCTATCCGTCAGTCTAGGTGAGCCGTGCAAATAGCTAAGGAACACCCACAGGTACACACAAGTTGACGACCAGGTCCCTGTCAACCTCACTACTTCATATTAAAAATACTAGATGCACCCAAGTTGTATACACAAAACATTATAAAATTCATTTACAAGTGTAGGAAAAATCTTAGAAAATATCATAAAATAGTATTTGATATTTAGAGAGTACTACCAGTGAACAATATCAAAATATAATTATCTATGACATGCTATGAATCATTTAATTAACTTGGAAAATTAAGGAAATTCATGTTTAAACTAAAATAATGATAATCTCCCCACAAATGATCATATAAAATTCTGTAAAAATATTAATTGACTTTTAGAATATAGTGCAAGTGATATTTGGTTGAATTGAAGTATGGAATGGTAAAATATTTATGAAAGTCCCAAAAACAACTAAATAGTTAAAAATTAGAGAATTTGACATATGACATCTGAATAAAATAATAGGTCCAATAATTAGCTAAAAATCCCTAGAAGTATTATTTGGAATCTAGAATATATTGCAAATAGTATTTGGCTAACATAGATTGGGGGATATAGAATTACTTATCACTCTCATAGGAAAATCACATTGACATTCATAATTAGTAAAATACAGATAAAAGATTCTAACTAGTCTCTTCACAAATGACCTTCTAAATATTTAAAAGAGTATATTATTAAGACTTTTAGAGTAGAAACTAACTAAAATAAATTGTAGGATAATGAACTACTTACCATCAAGGAAAGGCAATTATACAGCTTTTAATAATAGAAGCTCACATGCAAAGCTCTAAATGAATAATTTCCTCAATAGTAATCCTGTAGAAATCTCAATAGTCATATACCAGAGAAGTCTAAAATCTACTCAACACTGGTAGGACCTACTAATAAAGCAACATCTTA
The DNA here is from genome assembly GCA_036927565.1 of Tuctoria greenei. Taxonomy (NCBI): domain Eukaryota; kingdom Viridiplantae; phylum Streptophyta; class Magnoliopsida; order Poales; family Poaceae; genus Tuctoria; species Tuctoria greenei. The sequence continues at coordinate 172,973,189 of JAYESD010000004.1, read as the reverse complement.
GGAGAGTTGTATAGGTTAATAAGTCATTCACCAGCTTCTAGTAACATAATCATTTAGCTATAAAATGTCAGAACACATGTGTAGTTTCTAAAATAAGTAACATGTAAAACTTTAGTAAGCCTATTCATGCGAATATAGGAGAATTATAGAAGAAGTACATAAAGAAATGATAAGCGACCTTTAGACCATAATAACAGTCTTTGGTAGTCTAAACAAGTGGTGGGAAAACTAACGAGTTAATCTAACATCTCATGAATTAATAAATAAGGACTTGAGGAAGAAAATGTTAAACCTATAATCTGATTATAAGCCCATTGGTAATAGCTAAAAATCCTACTTAACTTCTAAACTATAATAAAAGTGGAAGTGAGTCAAGAAAGCTAGTAGGATCGATGAAACCGCTATGATCGTTTGGTGATCATGTAGTGAATCCGCAAAAACCGTAATGTTTTTGAATAAGCCACTAGTAGAATTACGTATTCTCAAATAAACCTTATGATAATCTTAATGACCGCATTATTGAATGATTGTTCGTATTTATTGGCGTTCTATTTGAATTTCTTGGATCTTTATTGATGAATCGTATTTTCTTCGCGTAGCTATGTACTTAGTAATCGGAGAGTTCGCGATGGAGATATTCGAGACCAGGATCACGAAGAACTGGACAAAGTCTTCGATAAACCATTGTAAAGGCAAGCTCTAACTCCTTGATCATATTTCACCTATGTTTTGCAATCACACCTAAGACCTATTTTCATTGCATGACTGTATGTCACTTTTAAAATATTGTTATGCTATGAACCACTTGATGTGGTAGAATGAGCTATGTTGATGACTGAGTATCGGTGTTAGCTACTAGCCAACGATGAACAGTAACACATAAATTACTCGCTATCAATGGCTTGAAACAAGACACTGTATCAGTTACGATAATAGCAGTGACTATCACAATCCCCTCCTTGACCTTGACAACACAACCCCTTGACAACCTAACAGCTTCATCACTGCGCTATAGCAGTGATGTGAGCACCTCCTTGTTAGTACTATGCTTAGGATCTCTGCGATGTTCGCGTCGCAAACCACTACACACTGTATACATGATTGTGAAATGTGTCAAAAGGTGTTTGGTGATGTGAGTTAGGATATGGGTGAGATATTAATAAACTGTGTGTGTGAAGGGGATGGGTGGTCGAGGCGGGTATGGTGATGCGATGTCGAGGGCTCCCTAAGAGGTATACCAGCTGCGGCTGTGTATTTGTTGCAACTCACCGATTTGCGCTGAGTGCTTCAGTGGTAGTCTGATGACCATGTTTTCCGGACTAGCCTTGTGCTGAGTACGTCATTTTAGTTCGATGTTGTGTGATCCGAACAAGTCCTCTTGCCAAGGACAGATGGAGATGCCTCACCAATATAAGGACCGGTTCATTTGACCTCAACATAGTTATTTCGTACAACCACAGAACCTGTATGGGCAGGACTCGCCCTACCTTTCTGTTAACTACCACATGAAAAAACCTGTAGAGCCATGGAGGGCATAGTGGACCAGGAAATGGCACGGAGACCGAGGGTCGTCTGGTGTCGGGCTGGGTAGTGAATGCCCGAAGAGCCCCTTTGTCGGCCCGAGGTGTGAATGTGGGGTTACTCGGGGAAGATGGGATGAGCGTGTGTTACTCTCTGATCTAGAGTACATAGCCTGTGGGTAAAGTGTACAAACTCTACACAGTCTTAATCTATCCGGATAGCTGTTGTCACAGTCTTGGCACACTATGCTTTGGGCTCCTATTGACTAGCACTGCTACAACTCCTTGAAGTGTGTTTGTGTGTGGGTGGTTGAGGCCGCCGTGTTTTGGGAAAGTGTTGGCATGCGTGCCGGAGTCGTCAGGGCCTTGGGTCTGAAGACTCATCTAAAAGTGAGGGAACTGGTGGGATGGTCTGAAACTCCCCCAAGGCCCGCCAACTATAATAATATTGATTCAACTACTTCCCCCTCTTATTGCAAAACTCTTTTCAAAGAGAACCTTGCATAAAATGCTTTTTGGCGAAACTAAGCCGTATGGCCTCTCCTTGCTACAAGCCCCAATGCATGAAACACCTCCTCTTGAGTAGTGTTAGAGCTTGCGGAGTACCTTATGTACTCACTCTTGCTTTATGTGTGGTTTTATCAGAAGACAGAGAAGCTGAAGCGTGTGAGGATGACGATTAGGTCTAGTCCTACTTCCCAAGTCTGCCTGTTGGGCATGGCGCCGTTCTGCTCCGCTGTTTTGAAGATTTCTTCTATTTTGGTGGTCATCTACGATCACATCGATTGTAATTTAGATCATGTTTGTAAGACTTTTATTTATTATAAATAAATATTCATCGTATGGATCTCGATCTATTCTGTTGTGCATACCAACTACTGATCCATGGATTGGCACGGGATGCACAAGTGGACCCTCAAAAGGCGGGTCCCGACAGAGTGGTATCAGAGCCATACTTGGCCGTAGGACAAAACCTTAGAGTCATCCTATACCCTGAACATTTATTTTGAAAAGTATAAAACTATTTATGAAAAATTCTCTCTCTCCTCTATACTCCTTCTACACTTACCTCTTTCTATGTTGAAAACTTATACTATTTCATTCGATAGTGTCACTGACCTAAACCCAACACACTTTAATCGTTTAAGAGTAAGATGGATGCCAACACGATACGCAAGGTTGGAACCATGCAACATTCACACCGGACCATTTGAAGATTTGATTAGCCAAACAACATTCTAATCAATCAAGAGGGTGCATGAAGATAAAGAAAGTAGTTACTCTACAAAGGTTACTCGAAGATGTCGTCTACACATATCAAGAGCGACATCAAGATCGCTGAAAGAGCAACCACGTGCAACCCTACATTCCTCAGTCACATCGATAGAATCCCGGAATGACCGTAGTGCCCATGAGTAGAATGGCTTAACCTTTAGTGACCTAGAATAAGTCACGAATAAAACGATTAAATATATAAGTTTGTAATCTAGTTATGTTTGGGTGTGATTCACTGGTTTTCATTCAGTTCTTTGATTGAGTGAAATTGTGTGCTCTAATACCAACACAGATCAATAATCAAATGAAAGAAGATAAGTTGGGTGTTTAATAAAATAAATACATATGGAATGCGTGTATATATATACCTACACACATATATCTATATGTATATCGAATATAATGTACACAAAAAAGTACATAAAATAAAATTTAAACTATACATACGTACGAATATACGTGAGGATAATAATAACGACCAAAACAAGATCTTTCACTCCCCTTTTTCCTACTAGATCATCGCAATACCCATTCAGGAGCCTATCCTATTCGAGCTCACCATGAGCACACTGCTCATGCTAGAAACCGTCTTGATTCAAGTACTCTAGTTAACCCTCAATGTCAATAAATAAATAATTAAATACATAAATAAACCAAAGAAAACAAAACAAAACTACAAATAATAAAATATAAATAGATCAATAATGATAATAATAAACCCGCACTAATGAAAAAAACATAGTAGTTAAAATCCTATTTAAGTGGGGTAGGATTTTAACAGATCTAAAGCCCATAAGACAACTGGTGTGGATTATACCCTCAGGTATTGGTTGGCACACCGGCATGGATATACACCCTCTGCCAACCGCAAGATTACTACGGTGAATGATGATGAGATAATGACAAGAGGTCAGCCGCAAGAGCTCCCATGGAATTCATGACACGTAGTTTGGAAGCTACGCCCATAGAACGAGTGTTGAAAATTATACATGCTCAGATATAGATCTGGAAGGATTACAAGGAATGGAACCATACACAGGCGTGAAGTTTTTGACCACGTCAACATCCAAAGCAACACTGAGGGCAAAGAGATCCTATCAGATGGACACATGCTGATTGATCAAACACAAGAGACATACCCGTAAGCTACAAGAAGGGATTTTCTGACTAAGTTCATCACCTTAGGGAACCCCAGAGTTGTGGTCAAGCAGGAAGAAAACAAGCTCAAGATGAGCATCGTCTACCAAACATCGCATGAAGTAGCAGAAACACCCGCTACCTTGAGTCGGTGACTTGCTTAACCAGTTAAGAGAGTTAGGTGCACCTATGATTTGGGGTCAAGATAATATCAATTCAAGATCATATATGCTCACATCATGAAGCCGGTGCCCGCGACCCAACGTGGAAAGTACGAGTTTTCACGGTGACGTCCTTCGTACTGACCAACACATCAGTCTGCATCTGGAATCATACGGGCAAGATAGCAGTAGAGGAGCTAGCAGCAAACCTTCCTTGGACAAGCCCTGAAAGCCAAAGTCATGGTAGTGGACCCCACAAAGTCTAAAGATGTCACCTACTGAGACCCTGTACGATACAAAATATCGAGCGACACTAGTATGGTTAGAGAGGAAAGAACATCATTATGTGGCTCTGCCCGTAGTAAGGACCCTAAGAGGCAGAAATCGGAACAAGAGGTAGTCAACAGTAACAATAAACAAACAACCACCATAAGAACTCGCCACCATGGTAGTGATTGTGTGTACCCTAGGGAGACATTAGTGTGGGGAACAAACGAATTTTCGGAAACAAGGCATGTAGGCTCCATGATCAGTCAAACCAGTTAATATAATAGGAGCCACCACCTAATACCGCGAGTACCAGACAAGGATGTTGGATACACGCCCCTCAAGGTGTGCAATCACAAGCAAGACACATACAAAGTTCTAAAGGGCAAGTACTGCTGATGCAATAGATCAACAGAGCGATGATGCATATCGAGAACTAGTTGTACAAATACTCGACATTGTGGCAAGATAAACAAGGACGGTTACAGTACAGTGATGACGAGTTCAAAGGAACGACCAACTCAAGGCAGTAAAGGAAACCTTAGGAAATAAACCACTACCTACCTAAGACATTCTTCGAATCTCGAGGATGAGATTCTATTTAAGTGGGGTAGATTTGTCACAACCCGAAATTTAACAAACGGTAAAAATCACTTCAAATTAAATTTTTGAATAAATCTCAAGTGATCAATAGTTATCAATCTAAGATGGCACAAATATGTGTATGTGTGTCCAACCAATAACTTATAATACAACCAATAAACCAAACAGGAATATAATTATTTGAAGAGGTAACTATAAATCAAAAATGTAAATCGACTCAAGCGAGAATTAATATCTATAAACCAAACCCCAATTTCAAACTGAAATTATATTCAAACATGTGCAAGAATTAGAGAGGTTATGGAGACACCCTATAGAACTCAAATCATATAATCCATATATGTACTAATAAAATAGGAACTAATAACAAAGTAGCATTTATGCGTAAATATAAACACATGTATGTCAACTTTAATATAAACCCCATAAATAAGTAAATAAAAGAGGACAAACAATTGATCAAACATTACAACCTAGAATACAATAAAGAAATTCATAAATCGAGTGGCTAATAAATTAATCAAACACAAGTTGAATGGAACGAATTAGTGTAAACCCAATTCAAAGGCAATTCAGAGACCAAATCGGGATTCAAACCCAAATGTCAAACAAACCCAAACCAGTGAACTAATTGAGAGTAGTTTAAACCTAATAAGAATACCAAAATTCAAATATTAGCCAACATGGAAAATACCCCAAATAATAGAATGTGCGCATACAATAAACTGAGTGCAAATTGAGTTCAAAACAAATTTGAATTTAAAACCAATGGGAGTTAAATCAGAAAAGGAAAGAAAACCAGATAAAACATAAAAGGGCATGCAGCCCATTTTCCCTAGCCGGCCCAACTCCCTCCCCTTCTTTTTCCTTCCCACCAGGTTGGCCCTTTTTCCCTACCGCGCGGCTCAATATCCTCTCCATCCTGGCCCAGCGAGCGGCCCGCCTGCCTCCTGCCCAGCACGCGGCCGGTTTCGGCCCTCGCCTCCCTCTCGCGCGCAAGCATACTCGGCCCAGCCCAACGCAGCGTGAACCGTCTTCCTCCCTATCCCCTCCTTCTTCTCGATTGAAGCCGACAGGAAGTCCGGTTTTCCCGCGATGGGACACCGGCGGGATGCCGCCTACCCTGCGCACACCAGCCCGCACCGCCTCAGACGCCATCATCATGCCACTGCCCCCACCTTTCCACCTCGTCTCGCGCACCACCGCCTGAGGCACCTCGTGCCCGCGCACGACGAAATGCGCGTGCCAAGCAAACCGGCCACCGTCTCCGCAGTTACCGCCTCTCCGACGCTATAAAAGGGACCTTGCCCTTAGCCATTTTACCCGCACACCATCCCTCTCGCTCACTCCACACCCCACTGAGCTCGCATGACCGCCTCGAGCAGGAATTCGGGATTTTCCCCTTTCTTCCCCGTCGCCGGCAACCTCTCCGTTCCTACCCCGACATTGCAAGGTATTCCAATTAACCATCTTGGTAGCTTCCTTGGTTCATGAATTAGCCAGAACGAGCACTGGTTAGGGTATATCTCGCCGTAGCTCAAATTCTGGTAACCCTAGCCGTGCACGGCCGTGCGCCACCTCGCACCATAATCACCGGCGAGCTAGGGAGTCTTTCCACCTGTGCCACCTTTCCATTAGGGTGAGTATTGACATGTGGAACTCGATGGGGTACTTTGTTTGAGGAGAAGAGCAAGGGAGGGCGGACCTCGTCGAGCCGTCACCATGCTCGCTGCACCCCCCTATCGCTGGCCGCTGTGGAACGTTCCCCGGCTAGGAAAATCACGATGGCATGTTCACCGCACTCAGGAACATACACTTGACACACAGGTTCACCGAACTCTTGCACGCGCGGGTAGATCAACGATGCGCCGCCGCGCACGGCCGCCACGGCTCGCTGCCGGCCACTTAGAGCGCCACCGTGAACCTACCAAAGCCGTGAGTAGCATCCACAGGTGATAGCATGCATGCCCGACGTAATAGCTTGATGTGAAACCCAGCACGCGCGAGTCTGGCCGAGCGCCGCCACCTCTAGCCGCCGTGCACCGCCGCCCGCTATTGTGTCCGCGTCACCGGCCCAGCGAAGCTCGTAGATCGCTTATGCACACCCCACGCACCCGCATTAGACGGCGGGCTAGCTCCGGCTGCCGCTGGCGAGCTCCCGTGGCCGCACACCGCCAGCTCCCCTATTTCGCCCGTATTGTGGCTACATAGCACGCACCTGGCCACAACCTAAGCACCCAGTCAGTGCCACCTAGCGCCATGTGTGTGCCACCTCAGTGCCACGCGTGTATCATCCCTGCCACCTCTGCGCGCGTGCTGGCGTTCTCTCCTGTGGACTCGGCTCATGTGGACCAGAGACCCACCGGACGTGGACTCGGCCCACAGTGCACGACACTGTTCCCACTCTCTTCACTGGCGCCTGGGACCCATCCGTCAGTCTAGGTGAGCCGTGCAAATAGCTAAGGCACACCCACATGTACACACAAGTTGACGACCAGGTCCCCTGTCAGCCTCACTACTTCACATTAAAAATACTAGATGCACCCAGGTTGTGTACACAAAACATTATAAAATTCATTTACAAGTGTAGGAAAAATCTTAGAAAATCTCATAAAATAGTATTTGATATTTAGAGAGTACTACCAGTGAACAGTATCAAAATAAAATTATCTATGACATGCTACGAATCATTTAATTAACTTGGAAAATTAAGGAAATTCACGTTTAAACTAAAAGAATGATAATCTCCCCACAAATGATCATATAAAATTATCTAAAAATATTAATTGACTTTTAGAATATAGTGCAAGTGATATTTGGCTGAATTGAAGTATGGACTGGTAAAATATTTATGAAAGTCTCAAAGACAATTAAATAGTTAAAAATTAGAGAACTTGACATATGACCTCTGAATAAAATAATAGGTCCAATAATTAGCTAAAAATCCCTAGAAGTATTATTTGGAATCTAGAATATATTGTAAATAGTATTTGGCTAACATAGATTGGGGGATATAGAATTACTTATCGCTCTCATAGGAAAATCACATTGACATTCATAATTAGTAAAATACAGATAAAAGATTCTAACTAGTCTCTTCACAGATGACCTTCTAAATATTTATAAGAGTATATTATTAAGACTTTTAGAGTAGAAACCAACTAAAATAAATTGTAGGATAATGAACAACTTACCATCAAGGAAGGGAAATTAGAGAGCTTTTAATAATAGAAGCTCACATGCAAAGCTCTAAATGAATAATTTCCTCACTAGTAATCATCTAGAAATCTCATTAGTCATATACCAGAGAAGTCTAAAATGTACTCAACACTGGTAGGACCTACTAATAAAGCAATATCTTAGGAGAGTTGTATAGGTTAATAAGTCATTCACCAGCTTCTAGTAACATAATCATTTAGCTATAAAATGTCAGAACACAAGTGTAGTTTCTAAAATAAGTAACATGTAAAACTTTAGTAAGCCTATTCATGCGAATATAGGAGAATTATAGAAGAAGTCCATAAAGAAATGATAAGCGATCTTTAGACCATAATAACAGTCTTTGGTAGTCTAAACAAGTGGTGGGAAAACTAACGAGTTAATCTAACATCTCATGAATTAATAAATAAGGACTTGACTTCTGATTAAACAAGCCATAGTATTATAAGCCCATTGGTAATAGCTAAAAATACTACTTAACTTCTAAACTGTAATAAAAGTGGAAGTGGGTCAAGAAATCTAGTAGGATCGATGAAACCGCTATGATCGTTTGGTGATCATGTAGTGAATCCGCGAAAACCGTAATGTTTTCAAATAAGCCATAGTAGAATTATAAACCTTATGATAATCTTAATGACCACATTATTGAATGATTGTTCGTATTTATTGGAGTTCTATTTGGATTTCTTGGATCTTTATTGATGAATCGTACTTTCTTCGCGTAGCTATGTACTTAGTAATCGGAGAGTTCGCGAAGGAGATATACGAGACCAGGATCATGTAGAACTGGACAAAGATATCGATAAACCATTATAAAGGTGAGCTCTAACTCCTTGATCATATTTCACCTATGTTTTGCAATCACACCTATGGCCTGTTTTTGTTGCATGACTGTATTCTATTTTAAAATATTGTTATGCTATGAACCACTTGATGTGGTAGCATGAGCTATGTTGATGATTGAGTATCGGTGTTAGCTACTAGCCAACGATGAACAGTAACACATAAGTTACTCGCTATCAATGGCTTGAACAAGACACTATATCAGTTATGATAATAGCAGTGACTATCACAATCCCCTCCTTGACCTTGACAACACAACCCCTTGACAACCTAACAGCTTCATCACTGCGCTATAGCAGCGATGTGAGCACCTTCTTGTTAGTACTATGCTTAAGAACCCTTGCGATGTTCGCATCGCGAACCACTACACACTGTATACATGATTGTGAAATGTGTTAAAAGGTGTTTGGTGGTGTGAGTTAGGATACGGGTGGGATATTAATGAACTGTGTGTGTGAAGGGGATGGGTGGTCGAGGAGGGTATGGTGATGGGATGCCGAGGGCTACCTAAGAGGTATACCAGCCGCGGCTGTGTATTCAGTGCAACTCACCGATTGGCACCGAGTGCTTCAGTTGTTGTCCGATGACCATGTTTTCCGAACTATCCTTGTGCTGAGTACTTCAGTTTAGTTCGATGTTGTGTGATCCGAACTAGTCCTCTTGCCAAGGACGGATGGAGCCGCCTCACCAATATAAGGATCGGTTCATTTGACCTCAACATAGTGATTTCGTACAACCACAAAACCTGTATGGGCAGGACTCGCCCTACCTTTCTGGTAACTACCACATGAGAAAACCTTTAGAGTCATGGAGGGCACGGTGGACTAGGAAATGGCACGGAGATCGAGGGTCATCCGATGTATGATTGGGTAGTGAATGCCCGAAGAGCCACTGTGTCGGGCCGAGGTATGAATGTGGGGTTACTCCAGGAAGATGGGATCATCGTGCGTTACTCTCTGATCCAGAGTATGTAGCCTGTGGGTAAAGTGTACAAACTCTGCAGAGTCATAATCTATCCGGATAGCTGTTGTCACAGTCTTGGCACAATATGCTTTGGTCTCCTATTGATTAGCACTACTACAACTCCTTGAAGTGTGTGTGTGTGGGTGGCCGAGGCCGCCGTGTTTTGGGAAAGTGTTGGCATGCGTGCCGGAGTCGTTAGGGCCTTGGGTCCGAAGACTCATCTAAAAGTGAGGGAACTGGTGGGATGGTCTGAAACTCCCCCAGGGCCCGCCAACTATAATAATATTGATTTAACTACTTCCCCTCTTATTGCAAAACTCTTTTCAAAGAGAACCTTGCATAAAATGCTTTTCGGCAAAACTAAGCCGTATGACCTCTCCTTGCTACAAGCCCCAATGCATGAAACACCTCCCCTTGAGTAGTGTTAGGGCTTACGGAGTACCTTATGTACTCACTCTTGCTTTATATGTGGTTTTATCAGAAGACAGAGAAGCTGAAGCGTGTGAGGATGACGATTAGGTCTAGACCTACTTCCCAAGTCTGCCTGTTGGGCATGTCGCCGTTCTGCTCCGCTATTTTGAAGATTTCTTCTATTTTGGTGGTCATCTCCGATCACATCCATTGTAATTTAGATCATGTTTGTAAGACTTTTATTGATTATAAATAAATATTCGTTGTATGGATATCGATCTATTCTGTTGTGCGTACCAACTACTGATCCAGGGATTGGTACGGGATGCACAAGTGGACCCTCAAAAGGCGGGTCCTGACAGCTTCTAGTGTCTCATCTATCCTATCACCCCCCGTGTTATCATCATTATCCTCTTCCACATCTTTAAAATCTTGAGAAGATGTCTTGCCATGGAAGCTCCACGCCTCATAACGTGGCATGTAACCGTTTCGACACAAGTGCATCAAAACTGTCATTTTGTCTAAAAACTTTGTATTCCTGCATTTTGTACAAGGGCACCACACCTTATCGATCTTTGACAACAAACAAGTTGTATCTACAAAAGCATATGTTTTGGCGAACCACTCATCTGAGTAGCCACCATCTATGTTGTTCCAACCAGTATACATCCAACTACGGTTTTCACCCATGTTTGACTCTGCGGTATAAAGCTAGAGAAATTATGGTTACTTTATACTTTGTTTAATTTCATGACCCTACATATATTAGAAAGGATAAGTCATAAACCCACCCAAGAGTGACCGAGAGGAACGTGCTTATGATGAGATGCGGGATCTGAGTGCAGACGATATTTCGGCAACATAACCTCACTGTTCTCTAACTGCATGCCCAAAAATGTTGCAGCGAAGAATATAGGTTACGCCGTCAAAATCTCGTCGAGATCTAGACCTCGTGTCTCGTCATAAGCACATGTTGTCGGTCACTCCCAGGCTATCCAAAAAGGGACAATTCACGCCTCATATGTGTAACGCATGTGAGATGATTTGATTCGAAACGGGTGATGCATATTGTATAGATTATATTAATCTTTCATTTTGAGCCACTTACGAGAGAGAGGTAAGAATGAGAGAGAGAGAGGGAGAGAGAGAGAGAGGATGAGAGAACGAGAGAGACAGTGAACTGGGCCAACCGTCCTTTGTTATGCCCCGTCGGGGCCCGCTGTAAACAATCGAATGTTTTTATGGGTTAACCATCATACTTTATGCTCTGTCGAGTCCCACGATCCACGCGCAGGAGCTTGCCATCCTCACTGTTGCTTTTCGTTTCTGTGCCTGTCTATACGCATAAATTACTAATAAATTGGCCGTGTCCGGCCATAAATGGCTTGTGTCGGGCCGAGCTAGCCTGAAGCCCATTTATTTACATATCGATATTAAATACTTGATCAATCAAAATAATAATTAAACAATAATAATTTAAACTACTAAAATGAACTCAAATGCATTAATCATAAACAATTAAAAATAAAAATTAACAAACATTGTATCAATTATTCTATACATAAATAAACAATTAAACAACCCTAATATCATTTTGACCTAAACAAACATCTAAACAATTATCAATTCATTTAAATAATTATTCATAACCTAAACAATTCAATAAATATTTAAACAAACATCTAAACTAACCTAAACAATTAAGCATAATTAAAACATATAAAAAATTATTTACTAAACAGTTATACACTAAACAATTACAAAATCTAAACAATTATTCACTAAACAATTAAGAATAATCTAAACAATTAAACCTAATTAAGCATAATCTAAACAATTAGTCACTAAACAATTGCTAATTAAAAAGAAAAAATCGAGCTAGCCTCGGTTGCGTCCATGGCCGACAATGGAGGTCGGCGTGGGGAGCCCGGCGGCCAGCCATGGGCGTCGTCAGCCGAGCGGGGGAGGTAGGTGGCTTACCTGAGGGTGGAGGCAGCGTGGTGGGCGGCGTGGCGGCTTGACGAGGTGGCACACCTCGGCGGGCGGCTAGGTGCGGAGGCGGCGCGTGGCTGGAAGGTGGCAAGGCGAGGACGGTGCGCCAACGAGAGGCGAGGCAAGGCGGCTGTAGCGGTTGAGCGCAAGGAGGAAGACGCACGCGTGGAGTGGGCCGCGTGCGCGGCCCGTAGGATGTAGGGTTAATGACCTAATTTACGACGGTCCCGTAGTTTACGACGGCCTAGTGTTGGTCCATAATAAATAGGACATTTAGTTTCGACGATTTCATTATTTACGACGGCCTAGGGTTTGGCCGTTGTAAGTAAGACATTTAATTCTGATGGTTATCTTATTTAGGACGGCCGCGGGCCCATGGCCGTCCTAAGTTAGTTAACTTACGACGGCGTCCGCTGGCTGTCATAAATTTGTTAACTTACGGTGGCTGGCCTTTGTAAATAGTTTCAGTCATCATAAAATGTCGAGTTTCCTGTAGTGGATATTGGTCTTGTGGAACTAGCACCACAGAATTAAAGCATAACCCTTTTACTTTTCGAGTCGGTGTGGTCAGCGACTTTGATGGGAGTGGTTCGCCAAGGACACCTTCGGGGTCTGACAATGCAAAGACCTCTCCTTTCGCTTGAGAGAGCCATTCATGTTTTTTTTTCTGATCGTAGGCCTTCGCACCGAACCCCAGCTTTAAGACATGCATGCTTATGAGAGCATACATCTATAGTCACGTAGCCCAGGAACGGATCTTGGTATAAGTATCCTTATATCAGAGAATAGCATGTTGTCCTGAAGATCACGGTTAAACAGTGCCACTGCTCTCCATGGATCCACCCGCAAGTAGGTGTTAGAGATCTGCAGAAAACGGTGCACGAACCGTCACGGTGGTTCATCTCTTTGCTGCATGACCTTGCCAAGGACCCTCAAGGCCCTTTGCTCATTCGTTGTGCCTCAGATGTGAGCCAAAAAGGCTTGACAAAGATCTCCCCACGTCTGGATGGACCCCAAGCGAAGACCTGCCAGCCACTGGCAAGCTGGGCTAGTGAGAATAGTTGGGAAGCAGTTTGCCATGACGTTCTCGCTTCCACCTGTGCAAGACAAACTTCTCTTGAGTATTACTGGAATAAATTTAACGGGGACATCGTGCCATCATAATGGCTTCTCAGGTTCATTGAGAACCTTCAATACCACACCGGTACCTGCAATGGAGGTGCTAACGCCTTGGAGGTGTTGACAAGCACACTGGACTCATGCTCGGTCTTCAAGTATATGGCCCTGTGCAGGACCCAACAAATCCATTATGCGCCAGGACCGTCATAGTGGAATAACTTCCACCGTACCACACAAGGCATCGATCGCACACGTACTTGAGGTTTACCCGAGCATCTTGTCCTCCACGATGACACAAATGGAAACCATACATGAGCGTTGGGACTCCTCAAACCTTCCCCACCGAGATTGCAATAAAGTTGATAAAGCCCCTGGAGTTGAAACTCAATCCTTCTTGCAGCGCGAACTGCCAAACTCCTTGCCTCCCATGGAGGATGGGAAGAAACTCAATGCACATGGTTGTGTGAGTCACCGGATAATGGGACACACACCTACCTACCGTGTAAAATTTCGATGTGTGGAATTCGCATATGGGGGATTTCTGGATCACCCCTTGAATGCAGAGAGGGGTGCGTAGTATCCACAGCCTTGGAAGGAATGATTCTAGCTGGATGGGGTAGAACACACTGATTTACCAAGCTTCGGGCTGCCAAGAAGCTAATAGCACTACATCTTGTTTGTCTAGATTATTTTCACTGGATGGAATAAAGGGTTACAAGAGATCCTTCTACTTCGCTCCTTCCTTTTTCTCTCTTTTCTGCTCATATCCTTTACTTTTTTTGTTTTTTCCTCTTTTCTTCTTTCTCCCTTCCGACCACGGGCTTCCTCTTTCATATGCTCAAGGGGAGCTTCCAACAGGTTTGAGTTGGAAGAAAGCCTTGGCTGGGTAGGTAGCTACCCTCTTTAAGCCTGAGCCCGCACATCATGTCACTGCAAAGCCATTAAACCCTTCCTTGGGAAGGATTACCCGAAACTATCTTTTGGAGCTCGGTGTGCTAGAAGTTAGCTCCCTGTTTGGACCCACTCCTTAGACCGACTGCTGCACACGTAGGCTATCATACAACCGGTGCTAGCCTCAGACAACAAGGTATGTTTTGTCCCATCGCCAACTGCCTCAACCGTTTAATTGAGTACTTAGTGTTTACTCAACATCTTGTCACTCCCCTAACCAAGGGATGGGTTGAAGAACTTATGAATAAAAATATCTCGACCTCTCTGTTCTTGGCTTGCAATGGTCAAACCCCAACCTGCATGGTTCAATGAGGGTTGATGACCCCTCCCGAGCCTAGGACCCTCTTGCGACCGAGGAGCATTGTAACGAGGTCACGGTGTAGCGACCTTTACCAGTTATGGCTGACTAAGCATCGGGGGTGCTCTTTATTGGGGTCAGTCCTTGGTGAACGCATGTCGTGACAACCAAGTTTCATCTTGATGGGAAAGGAACCCCATTTCCCATTACACTGACATATTTCACTCCACCCATGGTTGGGATCTACTTATTCTTTTAGGAAAACACAGTAGGGGAAACCTCTACTGTGATATTAGATAATATGATCAAGGTAGCTAGATATAATGATCAAGATGACCTTATAAGCACTTACATTCGTAATTAGCTTATTTACGAAGGTAGGACCCTTATTAACGACGGTTCCTGGTCGTCGTTAATCGTTGGATTTCCTGTAGTGTTACACAACAACACCAACAAAGTGACAGACCAAATACCTTCACCACATAACAAGACTACAACAAAACAACAACCATCCAATGACCCTAAGGAGAAACAACGACAACAGGACCTACGCCACCACCAAATAAATTGTCTTCACAAATCATGAGTCTTAGTAGTAAGCCTAGACGAAGGTGATGTAGGTGGCATATAAGGTTTAAGCATCATCAGATCTCACCCATCGGCCAAGTGTTCAACGACACTGGATATAACATTGGAGTATTGGTGACATCAAGATGAGATTGTAAATCTTTCCTGCTCTTGCCTGAAGACCGAGGAGGGCATATCTGGCTATTGTTCAATAGATGACAACTCGTCACACTTGGACTAGCGACAATGAAGAGTAGGAGATAGCAGCCAAGGTTCTCTCACAAACAGACCACCATTGTTAATGGGGCCCATTTCCAGCGCGGTCTTCTCAAACAACTGCTAGTACAAAGTGTGATTAGTGATGGTGTGATGGGTCACTTAAACGTTTGTCACTATAATAAGGCACATTTCTAGTAGTTAGTCTCTTAAACATCTGTCATTGGAAAAAATCCAATTATGGTCTCTTAAGTTCTATGCCACTACTCTCGGTCCAATAAAATCATATCATATGCAACTCAACTCGTAATGATGGCCAACTATATGCATGTATGGCTGACATATTAATACATACAGCCTTTTCTAAAAAAATTATGTCTTAATACAACTACTTTTCAATTATTTATTCACATGTTCTACTATGTCGTGTCATGCATCAAAAGAACAGCTCCTCGCATTCCTTCACCATGTTTGATATACGAGACTACATAGCCTGGCGTTGTTGCTTTCATGCGGGAGTGCATTTCGTCTATCATCAAAGGTAGAATGTGGCCATTATTGAGAAAGAAGAACAAACACAGGTGATTCGTGTCAAATATAGCAAGACATGGTGAAGTGGTGAAAGAAAGAGTGATATCAGCAGCACAATGAGCAAGTCACGTGCCCACTGCACAACCAGAGCATGAGAGGGGTAAATGATGGCATCATTGTGTAAACTACGCGCGTAGAGGTTGATAGTGTAATTGAGTTGTGGAGTATTCACGGTTGCAAATTCGTGGAACCCTTACTGTAACAGCACGAATTTCGAACCAAATTAGAAACCGCTCTGAATTTGAACATTTGGAAAATCTAGTAAAAACTCTATTACACACACATGTATGTATCGCGAAGGTAAATTGGATTTCCAGTAATAAAAAAACCTACACAATATTAAATTAGGTGCCTTCTAACTTGTGTGACTTTTCAATTGACTGAATACATTTAGAAAACCGAATGTGGAAAAATTACATGAAGTGGAAGAGCCCACTACTACAAAAAGCATTTTTACAGGCGCCTCAATTTTTCAAACATAGGCGGTCCTTAAAAATATGCGACTGTGATGACGAATAATATAATAACCGCCTGTGATGAAAGAACAACACAGACGAATTTTAAAAAACAACCGCCTGGGTAAATACTCGATATTATCAGGTGGTTATTACTTAAGAACTGTCTACAATAAAATAACATCACAGGCGGATTTTAAGAACAACCGCCTGGGTAAATACATGATCTTCACAGACAGTTCTTAATTAATAATCACCTGTAATGTAATGAACTTCACAGGCGGTTCTTCATTAACGACGACATGAGAAGATCATGTATTTTCACCGGCGGTCATTGTTTAAGAACTGTATATAGTTGTTCAATTATCACAAGTGGTTTTCATTGAGATTACAGGGATGTAGTCATTGCAATTATCACAATCGTATGTAGTCATTGCAGTGAAAATTGTATCAGGAAAAAAACACAGATGAGCGGATACTAGTACAGTAATGCATTATAGGAAATGCTCGATCACCAGTGAGGTTGGCTTAATTGTGATAATACACCATTACAGGCTTTACAATTGTTCAAAGATAATATCTTTACACACTGAGCACAAGTTTAAGTGAGCCTCTCTCTGTAACAGCTGCAAACAACGACGATGAAGCGCCCTGTCAAGTAGAAAACAAAAATCATGCTACATTCATTGTAGATCGACGATGAAGCTCCCATCGATCAATCTAAATTGTACCGTCCTGCTTGCTCCCGAACACGTCTCTCATATTCCGCTGGATCCTAAAAATATTGACATTATTGAAATTAACAAATGTCGAAGGAGGAATGAATAACCTATATTGGTCACTAAGTCAAAGTGTCATCTAACCTTGATAAGTAGATTATAGCAATCATTTTCAACATCGGGCACATTTGACTGATGCAGCAAACGCTGAACTTCAAGTAGTATAGTTTTGATTGTAAAAGCACTGCACCACCCCTACGAAATATAATTTAAGCAATATAAGAAACCAGTTCAAATAACTTCGACAACAATTAAGTATTAATTACATGAGCAAAATAGGTCTATCTTACAGTCTCCTAATCAAGAATCCCGATGCAGAGTGCTCCCGAACGATGGACATTTGGGTGGAACCCACTTGGAAAGGCGCATCTTGGAGGCACCAAGGGATAGTCCTCAGAGAAGGAGATTGTCAGGGGGTAGTAACTATCTTCCCATTCAGTCTGCAAAAGAAATTTATTAATAGGAGGACGATGGTTAAACTCATATTGTGCTTGTTTTTCATGACTTACCCCTTCTTTACCGGGGACGATGCACTGCCACTTTAATAAATCTCCTGATTCAGGCTTCGCAGAGAAACCCTACGCAGAGAAATTGAAAATACCAAAAACAAACAAGACGGAAAAACAAACTACAGTTAAGTTCATCAGTTCATTACAGATACATATGTATATACAACCATGCAACCGGTGTGCCATATGTACATACATGGGGATGGTTCTTGCGCCACGCCAAGCGCTCCTCCTTCAATCGGCTACACGCCCGAGACATCAATATCTAAAAGACCAAACTTCCAAATTATTGAGTCCAAACGCATATGTACACAAATGCAAAAGGACACAATCTATATACCAACACACAAAACTGGTAGCTTATGAAAATATACAAAGAAAAAGGTAGCATGCATTGCATAGTAAGGAAACTATGAGAATTTACTTAGGTACCTCGTGGCGCGATGTGGGACTGGGCAGAGGCGTGCCTCCGCGGGGTCTTTATATAGGCGTCAATTTTTCATAGGCGGTTTTTAAATTTTTCACAGATGGTTGGTACTTAATAACCGCTTGAGAAGATGTTTATCTCAGGCGGGTTTTACTTACCAACCGCCTCTAATGCTGCTAAGCTCCTGTCAAGCTAATCCCTGCACAGCAAGCTATTGTAGATGCAAGTAAAACCCGTGGCTCATCATTTGAATTGTTGAAAGCATCAATTTGAAACCTGATGATCCTTGGAAGGATTTTCCCATCCATTTGAACGAGTTCTTTCCCTCATGTCCATTTGAAAACTTAGGAAGAAGCTCCTTTCTCAGTTTTAATTCCTAAATATATTGACTAAAAATCAGTACCCACTTTCTTAGTGCTTCACACAAGCGAGTAAGCGAACAACTTCAATCACAAATCTTGTTTTTACACTTTCATAGGGATTTAACCTTAATCTTTCAAGTATAGATTTATCAAATAAGTGAAGCTTCCTTATCACACATTTTAATGGCAGTTATAAGTGAAGGATGTGTCGAAGCTAACGAAATCTGAATCAGACTGAAGATAAAGAGATCCTGCATATGAGTGGCAATGTCCAGGTTAAACAGCGTGAAGGCTGTCATCATAGCTTCAGGTTGTCTAACCTGGGCATTGTCAATCATATGCAGCATCTCTTTTTCTTCAGTCCCGTTGAGATTTCGTTAGCTTCCACACACCCTTCCCTTGTAACTGCCATTAACATGTCTGATGAGGAAGCTTCAATTATTGATAAATCTATGCTTGAAAGATTAAGGTCAAATTCCTATGAAAATGGTAAAAACAAGATTTGTGATTGAAGTTGTACGTTTCGTCGCTTGTGTAAAGCACTAAGAGAGATGATACTGATAGGTAGTCAATATATTCAGCCATTAGAACTGATAAAGTAGCATCTTCGTAAGTTATCAAAATGGAGAGAACAGAAAGAAATCTTGCAGGGCTCGTTTGGGTGTACGCCTATCCAAACAAGCCCTCAAATGGACGGGAAGTATCGTCATACTTCAATTGAAGCTTTTAACAATCCAAATGATTAGTCTCGCAGGTGTTACTTGCATCTACAAGAGCTTGCTGTGAAGGGATTAGCTTGACAGGAGCTCGAAACAGAAGCTGAATTTAATAATGTTTGAAACATGCTATCTAAAGCTAAAATAGAACATTGTTCTAAGTTGATTTCAGAAGATACAAATATATACAATATATATCATCTTGCATTGCTATATACATTTTTTCCATCATTGACATCTTCTCGCATATAGGGTTTCAAATTCTTTTTAATGCTTCTCTCTACGCGCTTGATGTTTTCTGGTTTGGTGAAAAGGTACATCTCTTCATACAGATTATATTCCTCTTCATTATCTCCCACATTCTCAACCCCAACAATATTTTGCTTTCCAGAAACAACTACGTGCATCTTCCCAGTTTCTGGATCTTGAACATAAAAAACTTATGCAACATTATCAGCGAGAACCCACAGGTCATCTTTATAACCCACTTTATTCAAGTCTACCAGTGTCAGCCCGTAATTGTCCACTTTCACACCATTAGGATGTTTGACCCATTGGCACTTAAATACGGGCATTACCATTCTTTCGCCATAATCGAGTTCCCATATTTCCTCTATGAACCCGAAGTATGTGGTCTTCTGCTCTTGTGAATCATAAGCCTCAATACGAACACCACTATTTTGTGCAACACTCTTACCGTCTTTTTCTTTAGTGTAAAATGTGTAACCATTGATGTCATTTGCTTGCCATGATGTCACCAAAGCAGATGGGCCAGAAGCTAACTTCTTCATTGTTTCCTCTTCTATAGTGTTTCTGTATGGTATATTTTTGTCCATTAACCATTCAATGAAACATCTTCTGTGCTCTTTCATGATCCAGTCCTCTGTGCGGTCTTGGTTTTTATCACGAAGCTCAATTTGGTGTTCCTCGATGTATGACTCAGCTATTGCGAGCTGTTGTAGTACACTAAAATGTGCACGGTGTACATTCTTGTAATCTTGAACGATAAAAGTTTTCTTACCCACTTTGCCTCTCCCACGTAGTCTACCCTCATGTACCGGTATAGGCACACCTATCGATTTTCCATCTTTGATGTAATCAGCGCAACCCTCAATCACTTCTTCAGTGGTGTATCCTTCCATAATTGAACCCTTTCGGTGAGCACAGTTCCGCACATAACCTTTTAATACTCCTAAATATCTCTCCAACGAAAACATATGATGTAAATATAGTGGCCCCAATGCTTTTATCTGATCAACAAGATGTATGATCAGGTGTACTTGCATATCAAAAAAGGATGGTGGGAAACACATCTCAAGCTTGCACATTGTGTTGACGATGTATGTTTTCAGATAGTCTAAATCTTCACGTGCTATCACCTTTTGCGATACTGCATTGAAGAAGTAACACAAACTGTGATGACAACTTTTATATGCTCAGGTTTGATTACTCTTATTGCAATGGCAAGGAAAATTGTCATCATCATGTGACAGTCGTGAGAATTATAACCGAATAAAGACAAGTCTTTCATCGAGACTAGTTTGCGAATATTGGATGAGAAACTCGTGGGCACTTTGATCCCACACAAGCATTCGCAAATTGCTTTTTTCTCTTCTAGCATCAAGTTGTAGCTGGCTGGGGGAAGGTAATGCTTCCCATTCGACTTTTCTACTGGATGAAGCTATGGTCTCAAATCAAGATTTACTAGGTCCATACGTGAATTTAATCCATCCTTTGTTTTCCTCGGCATGTCCAGCAAGGTCCCAATGATGCTGTCAAATACATTCTTTGTAACGTGTATCAAATCAATACTATGGCAAAATTCCAGATTCTTCCAATACGGAAGATACTTGAAAAAAATTGATTGTTTCTTGAAAGCCATATCAGTTATATCATCCGAAGATGTACTTTTATTTCTCTTAATTCCTTTACTATTTTTGCCCTTACCGAAAGCAATATGAATGTTCTTGACCATTTCAAACACAAGTTTTACACTGTAAGGTTTTGGTGCAGTATCTTTTACGATTTTGTTATCAAATTGTTCTTTCATCTTCCTATTCTTGTGGGTATCTGTCAAGAACCGTCGGTGTCTCATGTACACCATCTTTCTGGATGAAGTGAGGTATAGAAATCCAGTTCTACCCACACACCTAACACAACCTTTCTTCCCTTTCATTTGTCCTGATAATGTAAACAGTCCAGGATAATCATGCACGGTAACGAATATCATTGCTCTTAGCATGAAATACTCCCGCTTGTACTCATCCCATGTACGTACCCCTTCATTCCACAATTTTGCCATATATTCCATTAAAGGTTCCAAGAACACATCAATTTCGATGTCGGGTTGTTTCGGACCTGGGATAAGAACATATAACAAGAAATATTTCCTTTTGTGACACAACCACGTCGGTAGGTTGTACATTGTTAAGACCACGGGCCATGTGTTGTGTATGCTCCTTTTTTCACCAAACGGATTCATTCCGTCTGTACCCAAGGCAAACCTCATATTTCTGATTTCCTTCGCAAATTCTGGATACTGAATATCAAAATTTTTCCACTGCGTTGCATCACCAGGGTGTCATATATGTTTTTCATTCTTCTTGCGTTGCTCGGAATGCCAACGCGTAAGTTCAGCTTCCCTATGGTTTGAGAACAAACACTTCAAGCGATCAATTACCGGAAGGTACCACATCACCAAGGTAGGAATTTTTCTCTTATTCTTCCCGTCTGCATCGCTAGAAGTATCGTCATCGTCACCTTCAGGACCAATAATAAAATTCTTATTCTTCTGAGTCTTTTCATGTTGGTAACATACTGGTGATTGTAGTCCTTATATCTACTGACACCACAAATGCGGCATCTAGTTGCGAGCTCATGCTCTTTGCGATACAGAATACAATGGTTCACACAAGCGTGTATTTTTGTCACGCCTAGTGCCATCGGGCAAAGAAGTTTCTTCGCTTTATAAGTGCTTCTGGGAAGTTTATTTGGATTTGGAAGAATTTATATTAGAAGATTCAAAGGATCAGAGAAACTACAATGGGACCATTCGTGCGTAGCTTTCAACTTTAGTAGTTCTAATACTGCACGCAATGTAGTAAACTCTTCATCACAACCGTTTGATTCATCATATAAAAGCTCCGTCGCCGCATTCTGCAATGTCTCCATTTTACTTAAACCTTTGCTTGCTCCTATAGAAGTCAATACATATGGTTCAATGTGACGCAACATCTCCTCACAATCGAACTCATCATCATCATCACGAGCTTGATGGTCACTACCATCATCGATATGAACATTGTCATCATTTGAGCCTCTCTCATCATCTTTATCCACATCATGCGTATCTAACTCACCATGCTCAGTCCATATTGTGTAGTTTTTTTTGAATCCTCTTTTCACCAAATGAGATTGGATTACTATAGTATCCGTCCAAGCAATCTTATTTTCACAATCGATACATGGACATAATATGTCATCTATCTTTTGCAACTTCGCATGTCTCTTGGATGCTTCAATAAAATTTGTAGCATTATGAATGTACATAGGATCGGGTCTTGGCATGTTATACATCCACGCTCGATGTTCCATGCTTCAATAATAGAATTTTTGCCAGATTTAAAAAATTTGGCCACAAATATTCTCTAAAGGTCTTCTATAAAATGAATTTACAGAGACATAACAAGTATGATTAGGGCGACTAATGTAGGAGACGGGCGATGTCTTGAGGCGGACGGAGTCGAAGGCGTCGGGAGTAGCAAGCGGGGTTGAAGGATTGAAGTCGTGGGGCAAACAGGCCCAATGGCATGGGCTAGGTCTGGGTGGGATCTAGGGATAAAAATTATACCGCGGGTACGGGTACCGAACGGGTATTGCACCCGACGGGTGCGGGTGCGGGTGGATTTTTTTACCCGTGGGTACAACCCGTACCCGATCCGATATGTTGCGGGTATGGGTGCGGGTATTATTTCCTACCCGCGGGTACCCGTTGAGTACCCGAAATACTGTTATGATTTAGATGTCGCCCATAAAAAACTCAGCCTAGAATAGTTAAAAATTCACGGCCCACAAGGCCAGGTAACTAGCTATTCATGGTATTCAGACGTCCACCATCCATTGCAATTAGACCAATCCCGATCCCTGGAGGCTGGAGGCTGGACCGAGCAGCGAGCAGAGGCATAGAAAAAAAACTAGACGTCACTGGCCGCTCGCTGCCAGAGTGCCCGACTTTTGCCGCTGCCCCCGACCTGACGCGATGGAGAGGCGCGCTACTGGAGCGTGGCACGACTCCACTTCGCCACTTCGATGACCGCCGCCGACTTTCCACCGACCACCGCGCGCCGTTGCCCGTGGCTCCGGCCATCACCTCCGTCTTTCAGTCTCGCCGCCGCCGGCAGCTGGCCCTGGTGCCTCCAACACTGTCTTCGTCCTTGTCGCGTGGCGGACGGGAGAGCGGTGGCAACGTCAAATAAGACTCTAAGATCGGCGATGAACAGAAAGCATGGCGGACGGGAGGCGGTGGCATTGAGCGGAGTCTGGAGGAGACGAGCGACATCTTGAGGCGGACGGAGTCGAAGGCGTCGGGAGCAGCAATCGGGGGTGAAGGATTGAAGTCGTGGGGCAAACAGGCCCAATAGCATGGGCTAGGTCTGGGTGGGATCCGGTCCGTTATATCTTGACGTCGGATCTCCTTCGAAATATATGCAAGCAGGAGGTACGCACACACAAGTAGCATATTGAAAAGGAAAACACATAAAACTACAATTACAAGTTCGGGTAAACTTCATGCATCTTATATATATTACAATAGCATCTGTTAATTAAACATCATATTCATGTCACATAATAGGTACAAACTACAATAAGCTTATTACAATATAGTCCGTACATCAATATATAAAAGACCAAACTAGCAGAACACACAAAAAGGAAACAATCCATATAGTCCATACATCAATATACCATAACACAATCCATACAGTCCTTACACATGCAAAAGGACAGAATCCATATACCAGAACACAGAAAAACTAACAGCTTATCAGCTAATGAAAATATACAAAGAAAAAGTAAGGAAACTATATTTACCTTGTAGAGGCGTCAACACGGTGGGGACGCGTCAGCACGGCGGGCCGGCTGGGTGGAGAAGTGGCGGTGCGGGGTTGAGCGGCAGCGCAACAGTATGGGCTGGGCGGCAGAGCGGCGGCGCGGCACAGGGGAATTTTGGCAGCCTTGCGGCATCGATATAAATTCTCTAGGGTTACGTTTTGACTATGGTGGGGGGTCCTTATATAGGCGTCGGTTTTCACAGGCGGTTTTTAACTTTTTCTGAGGCGGTTGGTGCTTAATAACCGCCTAAGAAAATGATTATCTCAGGCGGGTTTTACTTACCAACCGCCTGAGAAGATATTTAATCAAGAATATTAATTAAGAAGAAGCCTGCAAAGATATTTATCTCAGGCGGGTATTACTTACCAACCGCCTAAGATAATGCCCGATACTCTTCTTCAGTTTCCTTATCCCTTGCTTCTTTTTTATTTAGATTCCAATATAAATACTCAAACATGTTTAGATTCTGCAAATTGTGTCCAAATTCGATGATTCTTTCTTCTACGTTTGTATAAAATTAACATCTACCACCTGAACAAAATATTTTAAAACTTGTATAGCTGACATTGTAATGTTTTGGTAAATATCAAATTAATTTCTACTCACATATTATTCACATTTGTGTATCTCATAAAAAAGATCATTCACTTAATTTTTTTTGTATGAACATAATTGTATCATTTATACGTGTATGAATTTTGTTATTTTTTTAAAAGCATTCCAACATGTCAATCTTCAAATTATCCATCATTATAACTAAATGCTCCTATACATATGAGGCATTCATCAAATTATGAACACACATTGATTCAAAAAAATGTAAAAGAATCTGAAAAAATTCACAGAGGTTGGTATGATGAGTAAAAATGTCCACTGAAAAAATAAATGAAAAAGCATTATATTCATCAAGATAGAAAAATGAAAAATAGCATTTATTGTATGTTTTTTATGTTCTGACCAATTTCAAAGGATTTATAAAGTGAAATTTAATGGTAACCTTTACTTATCAATAATATTACAAGAAAGTGGAATTTTGCCTTTTTAAGGGACCCACATTTAATCAAGAATATTAATTAAGAAGAAGTAAATATCTTCACAGGCGTTGGTACTTAATAACCGTCTAAGAAGATGTTTATGTCAGGCGGGTATTACTTACCAACCGTCTGAGATAATACCCGATACTGTTCTTCAGTTTCCTTATCCCTTGCTTTTTTTATTTAGATTCCAATATAAATACTCAAACATGTTTAGATTCTGCAAATTGTGTTCAAATTCGATGATTCTTTCTTCTACATTTGTATAAAGTTAACATCTACCACCTGAACAAAATATTTTAAAACTTGTATAGTTGACATTGTAATGTTTTGGTAAATATCAAATTAATTTCTACTCACATATTATTCACATTTGTGTATCTCATAAAAAAGATCATTCATTAATTTTGTTTGTATGAACATAATTGTATCATTTATACATGTATGAATTTTGTTTTTTTAAAAGCATTCCAACATGTCAAACTTCAAATTATCCATCATTCTAACTAAATGCTCATATACATATGAGGCATTCATCAAATTATGAACACACATTGATTCAAAAAAATTTAAAAAAATCTGAAAAAATTCACAGAGGTTGGTATGATGAGTAAAAATGTCAACTAAAAAAATAAATGAAAAAATCATTATATTCATCAAGATAGAAAAATGAAAAATAGCATTTGTTGTACGTTTTTTATGTGCTGACCAATTTCAAAGGATTTATGAAGTGAAATTTAATGGTAACCTTTACTTATCAATAATATTACAAGAAAGTGGAATTTTGCCTTTTTAAAGGACCCACATTTAATCAAGAATATTAATTAAGAAGAAGTAAATATCTTCACAGGCAGTTGATACTTAATAACCGCCTGAGAAGATGTTTATCTCAGGCGGGTATTACTTACCAACCAAATGGGATAATTGTATCTTCTCAGACGGTTGGTAAGTAAAACCCGCCCGAGGTAACCATCTTCTCAGGCAGTCGGTACTTAAAATCCGCCTGAGAAAATGGGAGTCCATATATACCCCTCGGCAGCGTTGGAAAAGTCTAACCCGGGCGAAACACTTAGACGCCGTTAGGCTACCAAAATTTTGTTTGCCGCCAAGTGTTTGCCGCCATCATCGCCGAGCTTCGCCCTTGTCACTTCCAGGTACGCCGAGCGAAGCCATTGCCATCGTCGCCGAGCTTAAAGGTAAACCCTAAACCCTTCGACCTTCCATCCTCCTTCGCCGTGTCGCCTCCCTCCCCGACCTCGCCGCCGCCTTGCATATCCTTGGTTAGGGTTCGGGAATTGGAAAATGGTAGGCATCCTTGGTTAGGGTTTGGTGGAATTTGAAAAACTGTCAAGTTCGGTGGCATCTTTGGTTAGGGTTCAGTGGGTAGGCATCCTTGGGTTGTCGGTGTACTTCCATCAATTCTACGCAACAGCAGTTCCAGCAACCCAATGTCCTCACCTGGCCGGAATTCGAATACGTAATGAACTGGAATATTCATGGTGACTCACACTCAATACACAAAATGAGTTAGGTTGAGGGGGTAACTGCAATGAGAACTCTATTGGAAGTAGGTGTGTCCATCTTCTAGCGGTGCTGGTTGCCAAACATATGACGTGTCACTCAAATACGTAGGATGTTGATGATAATGGCCATATTGGCACAACTGAACGAAATTAGTGGCTACGATTTGCATTTTTTAGTACAATGGTCAAATTGAAATACATGAACACGTACAATAAACATATATGTATCTTATCCTTTGGAGAATGATATATTACTATGTTGAATCATTCTTGCTGATAGTGTAGCTGTTATATGACTATGAGTTTGTTTATTGAATAGCTTATTCAATCATGATGATGTGAAGAATTACAGAAGGATTGCATGCGTTAAAACAATTATGTATCCCATTATTGAACTCAGCTTAATATTAAGGCATTTCATAGGAAAAAAGTTTATGTACCCATTTATGATTTGTTAGCACCATTTGTATCAAACTAGATATATTGGAACCTCATTTTTGTTGGATGATCTAGGTATCTGGTGCACCCAGTAGAGGAGTCGAACTTGGACTTTGGACAAAGGTGCAAAAACACCAGTCTAGGGGTATATGATTGTTCTAGATAAAGCATATTTCGTCCTTAACGATATTAGTAGAATCCTACTCTAAATAGAGTTAGGAGTCAAATTCAGTTTAGGAGCAAGTCCTAGTCCTAGTACGAATTGAGTTACAATCCATATAGGATTTGGAGTCACATGAAGGGGGATTTCAAAAATAAGCCCCCAACCCCTTGACCTGGTTAATCCCATCCTATCAGAAATATTCCACCAAAGGTTTCATATGCCCAGACTTGATCAAGTCACCTAAACCTCGTGAACCTCTAGAACTCACCAAGTTTATCACTATAGGAGGCGCCGACTTCCCTGTCCTGTTTTCTGAACAGCCAGGACAATTGACCATCCCAGAAATCCTTGGTGCCATCATATGTGGGGTACGTAATGCCTTTCATGATGGCTCAACCTGCTGCTATGATGAGCCCATTTGGTGCATCCGGGCACACTGGGATTAGATTTTGGCAAATGTTTTCGGATTCCTGATTCATTTGAGAATGTGGGTCTTTTATCTCTTTTTACCATACAAATCCCACGGTTGTAGAGATGATTGCTGAAAAAGAGTGTCTCTTCTCGCCTGCAGCTACCTCGCCTCGCCTCACCTCACCATCCAAATCCAAGTGCCACACTTTGAGATTCTTGATACTAGAAAAAGGCTGGAGGATTTGCTTTTTGTCCCTTGCTTGATCAGTTATAGGTTCGGAGCTAGGCGCCGCCTAGTAAACCTCAAGAACGTGGTCGCCACTCTGAACGAAGCTAGCCTATTTAGAATAAGAAGATAAAATTGCCATTGCTGGAGATGTAACTTTAACATGCTTGTCAACCTCACAATGTATAGGAACCTTTTGGTCAGTTGCCTTAAACCCTAGAATGCCTTATCAAATCCTAGAATGCTTCCATCTTTTTATTCGTGCAACACTTCATGTAGAGTTAATATGCCATTTATTAGATTTTTTGTCTTATTAGTTCTAGCATGGAAAGCCCTAAGAAGACTGGTCCTGGTAGTTACAATAAAGAAGACAATATGGAGTTTACTGACTCCAGCAGTTCAGGCTCCTATCACAGTCCATCGGATCCTTTTCTGAATATAAAAATTAAAAAGACTTCAGAGGATCTAGACCCGGAATATAATCTTGCCGACGAGGTATGGATCACGAATCTTAACTTTAACAGTTCAAGTTATTGTTGGTTGTCAAGTATACGAAGTCTTATAATTCTTTTCTACATAGATTAATTGCAAAGATAGTAAGGTCACATCGGCTCCTAAAACCGCAGAAGGTTCTCCAATGGATGAATCCTCAGCTTCACTCAAGCGGAAATGAGGGCAACGAGGTCCCAATAAGGGTCCATTGGACCGCATCATGTACATAACAAGGGTCGGTCCAGGTGGGCTTCCCCAAGAACTACTGGATTCAGTTACCAAGTACCGTAATGCATGCAGTTTTCTTGTTAGGGAGGTTGTGCCGATCACAACCGAGAATTGGAGGAAATTACCCGAGCAAACCAAGAATGAGTTGTGGGAAAGGATAAAGAAACAATTCAAGTTCCTAAAAGGCACAGAAGAAGCTGTAAAGAAAGCAACATTGGTCTCTTGCGGTAAGAAGTTCCGTGGCTGGAAGAGTGACATGAATGCTTATGTTAAGGCCGATAAGGTCCCTAGCCCGAGGAAGATGGGAAAAATCACACAAGCTCAGTGGCAAGAGTTTGTTCGTCAAAAGAGCACACCTGGTGCTAAAGATCTAAGTGCAACTAGGTCAGAGCTTGCAAAAAAGAACAAATACCATCATCGCTTGGGGTCTGCCGGATATGCCCCCAAAGTCCAGAAATGGAATAAGATATTTGACGAAATTACCAGTAAGGGCAATCCTCACCCATTAGAAGGGTGCGATGAGCGAACTCAACGGTGGGTCTTTGCTCGGCCAGGTTTGACCAACGAGGGCAAACTTGAAAAGCCCGACTCTGTGAATGAAGTAGAGGATAAAATGAAAGAAGTAATTAAAAAGAAACAAAAGGGTCTCTTCAAGCCGAAGAGGGAGAATGACCAACTTACCGCTATCTTAGGAAACCCTGAACACAGCGGACGGGTTCGAGTGGTCTCTTCTCAAATATCTTGGCTAGATGGTTTCCCTAATGATAAAGACACATATAGAGGACGTGAGAAGTTTAAGAAAACACTTGATGAAACAATTGCTCAAAAGGTCAAAGAAAATATGCAAGAAATAATGGAACAACTTAGACAATCGGGAGAATTAGTGGCACCGAGTACAGTGATGGTTCCGGTGCAAAAGGAACAATTAGTATCTCCAACTGCCTACCGTAGCAGCATTGGTTCTGTGCCAGGCTCAGGGTCAACCCATAAGTTCCCTGTCGATGATATTGCTAACGACAAATCTTGTCATCTTCTTGTCCTGATAGGCAGAGCAGGGAATAAAACCAAACATGTTGCCACTGCTATGGCAAAGCCAGATCGTGACTTCAATGATAACTTCCGTTGTATTATGCTGTGGTGCAAGTTCTTCAAATCATCGATAATGATTATGAAGATTATGAAATAGAACATGTCACACCTGAGGGGATCGCAACTCTGGGGCATGCTGTCAACCAATTAATCCTTTGGCACCGACGCGATATCGTGTTGGACGATTAGCCAATTTCTAGCCCCGTCGCATCTCCAAATACCGCAACCCCATCTTCTAAGGCGAAAGTGCATAAAGATCCACTCCCAGTCCAGGAAGATCCACTCCCCCTATGTCTCAGCAAGGATGATAGTAACCTTGCTAGTAAAGATATCCAAGAGCAACACGTTGGACAACAACTTCAAGCAGTACCACAGCAAGCTGTTGCTAGTAAAGAGCAACCAGTTAAGCGATAGCTTGAAGTAGTACTAGAGCCAGCTGCTGGGAGTAAAGAGCAATCAGTTGAACAACAGATTCAACAAGCCAGTGTCCAACTTCCGATGACTACTCCTCGATCATTAGTGCCTATCAATGTTAGTCCATACGAAAATAAGAAACCTTCATCAGAAGTGTCAAAGTATTTGGAAACTATGAAGGAAAATATTATAAAATCGAGTGCATCTCGTTCTTCTCATGATCCGGAATTAGGAAATATCGAGGAGTGGGAAGAAGACGGTGTCATGTATAATCGGCGGACGACTTTAGTTAAACCAGGAGTTCCAATATACAAGCTTGACGATGTTCCTCCTAAATTTGAGAATGGGAAGCCGTTCATGACATTCGTACAACTTAGCAAACAACCCGTCCCGCTCAGAAGAATGCATGAGTGGTACATCCTTGCCAGCACAAGATATGGTCTTAATTGCATCACATTTCGTATTCCAAAAGAAGCATTCTGAAGCACTGGAGAAGATAGACGAGTCATTTTATTTGTAGAGTTGCGTCCCCTTTTGCATCGGGGCATGCTCGAAATCAACCTGCTGCTCGTCTGGTGCTTGTAAGTGCTCTAATATTTTCTATTTGCTTTTCTTACTACACGCATACACATTTCATGATATTATAACAATTCTGGACTTCTTCAATAGGATGCTATACATGGATAATGAAAAGTTGGCGTGCAAGATAGATATCCTTGACCCTACTAGGATTGCAAAGGCGCTATTTGACATCCAGGCGGATCGAGACTTAGCACAGTTCAAGCACATGAAAAAAAAAAGATTTTGAAAAAGCAATCACAAAACTTAAGAAGGATAAAAGGACAGAAGTTGCAGCTTACATAGGACATGCAATCTTTAACTTTGTCAGAGACAGCAAGGACCTCGTAAAGGCTCCATACAACTTCGAGTAAGTTCGACACATGACATTGAAATAGCAGTTATTGGTAATTGTTAACACGTGTGTTTGTGTGTTTGCAGTGATCACTACATAATGATCTTTGTCAAGCCAACGCAGGGAAAGACAACAGTCTTGGACTCGGCCGATTTCCCACTAGATCGTTACAAAGATTTCCTTTCCATTTTGAAATTGTACAATTATTCAATAATTTTAATTTACACACATTTAGAATGTGTTGACAAGTTTTATATGACATTTCTTGTATTACAGCGCTTGGCGGTTTTACGCGGAACAGCTTGGCGGTGAGAGACCTTCCAATAAGAATGCATTGGACATTAAAACGTATGATGCTTGTCCGAAGCAGCCTACTGGGAGTGTCTTATGCGGGTATTATGTATGCGAGCATCTTCGTACCACCGGCGTATATAGAGTGAATCCTGAGGATGTAAGTTATCCTTAATGTCGATACCTTATTTTCTTACTTTTGAGTTTCATTTTCATTGTAACTAGCTTAGTTTAATACTTATATTCTCTGCTATTCAATATTACCAGAAACATTATTTTCATATTTTGATTCCAACTTCAAAATTCAATTGCTCATAGTACAACTGCTCCAAAAATACCAACTAAATTCCTGTATACTCTCACTTTGATCTATACTTTGAGATTGTTCAAACTAACACATTCTAAACCTTGTTATGTGTTATATTGCAGCACACGAAGAATCTGAACGAAGAATGGCCGATTTGTAGAAGTATTCCTGATGGAGGAGCCGACAGGATTGCTTCTGAACTCTGTCAATTCATTCGTCGTGAAATTTTGCACAAAAAAAGGAAGTTCTTTGATGAGAATGGTGCAGCAGGTGATGTGCCAGAACTTTGCGACTATGCCAATAGAAATAGCTTTTAGTGAAAACTTGTAAACTATGAGATGAATTGTATGTGTAACTTGTACATATGTATATTGTTTTAGTGAAATTGACTTCTGTGATGATAATATTGTTGACTTTTGTTCTGTGATGATATTGTTGATTTTTGTTCTGTGATTATATTGAATTGACCTAGAAATTAGAAATAACAGCAGTAGTACTGCATAGGTTATACCTTATCACAGGCGGTTATTAACCAACGGCTAGGCATGCCTGTGAAAAACAATTATTACAGGCGGCTAGATATAGGTAAAGAACCATCTGTGATAACCTAATTATCACAAGTGATTACTGTTATGGTAGAAACCGTCTGTGGTAAAATGTCTTCACAGGCGGCTTGATGTAGGTCAACATCCGCCTGTGATAACACCATTATCACAGGCGGTTAGTTATGCTGCAAGACCCGCCTGTGATAAGACCATTATCACAGGCGGATATATATGCTGCACCACCCGCTTATCTTCACAGGCGGCTAGCATAAGTGAAAACCACATGTGATAATGTTTCTTCACAGGTGGTATCACTTCTCCGCCTGTGAAATTGCAGATTATCACAGGCTCTTCATTTCAGGCGGTTTTAAAAACCGCGTGTGATAATAGGTTTGGTGCCGCCTGCGATAAGGCTTATTGTAGTAGTGGCCATTTCATAGTGGAAAATAGTGGATTTTTACTATCTATCTTCTAATGGCACTGGCACGTATAGATAAGATCTATGGTCCTCTAGATAAAACTAAATAATCCAATATTTATTCCTTAGTGTGATCCAAAAGAAAAGCAAAGTGATCACACACCTGCATAGCAGCAATTCCACATGTCCCTAGGGCAAGAGAGAGGGAGCAAGGAGACGGTCACCACCATGCAAGGATCAGTACTTTAGTGCTTCTAGCACTACTACAGATATAATTTTACAGGCACCTCCCAATGATTTTACAGACAATACGTAAAAAACCATATATGATGTGAAATGCATTAAAATCCGCCTGAGATTAACATATCACATGCAAATATGTGGATTATTACAGGCGGTCTGTGGTACAAATTGCTTGTGATTATGGATATCACAGGCACTCTGTGACTAAAAATCATTTGTGAAGGAATATTAATTATAACATGCAGTCTGTGGTACAAACCACCTGTGGTAATTTATAATATCACGAACGGTTGTACGATAGGGGCTGCTTGTATGGTATTTTAAACGAAGCCTGGTATTTCAAACAACTCCTGGTATTTCAAACATTCCCACAAAATCAAACATATATAAGGCCGCTCAAGCAATATCACTCGCAAGACATAACTATACACTACGTAAGAGCCTCAATTAGGAGACAGAGATAGGAGATGAGCCCAAAAGCGATCGTCTTCGATCTGGAAAAACGAGACGCGTCCTCATCAGTGAGGATCAGAGCTGGCTCGGTTGCGGGTAGAAGGAGACGGAATACTTTAAGGTGCGTCTCAGTTAAGTTAATATCCAAGATGCACCCGCTTATCTGACAAAATGGGGATGCTCCTTCCTTAAGATCGACTCCTATTATAAAAGAAATAGAGACGAGCCTTTCTTGGAGACCATCTCCTTTTATCACGGAAGCGAGCTCATCTCCTTTTATCATGGAAGCAGGCACGACTCCCATTCTCTCTATAGAGAGACATCCGTTACAAATGTTTGTCTCGATTTTGTATGCCCTTATACGAGCTCCCAACTATGGCAAAACAAGTGGCTACCAGATCTGCCCTATTCTTGCCATGTTGTTTCCCTCCTTGGAGGTGCCCTTCTAAAAATCTTAGGATGATTATCAGTGGCCCTTAAAACAAAGGGTTTGTCCTCTCCTCCTCTTCGGCAACTTACTATTTTTTACCCCTTTAGATCAAAGTTGGATCGATGGGCCGTGCTTTTGCAATGAGTATATTAAAGGGGTAGATGCATTTATCGATATCGTGAAGAAAGACATGTTGGACAACATTAGAGGAAATATTTGTAGTCCTTGCAAGCATTACAAGAATGAGAAGAGATATCGCACATATGATGCATTAAGGTCACATTTGATCACACATGGATTGATGGCAGATTATCGATGTTGGAACAAACATGGGGAGGAAGGGCTTAATGAAGCAGAGATGTGAAATTCATATTTGGAGAGGGAGGTCCCTACCAGTGTCGAAAAAGATCACGACGACAATGTGAATGAGTCAAATATATCAGGGTTCACCGATGAGGACATTGAGTTTTAGGTGCATAACATAGAGGAGATGGTACGCAATGTCGACAGACATGACGATGATGATCAATTCAGTAATGGTGAACTTGCCATGTACAAGAAGATGATCAAATACTCAAAGAAGCCATTGTATCATGGTTGTGTGGCTAAGAACACAAGACTGTTTTCTATGGTAAAACTTTTCTAGTTGAAGGCGAGCAACAGATGGAGTGATTGTAGTTTTAAGGAATTCTTGACGCTCCATAAGGACATGTTATCCCAAGGCAACGCAGTACCTACAATAGTTTATGAGGCAAAACAGATAATCCGTCTACTAGGTTTGGAGGTGGAGAAAATCCACGCGTGCAAGAGTGATTGCATTCTATATCGTGGACCTGAGTAACAAAACCTCGAGAAATGCCCTATTTGTGGACTGACCGATTCAATCGTAAGAAAGACGAAGGTGATGACGAGAACTACAATAGAAATAGAGGAAAAAGAGGGCCTAAAAAGGTGTTTTTGTACTTTCCTATCATTCCTTGTTTGAAGCATTGGTTTGCAAACAAGAAGGAGTCAGAATTGTAGCGATGGCACAAAGAGAAGCATAAGCAGGATGCTGGAATGATTGGACATCATGGTGATGCCACACAGTGGCAAAACATTGATTCACGAAATCCAGAATTTGCCATTCATCCGAGGAATATTAGGATCGCAATGAGCACCGATGTCATAATTATTTTTTGAACAATAGCACGCATAGCACATGGCCAATTGTGCTAACGATGTTGAACATTCCTCCTTGGTTGTACAACAAACAGAAATATATTATGATGTCAGGACTGATACCGATGCCACAACAACCTGGGAATGATATTGACACTTATTTCAGGCCTCTAGTTGAAGATCTGAAGCAGTTGTTGTACAACCATAGAGTGCAGGTCTCCAAGCCATTTCATTTGTGACTATTAGTGATTCTCCAGCGGCACGTAGCTTGTCCGGACAAAGTAAGAAAATAGGTTTCGAATGTCCACATTGTTTCAAAGAAACAAACTCATAGTATTTGATCGAGTCCTGAAAAATAGTGTACATGGGACATCAACGCTCCATACCAATGAAGCACCCGTTTTGGATTATGAAGGATAATTTCAATGGTAACACTGATAAGAGGCCTCCTCTGCCCCATCTCACAGGTCATGAAGTCTATGAAATGGTCAAGGATATCGATGTTTTCCTTGGTAAGCGGAAAAGGACTAGCAAAAATACTGGCAAAGATGATAGTTATTCTTTGCGTAATTAGTTACTTGTTAAGCAGGATGGACATGAGGGCATTCTTTGTGTAATAGTTACTTAATGTGTGATCTCCATTCGGCTATACATATGTTTTTGTATGTGTATGTTGCTGCCAAGGCAATGCGGCTGCCAAATCCTGGCTAGCTCTAGGATGCAGCCGACAACTAGGATAAACAACGGTGGGTAGATACTAATAGGAGACGAGCGTATAAAAGGGTGCCTCTCCAGTTAGTGTCACAGTGACCCTGCAGGTAGATCAATCAGCGATGAGCTATCAAAAAGACCGTCTCAGATTTATAAATAAAGGAGACGGGCTGAATTAAAGATCATCTCAGATTTGTCTCACAAAAAGGAGATGGGCTGACATAAAGACCATCTCAGATTTCATAAATAAAGGAGACGGGCTAAATTGACGTTCGTCTCAGATTAGTCTCACTAGAAGGAGATGGTCGTACTTAAAGAGCTTCTCTCAATTGTAACAAGAAGGAGACATGCTTACTGTAAGATCATCTCGAATTAGTCATTAAATCTGCGATGAGCTTTCATAAAGACCGTCTCGGGTTTCACTGCGACGGGCTGCCACAAAGTCCATCTCAGATATCTTACATAAAGAAGACGGCCGCCTTAAAGGCTGTCTCAGATTTCTCACGAAAAGGAGACGTGTGTTCTTAAAGCTTGTTTCCCATGTATACTGATTTGCGACGCGCCTGCAGCGCGTCTCCGATTACTTTGTAATGTGAGACATGATGATGGAGACATGCTTTTTGCTCGTATCCGTTCTTCATGCGAGCTCGTCTCAAAAGAGGCTTTCTCATGTGGCGCTACCTGGTATTTCAAACAACGCCTTTAGGATT
The DNA here is from genome assembly GCA_036927565.1 of Tuctoria greenei. Classification (NCBI taxonomy): domain Eukaryota; kingdom Viridiplantae; phylum Streptophyta; class Magnoliopsida; order Poales; family Poaceae; genus Tuctoria; species Tuctoria greenei. The sequence continues at coordinate 172,936,496 of JAYESD010000004.1, read as the reverse complement.
CCAATACTGTTCATCCCCCGTCGCTCACCGGTCTATCGCCATTGCCGTCTATGTCACGCGTCGTTGCCTCCTCCATCCTGACCCCCTTCGTGACCAAGTAAACATTGCCACCTCCCTCCCCTCCTCTGGCGCCATTGCTGCCGCACCCAAGCCGCCTTCCCACGCCTCACAGCACCGCCTCATGCCTCCCCGTGCTTCCTGATTCTCACCATGACACCCTGGTGATTAGTTGATTAAGTCATCATGTCAGGGGTATTTTTTGCTGACCCCGTGTGTGTCCGTCTCATAGAGGAGTGTAAGGCGTGACACAAGAACCACCCTCACGTATATATTGTATCCTCTTTTCAATTTTACTCATGACAAAATACATGCAACCATCAAGTTGATAATATGATGTTTGTCTTGGTTGTACAGGTTTTTGTGCAAAGCCTCAGTCTTTAGACATCATGCGTAGGCGGTGCATCGCCTTCAATAAAGAAGGGGTAAGTTAGGAATACACCCAATCCACTAGTTGATCATTTTTTCTTGTCAATGAATTTATTTTTTAAACTGACTGTGAAGGTCGATACTACCCTCTAACAATCTACTTCAAGGAGGACTGTCCTAGGGTGCCTCCATTATCCACCTTTCCACCGGGTTTCTTCTACCTAAACGTCCCCACAGGAGCACTCTATCTTTGCATTCTTGATGAAGAGGTTGTAAGATCGGTAAATTTATTTTAAGTTCTTGCGATGCCTCACATTGGAATTCTTGTGTTGCTGCAATTAAAATTTTGCTAGAGGTGGTCTTCATCTATTACTGTAAAAATGATACTACTTGAAGTGCAGTGTTTGCTTCATCAACCAATGAAAATGATCGCTATAATCTACTTATGAAGGTTGGTAACTTTGTTAGATATCATTCATCATTGTGCTTTTGTTAATCTGATAACTTTGTATTTCAAGATCCAGAGTAATACAAGAGACGTGTTATGGAGCAAGCTCGATGGTATAGTGTACAATCGATGTGATCCAGAGAACTTGCCAAAACTTAGCATGTAGTTTTTGTAAACCATGAGATGCAATGTATACATTTATATATATGAGTTGACTGTGAATCTTAGTGTTTGTGAATATATGTGCATGTGAACATGTGTGCCTTTGAATACAAATGCCTATGAATATCATGATTGCTGTTATTTGAATTTGAGCAGGAAATTAGAAATACAACATATAGTGTTGTATAGGGTACATAACATCACAAGCGGAGTTTAACTGTAAACCGCCTATGAAAATGGTCGTTATCACAGGCGTTTTTTTATCAACTACCGCCTGTGTAATTCCATATATTTTCATAGTCGGTGTTTTGTTACAGGGACCCCCCTCCCCGCGACACCCCCTGTACCCCATCTATGCCCCCCCCCTTTGGCGCCTCCCATATTTAGGATTTTGAAGATTTGGATTTGGATATGAGATAAATTAAGGATCTTTATTGCAAAGAATTTTCTCTCCATAAGGTAATTCTACAATCTTTCTTTATTTTCTCCTTTTTTTTGCGCAATTTGAACTCTTAATTTCGCACGAATTTTTAAGGTTCTTAAAGATTCCGAAAAAGATTTAAGCTAAATTAAGAATCTTTTCATATATATATATATATATATATATATATATGAAAATTCGTGCGTTGAATCTTTGCAATAAAAATTCGTGCAAAATTAAGAGTTGTATATATATATATATATATATATATATGTGTGTGTGTGTGTGTGTGTGTGTGTGTGTGTGTGTGTGTGTGTGTGTGTGTGTGTCTTGCTACGTTGTATATATTCTACATTTCAAATTTAATTTTAGGATTTCTCTAATTTTTCCTATTTTTTATTTTAGAGGTGGAAATGAATGAGAATAAAATGATATTTTTTATATTTTTACAGTGTCATGTAGAAGATAGATCGAGCTTGGATGTACAATATGCCAAGGAATGATCCTACATACATTTAAAATGTTGCAAGCTTTGTCGAAATGTTCAAGATACATGTGAAGATGCAAAAGATAGATGACATATTATGTTCTTATATCTACAGAAAATAAGATTGCTTGGAATTATACAATAGTATCCAACAACACTTGGTGAAGAGAGGTTTTAAAAAAACTACACAATATAAACAGAGCATGGTGAGTTAGATACACGCGAAGTGGATAATGATGATGAGAGGGGTTTCGTATATTTTGATGATGATAAAGCTCATACCGATTATGGTCGTGACAATCAGGATGACGACGACGACGACGAGTTTGAATTTGAGGAGATGTTGCGTCATATGGAACCACATGTGTTGATTTCTATGGGAACAAGTAAAGTTTAAGTAAGATGAAGATATTACAGAGTGCGTCACATGAGTTTTTATATGACGAATCAAAGGGTTATGATAAAGAGTTTACTACATTGCATGAAATCCTAGAACTACTAAATTTGAAGGCCACCCACGCATGGCCCAAGTGTAGTTTGACTGATCTTTTGAATCTTCTAGCAGAAATTCTTCTAAATACTAATAAACTGCCCAAAAGCAATTATAAAATGAAGAAGCTTGTACGTACGATGTCGCTAGGTGTGACAAAGATACATGCTTGTCCAAACCACTGTATTCTATATCCTAAAGAGCATGAGCTTGCAACAAGATGCCTATAGATACAAGAATAACTTCAACCATCAGTATGTTACCAACATGAATAAGACCTTGATAGCTAAGAAGAGTTGTATTAGCCATGAGGGTGATGATGATATTTCTGATGATGCAAATAGGAAGAATAAGATAAACATACCTGCACCAGTTAGGTGGTACCTTCCAGTAATGGATCGCTTGAAGCATTTGTACTCAAACCCTAGGGAGGTGCGATGAACATATGCGTTGACATTCTGAGTAGTGCACGAAGAATGACAAACAGTTCAACACCCAGGTGATGCAACACAATGGAACTTTTTGATATTCAGTATCCAGAGGTTCCAAACGAAATAAGAAATGTAAGGTTTGTTTTGGGTATAAACGGAATGAATCCGTTTGGTGAATAAAAGGAGCATACAAAGCACCTAGCCCGTGATCTTAATGTTGTACAACATCCGACCTGGTTGTGTCACAACAGAAAGTACATTTTGTTATCTATTCTTATCCAAGGTCTGAAACAAGATAGCATAGAAATTGATGTGTTCCTGGAACGTCTAATGAAATATATGGTGAAGCTGTGGAATTAAGGGGTACGTATATGGTACGAGTACAAGAAGGATTATTTCACGCTAAGAGCAATAATATTCATTATTGTCCATGATTATCCCGTACTCTTTACATTATGGGGCAAACGAAAGGGAAGAAAGGTTGCGTTGTTGGAGCTGTTTTTTTGTACCGCACTTCATCAAGAAAGTTGGTGTACATGAGACACCGGTGGTTCTTTACAAATACACATAAGTACCAGAAGATGAAAGAACAATTTAATAACAAAACCGAAAAAGGTGTTGCACCAAAACGTTATAGTGAAAAGCTGATGTTCGAAATGTTGAAGAACATTCAAGTTGTTTGCTGTAAGGGAAAAAATAAAGGAACAAAAAGAAAGAAAACTACATCTTCAGCTGATACAATTGACACAACTTCCAAAAAGTTTTCAAATTTTTCAAATATCTTCCATACTAGAAGGACCTAAAATTTTCCATAGTATCGATTTGATAAATTTTCCAAAGTACTGATTTGATGCACATTACAAAGAATGTATTTGGCAGCATCATTGTAACCTTGCTGGACATGCCAGGGAAGTCAAATGATGGATTAAAATCATAAATGGACCTAGAAAATCTTGACATTGGACTAGAGCTTCAGCTGATAGAAAAAGGCAATGAGAAGCATAACACTACACCTGCTGGCTACAACTTGAAACTACATGAGAAAAAAGCAATTTGCGAATGCTTACATGGGGTAAGAGTGCCCATGGGTTTGTCATCAAGTATAAGCAAACTAGTGTCGATTAATGACTTGTCTCTATTCGATTGTAATTCTCACGACTGTCATATGATGATGATAGTGTTTCTTGCCATTGCAATAAGGGTCACCAAACCGGAGCATATAAAAGTTTTCATCACACGTTTGTTCTACTTGTTTAATGGAGTACCGCGAAAGGTGATAGCCTGTGAAGACTTAGACTATCTGAAAATGTACATCATTGAGACTATCTGCGAGCTTGAGATGTGTTTGCTGCCATTCTTTTTTGATATGCAAGTACACCCAATCATACATCTCGTGGATCAGATAAAAACATTGGGGGCCACTATATTTACATCATTTGTTTCAATTGGAGCGATATTTAGCAACATTAAAGGGTTATGTGCGGAATCGTGCTCACCCAAAGGGTCCAATTATGGAAGGCTACACTACTGAAGAAGTTATTGAGTGTTGCGCTGATTATATCAGAGATGGAAAATAGATTGGTGCACCTATACTAGTACATGATGGTAGACTACGTGGGAGAGGCAAAGTGGGTAAGAAAACTTTTATGGTTCAGGATTACAAAATAGTACATTTTGCACATTTTGGTGTACTACAAAAACTCACTATAGCTGAGTCATACATCGAGGAACACCAAATTGAGCTTCACAGAGAAAACTAAGGTCGCGAAAAGGATTGAATCATGAGAGAGCACAGAAGTTGTTTCAATAAATGTTTAATGGACAAAAATATACCATACGGAGACTCTATAGAAGAGGCAACAATGAAGAAGTTAGCTTATGACCCATTTGCTTTGGTGACATCATGACAAGCATATGACATCAATTAGTACACATTTTACACCAAGGCAAAAGACAGTAGGAGTGTTGCACAAAATAGTAGTATCTGTATAGAACCTTATGATCCACTAGGCCAGAATACTATATACTTCGGGTTTATAGAGGAAATATGGTAACTCGACTATGGCGAAGGAATGCAAATACCCACGTAAGTGCTAATAGGTCAAACACTCACATGGTGTGAATGTAGACAACTACAAGCTCACACTGGTAGACTTAATGTTTTAAAGATGACTCGTGGGTTCTGGCCGATCGCGTTGCACAAGCTTTTTATGTACAAGGTCCCGGAACTTGACAACATGATGCTCTATCATCAGTGTAAATTCCAAGGTTATTGGTTTAGTCGTTTTTTAGTTACATGATTTTTTTGTAGCGTTGCAGATATGTTTTTAACTCAGGAATAACAGATTGACCTTTGCTCAGTCTTTTGATCATATCTTGAGATCTACTTGACGTCTTCATGTGATTCTTGTTGCATTAGCTTCGCTACTTGATTCCCTACAACCTCTACCAATTTTGTCACAGTTGAACATGTTTAGATTAGTTGCATGAACTAGTTTTTGTATCATATTCATTTCTGCTAAGGGGTTTTTGTAGCTTCTGCTGAAAAGTTTAAATCTACCATTCACCCCCTCTGGTAGCATGTCACGTGCTCTTTGATCCTTCAATTGGTATCAGTGCCACGATACTCAAATCTCTGATATCTCCACGTGTTTTTGCTAATCAATATATAGAAATACTCCGCAAAACCTTGTGTGTTTGATGGCGTGGATTTTCTGGTTTGGAAGGCTTGTATGGAGGCTTACATACAAGCGCAAGGCTTCGCCATCTATGTGAAGGTCTACAAGTACTTTGATGTGCCACCAAATGATCAAGTTACGACTGCAACTATGAGGGATGTCGACAACAAAAACAAGGCGCGCAACTTGCTCATACAAGGATTGATTAAAATTGACATTGATTGTGTTGCACACCTCCGATCTACGTATGATGTGTGGAAATCACTATGAGACTACCACGAAGGATTCAATATGATCAAGGAGATACGTCAATACATGTTCAAGAAAGAATACATGCGTTTTGAGATGCAACTCGGTGGGTCAATCGATGACTTCTTTGCTTGCTTTAATAAAATTCTCAGTTACTTGCGTAGTGTGAATGTTAATTTTTCAGATGCTGAAAATGCTAGAAAATTATTATGTGCATTAGACATGTCAATATGGGAGATGAAAGCTACATTTATTCATGAATCCACTGTCATTAGTACACTTACTTTACATGTGCTATTTTCTAAGCTAAAAACTCATGAACTTGACATAATTTCACGTAAAAACACCAACGAGTGTCTTGCATATGTTTCACAACGTGACATGCCTAGTTCTAGCAAATCTTCTTTATGTGGTACACTTGCTTTGCTGTTCTCTCAAATCCTTAAATAGATTGAAGAGCTTCTAGAAGAAGAGCTAACATTCACTCTACTCGGTTCTCAAAAGCATTGCAAATTGTTAGAACCAGAAGGAGAGGAAGTGGTGGTCCTCAACGATGCTTCGAATGCGGTAAGACAAGACATTTTCGTACAGATTGCCCTAATCTTTTTGGTCCTGCTACCCGTGATGAAAAGCAAACAAATTTCAAATTCTCTTCTGGTAACAACAACAAGAAAATGAAGACATTCATAAAATGGGAAGTGATGGAACACACTCTCTTCGCACACCTAGATAACAACTTGAGTGATGTGAACCCCACGAGCGATGAAGATGAAGACAACTTGGCAACTATGTGTTTCATGGCGGGCAACTCAAGAATAAGTATGGAGAAAGCAGAATATAACAGTGACGATGAAGAGGTATGCCCCACTTGTGAAGAAATGTGTGATGCTTTTTCTCGTGCCACTGTCATACTTAAGAAAAAGGACAGAGAACATAGGGACAATGCTGTTAAAATTGAATCACTGAATCTAGAATTAATCGGCTAAAATCTTTGATTCCTAGTGATGATTCTTGTTCCTCATGTAAACTAAATATGAACAATTGTCCTTCTTAAGAAGTGCGCACACCTCCACACTTGATAAACTTGATCTTGAAATTGAAAAGAATAAAAAGCTTGCTGCATTTAATGACAAAATCATAAAAGATGCTAGCTGTTTTACAATTGATTTGCATTCTTCTATCTATGATGATCTTACTAAGAACCTAAATGATGCTATGAATGAGATTTCTGTTTTGAACAATGCTTTACGTTCTAGTGAAGTTAATTGCTGTTCTAATTGCAAAATTAAAAGGAAAAACTTCATGTGAAAATTGTCTAAATCTGTCCAATAGACTTGATGACATGCATAGGACACTAGAGTGGTTTTGTAATGCAAATAATAAACTAAACTTGCTATTGAATTCTTCCAAGTCTCGCAATGATAAACTTTGATTTAGGTTTACACTCTCATGCTTGTGCTAAGGCACATCCACCAAAGGTTGTTAAGTCAATAGGAAGTGGTTTGATTCAAATAGTTCCTAAACATAAGATGTGGTTTTTAGGTCTGCAAGAATGTTGCCTCATTCAAAGTTGCTAACCAACATGTTGCTTTCTCATGTAGACATGTCATATATTTTTGTTATAGACTAGCTAGACAAGAAAAGAAGCAAAGAATGTGTGAGACCTATGTGTGCTGAATTCATTGGCTTTGACAATAAAAATTTTGAATACTACCAAAACACCTTTTTAACAAGGTCCGGCTTGTTTTGGTTAGCTCTGGCGCTAGGTCCGACTAGCTTTGGTAAGCTTCGGCGCTAGGTCCTGCTAGCTTTGTAAGCTCCAGTTAGCTTTGGCAACTTTCGGAGCTTGATCGCAGTGGTTCTGCTTTTAACTTGCAATGTTTCGAACTTGCTTTTTGAATTATGGAAAGTTTGATTAGTATTATTGTACTAAGTTTTTGGTGTGTTTTGGTGGTTATGGTTGATACCTTTTTGCTAAGGTTTGCAACATACTTATGTGAGGTTCTCACGTAAGGTGTTGTGGTTATCGGAATTAACGAGAGTCAAGTCAAGGACTTGTGCTCGAAAGTATCGATTGTTTGTTCATGTGCAGGTGTTGCTTGAGTTCAAGACAGGGCTGGTGACGGGATCCATTGGACTAGTCTCAGGGAGGAGATGACGTTCCAACAATCAAGTTCGGGGGGAACTGTGGTTGAGCTGATCAGGAGGTCATGCAGGGTGATTGAACCAAGGGCAGTGCATATGAAAGAAACTCGACGTCGTTGGAAGATGTTTGCATGTGTGCAAGGAGTGCATGGACGTGGCTACATGGTTTCGTGGCATGATGAAGAGATATGGACGTAAAAAATTGGTCGGAAAGATCCAACTGACTAGGTTATGGACTCAAGCTGCAGTTGAGTCGTGTTTGACTCAATTATGGAAAGTTTTTAGTTGGTTATGATAGGATTTTGTGTGGATCCCAAATTTGAGTTGTTTTATGAATGTGGGATACGTTCCTAAAGTGTTTGGAAGTATTAAGATTGCTTCTATATGCATATAGAAGAGTCTTGATCCGTTATGGAAAGTTTCAATTCATGAATTGAGTAGGATTAGAGTCGTAGTTAGTTTTGGGTTGGCCTGAGGGCTGGTTATATAAGCAAGGGAGGCCAGAGCTGGTGGTACACGACTTTAGGGCTGTTCATTGTAAGTTTTTATCAATAAAATTCATAGTCTAAAGGAGCTTTTTCCTTGTTCGTCCGACTTGTTTTCTTCAAGTCTTTCTCGACGAGTTTCTTGACAGCACTAACTTGCTTCGGTGGTTTTTTCATAACTCTAGTTTTATAGACCCGATTGACGTGATTCTTCTTGGATTGTCTTCACAAGTTAATTTTCTATAATGTATCAAAATTTCATGGTCATTGGTTTTGTGGTTTCTGATCTATACGAGTTTCTTTGCAGTGTTCCAGAACTGTTTTTCTCGGGTAGGACAAATTGACCTTTGTTCGATCTTTCAATCGTAACTTGAGTTTTCTCAACGGATTTTCGTGATTCTTGTTGTGACATCTTCATGACTTGATTCTCTACAATCTACACTAGTTTTTTCACAGTTCAACACGTTTAGATTAGTCGCACACACGGTTTATTTAACAGATCGGTTTTCTGCTGAGGGGTGTTTCCGTTGCTTCCGCTAAAAAGTTTTAATATACCATTCACCCCCTATGTAGCTTTACATGTGCTTTTCGATCCTACAATTAGTATCAGAGCCACGGTGCTATAATATCTTTGATTTGCACGTGTTTTTGACTAATCATGATGGAGAAATACTCTGCAAAACCTTGTGTTTTAGTGGTATTGATTTTCAGGTTTGGAAATCATGTATGGAAGCTTTCATCCAGGCACAAGGCTTCCCAATATAGGAAAAGGTGTACAAGACTTACGACGTGCCGCCGGACGATCAAGTCATGGCTACAAACTTAAGATATGTCGACAACAACAACAAAGCCCGCAACTTGATAATCCAAGGACTAACTCAGAGCGACTTCGACTGTGTTGCACACCTTCGATCGGCGTACGATGTGTGGAGAGCACTTTGTGACTACCACAAAGGATCCAACTCGATCAATGAGGTAATACAAGATATGTTCATGAAAGAATACATGCGCTTTGAGGTGCAACTCGGTGAGTCCATTGATGACCTCTTTGCTCGCTTTAATAAAATTCTCAGCAACTTGCGTAGCGTCAATGTTAATTTTTCAGATGTTGAAAATGCTAGGTAATTACTAAGTGCATTAGACATGTCAATTTGGGAGATGAAAGTCACATCTATTTGTGAATCTACTGTCATGAGTACACTTATATTAGATGTGCTATATTCTAAATTGAAAACTCATGAAATTGACATAAGAGCCCCAACAAGTCTCTTGCATTTGTTTCTCAACGTGATATGCCTAGCTCCGGCCAATGTTCATCTAGCAACACACTTGCTTTGCTGTCTTCACTAACCCTGGAGCAGATTGAAGAATTTCAACAAGAGGAGCTAGCACTCATCTCTACTCGGTTCTCAAAAGCATTGCAAAATGTGAGAACTAGAAGGAGAGGAAGCTCCACACCTCAAAAATGCTTTGAATGTGGTAACATAGGATACTTTCGTACAGATTGCCCTAACCTTTCAGGTCCTTCTACCCGAGATGAAAAGCAGAATAAAGTCAAGTCCTCTTCTGGCAACATTAACAAGAAAAAGAAGGGTTTTACATGACGTAAACTGATAAATAGTTTCATCACCGCACTTCAAGAACTTGGCTCGAGTGATGTAGACATTGGAAGTGACAAAGATAAAGATGATCTGGCAAACTTGTGTTTCATGGCGCACAAATCAAGATCAAGTATAGAGGATGTAGAACACAATAGTGACAACAAAGAGGTATGTCCTACTTGTGATGAAATGTGTGATGCTATTTCCCGTGCAACTGTTATTGTTAAGAAAAAGAACAAAAAGCTTAGGGTCAATGCTGTTAAAATTGAGTCACTAGAATCTAAAATTAATCATTTGAAAACCTTGATTCCTAGTGATGATTCTTGTTCCTCATGCGGTTTAATATATGAACAATTGTCCTCCTTAAGAAGTGCACACTCCTCCATTCATGATAAACTTGAGTTAGAGATTGAAAAGAACAAAAATCTAGCTGCACTTATTGACAGAAACTTAAAAGATGCTTCTTGTTCTACAATTGATTTGCATTGTTCTAACTGTAATGATCTTGAAAAGAAACTAAAAGATGCTATGAATGAAATTTCAATACTGAACAATGCTTTACATGCTCATGAAGTTAAATATTGTTCTAATTGTAGATTAAATGGAAAAACTTCATGTGAAAACTGTCTACAATTGTCTAAGAAACTTGATGACATGAGTAGGACACTAAAGCAGTTTTGTATTGGGAACAAAAATCTAAACTTGCTGCTGAATTCATCCAAATCTTGTAATGATAAAACTAGTTTAGGTTTTGATTCTCATGCTCATGCTAAAGCACATCCACCTAAAATTGTAAAGTCATTAGGAAGCGGTTTGATTAAAGCAGTTCCTAAACCAAAAGAGATGGTTTTCAAATCTGCAAGAGTGTTGTCACGTTCGTGTTCAAATAAATATAGTACATGCTCATCTAGACATCAACACAAAGTTAAATTCCATTCTACATATTGTCATAGAGATGGTAATGTCATAGATTTTTGTTATAGACTAGCTGACCAACATAAAAGGAAAGAATGCAAGCTAGATCTTATAACTCTCATGCAAAATTTGCTGCACATACTAAAACCAAATGTCAGGATCATGCAATCTGCTGTTATGAGTCAAAAACATTCAAAATTTACCTCCAGAGCTTCTGTTTTTGCCTCGGGAGCTATTGATTTTTGTGCTACACAAGTAACACCTTATAGGTCAGTAGTTAAGAACAAAAAATCACAAACTTTGACTCATAAACCTGTTGTTTTATCCCAGCTTTCTCATGTTTTTCTTGCTGCATATCATGTGACTTAGTACTGGATTCCTAAATGCCTTTTGCCTAACCCTAGTATTGAGTCATTGACGTATTGTTCTTCTATGTAGGTCACACGCTTGAGGAAGGAGAACATTTGGATTGTGGATTCAGGTTGCTCACGCCACATGACCGGTAACAAAGAATGGTTCTCCTCCCTCTCTTTTGTGTCACGTGTGGAGAATGTTACTTTTGCCGATAATTCTTCAACTCCTATAATTGCTAAGGGTCCGGTTAGAGTAAATGATCACTACACTTTGAAGGATGTGGCACTTGTTAAAAATTTGAAATACAACTTGCTTTCTGTTTCACAACTAGATGATTGGAAATTAATTTCATTAAAAATTGTTGCAAAGTTGTAAATTCAATAGTAAGCTCATTTTTAACATGTCTCGGTTTGGAAGAGTTTTTAATGCTAATTTTGATATGTCTTCCTCTAAGCATAGGTGTCTAGTTGCTAATGATTCAAAGGACTTATATGTTTGGCATTGTAGACTTGATCACGTAGGCTTTGATCATCTAACGCGTGTTAGTGCTCTTGATCGCATACGTGGGTTGTATAAGCTTAAAGGGGACAAAGAAATTGTGTGCTCTTCTTGTAGACATGCTAAGATGGTTGCAGGTTCACATACTCCTCTCACAATGATCATGACAACTGAACCGGTTTAACTTTTGCACCTTGACACCGTAGGACCTTCACGTGTTCAATCCTTCGGAGGTAAATGGTACTAGCTCAAACATTGCAGGTCCGGATCCATATCCGTAGGGGGAGATCATTTCCATTGAAGATGAGGAAGAAGTGGAGCCGTTGCCCGAAAATTCAGCAGCTAGTGACTTTGGTTCAACTTTGGATGTTGATCCTCAACCAGCACCGACAACCATCATTGCTGATCCAGATCATCCTCAAGTCACAAGCTCATCGATTTGTGATGAACGTAAAGAAGAAGAAGAAGCTTGTGAAGTGTCTACTCCCCTCCGAATTCTCAAAAGTCATCCTCCACAACAAATGATTGGAAGTTTGCATGAACGAGTCACACGATCCAAATTTTACGATCCGAACTCTCACGCTCATTCTGCTTTTGTTGCTTCTTTTGAACCCAAAGATATATCACACGCACTCACTAATGAATCTTGGATTATTGCCATGCAATAAGAGTTAGAAAATTTTGAAAGAAATAATGTTTGGAAACTTGTACCTCCACCTCAAGATCACACTTTAATTGGAACTAAATGGGTGTTTAGAAATAAACAAAGTGAGGATGGGGTTGTGGTTAGGAATAAGGCTAGGTTGGTTGCTCAAGGTTTCATACAAATTGAAGGTCTAGATTTTGATGAAACTTTTGCTCCTGTTGCTAGATTAGAAGTCATAAGAATTTTTTTTAGTTTTTGCTGCATCTAAAGGTTTCAAGTTATATCAAATGGATATAAAAAGTGCTTTTCTTAATGGCTACATGGATGAGGAGGTTTATGTTAAGCAACCACCTGGTTTTGAAAATCCTGATTTTCCTAATCATGTTTCCAAACTGACTAAAGCCCTGTATGGTCTAAAACAAGCTCTTAGAGCATGGTATGATAGGTTAAAAACATTCCTACTGGAAAAGGGGTTTACAATGGGCAAGGTTGATAAAACTTTTTTTGTGCTTAAGCATGGCAATGACTCATTATTCATTCAAGTGTATGTGGATGATATTATCTTTTGTTGTGCTTCTCATGATGTTGTGTCCAAGTTTTCAGCAATGATGAGTTCATAATTTGAAATGAGTATGATGGGTGAACTCACTTACTTTTTGGGGCTGCAAATCAAGCAAAATAAGGAGGTAAGCTTTGTGCATAAAATGAAGTATACAAGAGATCTTCTTAAGCGCTTCAACATGGACAAAAGCAAGCCTCTTCGGACACCAATGGGAATAGCAATGACACTTGAAATTGATTAAGATGGTGAACCCGTGGATCAAAAAGAATATAGAAGCATGATCAGATCACTTTTGTACCTCACGACATCAAGACCGGACATACAATTCAGCGTATGTATTTGTGCACGGTTTCAAGCTTCCCCACATGCTTCACATCTTAAAGTCGTCAAAAGGATTTTCAGGTACTTACATGGAACTCAAGAATTTGGCATTTTTCTTCCTTCTTCCTCAACCGTTACTTTGAAAGCTTTTTTGGATGCTAATTTTGGGGGTTGTAGGATTGATAGGAAAAGTACTTCTAGTTCTTGTCATTTTCTTTGTGATTCACTTGTTGCTTGGTCCTCTAGAAAACAAAACTCAGTTGCACAACCAACAGCCGAATCTGAATATGTAGCTGCTACTAGTGCTTGTTCACAAATTCTTTGGATTGTTCAAACACTTAAGGACTATGGGGTTGATCTAGATAGTGTTCCACTATTTTGTGATAACACTAGTCCATTTGCATTGCTAAAAACCATGTGCAACATTCTAGAACTAAGCACATTGATATTAGGTATCACTTTCTCCGTGATAATGTTGAAAAAGGAAACATTGTGCTTCATCATGCAGATACCAAACAACAATTGGCTAACATTTTCAGAAAACCTTTGGATTTCACTCGTTTTTGTTACATTCGTAGTGAAATCAGGGTTATGCATCCTCATGGCTTAAATTGAGGGGGCGTTTTGAAACTTGGGAAGTCTATGTGTGAACCTAAACTTAAAATAATATGAGCATAGTATTTCATACATATATGACTTTGTGATTCTTTTTACATGCTGAAAGTTCTTACTACATTACTCATGTTATACATTTTGTAGTTTTTTGTCACGACTAGTAATTGGAATAATTACTTACACTAAATCTGGTCATCATTGAACTTTCTTGCTGTTTTGAACTTGTTGCATGATCACAAGTTCTTTTAATCATAATGAATTAATCAAGTAATCAACTCACATGTTGAGTTTTATGAACAAATATAAATTGAGAAAAGATCAAGAGAATATGCATGCATCACACTTGTTCTTTTTAAATGGCTTATCATTGCACATAGATATGAAATTTGAAGAAGTTGTGTATGACTAAAACCATGTCCTTAAGCTTCTGATTGTCAAATGAAATAGGCTTGGCTTGATTGGTTAGAATAAGGCAGATGCGCATATAATCTCTTGCAAATATCATATGATCTAAATTTCTGCTTTGAAAAATAATAAAATGCAGCAACAAGTGTCATGCTTTCAGGTTTTGAAATAGTTAAGTTTGTGAGATGATGACTTGCTGAAATTGAAAATTATATTTGATCTCTAGCATGGCTTACACTACTTTATGTATCTCATTATTGTGATAGTGTATGTTACTTGATAGTATGACTTCGATGAGCTTTGTTTTATATGTATATGTTATAATGTGCTAAAAAAATTAAAATTTCTCTTTTGTACCTTGCTGAATACATTGTCAAAGGGGAGAAGTATGCAAGGGGGATAAATATGTATAGGGGGAGAAATTTATTTCTATCTCATTTGATTTTCAAAAAGGGGGAGAAATTGTTTTCAAAACTTTTCATGCCAATGTTTGGATTTTAAGTGGTGTTGCCAATGAATTAATCAATGGGGAGATTGTGAGACCTATGTGTGTTGAATACATTGGCTTTGACGATAAAAGTTTTGAACACTACCGAAACACCTTTTTAACAAGGTCCGACGATAGGTCCAGCTTGTTTTGGTTAGCTCTGGCGCTAGGCCCGACTAGCTTTGGTAAGCTCTGGCGCTAGGTCCTGCTAGCTTTGGTAAGATACGGTTCAAGGTCCGGTTAGCTTTGGAAAGGTTCAGAGCTTGATCGCAGTGGTTCTGCTTTTAACTTGTAATGTTTCTAACTTGCTTTTTGGATTATGGAAAGTTTGCTTAGTATTCTTTGCTATGTTTTTGGTGTGTTTTGGTGGTTATGGTCAATATCTTTTTGCTAAGGTTTGCAACATACTTATGTGAGGTTTTCACGTAAGGTTTTGTGGTTATCAGAACTAACGAGAGTCAACTCAGGGACTTGTGCTCGGAAATATCGGATGTTTGTTGCAGGTGTTGCTTGAGTTCAAGACACGACTGGTGATGAGATCCATTGGACTAGTCTCAGGAAGGAGACGATGTTCCAACAATCAAGTTCGGGGGGAACTGTGGTTGAGCTGATCAGGAGGTCACGCAGGGTGAATGAATCAAGGGCAGTGCATATGAAAGAAACTGGATATCATTGGAAGATGTTTGCATGTGTGCAAGCAGTGCATGGACGTGGCTACATGGTTCCGAGGCGTGATAAAGAGATATGGACGTAAAACATTGGTCGGAAAGGTCCAACCGACTAGGTTATGGACTCAGGCTGCGGCTCAGTCATGTCTGAGTCAAATATGAAAAGTTTTGAGTTGGTTATGATAGGGTCTCGTATGGGTCACAAATTTGAGTTGTTTTAGGAATGTGGGATACATTCCTAAGGTGTTTCGAAGTCTTGATATTTCTTATATCTGCGTATAGAAGAGTCTTGTGCCGATATGGAAAGTTTCGATTCGTGAATTGAGTAGGATTAGAATCCTAGTTAGTTTTGGGTTGGCCTAAGGGCTGGTTATATAAGCAAGGGAGGCCAGAACTGGATTTGGATTTGTGTTTTCTGATCTACGCGAGTTTCTTTGCAGTGTTCCAGAACTGTTTTTCTTGGGTAGGACAGATTGACCTTTGTTCGCTCTTTCGATCGTAACTTGAGTTTCTCTCGATGGATTTTCGTGATTCTTGTTGTGACGTATTCGTGACTTGATTCTCTACAATCTACACTAGTTTTGTCACAGTTGAACATGTTTAGATTAGCCGCACACACGGTTTCTTTAACAGATCGTTTTTCTGCCGCGGGGTGTTTTATTTGCTTCCGCTGAAAAGTTTTAATCTACCGTTCACACCCCCCTCTGGTAGCTTTACACGTGCTCTTCGATCCTAAAGAATGCTAGTTAGATCACATAACAACCAAGAAAAACTTGTTGCACATGCTAAACTGGATATTAGAAACTTGCAACCTGTTTTGATCAGTGAAAAACATGCAAAACTTAGTCCCAAACCTACTGTTTTTCGTGCTACACAAAACAGACCTTGTATATCAGTAGGTGGATGCAAGATTCTCAAAATTTGGCTCATAAACCTGCTGTTTTATCTCATATTTTGCATGTTATTCCTGCTGGACATCGTGTGACTGAGTACTGGATTCCTAAATGCCTTTTGACTAACCAAGTATTAAGTCATCGACGTATTGTGATGCTGTGCAGGTTTCACGCTTGACGAAGGAGGACTTTTGGCTTGTGAATTTAGGTTGCTCACACCACGTGACTGGTAAGAAAGAATGGTTCTCCTTTCTCTCTTTTGTTTCATGTGTAGAGAATGTTACTTTTGCCGATAATTCTTCAACTCCTATAATTGCTAAGAGTTCAGCTAGAGAAAATAATCACTATACTTTGAATAATGTGGCACTTGTAAAGAATTTGAAATAAAACTTGCTTTTTGTGTCACAATTGCTAGATGAAAATCTTGAAATTAGTTTCACTAAAAAATTCTGCAATGTTTTAGATTCAAATCGTGAGCTTATGTTTAACATGTCTCATTTTGGAAGAATTTTTAAAGCTAAGTTTGACATGTCATCCTCTAAGCATAGGTGTCTAGTTGCTAATGAATCAAAAGACTTATAGTTTTTGTCATCGTAGACTTGGTCACGTAGGCTTTGTCATCTTAGGCGTGTTAGTGGTCTTGATGGCATACGTGGTTTACCTAAGCTTAGAGGCGACAAAGAAATTGTGTGCCCTTCTGGTAGACATGCTAAGATGTTTTAGGTTCACATGCTCCACTCACAATGACTATGACAATAGCATGGACACAACTTTTACACCTTGACACAATAGATTCCTCACCTATTCAATCTTTTGGAGGTAAATGGTATGTGCTTGTAATTGTTTATGAATATTCTAGATACTCTTGAGTTTACTTTATAGCATCTAAGAATGAAGCTTTAGTCCCTTAGAAGTTATGTTCTTAGACTTTCACTTGACCACCCTGGATCTTTAAAAGCTATTAGATGTGATAATGGAACTAAATTTAAAAATCAATCATTTGATCGCGCTTGTGCTAAAAATGGAATAGATCATCAATTTTCTTTACAATATGTACCCTAGCAAAATGGTGTCGTAGAGAGAAAGAACAGAGCCTTAGATGAGATGGCTAGGACTATGCTTGATGATTATCAAACTGGTAGGGAATTTGGACAGATGCAATTGCAACAGCTTGTTATGTCACAAATCGTGTTTTCTTGCGAGCCAAGCTAGGAAAAACCCCGTATGAGCTTCAATTTGGACATAGGCCTAGTGTAAGACACTTTAGGGTCTTTGGTTGCAAATGCTTTATTAAGAAACATGGTAATCTTGATTTATTGGAAGCTAGATCTGTTGATGGCATATTTCTTAGTTATCCATCTCATACTCGCGGCTACCGTGTGCTTTTACTTGACAATAACAAAATCGTGGAGACTAGTGAAGTTACTTTTGATGAAGCTAGCCCATGTACTAGCTTTAATATTCCAGGTCAAGATGCATATCCGCGGGGGGAGAGTATTTTCTTTGAAGATGAGGAAGAAGTGGTGCTGCTGCCCAAAAATTCAGAGGCTAATGACATTGTTCCACTATGTAAGAAACCCAAATAGGAGACAAAGATGGGCGACGCGCTCAAAGGCGGCGTCTCTAATAATGTTAAGCAAGACGAGCACACTTCAGTAAGGATCTGACATGGCTCGACTGAAAATACAAGGAGACGCGTTAAAACAAAGCCCGTCTCAGTTAAATTGGTATCCGAGACACGCTATCCTCTCTAAAAGCAGGATACGCGCATAAAACACAGCATGTCTCCTATGACCGACATCTCCCTCTCCTCTGCTAAAAGAGAGATGCGCTATAATTGAAAGCGCGTCTCCGATTCCTCACGTCACCTTTAGCTTCATGATTTCTCCATATTGCTTCGGTTCACTATTGATATCACATTGATACCTGAATATAATAAAATCCTTTCTTATGATACCTGAGGAACACGATGAACACACCAGATATTCATTCATTCACACAGTTGAAGAACACACAATATAATATTCAATCAAATAGATAAACAAAGATAGAATTCATTTATTAACAATATTTACAAAACAGAAGCTACTAAAAACAACAAATGAAAACTAAATCATACTCCTACTCCTCCTCCTCCTCCTCCTCCTCCTCCTCCTCCTCGTCCTCCTATGGCGACTCCAGCATCGGTGCAATAGGAGCCTGGGTCGGCTGCACCAGCGGTGCAACCCCATGAATGAGGTTGCTCTCTGTCGCCTCGACCAGGTTTCTGCGGCCCTCAGGGCCAAGCACCTGGGCCATCGCCTAGAACAGAATGTTGAGACGATCGGCCACCCCGTGAGGGAGAAGAGGTAGTGGCCGATGGTACCCATTCCAGTAAACTAGGGAAGGGTACCCAGACGCAAGGAAATCATGGCGTGAGATGTATTGTTGTATGCCCCTTGCGCCATAAGGAGGCGCTGCTCGGTGTTGAACCTCTCGGGGGAGCTGCAACACAGTTTCTTGCACAGTGGCTCCCTCGGAGGGCTTGGCGGCGGAAGGTCGGACATGGTGGTGGTTTGTCATCGGGTCGGGGAAGACAAAGAAAAGAAGAGGATTAAAAGTGAGGGAAGCGCTTGTGGAGAACTCACTAGTGATGGCGCGTCTTAAATAAGGTACGCACACAGTCATTGAGGGAGTGGTCGGTTTCTCGTGCATTGGTGGATCGATGGGATGCATCGATACCGCCTCGGGGAAACGAAAGGTCGCGCATGGACGTCACACGTGTATCTACACCACGCCGCCGAAATTAAGTTCTCCATAGACCTCATGCCGCGCGTGTCTCTTACTACTATGGAAGACACGCTTTAGATGAACCCGCGTCTCTCTTTGTTATAGCGCGTCTCGCATTCATCTCCCTTGTCTCTTCATCTCTTCGACAATGGAAGACGCTCTTTAAATTAAGCGCGTCTCACATTTCTCTCTCTCATATCTTCTTCACCTCTGGTGCTCCTTTATTACTAATCAACCAACGGTCCTTTACTAATCGATCAACTCTAGTGTGACTGCCTCCTCTGTTTGCCATCGCTGTTGTCATCATTGTCACCATACTCGTCGTCGTCATCGTCACCGTCCTCATCATCATCATTGTCGTCGTCGCCGTCCTCCTCGTCGTCATCACTATTCATGGCTGGTATCGTCTTGGCGCGTAGGCGACTGAAGGAGGAGTGCTTGGCGCGGCTCAAGAATCATCCCCATGTATGTACATTTGGCACACCAGTCGCATAGTTGTATATATGTAGGTCTGCAATGGGCAGATGAACTTAACTTTAGTTTCATTTTTCCGTCTGTGTAGGGTTTCTCTGCGAAGCCTGAATCGGGAGATTTATTGAAGTGACAGTGCATTATCCCTGGTAAAGAAGGGGTAAGTCATGAAGAACAAGCACAATATGAATTTAGCCATCGTCCTCCTATTAATGAATTTCCTTTGTAGACTTACTTGGAAGGTGGTTACTACCCCCTAACAATCTTCTTCTCAGGGGACTATCCATTGTTGCCTCCAAGATGCGCCTTTCCAAGTTGTTTCTTCCACCCAAATATCCATCGCTCAGGAGCACTCTGCATTGGCATTCTTGATCAAGAGACTGTAAGATAGACCTATTTTTCTCATGTAATTAGTAATTTTTGCCGAACTTTTTTGAAATGGTTTCTTATGTTGCTTAAATTGATATTTCATAGGGATGGTGCACTAGTTTTACAATCAAAACTATACTACTTGAAGTTCAACGTTTGCTGCATCAGCCAAATGCGCCTGATGTTGAAAATGATTGCTATAATCTACTTATCAAGGTTAGACACTTTGTGTTACTGACCAATGTAGGTTATTCATTCCTCCTTTGACATTTGTCAATTTAAATAATGTCAATATTTTTAGTATCCAGGGCAATATAAAAGACGTGTTCGGGAGCAAGCTGGACGGTACAATTTAGATTGATCGATGGGATCTTTAGGAATAAGTTTAGGTTCAAAATTAGTTTAGAGGGCACGCAATGTATGAACTATGAAATCCATTGAGTTGCAAATTATCTCTGAATTGCAATGTCATTGCATTTGTTTATCCCTGAATTCCAATTAATCCGTGAATTGCAATGTAATTACGTTTGTTTATCCCTAGAACGGTTCACGATGTCGTGCGAGTGTCAATGTGAAGAGTGCATGAGAGACGAACTTTAGAAAGGCACGTCTCAGATACCTGATATTCGGCAAAAGGGAGACGGGCCTTACACGGGCTCATCTCCGATTTGTTCCATACTTTTTTCCCACCTCGTAAAGTTGAGCACGTTGCAACGATTGCATGAGGCATTGCACACAGTTACCAATTGGAAACGTTGTAATGTCCAGGATGTTGTTCTGGCTTTAGCACACCGTGGTGCATCTAGGGCACTCCAGCGTTTTCGGGGCCACAAAATAATGTGAGATGCGCCTTTCAGTGGCTCGTCTCTGATTTACGCCGAAGATCTTTTGTCCCACCTCAGAAAGCTAAGCACAATGCAATGATCATATAAGGCATTGCGCACAGTTGC
Source organism: Tuctoria greenei (assembly GCA_036927565.1). Taxonomy (NCBI): domain Eukaryota; kingdom Viridiplantae; phylum Streptophyta; class Magnoliopsida; order Poales; family Poaceae; genus Tuctoria; species Tuctoria greenei. The sequence goes on along the minus strand of JAYESD010000004.1, from coordinate 172,915,550 downwards.
CTGTTGGACACATCGTAATGTCATGTATGTTGTTCCTAGCTTGCTTCAGCACACTGTGGCGCATCTAGGACACTACAGCATGTTCGGGGCAACAAAATAATGAGAGACGCGCCTTACACTGGCGCGTCTCTGATTTACGCCGAACATACGGCCAAAGCAAAATCCAAGATGCGCATTACGTTGAGCTCGTCTCCGATTCTTGCTGAAGATTTTTGTCCCACCTCGAAAGCTGAGCGCAATGCAAGGGTCATAAAAGGCATTGCCCACAGTTGCCAGTTGGACAGGCCGGAATGTCCCCTGGATGTTGTTCCCGGCTTCAGCAAACTGTGGCGCATCTAGGACACGTCGAGGTGTCCGGGGCATAAAAATAATGAGAGACACGCCTTAAATTTGCACGTCTCCCATTTACGCCAAAATTTTTTGTCCATCGCGCGCTCTCTCCCAACATTTGGCAAAAAAATTTAGCGGTCGCACGCTCTCTCGACCTATAAACCGCATATCCTGAGCACACCGCCGCCGTCGACGCCGACCTTCACGTCAAGAGAGAGTTGAACACGCTGGAGCAAGCTACCTCGTCCACTGTCCCCGAAGCACGCCGCCACCGTCCCTCTTTCTCAACTCGCTCTTCGTCATTCTCGCGCTGCCAGCGTCGACCCCTACCCCGCCATCAACCCCGACCTTCATCATCAGAAAGTTGAGCACGCTGGAGCACGCCGCCTCATCCCATGTCCCCGCAACACGCCGCCGCCTCGACCCCGACTTCGGTAATTGGTATGAGCACGCCGCCACCTTCACATAAGTGGAAATGTTCTCCCTATCCCCAGAGCATGTCGACCTGCTGTCATCAGAGAGTTGAGGAACTGCCACTCTGGCGCCTCCGCCAGCTCGTCCCGGAGCTCGCCACAGTGTCCCCTGTCCCCTGAGCATGCCGCCGCCTTGACGCTGCGCTCAGAGCAAGCATTCCAGTGATTTTATTGAATTTGAGGATGCCCAATGAAGGCTGATCGTTAATGAAGTCATTGATCCAAAGGGAGAATTTTTATTATGGTATACATTCATCTTCCTTATTTATGTCCAATGCAGAAGTAATGTATTTGTTTGGACTATCAATGTATAATAAATTCTGATTCGCAAACCATTGAAACTGCGGGAACTGTGGCTGACACTAGCATTTGCCATCCAACTGAGTTTGATTTCTACCTCTGCAGCAAGGCTGGAATCAAGGTACCTATGCGATAATTGGTGTTTCTCTCACGAGTTTTTGATATCTGGCTATAAAAGCATTAGCGGAATGTAAATTGTTTGTTTTTTAGGGGACAAGCACACCAACTCAGTACCATGTCCTTTACCATGAGAACAATTTATCTGCTGATCCTTGCAGATGCTCACCAACTGCATGTGCTACAAGTAAGCTCTGTTCTCCATTCACTAACAGTTCCTATGTTTATTACAATTGTATACCAATTTATTCTTATGTTTATTGCATTTGAATTTTAGGATGTCTTAGTCGGAGCATTAGAGGCTATGAAGGCTCATCGTCAATGAAGTCATTGATCGAGAGAATTTTCATTACGGTATACAGGATTAGATGATGACAGTTATGATGTGTGTAATTAGGTACATTGTAATCAGGATGAATAGTCTTTGTTGTGTAATTAGTATACTTGATAACCACAATTGACACTTTGGTAATATTTGATTGGTCATTATAATTTAACGTGTGACAATTTTGGCTATACATATGTTCATGAACAGTATGTTGCTGACATTGGTAATACGGCTGCCAAATCCTAGCTAGCTCCTAATAGTAGTGCCTTTAAACAATTCGCGACGAGCTGTAGCAGAGAGCGTCTCGGGTAACCTACATAAAGGAGACAAGCTTCTATAAAGCCCATCTCACATAAGTTAATGAATCTGCGATGCACTACATAATAGAGTATCTTCGATAGTCAATATATCTGCGATGTGCTTTGTAAGGCCTGTCACGCTTGTAAGCTGGTGGGCGACGCGCGCCAGCAGCGTCTCCAATGACACTATAAAGATCATCTGTTATGACAAAAAAAGGAGACGCGCTTCTTTTGAGCGTGTCTTGCACCTAGTTCGATCGGCAACGCGCCTTGAACCCCATCTCTGATGCCAAGGTAATGCGAGAGGCGACAACGGAGACACATAGTTTGTTTGTCTCCCTTCTTCGTTCTGGCCCGTCTCATATGAGCCTTTCTTACGTAGTGTTCCTGCTGCTAATTTTGATCCGCAACAAGCACCGATGACTACTTTAGCTACTCCATATAATTCTGAAGCTACAAGCTGTTCGATTTGTGATGAACATGAAGAACAAGGAGCTTCTGAATTGTCTACTCCCCTCCATATCCTCAAAACTCATCCTCCACATTAGATTATTGGAAGCTTGCATGAACAAGTCACACGTCCAGGTTTTTCGATCCAGACTCTCATGCTCATTTTGCTTTTGTTGTTTCCTTTGAACCCAACGATATATCACACGCACCCACTAATGAATCTTGGATTATTGTCATGCAAGACGAGTCAGAAAATTTTGAAAGAAACAATGTTTGAAATTAGTTCCTCCACCTAATGATCACACATTGATAAGAACTAAATGGGTGTTTAAAAACAAACGAAGTGAGGATGGGGGTGTGGTTAGGAATAGAGCTAGGTTGGTTTTTCAAGGTTACAAACAAGTTGAAGGTTTAGATTTTGGTGAAACTTTTGCTCCTATTGCTAGTTTTGAAGTCATAAGAATTTCATTAGCTTTTGCTGCATCTAAAGGATTCAAGTTATATCAAATGGATGTGAAGAGTGCTTTTCTTAATGGCCACATAGATGAGGAGGTTTATGTTAAGCAACCACAAGGTTTTGAAAATCCAGATTTTCCTAATCATGTTTGCAAACTGTCCAAAGTCTCGTATGGTATTAAACAAGCCCCTACGCATGGTATGATAGGTTAAAAACATTCTTAGTTTAAAGGGTTTTACTATGGGAAAGGTTGATAAAACACTTTTTGTACTTCAACATGGCAATGACTCACTATTCGTTCAAGTGTATGTGGATGATATTATCTTTGGTTGTGCTTCTCATGATCTTGTGTCCAAGTTTTCACCTATGATGAGTTCAGAATTTGAGATGAGTATGATTGGAGAACTCACGTACTTTTTGGTGCTGTAAATCAAGCAAACTAGGGAGGGAACCTTTGTGAATCAAATGAAGTATACTAAATATCTCTTTAGGTGTTTTAACATGGAAAACAACAAGTCTCTTCGGACACCAATAGGAACAATAACGACACTTGAACTTTATGAAGACAGTGAACCCGTTGATCAAAAAGAATATCGAAGCATGATCAGATCACTTTTGTACCTCACGACATCAAGACCGGACATACAATGCATCTATCTTTCTGCATGATTTCATGCTTCCCCACACGCTTCACATCGTCAAGCCTCCAAAAGTTTCTCAGGTATTCACATGAAAATCGAGAATTTGGCATTTTTCTTCCCTCTTCCTCAACCATTACTTTGAAAGCTTTTTCGGATGTTGATTTTGTTGTTGTATGATTGATAGGACAGGTACTTAAGGTGATTGTCATTTTCTTGGTAACTCACTTGTTGCTTGGTCCTCTAGAAAACAAAGTCAGTTGCACAATCCACGGCCGAATCTGAATATGCAGCTGCTGCTAGCGATTACTCACAAATTCTTTGGATTGTTCAAACACTTAAGGACTATGGGGTTGATTTAGATAGTGTTCCACTGTTTTATGAGAACACCAGCGCCATTTGCATTGATAAAAACCCCGCACAACACTCTAGAACAAAGCACATTGGCATTATGTATCACTTTCACAGTGATAATGTTCAAACAATGAAACATTGTGCTTCACCATGTAGACATCAAACAACAATTGGCTGAAATTTTTAGTTAACCTTTGGATTTTACTCGTTTTCATTCATTCGTAGTGAAATAGGAGTTATGCATCCTCATGACTTAATTGAGGGGGAGTTTCACAACTTTGGAAGCCTTTGTGTGAATGAAATTAAAATAATATGAGCATAGTATTTCATACATATATGACCCTGTGATTCCTATTACATGCTGAAAGTTATTACTACATTACTCGTGTTATACATTTTGTATATTTTGCTACGCCTAGTAATTTGAATAATTATTTACACTAAATCTTGTCATGATTGAACTTTCTTGCTGTTTTGAACTTGTTGCATGCTCAGAAGTCCTTTTAACCATGAAAGATAAATCAAGCAATAGTCCACATGTTGAAATTTTATGATCAAATGAAAAATCAGAAAAGATCAAGAGAATATGTATGCATCACACTTCTTCTTTTGAGATTGCTTATCATTGCACTTTGATATGAACTTGGAAGGGGTTGTGTATGACTAAAACAATGTCATTTGGTTTTTATTTTCAAATGACATAGGCTTAGCTTGGTTGGATAGAATAAGGCGGATGTTGCATATAATATCTTGCAAAGTTCATATGATTTAAATTCGCACTTTAAAAGATAATAAAAACAACAACATATGTCCTGCTTTCAAGTTTTGAAATAGTTGAGATGGTGATATAATGACTTGCTTAAATGAAAATTACACTTGATCTCTAGCATGGCTTAGACTACTTTATGTATGTCATTGATGTGACAGTGTAAGTTACTTGATAGTATGACTTGGATGACATTTGTTATATATATATATATATATATATATATGTCATATTATGGTCATAACAAATTCAAAATTCTCTTCTGTACCGTGTTGAATACATTGTTAAAGGGGGAGAAATATATCACAGATTGCACATTCACGAGTGTTTTCCATGTTCTTCTCAGGGGAAGTTAACATCCCTAGGAGACAACTTTTGGGTTTCTTCTCATTTGATTTTTCATTTTCAAGAAGGGGGAGAAATTTTCTTTTTGCCAATACTTTTCATGAAACGTGAATGAGCCAATATTCGGTTTTGTAGTGGTGTTGCCAATAAATTCATCAAGGGGGAGATTGTGAGATCTAGGTGCTGACTACATTGGCAAATATGTTAAAAGTGAGCGTTAACATGCGAAATTTTGAATATATCTAACAAACACCCTTCGGATTGTCTGAACTTGTGCGACTCGTTCTGCACTGTCTGAACTTTGTAGCACGTGAGCTGCATGTGAGTCAATGCTTCAGAGTGTTCGAATTTTTCCTTTTATAATGCAGAGCAGATGTTTGGAATGTCCTAAGATTCTATGTGCTGAAATATTCATGAGGATGCTATGTGTTTAACTTGCATTGTTTCAAACTTGCTTTTTGACTTATGGAAAGTTTGCTTAGTATTCATTTACTATGTTTTTGATGCATTTTGACTGATCGTGGTTCATCTTATTTTGCTATATTTGCCTAAGGTCAAGACATGGCTGGTGGCACTGGTAGATTGAACTAGTCTTAGCGAGAAAATGAGGTTCAACAACCAAGTTGGAGTAGAATTATGGTTGAATTGATCGAGACATCACGCAACATGCTTGGGTCAAGAATAATGCATATGAAGGCATTTGGACGTCATTGGAAGGTGTTTGCACGTGTGCAACAGTTGCACAAACGTGGAAACATTGTTCCAAGGCATGGTGAAGATATATAGACGTGAAGATATAGCCGGAAAGGTCCAACGGGCTTGTTTATGCCTCATGCTGCGGTGAGGTGGTTATGGCTCGTTTATGGAAAGTTTAGAGTTTGCTTTTGTTAGATTTCATGGTGAGCACGAAGTTGAGTTGTATTATAAATGTGTGGGACGTTCCTAAGGTGTTTGGAAGTCTTAAAATCTCTTCTATCTATGTATGAAAGAGTCTTGAGCGGTTATGGAAAGTTTTGGTTGAAACTAAGTAGGAATAGAGTCCTTGTTGGATTGGAGTTGCCTTAGGATGGTTATACAAGGAAGGGAGGACAGGGCTCGTGGCTGCACAACTTGTGGATGTTCCTCGTGTGTTTCATTTAATAATATTTGTAGTTTTAGAGGAGCTTTTGTGCCTTGTTCGTCCGACTTGTCTTTGCCGTGTTTTTCTCATCGAGTTTCTAGACAGCCAGACGTTGCTTCGTTGTTTCAATCATAACTCGCATTTTACTACTCTAATTGTCGTTATTCTTTTGTGTTGTCTTCACAACTTTATGCTACATCATCATTTTAAATGTCACGGTTATTGGTTTAGTGGTATATAGTTACACGAGTTTGTTTGCAGCGTTGGACATCTATTTTTTAACTCGGGAATAACAAATTGACCTTTGCTCGGTCTTTTGACCATATCTTGAGATCTACTATACGTCTTCACATGATTCTTGTTGCATTATCTTGATGACTTGACTATCTACATCCTCTACCACTTTTTTCACAGTTGAACATGTTTAGGTTAGTCGCACACACTAGTTTATCTATTAGATTTGTTTCCGCAGAGCATTTTTGTAGCTTCTACTGAAAGAGTTTAAACCTACCATTCACCCCCTCTGGTAGCTTTTCATGTGCTCTTCGATCCAACACATTTTTATACTTTTTATGTTGTCAATTTATGGTAAAATTGAGCATTTAAGGACCATCAGTAAACTTCACCACACTTAGTCCTTTGCTCATCCTCGAGTAAGGCAAGAAGAACTAAATGTTAAGATAAATTTTTGCTATAAGTATGCAATAAGTATACAAAGTATTTCATCTCAAACCTTTGTTCATGAGCCCTTCTTGATGTGGCTACCACATCATCTTGTGTGTTTGAGAGGTGGAACGGTTTGAATGTATTCCACCTGCTGAAATAATCTTGAAGATTGCTATATTTCGAAAGTCAAAAAGATATTGCCATTCCTCTCAAAGGGATTCTCTCAATTCTCTTAAAGTGCTTGAATCCTCAGATTAGTATGATTTGCCACTTTTGTCCCTACATATGAATATTGCTTTTTGTGGAGCTTGGTAGGGATAAAGAGTAGCTCACTTGCAATTCATATATTTACTAAGTCAAAAGCTAGATCCTTTTGAGAGGACTATGCAATAACAACTAATGACTACAGAAATTCTTGTGCACATATGATGCATAAAGATCACTCCCAATTGTTCACTCTCTTTTTGTTCAATGATGAAGCAAGGCTACTTATTGTCTCTCTCTCTCTCTTTTTAAATTATTTTTTTGAGAGCTCCTTTATGGCCATGTCTTCTACTCTTTTTTATGCATCTTTTTTGAAGAGAAGATTTTTTGCAAGAATTTCCATCAAGTATCTTTTGGTGGTGGATAAATGGAAGCTATGAAAATATAGCTATAGTGGAGTGCACAAGAAATTCCTAATCAAAGATTTAATGCAAGTCACTAAATAGGATCAAGAGTTTGACAAAGTTCAATGAAAATTCAAAGTGGCATATGCATGCGGTTTTCAATAATTGCATCATATGGCCTTGTTGGGTGTGTAAATTCCAGTGAGAGAGTAAGGCATGACCTGATGACTTCAAAATTGCACAAAAATCAAAATTGATTGCAATAGAAGAGAGAAGTATCCATAGTTTATTTATTCACGATATCACACCAATCAAATACTTAGATGACATATTTTCCTAATTTAATTATGTGGGTCTAGAAACAGGGTGTTGAAATTAAAATACAAGGTATACTAATCTCAACTAAAGCAAAATGTGATTGTTCATTTTAATTTGAGTTGATTTTAGATAAGTTGTATGTGAACTCATAAAAAACTTTAACTGGATTTGCAGTGAATCATATGAAATAGAAGATAGGAGATTCAAACCAACGTTGTGTGGCAAAGCGGGGCCGATGGGGGCCACCACCAATTCGGTAGAACAAGGGGCTCGATCGAGCATGGTCTGGCTCCCCTGGCCTCCTGTTTCATTGTGTCATCTCATGTACTTTGTTGCGAGTTCTCGAGTGAAACATGGAATTTGTACGTTGTAAAATTGTGAAGGGACTACTCTCCCACACTTGTTTTTCGGACTCTCTATTGGACACAAAAAAAGGGGAATTTTACCGGTGTTAAATGAACCGGTAAGTTCACTTTACTAAATTCAAATATGGGGGTGCTTACATTATTGAATTACAAAATTTGGAATAAAAGAAAATAAACTAAAGGTTAAGCACCCAATGCCTAATCGGGATGTCTACTCACGATACATTGTAGATGTTAGACATTCCTATGGCCTCGCATAAGCGCCCAAGTTTTGTGCTTATGTTACGACGAACACAAAAAATCTACTCTATAAGGGCTTCAATATTGTCCTTAAGCTTCACCCACGCGATGCGTCCTTCGACCATCATGCGCACTAGTTTTTTATTATCAAAATGGAGATTAACTAGTTCCTTAGCTAGTTGAGCCGTGTCGGCCTTGGGAGATTTCTCATCACTACATTAGAATTGACCTGAAGGCTTCTTGATAGTAGATGGTGAGAGGTGTCGCCGCACCCTGGAGGGAGACGATTCCATCAATTCCTCCAAGCCCGCCTTGTCCATGTGCTTGAACAACCCTTTTGCATAACACGTAGGCATTCTCACTATAAGAATTATGAAACGGTCGTTCGATAGTTTCAGCGAGGTATGTGCAGGCGAATTGTAGTGGTGGATCACTAAATCACCCTTCTTTGTCTTCAGAGTGATTGTGTACTCCTCGCGCGGGTTGCCAAGTGGGTTAAACTTCATCTTTTCCATGGAAAAGACAAGTCGCGATTGGCTTAATGACCGCTATAAATGGACGTCTCATAGGAATTTTCGACTTCATCAGCGCTCTCCATGGCGAGATTGAGCGAGTCACGCTACGTTGAGTGGGGCTACATCCACGTGGCATCGCTAGTGGTGGGATCATGGCAAGAGGTGCCACATCAAATGCCATGACAGACTCCATAGCCAATGTAGGTCCATCATTGGCAAGCATAGGTTCCGTACTTAGGTTGAACGTAGTGCTGGAGGAAATGTGAGGCACGAAGTCCTTGCTGGCCACATTAGATGGAACATGGAGGAAGGCAAAAGAGGGTGTTTTCTCTAGGAATGTGCAAGATCTATTCCGTGTCCACTGCTTTTTATTATTGCTGAAGCAAAGATTGATTCGATTTCACCAATAGGTTTGTTGTAATAACCTTGGTAGAATCGCTCACAAAAACAAAATTTGAGATAGCACCAGAGAGGAGCCGGTCGGACCTAGGGCTTGGCTTATTGGGATTGGCTCCGCTTGAGTTGTGATTTCATGGGACAGCTCCATGAGCCATATGGATGACTTTTATAATGGGTCCACTTGTTGGTCCTTGAGGATTTAAGTGGAATTTGGAAGAACGGCATGAAAATCATTTAAATTTATCACGTCAAATTCCTTTTCCAAATCCTCGTGCGAATCTAGAAGATTTTGAGATGGTGCCCATTTACCTTAAATAGATGACCTTCATCATCTTGGAGTGCTCCATGAGATGACGTTTCCATCACGATAAATATGCCTTCCCATTTACTTCGTAATTCCCCAGGTGCAATGAGTTTTACCCAAGAGTTAAAGAGAAGGACTTTATCTCTAGGCTTAAACTCATTTGGCGCAATCCTTTTATCATGCCATCTCTTGGTCCTTTTCTTATAAATCTTGGCACTATGGTATGCCTTATGCCTATATTCCTCAAGTTCATAAATTTGCCTCAAGCGGTGCTTTCCTATCTCGATGAGGTTCATATTCCACCTTTTGATGGCCTAGTGTGCTCTATGTTCCAACTCTAGAAGAAGATGGCAATCTTCCAATAGACAAATTGGAAAGGAGATATGCCAATGGATGTCTGGTAGGTGTACGGTATGCCCACAATGCATCGGGTAGCTTATGCTTCCAACCTGTCCCATTTCCAAGACGGTCTTTTGTAGAATATTCTTGATTTGTTTATTGGATGTTTTTCCTTGACTGCTTGTTTGCAGGTGGTATGGAATAGCAATGTTATGCTGGACCCCAATCTCCCTTAGAAAGTTTTGGAAGGTCTTATCAATCAAAATGAGACCCTCTATCACTTATAACCATTCGGGGAGTGCCAGAGTGTGAAAAAATGATCTCATGGAACAATTTCTTAGCTTGCTTGGAATCTGCATTTTTGCAAGGCAATGCCTCAACCCATTTTGACACATAATCTCATACAACCAAAATATACTCGCATTCATAGGACTTTGCAAAAGGTCTCATGATGTCAATACCCCGCACATCAAATAATTTGACTTGAAGATTATATGTGAGGGGCATGGTATTGCGAGCTGTTATTCTTTCGTGCTTTTGGCATTTCTAACATTGATGAATGAATTATTTGGTATCTTCATATGTAAAAGGACAAAAGAATCTACTTTGAGAGATATTTGCCTGAGTACAGTAAACACCATAATGGCCTCCATACGGGCCAACATGGTGTTTTTCAATGATTTTGGTGCTTTCAATTGTGGGGACACACCTTTTAAGAATGCCATCGGCATATACCGAATAGAGATATGGGTCGTCCCATAGGTGTCTACAACTCTCATAAATGAGTTTCTTTTTGTTTCCTTTGGTGGTACGTACCTCGTGACCATGAAGTTCACAATTTTGGCATACTAAGGGTGAGAGCCGATCACCTTGAGCAGCATGTCATCACATAAGAAGTCATTTATGGGGTATATCCATGATTTGTGTGACTTTCATACATGAGAGATGATCAGCTATGGAATTCTCCACTCCCTTAATACCCTTAGTTTCCAAATCAAACCGTTGGAGTAGGAGAATCTATTGGAGTAGACATGGTTAGCATCATTTTTGGTGTGCCAAAATTTCAAGACTGCATGGTCCGTGTAGGCTATGACCTTGGCTCCAACCAAATAGAATATAAACTTGTCGATAGCAAGGACTACTGTCAGGAGCTCTTTTTATGTATTGGCATGATTAAGTTGTGCTCCTATTAGAGTCTTGCTAGCATAGGTTGTAGTGTGATGTTTTTATCTTTGGTTTTGCCTAAGACTGCACCAACAGCAAAATTGCTGGCATCAAACATAATTTTGAAAGGAAGCAACCAATTGGAGGGTTAGATGATTGGAGCCGAGACAAGTGCCCTTTTGATAGTTTCAAAGGATTTGTGGCACTCCTCATAAAATCAAAGGGAGCATCCTTAGCTCACATGTTGGTGAGAGGTCTAGCGATTTTGAATAAATACTTGTTGAATCATCAATAGAACCCTAAACCCTAAACCGCGCGTGACCTATGAAGTTGCAGATTCCCCTTATGTTGATAGAAGGTGGAAGTTGTTCAATAACTTCAATCTTTCCTTTATCCACCTATATCCCCCTCTCGGAAACCACGTGTCCAAGAACGATGCCTTCATGGGCCATAAAATGGATTTTCTCAATTGAGTACCAAATCCTCTTGGCATCTTCGTAAGACCATGTCTAAATTTTCCAAAGAATTATTGAAAGTTTTCACATAGATGGAGAATTGTCCATGAAAGCTTCCTTGATTCCCTCAATCATGTCGAAAAATATAGACATCATGCATCTTTAATAAGAGGCATCTACATTACACAGTCCAAAAGTCATTCATCGATAGGCGTATGTTCCATATGGACATGTAATTGGGGTCTTACTTTGCTAATCGGGATGGATGGGAAATTGATGATAGCCCAAATACCCATCAAGGAAACAAAAGAATGAATGTTCTGCTAACAAGTCCAACATCTCATCGATGAAGGGCGGTGGAAAATGGTCCTTCCTAGTTGCCTTGTTAAGTTTTTGATAGTCTATGCACATCCTCCATCTCATGACGGTTCCTTGATGATTTAATTTATTCTTCTCATTTTCAATGATTACCATTCGTCCCTTCTTTGGCACTACCTGCACTGGGCTAACCCACTCACTATGAGGAACGGGATAAATAATCCAGGCATAAAAAAGTTTCAAGACCTCCTTCTTAACAACTTCACACATTGCATTATTCAACGACCATTGAGGCTCCCATGAGGGATACTCTCGGGGTCAATAGGAATGCGATTTGTGCAAAGAGCAGGGCTGATTCCCTTGAGGTCTTGGAGTGAGTAGTCCAAGACAGTCATATGCTTCATTAACATGGCTATGAGTTTGAGAGTTTCTTTATCTGAAAGCTTATCAAGTATGATGATAGGAGCTTTGAAATATCCATTTAGAAAGGCATAACGTAGGCCTGGAGACAAGATTTTAAGTTCAACCGAAGGTTTTGGTGTTGGCTCTTCTTTGGGCAATTTAAATGTTTCCTGAAGTTCATCCTCTTATTGGATGAAATCTTCTTCTTATACTACTTCAGGAGGTTCCAAATATTGAAGAGTCCTAACCTCTTCAACTGGCACATCTTGGAGGGAAGGTTATGCGGATGTGTTCTTTGAATGCAGAACAGGAATATAAATCTTCCTCCCTCCAAAGTTAATGTTGAGGTTTCCTTGTGAAGGAATTTCCATGATAAATTTTTCAATGGGTGCCCTTAGCATAATCTCAAAGTCACGGACTTCGAACACATGAAAATCAAGTTAGACCTCAACATTTTTGTGTCTCACCAACACATGTTGCAAAATCCAATATCCTTCAAGAATATTTCCAAAGGAATCTCAAAAAGGATTCTTTGTTGGTGCCACCAACACATCGCTCAAAACATCGAGAGAACAAGTATCAAAAATGATATTAGTTACAACTGTAAGATTGTATAGGACTCACATCATCACTTTTCTAGTGTAGCACAGGATAGTAGCCAAAGGTGAGGTCCTCCGAAATATTTTGGGTGAGTTCTCAACCTCTATCCTCCATTGTGAGCTCAAAATAGAGGTAAACTCCTTGATAGTCTCATGGCGAACGAATACTTCATTCGGCAGGTTAGGTGGAGTTGGAGACAATGATAGCTTCCTATGACAACAATAGTTTAAGGTATTTCCGTAATTGTCAAAGACTTCATCCTCGAACTACAATGGAAATTCCGAAAGTTGAATTTCTTCATATGGCAATGCTGAGGGTAGGCATGTTACTGGCTCTTTCCTTGTCTATAGAGGTGTCCTCGCAACTCGACACGACTTCCTCTGGGGGAGGTTCATTAAGACCCATAATGAAAGAGGCATTTTCTAGAATTTGATCTAGAAATTCCTTCTCTTATTCTAGTATCTTGTGGAGGAAAAACCCTCGATCCTTAATGTCGAGATATAGGGCAGACTCTTTGTTAGGTTCTATGAAGAAATGTTGCAATAACAACGAATCGAGGATTAACAAATCAGGGCCAAAATTTGCAAAAGTGAAAATCTATCCCAAACTGCACCTATGGATTCCTCTCAATCTGTTGGAAGTCTAGTGCTTCCATTTGTAGGAAAAAATGAGATATTGGATGGAATGCAAGATAAAATTTGTCTCGTAATTCTTGCTAATCACCTCATGTTTTCCAAATGTTATGGGTGTACCATTGTTTCGCTTTTTCCTTGATGAAAAAAGGAAACAACTTAAATTTGAGACTTTCTTGTGTCATTCCTTTAATCAAAAGAAATAAACATAATTGTTAAAACACTCGTAGATGATGGTAATGGTTTTCACAATCAGTTTCTTAGAAGAATTGTTCTTGAGCCAGGGTGGTTGAGCAAATTAGTTCCACTGATGGCGGAGGCTCGCAGAACTCACCCTTTGGTGAAGAATAGGAAAGAATGGTGGGCTGCTCTATGTTGATGGTGGAAAGGAAAGAAGTAAAGAAAAGAAAATAAATACGAGGGTGAACAAGGTTCGAAGTTCATCGGCAACCATTCCTCGACGACAACGAAATAAATTCTTGTTCGTATTTCTTACAAAAATAGAATAATCTGCAAGTGCACCAAATATTGTTGTAGCACTTCCCCTTAAAGTGTATTCCCAAGGGTATCAAATCAAAGGAATGGGTGCCTAGATCTCCTAACTCGTTCTCCAAAGGACACAAAGTTTTTTTGCTAAGCAAGGATTTGGGACAAATTCAATGTTTTGATCCTAAACCACAATAGTCTACAGTCATTTTTTGCTTCAAGCATAGGTTTACCGCTAACAAAATCAGGATGATTCCCACTAAGAGCCTATGGCCTATCCGAACGTGGAGGATTACTAAGGATAGATAGACTATCACAACCTACTGTCTACCTCTTCAATCCGTGGGTTTGCGAGATATTCACTAATGATTTCTAACCTGAGCACCACATTCAAGTTCTAAATCACGACTCTAATCCTTTCAATTGCAAAGCTAAGACTAGAGGCTCAAATGAATTAAAGTAGTGAACCCACAAGCAGCTATGAAAGCAAACTACTATGTATTTGAAATCAAACTAGTATTTAATTCATGAAAGTCTTACTTGATTCCCGTAGAACTTATGTAGAGGTACAAGTGTGGTAGAAGGACTTGACAAGCCCAAGCCTCCTCCTCCTAGCTCCTTCTCACTCTCCTTCTACTTGGCCATCCTCTTGGGCGACAATAAACTTTGGAGTGGGATACTAGACTCAAAATTGTGGTGTGTGAAGTGGGGGAGTGACGGGGCTATTTATACAGAAGTTCATTAAACTTGGCACGAGAATTAACGCGTGATTCAATCCTCACCGCATTTAGGAAGCCATAGGGAGACTAAATGTGGAAGAAGACCGAGTTTGGCGCCAGGAACCAGTCGGCCGAGCTAGGGGTCGGCCCACTTCATCCTAGCCCCCTCATGTCGTGTTTCCTCCGGGTGGCTGACTTGTAGGCCCTGACCCCTTCTCGCATGAATCGACGTTGGATTACCTCAGATACGCTTGGGAATGGTTACATGGATCCATTTGTCACCACGTGTCACTACTTGATTGATCGAAGTGTAACTTTTTGGATTGCTCTATGCATTTCTTAGTATTTTTGGACTTAGTTCACTTGCATGCAAATAGACACTAACATTTGTGGAAATTGTTAGTATTAACCACTACCAGTATTCTCATTTTTATACTTTCTATGTGGTGAATTGATGGTAAATTTTAGTATTTAAGGACCTTCAACATCAGCGCGCTTGTGGTAGCATGGGCAATTTGCACAGACAGATATTTAGTACAACCACCAGTGAGGATATGTGTGTTAACTCGACGATAAACCAATATACAAGAAGGAACATAATCTAAACAACCACATCTTGCTAAGATTTTGGTCGTGCTCATGAGAAAGTCATGAGAAATTGTGAAGATAAGATTTACTACCTGTAAGTCATCTTAATAAGCTGGGGCTTGTATCCCCACATTCTTCCTCTTGGTAAAATCATGTTATGAAGTTGTAATTAGTATCTCCACATTCTCAAATACATACCGTTTAGGAAGACAGTAAAATTTTCTTAATTTTGATTAATAATAATACATCTAAGATTGGGGAGTCAGCAAATTTTAACACAACAAGGCCTACTTAAATGCATAAATTGAGTTAGATCATGTCGATTTAGGGGAAAATATATTTTGTAGCCAGCTATAGATTATTCTATTCTGTAGCCATGTCATTTTGATGTACCAAGACATAAGGAGTCATTAGTATATATGTTGTTTTGGTGAACAAGACAATGGCTCCTATGTCTCGATACACCAAAACAACCTGGCTAGAGAATAGAGTAATTTATAGCTGGCTACAAAATATATATTACATTATATATATATATATATATATATAACATGATAATGCTTCAAAAGTAAAAATATATTAAGAACAATTATAAAAATAGTTTTAACAAGCGGATATTTAGTAGAACTGCATGTGAAGATATTTGTGTTAACTTGATGATAAACCATTATACTAGAAGGAACATAATCTAAAAAGCCACATCTTACTAAGATTTTGGTTGTGCTCGTCTGTAAGTCATGAAAAATTGTCGAAATAAGATTTCCTCTTGGTAAGATTATCTTATTAAGTTGTGGCTAGTATGTCGACATTCTTCCTTCGCATAAGATCATGTTATTAAGTTGTGGTTAGTATCTCCATGTTCTCAAATACATGTTGTTTAGTGATACAGTAAAATTTTCTTATCTTCCATTAAGAATAATACATTTTAGATTGGGGAGTTAGCAAATTTAAACGGAACAAAGCCTAATGAAATGCATTTTCACAGGCGGTTCTTGTCACGAGGATCCCCTGTATAAATCACAAACGTTAATACTTAAGAACCGCATGTGAAAACTAATGCCTAGATAAAGCCGCTTGGCCGCACCCCGCAAACTTAACTTGGGAGATTTCACAATAGATATCGTCAGGCTGCCAAAATTTTCAGTTGCCACCAAGCCCTCCCCGCCGATCCCCATCACCACTGAGTGCCATCCTTTCCCTTGCCATCACCATTCTTGCACTTGCTGCTGTCACCATCCTCGCCCTCACCACTGAGCGTTGTCTGCACCCTCGCCACATAGCATCGTCCTTGTCCTCGCCATCGATGTCCTCACCCTCGCTCTTGCCGCCATCGGTGTCCTCGTCCTTGTTGTCGCCGTCCTTGCCATCACCGTCGAGCATCGTCCACGCCCTTGCCACCATAACCGCCGAGCTCCATTGTCATCTGCATGTCTTCGTACGCCTCCCTTCGCCCTCCTCTATGTACATAGGCAAGTAGTATACTTATATTTCCACTATCTATTGTCCAGTTATTGGGTCATAAATGGATTTTTTTTATTCTATATAGTTCACATTCGTGGTTAAACAAAGTCGTCACTCCTATCGTTAGGTGTAAACTCATTTGGCTTATATGTTTATTAAGTTGTTTGTTGGACACATACATGCAGATATTTGTTTGGTTTTAAAAAGGTTATGTGATTTGAATGGTGCAGGGTTTATATATATTGCTATTGTTTTTATCAAGATCTGGTTAAGTGGTTTAACCATTAGCCTGTGTTTCTATCACAATGATCCACAATAGTGATGTGTTTCTCTGTTATACTCTAGACCTTTTTTGTCTTTTCAGTACTAACATGGAAGGATCTAAGAAGACCATCTCGCAAGGTGACACTACCACCGCTAATAATAAAGAAGTCTACAATATTGAATTGAATTCAGACCACTCTGATAATGAGTCGAGTAGTGATGGCTCGTATCACAGTCCATCAGATACTTTTCTAAGTCTAATAAAGACCAAAAGGACTACAGGTTATGTTTATCCAGAATACAATCCTCCCGACGAGGTAGGGCAAATAATAAATCCCAACTTTATGATCGAAGTAGGGCAAATAATAAAAAAAGTAATCGGAAAGCAAGAGAAGGGTCTCTCGAAGCTGATGAGGGATAATGACCAACTTACGGTTGTCCTAAGCAACCCTTCCCACGATGGACATATCCGAGCAATCTCTTCTCAGATGTCATGGAAGAGAGGTTCCCTAATGATTCAACATCATATAGAAGACATGATAAGTTTAATAAGACACTTTAATATATGATTGAAGAAAAGTTCAAGGCGTCTATACAACAAAATATTGCATGAATTTGAAAAGCTAGGCAATTGCCGTATGAGGATAGAGCTTTGGTTCCCATGGCAAATGAGGCGTTGTTATCTCCAACTGCCTTGCCTATCAGTGTAGGATTAGTGCTAACTGACATTGTGCCCATGATATCCTTGAGGAAAAATTTTGACGTCTTCTTGTCCCCATTGATGAAACAGGAAACAAAACAAAATAGGTTGCCACTACTATGACAAAACCATATCATGTCTTCAACGGTAATCCCTTCCTATGTGCTATGATTTGGTTCAAGTTCTTGAGACTCTCAACAATAATTTTGAAGATCATGAAATAGACCACAACACTCTTGAGGGTATCACGACATTGGGTAGGGCTGTCAACATGTTAATCCTTTGGCACCGACGCGATATCATGTTGGACGATGAGTTGATGTCAAGCCCCGTCGTCGCATCTCAGAAGACCTCAACCCCTTCTTCTCACAAGAGCAACAGTGTGACATCCGATTCTGAGAATGAACAAAGTAAAGCGCATATGTGTGCCCAGGACGTTCATCACACATTGACGGGTGCATAACAAACGATATTCCGATTATAACCATGTCACGAATAGTAAATAGTACCTTATTACAATAGTTAAAATAGTCTCAAATGACAACTCTAACAATAATGCAGTGGAAAACTAAACCACTATTAGGCTCCAGCTCCATAGGAAATTGACAGTAACACGAATGCCTAGAACTCCTCATGATCCTCATGGTACTCCCAATTGTCACCTGCTGCTGAATTACTATGGGAATAGCAAGGGTGAGCACATGTCGTACTTAGCAACTGGGGGAAGTATGACATGTAGCTTAAACAAGGATGATATAAATGGTTCATTGCATAAAAGCATGTTTTTTCATCAAAGTTAAAATGCGACTCAAGATTACTAATTGCGGTAAACTCCCAATATAACCCAAATAGCCAACATATACCATAACCAACCTCATCATGTACCATTCTGAATAAAAAATAACCATAACCATCCACAACTGTCCATATTCATCCACATTCAATTAACCATCCAAATCTATAACCCAATTCCAATTCAGCCATTTACCAACATATTTGAGTCCATAACTCTAATCATGTGAGGGTCCAGGTTGCTCATGACCGGGAGCACGACTATCATGATAGTTTTACACTATGCAGAGATTGCACCACTTTACCATTGAGTTTGTTAATTCATCGCCTTTTGATGACTAAGAACCTTTATTAAGCCTTATCACACTTCCATTGGTATTCGACCAAGAGATCACAAAGTAGCCTTTACAAAAGGACCACCAGCATGGACAAACCCACTAAGGTTTCACCGGAGTTGATGTCTCACAACTGAGCACATCCATCCAAGGGTCCCCTCTTGTGCCATTCAGATCCCAGGGAAGTCCTTCCACAATTGCAAACCCAACTGACTCCCATTCTCCGATCCTCCAAATGACCGAAACAATACTGGCAATACACCTAATTAATTAGCTAAGCCACTCCCATAATGGCCCTGCGGTGGCATTGTCAAATCTTGAATGGTCACTCCACGAACTGGTCCTTATATCTAAAGCAAGCAAAAACCACCATACCATCCAACCCATTCCACATAACCACCTTTCTTAGATCCCTTGGTTCCATGTTGCTAAGGGTCATTACCATCATTTCACATAGTTCACGTGATCAAGAGTTCAAAATCAAATTATTTGGTTTTCCCTGATCCCAATTAAGCAAAGCGAGTCAAAAACATAAAATACCCTTCCCAACTCTCTTTACTAAATCCCGAATGACAAGGTAGGGCATACAAGTCTAGGAAACTCCTATTCATGGGTTTTCCCATCAATTTGACACAAGCATGCAAGTTCAAAATAAAATAGTTCACAAACAGTATCAAAATGTTCAAGGGCACTTTCTTGCTCTAATGACTGGTTTGGATAGAGTGCTTTGAAGTTCTAGTGTTTAATGTCCTCGTAATTACCCACTTCGATGCTTCATTCTATTCCACAAGACAAACATGCGAAACAAGCATTGCAAATTAGTTAATGCTCATATATTAAAGAATATGCCATGATATGCATGAATGAGGAAATTATAGTGTAATACATGTTATCAAGTTACTACCATTGCTTACTAACTGGGTGCAACTAGCTTTTACGTGTTCACGTCGATTTTGAGTCATTTTTAGAGAATTGATGGATGTTTCAGGAATTTCTGGAATTCAGACACCAGGCTAGTCCGCACCAGCCGAACAAGTCCATTGCTAGACCATACTAGTCCACAGTGGTCCAAGGTTTTGTGAACTTCCCTGCTAGGGCATGGCTTGATTCGAGTAGGGGGTCAAAATTGACATGGAAAGTCGGATCTAGGGTATTTACCATGGGTGCAACGACTCAATGGTTGTGGATGGTGCATGACACGTTAATCCGGTGTCTAGATCCATTGATGATGAATCAGCAGTGAGACATAGATGATGAACGTTGATGACAAAGAGTTGATGAATAAGAACACCACAGTGATGACGATCCTGCTAGTTCCTTGTTCTTCTTCCTTCCACCACTCCTTCCTCCTCCTTCTCTTCCTTCTCCTCCATTCCTTGCAGCTAGAGTTCCCCCCCCCCCCACTCAAACAGTGGCTCACGGTGCCATGGCAGGGCGATGCGTGTTTTCTTCACGTGGGCAGGGGTTAGAGGAGGGATTTGGTTTATTATATAGGGGAGGAGTGGTGGGGTTGGGGTGGAATCCCGTTGGGATTCAGTGGGGACGGGTGGGGGCCTTGGTGGGGTCCCACTCGGGCTCCCAAGGGTTGGGCACGATGTTGTATGGTCTATCTATCTCAAACACCAAATAAACTGTCATGGAGGAAAGTTTGAATCTGAGTCAAAACCCTAAATACCGGACTAGTCTTTTTACATCGAACAAGTCCAATTTCTCTCTAAATGCACAACGGACTAGTACGTTGTGGAGCGGACAAGTCCACTGTCCTTTGGCGAAAAAAAAGTATTTGGACTAGATTGAAACATCCGTACAAGTCCAAAGTTTAGACAGAAACCGATCGGATTAGACCACACAAAAATGGACAAGTATGTTGCTCCGAAAATACAAAATTAATCTGTGTAGGCTGGGGATACCTGACTAGTCCAAGGTTGGACCGGACAAGTCTGTGGTCTAAAACAGTTTTATTTCTCTTGTTGTTTTTATTTTATTTTATTCTTGTTCCTTTCTTTAATGTTTTATGTTTACCATGTAAGGGTATGAGTGCAATGCATGATGATGAAAACTAAGGGTGTTACGAACAGGTTGAACAACAAGTTGAAGCAGTACAAGAGCAACAAATTGAACAACAGGTTGAAGCGGTGCAAAAGCACACAGAAGAAGTTAAGGCCAGTGTCTAACTTCTAACAACTACTCCTTTGACAGTTCGATTGCATGTTAGGTCATACGGAGATAAGGAACCTTTAGAGATAGTGTCAAAGTTTCTGGAAGGAATGAAGAAAATAACTTCAACATCTCATGCTTCATACATGCAAACTCTAGAAAATAATGAAATGTTAGAATAAGACAACGAAGTTGATTCTCGATATTCTTGCTTCGTTGAAAGAGGGGTCCCCATATACAAGAAGCCGAATGTTCATATGAAATTTGAGAATGGGCAGTTGTTCATGACAACGGTAAAACTTAGAAATTTGGAATTCCCGATCAGGAGGATGCACAAGCAGTACATGCTATGAAGTACTAAATATGAATTAACACTATAACATTTCGTGTGACTCAAAAAGCATTTTGGAGCGGAGCCACAAACGGTAGACGCTCAATTTTCATTGAATCTGCACGGCGTGTTCTATCGACAAATGCTCGAAATCAACTTTTTACTCATCTGGTGCTTGTAAATGCCTCTAATATTTTGTACTTTTTTTCTTACTAAATGCATACATGGCATGCGATTATAACGATTTTGTACTTATTGTTTAGGATGTAATACATGGATAACGACAAGGTGAAGGGCAGGACGGGTATCCTTGACCCAACAAGGATTGCTAAGTCCTGCATCATGTGAAGTCCAATTACTTGGATTTCTCCTGTCTCATTCTAGAACAGGGCATCCTATACCTTCTTCCATACAATCCTTCATAGGGCAACATCTTCAAACTAGCTTGGTAGTTTTTAATGTACGAGAACTCTGCATATGGCAGACTTTTGTTAGCTTCTTTCGTACTTCAATGCACATGCTCTCAACATGTCTGTCCATCCGTTTGGGGATGATATGCAGAACCAAAGTTTAGTTGAGTCCCCATGTACTCGTGCAATTTCTTCCAAAACCTAGAGGTAAATTGATAACCTCTGTCGATGTGACACCCGGTTTTGAAAAATGAACCAAGTGCAGTGTATGTGTGCCCGAATGTTGCTTCACACATACACATCAACATCACAAATGATAATCAGAATTTAATCGTGTCACCGAATAATAAATATACCTGGATTCTGTTGCAGCAAAAAAATAATCTAGTGTAGGCGACTCCAACTCCACAAGCAATCGACGGTAGTACGCACGCCTAGTGCTCCACGTTGATCTCCAAAATATCTCTTACAGCTGAATTAATTGTGGGAATAGCAAGGGTGAGAACATGTCGTACTCAACAAGTGTGGGAAAGTATGACATGGAACTAAAACAAGGACGATAATAAATGTCTAATTGCACAAAAGTACATTTCATAAACATGTAAAAGCAACCTACAATGTCTATGTGTGATTAAATCCCATTATCACCCAAATAATTATCATAGTCCATGTCCAACATCCTCATTTACCATCATAATTCATTTATAACGAGCTATCAATTCATATCATCATCATATGTCAAATTTCATATCTTCTCGTAACCAAACAAACTCATATGACATAACCAATCCCATACCAAACCATCCCAAAACCCAAATCCAATCCTAATAATAGAAGTTGTCCAGGTGCTCATGACCGGGAGCACGGCTATCATGATAGTTTTACACTCTGCAGAGGTTGTACCACTTTACCCACATACTTGAGATTTCATCACCCGTCAGTGTAAGACCTATGTGTGCTGAATACATTGGCTTGTAGTGAATACACTTGGCTTTGATGATAAAAGTTTTAAATATCACCAAAACACCTTTTTATCAAGGTCCGACTCTATCTTCGAGCTATAGCAAGGTCCGACCATAGGTACGACTTGGTTTGGGTAGCTCCGGCTACGTTAGATGCTAGGTCCGAATTCTTGGTAAGGTCCGACTAGCTTTGGTTAGCTCCGGTGAGCTTTATCTTTAGCTCCGGCATGTCTTTGTTAGCTCCGGCATGTCTTTGATAGCTCCGGCATATACTTGATAGCTCCGGCATGCTTTTGCTAAAGCTCTGACGTACTTTTTCTAGCTCCAGATTTTGGGATTACTAGTTCCGACTAGTTCTGGTTAGCTCCGGCGCTAGGTCCTGCTAGTTTTGTAAGCTCCGGCGGGAGCTTGGTTGTACTAGTTTTGGTAATCTCCGGTGCTAGATTCTACTAGCTTTTGTTAGCTCCAGCTCAAGGTCCGGGTTGCTCTGACAAGGTCCGGAACTTGACCGCAGTGCTTCTGCTTTTCATTTGCAATGTTTCATACTTGCTTTACATTGTTGGAAAGATTGCTTAGTATTCATTTGCTAAGTTTTTGGTGCGTTTTGGATGATATGGATGATATCGTGTTACTGTGGTTTTGCAACATGCTTATGTGAGGCTCTCACGTAAGGTGTTGTGTTCGGAACTAACTTGAGTCAAGTCGAGGACTTGGGCTCGTATGGATTGGTTGTTTATTCATGTGCAGGTGTTGCTTGAGTTCAAGACATGGATGGTGACGGGATCCATTGGACTAGTCTCAGGGAGGAGATGAGGTTCCAACAACCAAGTTTGGAAGGAACTGTGGTTGAGCTGATCAGGAGGTCGCGCAGGATGATTGAATCAAGAACAATGCATATGAAGGTATTGTGGACGTCATTGGAAGATGTTCGCACGTGTGCAAGGAGTGCATGAAAGTGGCTACATGGTTCTGAGACGTGATGAAGAGATGCGGACGTAAAGAATTGGTCGGAAAGGTCCAACCGACTAGGTTATGGACTCAGGCTGCGGCTGAGTCGGGTTTGACTCAAATATGGAAAGATTTGAGTTGGTTATGATAGGATTTCGTGTGGGTCACGAATTTGAGTTGTTTAGAAATGTGGGATACGTTCCTAAGGTGTTTGGAAGTCTTAAGATTGCTTCTATCTGCGTATAGAAGAATCTTGAGCAGTTATGGAAAGTTATGATTCGTGATCTGAGTAGGATTGGAGTCCTAGTTGATATTAGGTTGGCCTAAGGGCTGGTTATATAAGCAAGGGAGCCCAGAGCTCGTGGTAGACGACTTTGGGGCTGTTCCTCTTGTGTTCTATTGAATAAAATTCATAGTTTGAAGGAACTTTTGTGCCTTGTTCGTCCAACTTGTTCCAGACAAGTTTTACTCTCGAGTTTCTGGACAGCACTACCTTTCATTGGTGGTTTTATCATAACTCGAGTTTTACAGATCCAATTGACTTGATTCTTTTTCGGTTGTCTTCACAACTTGATTATCTATCATATGTCAAAATTTCACGGTCATTGGATTTGTAGCTTATGATCTACACGAGTTTCTTTGCAGCATTCCAAAACTGTTTTTCCTCGGGTAGGGCAGTTTAACCTGTGTTTGACCTTTCGATCATAACTTGATTTTTTTTCGACGGATTTGAGTGATTCTTTTTGTGTTGTCTTCGTGACTTGATTATCTCTGATATCTATCACTTTTGTCACGGTGAAACAACATTTAGATTAGTTTCATACATGATTTCTTTAACAGATCGTTTTTCTGCCGAAAGGGTTTGGGGTTTAATTGTTTCTGCTACGTAAGATTTTTAAATCTACCATTCACCCCCCCCCCCTCTGGTAGCTTTTCACGTGCTCTTCGATCCTACAATTGGTATCAGAGCCATGGTGCTCTAATATTTTTTTTATTTGCACGTGTTTTTGACTAATCATCATAGAGAAGTACTCCGCCAAACCTTGTGTGTTTGCTGGTATTGATTTCCAGGTTTGGAAGGCACGCATGGAGGCTTTCATCTAGGCACAAGGCTTTGCAATATGGGAGAAGGTGTATAAGCCTTATGAAGTGCCACCCAATGATCAATTCACGGCCACAAACCTACGGGACGTCGACAACAACAACAAAGCCCGAAACTTGATCGTCCAAGGACTCACTCGAAGCGACTTTGATCGTGTCGCGCACCTCCGGTCAGCATACGATGTTTGGAGAGCTCTCTGTGATTATCATGAAGGCTCCAACACAATCAGGAGGTAAAACAAGATATGTTCAAAAAGGAATATATGCGTTTTGAGATGCAACCAGGTGAGTCTATCGATGACCTCTTTGCTCGTTTCAATAAAATTCTCAGCAACTTACGTAGTGTCAATGTTAATTTTTCTGATGCTGAGAATGCTAGGCAACTTCTTAGTGCATTAGACATGTCAATTTGGGAGATGAAAGTAACATCTATTCGTGAATCTACTGTCATGAGTTCTCTTACATTAGATGTACTCTATTCTAAACTAAAAACCCATGAAATTGACATAATCTCACGTAAGAAACCCAATAAGTCTATTGCATTTGTTTCACAACATGATATGTCTAGCTCCGGCCAATCATCATCTTGCAATACTCTTGCTTTGTTGTCCTCACTAACCGTGGAGCAGATCAAAGAATTTCCAGAAGAGGAGTTGGCACTCATCTCTACTAGATTCTCAAAAGCATTGCAAAATGTGAGAACTAGAAGGAGAGGAAGCTCCGGACCTCAACACTGTTTTGAATGTGGTAAAACAGGACACTTTCATACAGAATGCCCTAACCTTTCAGGTCCGACCACCCGGGAAGAAAAACAAAGCAAGGCCCGGACCTCCTCTGGAAATTCCAACAAAAAGAAAAAGAAGGGTACCATAGGACGCAAGATGATTAACAGCTTCATCACCGCACTTCAAGAACTTAGTTCAAGTGATGTAGACTTTGAAAGTGATGAAGATGATGACGATCTGGCCAACTTATGCTTCATGACGGGCAAAACAAGATCAAGATCAAGTCAGGAGGATGCAGAACACAACAGTGAAGACGATGAGGTATGTTCTATCTGCAATGAAATGTGTGATGCTATTTCTCGTGCAACTATTATTGTCAAGAAAAAGGACAAAAAGCTTAGGGATAATGCTGCTAAAATTGAATCGCTAGAATCTGAAATTAACCGTTTAAAAACTTTGATTCTTAGTGATGATGCATGTCCCTCATGTCACTTAATCTATGAACAATTGTCCACATTAAGAAGTGCACACTCCTCCACTCTAGATAGACTTGATGAAGAAATTGAAAAGAACAGAGCTTGCTGCACTTAATGATAAAAACTTGAAAGATGCTAGCTGTTCTACAATTGATTTGCATTGTTCTACTTGTGAGGATCTTGGTAAGAAACTACAGGATGCTATGAATGAAATTTCTATATTGAACAATGCTTTATGTTCTCATGAAGTTAAATTTTGTTCAAATTGCAAACTCAAAGGAAAAACTTCATGTGAAAATTGCCTTGATCTGTCTAATAAACTTGATGACATGCATATGACATTAGATCGGTTTTGTAATGGGAATAAGAACCTAAACTTGCTGTTGATTTCTTCCAAGTCTTGCAATGATAAAACTGGTTTAGGTTTTGATTCTCATGATCATGCTAAGGCACATCCACCTAAAATTGTAAAGTCATTAAGAAGTGGTTTGATTCAAACAGTTCCTAAACAAAAAGGAGTGGTTTTCAAATCTGCAGGAGTGCTGCCTCATTCGGTTTCAAATAAAAATATTGCTTGCTCATCTAGACATGAACACAAAGTTAAATTTCATTGTACCTTCTGTGGTAGAGATGGTCATGTCATAGATTTTTGTTTTAGACTAGCTAAACAACAGAAAAAGGAAAGAAAAATTGCTAGATCTTATAACTTTCATGCAATTAGAAAAACACAACCTGCTTTAGTGAGTCAGAAATTTGAAAAGGTAGCTTCCAGACCTTCTGGTAAGAAATCCGCAAAAGCAGCTCCGATAGTTCCGATAGCTCCGAGAGCTCCCGGACCTTCTGTTGTTTCCTTCGGAACTTCAGCTTTTGTTTCTGGAGTTTCAGCCTTGTCTTTTGGAACTGCTACTTTTACCTCCGGAGCTACTGGTTCTTGTGCTAAAAGAGTTAAGAATAGAAAACCTCAAACTTTGACTCATAAACCTGCTGTTTTATCTCAGCTTTCGCGTGTTTTTCCTACTGCACGTCGTGTGACTCAGTACTGGATACCTAAATGCCTTTTGACTAACCCCAGTATTGAGTCATCGACGTATTGTGCTTCTATGTAGGTTACACGTTTGAGGAATGAGAACATTTGGATTGTGGATTCAGGTTGCTCACGCCACATGACCGGTAACAAAGATTGGTTCTCCTCCCTCTCTTTTGTGTCACGTGTAGAGAATGTTACTTTTGCCGATAATTCTTCAGCTCCTATAATTGCTAAGGGTTCTGTTAGAGTAAATGATCACTAAACTTTGAAGGATGTGGCACTTGTCAAAAATTTGAAATACAACTTGCTTTCTGTTTCACAATTGCTAGATGAAAATCTAGAAATTATTTTCAATAAAAATTGCTGCAAAGTTGTAGGTTCAAATGGTGAGCTTATTTTTAACATGTCTCGGTTTGGAAGAGTTTTTAAAGCTGATTTTGATATGTCTTCCTCTAAGCATAGGTGTCTAGTTGCTAATGATTCAAAGGACTTATATTTTTGGCATCGTAGACTTGGTCACGTAGGCTTTGATCACCTAACGTGTGTTAGTGCTCTTGATCGCATACGTGGGCTGCCTAAGCTTAAAGGGGACAAAGAAATTGTGTGCTCTTCTTGTAGACATGCTAAGATGGTTGCAGGTTCACATACTCCTCTCACAATGATCATGACAACTGAACCATGTCAACTTTTGCATCTTGACACTGTAGGACCTTCACGTGTTCAATCCTTCGGAGGTAAATGGTATGTTCTTGTTATCGTTGATGATTATTCTAGATACTCTTGGGTTTACTTTATGGCGTCTAAGAATGGAGCTTTTAGTCACTTTAGGACTTTATTTCTTAGATTATCAATTGATCACCCAGGATCTTTAAAGGCAATTAGAAGTGATAACGGAACTGAATTTAAAAATCAATCTTTTGATCACTTTTGTGCTAAAAATGGAATAGATCATCAACTTTCTTCACCATATGTACCTCAACAAAATGGTGTTGTAGAAAGAAAGAACAGAACCTTAGTTGAGATGTCTAGGACTATGCTTGATGAATATCAAACTCCTAGGAAATTTTGGGCTGATGCGTTAGCAACCGCTTGTTATGTCTCAAATCGTGTTCTCTTGCGTGCTAAGCTAGGTAAAACACCATATGAGCTTCGGTTTGGACATAGGCCTAGTGTTACACACTTTCGGGTCTTTGGTTGCAAATGCTTTGTTAAGAAACATGGTAACCTTGATAAATTTGAACCTAGATCTATTGATGGCATGTTTCTTGGTTATCCATCTCATACTAGAGGCTACCGTGTGCTTTTACTTGACACTAATAAAATTGTGGAGACTTGTGAAGTGTCTTTTGATGAAGCTAGCCCAGGTACTAGCTCCGGTGTTGCAGGACCAGATCCGTATCCTCAGGTGGAGGGTATTTTCGAAGATGAAGAAGAACCGGTGATACTGCCTGGTAGTTCTGAAGTTGACACGTGTCCAGCTCTGGACATTGAACAAGCTCCGGCTATCACCGATGCTGGTCCTGATCGTCCACAAGTCACAAGCTCATCAATCTACGATGAACCTAATGAAGAAGAAGCTTGTGAGACATCTGTTCCCCGACGTTTTTACAAAGATCATCCCCCAAAACAGATGATTGGAAGCTTGCACGAACGAGTCACACGGTCTAGGTTTTGCGATCCAAACTCTTATGCTCATTCTGCTTTTGTTGCTTCTTTTGAACCCAAAGATATATCACACGCACTCACTAATGAATCCTGGATTATTGCCATGCAAGAAGAGTTAGAAAATTTTGAAAGAAATAATGTTTGGAAACTTGTACCTCCACCTCAAGGTCACACTTTAATTGGAACTAAATGGGTATTTAAAAATAAACAAAGTGAGGATGGGGTTGTGGTTAGGAATAAGGCTAGGTTGGTTGCTCAAGGTTTCACTCATGTTGAAGGTCTAGATTTTGATGAAACTTTTGCTCCCGTCGCTAGATTAGAAGCCATAAGAATTTTGTTAGCTTTTGCAGCATCTAAAGGTTTTAAGCTATATCAAATGGATGTTAAAAGTGCTTTTCTTAATGGCTACATAGATGAGGAGGTTTATGTCAAACAACCACCAGGTTTTGAAAATCCAAATTTTTCTAATCATGTTTACAAACAGTCCAAAGCCTTATACGGTCTCAAACAAGCCCCTAGAGCATGGTATGATAGGTTAAAAACATTCTTACTTGAAAAGGGGTTTACCATGGGCAAGGTTGATAAAACTCTTTTTGTGCTTAAACATGGCAATGACTCATTATTCGTTCAAGTGTATGTGGATGATATTATCTTTGGTTGTGCTTCTCATGATCTTGTGTCCAAGTTTTCAGCAATGATGAGTTCCGAATTTGAAATGAGTATGATGGGTGAACTCACTTACTTTTTGGGGCTGCAAATCAAGCAAACCAAGGAGGGTACCTTTGTGCATCAAACAAAGTATACCAAAGACCTCCTAAGGCGCTTCAACATGGACAAAAGCAAGCCTCTTCGGACACCAATGGGAACAGCAACAACACTTGAACTTGATGAAGATGGTGAACCCGTGGATCAAAAAGAATATAGAAGCATGATCGGATCACTTTTGTACCTTACGACATCAAGACCGGACATACAATTCAGCGTATGTCTTTGTGCACGGTTTCAAGCTTCCCCACGTGTTTCACATCGTCAAGCTGTCAAAAGGATTCTCAGGTACTTACATGGAACTCAAGAATTTGGCATTTTTCTCCCTTCTTCCTCAACCGTTACTTTGAAAGCTTTTTCGGATGCTGATTTTGGGGGTTGTAGGATTGATAGGAAAAGTACTTCCGGTGCTTGTCATTTTCTTGATAATTCTCTTGTTGCTTGGTCCCCTAGAAAACAAAATTCAGTTGCACAATCCACAGCTGAATCTGAATATGTAGCTGCTGCTAGTGCTTGCTCACAAACTCTTTGGATTGTTCAAACACTTAAGGACTATGGGGTTGATCTAGATAGTGTTCCACTGTTTTGTGATAACACTAGTGCTATTTGCATTGCCAAAAACCCCGTGCAACATTCTAGAACTAAGCACATTGATATTAGGTATCACTTTCTCCGAGATAACGTTGAAAAAGGAAACATTGTGCTTAACCATCTAGATACCGAACATCAATTGGCTGACATTTTTACAAGACCTTTGGATTTCACTCGTTTTTGTTTCATTCGTAGTGA
The DNA here is from genome assembly GCA_036927565.1 of Tuctoria greenei. Lineage (NCBI taxonomy): Eukaryota > Viridiplantae > Streptophyta > Magnoliopsida > Poales > Poaceae > Tuctoria > Tuctoria greenei. The sequence continues at coordinate 172,885,547 of JAYESD010000004.1, read as the reverse complement.
AATAGGGGTTATGCATCCTCATGGCTTAAATTGAGGGGGAGTTTTTGAAACTTGGGAAGTCTATGTGTGAATCTGAAATTAAAATAATATGAGCATAGTATTTCATACATATATGACTCTTTGATTCCTTTTACATGCTGAAAGTTCTTACTACATTACTCGTGTTATACATTTTGTAGTTTTTGCCATGTCTAGTAATTGGAATAATTACTTACACTAAATCTGGTCATGGTCGAACTTTCTTGCTGTTTTGAACTTGTTGCATGCTCACAAATGCTTTTAATCATAAAGAATTAATCAAGTAATCAACTCACATGTTGAGTTTTTATGAACAAATATAAATTGAGAAAAGATCAAGAGAATATGCTTGCATCGCACTTCTCCTTTTGAGATGGCTTGTCATTGCACTTATATATGAACTTGGAAGAAGTTGTGTATGACTAAAATCATGTCCTTAAGCTTCTGATTGTCAAATGACATAGGCTTGGCTTGGTTGGTTAGAATAAGGCAGATGCGCATATAATCTCTTGCAAATATCATATGATCTAAATTTATGCTTTGAAAAATAATAAAATGCAGCAACTAGTGTCATGCTTTCAGGTTTTGAAATAGTTAAGTTTGTGAGATCATGACTTGCTTAAATTGAAAATTACATTTGATCTCTAGCATGGCTTACACTACTTTATGTATCTCATTGATGTGATAATGTAAGGTACTTGATAGTATGACTTGGATGAGCTTTGTTTATATGTATATGTTATAATATGCTCATAACAACTAAAGTTGGAGAGATAATTTGCTTATATGCTCATGACTTGCTGAATAAATTGTCAAAGGGGGAGAGATAAGCATGAAGAGAAAGAGAATATGTGCATAAGGAGAGATAATAAAGGGGGAGAGATAATATGGGATAATTTTTCTTCTCATTTTACTTTTGATTTACAAAGGGGGAGAAATTGCCTTCAAAACTTTTATGTGAATAAGCCAATGTTCGGATTTTAAATGGTGTTGCCAATGCATTCATCAAGGGGGAGATTGTAAGACCTATGTGTGCTGAATACATTGGCTTGTCGTGAATACACTTGGCTTTGATGATAAAAGTTTTAAATATCACCAAAACACCTTTTTATCAAGGTCCGACTCTATCTCCGAGCTATAGCAAGGTCCGATCATAGGTCCTACTTGGTTTGGGTAGCTCCGGCTACATTAGATGCTAGGTCCGACTTCTTGGTAAGGTCCGACTAGCTTTGGTTAGCTCCAGTGAGCTTTATCTTTAGCTCCGGCATGTCTTTGTTAGCTCCGGCATGTCTTTGATAGCTCCGGCATATACTTGATAGCTCCGGCATGCTTTTGCTAAAGCTCTAACGTACTTTTTCTAGCTCCGGATTTTGGGATTACTAGTTCCGACTAGTTCTGGTTAGCTCCAGCGCTAGGTCCTGCTAGTTTTGTAAGCTCCGGCGGGAGCTTGGTTGTACTAGTTTTGGTAAGCTCCGGTGCTAGATTCTACTAGCTTTTGTTAGCTCTGGCTCAAGGTCCGGATTGCTCTGACAAGGTCCGGAACTTGACTGCAGTGCTTCTGCTTTTCATTTGCAATGTTTCGTACTTGCTTTACATTGTTGGAAAGATTGCTTAGTATTCATTTGCTAAGTTTTTGGTGCGTTTTGGATGATATGGACGATATCGTGTTACTGTGGTTTTGCAACATGCTTATGTGAGGCTCTCACGTAAGGTGTTATGTTCGGAACTAACTTGAGTCAAGTCGAGCACTTGGGCTCGTATGGATTGGTTGTTTATTCATGTGAAGGTGTTGCTTGAGTTCAAGACATGGCTGGTGACGGGATCCATTGGACTAGTCTCAGGGAGGAGATGAGGTTCCAACAACCAAGTTCGGAAGGAACTGTGGTTGAGCTGATCAGGAGGTCGCGCAGGATGATTGAATCAAGAACAATGCATATGAAGGTATCGTGGACGTCATTGGAAGATGTTTGCACGTGTGCAAGGAGTGCATGAACGTGGCTACATAGTTCCGAGACGTGATGAAGAGATGTTGACGTAGAGAATTGGTCGGAAAGGTCCAACCGACTAGGTTATGGACTCAGGCTACGGCTGAGTCGGGTTTGACTCAAATATAGAAAGATTTGAGTTGGTTATGATAGGATTTCGTGTGGGTCACGAATTTGAGTTGTTTAGGAATGTGGGAAACGTTCCTAAGGTGTTTGGAAGTCTTAAGATTGCTTCTATCTGCGTATAGAAGAATATTGAGCAGTTATGGAAAGTTATGATTCGGGATCTGAGTAGGATTGGAGTCCTAGTTGATATTGGGTTGGCCTAAGGGCTGGTTATATAAGCAAGGGAGCCCAGAGCTCATGGTAGACGACTTTGGGGCTGTTCCTCTTGTGTTCTATTGAATAAAATTCATAGTTTGAAGGAACTTTTGTGCCTTGTTCGTCCAACTTGTTCCAGACAAGTTTTACTCGTCGAGTTTCTGGACAGCACTACCTTTCATCAGTGGTTTTATCATAACTCGAGTTTTACAGATCTAATTGACGTGATTCTTTTTTGGTTGTCTTCACAACTTGATTATCTATCATATGTCAAAATTCACGGTCATTGGATTTGTAGTTTATGATCTACACAAGTTTCTTTGCAGTGTTCCAGAACTGTTTTTCCTCGGGTAGGGCAGTTTAACCTGTGTTTGATCTTTCGATCATAACTTGAGTTTTTCTCGATGGATTTGAGTGATTCTTTTTGTGTTGTCTTCGTGACTTGATTATCTCTGATATCTATCACTTTTGTCAGGGTGAAACACATTTAGATTAGTTTCATACACGATTTCTTTAACAGATTGTTTTTCTACCGAAAGGGTTTGGGGTTTAATTGTTTCCGCTGCGTAAGATTTTTAAATCTACCATTCACCCCCCCTCTGGTAGCTTTTCACGTGCTCTTCGATCCTACAGTCAGTGACTAAATAAAACCTCTATTATGCCAAATACACTACCATAGGTGTATGTCCAAGAGATCACAAAATAGCCTGTACAACGGGACTACCAGCATGTTCAAACTCACTAAGGTTTCACGACGGATAAGGTTGCTCAAGTGCTTCGAAGTCCTGGTTCTGGAAATCCTCGTATACAGCCGCTTGAGCACGTCCCTCTACTCGCGATCATACACATAAGAATTAACATAATGCACACATATTAATAATTATGCAATTATATGAATGCATGCAAAGTTTGATAATTAATCATCTACGGTTGTTTATTAAGTAGATGCAACTAGTTCATATGCGTTCATGCGAGTTTACGGGGTTTTAGGGATAATTAGGGTTGCTGAAATAAAAAAGATTTAGATGCAACTACGATTTAATTTCGGGTATTAGATCTATTACGTCGCTAAAATTCATCTCGGAAAATGTATCCTACCATAGATGCAGCGGCTTTGAAGGTTGCGGGACGGAGGCATAGCGTAGATGAAATAGATGGTGCAGTGATCCTTTGCCAGGACGTCGACGGCGGCGCGGCGATCTCCGCGAAGAGTGGCTCCTTTCTTCTCTTCCTCTTCTTCCTCCTTTTTTTTCTTCCCTGGCGGCTAGGGTTTTTTCTCTCCTCTTTTTTTTCTGGTTGCTGTTTGGACTTGCAATCGCTAGAAAATTTTTACGAGGGCTAGGCTATGGGGCAAGGCGCTATTTATAGCCAGAGATGTGCGTACCAGGGGCGGCTCAGATGCTCGGAACCTTCCCCGGAAACTTCCGAAAGGTTTCGGATTTTTTTCCTTATAGATTTTATATGTATTTGTTTTATATATTATATATATATTCCATTTGTTTATATTTATTTTTATGATATATATTTTATATTCTCATTCACTTTTCTTATTACCTACACATATTTATATATATGTTTTATCTTTTATATTTCTTCTCTTTGTTATACTAATGCTAAAACATGAGAATGTATGCAATGCATGATGCTAAAAATGAGGTTGTTACAAACCTGCCCTCCTTAAAATGAACCTCGCCCTCGAGATTTGATAGCGTGGAGAAAAGATGAGGAAATTCTACCTTGAGGTATTCTTCACGTTCCCACGTAGCTTCGACTTCTGTATGGTGGTTCCATTGCACTTTGCACCAACATACTTTCTTGTTCCTCGTGACTCTTTCATTCATATCCAAGATTTTGATTGGTTGCTCGACATAGGTCAAATCCTCCTGATGTTCTAGCTCATCCATCATCACCTGCTCTTCTAGCAATTTGAGACACTTCTTGAGTTGAGACACGTGAAATACGTCATGCACACCGGAGAGATGCGCCGGCACCTCGAGTCGATATGCTACCTCTCCTCGCTTGTCCAAAATCTTAAATGACCCGAAATAAAGAGGTGCCAATTTTCCTTTAACATTAAACCATCATTGACATTGGATAGGTGACACTTTTAGGTATACATAACCGCCAACTTCAAACGCCAGATTCCTTCGCCTATTATCCGCATATCCTTTTTGCCGAGACTGGGCAGCCATTAGGTTTTCACGTATTATTAGAACTTTATTTTCAGCATCATGTAACCCATCAGGCCCAAATACTTGGTTCTATCATGTCTCATTCCAAAACAAAAGGTGTCCTACACTTGCTCCCATATAGTGCTTCATAAGGTAACATCTTCAAGCTGGCTTGGTAGCTATTGTTATACGAGAATTCAGCATATGGCAAGCTCTTGTCCCAGCCGTGTCCATGCTTTAGGGTGCAAGCTCTCAACATCTTCCAATATTTGGTTGTGTAGGATCGAAGAGCACGTGAAAAGCTACCAAGGGTGGTGAGTGGTAGATTAAAACTTTTTCAGCTGAAGCAATGAAAAACCCCTTGGTAGAAAATCAATCTGTTAAGAAATTGTGTGTGCGACTAATATAATCGTGATCAATCATGAAAAAACTAGTATAGATTATGGAGAATAAAGTCAAGAAGACGTCACAACAAGAATCATGAAAATCCATTGAGAAAAACTCAAGTTACGATCGAAAGATTGAACGAAGGTCAATCTGTTCTACTCGAGAAAAACCAGATCTGCAACACTGCAAAGAAACTCATGTAGCTCCAAAACCAAAAATCCAATGACCGTGAAATTTTTGCAGATGATATACAATCAAGTTTTGAAGACAACCCAAAAAGAAGCATGTCAATTGGATCTGTAAAACTCGAGTTATGATAAAACCACCGCAGCAAGGTAGTGATGTGCAGAAACTCGACGAGAAAGACTTGACAAAAACAAGTTGGACGAACAAGGCACAAAAGTTCCTTTCAACTACGAATTTTTATTCAATAGAACACAAGACGAACAGCCCAAAATTCGTCTACAATGAGCTCTGGTCTCCCTTGCTTATAAAACCAGTCCGAAGGCCAACTCAACTCAAACTAGGACTCGTATCCTACCCCGTTTCCACCGAAACATTCCATAACTGCTCAAGACTCTTCTATACGCAAATAGAAGCAATCTTAAGACTTCCAAACACCTCAGAAACGTGTCCCACATTCCTAAAAAACATAAATTCATGACTCACAAGAAATCCTATCGTAACAAGCTCAAATCTTTCCATATTTGAGTCAAACCTGACTCAACCGCAACCTGAGTCTATAACCTTGTCGGTTGGACCTTTTCGACCAATTTTTTACGTCCACATCTCTTCAGAACCATGTAGCCACGTCCATGCACTCCGTGCACACGTGCAAACATCTTCCAACGACGTCCACGATACCATCATATGCATTGTTCTTGATTCAACAATGCTACGCAACCTCCTGATAAACTCAACCACAATTGCTCCCGAACTTGGTTGTTGAACCTCATCTTCTCCCTAAGACTAGTTCAATGAATCCCGTCACCAGCCATGTATTGAACTCAAGCAATACCTGCACATGAATAAACAACCAATACTTCCGAGCACAAGTCCTCGACTTGACTCTTGTTAGTTCCAAAAGACACAACACCTTACATGAGCACCTCACATAATCATGTTGCAAACCATAGCAAAAAGATATCAACCATGACCACCAAAACATAAGAAAAACATAGTAAAAGAATAGTAAGAAAACTTTCCATAATCCAAAAAGCAATATCGAAACGTTGCAAGTTAAAAGCAGAACCATTGCAGACAAGCACCGGACCTTGCCGAAGCTAACCGGACCTTGAGTTGGAGCTTACCAAAGCTAGCAGGACCTAGCACCAGAGCTAACCAAAGCTAGTCGGACCTAGCCACAGCATGTCGGACCTAGACAAACAAGTTGAACCTATCCAAAGCAACTCAGACTTTACGTCTGACCTTGCCGGAGCTACCCAAAACAAGTCGGACCTATTGTTGCACCTTGCTGGAGCTCGGGTCTAGAGTAAGACCATGTTGAAAAAGGTGTTTTTGGTGATATTCCAAACTTTTATCACCATAGCCAATGTATGCAGCACACATAGGTCTCACAATGTCCCCCTTGATGAATGCATTGGCAACACCGCTTAGAATTCAAACATTGGCTTATTCACATGAAAATTATTTGAAAACAATTTTATTCCCGAAATATTTCTCCCCCTTTGTAAATCAGAAATAATGAGAAGAAAAACAATAATTCTCCCCTTGAGAAGAATCGTGCCAAAGCACTTGTAAATGTGTGCAATGTGTAATCAATTTCTCCCCCTTTGACAATGTATTCAACAAGGTTCAAAAGAGAAATTTCAATTGTTATGAGCATATTGTAACACATACATATAAAACAAAGCTCATCCAAGTCATACTGTCAAGTAACTTACACAATCACATCAATGAGATACATAAAGTAGTGTAAGCCATGCTAGATATCAAGTGTAATTTTCAACTTAAGAAAGTCATGATCTCACAAACATAAGTATTTTAAAACCTGAAAGCATGATACTTGTTGCTAAATTTTTATTATTTTTGATCATCATTTAAAGCACAAATTTTGATCATATAACATTTGCAAGAGATTATATGCCACATCCGCCTTACTCTAACTAACCAAGCCAAGCTTATGTCATTTGACAATCAAAAGCTTAAGGACATGGTTTTAGTCATACACAACATGTTCCAAGTTCATATCTAAGTGCAATGATAAGCCATCTCAAAAGAAGAAGTGTGATACATGCATAATCTTTTGATCTTTTCTAATTTTTATTTGATCATAAAAGCTCAATATGTGGATAGTTGATTGATTAATTTTTCATTATTAAAAGCACTTGTGAGCATGCAACAAATTCAAAATAGCAAGAAAGTTTGATCATGACCAGATTTTGTAGTAATGTATTATGAACTTTCAACATGTAAAAGAAATCATAAAGTCATATATGTATGAAATACTATGCTCATATTACTTTTAAAATTAGATCCCCACATGGACTTCCCAAGTTTCAAAACTCCCCCTCAATTTAAGCCATGAGGATGCATAACCCCTATTTCACTACGAATAAAACAAAAACGAGTGAAATCCAAAGGTTTTGTGAAAATATCAGCTAGTTGTTGTTCAGTATCTACATGGTGCAGCACAATGTCTCCTTTTTCACATTATCACGTAGAAAGTGATACCTAATGTCGATGTGCTTTGTTCTCGAATGTTGCACTGGATTTTTAGCAATGCAAATGGCACTTGTGTTATCACAAAACAGTGGAACACAATCCAGATCAACCCCATAGTCCTTAAGTGTTTGAACTATACAAAGAATTTGTGAGCAAGCGATAGTAGCAACTACATATTCAGATTCAGCTGTGGATTGTGCAACTGAACTTTGTTTTCTAGAGGACCGAGCAACAAGAGAATTACCAAGAAAATGACAAGCTCCCGAAGTACTTTTCCTATCAATCCTACAACCCCCAATATCAGCATCCGAAAAGTCTTTCAAAGTAATGGTTGAAGAAAAAGGAAGAAAAATGCCAAATTTTTGAGTTCCATGTAAGTAATCGAGAATCCTTTTGACGGCTTGACGATGTGAAGCACGTGAGAAGCCTGAAACCGTGCACAAAGATATACGCTGAATTTTATGTCCGGTCTTGATGCTGTGAGGTACTAAAGTGATCTGATCATGTTTCTATATTCATTTTGATCCACGGATTCACCATCTTCATCAAGTTCAAGTGTCATTGCTGTAATCAATGGTGTCCGAAGAGGGTTGCTTTTATCCATGTTGAAGTGCTTAATAAGGTCTCGTGTATACTTCGTTTGATGAACAAAAGTACCTTCCTTGGTTTGCTTGATTTGCAGCCCAAAAAGTACGTGAGTTCTCCCATTATACTCATCTCAAATTTTGAACTTATCATAGCGTGTGACTCGTTCATGCAAACTTCCAATGATTTGTTGTAGAGGATGACTTTTGAGGGTTCGGAGGGGAGTAGACACTTCACAAGCTCCTTGTTCTTCATGTTCATCACAGATTGAAGAACTTGTGGCTTGAGGACGATCTATACAAGCTGCAGTAGTTGTTGGTGCTGGTTGTGGTGCAAAATCAGCAACGTGATCAACATAATTAGCTTCTGAATTTTCGAGAAGCAGCACCACTTCTTCGTCTTCTTCGATGAAAATATTCTCCCCCTGCGGATATGGATCTGGACCTGCAATATTAGAGCTTATAACTGGGCTAGATTCATAAAAATAAAGCTCACAAGTCTCTACAATTTTGTTAGTGTCAAGTAAAAGCACACGGTAGCCTCTAGTATGAGATAGATAACCAAGAAACATGCCATCAACAGATCTAGCTTCAAATTTATCAAGATTACCATGTTTCATAACAAAGCATTTACAACCAAAGACCCTAATGTGTGTGACACTAGGCCTATGTCCAAACTGAAGCTCATATGATGTTTTTCCTAGCTTAGCACGCAAGAAAACACGATTTAAAACATAATAAGCGATTGCAATTGCATCTGCCCAAAACTTTCTAGGAGTTTGATATTCATCAAGCATAGTCCTAGCCATCTCAACTAAGGTTCTGTTCTTTCTCTCTACAACACCGTTTTGTTGAGGTACATATGGTGAAGAAAATTGATGATCTATTCCTTTTTTAGCACAAAAATGATCAAAGGATTGATTTTTGAATTCGGTTCCGTTATCACTTCTAATTGCTCTTAAAGATGCTGGGTGATCAATTGATAATCTAAGAAATAAAGTTCTAAAGTGACTAAAAGCTTCATTCTTAGATGCCATAAAATAAACCCTAGAGTATCTAGAATAGTCATCAACAATCACAAGAACATACCATTTACCTCCGAAGGATTGAACATGTGAAGGTCCTACGGCGTAAAGATGCAAAAGTTGACCTGGTTCAGTTGTCATGGACATTGTAAGAGGATCATGTGAACCTGCAACCATCTTAGCATATCTACAAGAATAGCACACAATTTCTTTGTCCCTCTTTAAGCTTAGGCAGCCCACATATGCGATCAAGAGCACTAACATGCGTGAGAAGATCAAAGCCTACGTGACCAAGTCTACGATGCCAAAAATATAAGTCTTTTGAATCATTAGCAACTAGACACCTATGCTTAGAAAAAGACATATCAAAATTAGCTTTAAAAACTCTTCCAAACAGGGACATGTTAAAAATAAGCTCACTATTTGAATCAACAACTTTGCAGCAATTTTTATTGAAAATAATTTCTAAATTTTCATCAAGCAATTGTGAAACAGAAAGCAAGTTGTATTTAAAAATTTTTACAAGTGCCACATCTTTCAAAGTGTAGTGATCATTTACCATAAGCGAACCCTTAGCAATTATAGGAGTTGAAGAATTATCGGCTGAAGTAACATTCTCTACACGTGACACAAAAAGAGAGTGATGAAAACCAATTTTTGTTACCAGTCATGTGGCATGAGCAACCTGAATCCACAATCCAAATGTTCTCCTTCCTCAAATGTGTAACCTACATAGAAGCACAATACGTCGATGACTCAATATTGGGGTTAGTCAAAAGGAATTTAGGAATCCAGTACTGAGTCACACGATGTCCAGCAGGAATAACACGTGAAAGTTGATATAAAACAGCAGGTTTATGAGCCAAAGCTTGAGGATTTTTGTACCCAACTACTAACCTACTAGGTGTTACATGTGTAGCTCGAAAAATAGTAGGTTTGGGAGCAAACTTTGCATGTTTTCGACTCATTACAGCAGGTTGCATGTTCCTATCATTCGGTTTAGCACGTGAAACTAATTTTGCATGAAAGTTATGAGATCTAGCAATCATTCTTTCATTTTTTTTTTGTTGTTTAGCTAGTCTATAAAAAATTCTATGACATGAACATCTCTACCACAGTAGGTACAATGAAATTTAACTTTGTGTTCATGTCTAGATGAGCAAGCAACATTTTTATTTGAAACCGAATGAGACAACACTCCTGTAGATTTGTAAACCACTTCTTTTTGTTTAGGAACTGTTTGAATCAAACCACTTCCTAATGACTTTACAATTTTAGGTGGATGTGCCTTAGCATGATCATGAGAATAAAAAACTAAACCAGATTTATCATTGCAACAATTAGAGGAATTCAGCACCAACTTTAAGTTCTTATTTGAATTACCAAACCGATCTAATGTCCTCTGCATGTCATCAAGTTTATTTGACAGACCAAGGCAATTTTCAATGAAGTTTTTGCTTTTAATTTGCAATTGGAACAATATTTAACTTCATGAGAACATAAAGCATTGTTCAATATAGAAATTTCATTCATAGCATCTTGTAGTTTCTTACCAAGATCATCACAAGTAGAACAATGCAAATCAATTGTAGAACAACAAACATCTTTCAAGTTTTTATCATTAAGTGCAGTAAGATCTTTGTTCTTTTTAATCACTAACTCATGTTTATCAAGTGTGGAGGCATGTGCACTTCTTAGAGAGGAAAATTGTTCATATATTAAATCACATGAGGAACAACAATCATCACTGGGAATCAAATATTTTAAAAGATTAATTTTAGATTCTAGTGACTCAACTTTAACATCATTGTCCTGATGCTTTTTGTCCTTTTTCTTAACTATAAGAGTGGCACGAGAAATAACATCACACATTTCTTCGCAAGTAGGACATACCTCTTCATTGTCGCTGTTGAGTTCTGCCTCCTTCATACTTGATCTTGACTTGCCCGCCATGAAGCACAAGTTTGCAAAATCATCTTCATCTTTGTCAGTTCTGATGTTTACATCGCTTGAGCCAAGTTCTTGAAGTGCAGATATAAAACTATTCACCAATTGGTGTCTTGTAAAACTTTTCTTTATCTTGTTGTTGTTTGTAGAGGAGTGCTTCGTCCTTGTTTTCTTTTCATCACGAGATGTAGCACCTCAAAGTTTAGGGCAATCTATGCGAAAATGTCCTATCTTACCACATTCGAAGAATCGTTGAGGTCGGGAGCTTCATCTCCTTCAAGTTCCCACATTTTGCAATGCTTTTGATAATCTAGCAGAGAGAAGTACTAGCTCCTCCTCTAGAAACTCCTCAATCTCTTCAAGGGTTAGAGTGGACAACAAAGCAAGTGTTCCACAAGATTAAGATTGGCTGGAGCTAGGCATGTCATGTTGAGAAACAAATGCAACAGACTTGCTGGTGTTCTTACGTGAGATTATGTAAATTTCATGAGTTTTCAATTTAGAATATATAACATGTAATGTAAGAGTACTCATGACAGTAGATTCACAAATAGATGTGACTTTCATCTCCCAAATTGACACATCCAATGCACTTAGTAATTGCCTAGCATTTTCAGCATCTGAATCCAATGCACTCCATTCATGTCTCACTTGCCTCCGGTTCAATGGAGCGTCAACAACTCAGCACATGCCCCTGATGCGACCGCTCTAAGAAGTAGCCACCCTAGGCTTAGCTCTACTAAGTGGGAGGTCGGCGAGTGTTCTCGCCCGAAGGGAGATAGAGCTCCTAAGGCCACAGTCTCGCAAGGTCCCGAGGGAACCCTCTATCGACAAGACAGCAATCAGAGCAGGAAGCTGAGGCAGTCAGGCGATCATGGCACTCGGCAGCCCGATGGGAAACGCTACTACAAATGCCTCCGTCCATTTCATCTGAAATTCAAATGAAACAATAAGATTCGTTGCAATCTTTGCTTTAGATATGGGCATATTAGACGGAACTGCCTCTCGACCGCCAGAATTTCTCGGGTTTGGCGCAAGAGAAGCACACCTCCCATTAAGGCCTCTGGCCTTTCCACGGAACCATCATCCGCCATCGTCATTCACAACCACAACCGCCCCCTCAACTTCTCCTCTGCTGCTCCGTCTTCCTGGCTCCTCCGCATCCTGCACTCCACATCCGTCTCTGCCGCTCTTTCGCCGGCCAACTCTCTTAGCCTCATGGCCAACTTCCCGGTTGATCCCTCGAGGTTCCTGGCCAACCAACACTTCGACTTCACTGACGCAGGCCCGGACCAGCTGCCTAGGATGGTGGTGCACCTTCCCGATCACCATCACCCGGCTCACGAAGAATTTGCTGTGGTGGTGGACACTAAGCGTGTACTGCAGGAAGATCAGTATGATGATTTCAGGCTACGGATCTGGAACTTCCTTCTGCAAGACATGGGTATCACCGTTACTCACTCCTGCCTCACCCCACTGGGCATAGCTCTTTTTGCATTCCAGACCAGCTTGTATAGAGACTTGCTTGTGATGAGAGAGCCAATCGTGGTAGATGGAGTCCGTGTGTCCTTCATCAGGCACGACATTGGCAGAAACCGCCGGACTCATGAGTTTGGTTGTGTTGGTTGGTTTATGATCTTGGGCTTCCCACTGGACTACAGGGCGGTTGAAGCTATTGAGTTAGCAGTTTCTGGTTTTGGCAAGTTACTTTAGGGACACACAAGCCCGAGGGCTCTGGGCTTCATCCTGGTCCAATGTCTCTACACCAATGCAAGGTTCGTCCCCAGAAGTTTAGTCCTGCGTCAAGGCACCAGGGATGATGATGAATGGCCGGTGCCTGATGAACAGCACCAGCAGCAGGACAACAATGGCTCGGAACCATGGGGGCCGCCGCCACCCCCACTGCACCCGGAGATGGACGTCCTCTCTGACGCCCCACCTCAAGAGGAAGCTTCAAATGACGCGAACACGACTGAACCGGCTGTCAGAGCTTCAAGGATGGAGCAACATAACTTCTCACTGGTCAACCCGGAGGATGTTACGCAGCAACCAGACTGGCTTCGCCCCCTGGACTCGGTGGGGCTGAGAAGAATGCTCCAGGTGGCCTTCCCGAACTCCCCCTATGCATGGTGGAACGTCCAGTTCAATGAACCCAATGGGCAAGGGGGGTTCAATAAAGTCATCACCATGTCGCTCTGTAACTCCACTGATCAGCAGACAAGGGAGCAGAGTTCTGGCCACTCCTCAGTGGTCATCAAAGATATCACTGTCGAGCCCATTGCTGCTGCAGATAAGATAAAAGGAAAGCAAAGCAAGGCCCTGAAACCAGCAGTAGCGGAGATTGTTGGACCCTCTTACTCCAAGCGATCACTGGAACCCAGCAAACCAAGGAGGAGCCCTCGGCTCCAAATGCTCATGCAGGGACATTGGACCACGCCTCCACCTGCTCAGGAGGATGGCCCTGATGCTGGTACATCTGAGGATACGCCAACACTCAATCTCTTTCCAGGTCCAATCAAATTCCCCAGTCTTGACTCTCTTGACTCCTGCCGTCCCTACCCTGAACTCTCCACTGATGTGCTGCAGGCGACGGCGATAAATGAGTGCGGCGTTCCCCCTGAGGTGGCGCACCAGATGATGTCCCTCCCGGAGCTGAATGATGATGCCATACATCAAGCTTGACTTGCTGGGAGTGGAGGGCACCGGGCACACTGTGGGCTGCTATGTTGTTGACGGGTTCGTCTTTTGGGAAGCTGTTGTTTGGAATTTTAGTCTGGTTGTTTTAAACAGTACTAGCTGTTGTTTTGTTGTATGCTCTGTTGGGAACATGCGCTATTGGGAACACTTCGAGATTTTGATCGGCCAGTCGCCGGAACCTCAGCTTATGGCAGTTAGTCTTTTCTGGAGTTTGTTGGTTGTGACTTATTTCTATGCTGCTTGGCTCATATGTCTGTCTGATTACTGGTTTGTTCGTTGGCCCTTGTTGCACACTGACCTTAGTTTCATGGGCCACATCCTCATTCACTCAGTCGGGATTACTTCCTGGACTGCTCTGTCATCCCTGACTATTATTTATGGTGCACAACATAAACCGCAACTGGAATGTCTTCAACCGGAACATTCGTGGTCTTAATAACACTGCTAAGCAGCAAGCAGTCAGATCCAAAATAGAGGAGGTCCAGGAGTGCAATATCTTCTGTATGCAAGAGACCAAAATGGAACATATTAGCATTTCTTTCCTTAAACGACTGGCGCCCAGAAGATTCAATAAATTTGCCTTTGCACCATCCAGGGGTGCCTCAGGAGGTATACTGGTAGCCTAGAATGTTAGCTTACTTCAGGGGGAAGCTCTGGATATCAGGGACTTTGCCATATTCATGCGGTTCACATCCCGACAGAATGGGGTCGTCTGGCACCTGATCTCAGTCTATGGACCTTGTCAGGGACCTCGCCAGCAGGAGTTCATCAACTGGCTCTGGAATCTCTCATTGCAACCGCAGGAGCTATACATGATATTGGGGGACTTCAACTTTTATCGCCACGCCAGTAATCGCAACCGCACAGGAGCGAATATAGGGGACATGCAGATGTTCAATGACATCATCCAACACTTGGGACTTATTGAAATCCCTCTCCAAGGTAGGAATTACACTTGGAGCAACATGCAACAATTGCCTCTACTTGAGCAACTGGATTGGTGCTTTACCTCAGCGCAATGGTCCCTATCATTTCCCAACTCCTCACTTCGGCCACTGGCCAGGGACACATCAGACCATGTCCCACTAGTAGCTCAGATATGCACCACCATACCTAAATCAAAATGCTTTCATTTTGAAAACTACTGGCTCAGACATCCATAGTTTCTCACCATTGTCAAGGACTCATGGGACCAGCCTCTGCCAACAGTTGGTAGTGCAAGGAGAGTTTCTGCTAAATTAAAACGTCTGAGATACAAGCTATGCAAGTGGAGCAGATCACTAGGTGGGCTGAAAAAACTGATCAAACGATGCAATGAAGTTATTCTGATCATGGACACAATGGAAGAGCAGAGGACACTATACTTGCAGGAAAGCTGTTTCAGAAACATGATCAAACGTCAACTCACTCAGCTCTTAAAGCAACATAATGACTACTGGAGACAACGTTATACAGAGCGTTGGGCCATGTTTGGTGATGAGCCAACCAAATTCTTCTTGTCTGCAGCAACAGAAAGATATAGGAGAAACAATATATCTGTCATTCAAGATGACCATGGAGTGGAGCTGATGGATCATGGGCACAAGGCCTCAGCCCTTTGGAAGGAATTTTCTGAAAGGTTAGGGCAATCTGCCCCGACTCAACAATGGCCACAAATCCACCATTGGGTGCTGCCTGGACAACATCTACATACATTATGCAACTCAGTCACCAGGGAGGAAATTGATGCCACACTCAAAAACATGCCAACTGACAAAGCCCCAGGTCCAGATGGGTTCAACACAAAATTCTTTCAGGCATGCTGGCAAATCATTAAGGAAGATATTTATCTGCTGTGCTCGGACTTCTTTAATGGCAACATCAGTATCCAGCCTCTGAACAGTTCCTTAATCACTCTCATCCCGAAGATCAATAATCCTTGCAGGGTTACAATTACAGGCCCATATCACTGCTGAACTCCACTATCAAACTGATCACTAAGATACTCTCAGTTAGATTGCAGGAAGTCATCCCAACCATTATCCACAAAAATCAATATGGTTTCGTCAAGAAAAGAACCATCCAGGATTGCATGGCTTGGGTCTATGAGTACCTCTATCAATGCAAAAAAACCAACACTGGTGTCATAGTACTCAAACTGGACTTCGAAAAAGCCTTTGACAGGGTGGAACATGACTTCATTATACAAATGCTGAGAGTTTTGGGTTTTCCTGAACAGTGGATCACATGGGTAACAGATATTCTATCTACTGCCATCTCCCCAGTTCTTCTCAATGGGGTGCCAGGAAAGACTTTTCACTACAGAAGAGGTGTTCGGCAGGGGGACCTATTAGCCCCCCTGCTATTTGTACTGGCAGCAGATCTTCTACAAATTTTAATCAACAAAGCAGTGGAGCTGGGGCTTCTATCATTGCCACTGCATCAAGAAATGAACGAGGACTTCCTAGTAGTACAATATGCAGATGACACTATTCTAATCCTCAAAGCCAACCAGAGATAGCTCTTCTTTCAGAAAAACTTACTACAATCCTTTGGGGGAGCTACAGGGCCAAGAGTGAACTGGGAAAAATCAAGCTTAACACCAATAAACACTGATGAAGAGGAGGCCACAATTCTAGCAGCCACACTGGGTTGCACTATTGTTTCATTCCCATTTACTTACTTAGGTCTGCCGATGAGCCTCAATAGACCCAAAGCAGATGCCTTTGAAGGGCTTGTCTTAAGGGTGCAAAAAACGCTAACTGGAGCAGCAACATGGTTGTCAATGGCTGGTCGATGCACACTCATCAACAGCGTTCTATCCACCATCCCAATTTATGCGATGTGTACCATCAAATTGAGATAGTCAGTCATTCAAGCTATTGACAAAGCCAGGAAGCAATGCTTATGGAGAGGCTCAGACATCGCTGGCAAGGGCCGACCCCTAGTGGCCTGGAACCAAGTTACAACACCAAAGGAAAATGGAGGTATGGGTCTGAAAAACCTCACTGCAATGAATGGAACCTTGCTCATGAAATTCCTCTGGAAAATCTATAACAAAGCAGACATCCCCTGGGTTCACCTCATCCATCAGCTCTATTGCAGAAATGGTAACCCCCCCCCATAGCACAAAAGGAAAAGGATCCTTCTGGTGGAGGGATGTTGTGAGCCTATCTGATTCTTTTCTCAGGAATTTTGAAGTCAAAACTGCCGCAGGGGACACAATTTGACTATGGCAAGATCAGTGGGAAGGCCACCTCCTCAGAAGGGACATGCCCTGTTTATACTCCTTCGCAAAAAGAACCAACATCTCAATGGCCCAATACCTCAGCATCTCAGACCATCACAATCACTTTTTTCAACCATTGTCGGAGGAAGCACTATTGGAACTGGCCAATCTGGAGGCCATGCTGGAGGAAATTTCACACAGGGAAGCTGCACAGGATGAGTGGACTCCAATCGGGGGAACAAGAACTTTCAGCTCCAAGCTTATTTACAACAACTATTACAAACACATCAACCCACCGGCACCCTTTAGCTGGATTTGGGCCTCAAAGGTGCTAAAGGAAATAAAGATCTTCATGTGGCTGATGTTTCGGGACCGGCTCAACTCACGTAACCTCCTGAAGAGAAAAAACATCACGATTGACAGGAACGACTACACCTGCATGCTCTGTGCTGACAATGTGGAGGAACTCATGTACCATCTCTTCTTTAACTGCTCCTTCAGCATGGCATGCTGGAATGTCCTTGGGATTCACTGGGACCACGACATCCCCTTCTTTCATACCCTGCAAAAAGCCAAGCTCAGCTGGGGTCGTCGCGCCTTCATGGAAACCTTCTCCATAGGGGCCTGGGATATCTGGATTGCTCGTAACAATGTCATTTTCAGAAACTCTACTCCCTCTGTAAACGCCTGGAAACGATCCTTCATTGCTTCTACAAGGCTTCAGGCCTGCCGTTTTAAGCCGGAGGATAGGGCCAGTGTGCTCTTGTGGCTTCAGAGTTTGTAAAGGACGTTCCTCCCTCTAGATCACCTAGTCAAGCTCTGCTGATCTATTGTAACTCGCTGTTACCTTGTCTCTTTTAATATATGTTTTATGGCTGCTGGGGTTCTCCCTTGCAGTTTTTCACCGGTCAAAAAAAATAATTAACATTGACGTTAAGCAAGTTACTGAGAATTTTATTAAAGCGAGCAAAGAGGTCGTCGATGGACTCACCTCGTTGCATCTCAAAGCGCATGTACTCCTTTTTGAACATGTCTAGCCTTACCTCCTTGATCTTGTTGGATCCTTTGTGGTAATCACATAGAGCTTACCATACATTGTACGCAGATTGGAGGTGAGCAACACGGTCGAAGTCGCTTTGAGTTAGTCCTTATATGATCAAGTTCCGAGCCTTGCTGTTATTTTCGACATCTCTCATATTTGTAGCCAAAACTAGATCGTTTGACGGCACTTCGTAAGGCTTGTACACATTTTCCCATATTGCAAAGCCTTGCACCTGGATGAAAGCCTCCATGCGTGCCTCCTAAACCTGAAAATCAATACTACTAAACACACAAGGTTTGGCGGAGTATTTCTCCATGATTATTCAAAACACGTGCAAATATCAAGGATTAAAGTATTGTGGCTCTAATACCAATTGTAGGATTGAAGAGCATGTGAAAAGCTACTAGAGAGGGGGGTGAATGGTAGATTAAAACTTTTTCAGTGGAAGCAACGAAAAACTCCCTGGTAGAAAATCAACCTGTTCAGAAATCATGTGTGCGACTAATCTAATCGTGATCAATCATGAAAAAACCAGTATAGATTGTAGAGAATCAAGTAAAGAAGACTTCATTAGAAGAATATGAAAATCCTTTGAGAAAAACTCATGCTACGATCGAAAGATTGAACAAAGGTCACTCTATTCTACTCGAGAAAAACCAGATCTGCAACACTTCAAAGAAATTAGAGTAGGTAGAAAACCACAATAATGACCGTGAAATTTTTACAGATGATAGACAATCAAGTTGTGAAGACAACCCAAAAAGAATCACATCAATTAGATATGTAAAGCGAGAGTTATGATAAAAACACCGCAGCTTGGTAGTGTTGTGCAGAAACTCGACGAGAAAGGCTTGACAAAAACAAGTTGGATGAACAAGGCACAAAAATTCTTTTCAACTATGAATTTTTATTCCATAGAACACAAGAGGAACAGCTCAAAAGTCGTCTACAACGAGCTTTGGCCTGCCTTGCTTATATAACCAGCACGAAGGCCAACTTAACTCAAACTAGGACTCGTATCCTACTCCGTTTCCACCGAAACCTTCAATAACTGCGGAAGACTCTTCTATACGCATATAGAAGCAATCTTAAGACTTCCAAACACCTCAGAAACATATCCAACATTCCTAAAAAAACTTAACTTCATGACTCACACGAAATCCTACCGTAACCAACTCAAATCTTTCCATATTTGAGTCAAACCCGACCCAGCCACAACCTCAGTCCATAACCTAGTCGGTTGGACCTTTCTGACCAATTTTTTACGTCCACATCTCTTCAGAACCATGTAGTCACGTCCATGCACTCCTTGCACACGTGCAAACATCTTGCAACGACGTTCATGATACCTTCATATGCATTGTTCTTGATTCAACCATGTTGCGCGACCTCCCGATCAACTTAACAACAATTCCTCCCGAACTTGGTTGTTGAACCTCATCTTCACCCTAGGAATAGTTCAATGGATCCCGTCACCAGTTATGTCTCGAACTCAAGCACCTGCACATGAATAAACAACCAGTACTTTCGACCACAAGTCCTCAACTTGACTCTCGTTAGTTTCTAAAACCACAACACCTTACGTGAGCACCTCACATAAGCATGTTGCAAACCATAGCAAAAAGATATCAACCATAACCACCGAAACACACCAAAAACATAGTAAAAGAACACTAAGCAAACATTTCATAATCCAAAAAGCATGTTCTAAACATTGCAATTTAAAAGCAGAACCATTGCAGACTAGCACGGGGCATTGCCAAAGCTAACTGGACCTCTAGTCGGAGCTTACCAAAGCTAGCAGGACCTACCGCCAGAGCTAACAAAAGCTAGTCGGACCTAGCCACAGCAAGTTGTACCTAAACAAAGAAGTCGAACCTAGCCAAAGCAAGTCAGACCTTACGTCGCACCTTGCCGGAGCTACCCAGAACAAGTCATACCTATTGTCGGACCTTGCTGGAGCTTGGACCTAAAGTCCGACCAGGTTGAAAAAGGTGTTTTGGTGTTATTCAAAACTTTTATCACCATAGCCAATGTATTCAGCACACATAGGTCTCACAAGTTGGTCCTCTCAGTTTGTCCATCGGTCTGAGTGTGATATGCTAAACTGAAATTTAACCTTGTACTCGTAGCTTCATTTAGTTTCGTCCAGAACCTAGAGGTGAATTGAGAACCTTGGTCCGAGACTATTTTCTTCGAAACTCCATGTCGGCACACAATATGCTCCATATACAATTTTGCTAGCTTCACGGTGGTATATGTGGTCTTAACACGAATGAAATGAGCTGATTTGGTCAACCAATCCACAATAACTCATATTGGGTCATAGCCAGACTGGGTTCGAGGTAAACCAACTATAAAGTCCATACCAATATCTTCCCACTTCCATTCTAGAATCTTCAGTGGCTGCAATAATCTGGCTTGCCTTTGATATTCAGCTTTGACTCATTGGCATACATCGCATAGTGCAACGTACTCTGCTATGTCCTTTTTCATGTTGGCCCACCAATAGCATGTCTTCAAGTCCTCGTACATCTTTGTACAGCCAGGATGGATTGTGTAAGGTGAGTCTTGTGCCTCTTTCAATATTGTCTCTCGGAGATACTTCACATTAGGCACAAAAATTCTCTTTCCAAGCCATAAAGTACCATGTCCATTCTCATCAAATCTGAATTATCTTCCTTCTTGGGTCCTTTCCTTGATTTCCAAAATTTCCTCATCCTTGGTCTGACCTTCACGAATTTCTTGCTCCAAGGTCGGATTTAACTCCATTATCCCCATCTCATTCACAAATCCAAGGTTCAACAGTTCAAACTCCTTGCATAGCTCGAATGGCAGCTCTCAAACCGTGAGTTGGTGACTAACTCCTTTCCGACTCAAAGTATTAGCCACTATATTGGCCTTCCCTGGATGATAATTGATTCCCACATCATAGTCCTTGATGAGCTCCAACCACCTTTTTCGCCACGAATTCAGGTCTGTTTGCATGAATATGTATTTGAGACTCTAGTAATTCGTGTAAATCTCACACCTATGCCCAAGAATGTAATGTCTCCAAATCTTTAAAGCATGCACTACGGCTGCAAGTTTGAGATCATGTGTAGGATAATGCTGCTCATGTTTCTTCAATTGCCTCTATGCATAGGCTAAAACTTGACCTTCTTGCATAAGCAAACATTCAAGTCCTTGCCTTGATGCATCACAATAGATATCAAAACTTTTGCTCACATCTGGCAATACCAACACAGGTGTTGTGATCAACCTCTTCTTTAGCTCCTCAAAACTGTCCTGACTAGCTTGAGTCCATTGAAATACTTTCCCCTTCATTATTAACTCAGTCATGGGCTTGGCTATTTTGGAGAAGTCCTTGATGAAACGACGGTAGTATCCAGGCATTCCAAGAAAACTCTAGATTTCCTTCACATTCTGTGGCGGTTCTCACTTTAGAACATCCCTCAACTGATACTCCTCCTCCCGAGACTATATGACCCAAAAACAACACCTCCCTTAACCAAAACTAGCACTTGATGAATTTGGCATTTAATTGGTGTTCCCTCAATTTCATCAATGTGAGCCTTAAATGTTCCTCATGTTCCTCCTCACTTCTTGAGTAGATCATAATGTCATCAATGAACACTACCCCTAATTTGTCCAAGTACTCTATGAAGACATTATTCATGAGGTACATAAAGTATGCAGGTGCATTTGTCAATCCAAAGGACATAACGTTGTACTCATAAGATCCGTATCACGTCCGAAAAGCCATTTTGGGTATATCCGACGGTCTAATCTTCATTTGAAAGTATCTTGACCTCAAGTCAATTTTGGAGAAAACACCAGCACCCTTCATTTGATCGAACAAATCCTCTATACGTGGCAATGTATACTTGTTCTTGATCGTCGCATCATTCAGAGCTCGGTAATCAACACACGTCCTTTGGCATCCATCTTTCTTGTCTACGAAAAGCACTGGTGCTCCTCAAGGTGAAGAGCTTGGGCGAATGAAACCCTTTTCTAACTGCTCTTGAATTTGCCTCTTTAGCTCTGCTAACTCCATAGGAGGCATCCTACATGGCCTCTTAGCTATAGGTGTAGTTCCAGGTATTACTTCAATAACAAACTCTATGTCACGATCAGGTGGCATACCTGGCAACTCATCCAAAAACACATTCGTATACTCGCACAACATCGGGATCTCATCACCGCACAATCCACTTGATTCAGCTCCACTTGCTTTGGTGTGTGCTGAGATGCTTCAATTTCTATACTAACCCCTTCCTCATTTGTCAGTTTCATCGTCTTTGCAACACATGTAATTATCCCATTGTGCTTCCTTAACCACTACATACCAAGTATTATGTCCAATCCTTGTTAACCTAAAACAATAAGGTTGGCAAAGAAGTCTACCCCCTTATTCTAAGGCTTACTTTTGGACATACTATATTCATCCTCATCTCCCCTCCAGGAGATTTAACCAACAAGGTATACTTCAGATGAGATATGGGCAAACTATATTTGGCAACATACTTTGATGCAATTAATAAATGCGATGCTCCAGAATTAAATAACATAGTCATTGGGTTGGAGTTTGCGAGAAACATACGAATCACCATGATATCCCCTATTTGCGCTTCCTCCATAGAGACATGGTTCACCTTGCCACAAACAAAATTCTGCGATCCACGGTTGCCTTGTGGCGCTCCTCCATTCGGTCTTGGGTTCTGTCTTGGAGCATTGTTCCCTTGACCAAGGCCTGACTTAGGACATTGAGATACAATGTGTCCCACCTCACCACAAGTATAACATGACCTTGCTACACCAGAATTGTTTGGATGAGCTTGACTTTGAGCATTATCAAGAAAGTTTGCGCAAGACACTTGAGGCATGGGAGGGCGAGCTACTTGCATAGGGGGACATTGCTGCATAGGCTGAGCTGAGCACGGTGGAATAGCAGCACAATATGCTGGAGCAGAAGGGTTGTAGTATGATGCATTGGTTGGTGCAAAGCGGGGGCGAACATTGCTTTCTTGTGGCTGTCCTTGATACGGCACGTTCCTCTTATTGTCTTGCCCCATCTCATGAACCTTGTTCTCAACCAAAATAGCTTTGTCCACAAGCTTATAGGAATTTGCATAGTCACAATTGAGCAATTGGACTTGAATATCATTGTCTAGGCCTCTCATGAATAAATATTGCTTGTGGCTATCCCGATTAACATCTTCTGGAGCATACCTTGAGAGTTAGGTAAATTTATTGAGGTACTCACTCACACTTGACTTCCCCTGCCTTAGGTTCTCAAATTCATGCCTCTTCAAGATCATAACACCTTCAGGCACAAAATGAGAACGGAAGCTCTCCTTAAATTCAGCCCAAATGATCCTCTCCTGATTTTCATGAGCATTGCAAAGCGAGTCCCACCAATTCGCAGCTGCTCCAACTAGCTGGTGGGAAGCAAATAGAACCTTTCCCTGTCACTGCATTGCACAATAGCGAGCTTCTACTTCACAGATTTCAGCTAATCATCAGTTTCCATAGGATATGTGGCTTGAGCAAAAGTAGGTTGTGTAGTCCTCATAAACTCCCCTAATCTGTTATGAGGCAGTGGGGGGTGGTGGTGGGGGGGCATATGGTGCTGATTTTGATTATTGGCTTGCAGTTGTCCCAAGGTCTGCATCACGGTCTGCATCAGCTTATTTTGCATAGCCAACAACTGCTGAAGGTTGACAGACTCAGGTACAGGTCCATTGTTGTTATTCTGAGGTTCTCCATTGTTCTCCTCACTCTCATTGGCATCCCTTTGGTTGCGAGTCCTCGGCATCTGAAGAAAGAGCAAGAGAGAAGAATTTAGAAAACGTCCTAACCTACATGCATCAAGGGATATGAAACTAAGGAACTACCCACACTAGCCTATATGGATGTGGCAAATGCTAAAGCATCCCACAATCCTCTACTAAGCACACAAGCAACATTACATAGCAATTAGCACACCAAACAGACCATGACGCTTCCTGAGTGTTCCTATGTGCTCTAAAGTGTCCATTCTATCTAGGCTGCGTCCTACAGTCAACTTGTGACCCTGATACCAATTTATGACACCCAGTTCTGAAAAATGAACCAAGTGCAGTGTATGTGTGCCCAGGATGTTGTTTCACACATACACATCAACATCACAAATGATAATTAGAATTTAACCACATCATGAATAATAATATACTTGGATTCTATTGCACTGAAAAAACAATCTAGCATAGGTGACTCCAACTCCACAGGCAATCGACGGTAGTACGTACACACGCCTAGTGCTCCACATTGACCTCCAAAATATCTCTTGCAGCTGAATTAATTGTGGTAATAGCAAGGGTGAGCACATGTCGTACTCAGCAAGCGTGGGAAAGTATGACATGTAGCTAAAACAAGGATGATAATAAATGGCTAATTGCATAAAAGTACATTTCATAAACATGTAAAAACAACCTACAAGGTCTATGTGTCATTAAATCCCATTATCACCCAAATAATTACCATAGTCCATGTCCAACATCATCATTTACCATCATAATCCATTTATAACTAGCTATCAACTAATATCATCACCATATGACAAATTCATATCTTCTCATAACCAACCAAACTCATATGACATAACCAATCCCATACCAAACCATCCGAAAACCCAAATCCAATTCTAATAATGGAAGTTGTCCAGGTGCTCGTGACCGGGAGCACGGCTATCATGATAGGTTTACACTCTACAGAGGTTGTACCACTTTACCCACATGTTTGTCCCTTCGGCGACTAAAGAAAACCTCTATTATGCCAAATGCACTACCATAGGTGTATGGCCAAGAGATCACAAAATAGCCTTTACAAAGGGACTACCAGCATATTCAGACCCACTGAGGTTTGATCGGTGGAGATGCCTCCGATTGAGCACATCCAACCAAGGTCCCCCTCTTGTGCTGTTCGAATCCCATGGCAGTCCCGCCACTATTGCAAACCCAACCGACTCCCATTTCCCGCTCCTCCAAATGATTCAAATCAACGTGTGTAATACTCCTAATTAATTGGCTAAGCTGCACCCATACTTGGCCTTGTGGTGGCACTATTTTTCTGGCTTATTATCGCATGAACCGGTCCTTAGATCCAAGGCAAGCAAACCACCATAACATCCAACCAAATCCACAAACCATGCTTGCTAATATCTCCCAAGTCCCTTGTTACCAATTAACCATATTCATCAATTTATATCATCCATAGGTTCATTAAATCATCATTAAGAATTTTGGTTGTTTTCCCATCCCAATTATTTAGAGCGAAGCAAAATGGTAAAAAACCCTTCCCGGCACTCTTCAATGTGTTCCAAGCGACAAGGATGGTCAAACAAGACTAGTAAACACCTATTTTGGGTTTCCCATCAAGTTGACACAAGCATGCAGTTTTTCAAACAAAACATTTAAATAATGGGATCAATATGGTCAAGGACACTTGCCTTGCTCCGATGGACAAGGTTACTCAAGCACTTCGATGTCTTGGTTCTGGAAATCCTCGTATACGGCCTCTTGAGCACGTCCCTCTACTCGCGACCATACACATACAAGAAAACACATACTAATCAACACAATGCACACATATTAATCAATATGCAATGACATGAATGCATGCAAAGTTCGATAATTAATCATCTACGGTTGTTTATTAATTAGATGCAACTAGTTCATATGTGTTCATGTGAGTTTATGGGGTTTTAGCAATAATTAGGGTTGCTGAAATAAAATAGATGTAGATGCAACTACAATTTAATTCCGGGCATTAGATCTATTACGCCGCTAAAATTCATCTCGGAAAGCTTATCCTATCGTAGAAGAATAGATGGTGCAGCGATCCTTCACCGGCACGACGATCTCCGGTGAACGGCGGCTCCTTCCGTCTCTTGCTCTTCTTCCTCCATTTTTTTTCTTCTCTAGCAGCTAGGGTTTTGCTCTCCTCTTTTTTTTCTAGCGGCTGCTGGGACATGCAATCGCTAGAAAATTTTTACGAGGGCTAGACTACGGGGCAGGCACTATTTATAGCTGGAGACTTGCATACAAGGGCGCCTCGTGTTCGGCTCGGCCACGAGTCCCGCGCGCGTACGCCCGGCGCGCCAGGGGCGAGCGGGCGAGCCTCGCTCGGATGCCTAGAACCTTCCGGGGGTGGAAGGGAAGCTTCCTCGGAAACTTCCAAAAGGTTCCGGAATTTTTTTTCTTTAAACGTTTTATATGTATTTGTTATATATATATATATATATATATATATATATATATATATATATATATATATATATATATATATATATATATTCCATCTGTTTATATTTATTTTTCTAATATATTTTATATTCTCATTCACTTTTCTTATTACCTACACATATTTATATATATATTTTATCTTTTATTTTTCTTCTCTTTTGTTATACTAATGTTTAATACATGAGAACGTGTGCAATGCATGATGTTAAAAATGAGGGTGTTACAGTCGAATACTATTTTCTTAGGCAACATCCCATATATAGTTCTGTTATCCTTGCACCACTGTAGGTAGTCTTGACATGGATAAAATGTGCAGATTCGGTCAGACGATCCACATTAACCATATTGAGTCACACCCTGACTGAGTGTTCGGTAGTCTGACTATGAAGTCCATACCAACTTCTTCCATCTTCCATTCTAGTATTTTCAGTGGTTGCAATTGTCCATATCATATTCGTCGAACCTCCATTCTTTTTGTTCTTGTATTCTTTCCTTGATCTTCTGGATTTCCTTATCTGTTGTTTGTCGTATCACATGTTCTAGTGTCGGATTTAACTCCATTGCTCTCATCTCGTTCACGAACCTGAGATGCAATCGTTTGAACTCCTTGAACAACTCAATTAGTAATTCCCGAATAGTGACTTGGTGACTTGCTCCATTTTGTCTCAAGGCTTCTGCCACTACATTGGCCTTTCCTAGGTCATAGTTGATTCCCATCATAGTTCTTGATGTGTGCCAGCCATCTGTGTTGCCTCAAATTTAGATCCGTTTGTGTGAATATGTACATGAGACTTTAGTGATCCGTATAGATATCACATTGGTGTCCAAGAATATAGTGCCTCCAAATCTTCAAGGCAAGTACCACAGCTACTACCATGAGATCGTGCGTTGAGTATTTTGATTCATGCTTCTTTAGTTGTCTGGATGCATAAGCTACTACCTGGCCTTCTTGCATCAACACACATCCAAGTCCCAGCCCCGAAGCACCACAATACACGTCGAAGCTTTTGCTCACATCTGGCAGTACCAGTACTGGCGCAGTGGTTGTTGACGATTGTTAGACATCAATTCTGACCATCAATATAACTCAATTATGTGAGAGAACAAATATTTCTTACACACATCATAGTTATATTTAACATAATTCCACTTGTACTTGGACAAATAGTGCATGCAAGAGTTTTTATGTAGAAATAACGGAGAATGAGGGGGAGCAATCCTGAAATGTGCCAGTCTAGCCAATCATGCGAAGACATGTGGCATCACATGGATCCATGTACCCATTCCCAGGCATATTCGAGGGAATCCAACAACAATTCAAGTGGGGGAGGAACATGAGCCCATATATCAGTCACCCGGAGGAAGCACAATCGCGGCGGGGGGGGGGGGGGGGGGGTGCAGGACCAATGTCGACCGACCCCCTAGCTCGGCTGACTTGGCCGTAGCGCCAAACCCAATCAACTTCTACGTGTTGGCTTCTTATGGCTCCGTGAAGGCGGTGAGGACTGATTAGCTAATTGTAGCGAGAACCGCCTCTCTTCCATGTATAAATAGGGGGGTGCCTCACTTCTCTCACACACCACTCAAGCATTCTCTCTTGTATTACACTAGTGCTCTCTTAGTCCTTAGTGGACGTTAGGCTCTAGAGAAGAGCCTCTAGTCCCAAGTCCAAATTCGGAAAGGTATGGCTCATGTATCTTATTTTTTGTTTGTGACGTTATGCTTTATATTAATATCATTAGTCTTTACTTATTCATATACTTGGATGAAGCATTCTGTGTTTGGTTGCGAAGTCCATGAATGTGTTAGGTGGAGATGTTACTATGGTCTAGTCATAATGCCCTGATCATGTTATCATAAACATCTTACACTATCACTATAGTCTAAATTAGGTATTAATATGATTATGTTAACATGAGTAATTTAGTGTTTGGTCCCAACATTGGTTTCAACAATGTTTAGGTTAGTCATTGCCTTTAGAAAGTACTTGTACTGCAGCTTTTAAGGTATTTACTTATTATATAAGCATGGTGCATAGATAATACAGTAGCGTTCGATGTCCTGTAGACCCACAGTTTTTAGGGGTAGGCGGCAGATGGTGATAGCCTTGTTCGCCATTCGTAATCCCCCACGTTCGGCTATGCCGCAGGCTCTAGGCAAGAATCATCCTGATGTCTTCAAGGGTAAACCTGTGCCCGATATGTCGGACCACTAATCCCTAGTACGCATCGTTAGCATACTCATGTGTACATGATAGGCTATGTATATAATACTTAAAGCAAAGTAGGAGTAGCTCCATCCCTAACTTGACATTGCACTAGGACATTCTTAGCCTTTAGAGTAGTTTGCTTAGGTGTGTGTCACACTACCCCATCACTTCATTTATTCATCTTACTGGATCCCTCACTAGAACACCCTCTTCTATTCTTGACCTTGCCACTCTTCTACCCTAGCGAATACTCCCGGATGAAATGCTACAGCGGTACTTTCTGTGCGCTTGAAAAACTCATCTTGCTTTGGATTAGGTTAGCCTAGTGAAAGTGCATCTAGGAATCCCTTGTGGGTTTTAGTTGATTTATGACAAACAAATGAGATTCTAACAAAATTATTGAGATGAGCGCAAATTTTAAAGAAAATTAGGAGAAATGCTCAAAAAGAATGGAGAATGAGGAATCAAAAGGAAAAGAGTTCAAGAGCTAAAAACAATAGTTTATTTTGTATGGAGTGTGTCAGAGAAACACACCCCAAGAGCTCAAGTTAACAAATGATTCAATTCACTGCACAATTCACTGGAAAACCGGACTAGTCCGATATACACCGGACTAGTCCGATATCTCTATGACTACAAATGGACAAGTTCCCCCGGTGCGGACTTGTCCGCAAAGCACTCCAGTTTACACTGCACCAGACTAGTCCGATATGAAACGGACTATTCCGATAATCTTCTGACTAAAATCGGACAAGTCCTCCGAGTTTGGACTTGTCCTTAGCCCCACGATTTTTCATGACACTGGACAAGTCTGATATCACCACGGACTAGTTCGAAATCTCTCTGACTAAAATCGGACAAGTCCTCCAAGTGCGAACTTGTCCTCAATTCAACATGAGCTTCACCACACCGGACTAGGCTGATTTGTGCCGGACTAGTCCGAACACTTCCAGAGCCCAAATCGGACTAGTCCGCAATTTTTTGAACAAGTTCGATATCTTGGAACACTTAAGGTTTTCCACACGCTGCACACTGGACTAGTCTGGAGTCCACCACAGACTAGTCCGGACATCGCAAACCCTAACGGTAACTTTTTGGAAACTCGAGTATAAATACAGGTGTACGGCCATACTACCAGAACTCTCGACCTCCTGCGTCGTCAGACCTCTCAAGAGCCCAAAATACACATCTCTCCACATATTCTAACCTTACAAAGATCAAATCTTTGAGGATTCGCATTGATCGAAAGGAGAGACTTGTTCAACACGATCTTGAGCTCTTTGGTTTGAATCTCTTGCACAGTCTTATTGTTTATTGCATATATTTCGAGTGTGTTTGGTGGTGTTATTCCTTGTAAATCTTGGGGAGCCTTAAACTTGTGAGAAGGCCCTTTGAGCCAGATATTTACCCCTTTTTGATTAGTGGAAGAGAATCGGCCACGGTCCTTCGTGAACTCCTCAACGTGGATGTAGGTTTCCTTCGTGGGAATCGAACCACGGGATAAAATCGTGTCTCACACTACTTGTTTCTTTGTTCATCATATTCTTGGGTTTACTTACTCTTGTGTAATTCATGTTAAAACATTGAAATCAAAATTAATATGTGCCATACTTAGTTTCATTGTCATGATACATCCAAGTTACAAATTACTTTCTGCTGCATAGGGCATTGAAATTGAAATCATCGATCAAACTTGACCATTCTAGTCCACGTATACCGGACTAGTCCGCACAGTACCGGACTAGTCCGATTTCTCTGTATTTGACCGATTTGTTAAGTGTTTCAGGATCCGATAAAAGTTCAAAAAGCCTATTCATACCCCCTCTAGGCTACATTCAATTAGTATCAGAGCGGGACTTTTCAAAAGAGACTCACCGCTCGAAGAGAAGATGTCAGACGTCAAGGATGTACACAAGAACTTCAACAACAAGAAGTGTGATGAAGAAAGAACTGAAAAGCTAGAAAAGCTCCTCGACGCCATCCAAGATTAAGGACGATGACGAGGATATGGTTGAACTCAAGGAACTTCTAAGGAAGAAGGCACTCTCCCCAAAGGGTAAGAAGAAGATCGAGGACGAAAAGAAGAAGGGGAGTAGTCACACCGACTACTCCTGATATCCTTTCAATTATGATCGGTTAAATTCTAACAATAGTCATTACTTGTTAATTCCTCTAGGGAAAGCACCTTTCTTCGATGGCAATGATTATTCTATGTGGAGACAAAATATGAAAATGCATCTCATATCTCTTAACCCCAGTTTGTGGCATATAGTGTGTACCGGGATAGATATCCCGGATGATGATGAAGAGCTGACTCCAAGCCAAGAACAAGCTATTCATCAGAGCGCTCAAGCTGCATCTGTTATCACATCGTCATTGAGCCGAGACGAGTTCACCAAGGTGGATGGACTCAAAATTGCCAAGGAGATATGGGATACTCTACAAACCACACATGAAGGTGATCGTCATGTACGCGAAGCCAAGATTGAAATGATTGAACGCGAATTGGGAAGATTTGCCATTGAAGAAGATGAGTCACCACAAGATATGTACAATCAATTGAAGAATCTTACCAACAAAGTCCGAGCATATAGCAGCAAGAAGTGGAATGATCATGAGGTCATAAAGCTGATTCTTAGAGCTTTCATGCCTTGCAACGTAACTCTTTGCTCCATGATTAGAGAAAGCCCCGGGTATCGGAAAATGAACCTGGACGAACTTCTTGGGAATATTATCAACCTTGAGATGATGGAGAAGCAAGCGCAGCACGTCAAGGAAATTGCTGACCTTACATCGACAAAGAAAAAAGGAGTTGCTTTGAATTCCACTTGTAAACATGTATCAAAAGAAGCTTGAGAAGCTCATGGAGAAGACGACAGCGATGATGAAAGCAGTGATATTGATGAAGAAGACATGATCTTATTCATGAAGAAATTCAAGAAAATGATGAGAACAAGACAAGGTGGTCAATCAAATGAAGGAAGAAATAGAAACAAATAAAGAGCAAAAATGAGGCGTGCTTGCAATAACTGTGGAGAGTACGACCATTTTATAGTTATCTGTCCACATGAAGAAAATAAGAGGAATATTAAGGACAACAAGCCTCAACCTAAGAAGATGTTCTAGAAGAAGAAGCAATATTGCCGAGCGCATTTAGGGAAGGAGTGGGACTCTAATGATGAGACCTCATCATAAGAAGAAGAGGAGATGACTACCATAGCCATCAAGAAAACTTTCAAGAAATCCACTCTCTTCCCAACCATGGGCGCATGGAAAGACACCAACAACACTTGTCTAATGGACAAGGAAGGTAAAAGAAAGGTAACAGCTAAATCTTCCTCTTCACATTATTTTTCTATTGATAGTGATAATTCTAGTGATGATGAAGATATACTTAGGGGTTTAGATAAGAAAACTGTTGCTAAAATGAAAATTCTAATGGATAAGCTTGTTGATAAGAAGGAGCTAGTTGATCGTCAAGAAGATATGATCATCCTCCAAAAGGAGGAATATATTAAGATCAAAAAGCTCCTTGAACCTGAAAAGGAGCGAAGGAAATCACTAGAACTTGAATTATCTTCAAGCAAGGAAGCTTGCTTGAAGTTAAATGACTCAACAGTCACCATCAAGAATGAACTTGCTAACTTGACCAAAGTTAACAAGATTCCTGAGGGACAAGTTGAGTCACTCAAGGAAAGTGGTTCTTCATCCTCTTCAAGCTCACCTTCTCAACATATAAAATCTGAATCTGTTATTGCTTGCACATGTACTAAAAATGACATTAACTTGAAGGAAAAGCCAACCTTGACAAAGGACAAGCAACCTTCCCACAGTGGCATATTTGACAAGGAGAATATCAAGTATGCACATAGTGCATACTCGGTCACAAGACCTCCTAATGTCAAATATGGCATTGGGTATTCTTATGGTGGAAATCAGAATGCTACACAGGAATAACAAGGAGCGCATTGCGTTTGTCAAGAGAAACTCTCCTCAAGTTAGACAAATAAATGACATAGGATCGAAGAGCACATGTAAAGCTACTAGAGGGGGTAAATGGTAGATTAAAACTTTTCAGCAGGAGCAACAAAACCACCCCTCGGTAGAAAACTGATCTGTTAAAGAAATCGTGTGTGCGACTAATCTAAATGTGTTCAACTATAAGAAAACTAGTATACATTGTATAGAATCAAGTCACAAAGATGTCACAACAAGAATCATGAAAATCCATCGAGAGAAACTCAAGTTACGATCGGAAGATCGAACAAAGGTCAATGAAACTTCCCAACACTACAAGATCAAACAAAGGTTAATGAAACAGTTCTGCAACATTGCAAAGAAACTCGTGTAGATAATAAACCACAAATCCAATGACCTTGAATTTTTCACATATGATATAAAATGAAGTTGTGAAGACAACCCAAGAATAATCACATCAATCGGATCTGTAAAACTTGAGTTATGATAAAACTACTGAAGCAAGGTAGTGCTGTGCAGAAACTCGATGAGAAAGACCTGAAGAAAACAAGTCAGACGAACAAGGCACAAAAGTTCCTTTCAACTATGAATTTTATTCAATAGAACACAAGAGGAACAGGCCAAAAGTTGTACACTACGAGCTCTGGCCTCCCTTGCTTATATAACCAGCCCTTAGGCCAACCCAAACTTAACTAGGACTCTAATTCTACTCAATTCACAAATCGAAACTTTCCATAACTGCTTAAGTCTCTTCTATACGCAGATAGAAGCAATCTTAATACTTCCAAACACCTTAGTAATGTATCCCACATTCCTAAAAAAACTAAAATTCGTGACCCCACGAAATCCTATCATAAACAACTTAATAATTTCTATATTTGAGTCAAACACGACTCAACCGAACCCTGAGTCCATAACCTAGTCGGTTGGACCTTTCCAACCAATTTTTTACATCCACATCTCTTCATCACACCTCGGAACCATGTATCCATGTCCATGCACTCCTTGCATACTTGCAAACATCTTTCAACGACATCAAAGATACCTTCATATGCAATGTTCTTGATCCAACCATGCTGCATGACCTTCCGATAAACTCAACCACAATTCCTCCCAGACTTGGTTGTTGAACCTCATCTTCTCCCTAAGACTAGTTCAATGGATCTCATCACCAGTCATGTCTTGAACTCAAGCAACACCTGCACATGAATAAACAACCGATACTTCCGAGCACAAGTCCTCGACTTGACTCTCGTTAGTTCCAAAACCACAACACCTTACGTGAGCACCTCACGTAAGCATGTTGCAAACCACAGCAAAATGATATCAGTCATAACCACCAAAACTCACCAAAAACATAGTAAAAGAATACTAAGCAAACTTTCCATAATCCAAAAAGCAAGTTCAAAACATTGCAAGTTAAAAGCAGAACCACTGTGATCAAGCTCCGAACCTTGCCAAAGCTAACCGGACTTTGAACCGGAGCTTACCAAAGCTAGCAGGACCTAGCGCCGAAGCTTATCAAAGCTTGTCGGACCTAGCGCCGGATCCAACCAAAGCTAGTCGGACGTAGCGCGGAGCTAACCAAATCTAGTCGGACCTAGCGCTGGAGCTAAGCAAAGCTAGTATGACCTTGTTAAAAAGATGTTTTGGTAGTATTGAAAACTTTTATCATCAAAGCCAATGTATTCAACACACATAGGTCTCACAATCTCCCCCTTGATGAATGCATTCGCAACACCATTCAAAATCCGAAGATTGGCTTATTCACATGAAAAATTTTGAAAACAATTTCTCCCCCTTTTTGAAAATCAAATGAGATAGAAATAAATTTCTAAATAAACTTCTCCCCCTATACATATTCCCCCCCCTTTAACAATGTATTCAGCAAGGTACATAAGAGAAATTTTAATTTGTTATGAGAACATTATAACATATACAAATAAAATAAAGCTCATCCAAGTCATACTATCAAGTAACTTACACTATCACAACAATGAGATAATAAAGTAGTGTAAGCCAGGGTAGAGGTCAAATGTAATTTTCAATTTTAGCAAGTCATGATCTCACAAACTTAACTATTTCAAAACCTGAAAGCATGACACTTGTTTCTGCAATTTATTATTCTTCAAAGCACGAATTTAGATCATATGACATTTGCAAGAGATTATATGCGCATCTGCCTTATTCTAACCAACCAAGCCAATCTTGTCATTTGACAATTAGAAGCTTAAGGACATGGTTTTTGTCGTACACAACTTCTTTCAAGTTCATATCTAAGTGCAATGATAAGCTATCTCAAAAGAGAAGTGCGATGCATGCATATTCTCTTGATCTTTTCTCAATTTATATTTGTTCATAAAACTCAACATGTGAGTTAATTACTTGATTAATTCATTATGGTTAAACGCACTTGTGATCATGCAACAAGTTCAAAACAGCAAGAAAGTTCCATCATGACCAGATTTAGTGTAAGTAATTATTCAAATTACTAGTCATGGCAAAAACTACAAAATATATAACATGAGTAATGTAGTAAGAACTTTCAGCATGTAAAAGGAATCACAAAGTCATATATATACGAAATACTATGCTCATGTTATTTTAAGTTCAGATTCACACATAGACTTCCCAAGTTTCAAAACTCCCCCTCAATTTAAGCCATGAGGATGCATAACCCCTATTTCACTATGAATGTAACAAAAACGAGTGATGTTCAAAGGTTTTGTGAAAATGTCAGTCAATTGTTGTTTGGTATCTACATGGTGAAGCACAATGTTTCCTTTTTCAACATTATCACAGAGAAAGTGATATGTAATATCAGTGTGCTTAGCTCTAGAATGTTGCACGGGGTTTCTAGCAATGCAAATGGAACTAGTGTTATCACAAAAAAGTGGAACACTATCTAGATCAACCCTATAGTCCTTAAGTGTTTGAACAATCCAAAGAATTTGTGAGCAAGCACTGGCAGCAGCTACATATTCAGATTGGGTTGTGGATTGTGCAACTAAGTTTTGTTTTGTACAGGACCAAGCAACAAGTGAATTTTCAATAAAATGACAAGCACCTGAAGTACTTTTCCTATCAATCCTACAACCCCCAAAATCAGCATCTATAAAAGCTTCGAAAGTAACGGTTGAGGAAGAAGGAAGAAAAATGCCAAATTCTTGAGTTCCATGTAAGTACCTGAGAATCCTTTTGATGGCTTGACGATGTGAAGCACGTGGGGAAGCTTGAAACCATGCACAGAGGCATAAACTAAATTGTATGTCCGGTCTTGATGTCGTGAGGTACAAAAGTGATCCAATCATGCTTATATATTCTTTTTAATCAACGAGTTCACCATCTTCATCAAGTTCAAGCGTTGATGTTGTTCCCATTGGTGTCCGAAGAGGTTTGCTTTTGTCCATGTTGAAGCGCTTGAGAAGGTCCCTTGTATACTTCGTTTCATGCACAAAGGTACATTCCTTGGTTTGCTTGATTTGCAGCCCCAAAAAGCAAGTGAGTTCACCCGTCATACTCATTTCAAATTCTGAACTCATCATTATTGAAAACTTGGACACAAGATCATGAGAAGCAAAACCAAAGACAATATCATCCACACACAACGAATAATGAGTCATTGACATGCTTAAGCAAAAAAAGAGTTTTATCAACCTTGCCCATGGTAAACCCCTTTTCAAGTAAGAATGGTTTTAGCCTATCATACCATGCTCTAAGAGCTTGTTTTAGACAATATAGGGCTTTAGTCTGTTTGAAAACATGATTAGGAAAATCTGGATTTTCAAAACCAGGTAGTTTGTTAAAATAAACCTCCTCATCTATGTACCATTATGGAAAGCACTTTTTACATCCATTTGATATAACTTGAAACATTTAGATGCAGCAAAAGCTAACAAAATTCTTATGGCTTCTAATCTAGCAACAGGAGCAAAAGTTTGATCAAAATCTAGACCTTCAATCCGTGTGAAACCTTGAGCAAGCAATCTAGCCTTATTCCTAATCACAACCCCATCCTCACTATGTTTATTTTTAAACACCCATTTAGTTCAAATTAAAGTGTGATCTTGAGGTGAAGGTACAAGTTTCCAAACATTATTTCTTTCAAAACTTTATAATTCTTCTTGCATGGAAATAATCCAAGATTCATTAGAGAGTGTGTGTGATATATCTTTGGGTTCAATAGAAGCAACAAAAGCAGAATGAGCATGAGAATCAGGGTCAGAAAACCTAGATCTTGTAACTCGTTCATACAAGCTTCCAATTATCTGTTGCGGGGGATGATTCTTGTAAATCCGTAGGGGAACAAATGTTTCACAAGCTTCTTCTTCATCAGGTTCATCGCAGATTGATGAGCTTGTGGCTTGGGGACGATCAGGACCAGCAAAGATGGTAGTCGAAGCTTGTTCCAAGTTCAAAGTTGAACATGTGTCAGCTTCAGAACTATCAGGCAATATCACAAACTCTTCTTCTTCCTTGAAAATACCCTCCCCATGAGGATATGGATCCAAACATGCAATGTTTGAGCTAGTACCTGGGCTAGCTTCATCAAAAGGCACCTCACAAGTCTCCACAATTTTGTTAGTGTCAAGTAAAAGCACACGGTAGACTCTAGCATGAGATGGATAACCAAGAAACATGCCATCAATGGATCCAGGTTCAAATTTATCAAGATTACCATGTTTCTTAACAAAGCATTTGCAACCAAAGACCCGAAAGTATGTAACACTAGGCCTATGTCCAAACCGAAGCTCATATGGTGTTTTACCTAGCTTAGCACGCAAGAAAACACGATTTGAGACATAACAAGCGGTTGCAATTGCCTCAACCCAAAATTTCCTACGAGTTTGATATTCATCAAGCATAGTCCTAGCCATCTCAACTAAGGTTCTATTCTTTCTTTCTACAACACCGTTTTGTTGAGGTACATATGGTTAAGAAAATTGATGATCTATTCCATTTTCAGCACAAAAGTTATCAAAAGATTGATTTTTAAATTCGGTTCTGTTATCACTTCTAATTGCTTTTAAAGATCCTAGGTGATCAATTGATAATCTAAGAAATAAAGTTCTAAAGTGACTAAAAGCTTCATTATTAGATGCCATAATGTAAATCCAAGAGTATATAGAATAATCATCAACATCACAAGAACAAACCATTTACCTCCGAAGGATTGAACACGTGAAGGACCATCGGTGGCAAGGTGCAAAATTTTACCCAGTTCAGTTGTCATGATCATTGTGAGAGGGATATGCGAACCTGCAACCATCTTAGCATGTCTACAAGAAGATCACACAATTTCTTTGTCCCCTTTAAGCTTAGGCAGCCCACGTATACGATCAAGAGCACTAACACGAGTTAGATGATCATAGCCTACGTGACCAAGTCTATGATGCCAAAAATATAAGTCCTTTGAATCATTAGCAACTAGACACCTATGCTTAGACGAAGACATGTCAAAATCAGCTTTAAAAACTCTTCCAAACCGAGACATGTTAAAAATAAGCTCACTATTTGAGTTTAAAACTCTGCAGCAATTTTTAGTGAAAATAATTTCCAGATTTTCATCTAGCAGTTGTGAAATAGAAAGCAAGTTGTATTTCAAATTTTTAAAAAGTGCCACATCCTTCAAAGTGTAGTGATCATTTACTCTAACCGAACCCTTATCAATTATAGGAGTTGAAGAATTATCGGCCAAAGTAACACTCTCTACATGTGACAAAAGAGAGGGAGGAGAACCATTCCTTGTTACCGGTCATCTGGCGTGAGCAACCTAAATCCACAATCCAAATGTTCTCCTTCCTCAAGCGTGTAACCTACATAGAAGAACAATACGTCAATGACTCAATACTGGGGTTAGTCAAAAGGCATTTAGGAATCCAGTACTGAGTCACACGATGTGCAGAAGGAAAAACAAGCGAAAGCTAAATAAAACAGTGGGTTTATGAGTCAAAGTTTGAGATTTTTTGTTCTTAACTACTGACCTATAAGGTGTTACTTGTGTAGCACAAAAATCTGTAGCTCCGGAGGAAAAAACAGAAGGTCCGGAGGCAAAAACTGAAGCTTCAGGGGCAAACTTTGAATGTTTTTGACTCATAACAGCAGGTTGCATGTTCCTGACATTCGGTTTAGTATGTGCAACAAATTTTGCATGAGAGTTATAAGATCTAGCTTGCATTCTTTTTTTTTACGTTGCTTAGCTAGTCTACAAAAAAAATCTATGACATGACCATCTGTACCACAATAGGTACAGTGAAATTTAACTTTGTGTTCATGTCTAGATGAGCATGCAGTATGTTTATTTGAACCCGAACATGACAACACTCCTACAGATTTAAAAACCACCTCCTTTGGTTTAGGAACTAATTTAATCAAACCACTTCCTAATGACTTTATAATTTCAGGTGGATGTGCTTTAGCATGAGCATGAGAATCAAAACCTAAACCAGTTTTATCATTGCAAGATTTGGATAAATTCAGTAGCAAGTTTAGATTTTTGTTCCCAATACAAAATTGCTCTAGTGTCCTATTCATGTCATCAAGTTTCTTCAACAATTCTAGGCAGTTTTCACATGAAGTTTTTCCTTTTAATTTGCAATTAGTACAATATTTAACTTCATGAGCACATAAAGCATTGTTCAGTATTGAAATTTCATTCATAGCATCTTTTAGTTTCTTTTCAAAATCATTACAGGTAGAACAATGCAAATCAATCATAGAACAATAAGCATATTTTAAGTTTCTGTCATTAAGTGCAGCAAGCTTTTTGTTCTTTTCAATCTCTAACTCAAGTTTATCAAGAGTGGGGGAGTATGCACTTCTTAAGGAGTACAATTGTTCATATATTAAATCGCATGAGGAACAAGAATCATCACTAAGAATCAAGGTTTTCAAATGATTAATTTCATATTCTAGTGACTCAATTTTAACAGCATTATCTCTAAGCTTTTTGTCCCTTTTCTTAAAAAAAACAGTTGCACTGGAAATAGCATCACACATTTCATCACAAGTAGGACATACCTCTTCGTTGTCACTGTTGTGTTCTGCATCCTCCATACTTGATCTTGATTTTCCCGCCATGAAACACAAGTTTGACAGATCATCTTCATATTCGTCATTTTTAATGTCTACATCACTCGAGCACAGTTCTTGAAGTGCGGTGATGAAACTGTTTATCAGTTTGCGTCCTGTAAAACCCTTCTTTTTCTTGTTGATGTTGCCAGAGAGGACTTTACTTTATTTTGCTTTTCATCATGGGTAGAAGGACCTGAAAGGTTAGGGCAATCTATACAAAAGTGTCATGTCTTACCAGATTCAAAGCATCATTGAGATCCAGAGCTTCCTCTCCTTCAAGTTCTCACATTTTGCAATGCTTTTGAGAACCGAGTAGAGATGAGTGCTAGCTCTTATTCTGGAAATTCTTCAATCTGTTCCAGGGTAAGTGAAGACATCAAAGCAAGTGTATTGCTAGATGAATATTGGCTGGAGCTAGGCATATCATGTTGAGAAACAAATGCAAGAGACTTGTTGGGGTTCTTACGTGAGATTATGTCGACTTCATGAGTTTTCAATTTAGAATATAGCAAATCTAATGTAAGTGTACTCATGACAGTAGATTCACGAATAGATGTGACTTTCATCTCCAAATTGACATGTCTAATGCACTTAATAATTGCCTATCACTTTCAGCATATGAAAAATTAACATTGACGCTACGTAAGTTGCTGAGAATTTGATTAAAGCGAGCAAATAGGTCATCAATGGACTCATTGGGTTGCATCTCAAAGCGCATGTATTCTTTCATGAACATATCCTGTCTGACCTCCTTAATCGTGTTGGATCCTTCGTGGTAGTCACAATATGCTCTCCACACATCGTACGCTGGTCGGAGGTGTGCAACACGGTCGAAGTTGCTCTGAGTTAGTCCTTGGATTATCAAGTTTTGCACTTTGTTGTTGTTGTCGACATCTCTTAGGTTTGTAGCCATGACTTGATCGTTTGGCTGCACGTCGTAAGGCTTATACACCTTTTTCTCATATTGCAAAGCCTTGTGCCCGTATGAAAGCTTCCATACGAGCTTTCCAAACCTAAAAATCAATACCACTAAAAACACAAGGTTTGGCTGAGTATTTTTCCATTATGATTAGTCAAAAACACGTGCAAATCACAAATATTAGAGCACCGTGGCTCTGATACCAATTGTAGGATCGAAGAGCACGTGTAAAGCTACCAGAGGGGAGGTGAATGGTAGATTAAAACTTTTTAGCGAAAGCAACATAACCACCCCTCAGTAGAAAACCGATCTGTTAAATTAATCATGTGTGTGACTAATATAAACATGTTCAACTGTGATAAAACTAGTATAGATTGTAGAGAATCAATTCACAAAGATGTCACAACAAGAATCACGAAAATCCGTCGACAGAAACTCAAGTTACAATCGAAAGATCGAACAAAGGTCAATCTGTCCTACCTGAAAAAAACAACAGTACTGGAACACTGCAAAGAAACTCGTGTAGACCAGAAACCACAAATCCAACTACCTTGAATTTTCAAAGATGATAGAAAATTAAGTTGTGAATACAACCCAAGAAGAATTACATCAATCGGATCTGTAAAACTCGAGTTATGATAAAACCACCAAAACAAAGTAGTGC
This sequence comes from Tuctoria greenei, assembly GCA_036927565.1. Classification (NCBI taxonomy): domain Eukaryota; kingdom Viridiplantae; phylum Streptophyta; class Magnoliopsida; order Poales; family Poaceae; genus Tuctoria; species Tuctoria greenei. The sequence goes on along the minus strand of JAYESD010000004.1, from coordinate 172,844,348 downwards.
TGTGCAGAAACTCAATGAGAAAGACTTGAAGAAAACAAGTCAGACAAACAAGGCACAAAAGTTCCGTTCAACTATGAATTTTATTCAATAACACAAGAGGAACAACCCAAAAGTCGTACACCACGAGCTCTGGCCTCCCTTGCTTATATAACTAGCCCTTAGGCCAACCCAAACTTAACTAGGACTCTAATCCTACTCAATTCACGAATCTAAACTTTCCATAACTGCTCAAGACTCTTCTATATGCAGATAGAAGCAATATTAAGACTTCCAAACACCTTAGGAACGTATCCTACATTCCTAAAACAACTCAAATTTGTGACCCACACAAACTCCTATCATAACCAACTCAAAACTTTCCATATTTCAGACAAACACGACTCAACTGCAGCCCGAGACCATAACCTAGTCGGTTGGACCTTTCCGACCAATTTTTTACTTCCACGTCTCTTCATCACACCTCAGAACCATGTAGCCACATCCATGCACTCCTTTCATACGTGCAAACATCTTCCAAAGATGTCCATGATACCTTTATATGCAATGTTCTTGATCCAAACATGCTGCATGACCTTCCGATCAACTCAACCACAATTACTTGAATTTTCACAGATGATAGAAAATTAAGTTGTGAAGACAATCCAAGAAGAATCACATCAATCGGATCTGTAAAACTCGAGTTATGATAAAACCACCAAAACAAGGTAGTGTTGTGCAGAAACTCGATGAGAAAGACTTGAAGAAAACAAGTCGAACGAACAAGGCACAAAAGTTCCGTTCAACTACGAATTTTATTCAATAGAACACAAGAGGAACAGCCCAAAAGTCGTACACCATGAGCTCTGGCCTCCCTTGCTTATATAACCAGCCCTTAGGCCAACCCAAACTTAACTAGGACTCTAATCCTACTCAATTCACGAATCTAAACTTTCCATAACTGCTCAAGACTCTTCTATATGCAGATAAAAGCAATTTTAAGACTTCCAAACACCTTAGGAACGTATCCCATATTCCTAAAACAACTCAAATTTGTGACCCACACAAAATCCTATCATAACCAACTCGAAACTTTCCATATTTCAATCATCAACTCAACCACAATTCCTCCCGAACTTGGATGTTGAACCTCATCTTCTCCCTAAGACTAGTTAAATGGATATCGTCACTAGCCATGTCTTGAACTCAAGCAACACCCGCACATGAATAAACTACCGATACTTCTAAGAACAAGTACTCGACTTGACTCTCGTTAGTTCCGAAACCACAACACCTTACGTGAGCACTTCACGTAAGCATGTTGCAAACCACAGCAAAATGATATCAGTCATAACCACAAAAACACACCAAAAACCTAGTAAAAGAATACTAAGCAAACTTTCATAATCCAAAAAGAAAGTTCAAAACATTGCAAGTCGAAAGCAAAAACACTGCGATCAAGCTCCGAACCTTGCCAAAGCTAACCGGACTTTGAACCGAAGCTTACCAAAGCTAGCAGGACCTAGTACTGGAGCTTATCAAATCTAGTCGGACCTAGCCCCGGAGCTAACCAAAGCTAGTCAGACCTAGCTCCGGAGCTAACCAAAGCTAGTCGAACCTAGCTTCATAGCTAACCAAAGCTAGTCGGACCTTGTTAAAAAGGTGTTTTAGTAGTATTCATAACTTTTATCATCAAAGCCAATATATTCAGCACACATAGGTCTCACAAATAATACTATTAACATAGTGTGAGACCTATGTGTGTTGAATACATTGGCTATGGCGGTAAAAGTTTTAAATACTATCAAAACACATTTATCATCAAAGTCCGACTCTAGGTCCGAGCTCCAGCAAGGTCTGACGATAGGCTTGACATGTTTTGGGTAGCTACGACAAGGTCCGACTTATTTGTCTAGGTTTGACTAGCTTTGGTTAGCTCCGGCTCTATGTCCGACTAGCATTGGTAAGCTCCGGCGCTAGGTCCGACTAGCTTTGGTAAGCTCCGGTGCTAGGTCCTGCTAGCTTTGGTAACCTCCGGCGCTAAGTCCTGCTTGCTTTGGTAAGCTCCGGTTCAACATCCGGTTAGCTTTGGCAATGCTTGGATCTTGATCGCGGTGGTTCTGTTTTTAACTTGCAATGATTCGTACTAGCTTTAGATCGATTGAAAGTTTGCTTAGTAATATTTTACTAAGCTTTTGGTGTGTTTTGGTGGTTATGGTTGATTCTTTTTACGGGTTGCAACATGCTTATGTGAGGTGCTCACGTAAGGTGTTATGATTTCAGAACTAACGAGAGTCAAGTCAAGGACTTGTGCTTGGAAGTATTGGTTGTTTATTCATATGAAGGTGTTGCTTGAGATCAAGACATGGCTGGTGACGGGATCCATTGAACTAGTCTTATAGAGAAGATGAGGTTAAACAACCAGGTTCAGGAGGAATCGTGGTTGAGTTGATCGAGAGGTTGTGCAGCATGTTTGAATCAAGAACAATACATATGAAGGTATCGTGGACGTCGTTGGAAGATGTTTGCATGTATGCAAGGAGTGCATGGACGTGGCCACATGGTTCCCAGGCATGATGAAGATATGTGGACGTAAAGAGTTGGTCGGAAAGGTCCAACCGACTAGGTTATGGACTCAGGCTGTGGCTGGGTCGTGTTTGACTCAAATATGGAATGTTTTGAGTTGGTTATAATAGGATTTTGTGTGAGTCATGAATTTGAGTTGTTGTAGGAATGTTTGATACATTCCCAAGGTGTTTGGAAGTCTTAAGATTGCTTCTATCTGCGTATAGAAGAGTTTTGAGCATTTATGGAATGTTTCGATTCATGAATTGAGTAGGATTAGAGTCCTAGTTATACAAGCAAGGGAGGACAGAGTCATGGTAGACAACTTTGGGGATGTTCCTCTTATGTTCTATTGAATAAAGATCATAGTTTAATAGAACTTTTGTGCCTTGTTCGTCCGACTTGTTCCAGACAAGTTTTTCTCATCGAGTTTTCTGCACAGCACTACCTTTCTTTGGTATTTTTATCATAAATCAAGTTTTACAGATCTAATTGAAGTGATTCTTTTTGGGTTGTCTTCAAAACTTGATTATCTATCATCTGTCAAAATTTTACAGTTATTGGATTTGTGGTTTTTGATCTATACGAGGTTCTTTGCAGTATTGCAGATCTGTTTTTTACTCGGCAGAATAGATTGATCTTTGTTCGATCTTTCGATCATAACTTGAGTTTCTCTCGAAGGATTTGAGTGATTCTTGTTGTGGCATCTTCATGACTTGATTCTCTCTTATATCTATAACTTATGTCATGGTGAACCACCTTTAGACTAGTCTCACACATGATTTATTTAACAGATCATTTTTCTGCCGAGGGGTTTTCATTGCTTCGGCTTAAAAGTTTTAATCTACCATTCACACCCCCTCTGGTAGCTTTTCAAGTGCTCTTCGGTCCTACAATTGGTATTAGAGCCACAATGCTCTAATCTTTGTGATTTGCACGTGTTTTTAACTAATCATGATGGAGAAATACTTCGCCAAACCTTGTGTGTTTAGTGGTATTGATTTTCAGGTTTGAAAGGCACGTATGGAAGCCTTCATCCGGGCGCAAGGCTTCACCATATGGGAAAAGGTATACAAGCCATACGAAGTGCCGTCAAACAATCAATTTACAGCTGCGAACCTACGAGACATTGACAACAACAACAAGGCCCGCAACTTGATTATTCAAGGACTAACTCAAAGTGACTTCGACTGTGCTGCACACATTCAATCGGCATACGATGTGTGGAGAGCACTTTGTGACTACCACGAAGGATCCAACACGATCAAGGAGGTAAGACAGGATATGTTCAAGAAAGAATACATGCGCTTTGAGATGCAACCCGGTGAGTCTATTGATGACCTCTTTGCTTGCTTTAATAAAATTCTCAGCAACTTGCGTAGCGTCAATGTTAAATTTTCAGATGCTGAAAATTCTAGGCAATTACTAAGTGCATTAGACATGTCAATTTGGGAGATAAAGTCACATCTATTCATGAATCTACTGTCATGAGTATACTTACTTCAGATGTACTTTACTCTAAACTAAAAACTCATGAAATTGACATCTTATCACGAAAGAATCCAAATAAGTCTATTGCATTCGTCTCACAATGTGAAATGCCTAGCTCCGGCCAATCATCATCTTGCAATACTCTTGTTTTGTTGTCCCCACTAACCCTGGAGCAGATGAAGGAATTTCCAGAAGACGAGTTAGCACTCGTTTCTACTAGATTCTCAAAAGCATTGCAAAATGTGAGAACTAGAAGGGGAGGAAGCTCCGAACCTCAGCGCTATTTTGAATGTGGTAAGACAGGACACTTTTGTACAGAATGACCTAATCTTTCAGGTCCTTCTACCCGTGAGGAAAAGCAGAACAAGGTCAAGACCAGCACTGGAAACTGCAACAAGAAAAAGAAGGGTACTATAGGACGAAAGATGATAATCAGCTTCATCACTGCACTTCAAGAACTTGGCTCAAGCGATGTGGACATTGGAAGTGACGAAGATGAAGATAATTTGGCAAACTTGTGCTTCATGGCGGGTAAATCAAGATCAAGTATGGAGGATGCAGAACACAACAAAGACAATGAAGAGGTATGTCCTACTTGCGAAGAAATGTGTGATGCCATTTCTCGTGCCACTATTATAGTTAAGAAAAAGGACAAAAAGCTTAGGGATAGTGATGCTAAAATTGAATCACTAGAATCTAAAATCAACCGTTTAAAAATGTTGATTCCTAGTGATGATGCATGTCCCTCATGTGATTTAATATATGAACAAGTGTCCTTATTAAGGAGTGCGCACACCTCCACACTTGATAAACTTGAGTTAGAAATTGAAAAGAACAGAGAGCTTGCTGCACTTAATGATAAAATCTTGAAAGATGCTAGCTGTTCTACAATTGATTTGCATTGTTCTATTTGTGATGATCTTGATAAGAAAATACAAGATGCTATGAATGAAATTTCTATATTGAACAATGCTTTACGTTCTCATGAAACTAAATTTTGTTCCAATTGCAAATTAAAAGGAAAAACTTCATGTGAAAATTGCCTTGATCTGTCCAATAAACTTGATGACATGCATAGGACATTAGATCGGCTTTGTAATGGGAATAAGAACCTAAACTTGCTGCTGAATTCTTCCAAGTCTTGCAATGATAAAACTGGTTTAGGTTTTGATTCTCATGCTCATTCTAAGGCACATCCACCTAAAATTGTAAAGTCATTAGGAAGTGGTTTGATTCAAATAGTTCCTAAGCAAAAAGAAGTGATTTTCAAATCTGCAGGAGTGTTGTCTCATTCGGATTCGAATAAAAATGTTGCTTGCTCATCTAGACATAAAAACAAAGTTAAATTTCATTGTACCTACTGTGGTAGAGATGGCCATGTCATAGATTTTTGTTATAGACTAGCTAAACAACAGAAAAAAAAGGAAAGAATGAATGCTAGATCTCATAACTTACATGCAAAATTTGCTGCTCATGCTAAACCGAATGATAGGAATATGCAACCTGCTGTAATGAGTCAAAAACATGCAAAGTTTGCTCCTGAACCTACTGTTTTTCGTGCTACACATGTAACACCTAATAAGTCAGTAGTTGGGTACAAAAATCCTCAAACTTTGGCTCATAAACCTGCTGTTTTGTCTTAGCTTTCATGTGTTTTTCCTGCTGCACGTCGTGTGACTCAGTACTGGATTCCTAAATGCCTTTTGACTAACCCCAATATTGAGTCATAGATGTATTGTGCTTCTATGTAGGTTACACGCTTGAGGAAGGAGAACATTTGGATTGTGGATTCAGGTTGCTCACGCCACATGACCGGTAACAAAGAATGGTTCTCCTCCCTCTCTTTTGTGTCACGTGTAGAGAATGTTACTTTTGCCGATAATTCTTCAACTCCTATAATTGCTAAGGGTTCGGTTAGAGTAAATGACCACTACACTTTGAAGGATGTGGCACTTGTCAAAAATTTGAAATACAATTTGCTTTCTCTTTCACAATTGCTATATGAAAATCTGGAAATTATTTTCAATAAAAACTGCTGCAATGTTGTAGGTTCAAATAGTGAGCTTATTTTCAACATGTCTCCATTTGAAGAGTTTTTAAAGCTGATTTTGATATGTCTTCCTCTAAGTATAGATGTCTAGTTGCTAATGATTCCAAAGACTTATATTTTTGGCATCGTAGACTTGGTCAGTAGGCTTTGATCATCTCATGCGTGTTACTGCTCTTGATCACATATGTGAACTACCTAAGCTTATAGGGGACAAAGAAATTGTGTGCTCTTCTTGTAGACATGCTAAGATGGTTGCAGGTTCACATACACCTCTCACAATGATCATAACAACTGAACCGGGTCAACTTTTGCACCTTGACACCGTAGGACCTTCACGTGTTCAATCCTTTGGAGGTAAATAGTATGTTCTTGTGATTGTTGATGATTATTCTAGATACTCTTTGGTTTACTTTATAGCATCTAAGAATGAAGCTTTTAGTCACTTTAGAACTTTATTTCTTAGATTATCAATTGATCACCCAAGATCTTTAAAAGCAATTAGAAGTGATAACGAAACCGAATTTAAAAATCTATCTTTTAATCACTTTTGTGCTAAAAATGGAATAGATCATCAATTTTCTTCACCATATGTACCTCAACAAAACGGTATTGTAGAAAGAAAGAACAGAACCTTAGTTGAAATGGATAGGACTATGCTTGATGAATATCAAACTCTTAGGAAATTTTGGGCTGATGCGATTGCAACTTGTTATATCTCAAATCGTGTTTTCTTGTGCGCTAAGCTAGGTAAAACACCATATGAGGTTCGGTTCGGACACAGGCCTAGTGTTACACACTTTCGGGTCTTTGGTTGCAAATGCTTTGTTAAGAAACATGGTAATATTGATAAATTTGAACCTAGATCCATTGATGGAATGTTTCTTGTTTATCCATCTCATACTAGAGGCTACCGTGTGCTTTTGCTTGACACTAACAAAATTGTGGAGACTTGTGAGGTGTCTTTGATGAAGCTTGCATAGGTACTAGCTCAAACATTGCAGGTCTGGATCCAAATCCGCAGGGGGAGAGCATTTTCGTTGAAGATGAGGAAGAGGTGGAGCTGCTGCCCGAAAATTTAGCAGCTAATGACATTGTTCTAGTTTTTGTTTTTGATTCACAGCCAACACCGACGACAACCATTGCTGGTCCAGATCCTCCTCAAGTCACAAGATCATCGATTTGTGATGAACATGAAGAAGAAGAAGAAGAAGAAGCTTGTGAAGTGTCCAGTCCCCTCTAGGTTCTCAAAAGTCATCCTCCACAACAAATTATTGGAAGCTTGCACGAACGAGTCACACAGTCCAGGTTTTGCGATCCAAACTCTCATGCTCATTTTTCTTTAGTTGCTTCTTTTTAACCTAAAGATATATCACATGCACTCACTAATGAATCTTGGATTATTGCCATGCAAGAAGAGTTAGAAAATTTTGAAAGAAATAATGTTTGGAAACTTGTACCTCCACCTCAATGTCACACTTTAATTGGAACTAAATGGGTGTTTAAAAATAAACAAAGTGAGGATGGGGTTGTGGTTAGGAATAAATCTAGGTTGGTTGCTCAAGGTTTCACTCAAGTTGAAGGTCTAGATTTTGATGAAACTTTTGCTCCTGTTGCTAGATAAGAAGCCATAAGAATTTTGTTAGCTTTTGCTGCATCTAAAGATTTTAAGCTATATCAAATGGATGTTAAAAGTGCATTTCTTAATGGCTACATAGATGAGGAGGTTTATGTCAAACAACCACCGGGTTTTGAAAATCCAGATTTTCCTTATCATGTTTATAAACTGTCCAAATCCTTGTTTGGTCTCAAACAAGCCCCTGGAGCATGGTATGATATGTTAAAAACATTCTTACTTTAAAAGGGGTTTACCATGGGCAAAGTTGATAAAACTCTTTTTGTGCTTAAGCATGGCAATGACTCATTATTCATTTAAGTGTATGTGGATGATATTTTCTTCGGTTGTGCTTCTCATGATCTTGTATCCAAGTTTTCAGCTATGATGAGTTCAGAATTTGAGATGAGTATGATGGGTGAACTCACTTACTTTTTGGGGCTGCAAATCAAGCAAACCCAGGAGGGTACCTTTGTGCATCAAACGAAGTATACAAAAGACCTCCTAAGACGCTTCAACATGGACAAAAGAAAGCCTGTCCAAACACCAATGGAAACAGCAAAAACACTTGAACTTGATGAAGATGGTGAACCCGTGGATCAAAAAGAATATAGAAGCATTATCGAATCACTTTTGTACCTCACGACATTAAGACTGGACATACAATTCAATTTATGTCCTTGTGCACGGTTTCAAGTCTCCCCACGTGCTTCACATCATCAAGCCCTCAAAAGGATTCTAAAGTACTTACATGGAACTCAAGAATTTGGCATTTTTCTTCCTTCTTCCTCAACCGTTACTTTGAAAGCTTTTTCGGATGCTGATTTTGGGGGTTGTAGGATTGATAGGAAAAGTACTTCTGGTACTTGTCATTTTCTTGGTAATTCACGTGTTGCTTCGTCCTCTAGAAAACAAAACTTAGTTGCACAATCCACAACTGAATTTGAATATGTAGCTGTTGCTAGTGCTTGCTCACAAATTCTTTGGATTGTTCAAACACTTAAGGGCTATGGGGTTGATCCAGATAGTGTTCCACTGTTTTGTGATAACACTAGTGCCATTTGCATTGCTAAAAACCCCGTGCAACATTCTAGAGCTAAGCACATTGACATTAGGTATCATTTTCTCCGTGATAATGTTGAAAAAGAAAATATTGTGCTTCACCATATAGATATCGAACAACAATTGGCTGACATTTTTACAAAACCATTGGATTTCACTCGTTTTTGTTTCATTCATAGTGAAATAGGGGTTATGCATCCTCATGGCTTACATTGAGGGGGAGTTTTCAAACTTGAGAAGTCTATGTGTGGATCTGAAATAATGTGAGCATAGTATTTCATACATATCTGACTTTTTGATTCCTTTTACATGCTGAAAGTTCTTGCTACATTACTCGTGTTATACATTTTGTAGTTTTTGCCATGTCTAGTAATTGGAAAAATTACTTACACTAAATCTGGTTATGGTCGAACTTTCTTGCTGTTTTGAACTTGTTGCGTGCTCACAAGTGCTTTTAATCATAAAGAATTAATTAAGTAATCAACTCACATGTTGAGTTTTTATGAACAAATAGAAATGAGAAAAGATCAAGAGAATATGCAGGCATCACACTTCTTCTTTAGAGATGGCCTATAATTGCACTTAGATATGAACTTGGAAGAAGTTGTGTATGACTAAAATCATGTCCTTAAGCTTCTGATTGTCAAATGACATAGGCTTGGCTTGGTTGGTTAGAATAAGGCAGCTGCGGCATATAATCTCTTGCAAATGTCATATGTTAAAAATTTGTGCTTTAAAGAAAAAAATTGCAGCAACAAGTGTCATGCTTTCTGTTTTTGAAATAGTTAATTGTGAGATCATGACTTGCTTAAATTGAAAATTACATTTGATCTCTAGCATGGCTTACACTACTTTATGTATCTCATTGTCGTGATAGTGTAAGTTACTTGATAGTATGACTTGGATGAGCTTTGTTTTATATGTATATGTCATAATATGCTCATCACAATTAAAGTTTCTCTTTTGTACCTTGCTGAATACATTGTCAAAGGGGGAGAAATTGATCACACGTTGCACATATTCACAAGTGTTTTTAGCACGATTGCATGATTCTTCTCAGAGGGAGAAATATGTATAGGCAGAGAAATTTATTTCTATCTCATTTGATTTTCAAAAAGGGGGGGATGTTTTTAAAACTTTTCATTCTAATGTTCGGATTTTAAGTGGTGTTGCCAATGCATTCATCAAGGGGGAGATTGTGAGACCTATGTGTGTTGAATACATTGGCTATGGCGATAAAAGTTTTGAATACTACAAAAACACCTTTATCATCAAGGTCCGACTCTAGGTCCGAGCTCCACCAAGGTCCGATGATAGGTCCGACTTGTTTTGGGTAGCTCCAACAAGGTCCGACGTATGGTCCGACTTGTTTTGGCTAGGTCCGACTTCTTTGTCTAGGTCTAACTAGCTTTGGTTAGCTACGGCTCTAGGTCCGACTAGCTTTGGTAAGCTCCAGCACTAGTCCGACTAGCTTTGGTATGCTCCAGCGCTAGGTTGTACTAGCTTTGGCAAGCTCCGGCGCTAGGTCCTGCTAGCTTTGGAATGTTCCGGTCCAACGTCCAGTTAGCTTTGGCAAGGTTCAGAGCTTGATCGCAGTGGTTCTGCTTTTAACTTGCAATGATTCGTACTTGCTTTACGTTGATGGAAATTTTGCTTAGCAATATTTTACTAAGTTTTTGGTGTATTTTAATGGTTATGGTTGATTCTTTTTATGGGTTGCAACATGCTTATGTGAGGTGCTCACGTAAGGTGTTGTGGTTTCGGAACTAACGAGAGTCAAGTCGAGGACTTGTGCTCAGAAGTATTGGTTGTTTATTCATGTGCAGGTGTTGCTTGAGTTCAAGACATGGCTGGTGACGGGATCCATTGAACTAGTCTTAGGGAGAAGATGAGGTTCAATAACCAAGTTCGGGAGGAATTGTGGTTGAGTTGATCGGGAGGTTGTGCAACATGTTTGAATCAAGAACAATGCATATGAAGGTATCGTGGACGTCATTGGAAAATTTTTGCACATGTGCAAGGAGTGCATGGACGTGGCTACTTGGTTCTGAGGCGTGATGAAGAGATGTGGATGTAAAGAATTGGTCGGAAAGGTCCAACTGACTAGGTTATGGACTCAGGCTGCGGTTGGGTCGTGTTTGACTCAAATATGGAATGTTTTGAGTTGGTTATGATAGGATTTTATGTGGTTCACGAATTTGAGTTGTTTTAGAAATGTGTGATATGTTCCTAAGGTATTTGGAAGTCTTAAGATGGCTTCTATCTGCGTATAGAAGAGTCTTGAGCGGTTATGGAATGTTTTGATTTGTGAATTGAGTAGGATTATAGTCCTAGTTAGGTTTGGGTTGGCCTAAGGGCTGGTTATATAAGCAAGGGAGGCTAGAGCTCATGGTAGACGACTTTGGGGCTGTTCCTCTTGTGTTCTATTTAATAGACATCATATCTTAAAGGAACTTTTGTGCCTTGTTCGTCCGACTTGTTTCAGACAAGTTTTTCTCGTCGAGTTTTCTGCACAGCACTACCTTTATTTGGTGGTTTTATCATAACTTGAGTTTTAAAGATCCAATTGACGTGATTCATTTTGGTCTCTATTCACAACTTGATTATCTATCATATGTCAAAATTTCACGGTCATTGGATTTGTGGTTTTCTATCTACGTGAGGTTCTTTGCAGTATTGTAGATATGTTTTTTACTCGGCAGACAGATTGATCTTTGTTCGATCTTTCGATCGTAACTTGAGTTTCTCTCGATGGATTTGAGTGATTCTTGTTGTGACGTCTTCGTGACTTGATTCTCTCTGATATCTATCACTTTTGTCATGGTGAAACACATTTAGATTAGTCTCATACACAATTTATTTAACAGATCATTTTTCTGCCGAAGGGTTTTCATTGCTTCCACTGAAAAGTTTAAATCTACCATTCACCCCCCCAATGGTAGCTTTTCACGTGCTCTTCGATCCGACACATAGTGAACACATATGAAAAACATGTATTATCTACAACATTTGATGCTTCATATGTGCCTTATGAAAAGTAATATTGGAAGAGTTTATGCCAAATATGTTGGATCACGCCATGAGAACACCAAGTCTCATGTGTGGGTGCCCAAATCACTTGTGACTAACCTCAAAGGACCCAAGCAAGCTTGGGTACCAAAGACCAAGGAATAATTTGTCTTTTGTAGGCCTATTCATCTGGTGGAGCTAAATGGGTGTTAGATAGTGGATGCACCAATCACATGACCAGAGAAAGAAGAATGTTTGTGGAATATGAAGAAAATGAAGATCCAAGCGAAGGCATTTACTTTGGTGATAACACTCATGGAAGGGTGCATGGTACCTGTAAAATTGCAATTTCATCAAAACATACTCTTTCTCATGTTTTACATGTTGGTTCCTTAGATTATAACCTTTTGTCCATATCTCAATTATGTGACAAAGGTTATAATTGTTTATTCACTAATGAGGGTGTGACCGTCTCTATAAGGAGTGATAACTCGTTTGCATTCATGGGTGTGTTAAAGGGAAAACTTTATCTAGATGACTTCAACAAAAATAAAGCCGAACTTGACACATGCTTGATTGCAAAGACCAACATGGGTTGGCTGTGGCATAGATGGCTAGCACGTGTTGGTATGAGGAATCTTCAAGAACTCCTTAAGGGCGATCACATCCAAGGTTTAAAGGATGTTATTTTTGAGAAAGACAGGCCTTGTAGCGCATGCCAAGTCGGGAAGCAAGTAGGAGCACCCCATCCCACGAAGAATGTCATGACTACAACAAGACCGCTCGAGCTTCTTCACATGGACCTATTTGGTCCAATTGCTTACATAAGCATCGGCGGTAACAAATACGGTCTAGTCATTGTTCATGATTTTTCTCGCTTCACGTTGTTTTCTTTGTGCATGATAAGACAGAAACTCAAGAAACCCTCAAGAAGTTTCTCAAGCAAGCTCAAAATGAATTTTCATTGATGATCAAGAACATACGAAGCGACAACAGAACGGAGTTCAAGAATACCCAAGTTGAGGAATAACTAGACGAAGAAGAAATAAAGCACAAATTTTTAGCACCATATTCCCCTCAACAAAACGGAGTAGCCGAAAGGAAGAACCGAACCCTCATTGAGATGGCGAGGACAATGCTCGATGAATACAAGACTTCAGACCAGTATTGGGCCGAAGCGGTTAACACCGCTTGTCACGCCATAAACCGACTCTATATTCATCGGTTGCTCAAGAAAACTTCGTATGAACTACACACGAGTAACAAGCCAAATGTTTCATATTTTCGAGTCTTTGGTTCTAAATGTTATATTTTGAACAAGAAGCCTAGGACTTCAAAGTTCGCTTCGAAGTCCGATGTAGGTTTCTTACATGGCTATGATTCAAACTCCTATGCCTATCGTGTCTTTAACAAGGCCTCTGGACTTGTTGAAGTAGCATGTGACGTGGTGCTCGATGAAACTAGATCAAGAAGAAGCTCCATGTCAAGCATTGCTAAGAATGGCATTGGGCGATGTTCGACCACAAGTGCCACCTCCAAATGCAAATGAAGAAGATGAACCACAAGTGGAGGAAAATGATCAAGGGGGAGTTTTCACACAAGATCAACTTCAAGAAGACTAAGGTGATCAACACATCAATGAAGGAAACCATCCAGGGGGAGTAGAAGATGATGACCATGAAGATTCAAGATCACAAGTGCCCCATCCAAGAGTACATAAATGCATCCAAAGAGATCACTCCGTCGACAACATAATCGGTGACATCCAAAAGGGAGTAACAACTCGATCTCATATAGCTAATTTTTGTGAACATGACACATTTGTATCCTCTTTGGAACCACATAGGGTTGAAGATGCATTGAAGGATCCGGATTGGGTGGTGGCGATGCAAGAAAAATTGAACAACTTCAAAAGGAATGAAGTGTGGGAACTTGTTGAAAGACCCAAGTTTAATGTCATTGGCACTAAATGGGTCTTCCGCAATAAGCAAGACGAACACGGGGTGGTGACAAGGAACAAGGAACGACTTGTGGCCAAAGGGTATTCACAAGTTGAAGGTTTGGATTTCGACGAGACTTTTTCTCCCGTAGCTAGGCTTGAATCGATTCGTATATTACTTGCATATGCTACTCACCATGATTTCAATCTTTATCAAATGGACGTGAAAAGTGCCTTACTGAACGGACCGATCAAGGAGGAGGTGTACGTGGAGCAACCACCCAGTTTTGAAGATCAAGAGTACCATGACTATGTGTACAAGCTATGTAAAGCTCTCTATAGCCTGAAACAAGCTCCCAGAGCTTGGTATGAGCGCCTCAGAGATTTTTTGATTGAAAATGACTTCAAGATCGGTAAACCTAATTACACTTTGTTTAATAAACACATTGATGATGATCTCTTTGATTGTCAAATTTATGTTGATGATATTATATTTGGTTCAACTATCAAATATTTTTGTCAAGAAGTTAGTAAGATTATGACAGATAGATTCGAGATGTCCACGATGGGAGAGTTGAGATACTTTTTGGGATTCCAAGTGAAGAAACAAAAGGAAGGGACGTTCATAAGCCAAACAAAGTACATTCAAGACATTCTTAAGAAATTTGGCATGGACTAGGCAAAGCCCATAAAGACCCCCATTGCAACAAATGGACACTTGGATCTCAATGAAGACGGACCAAACGTGGATCAAAAGGTATATCTCTCCATGATTGGATCCCTACTTTATTTACGTGCATTTAGGCTTGATATTATGTTGAGGGCATGTTTGTGTGCAAGGTTTCAAGCCAATCCTGAGGAGTGTCATTTGACAACCGTTAAAATGATCTTGAGGTATTTAGTTCATACACCCAACCGAGGCTTTTGGTGTCCCAAAGGTTCAAAATCCAATCTCATTGGATACTTTGATGCAAATTATATTGGATGCAAGGTAGATAGAAAAAGTACCTCCAGTACTTGCCAATTGCTAGTTAGATCCCTAGTTTCTTGGTCGTCCAAGAAACAAAATTACATTGCCTTATCCACGGCCGGAGCAGAGTTTGTTGCGGTCGGGAGTTGTTGTGCACAACTCCTTTGTATGTGACAAACTCTAAGGGATTACGGTTACAATATGAGCTGTATTCCACTCCTTTGTGACAATGAGAGTGCCATTAAAATTGCCCATAATCCTGTTGAGCACTCTAGAACCAAACACATAGACATCCGGCATCACTTTTTGAGATATTATTCAATGAAAGGAGACATAGCCATTTCCTATGTCAAAACTAAAAAACAACTAGCTGATATCTTTACCAAGCCACTGGATGAAAAACGCTTTTGTGAGCTCCGAAATAAACTAAATATCCTCGATGCTCCAAACGTGGCTTGAAAACTTGCATACCTATATGCCACCATCAAAATCACGTTGATAGTGTTGAAAAATCATCTCTCTCTACTTTACTCTGACAACTATGTTAAATACTTGACCTTGGTGAATTCTGGTCATAGCTTGATTGTTGTATGTTTACTGATCATATTTATCAAGATTATTTGTGTGTTTTGCCCCCTATCTTCTTTTATCTCCTTCGAATATATACGAAAGGTCTATATTTTTTTTGTCCTAGTGACCACGGACTAGTCCTTGGTTACCCGGGACTAGTCCGCACATTGCAGACTAGTCCACAGAGTGTCCGATAGTACGGACAAGTCCGATCTGACCACGGACTAGTCCAATTTTTTGACTCCATAACCCTAGGGCCGGCCAGAAACCTAATCTTCTACCTCACAACACTCCTCACGTTCTCTCTCTTCACTCGAGTCCTCCCAAGGCGATTTCACAAAATCTCCATGAAATACACTCAAGTTTCAGTAAGATTTGGTCTCCATTGCAAGGGGATCGAAGAACACGGACTTGTCCACATCAAAACTCCTTCAACGTCACGAATCAAAGGATTTTGTAAAAATTTTCTCCAAACCCTAGAAACTTCGATTTTCCTTGTTTTTGTTCAAGTAGCCTAGTCCCTCCTGTCAATACATGCTCCCTTGTAGTACAACTATATTGCTCCATTTTTGCATTGAGAAACTCCATTATCCTGTTAGTTAGGGTTTGAGCAGCTGAATATCGGACTAGCCTGTTATCAGTGCGGACAAGTCCGATACTCCGGACTAGTCCACACCTGTGCAATGGACAAGTCCGATGTTCACTGAACAAAACCCTAATTCTCCTCAACTCAATGCATTCCCTTGCTACCAATCCGTATCTATGTCATGTACAACCTTCTTGTGAGGACAATGTCGAACTCAAACGAGGACATCTCTAGCTTTGAAGCCAAGATGGATCAAGATGTGTTGCCGCATGTCTCGAAGTCTTGCGCTAACAAGAGACAAGAGCGTGCGATCGAGCCCTCTCCCACTCGACCTATGGTGCGACGGAAGGTTCCAGCTAAGAAGCCAGCCTCCAGAGGGACAGATATGGTTGGCTCTAGCTCGGCGGCTCCTTGTCAAACCAAGGGAAAAGGCAACGGGATTGCCTCTGGCCCAGTTGGCCCTCTCAAGGTGACAGCTCCAAGGCAGGGGAATAGGGACCCCTCGGAAGAAAAGTTCAATGGCAAAGGGAGTGATGTGGCTTGGAAACTGAGGAAGATTGATGCCTATAGCAATGGCAAGAAGGCAGTTGATCCTGGATTCTGGAGCAACTTCCACGCGGACTACTATAATTTTGTGTATTTCCCAATGAAGACTCTAGCGTTCCGAAGCCAATGGATCGACTGTACATACTTTGAAAGAAAGAGCTGTGGAGCCTTCGATGAGGTGATTGAGGCTGTGGAGAGATATGGTCTTAAGGATCTGCTTTCTTTCAGGTAAAACTGGAATGATGAGGTCATAGCACAATTCTTTGCATCCTGCTACTTTGCCAGTGATGAAGAAGAAAGAGTGACTTGGATGACACACGGGTCCAAGTACATTGTTACTAATGATGAGTTTGCTAGACTGTTGCACCTTGCGGACACCAGCGGCAATGAGGTCATTATTCACAATATTTGTATTTCGGAGAAGGACAAGATGGACTTTCTCTATGATACTTGCCTCAAGTTCAAACCTCCCTCAACCAAGAACATGAAGCCCTTATTCATTGTTCTCAATAAAGTGCTCCAGAAGACAATTTCTCCAATGGATGGAGATGCAGGGAGTGTCCAAGGTTACTTGAGAACCTTGATGAAATTGATTAGCAAGAAGAGAAAGTTTGACATCTTTGACTACATCTGGAACGACAAGGTAAACATCTCCTGCACCCCTAATCACTGTTGTGGCTATGCACCGTACATCATGTTCATGATAGAGAAGGTCACAGGGATCGAATTTGTGAAAGATGTTGAGCTTACAGCTTTGAGGCCTTAGAAGCCACCTCAAGATGTTCTTCCAACCTCTCCATCTCCTATTTCAAGTGAAGAGGCTCCGAGGAGAGCTCAAGGAGATGCAAGGCCTACCTCTAACACTAGGGCCCCTCCTCACAAAGGGTCTCCTAGTGGCGTTATGAAGTAGTTGGCCACCATCTTTGACTCTTGCCGCAAAACTGAGGTGAAGGTCCATAAGTTGAACAAGGCAAGGAAAGTAGACATGAGGTACATGAAGGAAAATGTCAAAGCCATATGCCAGAAGCTGGAGATTGAGCCTATTGGGTCTCCAGTTATCTCTAAGGACTCCGCTTCTGACTTCTCGGAGCTTCCGCCTCTTTCTCCTTCTGAACTTGTCTACTTTAGCATTGGGGGCACGTTGAGTGGCTCTCACCCTCATCCTTCTCATCCTGATGATGAAGACGATGAGAGGACCTACAGCACGGAGTGAGTTGGAGACGATGTTTAGATCCCTCCTCTCGTTCTTTTTGGTGCATTGATGCCAAAGGGGGAGAGATTGAGGGGGAGTCTTAGGTCCTAGCAGTAGGTTGAGAGATGAGAGCTCTGTTTGTGTTTCTTTTGGTAGTGTAAGACTTTTATTATGTTCGCATTATGCTTCATGGCATGTTAATGGAGTTTGTGTTAATGCTCTGAAATGATCTATGTTAATGCTCCGAAATTGATATACATACTTAATAATCTTGATGCAGTTATGTTTATGCCATTTACCTCATTCATCACGATTATTGCTCTCACATACATGGTTTTGCACCCCACCATAAAGAGTGCACATATGTCCTATTTTTGCATTGCCTATTTTGTTCCAAGTTCATATGTGCACACTTTATGAAAATATGAATTTTTATCATATTTGTGTAATCTCAATTGGTTGTCATCAATCACCAAAAAGGGGGAGACTGAAAGTGCATCTAGGCATCCCTTGTGGGTTTTGGTTGATTTATGACAAACAAATAAGATCCTAACAAAATTATTGAGATGATCATAGATTTTAAAGAAAATTAGGAGAAATGCTCAAAAAGAAAGGAGAATGAGGAATCAAAAGGAAAAGAGCTCAAGAGCGGAAAAGAATAATTTATTTTGTATGGAGTGTGTCGGAGAAACACACCCCAAGAGCTAAAGTTAACAAATGATTCGATTCATTGCACAATTCACAGGAAAACTGGACTAGTCTGATATACACCGGACTAGTCTGATATCTCTCTGATTAGAAACGGACAAGTCCCCCAAGTGCGGACTTGTCCGCAAAGCACTCCAATTTACACAGCATTGTACTAGTCCAATATCAAACAGACTATTCCGATAATCTTCTGACTAAAATCGGACAAGTCCTCCAAGTCCCGACTTGTCCTTAGCCCCACAATTTTTCATCACACCGGACCAGTCCGATATCACTACGGACTAGTCCAAAAACTCTCTGACTAAAATGGGACAAGTCCTCCAAGTGCGAACTTGTCCTCGATTCAACATGAGGTTCACCACACCAGACTCAATCGATTTGTGTCGCACTAGTCTGAACACTTCCAGAGCCCAAGTCGGACTAGTCTGCAACTTTCTGGACAAGTCTGATACCTCAAAAAACTTAGGGTTTTCCACACGCCGCACATCGGACTAGTCCGGAGTCCACCGCGAACTAGTCCGTACATCACAAACCCTAATGATAAATTTTTGAAACCCTTATATAAATAGAGGTGTAAGGCCCTACAACCAAAACTCTTGACCTTCTGCATCGTCACACCTCCCAAGAGCCCAAAATACACATCTATCCACACATTCTAACCCTAGAAAGATCAAATCTTTGAGGATTAGCATTGATCAAAAGGAGAGACTTGTTCAACACAATCTTGAGCTTTTGGGTTTGAATCTCTCGCACACTCTTGTCGACTATTGCATATATTTTGAGTGTCTTTGGTGGTGTTCTTCATTGTAAATTTGGGGGAGCCCTCAACTTGAAGGCCTCTTAAACCAGGTTATTTGCCCCTTTGTGATTAGTGGAAGAGAATTGGCCTCGGTGGCGATTCGACGAGGGTAGGATTGGTGAAGACCCGGTCCTTCGTGGACTCCTCAACGTGGATGTAGGTTTTCTTTCATGGGAATCGAACCATGGGATAAAATCGTGTGTCACACTTTTTGTTTCATTGTTCATCATATTCTAGGGTTTACTTACTCTTGTGTAACTTACGTTGAAACATGGAAATCAAAATTAATTTCTGCCATACTTAGTTTCATTGTCGTGGTACATCCAAGTTACAAATTACTTGGCACTGAAATTGAAATCATCGATCAAACCTGATCGTTCTAGTCCACGTATACCAGACTAGTCCGCACAGTACTGAACTAGTCTGATTTCTCTGTATTTGATCGATTTGTTAAGTGTTTCAGGATCTGACAAAAGTTCAAAAATCCTATCCCCCCCCCCCCCCCGTCTAGGTTACATTCACCTAATGCCTCTAAGGCACAAAAGATTTGCATGATCATGTGGTATAGGATTCTAGTAGGTTTTTAGTAGGATAAACCTCCTTTGTTTTGGCATTCTTTGATGTGAAAATAGGATAGTGTATGACCGGTTTCCATTTGCCGGCAAACTACGTAGAAGATCCCGAGTCACTGCTGAGGAGAGTTTGACCTCGTGTCGTTCCCCCTTAGGTGATCTTGGTGGCTCGGAAACCCATCATCTCCGCACCATCACACTGAAAGTCGATGGCCCAGAAGAACCTTCATGAGTTCTCGGCACCCTCTGCTGACAATGTTCCTACTAGGCCCACTATCAATACGGGAGATGTGAACTTCAAAATCAAAGTAGCCTAATCACCATGGTGCAGGCTAATCTCTTCTGTGGGAAAGCCAATGAGGACACCAGTGCTCATCTGCAACAATTCCTTAAGATTTGTAGCACTCTCAAGATCAAGGATGTCACACCTAATGCCATCTGCCTTTGATTGTTTATGTTTTACCTCGTCGGGAGAGCGAAACAGTAGTTTTATGCGAACCGAAGTGCTATAAACACTTAGGAGAAGTGTTCTATTGCATTCCTCACCATGATCTTCCTGTCGGGCAAGACTAATGCCCTACGTGAAAGAATTTCAAGCTTCAGGCAAGAGCACAAGGAGTCCATTCTTGAGGCTTGGGAAAGGCTGCAGGATTATATCCTTGCTTGTCCCCACCATGGGATGGATGATTGGCTCATCATCCAAAACATCTACAACAGGCTGACTCCATGAGCCCGTGACAATGTGGAGCGATGATCGTCTCCAGCCCAAACAGCGAGGCATGCACACCTTGAAAGTGGTTGACATGATCGCCGCCAAATTGGACTTCCTAATGAAGAAGTTGGACTATCAAGCCAATGGCGAAGTATTTGGCATCGTTCAAGCCTTAGACTTTCACTTGATATATGAAGTCTGTGGCAACACGAGTCATATGGGGAGTGACTGCCCGGAGACCCGTGAGGAAGCCTTATACTTGGCCAACAATGGGAATTACAAAAATGGCTACCGTACAGGAGGTCAAGGGTGGGGCCAACAACGCCCATTCTTTCAAGGGGGCAACCACAATGACAATGGCAATGGGAACCGGCCACCCTTGAGGGAACATGCCATTAGCAAAATCAAGATTAATGATGCCCTATCCAAGAAGTTGTTGGCTAACGACAAGACCCTAGAAAACATCAATGCCAAGGTTAAAGGTTTAGTTTTTGCCTTCAAGAACCAGTTGAGCTTCAACAAGATGTTGGAGACCCTGTTCGCTCAACTAGCAGCTGCTATCCCGCCATTAGGAAATGGCAAAATGCAAGGATAACCCAAGCCTCCCATTGAGAATGTCAACATGATCTCTATATGGGAGAGCAATTGGCTGAAGGACCTTGGATATCTTATTATATCCTACTCCATCGGCACATAAAACTTTGACAAGGCACTTTGTGACCTTGGTGCAAGTGTTAGTGTCATGCCAAAGGTGGTCTTCGACAAGCTGAACTTCACCATGCTGTCTCTAATGCCGATGCAGCTCTAGCTGGCCGATTCATCGGTCCGCTATCCCGCGAGCATCACCAAAGGCATTTCGATGAAAATCTGGAACTGCTTCATACTCGTGGACTTCGTGGTGCTCGACATGTAGGTCGAGAAGGAAACTCGATTCATTCTTTATAGCCATTTCCTTATCACCGCGGATGATTGCATTGATGTGGGAGCCGGCGAAATCCGCTTCCATATCAATGGCAAGGAGGAGAAGTTTGATTGTTGGCCAACAAAGGAGCAATGCTCCATGATCAAAATCAAGTATGGCCCGAATGTCAAACACATCAAGGAGGCCGAAGTTACAGCACCCTAAGTCGACAACCTCATTGCATTCACGAGGAAACTGATTTATAAGGAGACTCTATCTTTTCGCCCACATCGACAATTCAAAAATATGGAGAAGCCAGGAGGGTCCGAAAAGCCCAAGTCCACTAAACCGCCAAGGAAGGTGTGATAGAAGAAGCAAGGTGAGCTAGCTGTGTCCACTTCTCCGGGATCAGAAGTGGAAAATTGTGCTTCAAGACGATGGAGGAAAATCCATCTCATCGGATTTTGGATGAGACCTCACCAATAGGTTAATTTGGTAGTTATATCATTTTTTCTTTTTTCCATCCTCATTTGAATTTTTCCATTTGGATTTTTGCATTGCATGTTTCATTTCTCTTTAGAGGGTTGGGAATTTTATAGTCTCAACTTAGATTTATTTTTCATTTTTTAGAAAAACAAGAATAAAAATATTGGACTTGGTAAGTTTTATTTGACAAACAATTTTTTGGAGCAATTTTGTAGTCGATTCACCCAACACCTAGAAATATAGCCATTGGGGAACCAGCTGCCAAAAGAGGAACCAGAGGGGCCAACCTACAGGTCCGCCGACCCAACTAGTCAGCCGACATGGAGAGAGTGCCATTGTGGCTCTCTTCTCTCTTCTAATGGCTATATCCTATCCTCTTGTGACTGTTGGGGGGTGCTATACTATTTATACATGCCCGGGTGAGTGTTTTTCTTCACACTTCACCTCATTTTCACCTCCCCAACTGACTCTCACATTTGCTCCAGAATTGTTGTGCTCTTTGTTGCAACAGTTCTCCCAATTTTCAGCCAAAAAAATTGCTTTCATCCCCATTTGCATTCGTAGGTTGATCTCAAGTTGACAAGACAATTTTTCAAGGGTTTTTGTTTGATTTTCACTAATGTAAACCATTTCGAGTTTTTTTTGTTTGTTCTCAAGTTGTGCATTCATGAAGAGCGTGAAGAAGTGGTTTGGGAAGAGGAAGGGTCCTTCATAAAGCTCAAGCCATGGGAGGAACTCAAGCTGAGACCTCTCCCCTGAGCCTACACCATGTCCAGCAGGAGACGTGCGCACGACGACGTCCTAATTGAGGAAGATGATTTTCCACTCCGCCTCCTCAATGACGATGACCTCAACTTGAGGCATGATGTTGAATGATTAGCCTACAACCTTCTCCGAGATCGTGAGTTTGCCCACACAAAGGCCAACGATCCAGCACTACTCTCCAAAGTAGGTATGGATTCTTAACTCTTTACTGTTTAGCATGCATTAGGATGGGATAACTTTGCTCGAATAGATGAGGTAGGTTCACGCTCCCTTACTATTCAACTCCCATGTACCCTTAAAATAAGATTTGAAGGTGTTTCTTTTAGGTTTTTCCAAAAAGAATACTTTATCATATGGAATGAATTTAGTGAACTCCTAGGCTTCCATAGACGTTCTTTAATAGATTTAAACAATTTGCCTAAATTTGGCAAACATGGTTTTTGACAAGAATTAACTAGTGAGGTAGCATGTAGGAACCATAGGAATAGACAATTTCAAAACCCCACTGTACGTTTCATGCATAGATGGGTGGCTATGATTGTGTTTCCTAGAGGAGATGTTAAGATTGTGCATAATGATGAACTTAGAACCCTTTATGTCATGGTTAAAAAGATTAAAATATTTCCTGTTAAGGCTATGATGTCATAATGGTTAGAAAACACTAACATGATGGGACCTATTGAATGTACTTCAATAATTACCCGCATTCCTATGAAAGTAGGGGCTTTGGAAAATGCTTTAATTGAATATATTCAGACGGCCCGCTACTTAATAAATGAGGACTATCTAGTGCAAGGACACACTCTTAAACATGATCTAGATCGATCCTTAGTGTTTTCCTACCCCGGCTACATAAATGAAATTTGGTTACCTAACCCGTATTTTCATTTATATTAGTGCTGGCAACTAACCATTGTTCTTCAACCTATCCAAGAGGTTCATAGGAGTAATATCTCTAGCAGGGTCACAAGGAGCCGTTCACGTAGAGGAAGTGGATTCGACTGGTGATGCACCCGGTTGGACCCAACCTCAACCGTATGAGGCAGGAGGATCATCGTTGCAAGAGTGGACTATCACCGGAGGGAGCTCAAGCTCTAATAGCTGGCCTACTCCATCGATGGGTATACGGTGTTCCTTTTTGACCCAAGGTTCTTGTGACCTTCTCCAAGGAATGGCGGAACTCACTCAACAAATGGGAGACCTCGAAGTCAGGATTGTCGGCGTCCTCAACACACCTCAATACCACATCCAAGGTACCCACGACTGGCTGCAATAAATCATCGCACAGTTCAACAAAGTCAACAAGCACTGCAACAACAACAGACCAACCTGATGGCCTACTTCTGTCATCAAGGGTTCAACCGTTATCATGGAGATTGAGAAAAACAAGCTTGGGGGAGGACCCCCACTGGAGGTAACTTGTATCACACCCCATTGGCATCTCTTTATTTTATTTTTTGTTTCCACCACATTTTGCATATATAAATAATAATAATGTAGTATAGGTTAGGTTAATGAAATAAAAAAATGTGCGGTAAGAATATTTTTACATTGCATAAGTTTAAATAATGAATAGTTGCTCTGTTTTATTTTCTATACTCCCTTGCATACAACTTAGTATTCTCTATGTATTGAGTTTATTGGCTTAGAATTCCCTTGCCTTAAACTTGGAATTTGTGGGTAGCAAAAGCTAAGTCCAGATCTAGTAATTTGTTGGGTATGATATAGTGATAAGAGATTCTAATATCCTAGTTGAAAGTGAAACTTGATTTGTTGGAGAAAATTTAAATGGGAGTTCCTCATTTTATAGAAGTTCCTAACAAGGCTATATGATTATTTGAATTTGATAAACCCTATGCATATGCTATTTCCCTTCACATTGAGACAAGTCAAACTAGTATAGACCTATGTGAGAATCCTTTCATGCTTTTAAAATCAAGATTGCACGGGCACATGCTAAACTTCTACACTAGAACTTAGCAAAATTCCATCATACAATTCAACCATCAAAAGATACTCAATGGCTTTCATGCATAATACTCTCTTCTAAAATATTTGAATATAAAAGAGGAGTAGAAGACATGGCTACAAGAAAAAGAAAAATGCATGCTCATGTACAAGAGCATGAGAAAAAAGGAGAAAAAGATAGTGCATACATAGGATTCATATTCATATTTTCCACTTCACAAATAGTCCATCACACTTGCACAAATTTTTATAAAAAGTATGATTTGTTTTCTCCTACAGCTTACTCTTTTGCTTTAGCAATACATGTGTTGCAAATACGCCTACTCTTGATCCCTACCAAGCTCCACATATAAGACTTATTTAGATGTAGGACAAGAAAGGCATTGCCTTCGTGAGGATACAAATACCACTTCCCACATGAGAGTGATCGAGTGCATCATTTGAGGAACTTATACCCAAACACCATTTGAAATTCTCTAGAAATTTGAGTGGAACTCAGACATTAGGTGATGTATGCTCACTTTGTTGTTTTGTCCTTCAACCACCCAAGAAAAGGATGAGGCATAAGCCCCATAATGACTAAGAAAAAGAGTGAGGTACCATAGCCAATATATTAAACGCAAGGTAGAATATTCTGTTGTGCATTTGGTACTTTTGCAAAATAGGACATTGTAGCAACTCCTGACAACCTAAGTCTTTATCTTATCTTCGGGTCGAGCAAAGGGTAAGCTTGGTGAAGTTTGATGATGGTTGTTATACACCAATTTTGACCATCAATATAATTCATATGTGAAGGAATAAATATTTATTACACACATCATAGTTAGATTTAACATAATTCCACTTGTACTTGCAAAAATAGTGCATACAGCAGTTTTTATGCATAAATAATGCAGAATGAGGGGAGCAATCCTAAAAAGTACCATCCAAGCCAATCACATGACGACATGTGGCATCACATGGATCCATGGACCTATTCCTAGGTGTATCGGAGGGAATCCAATGGCAATTCACACGAGGAAGGAACATGGGCTCACATATTAGTCATCCAGAGGAAGCACAACCGAGGGGGCCAGGACCAGGTCAGCTGACCCCCTAGCTCGGTCGACATGGCTGTGAGACCTATATGTGTTGAATACATTGGTTATGACGATAAAAGTTTGAATACTGCCAAAACACCCTTTTAACAAGATCCAACTCTAGGTTCGAGCACCATCAAGGTTCGAGAATAGGTCCGACTTGTTTTGGGTAGCTCCAGCAAGGTTCGACGTAAAGTCCGACTTGCTTTGGCTATGTCCGACTTCTTTGTCTAGGTCCGACTTGTTTTTGATAGGTCCAACTAGCTTTGGTTAGCTCCAACGCTAGGTCCTGTTAGCTTTGGTAAGCTCCGGTTCAAGGTCCGGTTAGCTTTAGCAAGGTCCGATGCTAGATTGCAATGGTTTTGCTTTTAACCTGCAATGTTTCGAACTTGCTTTACACTTATGGAAAGTTTTCTTACTATTATTTTACTAAGTTTTTGATGCGTTTTGGCTGATCTTGGTAGTTAATGTTTTTGCTATGTTTTGCAACATGCTTATGTGAGGTGCTCACGTAAGGTGTTGTGGTTTTGGAACTAACGTGAGTCAAGTCGAGGACTCGTGCTCGGATGTATCGGTTATTTATTCATGTGCTGGTGTTTCTTGAGTTGAAGACATGGCTGGTGATGGGATCCATTGATCTAGTCTTAGGGAGAATATGAGGTTCAACAACCATGTTTGGGAGGAATTGTGGTTGAGTTGATCAGGAGGTTGCGCAACATGTTTGAATCAAGAACAATGCATATGAAGGTATCGTGGACGTCGTTGGAAGATGTTTGCACACGTGCAAGGAGTGCATGAACGTGGCAACATGATTCCAAGGCGTGATGAAGAGATGTGGATGTAAATAATTGGTCGGAAAGGTCCAACCGACTAGGTAATGGACTCAGGCTACGGCTAAGTTGTGTTTGTCTCAAATATGAAAAGATTTGAGTTGGTTATAATAGGATTTCGTGGTGAGCACAAAGTTGAGTTGTTTTTAGGAATGTGGGATACGTTCCCAAGGTGTTTGGAAGTCTTAAGATTGCTTCTAACTGCGTATAGAAGAGTCTTGAGCTGTTATGGAAAGTTTCGATGGAAACTGAGTAGGATACGAGTCCTAGTTTGGTTTGGGTTGGCCTCATGGCTGGTTCTATAAGCAAGGGAGGCCAAAGCTCGTGGTATATGGTTTCGGGCTGTTCCTCTTGTATTGTATTCTATTTTATAAATATCGTAGTTTAAAACAACTTTTGTGCCTTGTTCATCCGACTTATTTCAGAAAAAAAAATTTCTCGTTGAGTTTCTGCACAGCACTATATTGCTTCGGTGGTTTTATCATAAATCAAGTCTTACAGATCCAATGGGCGTGATTTTTTTTGGGTTGTCTTAACAACCTGATTATCTATCATCTGTGAAAATTTCTCGGTCATTGGGTTTGTGGTTTCTGATCCACACGAGTTTCTTTGCAGTGTTGCGGAACTATTTTTACTGGGGTAGAACAGATTGACCTTTGTTCGATCTTTCTATCGTAAATTGAGTTTTTCTTGATGGATTTCAGTGATTCCTGTTGTCGTGTCTTAGTAACTTGATTATATACAATATATACTATTTTTGTCATGATTGAACAAGTTTATATTAGTCGCACACACGATTTCTTTAACATATCAATTTTCTGCCGAGGTGTTTTCGTTGATTCTGCTGAAAAAGTTGTAATCTACCATTCACCCCCTCTAGTAGATTTTCACGTTCTCTTTAATCCTATAATTGGTACCAGAGCCACAATGCTCTAATCTTTGTGATTTGCACGTGTTTTGAATAATGATCATGGAGAAATACTCCGCCAAACCATGTGTGTTTAGTGGTATTGATTTTCAGGTTTGGAAGGCATGCATGGAGGCTTTCATCCAGGCGCAAGGCTTTGCAATATGGGAAAAGGTGTACAAGCCTTACGAAGTGCCTTCAAACAATCAAGTTATGGCTACAAATATGAGAGATGTAGACAACAACAACAAGGCTCA
The DNA here is from genome assembly GCA_036927565.1 of Tuctoria greenei. Classification (NCBI taxonomy): domain Eukaryota; kingdom Viridiplantae; phylum Streptophyta; class Magnoliopsida; order Poales; family Poaceae; genus Tuctoria; species Tuctoria greenei. Next base: position 172,816,796 of record JAYESD010000004.1, on the reverse strand, counting down.
GAACTTGATCATACAAGGATTAACTCAAAGCGATTTCGACCGTGTTGCTCACCTCCCATCTACGTACGATGTTTGGAAAGCTCTATGTGATTACCACGAAGGATCCAACACGATCAAGGAGGTAAGGCAAGATATGTTCAAAAAGGAGTACATGCGCTTTGAGATCCAACCAGGTGAGTCCATCGACGACCTCTTTGCTCGCTTTATTAAAATTCTCAGCAACTTGCATAGCGTCAATGTTAATTTTTCAGATGTTGAGAATGCTAGGCAATTACTAAGTGCATTAGACATGTCAATTTGGGAGATGAAAGTCACATCTATTCGTGAATCTACTACCATAAGTGCACTTACTTTAGATGTTCTATACTCTAAGTTGAAAACTCATGAAATTGACATAATCTCACGTAAGAACCCCAGCAAGTCTCTAGCATTTGTTTCTCAATGGGACATGCCTAGCTCCAGCCAATTTTCATCTAGTGGAACACTTGCTTTGTTGTCCTCTCTAACTCTTGAACAGATTGAAGAGTTTCCAAGGGAAGAACTTGCACTCATCTCTACTCGATTCCCAAAAGCATTGCAAATGTGAAAACTAGAAGGAGAGGGAGTGCTGGACCTCAACGATGCTTCGAATGTCGAAAGACAGGACATTTTCGCACGGATTGCCCTAACATTTCTGGTACAACTTCCCGTTATGAAAAGCAAACAAGGATGAATCACTCTTATGCAAACAACAAGAAAAAGAAGGGTTTTACAGGACACCAATTGGTAAATAGCTTTATCTCTGAACTTCGAGAACTTGGCTCGAGCGACGTGGACATCAGAAGTGATGAAGATGAGAGCTCACTTGTCTGTTCCCCGGACGAAAGCAAAGATGATTTGGCAAACTTGTGCTTCATGGCCGGCAAGTCAAGATCAAGTATGGAGGAAGCAGAACACAACAACAACAATAAAGAGGTACGTACTATTTTTGAACAAATGTGTGATGCTATTTCTCGTGCCACTTTTGTAGTTAAGAAAAAGGACAAAAAGCTTAGGGACAATGCTATTAATATTGAGTCACTAGAATCATGTGATTCCTTGATTCCTAGTGATGATTCTTGTTCCTCATGTGATTTAATATATGAACAATTGTCCTCTCTAAGAAGTGCACACACCACCACACTTGATAAACTTGAGTTAGAGATTGAAAAGAACAGAGAGCTTGCTGCACTTAATGATAAAAACTTGAAAGATGCTAGCTGTTCTACAATTGATTTGCATTATTCTAGTTGTGATTATCTTAACAAGAAGCTACATCATGCTATGAATGAAATTTCTGTTTTGAACAATTCTTTACGTGCTCATGAAGTTAAATATTGTTCCAATTGCAAACTAAAAGAAAAAACTTCATCTCAATACTGCCTAGACTTGTCTAAGAAACTTGAAGACATGAATATGACACTAGAGCAGTTTTGTATAGGAAACAAAAATCCAAACTTGCTGCTGAATTCATCTAAGTTTTGCAATGATAAAACTGGTGTAGGTTTTGATTCCCATGCTCATGCTAAGGCACATCCACCTAAAATTGTGAAGTCATTAGGAAGTGATATAATTAAAATAGTTCCTAAAAAAATGAAGTAGTTTTCAAATCTGCAGGATTGCAGTCTCATTTAGCTTCTAATAAACATGTTGCTTGCTCATCTAGACATGAACACATTTAAGTTTCATTGTACATACTGTGGTAGAGATGGTCATATCATAGTTTTTTGTTATAGACTAGCTAAACAATAAAAAAGGAAAGAATACAAGCTAGATCTCATAACTCTCATGCAACATTTGTTTCACATGCTAAACCGAATATCAAAAACATGTAATCTGCTGTTATGAGCCAAAAACATGCAAAGTTTGCTCCCAAACCTACTGTTTTTCGTACTACACATGTAACACCTCCTAAGTCAGTAGTTGGGTACAAAAATACTCAATCTTTGTCTCATAAACTTGCTGTTTTGTCTCGGCTTTTGCGTGTTTTTGCTGCTGCACGTCGTGTTACTCAATACTGGATTCCTGAATGCCTTTTGACTAACCCCAATAATGAGTCATGGACGCATTGTGCTTCTATGTAGGTTACACGCTTGAAGAAGGAGAACATTTGGATTGTGGATTTATGTTGCTCACGCCACATGACCAGTAATAAAGAATGGTTCTCCTCCCTCTCTTTTGTGTCACGTATAGAGAATGTTACTTTTGCTGATAATGCTTCAACTCCTATAATTCCAAAAGGTTTGGCTATAGTAAATAATCACTACACTTTAAAAAATCTGGCACTTATTAAAAATTTTAAATACAACTTGCTTTTTGTTTCACAATTGCTAGATGAAAATATGGAAATTATTTTCACTAAAAACTGCTGCAAGTTTTTAGATTCAAACAGTGAGCTTATTTTTAACATGTCTCGGTTTGGAAGAGTTTTTAAAGCTTATTTTGATATGTCATCCTCTAAGCATAGTTGTAGTTGCTAATGATTGAAATGACTTATATTTTTGGCATCGTATACTTGGTCATGTAGGCTTTGATCATCTAACGCGTGTTAGTGCTCTTGATCGCATATGTGGGCTGCCTAAGCTTAAAGGGGACAAAGAAATTGTGTGCTCTTCTTGCAGACATGCTAAGATGGTTGCAAGTTCACATGCTCCTCTCACAATGACCATGACAACTGAACTGGCACTATTACAAAAAGCATTTTCATATGCGCCTGGATTTTTCAAACCCGGGCGGTCCATAAAAAAATGCAACTGTGATGATGAATGACACAATAACCTCCTGTGATGATAGAACATCATAGGCGAATTTTAAGAAACAACCGCCCGTGGAAATCATGTATTTTCTAAGGTGGTTATTAATTAAGAACCGTTTGTAACGTAGCTAACATCACAGGCGGTTCTTAATTAACCAACGCCTGAGAAAATACATGTTTTCCACGGGCAGTCATTGTTTAAGAACCGCCTCTGATGCTGCTAAGCTCCTGTCAAGCTAATCCCTGCACAACAAGCTCTTGTAGATGCAAGTAATACCCGTGGCTCATCATTTGGATTGTTGAAAGCATCAATTTAAAGCCTGAAGGATTTTCCCATCCATTTGAAGGATTTCTTTCCCTCTTGTCCATTTGAAAACTTAGGAAGATGCTCCTTTCTCAGTTTTAATGCCTAAATATATTGACTAGAAATCAGTACCTACTTTATTAGTGCTTCACACAAGCGAGTAAGCGAACAACTTCAATCACAAATCTTGTTTTTACACTTTCATAGAGATTTAACCTTAATCTTTCAAGCATAAATTTATCAAATAAGTGAAGCTTCCTTATCACACATGTTAATGGCAGTTATAAGTGAAGGGATGTATCGAAGCTAACGAAATCTGAATCGGACTGACGATAAAGAGATCATGCATATGAGTGGCAATGTCCAAGTTAAACAGCGTGAAGCTATGATGATAACATTGGCCAAGGTTATGCTTGCCCCAACAAGTGTTATACCCTCACAACATGCCTTAGTTGATGCAAGCATAACTTTGGCATCACTTTTCATGTTGTTGAAGGCTGCCATCATAGCTTCATGCTGTCTAACCTGGACAATGTCACTCATATGCAACATCTTTTTGTCTTCACTCCCGTTGAGATTTTGTTAGCTTCAACACACCCTTCACTTGTAACTGCCATTAACATGTCTGATGAGGATTCTTCAATTATTGATAAATATATGTTTGAAAGATTAAGGTCAAATTCCTACAAAATGGTAAAAACAAGATTTGTGATTGAAGTTGTACGCTTTTTTGCTTGTTTGAAGCACTAAGAGAGATGGTACTGATTTGTAGTCAATATATTCAGCCATTAGAACTGATAAAGTAGCATCTTCGTAAGTTTTTAAAATGGAGAGAAGAGAAAGAAATCTTTCACGACTTGTTTGGGTGTACTCAATCTAATTGGATTGAAGTGGATTGAAGTGAAGAATGAACTAATTTTCTCCTAAATCCACATCAAACCACTTATATTGAAGTGGATCCACTCCTATCCAAACAAGCCCTTAAATGGATGGGAAGTATCGTCATACTTCAGTTGAAGCTTTTAAAAATCCAAATGATGAGTCTCGGGTGTTACTTGCATCTACAAGAGCTTGCTGTGAAGGTATTAGCTTGACAGGAGCTTCAAGAGTTGTGCTTCTAGATGTTGTTTGGAACTGAGCTGTCGGAAGGCAAGCCTGATCATCATAGGTCAGAAGAAATTTATATACACATAATGAATTTAATAATGTTCGAAACAGAAGCTGAATTTAATAATGTTCGAAACATGCTATCTAAAGCTGAAATAGAGCATTGTTCTAAGTTGATTTTAGAAGATACAAATATATACAATATATGTCATACATTTTTTCCAGCATTGATATCTTCTCGCATATAGGGTTTCAAATTCTTTTTAATGCTTCTCTCTACGCGCTTGATGTTTTCTGGTTCGGTGAAAAGGTACATCTCTTCATACTGATTATATTCCTCTTCATTATCTGCCACATTCTCAACCCCAACAATGTTTTGCTTTCTAGAAACAACTATGTGCATCTTCTCAGTTTTTGGATCTTGAACATAAAAAACATGTGCAACACTATCAGCGAGAACCCACAGGTCATCTTTATAACCCACTTTATTCAAGTCTACCAGTGTCAGCCCGTAATTGTCCTCTTACACACCATCAGGATGTTTGACCCATTGGCACTTAAATACGGGCATTACCATTCTTTCGCCATAATCAAGTTCCCATATTTCCTCTATGAACCCGAAGTATGTGGTCTTTTGCCCTTGTGAATCATAAGCCTCAATACGAACACCACTATTTTGTGCAACACTCTTACCGTCTTTTTCTTTAGTGTAAAATGTGTAACCATTGATGTCATATGATTGCCATGATATCACCAAAGCAGATGGGCCAGAAGCTAACTTCTTCATTGTTGCCTCTTCTATAGTGTTTCCGTATGGTATATTTTTGCCCATTAACCATTCAGTGAAACATCTTCTGTGCTCTTTCATTATCCAGTCCTCTGTGCGGTCTTGGTTTTTATCACAAAGCTCAATTTGGTGTTCCTCGATGTACGACTCAGCTATTGCGAGCTGTTGTAGTACACCAAAATGTGCACGGTGTACATTCTTGTAATCTTGAAAAATAAAAGTTTTCTTACCCACTTTGCCTCTCCCACGTAGTCTACCCTCATGTACTGGTATAGGCACACCTATCAATTTTCCATCTTTGATGTAATCAGCGAAACCCTCAATCACTTTTTCAGTGGTGTATCCTTCCATAATTAAACCCTCTGGGTGAGCACGGTTCCGCACATAACCTTTTAATACTCCTAAATATCTCTCCAACGAAAACATATGATGTAAATATAGTGGCCCCAATGCTTTTATCTGATCAACAAGATGTATGATTAGGTGTACTTGCATATCGAAAAAGGATGGTGGGAAACACATCTCAAGCTTGCACATAGTCTCGACGATGTATGTTTTCAGATAGTCTAAATCTTCATGTGCTATCACCTTTTGCGATAATGCATTGAAGAAGTAACACAAACATGTGATGACAACTTTTATATGCTCAGGTTTGATGACTCTTATTGCAATGTCAAGGAACAATATCATCATCATGTGACAGTCGTGAGAATTATTACCAAATAAAGAAAATTCTTTCATCGAGACTAGTTTGCGGGTACTGGATGAGAAACTCGTGGGCACTTTGATCCCATGCAAGCATTCGCAAATTGCTTTTTTCTCTTCTAGCGTCAAGTTGTAGCTGGCTGGGGGAAGGTAATGCTTCCCGTTCGCCTTTTCTACTGGATGAAGCCCTAGTCTCAAATCAAGATTTACTAGGTCCATACGTGAATTTAATCCGTCCATTGTTTTCCTCGCCATGTCCAGCAAGGTCCCAATGATGTTGTCAAACACATTCTTTGTAACATGCATCAAATCAATACTATAGTAAAATTCTAGATTCTTCCAATACGGAAGATACTTGAAAAAAATTGATTGTTTCTTGAAAGCCATGTCAGTTGTATCATCTGAAGATGTACTTTTCGTTCTCTTAATTCCTTTACATTTTTTGCCCTTACCGAAAGCAATATGAATGTTCTTGACCATTTCAAACACAAGTTTTCCACTATAGGGTTTTGGTGCAGTATCTTTTTCGATTTTGTTATCAAATTGTTCTTTCATCTTCCTGTACTTGTGTGTATCTGTCAAGAACCGTCGGTGTCTCATGTACACCGTCTTTCTCGATGAAGTGAGGTATAGAAATCCAGTTCTATCCACGCACCTTACACAACCTTTCTTCCCTTTCATTTGTCCCGATAATGTAAACGGTCCGGGATAATCATGCACGGTAACGAATATCATTGCTCATAGCGTGAAATACTCTCGCTTGTACTCATCCCATGTACGTACCCCTTCATTCCACAATTTCGCCACATCTTCCATTAAAGGTTCCAAGAACACATTAATTTCGATTCCGGATTGTTTCGGACCTTGGATAAGAACAGATAACAAGTTATATTTTCTTTTGTGACACAACCGCGTCGGTAGGTTGTACATCCTTCAGACTACGTTCCATGTGCTGTGTATGCTCCTTTTTTCACCAAACGGATTCATTCCGTCTGAACCCAAGGCAAACCTCACATTTATGATTCCTTTGTAAATTTTGGATACTGAATATCAAATTTTTTCCATTGCATTGCATCACCTGGGTGTCGAATATGTTTTTCATTTTTCTTACATTGCTCGGAATGCCAACGCATAAGTTCAGCCTCCCTAGGGTTTGAGAACAAACGCTTCAAGCGATCAATTACCGGAAGGTACCACATCACATAGGCAGGAATTTTTCTCTTTTTCTTCCCGTCTGCATCGCCAGAAGTATTGTCATTGTCACCTTCAGGACCAATAATAAACTTCCTATTCTTTTGAGACTTTTTCATGTTGGTATCATACTGGTGATTGTAGTCCTTCTTATATCTACTGACACCACAAATTGGGCATCTAGTAGCGAGCTCATGCTCTTTGCAATACAGAATACAATGGTTCATACAAGCGTATATTTTTGTCACACCTAATACCATCGGGCAAAGAAGCTTCTTTGTTTTATAAGTGCATCTGGGTAGTTTATTTGGATTTTGAAGAATTTCTGCCATAAGATTCAAAAGATCAGAGAAACTACAATCGGACCATCCGTGCGTAGCTTTCAACTTTAGTAGTTCTAAGACTGCACGTAATGTAGTAAACTCTTTATCACAACCGCTTGATTCATCATATAAAAGCTTCGTCGCCGCATTCTGCAATGTCTCCATTTTACTTAAACCTTTGCATGCTCCCATAGAAGTCAATACATATGGTTCAATGTGACGCAACATCTCCTCACAATCGAACTCATCATCATCATCACCATCTTGAATTTACATAGACCTAACAAGACTGTATCATATAAGTGAATAATAGTATAATGTAGGTCTGTTCATTAGGGTGACGAATCGACCCTAGTCGATGGCTAATCAATGTTCGGTCGTCCTCAAGGTTTTACGGTAATACCAAGTCGATACAGAGTTGTAGAGAGAGGTGGCACGTAGGAGAGCGACGACAACGTCAAATAAGACTCTAAGATCGGCGACGAACAGAAAGCGCGGCGGACGGGAGGCTGAGGCATCGAGCGGAGTCTGGAGGAGATGCGCGACGTCTTGAGGCGGACAGAGTCGAAGGTGTGGGCGTAGCAAGCAGGGGTGAAGGATTGAAGTCGTGAGGCAAACAGGCCCAATAGCATGGGCTAGGTCTAGGTGGGATCTGGTCCGTTATATCTTGACGTCGGATCCCATCCAACGATGGTAACAAAATGGGTAAGTTATAAAACCATCTCCCTAGAAAGCTAACCCTAATCACTCCTTTGAAATATATGCAAGCAGGAGGTATGCACACACAAGTAACAAATTGAAAAGGAAAACACATAAAACTACAATTACAAAATCGGGTAAACTTCATGCATCTTATATATATTACAGTATCATCTGTTAATTAAACATCATATTCATGTCACATAATATGTACAAACTACGATAAGCTTATTACAATAAAGTCCATACATCAATATCTAAAAGACCAAACTAGCAGAACACACAAAAAGGACACAATCCATATAGTCCATACATTATTATAGTCCTTACACATGCAAAAGGACACAATCCATATACCAGAACACACAAAACTAGCAGCTTATCAGCCAATGAAAATATACAAAGAAAAAGTAAGGAAACTACATGTACCTTGTGGCGTGGGGCGTCAGCACGGGGGGCTGGCGATGTTGGGTTGGGTAGAGGCGTGCCTCCACGGGGCTGGGTGGAGACGTGGCGGTGCCGGGCTGGGCGGCAGCGCGGCAGTGCGGGCTGGGCGGCGGTGCGGTGGTGGGAAATTTTGGCAGCCTTGCAGCATCAATGGAAATTTTCTAGAGTTACATTTTGACTGTGGTGAGGGGTCTTTATATAGGCGTTCGTTTTTCACAGGTGGTTTTTAACTTTTTCTCAGGCGATTGGTGCTTAATAACCGCCTGAGAAAAAGATTATTCTAGGCGGTTATTACTTTCCAACCGCCTGAGATAATTGCCCGAGCCTCTTCAGTTTCCTTATCCCTTGCTTCTTTTTTATTTAGATTCCAATATAAATACTCAAACATGTATAGATTCTGCAAATTGAGTCCAAATTCGATGATTCTTTCTTCTATATTTGTAAAAAATTAACATATACCACCTGAACCAAATATTTTAAAACTTGTATAGCCAACATTGTAATGTTTTGGTAAATATCAAATTAATTTCTACTCACATATTATTCGCATTTGTGTATCTCCTAGAGAAAGGATCCTTCACTGAAATTTGTTTGTATGAACATATTTGTATTATTTATACATGTATGAATTTGGTTAATTTTTTGAAAGCATTCCAACATGACAAAATTCAAATTATCCATCATTCTAACTAAATGCTCATATACATATGAGGCATTCATCAAATTATGAACACACATTGATTCAAAAAAATTTAAAAAAATTTGAATAAATTCATAGAGGTTGGTATGATGAATAAAAATGTCCATTGAAAAAATAAATGAAAAAATCATTATATTCATCAAGATAGAAAAATGAAATGTAGCAATTGTTATATGTTTTTTATGTTCTGACCAATTTCAAAAGATTTATGAAGTGAAATTTAATGGTAAGCTTTACTAATCAATAATATTATAAGAAAGTGGAATTTTGCCTTTTTAAAGGCGCCACATTTAATCAAGGATATTAATTAAGAAGAAGTAAATATCTTCTCAAGCGGTTGGTACTTAATAACCGCCTGAGAAAATGTTATCTCAAGTGGGTATTACATACCAACCGCATGAGATAATGTCTGAGCCTGTTCTTTAGTTTACTTTTCCCTTGCTTCTTTTTTATTTAGATTCCAATATAAATACTCAAACATTTATACGTTCTACAAATTGAGTCCAAATTTGATGATTCATTCTTCTATAATTTTCAAAACTTAACATCTACCACCTGAACTAAATATTTTAAAACTTGCATAGCTTACAATGTAATGTTTTGGTAAATATCAAATTAATTCCTACTCACATATTATTCACATTTGTGTATCTCCTAAAAAAAGGATCCTTCACTGAAATTTGTTTGTATGAACATATTTGTATTATTTATACATGTATGAATTTTGTTAATTTTTTTAAAGCATTCTAACATGTCAAAATTCAAATTATCCATCATTCTAACTAAATGCTCATATCCATATGAGGCATTCATCAAATTATGAACACACATTGATTCAACAAAATTTAAAAAAATCTGAAAAAAAATTCATAGAGGTTGGTATGATGAATAAAAATGTCCATTGAAAAAATAAATGAAAAAATCATTAAATTCATCAAGAGAGAAAAATGAAAAATAGCAGTTGTTATATGTTGTTTATGTTCTGACCAATTTCAAAGGATTTATGAAGTGAAATTTAATAGTAATCATTATAATCAACAATATTACAAGAAAGTGGAATTTTTCCTTTTTAAAGGCCCCATATTTAATCAAGCATATTAATTAAGAAGAAGTAAAGATCTTCTCAGACGGTTGGTACTTAATAACTGCCTGAGAAGATTTTTATCTCGGGCGGGTTTTACTTACCAACCGCCTGAGATAATCCCCGAGCTTGTTCTTCTGTTTCCTTTTACCTTGCTTCTTTTTTATTTAGATTCCAATATAAATACTCAAAGATGTATAGATTCTGCAATTTGAGTCCAAATTTGATGATTATTTCTTCTATAATTTTCAAAAATTAACATCTACCACCTGAACTAAATATTTTAATACTTGTATAGCTGACATTGTAATGTTTTGGTAAATATCAAATTAATTTCTACTCACATATTATTCACATGTGTATCTCCTAAAAAAAGGATCCTTCACTGAAATTTGTTTGTATGAACATATTTGTATTATTTATACATGTATGAATTTTGTTAATTTTTTTAAAGCATCCCAACATGTCAAAATTCAAATTATCCATCATTCTAACTAAATGCTCATATACATATGAGGCATTCATCAAATTATGAACACACATTGATTCAAAAAAAATTAAAAAATTTGAAAAAATTCATAGAGGTTGGTATGATGAATAAAAATGTCCGTTGAAAAAATAAATGAAAAAATCCTTATATTCATCAAGATAGAAAAATAAAAAATAGCAATTGTTATATGTTTTTTATGTTCTAACCAATTTCAAATGATTTATGAAGTGAAATTTAATGGTAACCTTTACTAATCAATAATATTACAAGAAAGTGGAATTTTGCCTTTTTAAAGGCCCAACTAATCAAGAATATTAATTAAGAAGAAGTAAAGATCTTCTCAGGCGGTTGGTACTTAATAACCGCTTGAGAAGATGTTTATCTCAGGCGGGTTTTACTTACCACCCGCCTGAGATAATTGAATCTTCGCAGGCGGTTGGTAAGTAAAACTCGCCTGAGATAACCATCTTCTCAGGCGGTCTGTACTTAAAATCCGCCTGAGAAAATAGGCGTCTATATATACCCCTCAGACTGCGTTGGAAAAACCTAACCCTGGTGAAACACTTAGACGCTGTCAGGCTGCCAAAATTTCGTTTGCGGCCAAGTGTTTGCCGCAATCGCCGCCGAGCTTCGCCATTGTCCGTTTGCTTCGCCCTCGTCACTTCCAGGTACTCCGAGCGAAGCCATTGATGTCGCCGCCGAGCTTCATGGTAAACCCTAAACCCTTCGACCTTCCCTTCTCTGTCCCCATGCTGCCTCCCTCCTTGCCCTCGCCGCCGGCCGAGTCAAATGACGCCTTGCATAGATTTCCTTGGTTAGGGTTCGGGAATTCGAAAACGGTAGGCATCCTTGGTTAGCCTTCTGTAGCGAGTCCTCTACATCTTTTCTGTTGAACTTCAAGTCAGAATCCTCAAGAAACTTTCTGTCATGTTGTGATGTTATTTGTTTGAAAATCAAGGATATAACCAGCCACAAATAAAGTAAATTTTGTGAAATTCACTTCTGAAATCTGGTAGCAGTGTCCAACTTCAAAAATCCATATCTCTTCAACCTGAAGGTCTATGGAGGCAAATGAATACTTTTTCGAAATCCCTTGAAGTATTCTGTAAGTTTTCTATGGACCTTCAAGCCAATAGACCGTTGTAATGTGATGAAAATCTTCTCTAACTAAATCAGCTGTTGTTCTAAAACTGTATGAACAAGCATCTAAATTTTTGCCATAATTATCTGTAGAAAGCTCTTCTAGTCTATTGTGATACATTTTGTTGAAAGGGGGAGAGCTATTCTACAACTTTTCTATTCATTGTTACCTCAAATTCGGTTTAGAACTAATTAGAAACAGGAGTTGAAGTTAGTACCTGTGTACAGTGCTATTTGAAACAGCCAGAAAAATTCTGAACTTTGAACAGCTATAATTCTTAAATTAGAAAAGCAACCTATTCATATATATACATGTATGGAAAGATTAAAGAGTCTTCTATCAATTTCCTATTCAACGCTTAGGCTAAAACACATAATAACCAGGTCTAAATTGAAGTACGGTTTATAGTGTCTTAACAGTCCACAATTTGGACAGTTATGCATTCAGTTGCTGTTTGGATCGTAATTTCTAGTAGGATCATCAAAAGACTTCATAATTTACATTTATGGAATCTTGAGGATGTGTGTAACAAGTTTGCAATATATTGTTTCTTCAAATATCAATGTTCTCTATTTGAAAATTGTGGACAAAATTAGCAACATACAAAGGAAGCTCTGCCAAATTTCAGTTAAAAATCTGGGAACTTGGTGGTAACATGAGTGGATAATAGCATCTGTACTGAAAATAGAGTGTAGCCGCCCCAAACTTCATCTCACAGGGTTGTGCTCCTTCGGGATTGGTGTCACTATCCTTTTGCCAAACAAAGCAATGTGCTCGCATACGGCTGTTGAACATCGCTTGTGCTCAGAACACAGATATAAGTAACTGCCTATTAAGAATAAGAAGATAAAATTGCCATTGGTGGTGAGCAACTTTAACATTCTTATCACCCTCGCAATGTATAGGAACCTTTTTGTCAGTCGCCTTAAACTCTAGAATGCCTTATCAAATCCTAGAATACTTCCATCTTTTTCTTCATGCAACACTCCATGTAGAATTAATATGCCATTTATTATATTTTTTGTCTTATTAGTTCTAGCATGGAAGCCCATAAGAAGACTGGTGCTGGTAGTAACAATAAAGAAGACAATATGGAGTTTACTAACTCTAGCAGTTCGGACTCCTTTCACAGTCCATCGGATTCTTTTCATAATATAAAAATTAAAAAGACTTCAGAGAATCTCGACCAGGAATATGATCCTACCGACGAGGTATGGATCATGAATCTTAACTTCAGCAGTTCAAGTTAATGTTGGTTGTCAAGTATACGAAGTCTTATAATTCTTTTCTACCTAGATTAATCACAAACACAACAAGGTGACTTCGGCTCCTAAAACCGCAGAAGGTTCTCCAATGGATGAATCCTCAACTTCACTCAAGCGGAAACGAGGGCAACGAGGTCCCAATAAGGGTCCATTGGACCGTATCATGTACATAACAAGGGTCGGTCTAGGTGGGCTTCCCCAAGAACCACTGGATTCAGTTACTAAGTACCGTAATGCATGCGGTTTTCTTGTTAGGGAGCTCGTGCTGATCACAACCGAGAATTGGAGGAAATTACCCGAGCAGACCAAGAATGAGTTGTGGGAAAGGATAAAAAAACAATTCAAGTTTCCGAAAGGCAGGGAAGAAGTTATAAAGAAAGCCACATTAGTCTCTTGCGGCGAGAAGTTTCGTGGCTGGAAGAGTGAAATGAATGCTTATGTTAAGGCCGATAAGGTCCCTAGCGCGAGGAAGATGGGAAAAATCACATAAGGTCAGTGGCAAGAGTTTGTTCGTCAAAAGACCACACCTGATGCTAAAGTTCGTGCAACTAGGTTAGAGCTTGCAAAAAAGAATAAATACCATCATCGCTTGGGGTCTGCCAGATATGCCCCCAAAGTCCAGAAATTGAATAAGATATTACATGAAATTACCAGGAAGGGCAATCCTCACCCATTAGAAGTCTGCGATGAGAGAACTCAGCGGTGGGTCTTTGCTCGGTCAAGTTTGACCAGCTAGGGCAAACTTGAAAAGCCTGACTCTGTGAATGAAGTAGAAGATAAAATGAAAGAAGCAATTGAAAAGCAACAGAAGAGTCTCTTCAAGCCGAAGAGGGAGAATGACCAATTTACCGCTATCTTAGGAAACCCTGAACACAGCGGACGGGTTCGAGCAGTCTCTTCTCAAATTTCTTGGCTAGATGGTTTCCCTAAAGATAAAGACACATATAGAAGACGTGAGATGTTTAAGAAAACACTTGATGAAATGATTGCTCAAAAGGTCAAAGAAAATATGCAAGAAATAATGGAACAACTTAGACAATCAGAACAATTATTGGCACCGAGTACAACAATGGTTCTGGTGCCAAAGGAGCAATTAGTATGTCCAACTGCCTACCCTAGCAGCGTTGGTTCTGTGCCAGGCTCAGGGTCAACCCATAAGTTCCCCGTCGATAATATTGCTAACAACAAATCTTGTTGTCTTCTTGTCCCGATCGGCAGAGCAGGGAACAAAACCAAACAGGTTGCAACTGCTATGGCAAAGCCTGATCGTGACTTCAACGGGAATCCGCTTCCATTGTATTGTGATGTGGTGCAAGTTCTTCAAATCATTGATAATGATTATGAAGATTATGAAATAGACCATGTCACACCTGAGGGGATCGCGGCTCTGGGGCAGGCTATCAACCAATTAATACTTTGGCATCAAAGCGATATCATGTCGGGCGATGAGCCAATTTCTAGCCCCATCGCATATCGAAATATGCAACCCCATCTTCTAAAGCAAAAGTCCAAGAAGATCCACTCCCAGTCCAGGAAGATCTACTCCCCCTATGTCTCAGCAAGGATGATAGTAACCTTGCTAGTAAAGATATCCAAGAGCAACAAGTTGGACAATAGCTTCAAGCAGTACCAGAGCAAGCTGTTGCTAGTAAAGAGCAACCAGTTGAGCAACAGCTTGAAGTAGTACTAGAGCCATCTGTTGGGAGTAAAGAGCAATCAGTTGAACAACAGGTTCAACAACAAGCCAGTGTCCAACTTCCGACGAATACTCCTCGATCATCAGTGCCTATCAAAGTTAGCTCATACAAAATTAAGAAACTTTCATCAAAAGTGTCAAAGTATATGAAATCTATGAAGGAAAATATTAGAAAATCGAGTGCATCTCGTTCTTCTCATGAGCCAGCATTAGAAGATATTGAGGAGTGGGAAGAAGACGGTGTCATGTATAATCGGCGGACGGCTTTAGTTAAACCAGGAGTTCTAATATACAAGCTTGAGGATGTTCCTCCTAAATTTAAGAATGGGAAGTCGTTCATGACATCCGTAGAACTTAGCAAACAACCTGCCCCGCTCAAAAGAATGCATGAGTGGTACATCCATGCCAGCACAAAATATGAGATTTCTTGCGTCACATTTCGGATTCCGAAAGATGCATTCTGGAGCACTGGAGCAGATAGACGAGTGATTTTATTTGAAGAGCTGCATCCCATTTTCCATTGGGGCATGCTTGAAATCAACATGCTACTCCTCTACTGCTTGTAAGTTCCTCTAATATTTTGCATTTGCTTTTCTTACTACACGCATACACATTTCATGAGATTATAACAATTCTAGATTTCTTCAATAGGATGCAATACATGGATAATGAAAAGATGGAACGCAAGACAGGTATCCTTGACCCTATACGGATTGCAAAGACGCTATTCGACGTCAAGGTGGATCGAGACTCGGCAAAGTTCAAGCACATGAAAAAAAATAATTTGAAAAAGCAATTGCAAAACTTAAGAAGGATAGAAGGACAAAATTTGCAGCTTATATAGGACATGCGATGTTTAACTTTGTCAGAGACGGCAAGGACCTCGTAAAGTCTCCGTACCACTTCGAGTAAGTTCGACTGACATTGAAATAGCAATTATTGGTAATTGTTAACACGTGTGTTTGTATGTTTGCAGTGATCACTACATAATGATCTTCATCAAGCCAACACAGGGAATGGCAACAGCCTTGGACTCGGCCGATTACCCACCAGATCGTTACAAAGATTTCCTTTCCATTTTGAAACTGTACGTTTATTCAATAATTTTAATTTATACACATTTAGAATGTGTTGACAAGTTTTATATGACATTTCTTGTATTACAGCGCTTGGCGGTTTTACGCGGAACAGCTTGGTGGTGAGAGACCTTCTAATACGAATGCATTAGACATTAAAATGTATTATGCTTGTCCGAAGCATCCTGCTGGGAGTGTCTTATGCGAGTATTATGTATGCAAGCATCTTCGGACCGCCAATGAATATAGAGTGAATCGTGAGGATGTAAGTTATCCTTAATGTCAATATCTTATTTTCTTACTTTTGAGTTTCATTTTCATTGTAACTAGCATAGTTTAATACTTATATTCTCTGCTGTTCAATATTACTAGAAAATTATTTTCATATTTTGATTTCAAATTCAAAATTCAATTGCTCATAGTACAACTGCTCCAAAAATACCAAATAAATTCATGTATACTCTCACTTTGATCTATACTTTGAGATTGTTTAAACCAACACATTCTAAACATTGTTGTGTTTCATTGCAGCACACGAAGAATGTGAACGAAGAATGGCCGGTTTGTAGAAATATTCCTAATGGAGGAGCCGACAAGATTGCTGCTGAACTCTGTCAATTCATTCATCGCGAAATTTTGCACAAAAGAGGGAAGTTCTTTGATGAGAATTATGCAATAGCTGATGTGCCAGAACTTTTGTGACTATGCCAATAGAAACAGTTTTTAGTGAAAACTTGTGAACTATGAGATGAATTGTATGTGTAACTTGTACATATGTATATTGTTTTAGTGAAATTGACTTCTGTGAGATGACTTATGTGATGACATTGTTGACTTCTGTTCTGTGATTATATTGAATTGACCTGGAAATTAGAAATAACAGCAGCTAGTACTGCATAGGTTATACCTTATCACGAGCGGTCATTTACCAACGGCTAGACCTGCCTCTGAAAAACAATTATCACAGGCGGCTAGATATAGGTAAAGAACCATTTGTGATAACCTAATTATCACAGGCAGTTACTGTTATGGTACAAACCAGCTGCGATAAACTGTCTTCACAGGCGGCTTGATGTACGTCAATATCAGCCTGTGATAACACTATTATCACAGGCGGTTATATATGTTGCACGACCCGCCTGTGATAACACAATTATCAGAGGCGGTTATATATGATGCACGACCCGCCTGTGATAACTTATCTTCACATGCGGCTAGCCACTGCTTGTGATAATGTGTCTTCACAGGCGGTGTCACTTCTCCGCCTGTGAAATTGCATATTATCATAGGCTCTTTGTTTCAGGCGGTTTTAAAAACCGCGTGTGATAATAGGTTTGGAGCTGCTTGCGATAAGGCTTATTTTCGTAGTGTGGGTCAACTTTTGCACCTTGACACTCTAGGACCTTCACGTGTTCAATCCTTCTAAGGTAAATGGTATGTTCTTGTGATTGTTGATGACTATTCTAGATACTCTTGGGTTTACTTTATGGCATCTAAGAATGAAGCTTTTAGTCACTTTACAACTTTATTTCTTAGATTATCAATTGATCACCCATGATCTTTAAAAGCAATTAGAAGTGATAACGGAACCAAATTTAAAAATCAATCATTTGATCAATTTTGTACTGAAAATGGAATAGATCACCAATTCTGTTCACCTTATATAGCTCAACAAAACGGTTTTGTAGATAGAAAGAACAAAACTATAGTTGAGATGGCTAGGACTATGCTTTATTAAGATCAAACTCCTAGAAAGTTTTGGGCAGATGCAATTGCAACCGCTTTGTATGTCTCATATTGTGTTTTCTTGCGTACTAAGCTAAGAAAAACACCATATTAACTTCGGTTTTGTCATACGCCTAGTGTCACACACTTTCGGGTCTTTGGTTGTAAAGAAACATGGTAATATTGATAAATTTCAATTTAGATCTGTTGATGGCATATTTCTTTGTTATCCATCTCATACTAGAGGCTACCGTGTGCTTTTACTTGACACTAACAAAATTGTGGAGACTTGTGAGGTTTCTTTTGATGAAGCTAGCCTAGGAACTAGCTCTAATATTGCAGGACCAGATCCATATCCGTAGGGGGAGAGTATTTTCATTGTAAGTGAAGAAGAAGTGGTGTTGCTACCCAAAAATTCAGCAGCTAATGACATTGTTCCAGCTCCTGATTTTGATTCACAACCAGCATCGACGACCACCATTGTTGGTCCAGATCATCCTCAAGTCCCAAGTTCATCAATCTGTGATTGACATGAAAAACAAGGAGCTTATGAAATGTCTAATCCCCTCTGAATCCTCAAAAGTCATCCTCCACAACAAATCATTGGGAGCTTGCACGAACGAGTCACACATTCCAGGTTTTGCGATCCAAACTCTCACGCCCATTCTGCTTTTGTTGCTTCTTTTGAATCCAAAGATATATCACACGCACTCACTAATGAATCTAGGATTATTGCCATGCAAGAAGAGTTAGAAAATTTTGAAAGAAATAATGTTTGGAAACATGTACGTCCACCTCAAGGTCACACTTTAATTGGAACTAAATGGGTGTTTAAAAATAAACAAAGTGAGAATGGGGTTGTGGTTAGGAATAAGGCTAGGTTGGTTGCTCTAGGTTTCACACAAATTGAATCTCTAGATTTTGACAAAACTTTTGCTCCTATTGCTAGATTAGAAGCCATAAGAATTTTGTTAGCTTTCTGCATCTAAAGGTTTCAAGTTATATCAAATGGAGGTTAAACTTGCTTTTCTTAATGGCTATATAGATGAGGAGGTTTATGTCAAGCAACCACCAAGTTTTGAGAATCTGGATTTTCCTAATCTTGTTTACAAACTGTCCAAAGCCTTGTACAGTCTTAAACAAGTGCCTAGAGCATAGTATGATAGGTTAAAAACATTTTTCCTTGAAAAAGGGTTTGCCATGGTTAAGGTTGATAAAACTCTTTTTGTGCTTAAGCATGGCAATGACTCATTATTCATTCAATTTTATTTGGATGATATTACTTTTGGTTGTGCTTCTCTTGATCTTGTGTCCATGTTTTAGCTATGATGAGTTCTGATTTTGAAATGAGTATGATGGGAGAACTCAAATACTTTTTGGGGCTGCAAATGAAGCAAACCAAGGAAGGTACCTTTGTGCATCAAATGAAGTATAGAAGAGACCTTCTTAAGTGCTTCAACGTGGACAAAAGCAAGCCTCTTCCGACACCAATGGGTACAACAATTACACTTGAACTTGATGAAGATGGTGAACCCATGGATCAAAAAGAATATAGAAGCATGATTGGATCACTTTTGTACCTTACGGCATCAAGACCGGACATACAATTCAGCGTATGTCTTTGTGCACAGTTTCAAGCTTCCCCACGTGCTTGACATCATCATGTCGTCAAAAGAATTCTCAAGTACTTACATGGAACTCAAGAATTTTGCATTTTCTTCCTTCTTCCTCAACCATTACATTGAAAGCCTATTCGTATGCTGATTTTTGGGTTGTAGGATTGATAGAAAAAGTACTTCTGGTGCTTGTTATTTTCTTGGTAATTCACTTGTTGCTTGGTCCTCCAAAAAACAAAATTTAGTTGCACAATCCACAAACGAATCTCAATATGTAGTTGCTGCTAGCGCTTGCTCACAAATTCTTCGGATTGTTCAAACACCTTAAGGAATATGGGGTATATCTAGATAGTGTTCCACTGTTTTGTGATAATACTAGTGCTATTTGCATTGCTAAAAACCCCGTGCATCATTCTAGAACAAATCATATTGACATTAGGTATCACTTTCTACATGATAATGTTGAAAAATGAAACATTGTGCTTCACCATGTCTGATGAGTAGGTTTTGGCCCGATCTTTCGAATGGTATGTCGATTGGGGTGGAGAACTCGACGTTGATGATTCGCGGCACTCGAGCGGTTCGAGTACCCCTGCAATCACTACACCATGGCTCCATTGGTTATCAACCGTTCTGCACACGCTTGACCTCGCCAAGAAGGCTAATCCCTGCAAGTGCAACCGAAAACACAAGCCAGAACGTCGAAGACACGATCTGAAATCGCGAAGTTGGGGTCTCACAAACCGTAGAACGGCGATATTATTGATCTAAGGAAACCCACCGAATATGACCGGCGGCTGCAGTATTTAAAGGCTAGGGTTCGACCAAAACACGATTAGACGTGTCCCTAATAGACTCTTACGGGATACAAGGTCCAAAGGCCCGATTCGGTGGCGCAGCACCAGACAAAAATCTGGACTCAACTTGTTTCGACGATTCCCAATGACTCCAGAGGAATTTTGAGGTGGGACCAGAACCATTGGAAATTTATCTTCTCCTCTTTCTATGCATATGTAGAACGTCATAAACAGAGTCTGTATGCCTCCTGGGCGTCCATTTTAAGGTGGACTGCTCCTGGACTCTAAGTTGAACTCGAGTCCAAGTGGTAAACTGTTTCTGTCAACTTTTGGACATCCCAGCTGGTTCTCCATGCTCCCAAGGCCTCTTTCCTTCACTTGTTGATCTTCTCCATTATTCCTAATAACAATTAAATCATCACATAGCAATCTATTCTCAAACTCACATGCAAAAGAAGTTAGGAACGAATTCACCTGCAGATTTATTAACCGTGCTCTTGTGATTGGTCCTTGCAGTTCAATGTGCATCTCCGCTGTTGTGATGTCCTCATCATCCTCCCCCTCTTGAATTAGAGTTGTCCTCGACTCAAGTTCATCTTCTTCTCCCAAGTACGGTCGCAAATCTGAAATGTTAAATGTAGGACTAACCCCAAAATCGGGAGCCAATTCAAGCTTATATGCATTATCATTTATCCTTTCAACAATCTTAAAAGGACCAGCAGCTCGTGGCATAAGTTTAGATTTTCTCAAGTCAGGGAATCGCTCTTTTCTCAAGTGTAACCACACCAAATCATCTGGTTCAAGTTTTACTTCCTTTCTACCTTTACTACCTGCAATCCTATACTTCTCATTCATCTTTTCAATATTTTTCTTTGTAGTTTCATGCATCTTAAGAATGAATTCAGATCATTATGTAGCATTCAAATTTATAGTTTCAGAAGGAGGCAAAGGTAGTAAATCAATAGGAGCACGGGGATTGAAACCATACACTACCTAGAATGGACTTACATTTGTCGTGGAGTCAACAGATCTGTTGTAAGCAAATTATATATGTGGTAAACACTCCTCCCACAACTTCAAATTTGTTTTCAAGACAGCCCGCAACATAGTGGATAAAGTACGATTAACTACCTCGGTTTGTCCATCTGTTTTGGGTGACATGTAGTTGAAAACAGTAACTTGGTTTTCAACTTATACCACAAAGTTCTCCAAAAATGACTTCAAAATTTTGCATCACGATCAGAAACAATGTATTTGGCACACCATGTAAACGAACAATTTCCATCATAAATAAATCAGCAATGTGTGAGGCATTATCATTCTTATGACAAGTATAAAGTGTGTCATTTTGGTAAAATGATCAACAACTACAAAAATACTATCCCTCCCCCTCTTAGTACTAGGCAATCCCAAAACAAAGTCCATAGAAATATCCTCCCATTGTACACTAGGAACAGGAAGAGGCATATAAAGACCATGTGGGTTAAGGCGAGACTTAGCTTTGTTGCGAGTAGTGCATCATGACACGTAGCGCTCGACATCACACCTTATCTATGGCCAAAAGAAGTGTGTGGACAGCACGTCTTCAGTTTTCTTCACTCCAAAATGTCCCATCAAACCTCCTCCATGTGCTTCCTGCAAAAGTATTAGACGAACGGAGCAAGCTGGAACGCGTAGCTTGTTAGCACGATAGAGGAGACCCTCTCGCAGCACATATTTATTCCAAGTTCTTCCTTCTCTACAATTTTCAAAAGCATCTTTGAAGTCCAAATCAGTAGGATATAATGCTTTTATTGTTTCCAAATCAAAGATTTTATCATCAAGTTGGGACAGCATGGTATAACGTCCAGATAATGCGTCGGCGATGACATTTTCCTTCCCTTTCTTATGCTTAATGATGTATGGGAACGACTCTATGAACTCAATCCATTTATCATGTCGTTTATTCAGATTGGTTTGACACTTAAAATACTTCAATGGTTCATGATCGGAATGAATGACAAACTCCTTAGACCAAAGATAATGTTGCCAAGTTTGTAATACTCGCACTAAGGCATACAGTTCCTTATCATAAGTGGAATTATTCAGAGAAGGACCATGAAGTTTTTCACTAAAGAAAGCAACGGGTTTAATTCCTTGTATGAGAACGCCTCCAATACCAATGCCGCTTGCATCACAATCTAGCTCAAAGGTCTTGTCAAAATCAGGAAGTTGTAGCAATGGTGCTTGTGTAAGCTTCGATTTGAGAGCATCAAAAGCTTGTTACTACTGTTCGCCCCATCAAAACGGCACTCCCTTCTTCGTTAGCTCATCTAGAGGTGCTGCAATGGTGCTGAAATCCCGCACAAAACACCGATAAAAACCTGCAAGACCAAGAAAACTACGAACCTGCGTAACGGTTGTTGGGGCTGGCCAGCTGGTGATTGCTTAAATTTTTGCCTCATCCATCTCAATTCCCTGCGAGGAAACGATGTAGCCAAGAAAAGAGACTTGATTGGTGCAAAAGACGCACTTTTCGAGGTTACCAAACAAACGTGCATCTCTCAAAACAGTAAAAACAGCATGTAAATGATCAAGATGTTCATCATATGACTTGCTGTAAATGAGGATATCATCGAAGTAAGCCACCACAAATTGCCCAATGAAAGCACGTAAAACCTCGTTCATTAAACGCATAAAGGTGATGGGTGCATTAGTTAAACCAAAAGGCATGACTAACCACTCATAAAGTCCAAACTTGGTTTTAAATGCAGTTTTCCATTCACGTCCTAGTGCCATTCTAATTTGGTGGTAACCACTACGCAAGTCAATTTTTGTGAAGATGATAGCACCACTCGATTCATCAAGCATGTCATCTAAGCGAGGAATATGATAACGATATCGAATGGTGATGTTATTAATCGCTCGACAATCAACACACATGCGCCAACTACCATCTTTCTTAGGAACCAAAATAACAGGAACGGAACAAGGGCTAAGGCTTTCACGAATGTATCTGCGGTCCAAAAGATCTTGGACTTGTCGCTGAAATCCTTAGTTTCCTGTGGGTTCGCCCTGTATGCTGCATGATTTGGCAAACTTGCTCCTAGAATCAAATCAATCTTGTGTTCAATGCCTCTCATCAGTGGTAAACCAGGGGGTATCTCGGAGGGAAACACATCCCCAAACTCCTGCACAAGGTTAGCAACAGCAGGGGGCAATGCAATAGACAATTCATGAAGTGAAAACATGGCTTCTTTGCAAACTAAAGCCTAGCACATCCCCTTAGCATTGAATAAATCAGCAAGGTCAGATTTAGTTGCGAGCAACGATGGTGATTTTAACTTAATAACTTGCTGTTTTTCAGATTCTAATTTTGTTGCTTTGCCATCACGAATTTTACTCTTCTCAAAATGCACAATTTCAGCAGGTGTCATGGTGAGCAAAGTGATTTTCTTTCCCTTATGCATGAGAGTATATTTATTGGTTCTACCATGATGAATAGCATCTGTATCAAATTCCCAAGGACGACCCAATAAAAGAGAACAAGCATCCATAGGAACAACATCAAAATAAGCAAAATCATGGTAAGAACCAATTGAAAAGTGTATTCTCGCTGTTTGTGTTACCCTAACCTTACCTCTGTTGTTGAACCATTGAATGTGGTACGGATGAGGGTGTGCTCTTGTTGTCAAACCAAGTTTCTTGACGACGTCCGTGTTCACCAAGCTATTGCAGCTACCTCCATCAATTATAGTGTGTACACGGCAGTCCTTGAAAACGAGAAACATGTGGAAGAGGTTGTATCGTTGTAGCTTGTCATTGGTCTCCACTTTGGAGCTCAAGGCACGCTGCACAATGATGCTCCTATAGTTCTCCGTCGCCACTGTACCAAGTACCTCTTCTTTGGTGTGTTTGTCATTTGGATCTGTAAAGTCAGTAGCAAGAGAATATTCATCTTCAACATCCGAAGTACTATCATACCCGCCATCGTCGCGTGCTATGTATGCTCGTTTGCTCGGGCAATCTCTCATCATATGACCAAGTCCCTGGAAATGGTGACACTTAATGTCAGAAGTACGACCCGTAGAAGGAGTGGACGACGAAGGCTTGAATGATGTCGCCTTGCTGCCTTCCAGCACGCGAGAAGGTGGAGCATCAGGTATAGTTCGTTGGCCGCCATTGGATGGTGTAGTCGCTGCACGGGGGGTTGAAGATGGTGCTGCTTTGGATGGTGTAGACGTCGAACGCGGCGTGAAGTTGCTCCTCGTGCGTTGTTGCTGTTGTTGTCGGCCCTGCAATTCTTTTTCTCCAACATAGCAAGCTGAAACAATCTGTTAACAGTATCATATTCCTTGTAATCAACAATGTCCTGAATTTCACGCCTCAACCCCCCATAAAAACGAGCTATTTTATCATCCATGTTCTCTACTACCCCACAACGCAGCATACCCTTTTGTAACTCTTGATAATACTCCTCTACAGACATGTTACCTTGGTCTAAGCGCTGCAATTTTTAGCGAAGGTCCCGCTGAAAAGATGGAGGAACAAATCGAACACGCATAGCTTCTTTTAAGCTATCCCATGTTGGAGGATCAGTTCTAGTTTTAACAAGTTCATTCCACCATATGATAGCAAAGTCCTTAAACTCACTAGTGGCTTGATGAACTCTATGTCATTCAGGAACAAGATGGGCATTAAATTTTTGCTCTACTATAATCTCCCAATCAAGATAAGTCTCAGCATCATAAGCACCAGAAAAAGGGGGTATAGTAAATTTCACTTTAGCAAAAGGATCATCAGGAGGACGATTGTAATTGTTATGATGATTATTACCTCCCATATCTCGACGATAAAGTGGTAGTCCTGGCTGATTGTTGTGATCTTCCATATCATCGTAAGCATTGTCTTCAGGTCTTCCAGCGAGAGGCAACCGAGCCTCAAAAGTATTCATCCGAAGAGCAAGGTCATCAAGTTGGCAAGTCAAGTTCGCCAATGACTCCTCCGTTGCTGCATTGTATTTGGCAAACATATCTGTTATGATCTTCATCATATCACATAACTCAGCATGTTGAACACATTCGTCATCATTGTCTTCTCCTGCCATTGTTAGTAGGAAACAAAAGACAACAAAAATATGTTATCCCTATCAACTACAGTGACAATGTGAAACGTGGAAGAAAAACAATCTCTCTCGCTCAAGCGTCTTACCACGCTCTTACAAGTATTCTTACCGACACAGCAGGTGGTGTGGACGGTGAGATGAACCAATGAAGCGTGGGGTGATTACAAAGGTACCTGTTATGCTCAAGAGAAAGGTGGAGCTTGGATGGCACAATATGGTGGCTCATAAGCAGGAAATCGTTAACAGGTAAACAAAGTTGAATAAGTATTCAATGTAGGAAATTGTTGCTAGTCAACCAAGTGCTCTAGGGCCTAGCACAACACAAGAAAGTAGCAAGGCAAAAGGAAGACAGAATGATATAACCAATAATCACAGCAAAAGTAGTATAGGCCAATTGCTTTAATATGCGTGCTCTTCACTATTTTTTTCTTTTTTGTAATATTTTTTGATATTTTTTCTTTACTCAAGAGCACGAAGATATGAAGCACACAAATTAGCAGCTCAATTGGATGTAATATGCGGCCTATAGAAAAACAAGAAGATTCTTTAAAATTCGTGCTGAAACTTCGGAGGTCGGATAACCTATCTTCCGAGGGGAATTTGGGCAATCTAATTTCGCCGAACAAGGCTACGCGGCAGAAAATCAGATGCAAAATTTTGCATAGATGAATTTGAAAAAAAAATCACCCGATTTCGAGTTTGTATGCGAAAGTTATGGCCGTTTTAAGGTAGGTTGTCCGAGTTACAATTTTTAGATGTTGATTCCAACTCAGTTTGAGAATAGAACTCGCAAATGGATATGAAAACAATCGGGAATTTGCACAGAAACTAATGGGGTGGTGTGTGATGATTCAAGGATGAGTGGCACAAGGGTTTGTCACCTAATCTAGGACCGGTGATGCGGGAGTTCACGCAAGGCGGCTAGCTAGGGCAAACCGATGAATGTGGTGGAACGGTTTGTTATTTAGGGATTGTGGAATAGGTGTCGAACAACAAGAAAACAAGGACGAAACACGATAACTAGGACCCAAAACAAAGAGCTAAACCAGCAACAAGACTCGACCACACGAATGCAAACTCAACAATGCAAACTGAAAAACGAAACTGCAGGCACTATAGTCTGGGAAGCGATAAAAACGATCTATTTTTTTTGCTTTTCTGTGGACTCTAGGAACGAAAAAAATTGATGTAATGGAAAGAAAACAAAGATATCTCACGGGCAACCTGGAAATCTGATACCAATTGATGAGTAGGTTTAGGCCCGATCTTCTGAAAGGTATGTCAATTGGGGTGGAGAACTCAACGTTGATGATCTGCGACACTCGAGCGGTTCGAGTACCCCTGCAATCACTACACCACGGCTCCGTTGGTTATCAACCGTGCTGCACACGCTTGACCTCACCAAGAAGGCTAATCCCTGCAAGTGCAACCGAGAACACGAGCTAGAACGTCGAAGACACGATCTGAAATCATGAAGTTGGAGTCTTAAAACCGTAGAATGGTGATATTATTGATGTAAGGATCGAATGCCCAAGAGGGGGGGTGAATTGGGCTTATTTTCAAAAACTAAAGTAATAAAACTTAATTACTAAAAGCCCAATTCCCTATGCAAGCAACCTATGCATTCAAGTGAATAGTAACTTTGCGGTATATGAAATGCATAAGTGTAAGGGGAGAGGAAGAAAGCGCAAACTCCCGAGGAGACAAGAAGACACGGAGATTTATCCCGTGGTTCGGCAAGATCGTCAAGATCTTCCTACATCCACGTTGTGGCACCCACAAAAGGGTATAGCCACTCCCAAGTCACCGAGACCAGGGATCTTCACTAAACTTCTCCGTTCGCGAACCTCGGCAAGGTGGAGCTCAAGCCTTGTACAAGTTGGATCCTCCGGGCTTCCACAACTGTCTTGGCAAGCTCCGAGGCTCTCTCCAATACAATCACCGACGGACACTCCCTTACAGCTCTCACTACACTAGAGACTCCAATCACCAAGAATGGAAGCACACAAGCACTATCTCTAGCAAGTTCTAGCCTATCTCTTGGTGTGTAAGTGGTGTAGATGATGTAGAAGTGGTAGCTCAACGTCTTGAATGCTTGATAATGTGTAGAGTAGCTCTGGTTGTCAAGACTTTTCGAATAGACTGGTTGAAGGGGTATAAATAGCCAGCCTCCACAAAATAGCCATTGGAAAAGTAGGCTGCATCACTGTTCTGTGAACACCGGATGATCCGATGTTCTCCCTTCAGTTATCTCGGTCGAATCCAAATTAGCTGATGTCACTGTGTCAGATATGACTATTGTTAGACCGATGTTACACTTGCCTTTTCATCAGATGATCCGGTGGCACTTCATCCAGAATTGGTTTAGAATTAATGCTTACTGGAGTGATCGACCGATGTGTTTATAGTTGTACATCGGATGGTCCGGTGTTACAATTGGTCCAGGGATATTGCTTACTGTACTGATGGACCGATGTAACATCCCCTTCATCATCGGATGATCCGGTGAGTACTTAGTTCTGAGGTCTTCTTCTTCTGCTAAACCAACTCGACCGATGTATTGTTTTCTGGAAACATCGGTTGATCTGGTGAGTTGATTTTGTTTGCTTTGAGTTGTTCTAAGTGATTCTTTTGGAATTTGCTCGATTGACCTCTTAGACATTGGTTTGAAATATTCTTTTGATGATTATCAAGCATTGAGTGCTGTCAATATTGGTTGAATAATTTTGACATATGAGCTTTTTCTTCTAATCTTCATAAAAATCGATTGATTGTTTAGGGGTCTCCAATTATATCCAATGAGCAGTAGAAGATATTCATATAGATATCATTAAGTGGAATAAGTGATATGAGAGACCTTGCATCCACAAATTCATTAGTAATATCCAACGGTTGTCATTAATCACCGAAACCATACCTCATGGGGGCCTAGATGATTTCAATCTCCCCCTTTTTGGTGATTGATGACAACACAACAAGTAAAGCATAATAGTAATGAATTTAAGAATATGATACTCAAGAGGATATGCAATAAGTATAAGATTTAGCACACTTAAACTTGAAGACTCAAAAGCGATCAATAAGTCGAAAGCTCAATGATCAATAACTCAAGAGAATTAAGTGGCACACGAATACTCAATGAATAGCAAAAGAGTAGCAAATCTCCAAATTACAAAAGAACTCCCAAAAAGATAAACTCCCCCTAAAGCTAGGACTCCCCCTGGGACTAAGCTAACTCTCCCCTTGACTCTTCTCCCGCTTTGGCATCAAGACACCAAAAAGGAAGCCGAGTGCCTAAGGATCCTGAGCGCTGGGGGCGATGACGAACTGGTCACCGTCGGGAGTGCTGTCGTCGGAGCTGCTGCCTGCTGCTGCCGAAGCTGGAGTGGAGGGAACGGGAGCTACGAGAGCTGCTGCCGGTGCTTGCTGAGTCTGGACTGCTAGCAACGGGGCACTGACAATGGATGCCAGAGTCTGCTTGACAAGCGTCGTAGCCGACAAGGGAGAGTGGATAGGTGCGCCTGGAGCGAGCAGTGGTGACATGCTGATCGACGGGATCGGCGTGGTCGGCACTGGTGCTGAGACTAGAGCCAGAACAGGCGGACCTGGAGCTAGGCCTGGTAGCTGCGACAGTAGAGCAATCCCGGTCTACGTGTAGAGGTTGGTGATCAACCCCAGGATGCCCATCATCACCTGTTGTGTCTGCTGCTGCTGGTCGAGAGAGCGCTGGTGCATCTGATCAATCAGCCCAGTCAGCCTGTCAGTGTCCTCTCGCCTCTCATGGGCTATCAGTCGCTGCATCTCCTGCTGCTGCTGCTGGAGCTCCAAGAGACGCACAGCCTGCTCAGCTCGGGCCTGCTCAGCTACAAGCCTATCCAAACGCTGCTGCTCAACCATCTGCTGGAGTAAAGAAGTGAGCTCAGATGGCTGAGATACCTGTGCCTCGGACACCGGAGGTGGAGTAAGAGGTGGCACAGTCGATCCTCCAGCCTCCGCTCGTGCTGCCTGGGTAAGGGAGGAGGTGGGAAGTACTCCTCGACACTATCGCTGGTGTCACTCTCGGACCAAATATGCTATAGATCCCCACCTTGAGCCTCTGTCTGTGCTAGTCTCTCCTCTTCCTTCTCCAGGTCTAACCAATCTTCCTCTGAGAGACGGGAACGGACCTGACGCTCAACTGGATGGCCAAGGCGGCGGTCTCCAGGAGCTGGAGCACGGTAGCGCCCGAACCAAGTGACGCTCTCATCGGTGAGACTGTCACGAACGGCGGACCCCTCTGGAGCTATCATGTAGAGCAAGTGACTGATCCAGTGGCCAAACTCAAGCTGCCTCATCATCCCAACTCCATCAGTGATGACATCCTCCATCTCACAAATTAGGATGTCCACAATGTCGAACTCCATCTTGTTCATAACATAGAACAGGAGAGTCTGCTGCAAGCTGGTGAACCCCTCAAGGTATCCGGACCTCGGTAGAAGTGTGCGAAGCAAGGCAAGGTGCACAGTGCGCGCAACTGGAGTGAGTAGTGCTGGTACCCTCGGCTGGTCTGGAGAGAAAGGTCGAGCGAACGGTGAGCATATCTCCTCAAGCGGTGGTGCCACACCTCCAGTGAGTGGCCTCCTCGGTGGGTCAGCCTGTCCATACACTCTCTCGTGTAGGCATGTGTCGTGAAGATCCACTCCTAGCAGCTGTCCCAAAGTCTACCTGGTCAGGTGTTGATGCTGGCCCATAAACATGAAGTCAATGGATCTGCGGCCCACAGAGACGTAGAGTGTGGCATAGAATACTCGGACCCAATCCTCCACATAGGCACCCCTCTCGTAAGACATCAGCTCCACTACAACTCTATACCTCTCAAAGTAAGGGCGTATCTCTGTCCCGGCTGCAAGCGCAAGCTGATCCCAATCCAGGAAATTGTGCTGAAAGAGCTTATGGCCCCAACATCTATAAGTCTCGTACAGCGATGCCTGTGTCAGGGTCCAAAAGCGGCTGTCCACAAGTGCCTCTATGGGCTGCGGGAACCACTCTTCAAGTAGAATACTCCATCATAGCTTCCTAAACTGCTTGGCCTTCAACTTCCTATAATCGGTCAGGTGGACACCCTCACCAACACGGACGTTGGTGTCCATCTCATAGACGGCTCTCTTGACCGCCCTGTCCTCCCGAAGGTCAGCTACTGACGGTCTCGGTCTCGGGGCTGCAGCTAGATGACCCCCACGGGTCTTGACTGAGCGTCAGCGAACTAGTGGCACTTCGGGCTCCTCTTCCTCATCTGACTCCTCAGGCACCGGAGGCTGCCTCTGTCGGGCCTCGCGGATCCTCAACGATCCTCCTCGGCCTCGCTCTCGCTCCTCAGCGGCGCGAGCAGCCATCAAAGCTTTCTTCGCCTCCTTCGACAACTTCTGCTTTTTGGCGACCGGCTCCTCAATAGCCTTGCCCTTTCCCTTCTTGTTGAGGCCCATGACGACGATGAGGATGAGCACCCGGGACAAATGAGCTCGGGCACACGGGACGGCGACGCAAAGATCGTCGTGGTAGGGAACCGTAGCGGTGAAGTAACGGCGACCATAGGGGGGGCACCACGGCGGCGCAGAGGGCAGCGGTGCGGTGTGGGCGGCAGCAGAGGTGCGGCGGCCGTGAGGCGTGGGGAGTAGTGGCGGTGGCGCTTAGGGTGGTGGCGGTTGGACAGCGGCAGCGGCTAGAGGGTGGCGGCGCTGGAGGGCAGCGGCGGCGGCGGCACTACGGCGGCAGTGCGGCGGCGGCCGGAGGGCGGCGGTGGCTGGAGGGCAGCGGCGGCGGCGGCACTGCGGCGGCAGTGCGGCGGTGGCCGGAGGGCGGCGGTGGCCGGACGCGCGGAGCGGCAGCGGTGCAGCGGCAGAGGTGAGGTGTCGGGGCGCAGAGCTAGGTCGGGGAGAGAGAAAATGAGAGTGAAGGGGCGCGCTAAAAAAAAGGTGGGGCCCGAACCCTAGCTCAAAATTTAACATCGGATGAACCGACGTAAGATGAGGGCTGCATCGGTCGAATAGTACAGTAAGGGTATTCCAAAAGTACTATTGACACTGGATGATCCGGCGTGGAAAGGATTTGCATTGGTGGAATTTAGCACAACTCCAGAAATGTGAACATCGGATGCTCCGATGTTTCTCAGAAAGAACTCGTCGGTTGATTTGGCTTTCTGACGGAGTTGACCCTTGGCCCTTGAGCACAAACTGATTCGATGATGGTTCTACCCTAAGCATCGGATAATCCGATGACTACAAAACAGCAACATCTCATATATGTCCTTTGACTCAAACACACAACGAGAAACACATGTCTTAGGACTTTTTGGGCAACCCCTTACCCCTCAAAAAGACTAATTGCCAATAACTTTGCTAAGACATAAAGCAAATAGAACACCGAAAAAAACAAGGAAGAAAACATCCAAATAAAATGTAAGGCCCATGCTTTGTGAGCTAGAGGATGAAAACTTCTATCTCTTTAAAGCATGTTCCTTTAGGCATTAATGCACCTAACATTTTGTTCTTTCCACATCATATGAGTTGAGATATTGCATTTCAAACAAGTCTCTTTCTCATGAAGTGGGTTCCCCTTTGTGACAATCTACCGTATGCAATGCCAAACAATTTATAATGAGAAATTAAATGTGAGTGCAAGTTTATATGGCAGGCATCATGCAAGACATAAATTAAATCTATCTTGCCAAATTTGAACCTTTCAAAGGCTTCTTCAGTGAGAGCCACTCTCCAAGCCTTGGGGAAACCCAAAGGAACCTCCACCCCAAGCTAACCCTTGCTCACCTCTATCCTTTGAAAGTTAGACAAGACCTATATGAGATGCATTCTTACATGATCATGGCAACTTACATGACGTTCAATGCATCTAGCACATTTAATTCAATTCTTAGTCTAGAAAAACTTTTCTCATCAAGTGGCTTAGTGAAGATATCCGCCAATTGTTCTTTGGACCTAACACCTCACAAGGAGATGTCTCCCTTAGCTTCATGGTCCCTTAAGAAATGATGGCGAATATCAATGTGCTTAGTGCGGGAGTGTTGAACGGGGTTCTTAGCAATCTTAACCGCACTTTCATTGTCACAAAGGAGAGGCACACAACCAAGTTTAATACCAAAGTCCAAAAGTTTTTGCTTCATATAAAGAATTTGGGCACAATATGCACCGGCCGCTATATATTTCGCTTCCGCCGTGGACAAAGCAACGGAATTTTGCTTCTTGCTAGACCAAGATACTAGGGAACGCCCAAGCAAGTGGCACCCACCGGAGGTACTCTTGCGATCCACACGGCATCCGGCAAAGTCTGAATCCGAGTAACCCAAGAGATGGAATTCACCTTTAGGGTACCACAGGCCAACACTAGGTGTATGATTGAGGTACCAAAGTATCCTAAAAATTGCCTTCCGATGTGATTCTTTAGGTGCCGCTTGAAAGCGAGCACACAAGCATACACTAAACATGATATCAGGCCTAGATGTGGTAAGATAAAGCAATGAACCAATCATAGAATGGTAATTAGATTGGTCAATAGGTTTACCGTCCTTATCCGCGTTGAGATAACAATTTGTTGTCATTGGAGTGCTTCTTGAGCTACAATCTCCCATCTCAAATTTCTTCAAGAGGTCCTTGGTATACTTTTCTTGATAGATGAAGGTCCCCTCTCGAAGTTGCTTGATTTGAAATCCAAGGAAGAAGTTGAGCTCTCCAATTATCGACATCTCGAATTCCCTAGACATCATTTTGCCAAACTCATGGCTAAGAGCTTCATTAGTTGAACCAAAAATAATATCATCGACATAAATTTGACAAATAAATAATTATCCGTCGATGTCTTTGGTGAAGAGTGTAGTGTCCACCATCCCGATCTTGAATCCTTGCATGATCAAGAAATCATGTAGTCGTTCATACCACGCCCTAGGTGCTTGCTTGAGCCCGTAGAGCGCCTTGTGCAACCTAAACACATGATTAGGATTCCTCGGAGCTTCAAACTTGGGAGGTTGTTCAACATAGACAAGCTTGTTAATATAACAATTAAGAAAGGCACTTTTCACATCCATTTGATAAAGCTTTATGTTATGATGTGATGCAAAGGCAAGAAGTATACGGATGGCTTCTAGTCGGGTGACCAGAGCAAATGTCTCCCCAAAGTCTAGTCCTTCAACTTGCGAGAAACCCTTGGCCACAAGTCTTGACTTGTTGCGGACCACAACGCCGTTCTCATCTTGTTTGTTGCGGTACACCCACTTTGTTTCGATGACATTCTTGTCCTTGGGTCGCTCCTCCAACACCCAAACTTCATTGCGGATGAAGTTGTTGAGTTCTTATTGCATGGCCATCACCCAATTTGGATCTTGGAGTGCTTCCTCAATGTGAGTGGGTTGTACACATGAAACAAACGAGTAGTGCTCACAAAACGTAGCGAAATGGCGAGAACGTGTACTTACTCCCCTTGACGGACTTCCGATGATTTGGTCAATCGGATGCGCCTTGGAGATGCGTCCATTTTTCATAAGTGGTTGTGAAGCACTTGGCGGTGGTGATGCGTGTTGCTCTTCTTGTGGTTGGACTTGATCATGGACTTGTTCTTCTTATTGATGATGTGTGGCTTTTGAATCTTGTGTCGGCAATGGATCATCTTTCTCTTCTTCGTCAACTTGAGGCGCCATAGATGTGTTGATGTTGGAACTTGAAGCTCCCCCTTGATCATGGCTCTCCTCAACTTTAGGCTTGATGTCTCCAATGGTCATGTTCTTCATAGCATCACGTAGAGGCTCATCATCTATTTCATCATGACCAAAACTCTCCTCTTGGGAGCCATTAGCTTCATCAAACTCAACATCACAACTTTCCTCAACTAAACCGGAGGTTTGGTTGAATACTCGATATGCTTTTGAGTTTGATGCATAACCAAGAAATATACCAACGTCACATCTTCTTTCAAACTTACCAAGCCTTTTCTTGCGGTAGAGGTAGCACTTGCACCCGAAGACTCGGAAATAGGAGATGTTGGGCTTTCTCCCAATGAGAAGTTTGTACGGGGTCTTTTGAAGTAGTCGATGTAGGTAGACCCGATTTGCGGCATGGCACGCCGTGTTGATTGCTTCGGCCCAAAACATCTTGGACGTGCCATAGTCATCAAGCATTGCTCGCGCAAGAGTGATGAGAGTCTTGTTCTTCCTTTCAACGACGCCATTTTGTTGAGGAGTGTATGTGGCTGAAAAATCATGCTTCACGCCTTCACGGTCACACCACTCCCCAATGTTGTAGTTCTTGAATTAGGTGCCGTTGTCACTCCAGACCTTGATGATGGGAAGTTGAAATTCCCTTTGAGCACGGTTAGCGAAGGTTTTGAACACTTCCGGAGTTTCACTCTTGTCACCTAGAAACAAAGTACAAGCATAGCGAGAGTAGTCATCAACTATAACAAGACAATAGAGGTTACCGCCAAGACTTTGATATGTGGACGGTCCGAAGAGGTCCATGTGGAGCAACTCAAGTGGCTTGGAGGTTGAAACCATTGTCTTCATCGGGTGGTGAGAAGCAACTTGCTTCCCGGCTTGACAAGCGCTACAAAGCTTGTTCTTCTCAAATGTGACATCCTTTACGCCTGTCACCATCCCGAGCTTGAATGACTTCTTGAGCTTGCTCATTCCAATGTGCGCTATGCGTCGATGCCATAGCCAACCCAAACTTGTCTTAGTGAAAAGACAAGCGGTTAAGCTAGCATCCTTGTTGGAGAAGTCTACTAGGTAGAGATGTCCATGCCGAAATCCTTTGAAGATTAGTTCTTGGCTTGTTTCACTAGTCACAACAACATCATTTTTGCTAAAGGTGCACGTTAGTCCAAGATCACATAATTGTGCAATAGAAAGCAAATTAAAACTAAGTGACTTAACATACAATACATTGGAAATAGATAGATCATTTGAAATTGCAATCTTACCTAACCCAATTACCTTCCCCTTAGAGTTATCACCAAAGGTGACTTGTTCATGATTGTCGGGGTTTTCTATGGTGGTGAACATACCATCGCTGCCGGTCATATGTTGAGTTCACCCGCTATCGAGTACCCAATGCTTTCCTCCGGCTTTGTAGTTCACCTACACACATGAATTCAATTTTTGACTTTAGGCATCCAAGCCAACTTAGGTCCTTGTATGTGTGATACAAGTGTTTTTGGGACCCAAAGTTGCTTGGGGAGCTTCCCCTTCATGCCCATTATGTCCTTGCCAATGAACCTTGCCTTCACCTTGCCATCTACTTTACTCAAGAGATAATAATGATCATTGAAATTAGACTTGTAGTTAGTAGGCAATTTTGGAGAAGGCCGGTTAGGAAGAGGACACTCCCTTGTATGGTGACCAGTGACCTCACAATGTTGGCAATAGGAACCAACTTCCTTGATGAAGCTTGTTCTAAGCTCCGGTGAGGGCACCTTTCCTTTGTTAGGCATCGGGAAGGATCCAAGTCCTCTTTTGT
Organism: Tuctoria greenei; assembly: GCA_036927565.1. NCBI lineage: Eukaryota > Viridiplantae > Streptophyta > Magnoliopsida > Poales > Poaceae > Tuctoria > Tuctoria greenei. The sequence continues at coordinate 172,781,276 of JAYESD010000004.1, read as the reverse complement.
TGAAGGCCTTTGCTTGTTGGAAGAGGATTTCCTTGTTCTTGACTTCTCCTTTAGATAGTCTTGCAACACTAGTGCGGAGACTTTCAATTTCTTCCAACAAGTCCTTCTCCCTAGCATTCTCTTTCAAAGGCAAAGACTTATGCAAGACATTAGCGACATGAGAAGTAATAGATACCTTATCATTAAGGGTTAGTTTCTTTATATTTTTCAATTCTTGATCAAGAACTTCATAAGCAACATTAAGTACTTGATGCTCTTGGATTAACTCATTGTGCTTTCCCAAGAGTGCTTGGTGTGCTAAGTCAAGCTCATGATGATCTAGCTTCATTTGAGCCTCATCCTCCTCAACTTGCTTGACATGAGATTTGAGCGTGTCATGCTCCTTAAGTATGCTTTCATACTTGTCAAGAAAATCTAGGTTAGCACTCTCAAGCTTAGCACGATTTTTTTCAAGAGCCTTAACCTTACTCTTTTCCCTCTTAATGATAGTGTGGTATTCATTTATCAATGAAGTTAAGTCATCGGGGGAAAGCTCATCATCGCTAGAGTCATCACATACCTTGGTGTTACCTTTAGCCATGAGGCACATGGGAGGTGGATGAAGAGATGAATCATCATTGTTGGCAATGGCAAGTTTCACTCTTGTCACCTAGAAACAAAGTACAAGCATAGCGAGAGTAGTCATCAACTATAACAAGACAATAGAGGTTACCGCCAAGACTTTGATATGTGGACGGTCCGAAGAGGTCCATGTGGAGCAACTCAAGTGGCTTGGAGGTTGAAACCATTGTCTTCATCGGGTGGTGAGAAGCAACTTGCTTCCCGGCTTGACAAGCGCTACAAAGCTTGTTCTTCTCAAATGTGACATCCTTTACGCCTGTCACCATCCCGAGCTTGAATGACTTCTTGAGCTTGCTCATTCCAATGTGCGCTATGCGTCGATGCCATAGCCAACCCAAACTTGTCTTAGTGAAAAGACAAGCGGTTAAGCTAGCATCCTTGTTGGAGAAGTCTACTAGGTAGAGATGTCCATGCCGAAATCCTTTGAAGATTAGTTCTTGGCTTGTTTCACTAGTCACAACAACATCATTTTTGCTAAAGGTGCACGTTAGTCCAAGATCACATAATTGTGCAATAGAAAGCAAATTAAAACTAAGTGACTTAACATACAATACATTAGAAATAGATAGATCATTTGAAATTGCAATCTTACCTAACCCAATTACCTTCCCCTTAGAGTTATCACCAAAGGTGACTTGTTCATGATTGTCGGGGTTTTCTATGGTGGTGAACATACCATCGCTGCCGGTCATATGTTGAGTTCACCCGCTATCGAGTACCCAATGCTTTCCTCCGGCTTTGTAGTTCACCTACACACATGAATTCAATTTTTGACTTTAGGCATCCAAGCCAACTTAGGTCCTTGTATGTGTGATACAAGTGTTTTTGGGACCCAAAGTTGCTTGGGGAGCTTCCCCTTCATGCCCATTATGTCCTTGCCAATGAACCTTGCCTTCACCTTGCCATCTACTTTACTCAAGAGATAATAATGATCATTGAAATTAGACTTGTAGTTAGTAGGCAATTTTGGAGAAGGCCGGTTAGGAAGAGGACACTCCCTTGTATGGTGACCAGTGACCTCACAATGTTGGCAATAGGAACCAACTTCCTTGATGAAGCTTGTTCTAAGCTCCGGTGAGGGCACCTTTCCTTTGTTAGGCATCGGGAAGGATCCAAGTCCTCTTTTGTTGAAGGCCTTTGCTTGTTGGAAGAGGATTTCCTTGTTCTTGACTTCTCCTTTAGATAGTCTTGCAACACTAGTGCGGAGACTTTCAATTTCTTCCAACAAGTCCTTCTCCCTAGCATTCTCTTTCAAAGGCAAAGACTTATGCAAGACATTAGCGACATGAGAAGTAATAGATACCTTATCATTAAGGGTTAGTTTCTTTATATTTTTCAATTCTTGATCAAGAACTTCATAAGCAACGTTAAGTACTTGATGCTCTTGGATTAACTCATTGTGCTTTCCCAAGAGTGCTTGGTGTGCTAAGTCAAGCTCATGATGATCTAGCTTCATTTGAGCCTCATCCTCCTCAACTTGCTTGACATGAGATTTGAGCGTGTCATGCTCCTTAAGTATGCTTTCATACTTGTCAAGAAAATCTAGGTTAGCACTCTCAAGCTTAGCACGATTTTTTTCAAGAGCCTTAACCTTACTCTTTTCCCTCTTAATGATAGTGTGGTATTCATTTATCAATGAAGTTAAGTCATCGGGGGAAAGCTCATCATCGCTAGAGTCATCACATACCTTGGTGTTACCTTTAGCCATGAGGCACATGGGAGGTGGATGAAGAGATGAATCATCATTGTTGGCAATGGCAAGGCCGGCCAAACTTTCTTCTTCCGCTTCACTCTCTTCATCACTTGATTCTTCGTCGGTGATCCATTCATTTGCCTCACACATGAACACCTTTTGTGGACCTTTTCTCTTCTTTGGGAAGAGCTTTGCCTTCTTGCCTTTTTCATGTTTCTTCTTCCCAAAGGATCTTAGTTTGGGCTTGACCTCTTCTTCATCATCTTCACTATCTTCAAGCTTGCGATGCTTGCCCATGTGATTCTCTCTTCTTTTGTCCGGTTTTGGACAATAATAAGAGATGTGGCCTTGATCACCACAATTGTAGCCATTCTTGTTGTCATCTCTCATTGGTAGAAAAGCTTTCTTCTTGGGATCAAAGGTGTATCCCTTTTTGGCAATCTTGGAGTTCAAGCGAGAGAACTTTCTCATCATCAATGCAAGCTCATCATCGTCATCTTCACTTGATGCTTGGTCTTCTTCACTTGAGCTAGGCTCAACCACTTTCTTTTTATTGAGACTTGTTTTCTTGGTGGAATCCTTTAGAGCAATTGTCTTTGAAGATGATTGCTCCATCATACCAAGTACACTCATCTCATGAGCGTGAATCTCTCCAATATGTTCTGAAACTTCAATGTGATCGAGAGATTCTTTTTGAAGCATGGAGTTGATGATGTTGTACTTTGGCTTAGAAAGGAGCATAATAATCTTGTAGTTGATGAGTCCCTTGCTAAGAGAAGGAATGTCAAGAGCATTAATTTCCTCAATAAGCACATTCAAGCGAGAAAACATTTCATTGACATTTTCATGAGGTAGCATTTTGAACTCATCATATTTGGCTTTAAGAATATGATATTTTAGTTCTTTGACACGAGAATAACCCTCATGAATTTCAATCAAGCAAGCCCAAATTTCACAAGCTTTCTCTTTGCTAGCAATCCTAGCAAATACATCTTGACTAATTCATTCATAAATTGCATTTCTAGCTTTAGCATCCCACTTGATTTGATCACCAACATAATTATGCTCACCAAACCCCGCATGGGTCGCTTCCCATACCTCGGGAGCAATAGCCTCATGATAAGCACGCATGTGTGCTTTCCAATAGGCAAAGTTCTTGCCCTCGAAGATAGGAACTGAACCCCCATTCTTGGCTATTTTAGCTCTCTAGCGATGAAGCTAGAATGATCCAATGAGCAACCTTGCTCTGGTACCAATTGTAAGGATCGAATGCCCAAGAGGGGGGGTGAATTGGGCTTCTTTTCAAAAATTGAAGCAACAAAACTTAGTTACTAAAAGCCCAATTCCCTATGCAAGCAACCTATGCATTCAAGTGAATAGTAACTTTGCGGTATATGAAATGCATAAGTGTAAGGGGAGAGGAAGAAAGCGCAAACTCCCGAGGAGACACGAAGACACGGAGATTTTCGGCAAGATCATCAAGATCGTCAAGATCTTCCTACATCCATGTTGTGGCACCCACCAAAGGGTATAGCCACTCCCAAGTCACCAAGGCCAGGGATCTTCACTAAACTTTTCCGTTCACCAACCTCGGCAAGGTGGAGCTCAATCCTTGTACAAGTTGGATCCTCCAAGCTTCCACAACTGTCTTGGCAAGATCCAGAAGGCTCTCTCCAATACAATCACCAAGGGACACTCCCTTACAGCTCTCACTACACTAGAGACTCCAATCACCAAGAATGGAAGCACACAAGCACTATCTCTAGCAAGTTCTAGCTTATCTCTTGGTGTGTAAGTGGTGTAGATGATGTAGAAGTGGTAGCTCAACGTCTTGAATGCTTGAGAATGTGTAGAGTAGCTCTGGTTATCAAGACTTTTCGAATAGACTAGTTGAAGGGGTATAAATATCAAGCCTCCACGAAATAGCCGTTGGAAAAGTAGGATGACATCACTGTTCTACAAACACCGGAAGATCCAATGTTCTCCCTTCAGTTATCATCGATCGAATCCAAATTAGCTGATGTCACTGTGTTAGATATGACCGTTGTTAGACCGATGTTACACTTGCCTTCTCATCGGATGATCCGGTGGCACTTCATCTAGAATTGGTTCAGAATTAATGCTTACTGGAGTGATCGACCGATGTGTTTATAGTTGTACATCGGATGGTCCGGTGTTACACTTGGTTTAGGGAGATTGCTTATTGTACTGATGGACCGATGTAACATCCCCTTCATCATCAGATGATCCGGTGAGTACTTAGTTCTGAGGTCTTCTTCTTCTGCTAAACCAACTCGACCGATGTATTGTTTTCTGGAAACATCGTTTCATACGGTGAGTTGATTTTGTTTGCTTCGAGTTGTTCTAAGTGATTCTTTTGGAATTTGCTCGATAGACCTCTTAGACATTGGTTTGAAATATTCTTATGATGATTATCAAGCATTGAGTGCTGTCAATATTGGTTGGATAATTTTGACATATGAGCTTTTTCTTCTAATCTTCATAAAAATCGATTGACCTCATAGAATGATTGTTTAGGGGTCTCCAATTATATCCAATGAGTAGTAGAAGATATTCATATAGATTTCATTAAGTGGAATAAGTGATATGAGAGACCTTGCATCCACAAATTCATTAGTAATATTCAACGGTTGTCATTAATCACCGAAACCATACCTCATGGGGGCCTAGATGCTTTCAATTGATCTAAGCAAAACCCACCGAATATGACCGGCGGCTGCAGTATTCAAAGTCTAGGGTTCGACCAAAACAAGATTAGACGCGACCCTAATGGACTCTTACGGGATAAGAGGCCCAAAGGCACGATTCGGTGGTGCAGTACCGGACAGAAATCTAGACTCGACTTGTTTCGACGATTCCCAATGACTCCAGAGGAATTTTGGAGTGGTACGAGAACCATTGGAAATTTTATCTTCACCTCTTTCCATGCATATGTAGAACAATGAAAACGGAGTCCGTATGCCTCCTGCGCGTCCGTTTTAAGTTGGACTGCTCCTGGACTCCGAGTTGTAAACTGTTTCCATCAACTTGTGGACGTTCCAGCTGGTTCTCCACGCTCCCAAGGCCTCTTTCCTTCACTTGTTGATCTTCTCCATTATTCCTAATAATAATTAAACCATCACATAGCAATCTATTCTCAAACTCACATGCAAAAGAAGTTATGAATGAATTCACCTGCTGATTTATTAACCATGCTCGTGCTCTTGTAATTGGTCCTTGCAGTTAATGTGCATCTCCGCTGTTGTGATGTCCTCATCAATGTCGATACCGACCAACAATTGGCTGATATTTTTATAAAACCTTTGGATTTCACTCATTTTTGTTTCATTCGTAGTGAAATAGGGGTTATGCATTTTCATGAGGGGGAGTTTTGAAACTTGGGAAGTCTATGTGTGAATCTGAATTTAAAATAATATGAGCATAGTATTTCATACATATATGACTTTGTGATTCCTTTTACATGCTGAAATTTCTTACTACGTTACTCATGTTATACATTTTGTAATTTTTGCCATGACTAGTAATTGGAGTAATTACTTACACTAAATCTACTCATGATCGAACTTTCTTTCTGTTTTGAACTTGTTGCATGCTTATAAGTGCTTTTAATGATGAAAAATTAATCAATCAACTATCCATATGTTGATCTTTTATGATCAAATATAAAAGAGAAAAGATCAAGAGAATATGCATGCATCACACTTCTTCTTTTGAGATGGCTTATCATTGCACTTTGTTGTGAACTTAGAAGAAGTTGTGTTTGACTAAAACCATGTCCTTAAGCTTCTAATTGTCAAATGACATAGGCTTAGCTTGGTTGGTTAGAATAAGGCAGATGCGGCATATAATCTCTTGCAAATGTTATATGATCAGAATTTGTGCTTTAAATAATATTGAAAAATGAAAAATGCAGCAACAAGTGTCATGCTTTCAGGTTTTGAAATAGTTAAGTTTGTGAGATCATGAATTTCTTAAATTGAAAATTACACTTGATCTCTAGCAAGGCTTACACTACTCTATGTATCTCATGGATGTGATAGTGTAAGTTACTTGATAGTATAACTTGGATGAGCTTTGTTTTATATGTATATGTTATAATATGCTCATAACAAATTAAAATTCTCTTTTGTACCTTGCTGAATACATTGTCAAAGGGGGAGAAATTGATCACACATCGCAAACATTCACAAGTTTTTTGTGTTTTGGCACGATTCTTCTCATGGGGAGAAATTTTTTTGTTGTTTTTCTTCTCATTTTTTTTTCTAATTTACGAAGGGGGAGAAATATTTCAGGGAGAAATTTTTTTCAAAACTTTTCATGTGAATAAGCCAATTTTCGGATTTTAAGTGGTGTTGCCAATGCATTCATCAAGTGGGAGATTGAGAGACCTATGTCTGTTGAATACATTGGCTATGATGATAAAAGTTTTGAATGCTGCCAAAACACCCTTTTAACAAGATCCAACTCTAGGTTTGAGCTCTAGCAAGGTCTGACAATAGGTCCGACTTGTTTTGGTTAGCTCTGTCAAGGTCCGACGTAAAATCGGACTTGCTTTGGCTAGGTCCGACTTTTTTGTCTAGGTCCGACTTCTTTTGGCTAGGTCCGACTAGCTTTGGTTAGCTTCAGCGCTAGGTCCTGCTAGTTTTGTTAAGCTCTGGTTCATGGTCCGGTTAGCTTTGGCAAGGTCCGATGCTAGATTGCAATGGTTCTACTTTTACCTTGCAATGCTTCGAACTTGCTTTTCACTTATGGAAATTTTGCTTTAGTATTCTTTTACTAAGCTTTTGATGCATTTTGGCTGATCATAGTGGTTAATGTTTTTGCTATGTTTGCAACATGCTTATGTGATGTGCTCAGTAAGGTGTTGTGGTTTTGGAACTAACGTGAGTCAAGTCGAGGACCTGTGCTCAGAAGTATCGGTTGTTTATTCATGTGCTGGTGTTGCATGAGTTCAAGACATAGCTGGTGACAGGATCCATTGAACTAGTTTTAGGGAGAAGATGAGGTTCAACAACCATGTTCGGGAGGAATTGTGGTTGAGTTGATCGGGAGGCTGCGCAACATGTTTGAATCAAGAACAATGTATATGAAGGTATTATGGACATTGTTGGAAGATGTTTGCACGTTTGCAGGGAGTACATGGATGTGGAAACATGATTCCAAGGCGTTATGAAGAGATGTGGACATAAAAAAATGGTGGGAAAGGTCCAACCGACTAGGTTATGGACTCAGGCTGCGCCAGAGTCATGTTTGACTCAAATATGGAAAGATTTGAGTTGGTTATATTTGGATTTCATGGTGAGCACGAAGTTGAGTTGTTTTTAGGAATGTGGGATATGTTCCCAAGGTGTTTGGAAGTCTTAAGATTGCTTCTATCTACATATAGAAGAGTCCACGACAGTTATGGAAAGTGTCGGGGGAAACTGAGTACCATACGAGTCCTAGTTTTGTTTGGGTTGGCCTCATGGCTAGTTATATAAGCTAAGGAGGCCAGAGCTCATGGTAGGAGGATTTTGGTCTGTTCCTCTTGTGTTCTATTCGATAAAGATCGTAGTTTAAAGGAACATTTGTGCCTTGTTCATCTGACTTGTTTCACACAAGTTGTTCTGGAGTTTCTGCATAGCACAACCTTGTTTTGGTGGTTTAATCATAACTCGAGTTTTATAGATCCAATTGACATGATTCTTTTTGGGTTGTCTTCACAACCTAATTATCTATCATCTATGAAAATTCATGGTCATTGCATTTGTGGTTTCTGATCTACATGAGTTAATTTGCGGTGTTGCAAATCTGTTTTTACTCGGGTATAAGAGATTGACCTTTGTTCGATCTTTTGATCGTAACTTAAGTTTTTCTCGACGGATTTCAGTGATTCTTGTTTTTGTGTCTTTGCGACTTGATTATCTTCAATATCTATTATTTTGTCACAATTGAACACATTTAGATTAGTGCACGCATGATTTCTTTAATAGATCAATTTTCTGCCGAGGGGTTTATGTTGCTTTCGCTAAAAAAGTTGTAATCTACCATTCACCCCCCCCCCCCCTCTTGTAGCTTTTCACGTGCTCTTTGATCCTACAATGGCCCTGGTGCCAAACCCGGTCAGCTTCCACGTGTTGGCTCCCCATGGCTCCCTAATATCGGTGAAGACCTATTCACATGCTAATTGTGGCTGGAATCGCCGCTACTCTGTGTATAAATAGGGGTGTGCATCACTTCTCCCACACACCACTCAAGCATTCTCTCTTGTATTACACTAGTGCTCTCTTAGTCCTTAGTGGATGTTAGGCTGTCGATAGGAGCCTCTACACTACATAAAACATGATTATTTGCGACGGTCAGCCGTCGCAAATAGGCTTATTTGCGGCGGCATGTAACTGGCCGTCGCAAATAACTGAAGCCGTCGAAAAAGGCGGCTAATTTGTGACGGGCGCCTCGGGAGCCATTGCAAATTACGCTTATTTGCGACGGCCTATTTCTTAAGTCGTCGCAAACAACACAAATTGCGATGATCAACCCTAGGGCCATCGCAATTAACTCAGCTATCACAAATTAAAGCCCTATACCCGTCGAGATCGACTCATTTCCAAATGAAGTGCCATTTCCTTCCTTTGCCTGCCTCTACTCTATGCGCCCGCCACCGCAGCCGCCGACGCCGCCACAGCCGCCGTCGCTCCGCTGCCTCAAGGTATGGCAGCCCCCCTCCTCTTCTGTGACACACAGTTCCGAAAAATGAACCAAGTGCGGTATATGTGTGCCCAGGATGTTCAACATACATACAAAAGTGCATCACAAACGATATACAGATAATTACCACAAGACAAGATTAATTATCTACTTTAATTACACAATTAATAACATCCTCGAATACAAACTTTAATGAATATTAATTACAAGTTTGAACTAATGCAGCAGAAATAAACTAATTAAGCAACTAAGCAAACTAAGCATAAGGGATATATGGCGTAGCTCCAATCAACACCACAGGCAAAGCTGACGGTAGACACGGCCTAGAACTCCGCATTCTCATTGTTATACTCCCAAATCTGAGCTGCAACTGTTGGTGGGGGAATTGCAAGGGTCAGTACATGTCGTACTAAGCAAGTGCGGAAAGTATGACATGTAGCTGATACAAATGACGAATATAATAAAGGCTAAGTGCTGAAAAGTACATTAAAACATTTGAAAAGCAATATATTACATGCATGTGAAGTAAACCCATTATAATCCCTGTAGTTATCATAATATCAATCCATATTTCATCACCATCATCCATATTCCTTGTTTCTCATTACCATTAACCATATTCATTGCCATAAACCATAATACCATCCCATAACCAGTACCAAACAATCCCAAATCCTAATTTCCTTCTAAGCATGTAGGTCATCCAGGTGCTCTTAACTGGGAGCACAGCTATCATGGTAGTTTTAATACACTCTGCATGGTTTGTACCACTTTACCCATGAGTTTGTGATTTCATCACCCGTCGACGACTAAAGAACCTCCCTTATGCCAATTACACTCCCTTTGGTGTATGGCCAAGAGATCACAAAATAGCCTTTACAAAGGGACTACTAGCATGTACGGACCCACTAAGGTTTCACCGGTGACGATGTCTCCAATTAAGCGAAGCAAAAAGGTAAAAAGCCCTTCTTGACTCTCTACCATGTATTCCAGGTGACAAGGGTGGTTAAACAAAGCTAGTAAACTTCTTATCATAGGATTCCTATCAAATTGACACAAGCATGCAGTTTTGTAACCAAAACATTTATTTTAGAAACAGGATCAATATGTTCAAGGACACTTGCCTTGCTCCTGGGCTTGTTTTGTGTCAAAGTATTCAAATTCCTTGTGTTGGAGATCCTCCGCAACAACCTCTAGCGCAAATCCATCTAAATCGTGCAATGAACAAACAAGAAAATAATTACAATCAATAAGCGCACATATGTTACTCAAAATGGCATGACATGCATGATTAATGCAAATGCGAAGTAAGACTTGTTGTTAAGTTGTTAATAATGTTCACTAACTAGTTCTAATATTTATTAACAAGTTTGATCAGATTTGGCATTGTTTCAAGTGAATTTAGAAGTAATTCAGTAGGAAACGGACAGCAAGACCGGACTAGTCCGCTATAAGGCCAGACTAGTCCGCCCTTCGCAGAAACAGCGAGCTAGGGTTTTCTAGATCGACGTGAATTTGGAGAACTGGGGTTGAATTCATGCGAGAAAGGGGAAGTAGAAGGTATACCAGGTGTTGGAGCTCCAATGAATCAAGAGTTTTGAAGGCAACACTTGGATCTTGACGAACTAGGGTTGATGAAGAGAACTTGGTGAATTGTTGATGAAGAATGCAAACTTGATGGAGATCTTGATCCTCTTTCGTTTCCTCCTCTTCTTCTTATTGCTCGGAATCTCCTTCTCCTCCTTTGTGGCCGCTATTCAGGAACTAGGGTTTGTGGTCTTTCAATTGAGGCAAAACGATGCAAGGTTGAGGGGTGGGGTTGTTTATATAGAGACAGAGAGTTAGGGTTTCAATGGATTCAAGTTTGGGGAGGGTGGAGGCCAGTGTGGGGTCCAACATGGGCTCCAAAAAAGTTAGACACGACGTTGTAAGGACCGAATGCCCAAGAGGGGGGTGAATTGGGCTTTCTTCGAAAAATTCTAAGCAATTGAAACTTAATTTCTAAAGCCCAATTCCCTACGCGACTAACTATGCATTCTAGTAGATAGAAACTTTGCGGAATATAAATGCATAAAAGAAAGGGAAGGAGAAGGATGCAAACTCCCGAGGAGACAAGGATTTATCCCGTGGTTCGGCAAGATCGTGAAGATCTTCCTACATCCACGTTGTGGCACCCACCAAAGGGTTTTGCCACACCCACATCACCGAGACGAGGGGTCTTCACTATTCCTCTCCGTTCGCCTCCTTGGCAAGGTGGAGCTCAAGCCTTGTACAACTTCGACCTTCCGGGCTTCCACACACGCCTTGGCAAGCTCTGGAAGTCTCTTCGCGATTACAACACCAAGGGCACTCCCTTGAGGCTCTCACACTATCCTAGAGAGTCCACTCACACAGAATGGTGGCACACAAGCTCTCTCTCTAGCCAGTTCTAGCCTAAACCTTGGTGTAGAGATGATCAAAATAGTGTGGAAGTGATTGCTCTTGGCCTTGAACACTTGTGGATGTGTGGATAGCTTCAGGTGATCAAGACTTGACGAAATGACAGGGTTAGGGGGTATTTATAGCCAGCCTCGCCGAAATAGCCATTGGAAAAGTAGGCTGACAGAACTTTACTGTGAACACCGGATGATCCGTTGTCTCCCCTTTAGTTATCATCGGTCTAATTACTTTGGCTGACGTCATCGTGTCAGATATGACCGTTGTTAGACTGATGTTGCCCCTGTCTTCTCATCGGATGATCCGGTGGCTCTTCCTCCAGAATTTGCTTAATCTTGATGCTTACTGGAGTGATTGACTGATGTGTGTAAGTCTGCACATCAAATGATCCGGTGCTTCACTTGGTCCAATGATATTGCAAACAGTACTGATGGACCGATGTCACTGAGCCATTCACATCGGATGATCCGGTGAGTACATTTGTCTGAGGTCTTCTTCTTCAGTTGAACCAACTCGACCGATGTGTACATTTCTGAAATCATCGGTTTATCCGGTGAGTTGATTTTGTTTGCTTCGAGTTGTTTTGAGTGAATCTTTTGTGTCTTGCTCATATGACCTCTTAGACATTTGTTCCACAAGGCTCTCTTATGATCTTCAAGCATTGTATGTTGTCAACTTATGGTTGAGTGACTTAGACATAAGAGCTTTCACTTCGTGTCTTTATCTCATTGATTTGATCTCAAAAGTTGATTGTATATGGGTCTCCAATGACATATTCATTTCATTTTATGAGTGATTATGGGGACCTTGCATTCACAAATTCATTAGTAAAGTTCAATGGTTGTCATTAATCACCGAAACCGTACTTCATAGGGGGGGCTAGATGCTTTCAATCTCCCCCTTTTTGGTGATTGATGACAACACAATAATCAAAGCGCAATAGTAATGAATTTGATAGAATGAAACTTAAAAGAATATGCAATGAATACAGGATGTCACACTTGAAGCTTAAGCACCAATTAATAACTCAAGTGTGAATAATAAGAGATCAGAAAACATAGATAAACACTAAATTAGCCCAATCGATTAATAACTCATGGAAATAAGTTCATTAGAGCTCAAAAGTAGAAACACACCAAATGTAGCAAACACACTGAATTACAAGAATGATAAACGATAAAAGATAAAAGAGACTCCCCCTGACACTAAGACGCTCCCCCTGACTCCTCTAACTCTTCTACCCCTTTGGCATCAAGACACCAAAAAGGGATCCGAGCGCCTAAGAACCCTGAGTGCTGGGCGCGATGTTGAACTGGTCACCGTCGCGGTTGTCGGAGCTGCTGGCTGGAGTAGTGGTGGAGGGAGCTGCTGGAGCCAAAGGAGCCACCATCAGTGCCTGCTGTGGAGGAGCTGCAGGAGCAGGGGCACTGACGATGGAGGCCGGCGACTGCTGGAACAAGGTCGTGGCCGGCGGCGGGGAGTGAAGTGGAGCACTAGGAGCCAGAAGAGGAGACATGCTGAAGGAGAGAATCGGTGTAGAAGGTACTGGGGCCACTGGAGCGGCAGCTGGAGCCAAGACTGGAGGTGGTGGAGAGACTCCTGGCAGCTGCGACGGGAGGGCAATCCCGGTCTGGGTGTAGAGGTTGGTGATCAACACCAGGATGCCCATCATCGCCTGCTGCGTCTGCTGCTACTGGTCAAGGGTGCGCTAGTGCATCTGGTCGATGAGCCCCATCAGCCTGTCAGTGTCTTCACGCCTCTCACGGGCGATGTGACGCTGCATCTCCTGCTGCTGCTGCTGGAGCTCAAGGAGACGGGCAGCCTGCTCCGCTCGGGCCTGCTCGGCTGCCAGCCTGTCCAGACGCTGCTGCTCAACCATCTGCTGGAGAAGCAACGTCAGCTCTGACGGCTGTGTAACCTGCACCTCAGTGACGGGAGGTGGAGTAGGTGGTGGCACTATGGAGCCTCCAGCCTCCGCGTCGTGCTGCCTGGGAGAGGGCGGAGGAGGGAAGTACTCCTCGACACTGTCGTCGGTGTCGCTCTCAGACCAGATATGCTGCAGGTCCTCCCCCTGTGCCTCAGCCTCGGCAAGCCTCTCATCCTCCTTCTCTAGGTCAGACCAATCCTCCTCAGACAGTCGGGCCCTGACCTGACGCTCAACTGGACGGTAGTGTCCGAACCGTGTCACACTCTCGTCAGAGAGACGGTCGTGCACGGCGGACCCCTCGGGAACCATCATAGTAAGCAGGTAGCTGATCCAGTGCCCATATACTAGCTGCATCATCATGCCCACACCGTCTGTGATCACATCCTCCATCTCGCATATGAGGACGTCCACGATGTCGAACTCCATCCCGTTCATGATGTAGAACAGGAGAGTCTGCTGCAAGCTGGTGAACCCCTCCAAGTAACCAAACCTCGGCAGGAGCGTGCGGCGCAAGGCGAGGTGCACCGTGCGCGCAGCTGGAGTCAACAAAGCTGGAACCCTCGGCTGGTCAGGAGAGAAGATGGGACCGAACAAAGAGCGAATCTCCTCCAGCGGTGATGCCACTCCTCCAATGAGCAGCCTCCTCGGTGGATCTGCCTGACCGTAGACCCTCTCATGTACACAGGTGTCGTGCAAGTCTACTCCAAGCAACTGTCCCAGCGTCTGCCTCGTCAGGTGGTAGTGTTGACCCATGAACATGAAGTCAATTGATCTTCTACCCTCCGAGACATAGAGGGTGGCGTAGAAGACGTGGACCCAATCTTCCACATAGGCACTCCGCTCATATGCCATCAGCTGCACCAAACCTCAGTACCTCTCAAAGTAAGGACGGATCTCCGTCTCTGCTGCCAAAGCTAGCTGTCCCCAATCCAGATAGTTGTGTTGAAACAGCTTGTGCCCTCGACGCCTATAGGTCTCGTAGAGAGACGCCTGGGTGACAGTCCAGAAGCGACTATCCACCAGAGCTTCCCGGGGCTGCGGGTACCACTCCTCAAGCAGCACATTCCATCTGAGCTTGTGAAGCTGCTTGGCCTTCATCTTCCGGTAGTCGGTCAACCGGACTCCTTCATCGACATGGACTAGATAGCACGCTGGGCCTCCCTGTCCTCACGATGGTCGGCAGCCGTCGGTCTCGGACGAGGAGCAGCCGCGGTGTGACCCCCACGTGTCCAGGCTGAGCGCCGGCGGACGAGAGGCTCAACTGGCTCCTCTTCAGCCTCGGAGTCGTTGATCATTGGAGGCTTCCTCGGACGAGCCTTGCGGATCCTCAGCGACCCCCCTCGGCCATGCTCACGCTCCTCGGTGGCGCGAGCGGCCATCAAGGCCTTCTTCTCCTCCTTTGACAACTTTTGCTTCTTCGCGGTCGGCTCCGCGATAGCCTTGCCCTTGTTCTTCTTGTCACGAGCCATTGCGATGTGCGAGAGCACAGAGTCGACGAAGGAGATGACATGGAGATCAACGGGGTTGCGAAACCCTAGCGGCGAAGGATGCACCGCGACGGCAACGTGTGCGCGGGGCGGCGGAGGCGCTGTGGCGATGGGGGAGAGCGGTGGCGGCGCTTGGATGCGGCGGCGAGTGGTGGAGGTGGCGACTGGTGAGGTGACGGCGCGTTGGTGGAGGAGTCGGCGCGGGTGTGCAGCGCGAGGATGGAGACGGCGGCGCGGCGAGCGGCGGCGGCGCTGTGGAGATGACGGCGGCCGGAGACGACGGCGGCGGCCTGTGGGCGGCGGCGGCGGCGTCCGGCGGCGGTGGAGGTGGTAGTCGGTGGTGGCGCGGCGAGGAGAAAGCGGTGGCGGCATCGGGATCGGGAGAGAGAAAGGGCGGAGGCGAGGACGCGTTTAAATAGTGGTCCCAAACCCTAGCCGAATTTTTAACACCGGATGGACCGATGTTAGAAGGGATATACATCGGTCGAATGCCATAGTAAGGATATTCAAAAAGTTGCTGTTGACATCGGATGGACCGACGTTTAGGGTTTGGATCATCGGTCGAATGGCACAGTAAGAGTGTTCAAAAGAGGGATGTTGACACCGGATGGTCCGACGTGGGAGGAAGTAACATCGGTGGAATTGACCACAGCTCCAGAATATAGAACACCGGATGGACCGATGTTTTTCAGAATGAACGCGTCGGATCATTTGAGATTCTGACTGAGCTGGCCCTTGAAGATTGAACACTTATTGGTCCGATGAGGGATTGACCTAGGCATCGGATAATCCGATGACTACGGAACAATAACATCCCATATATGTCCTTTGACCAAACAAACAAGCAAAGAGAAACACATGTCTTAGGACTTTTTGGGCAACCCCTTACCCCTCAAAAAGGCTAATATGCCAAGAACTTGGCTAATCCTTAAAGCAAATGGAACACCGAGAAAAATAGGAGGAAAATATCCAAATAAAATGTAAGGCCCATGCTTTGTGAGGTAGAGTATGAAGACTTCTATCTCTTTGAAGCATGTTCCTCTAGGCATTAACGCACCTAACATTTTGTTCTTTCCACCTTATATGAGTTGAGATATTGCATTTCAAACAAGTCTCTTTCTCATGAGGTGGGTTTCCCTTTGTGACAATCTACCGTATGCAATGCCAAACATTTTATAATGCAAGAAATAGTAAGTCTATATGGCAGGTATCATGCAAGACATAAAGTAAATCTATCTTGCCAAGTTTGAACCTTTCAAATACTTCCTCAGGGAGAACCACTCTCCAAACCTTGGGAGACCCAAAAGAACCATCATCCCAAGCTAACCCTTGCTCACCCCTATCCTTTGAGAGTTAGGCAAGACCTATATGATATGCATTCTTACATGACGTTTGTTGCATCTAGCACATTTAATTCACTCCTTAGCCTAGAAAAAGTTTTCTCATCAAGTGGTTTAGTGAAGATATCCGCCAATTGTTCTTCGGACCTAACACCTCTCAAAGAGATGTCTCCCTTAGCTTCATGGTCCCTTAAGAAATGATGGCGAATATCAATGTGCTTAGTGCGGGAGTGTTGAACAGGGTTTTTATCTATCTTAACCGCACTTTTATTGTCACAAAGGAGAGGCACACAACCAAGTTTAACACCAGAGTCCAAAAGGGTTTGTTTCATATAAAGAATTTGGGCACAACATGCACCGGCCGCAATGTATTCCGCTTCCGCCGTGGACAAGGCGACGGAATTTTGCTTCTTGCTTGACCAAGAAACTAGGGAACGCCCAAGCAAGTGGCACCCACCGGAGGTACTCTTGCGATCCACGCGGCATCCGGCAAAGTCCGAATCCGAGTATCCCACAAGTTGGAATTTTGCACCTGTAGGGTACCACAAGCCCACATTAGGGGTATGCTTAAGATACCTAAGTATCCTAAAGACCGCCTTCCTATGCGATTCTTTAGGTGCCGCTTGAAAGCGAGCACATAAGCATACACTAAACATGATATCGGGCCTAGATGCGGTAAGGTAAAGCAATGAACCAATCATAGAACGGTAGTTAGATTGATCAATAGGTTTACCGTCCTTATCCGCGTCGAGATGACAATTGGTTGCCATTGGAGTGCTTCTTGAGCTACAATCTCCCATCTCAAATTTCTTCAAGAGGTCCTTGGTGTACTTCTCTTGATAGACGAAGGTCCCCTCTTGAAGTTGCTTGATTTGAAATCCAAACTCATGGCTAAAAGCTTCGTTAGTTAAACCAAAAATAATATCATCAACATAAATGTGACAAATGAACAAATCTCCGTTGATGTCCTTGGTGAAGAGTGTGGTATCCACCCTCCCGATCTTGAATCCTTGTGTGATGAGGAAATCCCGTAGCCGTTCGTACCACGCCCTAGGTGCTTGCTTGAGCCCGTAGAGCGCCTTGTGCAACCTATACACATGATTAGGATTCCTCGGATCCTCAAACCCGGGAGGTTGTTCAACATAAACAAGCTCTTTAATGTAACCATTAAGAAAGGCACTTTTCACATCCATTTGATAAAGTCTAATACTATGATGTGAAGCAAAGGCAAGAAGTATACGGATGGCTTCTAGTCGGGCGACTGGGGCAAATGTCTCCCCAAAATCTAGTCCTTCAACTTGTGAGAACCCTTTAGCCACAAGTCTTGCCTTGTTGCGGACCACAACGCCATTCTCGTCTTGTTTGTTGCGGTACACCCACTTTGTTCTGATGACGTTCTTGTCCTTGGGTCGCTCCTCCAACACCCAAACTTCATTGCGGATGAAGATGTTGAGTTCTTCTTGCATGGCCATCACCCAATTTGGGTCTTGGAGCGCTTCCTCAATGTGAGTGGGTTCTACACACGAAACAAAAAAGTAGTGCTCACAAAACGAAGCAACGTGGCGAGAACGTGTACTTACACCCCTTGATGGACTTCCAATGATTTGATCCATTGGATGCGCCTTGGAGATGCGTCCATGCCTCATAAGCGGTTGTGAAGCACTTGGTGAAGGTGATGTGTGTTGCTCCTCTTGTGGTTGGACTTGATCATGGACTTCTTCTTCTTCTTGATGTTGTTGTGCTTGTGAGTCTTGAGTTGGCAATGGATCATCATTTCTTCGTCAACTTGAGGTGCCATAGAGGAGTTGTTGCTGGAACTTGAAGCTCCCCCTTGATCATGGCTCTCCTCAACTTCTGGCTTGATGTCTCCAATGGTCATGTTCTTCATGGCTTCTCGTAGAGGCTCATCATCTATTTCATCATGACCAAAACTCTCCTCTTGGGAGCCATTAGATTCATCAAACTCAACATCACAACTTTCTTCAACTAAACCGGAGGTTTGGTTGAATACTCGATATGCTTTTGAGTTTGATGCATAACCAAGAAATATACCAACATCACATCTTCTTTCAAACTTACCGAGCATTTTCTTGCGGTGATGTAGCACTTGCATCCAAAGACTCGAAAGTAGGAGATGTTGGGCTTTCTCCCAATGAGAAGCTCGTACGGGGTCTTTTGAAGTAGGCGATGTAGGTAGACCCTATTTGCGGCATGGCACGCCGTGTTTATTGCTTCGGCCCAAAACTTCTTCGACGTGCCGTAGTCATCAAGCATTGCTCTTGCAAGAGTGATGAGTGTCTTGTTCTTCCTTTCAACGACACCGTTTTGTTGAGGGGTGTATGTGGCCGAAAACTCATGTTTTACTCCTTCACGGTCACACCACTCCCCAATGTTGTAGTTTTTGAATTCGGTGCCGTTGTCACTCCGGACCTTGATTATGGGAAGTTGAAATTCCCTTTGAGCGCGGTTGGCGAAGGTCTTGAACACTTCCGGAGTTTCACTCTTGTCACCTAGAAACAAAGTCCAAGCATAGCGAGAATAGTCATCAACAATAACAAGACAATGGAGATTACCGCCAAGGCTTTGATATGTGGACGGTCCGAAGAGGTCCATGTGGAGTAGTTCAAGTGGCTTGGAGGTTGACACCATTGTCTTCATTGGGTGGTGTGAAGCAACTTGCTTCCCGGCTTGACAAGCGCTACAAAGCTTGTTCTTCTCAAATGTGACATCCTTCACGCCGGTCACCATCCCAAGCTTGAATGACTTCTTGAGTTTGCTCATTCCAATGCGTGCTATGCGTCGGTGCCATAGCCATCCCAAGCTTGTCTTAGTGAAAAGACAAGTGGTCAAGCTAGCATTCTTGTTGGCGAAGTCCACTAGGTAGAGATGTCCATGCCGGAATCCTTTGAAGACTATGTCTTGGCTAGTTTCACTACTCACAACAACATCATTTTTGCTAAATGTGCACGTTAGTCCAAGATCACATAGTTGTGCAATAGAAAGTAAATTAAAGCTAAGTGACTTAACGTACAAATCATTTGAAATAGCAATTTTACCTAACCCAATTACCTTTCCCTTAGAGTTATCACCAAAGGTGACTTGTTCATGATTGTCGGGGTTTTCTATGGTGGTGAACATACCATCATTGCCAGTCATATGTTGAGTGCACCCGCTATCGAGTACCCAATGCTTTCCTCCGGCTTTGTAGTTCACCTACACACATGAATTCAATTTTTGACTTTAGGCACCCAAGCCAACTTAGGTCCTTGTATGTGTGATACAAGTGTTTTTGGGACCCAAAGTTGCTTGGGGAGCTTCCCCTTCATGACCTTCATG
This sequence comes from Tuctoria greenei, assembly GCA_036927565.1. Classification (NCBI taxonomy): domain Eukaryota; kingdom Viridiplantae; phylum Streptophyta; class Magnoliopsida; order Poales; family Poaceae; genus Tuctoria; species Tuctoria greenei. The sequence continues at coordinate 172,761,728 of JAYESD010000004.1, read as the reverse complement.
TCTTTGCCAATGAATCTTGCCTTCACCTTGCCTTGTACTTTACTCAAGAGATAATAATGATCGTTGAAAGTAGATTTATAGTTAGTAGGCAAATTAGGAGAAGGTCGGTTAGGAAGAGGACACTCCCTTGTGTGGTGACCGGTGACCTCACAATGTTGGCAATAAGAACCAACTTCCTTGATGAAGCTTGTTCTTAGCTCCGGTGAGGGCACCCTTCCTTTGTTAGGCACCAGGAAGGATCCAAGTCCTCTCTTGTTGAAGGCCTTTGCTTGTTGGAAGAGGATTTCCTTGTGCTTGACTTCTCCTTTTGAAAGTCTAGCCACACTAGTGCGGAGACTCTCAATTTCTTCCAACAAGTCCTTTTCCATAGCATTAGCTTTCAAAGGCAAAGACTTGTGCAAAGCATTAGTGGCATGAGAAGTAATGGATATCTTATCATTAAGGGTTTGCTTCTTCATATTTTTCAATTCTTGATCAAGCATGTCATGAGCAAGGTTAAGTGTTTGATGTTCTTGTATTAACTTGTTGTGCTCTTCCAAGAGTGTTTGGTGTGCTAAGTCAAGTTCATGATTATCTATCTTAATTTTAGCCTTTTCTTCCTCAATTTGCTTGACATGGGATTTGAGCGTGTCATGCTCTTTAAGTATGCTTTCATACTTGTCCAGCAAATCAAGGTTAGTACTCTCAAGTTTAGCACGAGTTTCTTCAAGCACTTTAACCTTACTCTTTTCCCTCTTAATGATAGCATGATATTCATTTATCAAAGAAGTTAAATCATTGAGGGAAAGCTCATCATCGCTAGAGTCATCACATACCTTGGTGTTACCTTTCGCCATGAGGCAAATGGGCGGTGGATGAAGAGGTGCATCATCATTGTTGGCGATGGCGAGGCCGGCCAAGCTTTCTTCTTCCTCTTCACTCTCTTCATCACTTGTTTCTTCATCGGTGACCCATTCATTTGCCTCACACATGAGCACCTTTTGTGGGCCATTTCTCTTCTTTGGGAAGAGCCTTGCCTTCTTGCCCTTGTCATGATTCTTCTTCCCAAAGGATCTTGGCTTTGGTTTGGCTTCTTCTTCATCATCATCGCTTCCTTCAAGCTTGCGATGCTTGCCTTTGTAGTTCTATCTTCTTTTGTCCGGTTTTGGACAATCATAGGAGATGTGGCCTTGATCACCACAATTGTAGCAAGTCTTGCGATCATCTCTCCTTGGTAGAAATGCTTTCTTCTTGGGATCAAAGGCGTACCCCTTCTTGGTAATCTTGGAGTTCAAGCGTGAGAACTTTCTCATCATTAATGCAAGCTCATCATCATCATCTTCACTTGATGCTTGTTCTTCTTCACTTGAGCTAGGCTCAACCACCTTCTTCTTCTTGAGGCTTGTTTTCTTGGTGGAGGCCTTTAGAGCAATGGTCTTTGATGATGATTGCTCCATCATCCCAAGTACACTCATCTCATGAGCGTGTATTTCTCCAATGAGCTCTGAAACTTCAATGTGGTCAAGTGACTCTTTTTGGAGCATGGAGTTGATGATGCTGTACTTTGGCTTGGGAAGGAGCATGAGGATCTTGCGGTTGATGAGTCCCTTGCCAAGAGAAGCAATGTCAAGATCATTTATTTCTTCAATAAGCACATTTAAGCGAGAGAACATCTCATTGACATTTTCATGAGGAAGCATTTTAAATTCATCATACTTGGCTTTAAGCATATGATATTTTAGTTCTTTGACACGAGAAGAGCCCTCATGAATCTCAATTAAGCAAGCCCAAATTTCACAAGCCTTTTCCTTGCTAGCAATCCTAGAAAACACATCTTGACTAATACATTCATAGATTGCATTCCTAGCTTTAGCATCCCATTTAAGTTGATCACCAACATAATTATGTTCTCCAAACCCCGCGTGGGTCGCTTCCCATACTTCGGGAGCAATAGCCTCAAGGTAAGCGTGCATGCGTGCTTTCCAATAGGCAAAGTTCTTGCCCTCGATGATAGGAACCGAGCCCCCAACCTTGGCCATTTTAGCTCTCTAGCGGTGAAGCTAGAATGATCCTATGAGCAACCTTGCTCTGATACCAATTGTAAGGACTGTATGCCCAAGAGGGGGGGTGAATTGGGCTTTCTTCGAAAAATTCTAAGCAATTGAAACTTAATTTCTAAAGCTCAATTCCATACGCGACTAACTATGCATTCTAGTAGATAGAAACTTTGCGGAATATAAATGCATAAAAGAAAGGGAAGGAGAAGGATGCAAACTCCCGAGGAGACAAGGATTTATCCTGTGGTTCGGCAAGATCGTGAAGATCTTCCTACATCCACGTTGTGGCACCCACCAAAGGGTTTTGCCACACCCACGTCACCGAGACGAGGGGTCTTCACTATTCCTCTCCGTTCGCCTCCTTGGCAAGGTGGAGTTCAAGCCTTGTACAACTTCGACCTTCCGGGCTTCCACACACGCCTTGGCAAGCTCCGGAAGTCTCTTCGCGATTACAACACCAAGGGCACTCCCTTGAGGCTCTCACACTATCCTAGAGAGTCCACTCACACAAAATGGTGGCACACAAGCTCTCTCTCTAGCTAGTTCTAGCCTAAACCTTGGTGTAGAGATGATCAAAATAGTGTGGAAGTGATTGCTCTTGGCCTTTAACACTTGTGTATGTGTGGATAGCTTCAGGTGATCAAGACTTGACGAAATGACAGGGTTAGAGGGTATTTATAGCCAGCCTCCCCGAAATAGCCGTTGGAAAAGTAGGCTGACAGAACTTTACTGTGAACATCGGATGATCCGATGTCTCCCCTTTAGTTATCATCGGTCTAATTACTTTGGCTGACGTCATCGTGTCAGATATGACTGTTGTTAGACCGATGTTGCCCCTGTCTTCTCATCGGATGATCTGGTGGCTCTTCCTCCAGAATTTGCTTAATCTTGATGCTTACTGGAGTGATTGACCGATGTGTGTAAGTCTGCACATCAAATGATCCGGTGCTTCACTTGGTCCAATGATATTGCAAACAGTACTGATGGACCGATGTCACTGAGCCATTCACATCGGATGATCCGGTGAGTACATTTGTCTGAGGTCTTCTTCTTCAGTTGAACCAACTCGACCGATGTGTACATTTCTGAAATCATCGGTTTATCCGGTGAGTTGATTTTGTTTGCTTCGAGTTGTTTTGAGTGAATCTTTTGTGTCTTGCTCATATGACCTCTTAGACATTTGTTCCACAAGGCTCTCTTATGATCTTCAAGCATTGTATGTTGTCAACTTATGGTTGAGTGACTTAGACATAAGAGCTTTCACTTCGTGTCTTTATCTCATTGATTTGATCTCAAAAGTTGATTGTATATGGGTCTCCAATGACATATTCATTTCATTTTATGAGTGATTATGGGGACCTTGCATTCACAAATTCATTAGTAAAGTTCAATGGTTGTCATTAATCACCAAAACCGTACTTCATAGGGGGGGCCTAGATGCTTTCAGACGTCCTTAGGCCCACTTCAGGTAAAACCCAAAAGCAAGCCACAGAACAGAAGATCAACTCGGAATCGCGATTTACCGGACAAGTCCTCAAAGGGTCAGACTAGTTCCAAGATTGACAGAGGCAAAAACGGACAAGTCCAGACTATATCGAACAAGTTCGAACTTGGTCAGAGGAAAATCAGACAAGTGTGGCCAAAACCGGACAAGTCCGATTTTAGTCACGGGAAAAACGGACAAGTCCGCTAGAATACTGGACAAGTCCGGACAAGTCTAGGGACTAAGCAAAATTTCCAAGGAATTGGAATACCGAACTAGTATGCAATGGACCGGACAAGTCCGAAACTGTACAGAGGCAAAAACTGGAGTAGTCCGCAGGAAAATGGACATGTTCGATTGAGGTTAGAGAGAAATCGGAGTAGTCTGCAACAAAAATGGACTAGTTTGCATTTCCTTGAAATCATAAGTGCGGTTTTGCTTTAAATTCATTTTAAACTCATTCCTTTTTATGAGGAGTAATGTTAAACATGTATACGAACTTATGCAATGCATGATGCATGAAAATGAGGGTGTTACAAACCTACCCCCCTAAAAATGAATCTCGCCCTTGAGATTCGACGCGGAAGAGAAAAGATAGGGAAATTCTTTCTCGAGATCATCTTATAGCTCCCAAGTTGCCTCTGATTCTGTATGATGCTTCCATTGAACTTTACACCATCTAATAATCTTGTTTCTTGTGACTCTCTCCTTGTTTTCCAAGATCTTTACTGGTTGCTCGGCATACGTCAAATCTGCCTCTAATGCCAATTCTTCCAATGGAACTTGTTCTTCTGGTACCCTTAAACACTTTTTGAGATGGGAAACATGAAACACACCATGGATATATGAAAGATGAGCTGGCACCTCCAACTTATATGCTACTTCTCCTCTTTTGTCCAAAATTTTGAATGGTCCAATATATCGAGGTGCTAGCTTGACTCTTATATTAAACCTTTTATGACCTCTCGTTGGTGACACCTTGAGGTAAACAAAATCCCCTACTTCAAAGGCTAGGTTTCTCCTCCTATTATATGCATATCCTTTTTGCCTTGATTGAGCAGCCCTCAAGTTCTTGCGAATAATCTAGACTTGTTTCTTAGCTTCTTGCAACATATCAGGTCCAAACACTTGATTTTCTCCTGTCTCATTCTAGAACAAAGGTGTTTTGCACTTCCTCCCATATAGTGCTTCATAGGGCGACATCTTCAAACTTACTTGGTAACTATCGTTATATGAAAATTCTGCATATGACAAGCTCTTGTCTCAACTTTTCCTATACTTCAAAGCACAAGCTCTTAACATGTCCTCCAAAATCTGATTTGTCCTCTTGGTTTGTCCATCCGTTTGAGGGTGATATGTTGAGCTGAAATTCAACATTGTTCCCAATGCTTCATGTAGTTTCTCCCAGAACCTAGAGGTAAATTGAGAAACTCTATCTGATACTATCTTCTTTGGAACTCCATGTCGGCAGACAATCTGCTCCATATACAATTGTACTAGATTCGCGGTGGTATAGGTGGTCTTGACAGGAATAAAATGAGCTGATTTTGTCAACCGATCCACAACAACCCATATTGAATCGTAACCGGACTGAGTACGTAGCAATCCAACTATAAAGTCCATACCAATTTCTTCCCACTTCCATTCCAGAATCTTTGATGGCTGCAATAGACCAGCTGGCCTTTGATGTTCCATCTTCACCCGTTGGCACACACCACATAGGGCGGCATATTCAGCTATGTCCTTTTTCATGCTAGTCCACCAATAACATGTGTTTAAATCTTTGTACATCTTTGTACAACTGGAGTGAATTGAGTATGGCGAATCATGTGCCTCTTTTAATATTGTCTCCCGAATATGCTTCACATTAGGCACGCCAATCCTTTTTCCAAGCCATAAGGTACCATGTTTGTCTTCATCAAATCTGAATTCTCTCCCTTCTTGGATCCTTTCTTTGATTTCCTGAATTTCCTCATCCTTTGTTTGTCCTTCTCGAATTTCATTCTCTAAGGTCGGATTTAACTCCATTATCCCCATCTCATTCAGCAATCCAAGATTCAACCGCTCAAACTCCTTACAAAACTCGGATGGCAATTCTCGAACTGTGAGCTAGTGACTTACTCCTTTCCAGTTGAAAGCATCGGCCACTACATTAGCCTTCTGTGGAGATTGTTGATCCCCACATCGTAATCCTTGATGAGCACCAACCATCTTTGTTGCCTCAAATTCAGATCCTTTTGCATGAATATGTACTTGAGACTCTTGTGGTCCGTATAAATATCACACCTGTGACCCAGAATGTAGTGTCTCCAAATCTTCAATGCATGTACCACGGCTGCTAGTTCAAGATCATGCGTTGGATAATTCTGCTCATGTTTCTTCAATTGTCTCGATGCATAGGCCACTACTTGACCTTCTTGCATTCGCAAACATCCAAGTCCTTGTCTCGATGCATCACAATAAATATCAAAACTCTTGCTCACGTCCGGCAAAACCAACACAGGTGTGGTGGTTAACCTCTTCTTTAACTCCTCAAAGATTTATTGACAAGCTTGAGTCCATTGGAAAGCTTTCCCCTTCATTAGCAATTCCATCATGGGCTTGGCTATCCATGAGAAGTACTTGATGAATCTACGGTAATATCCAGCCATCCCAAGAAAACGCCGGATCTCCTTTACATTTTGCGGCGGTTCCCATTTCAACACGTCCCTCACTTTTCTGGGGTCAACTGATACTCCTCCTCTCGAGATGATATGACCCAAAAATGACACCTCTATCAACCAAAAGTGGCACTTGCTGAACTTGGCATACAATTGATGGTCTCTCAATTTCTGCAACGTGAGCCTCAAGTGTTCCTCGTGTTCCTTCTCATCCCTCGAGTAGATCATTATATCATTAATGAACACCACAACAAACTTGTCCAGGTACTCCATGAAGACCTTACTCATGAGGTACATAAAGTATACAGGTGCATTTGTCAATCCAAAGGACATAACGGTATATACTCAAAAGATCCATATCGTGTCCTGAAAGCTGTCTTGGCTATGTCTGATGGCCTTATCTTCGTTTGGAAGTAACCTGACCTCAAATAAATCATGGAGAAAACACAAGCACCTTTCATCTGGTCCAACATATCCTCTATATGGGGCAGGGTGTACTTGTTCTTGATGGTCACCTCATTGAGAGCTCGGTAATCCACACACATCCTTTGAGATCCATGCTTCTTGTCCACAAAAAGAACGGGAGGTGAAGAGCTTGGGCGAATAAAACTCTTTTCTAGTTGCTCTTGAACCTGCTTCTTGAGCTCTGCTAACTCCTTAGGAGGCATCCTATAGGGCCCCTTAGCTATAGGTGTAGTTCCAGGTATTAGTTCAATAACAAATTCAATGTCGCGATCAGGTGGCATAGCTGGCAACAGATCCGGAAACACATCCAAAAATTCACACACCACCAGAATCTCCTCAATTGCTGCACCGTCCATGTGATTCAGCTCCAAATGCTTTGGTGCATGTTGAGACGCTTCAAATTCTATAGTGATCCCTTCCTCATTGGTCAACTTCACCGTCTTTGTGGCACATTCAATGACTCCATTGTGCTTCCTCAACCAGTCCATACCAAGTACAATGTCCAATCCTTGAGTATCCAAGACAATGAGGTTGGTAAAGAAGTCTACCCCCCTTATTCTAAGGCTTACTTTTGGACATACTATATTTGTCCTCATCTCCCCCAAGAGATTTAACCAATAGAGTAAACTTCATATGAGAGATAGACAAACCAAAATTGGTGACATATTTCGATGCAATGAAAGAATGTGATGCTCCAGAATCAAATAACATAGTCGCTAGGTTGGAGTTTGCCAGAAACATACCAATGACCACGTCATCCGCTTGTTGAGCTTCCTCCATAGAGACATGGTTCACGTTGTCATGAGCAAAATTCTGCTATCCACAGTTCCCTTGCGGTTGTCCTCCATTGGGTACTGGGTTTTGTCTTGGAGCATTGCTTCCTTGACCAAGGCCTAACTTAGGGATTGATGTGCAAAGTGTCCTACTTCTTCACATGTATAGAACTTCCTAACTGCACCAGAATTTGGACGAACTTGATTCTGAAAATTTGCACCAGGAAAGTTGGCACGAGGTGCAAAAGGCATTGGAGGCCTAAGTGCTTGCATGACAGGGCGTTGTGGCAAAAACTGAGCTGGGCGCGGTGCATAACCAGGGCGCTGAGCAGGCACAAAAGAGTTGTAATAAGGCACATTGGGTGGTGCAAAGCGAGGGCACACATTACTTCCTTATTGTGGTCCTTGATATAGTGCCTTTCTCTTGTTATTTAGATCCATCTCACGGACCTTGTTCTCAACCACAATTGCTTTGTCCACAAGCTTATGAAAGTTTGCATAATCACAATTCAACAATTGTACCTGGATTTTATTGTTCAAGCCTCTCATGAACAAATATTGTTTCCGACTGTCCCGGCTCACATCTTCAGGCAAATACCATGCATGTTGAGTGAATTTATTGAGATATTCACCCACACTTGATCTTCCTAGCCTCAAGTTCTCAAACTCTTGTCTCTTTAGTATCATAACACCTTCCGACACATAATGAGAACGAAAGCTCTCCTTGAATTCAGCCCAAGTAATCCTCTACTGATTTTCATGGGCGTTGCACAAAGAATCCCACCAATCTGCAACTGCTCCAACTAGTTGATGAGAAGCAAAAAGCACTTTCTCCCGGTCACTGCATTGAACAATAGCTAGCTTCTTCTCCACAGACTTGAGCCAATCATTCGCGCCCATAGGGTCGGCGGCTTGAGCAAAGGTTGGTGGCCTAGTCCTCATAAACTCTCCCAACCGGTTATGAGGCAGTGGGGGTGGCAGTGGAGGCATGTGGGGTTGATTGATGTTGTTGCCAGTCTGCAGCTGTCCCATAGTCTGTATCATGGTCTGCATGAGCTTGTTTTGCATTGCCAATAGCTACTCAAGGTTGATAGCTCCATGGGCAGGTCCTTGTCCATTGTTGTTCTGAGGTGCTCTATTATTCTCCTCCTCATCGTTGCCATCCCTCTGGTTGCGAGTCCTCACCATATGAAGATAAGCAAGATATGAGAATTTAGAAAACGTTTCCAACTATATGCATCAAAGAATATGAAACTAAGCAACTACCTATACTAGCCTATTTGGACATGGCAAAGCTAAAGCATCCCAAAATCATCTATTAAGCACACAAGAACACAATATATAGCAATCAGCACATCAAGAAAAAATACATCGATTCCTGAGTGCTCCTATGTTCTCTAAAGTGTCCATTCTATCTAGGTTGCATCCTACGGTTAACCTGGCTCTGATACCAATTTGTGACACCCGGTTCCAAAAAATGAACCAAGTGCAGTATATGTGTGCCCAGAATGTTCAACACACATACACAAGTGCATCACAAATGATATACAGATAATTACCAAAAGACAAGATTAATTATCCACTATTACACAATTAATAACATCCTCGAATAAAAACTCTAATGAATATTAATGACAAGTTTGAACTAATACAGCGGAAATAAACTAATTAAGAAACTAAGCAAACTAAGCATAAGAGATATATGGCGCAACTCCAATCAACACCACAGGCAAAGCTGACGGTAGACACGGCCTAGAACTCCGTATTATCATCGTTATACTCCCAAATCTGACCTGCAACTGTTGGTGGGGGAACTGCAAGGGTGAGTACATGTCGTACTCAGCAAGTGTGGAAAGTATGACATGTAGCTGATACAAATGACGAATATAATAAAGGCTAAGTGCTGAAAATTATATTAAAACATTTGAAAAGCAATATATTACATGTATGTGAAGTAAACCCATTATAATCCCTGTAGTTATCATAATGTCAGTCCATATTTCATCACCATCATCCATATTTCAGGTTTCTCATTACCATTAACCATATCCATTGCCATAAACCATAATACCATCCCATAACCAGTACCAAACCATACCAAATACCAATTTCCTTCTAATCATGTAGGTCATCCAGGTGCTCTTAACCGGGAGTATGGCTATCATGATAGTTTTAATACACTCTGCAGAGTTTGTGCCACTTTCCCACATGTTTGTGATTTCATCACCCGTTGGCGACTAAATAACCTCCCTTATGCCAATTACACTTCCTTTGGTGTATGGCCAAGAGATCACAAAATGGCTTTACAAATGGACTACTAGCATGTATGGACCCTGTCGGTACCCTAAAAACCATACACCCCCTGAGGATACAAAGATCTCAAGGGAAGGACATTTACTCAAATTGAAGACCCTCGGGGGCCCACTCGCCAGACGTAACCGGACCCGCTTCTCCAACATGGTTAGCCCCTAGGTTGCCACGTGTACTGTCAGACCAGAGCTGTTACCCACAAGGGTGAAGCTCCGGGCTAGATACTGAAACGGCACCTCCGGAGGTAACCCCAGACCGAGAGAAGCTCCGGACCTGACACGTGGCAAGCCACTCCAGAGCTTCCCGCTTCTCCCAAGCAAGCTCCGGATCTGCCACGTGTCCATACGTCGGAGCTGGCCGCTTTAAGCCCCCGGGAGACGTTGTAACGGCTCCGGATCTCCAAAGGACAGCCGCGGACTTCAAGACCCGATTAATTATCATTAATTCCACGTTAATGATATTTAATCGGACGATCTTAACACCTGTAACGGCACTGTTGGAGCCGTTACAGGGTTATTAACAACAATTAATCTCGTGTATCAATACTAATAACCGCCAGGGCCACATGTCGGGCCAGGCTGACTTGTAACGGTTTGTCCTTATACTATAAAAGGGCAAACCGACGATACACGGGGGGGGGGGGGGGGGGGGGGGGGGGGGGGGGGCTGGAATTCTCTAAAGCTCACAAGTTAATACAACACACACACACACCCGTGGAGTAGGGTATTACGCTCAGGCGGCCCGAACCACGTAAATCACTGTGTCACTCGTGTCCAATCGCATTTCACTTTCTTAGGTCTCCGCGCGCCCAAACCGAACCACAAACTCCTTCAACACTTTCATAGTGTCAGGGGATCTGCCGACTCCAACAGTCGACAGTTGGCGCGCCAGGTAGGGGCGCCTGAGATCTTCAAGAATGGTGAATTCTGCAGCTGGATCATCCAACGGGCAACCTGCTGTTCAGGTTGTCGGAGGCAATCCCTCCAACATGCAGCCACCGGCAGGAGCCTCAGTTCCAGCAGGAGTCACACTCCCACCACCACCATCTTCTCCAGCAAGACATGCCGGACGTCATGATGGTGCACCGGCGTCACATTCTGCGCCGGCAAGTCGTGACAACCCAGAACACGCGCTCCATGCAGCGCGTGCTCTCCTCCAGCGACCACCACCTCCGGATGCATCTCAAGGTGCCATGGAGCAATGGAGAGCTGATATTGAGCATTTGGTCGCAGCAGCGGCCGAACGCCTCAATAACCAGGGTCCACCCCCTTCAGGGCGGGCCCCGTCGCAGCGACGAACGTTGTCTGGAAGACTTGGTCCACATGTCTCCAACAACCGGAGAAGAGCTGCGTCACAGCAAGTGACGTCGTTGCCCTCTGGGGCACGACGCGCCCATACCGCATCTCGACTTTCGACACATGACCTCCGGGCGGAGCTTGATCGCCGATACCGCCAACAGGATGGCCGTGTCCACATCGAGCGAGCTCGAGAAAGATGAGATGCTCAAGACCTTTCTACTCTGGAAGGAGTAGGAGGAGGCTGTTCCGCCCTAGCCATGCACCTGCGCATGGTTAGATGGCCACAGAAGTTCCGGCCACACTTGCCGGAAAAATTCGACGGGACTGTTAATCCCGTAGAATTTCTGCAGATATACTCCACTGCGATCTTAGCAGCTGGAGGAAACGAGGCCGTAATGGCCAATTACTTTCCAGTGGCTTTAACTGGGACCACCAGGTCCTGGTTTATGAGCCTTCCACCCAACTCTATCGACAGTTGGGAGGAACTGTGCCGTCAGTTCACCGCCAATTTCGGGAGTTCATACACCCGTCCGGGCACTGAACTGGACCTTTTTGTGGTCGTGCAAAAAGGAGGAGAATCTTTGCGGTCATTCATCCAGAGATTCTCTCAGGTACGTAACACAATCCCTTCTATCTCAAGCGCTTCTGTCATTGTGGCATTCAGACAGGGTGTACGAGACAAGAAGATGTTGGAGAAGCTGGCGATCAAAGAGATCACCAGCGTCACGGAGCTCTTCAGCCTGGCTGACAAATGTGCCAGAGCTGCGGAGGGCCGTGAAATGCACTCCAAACCAGCCTTGGAGGATCATAAAAAATCCTCCAAAGAAGAAGCCGCTACCTCCGGGGGTGGCAAGAAGAAAAAGAAAACCAACAGCAAGAAGAAGCCGTCGGCCGGCACATCCAACGTTGCAGCCGCTGCAACTCCTGGTGGCCGGGGGCCACGCCCCGAGAAGCGACCTCGACCGTCTTCTGAAGACGGTGGCAAATCCAAGATGTGGTGCCCCATTCACAAAACGGGCAGCCACAGACTGGAGGACTGCCGGGAGGTCCAAAACCTTGCCGAGCGCTACCACAAACGCCGGGAAGGGTCTCCCTTCCGACAGAGGGAGGGAAAACAAAAGGTCGATGAAGCTCCGGGTGAAGAGGAGTTAGGGTTTCAGGACCCCAAAAAGGTCCTGAAAGCCGTATACACCTCCGTCGACGATGACTCCGACGTCTCCGACAACGAGCGTCGAAAAACCATGAACACCATCTTTGGTGGATCATGGGACATCACTTCTCGTCGTGTCATCAAGACTATGCAACGGGATATGGCTGCTGTAGCTCCTACAGCTAGACCGGAGCCACATCGAAAGTGGATGGACACACCCATCACTTTTGATGCTTCGGACTGTCCTCAAAGCATGGTTGGAGCTGGCCAATTACCATTGATGGTATCTCCCACCATCAACAACATCCAGCTCCATCATGTCCTGGTAGACGGAGGTTCGGGGCTTAACCTCATCAGCTTTGAAGCTTTCACTAAGCTTCAGCTCCGACCTTCGAACCTCCAGCCCTCTCGACCTTTCTTCGGAGTAGGTCCGGGGGCCATCACTCCACTCGGAGCTATTACTCTCCCCGTTACCTTCGGGACCCGGGAGAAGTATCGCACCGAGAAGTTGATCTTCGACGTCGCTCAGATCAACTTACCATTCAACGCCATCTTGGGTAGACCTGCCTTGTACAAATTCATGGCAGCTGCTCATTATGGATACCTGGTGTTGAAGATGCCAACACCAGTAGGCGTTCTCCGGATCCGCGGAGATCGCACTGCCAGAGTGACTGCTCTGGAGGAACTTCACGCGCTCACCACGGCGCAAGAAGAGGACTCCAGACAGAAGCAAGCTCCACAACCTCCGAGCATTCGTCAACGAGGCTCGACCTCTGCACCCCGTGTGCAGCCAAGCGGCGACACCGACATTCCCGTCAAAGTCGTCCAAATTGGTTCCGATGTCACTCAAACTACCCGCATATCGGGTGGCTTGAACGACAAATAGGAACTCGTGCTCATCACTTTCCTCCGGGCCAACGTTGATGTGTTTGCTTGGCAACCGTCACAAATGCCTGGGATCCCCAGGGAAGTGATTGAGCACAATCTGAAGATTTACCCCGACGCTCGGCCTGTGCACCAGAAACCTCGGAAGCAATCGGTAGAGCGACAGAACTTCATCCGACAAGAAGTGAAGAAGTTGCTCGAAGCTGGATTCATCCGAGAAGTCTACCATCCAAAATGGCTGGCAAACCCAGTCGTTGTGCCTAAGGCCGGCGGGAAACTTCGGATGTGCATCGACTACACCACGCTAAATAAGGCATGTCCAAAAGATCCATTCCCACTACCTAGAATAGACCAGATAGTGGATTCCACCTCCGGGTGTGAGTTACTGTGTTTTCTAGACGCATATTCTGGATATCATCAAATCAGGATGTCTAGGGAAGATGAAGAACATACTTCATTCATCACAGTGGATGGATTATATTGTTACACAGCCATGCCTTTTGGTCTCAAGAATGCAGCTTCAACTTTTGTACGAGCTATGTACAAAACTTTCGAAGAACTCATCAGAGACAAAGTGTAAGTGTACGTCGACGACATCGTGGTTAAAGTCAAGAACAAGGAGTCCCTCTTGGACACCTTACAGGCTGTCTTCGACAAGCTGCGGGCCACCCGCACGAAGCTAAACCCAGACAAGTGCGTCTTCGGGGTTAGTTCCGGAAAGCTTCTTGGTTTCCTGGTAAGTCACCGGGGCATAGAGGCTAATCCGGCGAAGATAAAAGCCATTGAAGACATGCGGCCACCAACCCGCATCAAAGACGTCCAAAAATTAACCGGATGTCTAGCAGCCCTCAGCCGGTTCATTTCAAGACTGGCGGAAAGGGCACTTCCCTTCTTCAAGTTACTGAGGAAGTCCGGACCATTCCAATGGTCTGAAGAAGCAGAGAAGGCATTCCAGGAGCTGAAACAGTTCCTCACCACCCTACCAGTCTTGGTAGCTCCGAACCCTGGTGAGCCTTTATTGCTTTACATTTCAGCTGCTGACGAAGTCGTCAGTATGGTTCTGGTTGCGGAGAGACCGGAACTACCCAATACTCAGGAATCCAGATCCCTTCGGGAGGATTCGGAGGTTCCTGAAAGCGGGTCTGGGTCCCAGCTCTCAGACTTGAACCCACAAGAAGTCACTTCAGAGGACCCGGATCCTTCCGATAGGATCCAGGTCATTCCTGAAGAAGCTCCGGGTTCCTCCACCCAGAACCCGGAGGTCCCTGAAGATAGTCTGGACCCCTCCGACAGGGTCCGGATCAATGAAGAGGAAGCTTCGGACCCCTCCGGGAGGGTCCATACCATTCAACGCCCAGTATACTTCATCAGTGAAGTGTTACATGATGCCAAGACTCGATACCTAGAGGTGCATAAGCTGCTTTATGCAACTCTTATTGCCTCAAGGAAGCTTCGACATTATTTCCAAGCTCACAAAGTCTCGGTGGTAACCTCATATCCACTTCGAGCGATCCCGCATAATCCCAATTCAACTGGGAATATTGCAAAGTGGGCAGCGGAACTGGCCGAATTCGACCTCGAATTCATTCCAAGACAAGCAATCAAGAGTCAAGCATTGGCAGATTTCGTGGCAGAATGGACTCCCTCTCCATTAAACCCTGGGGGCCCCAGCGAGCAGAAGACGGAACCACAAGTTCCAGCCTTCACTAAGCCTCACTGGACCCTTTACTTCGACGGCTCCATGCAGAAGCAGGGAGCCGGAGCTGGAGTCCTTCTCCTCGCACCAACCGGGGAGAAGGTGAAATACATGGTACACCTTGACTTCAAGGCAACCAACAACATGGCGGAGTACGAAGCACTCATCTATGGATTAAAGGTGGCACTATCATATGGTGTCAAGCAGTTGCTGGTCAAAGGAGATTCACAACTTGTCATCAAACAGGTGAAGGGAGAATGCTCCTGTAATAACCTCCAGCTGGCTGCTTATCTCCTTGAAGTCCAGAGGCTTCAAAAGGACTTTGAAGTCCTAGTCCTTCACCATGTTCAGCGTGCTCACAACGCTGAAGCTGACGAACTCTCGACCAAGGCGTCAACCGGAGCTCCGGCTCCTGACGGAACCTTTGTCCGGAGGTTGTCAAAACCCACAGTTCAGCCTGCCGAACTGAACGAAGGGGGCGAGATCAGCATCCCGAAGCTGACGGTCCCGATGGCCCTGTTACCATGGCAGCCATCAAGGGTCGTAGGTGCAGCCGGAAGCTCCGAGCAACCCAGCACGCAAGACCCAAATGCTCAAGTCAGTTCCGATGCATGGATCTTGGAGATCCGGAACTACTTGAAAGACAACATCCTTCCTGAAGATGATGTATCCGCTGACCGGGTAGTCAGATTGGCTAAAAGATACACGTTGGTAGAAGGGGATCTCTACCGGCGCGGTGCCAACGGCATCCTAATGCGGTGCATCACAAGGGAAGAAGGCTGCGAGCTCCTCGCAGAAATCCATGGAGGTGAGTGTGGGAACCACGCATCTTCCCGCACGCTGGTCGGAAAAGCCTTTCGGCACGGCTTCTACTGGCCTACAGCGCTCCAGGATGCTACTGAGCTAGTGAAGAAATGCAAAGCATGCCAGTTTCATGCAAAGCAAATTCATACACCTGCTCAGTCCTTACAAATGATACCTCCTACATGGCCTTTCGCTGTGTGGGGGATGGACATCTTGGGACCCTTCCCAAGAGCCGTCGGAGGTTACAAGTTCCTGTACGTCGCCATTGATAAGTTCACCAAGTGGTCGGAAGCTACTCCTGTTGTGATGATCAACAAACAATCTGCAATCAATTTTCTACAATCTATCGTGAGCAGATTCGGAGTCCCAAATAAGATCATCACTGATAATGGGACTCAATTTACAAGCTCCGCATTTCAAGGATATTGCGAAGACCTCGGCATACAAGTTTGCTACGCTTCTGTAGCTCATCCTGCCAGCAATGGACAAGCCGAGAGAGCAAACGCAGAGATCCTTAAAGGACTCAAAACGCGCACTTATGAGCGTTTGAAAAAGCACGGAGCTAATTGGATCGAAGAGCTTCCGCCCACTCTATGGGCCAACAGGACTTCTCCAAGTCGGGCAACCGGAGAAACACCCTTCTTCCTGGTGTACGGAGCAGAAGCGATCCTTCCTCCGGAAATCACCTTGGGTTCCCTCCGAGTCCGGACCTTCGACGAAGCCGCGCAGGACCAGCTCCGGCGTGAAGACCTAGACCTCCTCGAGGAGGGAAGGTGCCAAGCAGCTGTTCGGAACGCCCGATACCGCCAAGCTCTACGGCGCTATCATCAGCGGCATGTACACAACCGACAGCTCGAGGAAGGCGATCTGGTGCTACGGAGAATACTATCCAGAGAAGGGCAAAACAAACTCTCACCCAGCTGGGAAGGGCCCTTCCGAGTGATCAAAGTATCTCGTCCCGGAAGCGTTCGCTTGGCTACCGAGGATGGGACACCTCTCCCAAATCCTTGGAACATCGAGCACCTCCGTAAGTTCTACACTTAATTCCACGGAGGTGAGTCTTAAGTAACTTGAAATGTATGTTATAGAGTCATTGTACAGAGTCGGGTAGTTCCTCCGGGAGAGCAGCCGGACCTTTCCCGAAAGGTTTGAAGAGCTCATGCAACACTTGATACAGTCTCCGGACTAGAAGTGTGGCTAACTACCCAGGGTCAAACGAGAAACCAAACACACTTAGCCTGGTTCCGTACCCTAAGAGTGTACTTGTTTCCCCTGTACCCCGGACCTATAATGAAAGACATCTTCATGTGAAATAGACTCCACGTGCATTCATTTTTGCATAAGCTCGACATTTTTATTTTTCTCTTTCTTGTCTATAACAGAAACGTGCAATTCTTAAGAAGTTCTAGTTTAACCGATTTATGTATGATTTGAGTTGAATTGTCGGATTTTTTAGATTTAAATGTCGTCTGTGGCCAACTCGCCTGAAAGCCGCCAAGCCATACTAGGGTCGGAGTGCGCTATCGACTTAGCCTGGTCAAGCACCCTAAGTACGCCACTCTACCTACATCCCGGCAGGCCAAAGTAAGGTGGGTCCATGGACAATTGGATCTAAAAGAAAAGACAATTCATCCAATTATACTAAAAATCGTGTTCAACTTGAAATTCTCTTGAGAACCGTAATCCGCGACGAAGTTATAGATAAGGAACGAATTTTACTATTTTTCTTGGCTTAAGTGTGCAGGAAAAATGAACCCTATGTTAATGGAGAAAACCGGAGCTAACCAAGCTCCGACTCCCACCAGGGCGTTAACTTAAAGATGGTGAGAAGACTCTATCACTAGAGTCTGTTGTCAGCAAGCCAGGCGTGGAAAGGGTCATTGCCGGAGCTAATAAGCTCCGACACCTTGAAGTATTAACTATCGACACTCAACGTGTTGGTAGAGGCTATTGCCGGAGCTGCTAAGCTCCGACGATGGACAATGCCGGAGCTTCTAAGTTCCGACGACTTCAAGGGACCTTCACTATCGAAAACTTCGGACCTAAACTATACGAGTTCAAAGCAAATTTGTCTTCAACAAAACTCAACATCCTTTTGGTACATGTCCACAATCAAATTGTGCACATCTACCAGGGGGCCAAGTGAAGACAAAGATGTTGAAGACAAAAAATGAAATTCACGAAAAATTGGGGATTTCATTTCATCAGAAGACCGGAGATTACATCTGGAGACAAGGGATTACAAAATTGAGGAAGAAGAGAAGATACAAATAAAGGCTAAGAAAGATAGTCCTAAACCCTATGGAAGAACTCAGCGACCTTCTGGGCGACCTCCGACACGCTGGCTCGGGTAGCTTCGCCTTCTCCTTCGACGGGGCCTTCAAGCACCGGGTCCAGAGAGAATCGAGGGTTCCGGCTAGTGTAGCACGTCAACACATACTCTGTGACGTTCCTAGCCAGGGATTGCCCCTCGACCTCCAGCTGGTCCACGATGACGTCGCCCACCTTGGAGAGCTTGCTGCCCGCAGCGCTCAACGCTTGCAACGCAAGGTCCGGCTCCGGCTCCGGATCATCCGGGAGCACGGGGCTGAAACCCATCGGCGCTAGCGCATCGTCGGCCTTGCTCAGGAACTCCCAAATTTGCAGGGAGTCCGTCTTCCTCAGGCCCTTCATCTCTTCCAAGGACCTCCGGGCCGCCGCCAGCTCCGAATTCTCGCGGGAAAGACGCTCGACTTCTTTGGCGTTTTGCTGAATCTTCGCAGCAACCCGCTTCTCAAGTCTTCCGAGCTCCTCCTCCCGGAGGTGGATCTTGTTCCGGCGGTCGACCAGGTCTTTCTCCCTAGCCTCTATTTTCTTCTCCCGGGCGACAAGGGCACACTCGTACTTGTAGAGTTCCTGCCCCCGCACCCAGGTCTTCTCCTCTTCCTCGAGGCAGCGCTCTTCCAATTTTTTAGCGCGCTCCTCGAGGCCCTTGTCCGCCAGAGCTGTCTTCTCGGCGAGCTCTTCTTCACGTCGCAAGACGTCATCCCGTAGCTCCAGGAGTTTTTGCTCCTCATCCTCGAGCCGCTTTTCCCTTCCCTCAAGTGCCTCTCGGCGCTTGATGAGTGCGGTACTGATGGCTTCGAGTTGATCGAACCGAGCGTTGGCCGCATCATTAGCAGCCTTAGCTTGGTCATGGTACTCCCGGGATTGGGCGTCGAGGTTGTGAGTCATGCTCTCCCTCTCGTCCAGCATCTCACCCCAGAGCTCCAGGCGGACCTTCTCCCGCCTGATCCATTCCTTGTCATCCGCAATCCTCGACTGCGCCAGCTTGGTCTCAAATTGGAGTCGATTACGCCACCTCCTAAGGGTTTGGCGCTCCTCTTCAAGAGCCTTGCTGTCGTGGAAGAAGGCTAGCTGGACTTGACGTAGACTGGAGCAAGCGTTGTCGATGGACATCGACAGCGAAATGGGCTCCGGACCTTCTGGGGTCTCCTCCGCTGGTTCCAGCGGGTCTTCATTTACAAAAATTGGGTCCCACTCTACGAGAGTGGAACCCCGAGCTTCCAAGGCACTAGGGCACTCCTCCGGGATGGCCTCAGTCGCCACCGAAGAAGGTCCTGCCACCAAGCCTTCATTTGCCCCCTCGGGCTGGGGGCCGGCGACTTCGTTCAGGCACTCTGGCTCCGCCACGGGTACCATCGACGTCGTCGCCTCCAATGGCTCCGGCCGGGACACTTCTACTGAGGGAGGCTCAAGCTCCCTCGCCTCTTCGATCACTGGCTCTGCGGCCGGCGCTTCAGCAATCACCGGCTCTGCAGCCGGCGCTCCAATAGCTATCGGCTCTGCGACCGGAGCTTCGGAAGTAACCGGCTCAATTGTCGGAACCACTTCAACTTCCGGCTCGCACGCCGGGGCTTCAGCTACCTCTGGCTCAACCGCCGGGGCTTCAGCACTTTCCGGCTCTGAAGCCAGAACCGCTACTTCCTCCGACTCAACAGCCGGAGCATCTACTTCTGCAGCACCAAGGCCCGGAGCTTCAACCTCCAGAGCGGGTGCCGCTGGCGCATATTCAATCCCGTGGTCCGGCGCTACCACGGGAACTTCTGGAGACGAGTCGAGGTCCATGACCACGACAGCCGGCGCCGGAGCTGTCGCAGCCTCCGTCTGGGGCGGGACCGGGGCTGGAGCAGAAGCCCTCGCAGCCTCAGACACTGTGGCTGAGGGCGGAGCTTCACTCCCCTTCTTGGGAACGCTGCAGATGAAGAATGAAGAAATTGAGCAAATAGATGCTATAATTAAAAGTTAATTGAGGTAAGCAAGAAAAATTACCTTGGGAGACTCACGCACCAGCTTGCGCGGAACCTCTTTCCCGGACGTTCCGGGCTGGCCACGGTCGGCGTAGGAGCTCCGGGAGGACTCCCAGGACTCGCAGTAGCCGCGGGCGTTTCCCGGGTCGGAGCTCTCCTTGACCGGGAGGAACTCCTAGACCTGGAGGCCCTCACCGCTTCTCGAACCGGAGTCGCCTGTCCGGAGCTGGCACCTCTGGAGGGACCCATCACGGGGACAGCCGCACTCCGGGAGGATCCCACCGCCGGAACAGTAGCGCTCCGAAAAGACCCCACCACGGGGACAGACGCTACAGCAGCGGAGGATCCTCCTTCCTGAGGACGGGGAACTGGCGGGGAAGTAGCAAGCCCGACGGACCTCCCGTCAGCATGTCGCAGCTTCCTCTTCCGGCTCTCTGGCTCCTCCGCCAGCTCCTTGCCCTTGCCGGTGACCTCAGCTCTTGGCTGAGAGACAGGGGCGGAGCCGCCTTCCGACAACCCGGGGATCGCCAACCGGGCGGTCGATCTTCTCTCGACGACGCCAAGGTCGTCAAGCGCGGGCATCTTCCGCCGGAGCTCCCTGCTGAACTCAACTTCCACGTTCAGGGGGAGGAAAGCCGGCGGCAGAGTCAAGTACTCTCCGTCAACATCGATGCCGTGCTGGAATTTCTTGAGGTGAAACTCCAAGGACTTCCCCACCATGCTGGACTTCAACCCGGTTTCGACCCGGTCTTCGTCCATCACGCTGTTGAGGGCCCAGGCGAGCTTCTCCCTCCTCTTCAGCGGCGCCCACCTGTTGGACAGGAAGTTGCAGAACACCGCCTGGGGAGTCAATCCTCCCTCCACACATTGGCGGATCCTGGACAAGACGGGGTCGAAAGCTGCCGCCAGCACCGGAACTTCGCTCCACACCGACGTGTCAATGCCGGGCAGACCGTCTGGCAACTCCAACCGCTCGTGCTCCTCCACCCGGACTACTACCCAATCTTTCTTCCAGTCATCCCACTTCCCGGAAGGGAATGACCGGAGGTACTTGAACGGGCACTTCTTGCGCTTCACAAAGTAATAGAAGCCAAGGTACTCGTCGCTTCGGCCGGTGGTTTGGACGGTGAAGAAGGTCCGGAAGAGCTCGATGCAGGGAGGAATGCCCACCCACATCTCGCAGAAGTGGACAAAGATGGACACAAGGAGGATGGAGTGAGGGCCAAGGTGATATAGCTGCAGACCATAGAAGTCCAGCAGCATCAAGAAGAAGGAAGAAAACGGTGGGATCAGCCCCACCATGGCGTACGATGAAAAGTACACCATCTCGCCGAAGTGCTCCTTTTTAAAGGGAAGCTCTCCGCCGGCACGGACCGAACGGTTGAAGAAGTCCGACGACCACCCCATGAGGGCTCGGACCTTCTTCAGATCGCTCTCCGTCTTCAAACGACTCTCACGCAGACCCAACTCCATCGCAGCACAGCTAGGCAAGAGAAGAGGAGCAAAGCACGAGTTGGGAGTTTGAGCGCAAGAACAGATGGAAAGCGTAAAGAACTCCCGACGGTGCGCTTTCCTTCTTAAGTAAGCCCTCGCAACGCTTGGATGGAAACTGCAGGAGAGTCAAGGATACTACTCAAGAATTCAACCCAGCCGATGACAAGAGGGCCCGGGACCACCCTGACGATCAAGTCGAGGTTCTTACCCAGGCGAACAGTTGTCATCACGAGGCGGGAAACCCAAAGGCGGCGGACTGACAAGGCGCGCGGAACCGATACGGTTTTCGTATCGGGAACCGGCGACCTTCAATTGCGAGAGATCCGCACGTCAAAGATCTTATCTGCCACCTGAGGTGCGCCACGCGTCGGGACTTAACCGTAAAGCCCCGCAAAAGGCACCTCCGAAGACCCTTGAAGACCCAGTTCAAGAGACGCAAGTATGGACCCACCTCCGGCGGAATGACTTCATCCTGTTGGCATTCCCCGGAGGTAGGTCCAGGGGGCCACTGTCGGTACCCTAAAAACCATACACCCCCTGAGGATACAAAGATCTCAAGGGAAGGACATTTACTCAAATTGAAGACCCTCGGGGGCCCACTCGCCAGACGTAACCGGACCCGCTTCTCCAACATGGTTAGCCCCTAGGTTGCCACGTGTACTGTCAGACCAGAGCTGTTACCCACAAGGGTGAAGCTCCGGGCTAGATACTGAAACGGCACCTCCGGAGGTAACCCCAGACCGAGAGAAGCTCCGGACCTGACACGTGGCAAGCCACCCCGGAGCTTCCCGCTTCTCCCAAGCAAGCTCCGGATCTGCCACGTGTCCATACGTCGGAGCTGGCCGCTTTAAGCCCCCGGGAGACGTTGTAACGGCTCCGGATCTCCAAAGGACAGCTGCGGACTTCAAGACCCGATTAATTATCATTAATTCCACGTTAATGATATTTAATCGGACGATCTTAACACCTGTAACGGCACTGTTGGAGCCGTTACAGGGTTATTAACAACAATTAATCTCGTGTATCAATACTAATAACCGCCAGGGCCACATGTCGGGCCAGGCTGACTTGTAACGGTTTGTCCTTATACTATAAAAGGGCAAACCGACGATACACGGGGGGGGGGGGGGGGGGGGGGGGCTGGTATTCTCTAAAGCTCACAAGTTAATACAACACACACACACACCCGTAGAGTAGGGTATTACGCTCAGGCGGCCCGAACCACGTAAATCACTGTGTCACTCGTGTCCAATCGCATTTCACTTTCTTAGGTCTCCGCGCGCCCAAACCGAACCACAAACTCCTTCAACACTTTCATAGTGTCAGGGGATCTGCCGACTCCAACAGTCGACAGACCCACTGAGGTTTCACCGGTGGCGATGTCTGCAGCTGAGCACTTCTTCAACCAAGAGCCCCCTCTTGTGCCATTTAGATCCTAGGGAGTCCCGCCAACCATATCCAGACACAATCCGACTCCCCTTCCTCGGTGTGCCAAATGATCCACGCAGTACTAGCAATACCCTAATTAATCAGCTACATCGCACCCATATTTTGCCTCGTGGTGACACTGTTGTCCTGCCATATCCTTGCATGAACCGGTCCTTAGATCTAAAGCAAGCAACCACCATAACATCCAACCCATCCACATACCAGTCTTGTTTAGATCACCCACTACCATATCATATTAACCAGTTCATATTAACCATGATCTCATTAATGCATAATTAAATAGTATACTAGTTTTTGCATCCCAAATAATTAAGCAAAGCAAAAAGGTTAAAAGCCCTTCCCGACTCTCTACCATGTATTTCAGGTGTCAAGGGTGGTTAAACAAAGCTAGTAAATGTTGACGGCTCCTAAGATATACTAACAAATCAGAGTGAATTCGCAAGCGCACGGAGGTATCATTGTAGCATTTCCCCTTAAGAGTATTCCCAAGGGTGTAATTTATTTTATCCAAAAGGAAGGCAGGGAAGAGATATAAAAATCATCAAGTGGACAGGGTAGAAAGGTCTAGGTAAGAATCTAGTAAGGATGGATAAAATAATAGTGGAGGTAGTGTGACACACACAAAAACATTCAAGTCTAGGGGGGGGGGGGGGGGGGGGGTAAGAGGATCATAGAGGTTAGTTAAGGTTGAGAGTTATGGAGGTACTCCTACTATGCTCTATTGTACATATACATAGTCTAAACTATTTATTTGTAAGCTAGATTAATAGTGAATACTTATGCTATGTGGTTCAACACATCAGGCATGGGCTTACCCCTAGCAATACTAGGGTGACTCCCGCCAAGAGCTTGTGGCATAGCCGAACATGGAGGATTACAAAGGACGGATAGGGCTGTCACCACCTACTGCATACCTCTTCAATCCGTGGGTCTACGAGACATCCAATGCTACTTAGCTATCCTAGCACCATGCTAGCATATTAAGTAATTACCTTAAGAGCCTAGGCACAATCCATCCTAAGGCAATGAATTGAATCATCATTGAACCAATGTTGATACACAACATAATTATCCATACTAACCTAGTTATGTTATAATTAAATAGACTATAGTGGGGGTCTATAGGTTCTATGATAATGAGATATGTTCATGATGAAACAGTCATAGAAGCTATACCTTCCACATACATGGACTCCACAATCAAACAATAAATGCTTTGCCCAAGTATATGTATAAGTAGAGACTAAAGATACTATCTTTATTATGCATAAAGTCACAATTACACGAAAGAATACATGAGTCGTACCTTTCCCAATGTAGGATTGGGAAGAGAGAGACTCCTTACTCTTTTCCCAATTTGGACTTGGGACTAGAGACTCTCCTCTCTACAACCTAACTCCTCTAAGACTATGGATGATAGTGTATATAATAGAGATGAAGCTCAAGTGGTGTGTGTTGGAGTGAGGGGTAGGGGGTCCTATTTATACTAGTGTTGAGGTCTGTTCCCGCCACCAAAAGCACGTGAATCAGTC
This sequence comes from Tuctoria greenei, assembly GCA_036927565.1. Lineage (NCBI taxonomy): Eukaryota > Viridiplantae > Streptophyta > Magnoliopsida > Poales > Poaceae > Tuctoria > Tuctoria greenei. The sequence goes on along the minus strand of JAYESD010000004.1, from coordinate 172,737,404 downwards.
ACCATTGACTCCTTCAAGCCAGGAGGAGCCAACACACGTCGTTTGACCGCGTTTGGCGCCAGGAAGGGGTCGGCCGAACCCCTGGATTGGTCGACCTGGTCAGCACTCCAAACGTGGAGTGCTTCCTCCAAGTGGCTGCCAGGTGGGCCCCCTTGATGTATCTAGGTGATACACCGTTGGATCTCCTTGGATACTTCTCTTTGTGGGCCATTTGATCCATGGGATGCCACATGTCGTCTTTTGATTGGCTAGGATGATATTTTATAGGATTGGTCCCCCTACATTTCCTCATTTCCTGCATAAAATGCTGCATACACATATTTCTCCAAGTCCAAGTGGAATTGGGTTAGGTAGAAAGGTGATGTGTGCAAGAAATGACAAATCCTTCACATAATTGAGTTAAATTGACGGATGAAATTGGTATAGAACAAACGTCAACAAACTCCCCCAAGCTTATCCTTTGCTCGTCCTGAGCAAAGTCAAGACTTTAGGTTGATGATCAAGAGTTGCTACAATGTCTTATTTTCAAAAGTATCTAATGCACAACAAGATACTCTACCTAGTATTGCATAAATCGGCTATGTTACTCTACCTTTCTTAAGTTACCATGGGGCTTATGCTTTTCCATATTCATGAGTAGTTGAAAGGTAGAATAGCAAATGGAGGAAACATAGCCTAGAAATCAAGTTCCACTTAAATCCCGGGGAATTCAATTTAGATATTAAGTACCTAAATTTGATTCTCTCAATCATTCCTTTGTGGATAGTGAAAATATTTCCTCACCAAAGCATTGTGCCTCTACTATTCCTACTCATTGAATATGGCTTGTATGTGGAGCTTGGTAAGGAAAGTAAGTAGGCATATTTGCATCACATATATTGCTAAGTCAAAAGAGTAAGCCTTAGGAGAATTCAAATAAAAACTTTTTGATTCAAGACTAGTGCATGTGTGATGGACTGGAAGTGGATGTGGATACTTGAGATAACTCCTTTTCGGTATAATCTCTCTTTTACAGGGATGAAACATGGCTACTTTTATTTTCTTTTTTTTCATGCTTATGATGTAAGCATTTTTTTCATTTTCTTTTTGTAGCCATGTCTTCTACTCCCTTTCTTTGCAATGAATTTTGAAGAGAGTGCTAAATATGAATAACATGAAGTTTCTCTTTTTGTTGTTGTATGGTGGATATGATGGACGTTTTTCTTACTTCTAATGTAGAAGTATAGCATGTGCAAGTGAAGTCTTGAATTAAAAAAGAGTTGAATGATTTCTCACATAGGTCTCTACTAGTTTGACTAGGCTCAATGTGAAAGCAAATAGCATATGCATAAGGTTTTGTCTATGTATGAACATCATCTGGCTTTGGTAGGTATTTCCAACCAATTGAGGGAAACTTAAATCTTTTTAGAATTTCTCCAGAAATCTAAGTTTTACTTTCAAACTAGGACTAGCAGCCCTATTACTAATTCTAATCTTGCAACGACCTAGAATTATATTAAGCTTTTGCTACCCACAATTTTGAAATTAAGGTAAAAGTAATTCAAACCAATGAAAGCAATATTCGGAGAGTACCAAGTTGTAAACTAGAGACTTAGGACAATAAAACAGAGCAACTGTACATCATTTCATCTATGTGAATTCTAAATCATTCTTACCGCACATCTTTATTTGATGAAAGCAAATCTAACCTTTTTATTTACATTCAAGGTGGATGATGGATGGATGGAAAATAAATATGCAAGGAATGTGATACATGTTACCTCAAGTGGGGGTCCTCCCCCAAGCTTGTTCTTCAACTACCTCCGTGATAAGGGTTGAATCCTTGATGACGGAAGTACGTTGCAAGATCGACTTGTTGTTGTTGTAGCGCCGTGTTGAAGTTGGTGAATTGAGCATCCATGTGTTGTTGCCAATCCTGTGTACCTTGAACATGCTCTTGGAGTGTGTTGTAGATGTCACCCGTTCTCACTTCAAGTTCTCCCATACGTCTAGTGAGGTCCGTCATTCTTTGGCTATAGTCATGATGACTTCTGGCCGAAAAGGAATGACGTCCTCTCATGGACGTTGGGGGCAAGCTGCTAGAGCTTGAAGTGGATAAGGGTGGATCCCTTTGCCATTCTTGCCAAGATGATCCCCCAGTCTCATACGTTGGAGGTTGATTCCATCCGAGCGCATAACCCGTTGGGTTCTCTTCCTCTTGGTATTCATGGACCGGAGAGATTATCGGTGGCATGCATGTGGCTGCAGCCCTCGCACGATTCCTTGTTACCCTGCCAGAGACATTACTTTTTCTTCCTTCCTCAAGGGGAAGAAGATTAATGGTTAGCCTCCGGCATTTGTACAAATGAAAATCCGGGTTAGGTAACCGAATATCATTGACAAAGCTGGGATAGAAAAATATCAAGGAGCCATCACGATCATGCTTAAGGGTATGTCCTTGCAGTAAATAGTCTTCATCAAATAATTCTCTTTCAATTTCAATATATTCAAATGAAGAGTATTTAATTTCTCCTACCCTATCAGCAATATGAGTAATCAATGAAGTGGATTCAATTGGTCCTGATTTTGAAATGTAATATAACCATTGTGTCATCATGGCTTTGACTGGAGCAAATTTTATCTTTTTAGTCATGGCAAAAAAAATTTCAATTCATCATCTCGCACAACCCTAACATCTCCCCAGGGGAACATAGTCATAGCCACCCATCTATGCATGAAGCGTAAGGTAGGGTTTTGGATGTGGCTATTCCTAGGAGCCCTACATGTGACCTCACTAGTTAGCTCATGCCAAAAACATTGTTTGTTAAACTTAGGCAAATTTTATAAATCTAGTAAACATCGTTTATGGAGGCCTAGGATGCTACCTAACTCTTTCCATAGGATGTTGTATTCTTTTTGAAATAATCTAAAAGTAATACCATCAAATCATATTCTTAGCGTGCAAATGAATTGGATAGTGAGAAGGCGTGAACCTTTCTCCTCTATGTGAGCAAAGTCATCAAATCCAATTGCATGCCAAATGGAAAGAAATTTGGAGTCCATACCTATTTTGGAGATCAAATGTGGATCGTAAGCCTTGGTGTGGCCGAACTCACGATCTTGGAGAAGCTTGCGTGCTTGATCTTCAATTTCGCTTCATATGTAGAGGTCGTTGTCATGAAGAAGTTGGTGTGGGTTGCTTCTATCTTCTATGGGAGTGTCCTCAGACACACTTCTCCTCCTTGGGCTTGTACCCATGGAAGGGAGGCGTGCACTAGAACCTTCACCATGGCTTGAGCTTGCAACCTCCTTCCTCTTTCCAAACAACCTCTTCATGTCTTTTTGAGTTCAACAAGCAAGAACAAAACAAGGCGAAAAAAAATCCAAAAAGAAGCGATGTTTGGAAAATAAAACTCTTAACGAATTTTCTCCTCTTGAAAGCTTGAGTGTAAAATGCAAATGCAAACAAAGAAATCTTTTTGGGGATGGATTTGAGAAAGAGTGTTGCAATGAAGAGCAAGAAAAACAAGGTGTGCTAGAGAGTGACTTCGGGAGGTGTAAAATGATGTGGTGTGTTAAGAGAGGTGCTCCTCACGGCCACAATTTATAGGGTGCACCCTCCAAAGGTCACTTGGGGTTCAAAATATAGACGTTGGAGGAAGGGGATCCAATTTGGCTCCACTCCCTGTTTGGCCGACTTGACAGGTGGCCCCCCTGGTTCCCCTTTTGGCAAGTGCCTTCCCAACGGCTATGAAGTTAGCACGTTGGTGAAATGCCACATGTGCAGCTCAGAAAAAAATTGTTTTTCAAATAAAAACCTTTTCTCCAATCCAATAAAAAAATTTCTTTTAAAAAAAGAAAGAAAGATGATAGTTGAGAATATAAGATTCTCAACTTGCTACGAAAAGTCAAATATGCAATGGGAAAGATCCAAATGGGGTGGAAAAAGAAAGAAAGAATAATAAAGTGGGATAACTATTTAACCTATTGGCGTAGGTCTCACCACCGTCCGATGAGATGGACATTCCTCCGTCTTCATTTCACATCCGGGCCCAGAGGGATGGGCTCGGACGGCTTGTCTTGCTTCTTCCGCCATTCCTTCTTTGGCGGCTTGGTGGACTAGGGCCTTCGGGAAGGTTCAGATGATTCCGTCGCCTTTGGATATCGGCGTGGTCAAAATGACGGATTCTCCTCGTAGATTAATCTTCTCATGAATGCAATGAGTGAGTCCACCTTTGGAGGTGTGATTTTGACCTCTCTGATGTGTTTATCATTCGACCCGTACTTGATTCGAATCAAGGAGCATTGCTCTAATCTTGGCCGAAAGTTAAATTGTTCCTCCGTGCCATAGATATGGAAGTGTATTTCTCCAGCTCCCACATCTATGCGAGCTTTTGCAGTGCTTAGGAATTGACGCCCAAGAATGAGTGGTGTATCTTTCTCAGTGTCCATGTCTAGCACCACAAAATCCACGGGTACGAAGTAGTTACGGATCTTCACCGGGATGTCTTCAGCAATACCCGCTAGATAACGGACTGAAGAGTCAGCCAGTTGTAGTTGCATTGGTGTTGGAGTCAGCTCTGTGAAGTTCAGCTGGTCGAACACACCCTTGGTCATCACAATAACACTTGCTCCCAAATCACAAAGTGCCTTGTCAAAATGGTGAGCCCCAATTAAGCATGAAATGGTAGGACATTTAGGGTCCTTCTGCCAATTGCTCTCTCGTACGGAAATCAGGTTGACTTTTTCCGTCGGAGGTTCTTGCTAGCTTGGCATCTTGCCATTCTCCATCGGGGGAATAGCAGCTGCCAGCTGAGCCAAATGAGTCTCGAGCATCTTGTTGAAGCTCAGTTGATTCTTGAAGGTTGAGGATAGTCCTTCAATCTTGGCATTGATGTTTTCCAGTGTCTTGTCATTAGCTGACAGCTTCTTGGATAGGGCATTATTGATCTTGAGCTGGCTAATGGCAAGTTCTCTCAAGTTGGGCTGATTTCCAGGGTTGCCATTGTTGTTGTACCCTCCTTGAAAGAATGGGCGTTTTTGACCCCACTCTTGACCTCCTGGACAATAGCCATTGTTGTTTTTGAAATTGTAGTTGGCGAAGTATAGGGCATCCTCACGAGTTTCTGGGCAATCATTGCCCATGTGACCCGTGTTGCCACAGACTTCACACATGATGTGAGAGTCTAGGGCATAGGCATTGCCACACACTTCACCACTGGCTTGTCCATCAATTTTCTTCATTAGGAGTTCCAATTTTGCAGCGATCATGTCCACCTCCTTCAAGGTGTGCATGCCTTGCTGTCGGGTATGGAGACGCTCATCGTTCCATCCCTTGTTGGACACCATCTTCTCAATAAGATCTTTAGCTTTTGGCACCGTCAATGAGAAGAAGGTTCCTCCAGCAGCAGCATTCAAATGCTCACGAGCTGATGGGATCATCCCATTATAGAAATTCTAAATAAGGATCCAGTCATCCATCCCATGGTGGGGACAGGCTAGGATGTACTTCTGAAGCCTTTCCCATGCCTCGGGAATATATTCCTTGAGCTCTTGCTGAAAGCTGAAAATCCTTCCACGTAGGGCATTGGTTTTCCCCAACGGGAAGAATTTGGCGAGGAATGCCGTAGAACGCTTCTCCCAAGTGTCTATAGCACTTCGGTTCGCGAAACCACTGTTTCGCTCTCCCAAGGAGAGAGAACGGGAACAGTCTCAAATGGACTGCATCCAGAGACACATCCTTGATCTTAAAAGTGCTACAGATCTCGAGGAATTGTTGCAGGTGAGCACTTGCATCCTTGTTAGCCTTCCCACAGAATGGGTTCGCTTGCACCATAGTGATAAGGCCAGCTTTAATCCAAAGTTCACATCTCCCGTGTTAACAGTGGGCCCAATAGGCAAATTGTTAGCAGAGGGAGCTGAGAACTCGCGAAGGGTCTTCTGAGCCATTGGTGTTTGGATTATTGGTGCATAAATGCTGGCTTGCTTTGCCGCTCGAATCTTCTGAGGAGTAACGATAGGGGGTCGATCTCTCAGAAGAGATTCGAGATCTTCAACAAAGTTTGTCGGCAAGTGGAAACCAGACATACACTACCTTGTTTTCACATTTAAAATAAATGCAAAAACAAAGAATGGTTATCCTACTACACTCCTACCCAAGGTTCTATCCTATTCACTCAGTCATGTTATATATCTATTTGCCTTCCCCGACAACAGTGCCAGAAATGCTTGTTGACGGCTCCTAAGATATACTAACAAATCATCGCCGGCAACGGCGCCAGAAATGCTTGTTGGTATTTCTTATGCACCATTAACTAAACATCTCCAACTGATGTGTCAAAAATGCTTGTTAACAGTTCTATTGGATCACAGAGTGAATTCCGCAAGCGCACGGAGGTATCATTGTAGCATTTCCCCTTAAGAGTATTCCCAAGGGTGTCATTTATTTGATCCCAAAGGAAGGCAGGGAAGAGATATAACAATCATCAAGTGGACAGGGTACAAAGGTCTAGGTAAGAATCTAGTAAGGATGGATGAAATAATAGTGGAGGTAGTGTGACACACACAAAAACATTCAAGTCTATGGGGGGTAAGAGGATCCTAGAGGTTAGTTAAGGTTGAGAGTTATGGTGGTACTCGTACTATGCTCTATTGTGCATATACATAGTCTAAACTAATTATTCATAAGCTAGATTAATAGTGAATACTTATGCTATGTGGTTCAACACATCGGGCACGAGCTTACCCCTAGCAATACTAGGGAGACTACCGCCAAGAGCTTGTAGCATAGCCGAACGTGGAGGATTACAAAGGACAGATAGGGCTGTCACCACCTACTGCCTACCTCTTCAAACCGTGGGTCTACGAGACATCCAATGCTACTTAGCTATCCTAGCACCATGCTAGCATATTAAGTAAATATCTTAGGAGCCTAGGCACAATCCATCCTAAGGCAATGAATTGAATCATCATTGAACCAATGTTGATACACAACATAATTATCCATACTAACCTAGTTATGTTATAATTAACTGGACTATAGTGGGGGTCTATAGGTTCTATGATAATGAGATATGTTCATGATGAAACAGTCATAGAAGCTAAACCTTCCACATACATGGACTCCACAATCAAACAAGAAGCCCTTTGCCCAAGTATATGTATAAGTAGAAACTAAAGATACTATCTTTATTATGCATAAAGTCACAATTACAAGAAACATTACATGAGCCATACCTTTCCCAGTGTAGGATTGGGAAGAGAGAGATTCCTTTGGACTTGGGACTAGAGACTCTCCTCTCTACAACCTAACTCCTCTAAGACTATGGATGATAGTGTATACAATAGAGATGAAGCTCAAGTGGTGTGTGTTGAAGTGAGGGGTAGGGGGTCCTATTTATACTAGTGTTGAGGTCGGTTCCCGCCACAAAAAGCGCGCGAATCAGTCACCATTGACTCCTTCAAGCCAGGAGGAGCCAACACGCATCGTTTGACCGTGTTTGGCACCAGGAAGGGGTCGGCCGAACCCCTGGTTCGGCCGACCTGGTCAGTACTCCAAACGTGGAGTGCTTCCTCCAGGTGGATGCCAGGTGGGCCCCCTTGATGTATCTGGGTGATACACCGTTGGATCTCCTCGGATACTTCTGTTTGTGGGACATTTGATCCATGGGATGCCACGTGTCGTCGCCTGATTGGCTAGGATGATATTTTATAGGATTGGTCCCTCTACATTTCCTTATTTCCTGCATAAAATGCTGCATACACATATTTCTCCAAGTCCAAGTGGAATTGGGTTAGGTAGAATGGTGATGTCTGCAAGAAATAACAAATCCTTCACATAATTGAGTTAAATTCACGGATGAAATTGCTATATAACATTCGTCAATAGTAAACTTCCTATCATAGGATTCTCATCAGATTGACACAAGCATGCAGTTTTTAAACAGAACATTTATTTTAGAAATAGGATCAATATGTTCAAGGACCCTTGCCTTGCACCTGGGTTTGGTTTGGGTCAAAGTCTTCAAATTCCTGGTGCTGGAGATCCTCCGCAGCACCCACTAGCCCAAATCCGTCTAAATCACGCAACGAACAAAAAAGACAAGAATTACAATCAATAAGTGCACATATGTTACTCAATATGGCATGACATGCATGATTAATGCAAATGCGAAGTAAGACTTGTTAACAAGTTGTTAAAAATGTTCACTAAGTAGTTCTAATGTTTTTTTAACAAGTTTGATCAGGTTTGCCATTGTTTCAAGTCAATTTAGAATTAGTTCAGAAGGAAACAGACAGCAAGATCGGACTAGTCCGCTATAAGGTCGGACTAGTCCGCCCTTCGCAGAAACACAAACTAGGGTTTTCTAGATCGACGTGAATTTGGAGAATTAGGGTTGAATTCACACGGGAAAGAGGAAGTAGAAGGTATACCAGGTGTTTGGAACTCCAATGAATCAAGAGTTTTGAAGGCAACACTTGGATCTTGACGATCTAGGGTTGATGAAGAGAACATGGTTCTGAGTTTTTGATGAAGAATGCAAACTTGATGGAGATATTGATCCTCTCTCGTTTCCTCCTCTTCTTCTTCTTGATCGGAATCTCCTTCTCCTCCTTGGTGGCGACTATCCACGAACTAGGGTTTGTGGTCTTTCAATTGAGGAAAAAGGATGAAAGGTTGAGGGGTGGGGTTGTCTATATAGAGGCGGAGAGTTAGGGTTTCAATGGATTCAAGTTTCGGGAGGGTGGAGGCCGGTGTGGGGTCCCGCATGGGCTCTAAAAAAGTGAGACACGATGTCCTTAGGCCCACTTAAGGAAAATCCCAAAAGCAAGTCGCAGAACAGTTGATCAACTCAAAATTGCGATTTACCGGACAAGTCCGCACAAGGTCGGACTAGTCCGAAGATTGACAGAGGCGAAAATGGACAAGTCCAGACTATATCGGACAAGTCCGGACATGGTCAGAGCAAAATCAGACAAGTCTGGCCAAAACCGGGCAAGTCCGATTTTAGTCAGGGAAAAATGGACAAGTCCGCTAGAATACCGGACAAGTCCAAGGACTTAGCAAAATTTCCAAGGAATTGGAATACCAGACTAGTCCGCAATGGATCGGACAAGTCCAAAATTGTACAGAGGCAAAGTTGTAGTAGTCCGCAGAAAAACGGACATGTCCGATGGAGGTCAGAGAGAAATCAGACTAGTTCGCACCAAAAACAGACTAGTCCGCACTTCCTAGAATTCTTAAGTGTGGTTTTGCTTTAAATTCAATTTAAAATCATTCCTTTTTATGTGGCTTAATGTTAAACATATATATGAACTTATGCAATGCATGATGCATGAAAATGAGGGTGTTACATATTCTCCATCCTATCCATAGCCGCCCCCCTCCATGGCAGCCCCCTCCCCCCTCCCTCCCCTCCATAGCTGGTCCCCCTCCTCCTCCATGGCCGCCCCCCTCTTCCGCCATCCATGGCCACCCCCCTCCTAACTGACCCCCCTACCTCCACCTCCGTCCATGGCCGCCCCCCTCCTAACTGACCCCCCTACCTCCCCCTCCGTCCATGGCCACCCCTCCCCTTCCTCCTAGCCGACCCCCCCTCCCCACCTTCCATGGCCGCCCCCTCCCTCCCCTCCTCCATGGTTTGATGTGTTGAATTAGTGTTGAATTAATGTGTTGAATTTTTGCTTAATGTGTTTATTTAGTTAGGTTAATTGGTGATTAGTTGATTAGAGGATTGAATTGTGTAATTTGTTAGTTAAATTGGAATTAGTTGATTGAATTGTGTAATTCATAGATTAAATTGTTGATTAGTGTAAGAATTGTTCTATTAAACTGATAATTCTTATGTCTATGTTAATCATGTTTAGCTAGGTTTAGGTTTAATTATGTTTAGGTTTATTTATGCCTATGTTAAAAATTTTGTTAATTGAGATTAAGTTTGCTAATCTAGGTTTAGGTAAATGCTTATGTCTATGTTTATAATAAAATTGTTTAGGTTTATATTTATTAAATGATAAGTTACAATTTAATAACTGTTATGTTTATGTTTAATTGAATTGCTTTATTTTTTAAATTATGGTTATAATTTTAAATTTGATTGCTTGAGTGTTACTATATGTACAAAATGGGATTCGGGTCGGCTTGACCCAACACAACCCATTTAGTGCCCGACAAAGCCTATTTAGTTAGAAGTGAAAATATGCATCTAAGCAGACACGGAGACGAACGACGACAGTGCAGACGGCAAACACCCGCGCGTGAGGATGGCGGACCTCAACAGACCCACTTCCCTGTCTCTCTCTCGATCTTTCCTCTTCTCTCGTCTTGAAGAGCTGCAGGCTCTAGCGAGCAGCTGACATAAGTATGACGACTATAACCGAATAGTCATGCCCCTTTTTACTTTAAGAACTGCACTGGATAGAGGGTGTAGTGTTAAATAGGCAGTGTTATGCTGTCAAAATTTTAGGACCTATCATGTTGTACAAAAATGGGATTTGGGTCGGCTCGACCCGACACAACCCATTTAGGGCCTAACAAGGCCCATTTAGTTAGATGTTAAAGTATGCGTCTAAACAGGCACGGAGATGAACGACGACGGTGCAGACAGCAAACACCCGCGCTTGAGGATGGCAGACCTCGACAGACCCACTTCCCTGTCTCTCTCTCATTCTTTCCTGCTCGCTCGTCTTGAAAAGCTGCAGCCTCCGGCGAGCCGCTGACATACATTTGATGACTATAACTGTATAGTCATGCCCCTTTTTACTTTATGAACTGCACCAGATTGGGGGGTGTAGTGCTAAATAGGCAGTGTTATGCTATCGAAATTTTCTTTCCTCCTCGCTCGTGTTGAAGGGTTGCAGCCTCTGGCGAGAGGCTAACATACGTATGATGACTATAACTGTATAGTCATGCCCCTTTTTACTTTAAGAACTGCACCATATTGAGGGGTGTAGTGTTAAATAGGCGGTGTTATGCTGTCAAAATTTTCTTTTCTCCTCGCTCGTCTTGAAGAGCTGCAGCCTCCGGCGAGTGGCTGACATACGTATGACGATTATAATTGTATAGTCATGCCCTGTTTTACTTTAAGAACTGCATCAGATTGGGGGATGTAGTGTTAAATAGGGGGTGTTATGCTGTCAAAATTTTCTTTCGTCCTCGCTCGTCTTGAAGAGCTGCAGCCTCCGGTGAGCGAATGAGATACGTATGACGATTATAACTGAATAGTCATGCCCCTTTTTACTTTAAGAACTGCACCAGATTGGGTGGTGTAGTGTTAAATAAAAGGTGTTATGCTGTCGAAATTTAGGACCTATCCTGCATACATTAAAGATAATTTCTTTCGCTGTAAATCGCAGAGTCAAACGTGGGTGAAAACCGCATTTGGATGTATACTGGCTGGAAGAGCAGAACCGGAGGTCACTCAAATGAGTGGTACATCAAGTTAGATAAATTTTTGGATCGAGCATTTTCGTTGTCAACAGATGATAAGGTGCGGTGCCCATGCACGCAATGTTGGGACACCAAGTTTTCGAACAAAATGGAACTTTTGTTTCACTTGTGTCGAAACAGTTCCATGCCACATTATAAGGTGTGGACCTTCCACGGCGAGACTAAATCTGGAGTCGTAGAAGAAGTGGATGAGGATGGTAATATAACAGGGGTTGATAGGATGGATGTGAAGCTAGAATCTCGAGAAGTGGAGGATCCTTTTTCAAATGAGGTAGAGGAGTTCTTCGAGGAGCTCAAGAAATCACAACAGCCGTTGCATGAACACACGGCTGTGACTGTCCTTGCTTTCTTGACAAGGTTTATAACTATTAAGTCTAATTATTTTTTCCATCAACTGCTACAATGATCTCATGAAATTTATCTAGGATATCCTTCCACTACCTCACAAAGCGCCTAAAGATATGTATCAGTCAAAGATCAAGATATCTGGTCTCGGTATGAACTATGAGAAAATCGTTGTGTGCCCAAACAACTACATGTTATTCTGGAAAGAGCACGCCAACGAGAACATGTGCTTCAAATGTTGTAAACCGAGGTATGTCAAAGTTGTTAATGACAATGGCGATAATGTAATGACAGATGTCACACATAAGCAGGTTCGTTACTTGCCTTTGACAATTCGGTTGAAGTGGTTGTTCCTTTCAAAAAGAACCGCAAGACACATGAGATGGCACAAAGAGGTAAACGTGAGAACAAAGAATTCTTGACGCATTCGTCTAACGGTGATGGATGGAAGGCGCTAGAACGTTTCGATCCAGATTTTTCTCGTGGTGCAAGAAATGTTAGCATCAGATTAGCGATAGACGGATTATCACCATTCAGTACAAACGTCATGTCATACTCCTGTTGGCCCATCTTTGTTATTCCGTACAACCTGCCACTGACTCTTTGTACGAAGAACAAGTTCATGTTTCTCAACCTCATTTTACCTGGACCTTATCATCCCGGGTCACATCTCAACATGATGTTGAAACCGCTGATCGAAGAATTGAAAGTGTTGTGGATAGGAGTCAAAGTGTACGATAGTTACAAGAAGCAGAAATTCAACCTTCGAGCTACTTATTTGTGCTCCGTCCATGTTTTGCCGGCATACGACATGTTTTCTGGATGTAGCGCTCATGATCGTCTGACGTGTCCGATATGTGTTTCGAACACAGATTGCTTTCGACTAAATCATGGAGGCATGTCTTTAGAAAGAACACCGTTGTCACTAAAGGACCACCAAAACGTCTCAACGGGTCAGAAATTTTTGATATGTTGGACAAACTGGTGCCAGATGAAGGTCATCATGGATATTTCGTAGGTTATGGAGAGGAACACAATTGGACTCACATATGTGTACTTTGGGACCTACCGTATGTCAAGTAGTTGCTTCTAATGCACAACATTGATGTGATGCATCAGGAGCGTAATATGAGCAAAAGTATCATAAGCACTTGCAGGGATATGCTCAGCAAAACGTAAGATAATATAAAAGCTAGACTAGATTTGGCAGACATTTGTCACCGTCCAACTCTTGAAATCTCTGAAAGTGGTGGTAACCCACGTGCTTCTTTCTTTATTCGATCTAAAGAAAAGAAAGAAGTCATGAAATGGTTAAAAACTTTGAAATTCCAAGATGGTTACGCAACTAGCCTGAAACGAGTCGTGAATGTGAACATAGGAAACCTCACTGGGTTGAAGAGTCATGATAATCACATTATAATGGAAAGGCTCTTGCATGTTATGTTTCGGGGCTATCTAGATGATGTAGTGTGGAAGGTTTTAGCCGAGCTCAGCTATTTCTATAGACAGCTTTGTGCTAAAGAAATTCAGATAGGGATGATGGATAAGTTAGAGATACCCATACTTTTATGTAAGATGGAAAAGTTTTTTCTATCGTGTTTCTTCAATCCAATGCAACATCTGCTTATCCATCTTCCATTCGAAGCTAAAGTTGGCAGTCCTGTGCAATACAGGTGGATGTATTACATTGAAAGAGCGCTACGATATCTGAAACCAATGGTTGGCAATAGGGCAAGGGTGCAAGGTTGTATCGCTGAAGCATATGCTCATAAGGAAATAGGATACTTTTAAAGTGTATACTTTCCAGAAGAAAAAAATATCAATACTTTGGTGATGCGGTACAATGTGTACAAAGCAACCCCTTTAAGCGACCTCTCATTTTTTCAAACGAGAGGCACTACCATTGGTAGCTACACGACCTATGAGCTACTCGAACGTGACAAGACTATTGCTTTACTCTACATGTACGCAAATATAGATGTCATGCAGGAATACTTCGAGTAAGTGTTTGTTCTACATTTTTGCTAATCGACATATTTTACTACACATGTATTCTAAAAGATGGTTTTTAACATTCAGCGAGTTCTAGAGATAATGTTGGCCACATAGGCATCAACCTACGGCCCAACAAGTAGAAGGTATGCGAAAAAAAGGAATAAATGGAGGGTCGGGTTTCCTATCCTCATTTCGAGATTTTGTAATACTCTCTCATCTTCTATATATTATAAGTTACTATTATTATGAATTATTATTTTAACTTGCGATCATTTTCAACAGTGTTGGACTCACAATGTCCATGATGATTTGCGGTAGCTATCTTATGGATTGGTGAATGTTAGAAGCTATGGTCGATATGACGTAAATGGCTTTTGATTCCAGACAACTCATTTTGAAGCTCTTCGTCCTCTCGCGGCAACATCAAATTCTGGTGTTTTGACAAGATCAATTGACACTCATGGGAATGTAACTGATTATTATGGGATCATTAACAAAATTCTTGAATTTACTTTTATCAGAAATAAGACCCTTTGAGTTGTCTTCTTTGACTATGACTGGTTTGATAGCACTAATGGAACTCGAGAAAACAAATTTGGAATGGTGGAAATGAAACATAAGGGCCGACTACGAAGTTACGATACATTTGTTCTTGCACATCAAGTGGAGCAAGTGTATTATCTAACTTATCCATGCACGAAGCTCAGTGCTTGGTGGGTGGTATATAAGGTGAATCCTCGTGAGTGATTATATACTCCTGAGGATGATGGTTACCATGATAATGAAGACGTTGAAGAAGTGTACCAAGAAGAAGAGTTGCCAGACACTTTTATCGTCGAGCTTGGTGTAGGACTTGATCAATTAGTTGGAGATGGTGAAGATGTAGAGCCAGATGATAGGCGAAAATGAAAATTAGAACAGGCCACGATGGACGATCATTGGGCTGGTTTAATAAGTAGGGCACATGATAATGATGTTGATGAATTTTGAAAGTGATTACAAGTAACGTTTTCTTGAAGATAGTAACATGAATTTTGTATGTCTTATTTGCATATTTACTTATTATCTATTAAAAAGGGATGCCGTCAAAGAAGGGTAAGAAGGTGTCGCCGACGAGGGGGTTCTACCCCTCTAGACCCGAGGAAGCTTTTGCTGGTACCTCATCGACCTGGAGCAGACGCTCTCAGCTGCTCGGGCACGTTCTGAGTAGCCCTAGAGCTTCGTCACAGGTAGATTTCACTCGTTTTTGACAAATTCTTCAAATTCAATTTCCAATTAAACTTACTTATGAATCATTTGAATGTTGTAGTCCTCACCGACTGACTCAGAGGCTACGGCGCCAGTTGAGCATGGCTACCCTTTGGTGAGCCAGCCCTCGGTTGGCGAGCCTTCTGTTCCTGAGCCCTTTGGCTCAGCTGGTGATGAGCCCTCTGGGTCACCTGACGTGGCACCCCAGTAGACGCGGAGGACGAGGAGGACTCACTTTGTCAGTCCTCCTGCGGTCCCTTTACAGAGGATTGTGATTCGTCTGGTCGGAGACAGGTAACAAAATCGTAGTGTCCAATTCTAGTTTCTTTTGGTTACTTAAGTAATGAATCAATAAATATCATGCAGGGTTTGGTACAACACGTCTTTCACTGGTGAGAGACACCACAAACTGGTGAATGGTGTCCTCGAGTCCTTAGTTCGTTTGCGCTATCTCGGGGTCATCGACGGGGTGCCTGCTCTTTCGTGGGATGACTACGCACGCCTCCATCACCAGAAGCACGACAACCTTCAAGAGGTTGTATGGGCCGATTTTATGGTAAGTATGCTCAATAAAGTTTATATGTTTTATCTCTTAAGCACAAGCAAGATATATTTTAGAGGACCCGAACGACCCTCGCATGTTTGTGGATGTGAGGAGAGTGTTTCACTACAACGTTGCCAAGGTGCTTCGACAAGATTTGTCGAACGCTCATACTGAAATTTTCAATGAGCGCTTGAAGGCGAACCAGCACCACGTGCTACACGTCCGACAAGAGAGCGAGAGGCACCAGACGGAGGAGGAGTACGCGCAGGTACGTGGGGTGTAGTAAATATTCTTTCCGATAATTTTCTCAATGGTATTTTTAACAACCTACCACTATGTGCAGGGCCACATGAGCTGGTTGTAGGGTCGGTCTGATGCATTTCGAGCACTTTGTCAGTACTGGGCTAGCGATGAGTTTAAGGCTAGGTCCGGGAAGGCTCGAGAGTGTATAGGGGTCGAGGGGAAGAGTAGGCACGACCAAGATAACCACTTGTGTTTAGCTAAATACATGGTAAGTGTATGTAACTTATTTTTATATATATAATATAATGTTCGTACTAACACGTATTGTCAGGAGCACAAGAAGGGGGTGCAGCCAACCCATGTTGATATCTGGACGAGAGGTCACGGGGACCCTTCTCAGCCTCAGGGGTGCAGTCAGACCGCAGTCGAGCGATTGGTAAGTTTAGAAATCATTTATATTAAATATAACTATATGGATTGTTGAACTTACACGGTTTTCTTGTTTTCCAGGCTAAGTACGGGGAGGAGGCTAAGAAGATACATGGCAAAGATTTTGATTGGGAACATGAACCAATCGATCCTCAAGCCACGTATGCACGCGGAGGTGGAAAAGCATATGGAAGGTTAGTTCATAAGTCATTTTATCATTTTCAATTCAAAGTATTCAAGATATTTCAATTTCATATTACTGACTATTTTTTATAGGCTCACCATATTCGGCGGAGTTGTCGACTCGAGAGCGGCGAGACCTGCGGGAGGTAGGTCCACGCAGGCTTCATCGGTGGGCACATATGGTCGTCGCGTCTCGCTGAGAGACATCGAGATGCAGTCCCTCTGAAAAACCATAGAAGAGAACCTCAGGCGATAGGAGGAGGCGGAACGACGAAGGATTGAAATGGAGGCCACAATCTCTTCCCAGGCAGCCTGGATGGCATAGATGCGAGACACAATAGAGGTAACAAAATGGAAACTGAAGTTCTCATTAATTTAGCGTAAATGACTTACACTACAGGAATATCGATCAATTACGTCAGCCAAAGCCGACGTAATTAAGGCCTAAACCGACGTAAGTAACTTAATTATGTCGGTTTTTCCTTAATTACATCGACGGTTGGCCGACGTAGCGGTTTGGACGTAATTAAGGTAACTTACGTTGGCCACCGACGTAAGTAACTTAATTATGTCGGTATGCAGCAGCCACTGTAAGTTAAGTGGTGGGATGGGCCGCAGGCTGGGCCGGAGTACTTACGTCGGCTACAACATGCCGACGTAAGTTATGTGCCCTAACTTACGTCGGTTGCTCCAAATCGATGTAAGTTAAGTGGTTTAATTTACGTTGGTATGGTCTGACCTACGTAAGTTAAACTGGGCTAACTTATGTCGGCCAGGCCATAGCCGACGTAAGTTATGTTTTCGAATTTTTTTTAAAAACAGAAACTGACTACCTCGCTCGATGGCAAGAACACAAATCACAGCAACAGTTATACAACAACAGATACACAGCAACAATTATAAAATAATATCCAAAACATCGACAACAACACAAATTTGCCTCTGGGCTACACGCTAGCCCCTCCACTGCCTCCGGGATCTTCTCGGCTCGTTCCCGAACCCTGCAAAAGAATCATAGTCAATAGTGTGAGTAACACATTTGCTAAATTAAATGTGATGAAAGTAACTTATTTGCCAAATAATAATAGCACATAAGATACTTTAATTCATTACAACTGCAGACTGTTATCACCCTGAGTTGGCCTAGGGCCCTCAAAATCCTAGAGCCGACCCTGAGTTGGTGGTGGATCAAAAGGGAATCATGCATTCAACATAATGGAAATCTATGTTATGGGAGCGGTGGAAGTTGCATTTTGGGGACGACATGGATGTCCTCCTCTAACAAGTTTCTATTCGACACTAAGGCTAAAACTCACAATAACAGGGTGTACAGAAAACAAAAAGAGGGATAGACATATATTACCTGCTCTGGTGTCTGCTGCGGCAGAGCGTAGGAATCTCGATATCCTAACCGCTGTGTCGAGCAAGAGCCTGCCATTCCAAAATATTAGAAGATATATGTTATTGAAGTGCTGTGAAATTTAACTACGGTACTTTAAATTACTTACTGCCACCGCTGCTTGCATCTAGGCCATCATTAAGGTCGTCCTCTGTTGCTCCTCCCTTGCCTCCGCTCTCGTTGTCTCCAGCTCTGCCTGGGTTTGCGTCAGCGTCTCCCTCATGGCCTGGAGCTCCAGCTGGGTCTGCGAGAGACGACCACTGGTCCCAACGGTCGAAGCCTGTAATGATGAAGCGCCTCTCAAAGGTCGTGTCGACCTTGAGTTGACAACTCCATCAAAAATGGAAACCTGCAAAAGAATGAAAACACTAAGTAGAAGAAGATTAATTGAAAAAGAAATGAAACACACGAAGAACTCACTGTCTGTGGGCCTTCCCGCCTCCGCTTGCGTACGCGGCTTGGGGGTCGATCGGCGCGCTTTCCCAATCATAATCTGCACTGTGTATCTTCGCGACCTCCTGCGCGTACTTTGTCTACAAAACAAATAAATCTTGTAAGCATGTCAATAATAGTATTAGTTATAATGAAATTGATGAATTTCGAAAACTTACCAGTTGGTCGGCTGCGACCTGACTATACTGTCCTGGCTGAGAAGGGTAACGTCCCTTGTGATCTCTCTTCCAAACCTGGGTCGGGGTCGGCTCATGACCCATCTATCGTTCCTGTACAGCAGTGTTAGTACTTATCATAAATAATATATTAGGAACACATAAATAAAATGAAAAGGTACTTACCATGCGTTTAGCGAAACGCAAGTAGCTGTCGCCGCCATAGTTGTGCTTTCCCTCAGACCCCATGCGGCATTGTCTAGCCTCTATGGACTTATTGATGAAAGCATCGCTAGCCCAGTACCGACAGAGAGCTAAGTATGCCTCGATGTTACCCTGTAACCAGGAAATACTAACCTGCACATATTTCATTTTTCATCAACGCATTTAACATATGTATATATTGTAAATATTTAACAATATTAAATACTTACCTCCGCATACTGCTCCTCTGTCAAGTACGAGTCCGAGTCCTTCCTAAATACACCCCTTTGCTGCTCCTGCTCCTGCTCGCGGGGGTGCCGCTTGTAGTACGCGTTGGCGGCCTGAATCCGGGCGTACGACAACACCGCTGTCGTGAGCTTCCGAGCGTTGTAATGGAACACGCGTCTCGCGTGGTCCTTCATGCCCGGTTCCTCTACTTGGTACCTCAGCTTTAAGCAAACAAATATTTAAGTGATATACATTAACAATTCAAACGAGTTGAAAAATGAAACAGTTAAACTTACTATAAAATCATGCCACACGGCTCCCTGAACCGTGTCGTGCACCGGGTGAGAGACACGAGCGTAGTCATCCCACGACAAGGTAGGGAAACCGTCAATCACACCGGGGTAGTGCAACTTCACGATAGCACCCAGAACACTGTTAACCTGCCTGTGGTGCTTCTCGGCCCCCATGAACGAAAAGTCGTACCAACATCTACAAAATATATTAAATCATTAAGTAAAGGAAAACAACATCTAATCCGGAGGTCGCTGGGAGGGCCGGAGATAGCCATTCAACAGCGGCAGTGGCTCTAGGGTTTCGGTGATGTCAGTTGCCCCCCCTCTGGTACGCTAATCCACATGGAACATGCACCAAAAACTTCCTAGAGACCGCAGGATCATGTAGCAGGGTTATAAGGTGGGTGAAAGGCATCGGAATGGTTAGTCGATGGTGGACCAACGTGTTGAAGCCGGCCGCTAGGAAATGCATGATTCTGTCTTGATTACTCGGTTATTTCCTTTGATTTCTGGTTTAGAGGATTCGCATGGAGGTTAGGAAGCTAAGACTAAAATGGATTAAATAATGATTAAACCTAGAAAATGAATTGGTACGAAGTCCTAGCAAGGTTGGAATGAAAAGTTTGTTGGAAAACTTTGAAATATTAGGACTAGGTGGCATGGCAAAGGCTGAAACTTTATGCACATATTCTACAGCTGTAGGCTCACCTTTTTTTCTTAGAGAAAGTGGAAGAGAGGAGGCTTGTAGCATTGGCTTGATGGTGAACCAATGGGCGACATGGAAGAACAGAGGGTGGTGGTCCTCAATTTGTCAAGCACGGCGTTGAGGAGGCTCAAGCTGCCAACAAAACATGTCAGGGAGTTGCGCCCAAACAAAGTTCGGGAACAAACAAGAGCAAAGAAAACTCGAGCCACATCCAGTCTGCAGCTCAGACTTGTTGAAGAACAGCATATAGCGCTGGTGAACAGAGGAAAAAGATTCTTGTGCGTGCAGTTAAGCTGAACTCGAGAGAGAGGATTCTGGAGCAGATTCTTGCAACTGGATGGAGCAAGCACCTTGGTGAGGGAGTTGACCGACGATGATGTACGGCGGCAAGGAGTAGAACTCTGTTTGCTCTGCTTTTGCTGGTGAGATGCAAAGCATGGGGAGAAAGAAAAGGCAGTGGCGTGTAGAGAGAGAGAGAGCTTGATGGGACAGGGAGTAGAGATATTTGTCATGAGCTGGATTAAACCTGGGACAGTTTTGCACCGGTGGAACATGCAATTGCCATTAGTGGCGCCTGGACACGAGAAGCAAAGCAGAACACACAAGCTGTCAGGGTGACTTGTGGGTCCCATCTTTCTTTTCTTCTTATCTCTTCTCTGATTTTTACCTCTATATCAACTCAAATTTTAATGCCTACTTGCAGAGTAAGTCATCTGAATATTTGGAACTCGAATTGGAATACAGCTCGAGGACTTGATAAGTTTGAAATTGGAGTTTGAATTTGAGTGGAGTTTGAATTCTCTCTTATGACTAGATGCAACTAATTATTATCTGATGTCTAAAATTCATTAAATTTGGCATGGCTGCTAATTGCAACTTAAGAAATCAAATTGTGCTCTCAAACTTGTCATCTGACCATTTTATGTTTGAACTTTAAATTTCAAATTTTAATTACCCTTTTATGTTGTATTTAAATTGATTTCTAAACATGCTCCAAAAATGCTAAATATTAGCAGGTGGACTAATTCAAATATTTAGGATCCAATTATGAACTCAATTTCGACATTTGGCAAAATTTCAGTTATAATCGAATTTGAATTTGAATCCATTTTCAAATGCTTAATTGAATTAATTAGCAATTAAAGTTCGAAAATTATGAAACCTGTCAGGGGCTCTATTTGAATTATGGAGAATCTACAGGAAATTCCAGATTCGAGGTTTAACCATATTTAATAAGAACTTGGGATTTGAATTTAAACCTTCACTCTAGGGTTTGATTAAATTCCATTTTATTATATTTTCTTTTCTTCATTCGGTATAAACATTGATCTAAGCTGAACTGAACATTCTTTATTTTAAGTTTATTCATTTGATTGTTTGATTTTAATCCAAAAATGGTTACTCTTGCATTGTACATGTCTTTGTTCATTGAATTGCATTTAAAATACTCCTTTTCAATAATTTTCAGTTTAGGTGTAAGCATACACTCACAAACACTCATCTAGTGTGAAGCTTTTAGAAGTCCTATTGTATTATGCACTAGAATGTTCATGTGCCTCTGAATTCCTACATCACTTAACAAATTTTAAGTTCACATTTTTGCGCTCACGTTCTTTTCAAATGTGGGCTTTTATATAATCCACACACATGCTTTGGGATCCATCCTTCTTATTTACGAACAACACTGGTGCCCCCCATGGTGATGAACTTGGGTGTATAACACCCTTCTCTAGCTACTCTTGAATCTGCTTCTTGAGCTCCACAAATTCATTAGCAGGCATTCTATATGGCTTTTTAGCTATAGGTGCAGTTCCAAGTATTAATTCAATGATGAACTCAATGTCACGATCAGGTGGCATACCTGGCAACTCCTCCGGAACCATCTCTGGATACTCGCGAACAACCAGAATGTCCCCCATTATCACACTTTCCACATGGTTTAGCATTGCCTTTACAGTCGTTGGTTGAGGTTCTTTGAATTCTATACTAACTCACTCATCATTTGTCAACAGTATCGTCTTTGTGGCACACTGAATCACCCCATTATGCAATTGTAGCTAGTCCATTCCAAGTATTATGTCCAGTCCATGTGAATACAAAATGATGAGATTTGCGAGAAAATCTACCACCCTTATTTTAAGACTTAATTTTGGACATACTATATTTGTCCTCGTCTCCCCCTAGGAGAACTAACCAACATAGTGTACATCATGTGAGACATAGGCATACTATACTTGGCAACATACTTTGATGAGATGAATGAATGAGATGCTCCAAAATCAAATATTATAGTTGTGGATTGGATTTTGCGAGAAACATATCAATCACAACATCATCAGCTTGTCGACTCTCCTTAGTAGAGACATGGTTCACCTTACCACGAGCAAAATTCTATGGTCCACAATTGCGCTATGTTGCTCCTGCATTCGGCCTAGGGTTCTGCCTTGGAGCATTTTTCATCTGTTTCTGGCCTGACTTTGGGCACTGATTAGCAAAGTGTACCACTTGACCACAAGCATGGCATGTCTTGTTTCCAACAGCGCCAAAAAAGTTGGGGAGAGGCTGATTTTGAGCATAGATGCCCATATTGGGATGGGGTGCAGGCAGCATTGGTAAGCGGGGTGCTCGCATGGGAGGGCATTATTGCGGTAGCTGATTGGGGTGGGTGGATTAGCCCGACAAAAAGCAGGTGCAGCTGAGTTGTAATATGGTGCAGTGGTGCAGTGGGCGGTGTATAGCGTGGGTGGACATCGCTTCCTTATGGTTGTCCCTGATATGGACTCTTCCTCTTTTTTCTTGTTTATCTCACATATCTTACTTTCCACCACAATAGCCCTTTCAACAAACTTTTGGAAGTTTGTATAGTCACAATTGAGAAGTTGTACTTGAATCTCATTATTCAGACCACTCATGAACAAGTATTGCTTCTTGTGATCTGTATTGATGTCCTCCAGAGCATACCTTGTCAACTGCTTGAATTTATTAAGTTACTCGCTCACACTCATTCTTGCATGCCTAAGACTCTCAAATTCTTGTCCCTTCAGTATCATGACTCCTTCAAGCACATAGTGTGAGCGGAAACTCTCCTTGAATTCAGCCCACGTGATCCTCTTTTGATTAGCATGAGCATTGCCAAGAGCTTCACACTATTTTGCAGCTGCCCCAACTAGCTGATGTGATGCAAAAAGAACCTTCTCCTTGTCACTACATTGAACAATGGCAAGCTTCTTCTCAATATATTTGAACCAATCATCATCTTCCATTGGGTCATTGGCTTGTGCAAAAGTGGGCAGCCTGGTCCTCATGAACTCTCCCAATCGGTTGTGAGGCGGTGGTGGTGTCGGTGGGGGAACAGGAATGTGGTTGAGGTTGTTGTTGTTATTAGCTTTCAGCTGTCCTAATGTTTGCATCATGGTTTGCATGAGCTGATTTTACATAGCTATGAGGCGCTTAATATTGCTTGCATCGGCTTCAAGTTTGACATTTCCAAGAGCCTCCACACTGTCATCATCACCACCAATGTTCCTTTGGTTGAGGGTTACCCTCGGCATATGGGGAAAAAGAGAGTGTGAATAGAGGAATTTGGATTTGGAAGAAAATGTTCTCCAACCACATGCATCAAGGTATATGAAACTACGCAAATCCTTTATTAATATATCCCTATATGACGATGTGGAAAAGAGCTGAAGCATCCCACATCTCTCTACTATGTGTGGATGTGGACATTCACCGAAGCGTCCCAAAACTCGCACCAAGCACACAAGCACAAGCACATACCATAGAAAATTAAGCACACCACACTAATTATAGCTAATACGATTTAAGCGTCTTCACAACTTCTCAATAGGGGTCCTAAACATAATTGTGGGAGCCATGGTTGTTTTGGCCGTGAGGCGTGAAGGCGAAGCAGGCGGCGAGTCATACACGGGCGCACGCCAAGTTGAATTGGTCATCCATGTAGGTGTTGGTTAACTAGCCACACCATTGGTTTCTGCGCTAGCTCGAATCTCTTCTTGCTTTTTCATGATGTACAATCTCTTGCAAAGGTAGCGTATTTCCTCCAAGGCATCTGCATATTGATTTCCCAACTTCACAAGCATCCTATGAGATCTGTCAATGGTGAGAGAGTTGGACTGAGCTCATTCTTTAGGTCCAACAACCTCCCTCGTACCACTCTTGCAGTGTGGGTGTAGCGCAAAGCTAGTACATCCAAGCTGCTCGTGGTAGCAGTAACACAACCTAGTGAGTGCATCCGAAGCAACATCATCAATGGCTTGCTCCCTGGTAGCCCTCCATGTGGGCGCAAAGTGCCGAGTGACAACAACTTCTTTAGCAAGGATAGTACCTCGAGCCTTCCATTCTTCACGTCCAAAGCGAGGAATCCTTTTAATATAGTACTTGTTGATAGTTCTTAAGTAACCCTAAAAATCATCCTCAGCAACGGCGCCAGAAATGCTTGTTGATAGTTCTTAAGTAACACTAATAAATCATCCCCAACAACAGCGCCAGAAATGCTTGTCGTCGGCTACTAATGTCAATGATATAAATCCGCAAGCGCACGGAAGCAATTGATGTAGCATTTCCCTTTAATTAGTATTTCCAAGGGTGTCATTTATATTATCCCAAAGGAATTTACGTGGAAGCAAAGCAATCAACAAATGGAGAGGGATGGTTGGTCTAGGTAGGGTTCTAGCAAGGATGGATAAAGGATAATTGGAGGTAGTGTGACACACACAAGAGCATTCTATCCTAAAGGGGGGTAAATGAGGTAAAGAGGGACTAGGCTAAGAGTTAGGTAGATACTTCCACTGTGCTTCTAATATACATATACATAGCCTAAGTTAGTTACTAAAGATCATATCACTTATGAATTCTCATGCTAAGTTGATCAACAAATCGGGCACGGGTTTACTTCTAGCAACACTAGGATGACTCCCGCCAAGAGTCCGTGGCATACCCGAACGTGGAGGATTACAAAGGATAGATAGAGCTGTCACCACGTACTGCCTACCTCTTCAATCTGTGGGTCTACGAGACATTAAACACTACTTATCTATCCTAGCACTATGCTAGCATATTAAGTAATTATCTTAATAGCCTAGGAACAAGCCATCCTAAGACAATGTACTAAATCATCGTTCAACCAATGTTAATACACAGCATAAGTGATTCATATTAACATAATTATGCCACAACTAATTAGACTATAGTGGGGGTTTGTAGTGTTTATGATGATATAAAGAGAATGGTATGGTGTAATCATAAATACTACTCCTACCACATATACGGAATCCACAATCAAACAAGAAACACTTCATCCAAGTATATGAACAATAGAAGACTAAATATAACATTTTTATTAAAAGCAAAGTCACGAATACAAATAGAAATATGGGAGCCATACCTTTCCTAATTAGGAATTGGGAAGAGACTCCTTCTACTCCTCTCCTACATTGACTATGGACTAAAGGATCTCCTCTCTAGAGCCTAAACTCCTCTAAACCTATGGAGAGTAGTGGATACAATAGATTGAATACTCAAGTGGTGTGTATGTGAAGTGAGGGTAGGGGGTCATATTTATATGTGTAGAAGGGTAAGTTCCCGCCATCAAAAGCATGCGAATAAGTCATCAATGACTTCTTCAAGCTTGGAGAAGCCAACATATGGCGATTGACCGAGTTTGGTGCAGGACCAAGTCGGCCGACTAAGAGGGGGGTCGGCCGACCTAGCCTCTACACCATTTCTCTTGTGCTTTCTCGAGGTCACCATCAGGTGGGTCCCGTACCTTGATATGGGTGCTACACCGTTGGATGGCCTCAGATACTTCTGTATGTGGGTCATTTGATCTATGTTGTGCCACATATCAACGCTTGATTGGCTGAGATGGTATTTTATAGGATTGCTTCCCTTCTTTTAGCTCATTTCCTGCAACAATTCTCTGCATGCATTATTTCTCAAAGGACAAGTGGAAATAGTTTAAATAGAAAGGTGATGTGTGCAGGAAATGGTAATTACTTCATATAATTGAGTTATATTGACGGGCGAAATTGGTATATAACAACCGTCAACAAAATCCCCCAATCTTATCCTTTGCTCGTCCCGAGCGAAGTCAATACTTTAGGTTGATGATCAGAAGTTGCTACAATATGTGATAGCTCCAGGACCTACCCCGGAGAAAGGATGCGAGGGATGAAGGTTCGAGAGGCTGAGTTGGAGCTTCACGAACGCCGCGTAGATGAGGAGGTTAAGCGCCGCTCCTCCATCAACCAGGACATGGTAGAGCTGGATGTTGTTGATGGTAGGAGAAACCATCAAGGGTAACTAACCAGCTCCGATCATGTTCTTCGGGCAATCTGAAGCATCGAAGGTGTTGGCGGTGTCCATCCACTTCCGTTGAGTTTCTGCCTTGGCGGTGGGAGCTACGACGGCCATCTCCCGATGCATCGTCTTGAGGATACGCTGGGAGGTAATATCCCAAGACCCTCTATATATCATATGGAGAGTCTTCTGACATTCATTATCGAAGACGTCAGAATCATCATCAACGGTATTGTAAACGACCTTCAGGACCTTCTTCGTATCCTGGAAACCTAGCTCCTGATCAGCCGAAGCTTCGTCGACCTTCTGTTTCCCTTCCCGTTGGTGGAAAGGGGCT
Source organism: Tuctoria greenei (assembly GCA_036927565.1). Classification (NCBI taxonomy): domain Eukaryota; kingdom Viridiplantae; phylum Streptophyta; class Magnoliopsida; order Poales; family Poaceae; genus Tuctoria; species Tuctoria greenei. The sequence goes on along the minus strand of JAYESD010000004.1, from coordinate 172,710,896 downwards.
CTTTCTTGACGCTCATTGTTGCGTTCAATGAGCTGTTGGACCTCGCGAAAGTCTTTGAGGTTGTGGGTGTTCATCTTGTGGATCGGACACCACATCTTCTCACCGTCACCTTCCTCAGTTGACGGTTGGGGTCGTTTTTTGGGGCGTGGCTCCCGGCCACTAGGAGCTGCAGTTGCAACAGCAACAGTAGGTGTGCTGGCCGACAACTTCATCTTGCTGTTGGACTTTTTCCTCTTTTTTTTCCACAGCCGAAGGCAGCGGCTTCAGCCTTGGAGGAGGGTTTACCAGCCTTCGGAGGTGGTTTGGAGTGCATCTCTCGGCCCTCTGCAGCCCTAGCACATTTGTCGGCTAGGCTGAAGAGCTCCGTGACGCTGCTAACTTCTTTTGTCGCCAACTTCTCCATCATTATCCTATCTTAAACACCCTGTTGAAATGCGACAATGACAGAAGCATTAGAGATTGATAGAATTGTGTTTCGTACCTGAGAAAACCACTGGCTAAACGACCGTAGCGATTTTCCCGTCTTCTGTCGTACGACAAACAAATCCAGCTCTATGTCAGGTCGGGTGTAGCAGCTCTCGAAGTTGGCAGTGAACTGGCGGCAAAGCTCCTCCCAACTATATATGGAGTTAGGCAAAAGACTCATGAACCAGGACCTAGTTGTCCCAGTTAGAGCTACTGGAAAATAGTTGGCCATCACGGTCTCATTGCCTCCCGCCGCGAGGATGGTGGTGGAGTAGATCTGGAGGAACTCAATGTGGTTGACAGTCCCATTATCCTTATCTGACGGATGGGGCCGGAACTTCGGTGGCCATTCGACCATGCAAAGATGCATGGCCAGGGCCGAACAACCGCCCCCTACTCCCAAAGGAGAAGAGTTTTCACGGGCAGCTCGCCTCTCGCGAGCATGCTCCATGAGGACGCGACCATCCTGCATCCTATATCGAGCTCCGACCGAAGATCATGCATCGAGAGCCTTGACGCCATATGGTTGTGGTGTGCCCCGAAGGGCAGCGACGTCACTTGTCGAGATACATCACGTCTCCCGTGCTGTGACACTTGAGGTCCAAGTCTGCTAGATAAGGTCCTACACTGAGAAGGTGCCTATCCTGCAGGGCGCGAACCTTGGTTGCTGATGGCATTGGCTGCAGCTGCAGCCAAATGATCCACATTAGTGCGCCATTGCTCCACCACACCCTGAGGAGCTCTAGGTGCCGGTGGACGCTGAAGAAGAGTTTGCACTGCATTCAGCGTGTTCTCAGGGTTGTTTGTTGATGCAGTGACCGACACGAGGACACCATCCTATTATTCAACGTTGGCTTCCAGAACAGGTGGTGGTGGTGGTGATATGACACCCGCCAGGACAACAACGTTAGCCGGTTGCTGCACATTGGAGGGATTTCCTCTGCCAAGCTGCTCGGCATGGCCTTTGGACGATGTTGCGGTGGAGTTCACCATCTCGAAATCTAGAGCGCCCCTTCCTGGTGCGCCAAATGTCGAAGTGTTGCTACGACACTTCCTCCGATACTACTAAAATGTAGTCCGTGAATGTTCATATTCGGTTGGAGCGCGTGTAATATTATGAACGAGACGGTGACACAGGGGATTTTTACGTGGTTCGGGCCGCCTGAGCGTAATACCCTACTCCACGGAGTGGTTGTTGATGAGTTTGTGTGCGTAGTATGCGTCTGAGCTTGAGTTGGCTTCATTGGGCTTATGTCTACCGTGCGGCACAACCCTTTTATATGCTAAGGGTTGGTCGTTATAGGGATTGTCTGGCCCGACAAGTGGCCCCGACTGTAATTCGTCACCTATACACGATTGGCCAATAACGTGCCTTAATAGCAGCGTTACCAGCTTTGAAGGTCCTCTGATCTTGTGTCATTAATACTGAGTAAATTACACATTAATCAGTTCTTGTAATGACCGTTTTAATAGCCTCTTGAATGTATGTGCCGTTAGAGATCCAACGGTCTTCTCGTTGGAGGCTTAGGTCCGGAGGCTCGACACATGGCAGCTCCAGAGCTCCCGTCTGTTGGGGGGCAGGTCCGGAGCTGTCGAAGTGTGGACTAGGACACTTCCCTGGTACTACTAAAACGTAGTCCGAGGAGATTCGTATTTGGTTGGAGCGCGCGTAAGATTTAGAACGAGACAGTGAGACAGGAGATTTTTTATGTGGTTCGGGCCACCTGAGCGTAATACCCTACTCCACAAGGTGATTGTTGATTGTATGAGTGTATGATTGCTTGTGTGCATATAAGCTTAGGTTGCCCTTCTGTTCGTACGATACAATCTTTTTATAATCCAAGGACTGACCGTTACTTTATTAGTCTGGCCCGACATGTGGCCCTGACAATATTTAATCGCCTAATACAAGATCTACATGTATTAAGTATAATTAACAGTGATATAACGCGCCTTAATAGCGCCGTTACCAGTATTAACAGTCCTCTGATAGTGTGTCATTAACATGGCATTAATGACACATAATCAAGTCTTGTAATGGTTGTTTAATAGCCTCTTGAATATTCGCGCCATTGGAGATCCGACAGTCTTCCCGTTGCAGGCTTATGTACGGAGACTTGACACGTGGCAGCTCCGAAGCTTCCCTCTATAGGGAGGTAGGTTCGAAGCTACTATACGCGTGGCAGCACCAGAGCTTCCCTCTATTGGAGGTTAGGTCTGAGGTCACTGGACACGTGGCATGACTGGAGCTTTTCTATGAAGGGAGTTAGGTCCGGCCTTGCATTACACGTGGCAGTGCCGGAGCTACCCGAACGAGGGAGGCGGGTCCAGTGCAGCGGGACACATAGAGCCTTTGGAAGTCTTCAACTCGAACATGTGGAACTCTGTAAATTTACTTGCGGTATCGTGGGGTACCCGGTACGCAGGGTACCGACAGGAGCTATTAAACACGTGGCAGGACCGGAGCTTTCCTCTACTGGGACAGGGCCGACTCTGTAATTTTATAGGCCTTAGGGCGAAGTATATATATTTCACCCTAATATATATATATATATATATATATATATATATATATATATATATATATCATATGCATGTAATGGTGAAAGAAATAAACACCATAACATATTTTTTATTCTTAGAGGTTAATTTTAAATAGCACAACAAATGGTTCTTAAAAAAAATGAAGCTAATATGATGGCAATGATTAGAATGCAATATGAGATATGATGTCATTGTGCAATCAACAACCCCTCACATGCGTAGAGGATTAAGTAAAAAAATGCAACAAGTATAGGTACATATTCAATGGCTATAGATGGTTAATTGCACGATTGCTTTATATCGCAAATTGCATCATAATCGTTGTCTAATAGGATTACATTAAATAAGAAAAAAACTAGAAAAAACAATCTTGTCCAGTAAGTACAAAATTAACTCCTTTGAGTATTTTTTGATGAAAAATTATTAAAGATAGCATTAAGATATTCTTCTTAATACATCATATATGTAATATTTATTTTTGAATTTAACTTATTTGGATTGACGAGATTCAAGTAGATTAAATGACTGAATACACCTATATACTTAGACAGATTTTTGGGCCTCTACCTGGGCGGGGCCCTTGGCTGTCGCCCCTCCGCCCATGCCCCAGAGCCGGCACTGACTGGGGGTTAGGTCCGGGGTCACTGAACTCGTGACAGGATCAGAGCTTCACTATGAAAGGAGTCAGGTCTGGCCCTACGATACACGTGGTACAGCCGGAGCTACCCAAATGAGAGAGCCAGATACAATGCTGCGGGATACGTGGAGCCTTTGGAAGTCTTCAACTCGGACATGCGAACTCTTTAGCTTTTCTTGCAGTATCGTGGGGTTACCCACAGCCGCCTCCACCCCCTCTGTGTCGGTGCGCGGGCTGCGGAGGAGCGGCGTCGTTATGGTGTCGACATCGCCGGTGCCGCCGGAGAAGGCCTCCGCGATGGACTCTGGCGGGAGAGCGGAGTCCTCCAGCCCCGCGTCCTCCAACCGCGGTGTCCAGAATTCCATGCCCCCGACGACGACTAGGAGCTCGTCATCGGTTGCCGCCATTCGATTGGGCGCCGGTGAGGAAGCTTCGCTTCAGCGTCCTGGAGGCTTCGAGAAGCCGACCGACATAGATGCCTGCAAGGCCCACGCGTCGGTGTGCGGGCTGCGGAGGAGCGGCGCCGCGACGACGTCGGTGTCGCCGGTGTCCGCCGAACTGTAGCGTGGATTCGTGGTCGATGAGGCAGTAGGAAAGGCTGGGGGCCGAGATCTGCGATGGGAAAGAAATCGTACCATATACGTATGAAAATCACAAGCGTAACCCAGGTCAGCTGTTTACTAGCCCAGCTCCCATCAATTCGATGATGATGGAGCAACTCCACGACGGAAGAAGGATGCTCGGGTCGTGCGCAGCTCGCCGGCATCACGACATGCAGGGCCTCTCACAGGTCGAGTTGAAGAAGAAGCGCGCGCACGACACAGCTTGAGGACACAAAGCTCCACTCCTCACATGCCCAGACGGGTGGCACCGGCGCGGCCCGATGGAGACGATGCCGACATTCACGCGGATGATCGACCTTCGCAGACAAAGAGAGCGGCATCAGCACGCGCGGAGAGCAACGTCGATGCGGACGAGTGGAGATGACATCGGCACGAGCGAGGAAGGGCAACCGTCGCGGACGAAGGGGACAACGTCGGCGCGCCCGGAAGGAGACAATGACGACGCGCGCGAGGAGGGGCAACCATTGCGGACGAAGAGGGCGGCTTCGACGCACGTGTAGAAGCTGCGTCAGCGTGGCCGGACAAACGACGTCGATGCGCCCACGGAAGGGCAACATCGGCGCGAGTGGACGACTCTCGTCAGTGCGCGCGGTGGGATGGATAGAAGAAGAGCGCGCCTCCACACCGCAAGGGAGGGCGGCACGCACGAGGAAGGGCATCGCGCGGCGAGGAAGGACGGCAGAACAGTGAGGAAGTGCGACGTGGCGAGGAACGGTGCCGTGACGATTGAAGATGGCAGGAGATCAGGCGGAAGAGAGAAGAAACGATATGCCTATTGTGTTTCTCGTCTACATATTTGTAGACCGTGTTGGATAGAATGCAAAATGAAGACGTATGATGACTATTCTATGGTGACTATTATGTTGGACAGTAGAAAAGAGGTTAATGAAAGGCATTTGAGAGGTTGCATACATTGGAGACAGCCCAAACAATATCTTATTTTGGGGTGCATGGTTGGAGATAGCCTAATATCAAATGTCTATCGGCCCTGATCACACCATCTCGCCGCCGCGCTCTCCACCTCCCGTAAGCCCCCGGGTTCGGGATAAGACGCCGCCGCCGCCGCCGCCATGGCTATCTCCACCTGGAGCGAGCGCCTCCTCCTGGTCCCCGCGTCCTCCCCTCGCCCCGCTCAGAGCCATCAGGGCCGCCTCCCACCCTCTCCGGCCTCCTCTCGCCGCTTTTCCCGCGCGCTCCGCTTCGGCCCCCGCCTGCCCCGCGCCTACATCTCGGCGCCGGCACCAGGTCCCGAAGCCGCCGCCTACAGGCCGCACAACCTCGATGCGGCCGCTGTAGCGGCCGACGTTGCCGCCGCGATCTCCGCTTCCGACGCCGTCACATGGGGTGGCGTCTGGGCGCTCATATCCGCGCACAAGGCCCGCATCGCTGTCTCCCTCGCCGCGCTCCTCGCCTGCACCACCTGCACCCTCTCCATGCCGCTCTTCTCGGGCCAGTTTTTCGAGACGCTCATCGGGAGGGGCAGCGAGCCCCTCTGGAGCCTCCTCTCCAAAATCGCGGTTCTCTACACGCTCGAGCCCGTATTCACCGTCGTCTTCGTCGTCAACATGACCGTCATCTGGGAGAAGGTCATGGTCAGGCTGCGGAGTCAGATCTTCCGGAGGATTCTCATCCAAAAGGTACTCACTTTCTGCAAGTTATGTACATGACGAATTAGACACTGCTGTTCTGCTGCATTCTGGTCCCTATCTGTTTACCACAAGTGAGCAATGTTTATTGTGAATTGTTAGTTACTAGGGATAGTTTTATCCTTATTTGTTGATTTGTTGTGTGACCTTCATGCCAGGAGTGCCGATTAAGGCTGCCCACCGATTCTGCTAAATGCAGGTCACACAAAAATATTATTGTCGAACTGTTTTAATTCATGCTCAAGATGACATTAATTTTTGTACCGCGTAGTCATGATTCTTGTCACCACTCCCAGAGTTCCTAGATTGCACAAGCATTTATTGAAATGTTCTACAGTACTCCGAAATATACTATGTGCATTAAGCATTGCAGACGCCTATGATAAAATGTTATGGAACAGAAGCATGCTGTGTGGCGGTTAGATACTGACCAGATGAACCTATATTTACTCCCTTTTATTTGTAGTTTCCGTTGCTTAGACTTAGAAAATTGATATCTCTTTGTCTTTGGTTTTGCAGATGGTATTTTTTGATCGTTACAAGGTACTAATTTCTATACCACTGTACCCATCCTCATACTCGGTCATCACATTTACTAACAGAGGAAAATCTTAAGTAACAAAATACATGTTCCTGGCCCTTTTAAAATTTCCATACATCCAAAATTATTGGAAAGGTTATGTTATATGCCTTCGTATCTGCTGTGACAGGTAACATGTGACTTTTCTTTCACTATGGCAGAAAAGGAAACTCAAGTTATACTCGTCTGTTTAAAAATTGAATATTATGCATAATTTATTTAATATTAAATGTCACAAGCTAATTTCGCGTTAAGTTACTGCATGAAATGGTGGATGGAGTTATTCTTTGTGCACTGTATGCAAATAGTCAAAATAGAAACTATATCATTCTGCCAAAATTTCATGTGTTCTGGTCTGGGTTATGAAAAGTTGAGGACTGCTATTTCACAGTTATTACAATCCATGTCAGGTTAAAATATGATTCTATTCTTTGCTATCTTAACCTCCCTGTAAAGAATATATTATTAACTGTATGTACCACGATAAAAACATAGGAAACAAACTCGGTACATTGGAAAGTAATTCGCCTTCTCTGGTTGCAAATATCTTATAATTGTTTGACTGCAGGTTGGTGAGTTGACTGGTCTGTTGACATCTGATTTGGGTTCCTTGAAGAGTGTTGTAAGCGACAACATATCGAGAGATCGTGGGCTAAGGGCAATCTCTGAGGCAAGAAACTTTACACTGAGAATGTAAGCTTGACTGCTAACAAATAGTTTGATTAGTGCAATCATACAACTTTTAAGGCTATTAGTAACAACCTTAAAGCATATTTGACCTCTATTCTATTGATTCTCATGTATTCAATTGATCCGTGGTTTCTTTTTCTTACATTGTATTTCATCTGATGTTTTTTCTGAAACAGTTTTTTCTGCTTTTTTTTTTATCTTTCAGATAACTGGCACACTATGCCTACTTTTCACCCTGTCTACTGAGCTAGCTCCTGTTCTGGGCCTCCTAATAGTATCTGTCTCCGTTCTAGTTGGTAATTTTCTAAAAGCTGCCATCAAGATGTGTCACTGACTGTTCATTATCTCTTTTAAGCTGACTGAATCACTTTCATCATTCTGGAGTCCTACATCTTTCAAGACAAGATATATATGATAACTGAAATTGCTACATTAGAGCATACTGATGATAGATGATCCTTCATTTCCCCAGTTTGGTCTTTATACTGAGATGAACTTAATTGTAATATAAGACTTTGCTGGAAATCCAGGCGAATATAGACACAAAATTACTTCCTTTTGTTGGAAATCCGGTCCCTGATCAACTGTTCTAGGCGCCTGTTCTGATCTGGGATCAGTACAGCAAGCCCCTGGTGCAAAACAGCAGCAGAAGAGAAGGTACAGAGATGTCCTGCGCTGGAACAGGGAGGACAGAGGAACAGGAAGAACCCTGGTGCTGTACTGCGCTGGTATAAGGATAAACAGGGAGAACAGGGCGAGACGCTGCCGTGAGGGCTTGTTGGAGGCTATTGTTTATTGATCTGAATACTGGATGCGGTACACAGTGTTTTCAAGTCGGTAAGTCGAGTCGAGTTGACAAGGTACCGACTTGGTGACTAGTCGATAAGTCAGTCGACTAGTCATTGACTTGCCAAATATAGTGGCTGTTTTGCCTATATAGTGGCTTCATATAGACAATATAGTATTTATATATGAAGAAATGGTATGTTTTAACCCGTTTGAAGGCTGAAACTGAGTCAAACTAAAAAAAACAGCATCTAGTTCAAAGAAAAGAGCATAATTTACCTCATTTGTAGGCTGAAACTGAATCAAACTCAAATAACTAGCATTCAGGTCAAAGGAAGGACATGTTTTACCTCATTTGAAGGATGAATCTGAACCAAATTCACTTCGGAAAGACGGGAACCAAACAGCCACATAAGTCAAACTCATAAGTTCATAACAGTCACATATAGTTCAAATAGATAGCTAAGTTGCAGCAGCTGCTAGAATCTAGATAGATACAAGGTAGTTCAAATATATCCGAAATCAATATCATCCATTGCATTTTCTTCACCATCAGCTTGAGTAGGGCTGCTATGTGGGGATTCACCAAAGTCATCCACTTCATGATCATTAGGCATATACTCTTCATCACCTTGTTCATTGCCCTCATTGCCTTGCTCTTCCTCTTCCATAATCCCCTCATCCTGTGTAGCAGCAGCTGTACCACGCCCACGCCTTGAATAAACAGACTCAAGACGGGCTCTTCTTGGGAAGTTGCGACCTTGAAGTGAAGTAGAAGCACCGGTTGCCTCATCTACATGAGCCCATGCAAGATCATTCCCTTCTCTCACTGTTTCATTTTGATTCTCCACCCACTCATCGTCCCATTGGAAATTCTCTAAAACTAAAGGGTTACCAATATTTCCCTCCTCACGTAATCTTTGGAACCTAGCTGCCATCTTTCTATTGTATTGGATATAAACCAAATTGTTTAACCTCTGGTGCTCCAATCTATTCCTTTTTTTGGTATGAATCTATGTGATAAATAATGAATTAGTGGTGCTACCGACTAGCTAGAATCAATTAACACAAGAGAAACTGAAATGACAAATTTTGTACTTACAAATTCGAAAGTGCTCCAATTGCGCTCGCATCCTGAAGCGGAACAACAAAGGCTAACAATGCGCTTTGCAAATGATTGAATCTCAAATGCAAGGCCACCATATGCATCCCACCAACGAACTAAAAAAGAGAGGAAAAGAAACTCTTTAGTTTTAAGTGAAACTGAATTAGAAACTGAAATAAAAAACTGAATTAGAAACTGAATTAGAAACTGAAATAAAAAAACTGAATTAGAAACTGAAATTGAAAATTTACTGGGGCTCTTTTTTTTGTTGTTCTCTAATTGCCAATGGTGATGAGAAGGCAGGGCCAACCATGTTCATGTACTCATCAGCTTGTTTACTGATTGCATATTGAAGTTCATCATCTAGAACCATCTTGCATAGCACATCATTGAATGCAGCCCTCATCTTACCCAATTCCCTTTTAGTTGGATCATTTCTTTAAAGTTCGAAAAACTTATTCGGATTTAAGAACAATGCAGCCCCATATAACTTCACCTCCATTTGATCTTGCCACCTCCGGTTAATAATGACAAGCAACTTCTTCTTCATAAGCTCTCTACCTTCAAAACCCGAAGTGATCTTTGTTTTTGCCATATCCATGGTTGTGGCAACCTCTGGCATGGTTGGCTTTTCATCACCATCAACAATTCGCAACACAATGAGAAGTGGTTGTGATGCTCGAATATAATCTTGAACTGAGTTCCAAAAATTTGTAGAAAGAAGTATTTCTGTGACCTTCTTTCCTGCTTCTGTGCTTGATGGCTTGGACCTAGTCCAATCCTCACTAACAAACAGACATCTCAAAGCTTGCTTATGCTTGAATGTGGACTTAAGAGTAAGAAAAGCTGTAGCAAATCTTGTAACTGCAGGTCTCACTAAATCACCCCCTATCTTCTCCCTCGTGGCATCAAGCTTGCCATGCATATATATGAAAGTTGTCACTTGGCGAGCACGTGAAATGCATCTCTTGAACTCTACAATTTTCCCAATGTCCTCAAGCATGAGGTCCAAACAGTGAGCAGCACATGGGGTCCAAAACAAGTGAGGAATCCTTCTTTCTAAAAGCCTTCCAGCAGCCTTGAAGTTAGCCCCATTATTTGTAACAATTTGCACTACCTTATCTCTACCTGTGGCATCAATTCTTTTCTCAAGTAGTGCTGCTAACATCTGAGCATCTGCTGTCTCACTTGAGGCATTAACAGACTCCAAAAAAAATGTGCCAGCTGGACTATTGACAAGGAAATTGATTAAGTGTCGTGCCCTCCTATCTGTCCAACCATCAAACATAAGTTTGCAACCAAACTCAGCCCAAGATAACTCATGAGTCTTTTTTATCTCATCTTCTTTGCCTTCTCAAGCAATGGCACCCTAACTTCATGACACGAAGGCTTCACATACCCTGGACCATATTGCCCAACTGCCTCAAGCATGACTTCAAAGGACCTTGAGTTGATAACATGAAGTGGTAAACCAGAGTCATAAATAAAATCAGCAACGTACATATCAGTTGCTTCCTTTTCCTCCTTGCTCTTTCTAGACAATGTAGTTTGAGTGTTGCTCTTACAATGCCTTTCACGAACCACCTCTTCAGGTGCTTTGCGAAGCATAGATGCAATTGACCTAGAAGACTTACTCACAGGTTGATTACTTTGGCTTGCTTCAGCTGAGAGTCTTCTCTTGAGGGCTGTTCGAGAACTGGGTTGAATTTGAATAACTAAATGAGATGCTCTGCTTTCACCCTCTGCAATTTCTTCAACTTCATCGTCTTTTCCCACCTCTTTATCATCATCAAGATCAAGAGGCTTCTGTCGAGCATTCTTCTTCAAATACTCCTGCATCTCTTTGCTGATGGCTGATGTTGTCTTTGGGCATTTAGAAACATCACCATGACCACCAATAAGGTGCTGCTTCAACCTCCTAACACCCGCATGAACAATTTTACCACAAAGAATGCACTTCACAACATCTTTTCTGTTCAAATCAGGCCAATAACAGTACTTCCATGTTGGATCCTTTGACTTCGCCTTGCGCTTGAGATCTTTAGCTGGATCATAATTTTGCTCCCTTGCTGAATCGCCTTGAGGCTGACTTCCAATTTCAGTTCCAGAGGCAGACATGGCGCTGGAAAGCGGGAGAGGGTGCTGGAGACGAGGAAGGCGCTTGAGGGGCGGAGACGTTGCAGGGTGGTGGCGGCGCTGGAGTGTGGGGCGGTCGTGCTGCAGGACGGCAGCGGCGTTGGAGTGGGCGACGGCGGCACTGCAGGGCAGCGGCGGCGCTAGAGAGGGCGGCGGCGGTGCTAGAGCAGGGCGGCGTTGGAGGAGGGCGGCGCTGGAGAGGGCGGCGGCTGCCGACGCAGGAGGCGGCAGCGACCGCTGGGCGCAGGAGGCGGCGGCGGCCGCTGGTGCAGGAGACGGGCGGATCGGGCCGCTGGGCGCAGGAGACGGGCGACCGCTGGTGCAGAAGGGAAGGAATCTAAGAGCAGGAGAGGATTTTTAGGGTTTCTAATGGGTCTTGGGCTGGTCTGGGCTGAGAAGATCACCAAGTCGCCCGACTTAAAGAAATAAGTCGACGACTAGTCGACTGGAAAAGACAAGTCGATGGAAAGTCGCCCGACTTGCCATGAAAGTCGAGTTGGAGGCCTCAGTCGGCCTCTCGGGACCGACCAGACGACTAGTCGACGACTTGAAAACAGGGGCGATACAGGTGGGGGGCCGACACCCTTTCTTATATAGCCGTATACAAGATCCCATCTAGCTAGGACTCTATTTAAATAGAACTTTATCTCTAACTTTATCTAAGCACTCTATATCTATGGAAAACTTCTCCTGGACTCTATCTTTTAAACCAGCCGTGCAATCAACTTCAGATTGCAGCTGAGCTGGACTTTCCCTGCTGCACGCCTGGGACTTCTAGAGTCCTGTTCATACTCAAGACCAAGACGTGGCTAGGGCAGATCCTTGAGTCAGTCAACATTCTCCTCCTGACCTAGAATCTGTCGCACATCCATGATCTTGATTCTCCTCCTCATCTCGATGAACTTCTGTCTTCTAAGTGCCTTAGTCAAGATGTCCGCCATCTGGTCCTTCGTAGAGATCTGCTCAAGCACAATAGTACCGTTGTCCGCGCACTCCCACATGTAGTGGTACTTGGTGTCTATGTGCTTGCTCCTGTCATGGTGTACCAGGTTCTTGCTCAAGTTTATGGCAGACTTGTTGTCAACCCGCAACACTGGTGCTTTCACCTTTTCAGCTAAGTCCTCCACCAGTCGTGCCATCCATACACCTTGTCATGCCCCTTGAGCTGCTGCAATATATCCTGCTTCACACGACAAGACCAGCACCTCTGCTTGCTGCCACAAAACGGGGCTGTCTCTGAGACAAAACAACTCCCAACTTGTGCTCTTGCGACCCTCCATGTCTCCTGCATAGTCAATATCCGAGTAGCTAATCAACTCCATCTTGCCTCCCCTTGGATAGAAGACCCCAAAGTGGATCGTACCCGCTATATAGCGTACGATGCGCTTGACTGCAGCATAGTGTTCTTTCCTTGGCTCTTCCAAGAACCGACTCACGTACCCAACTGAGTAGGTGAAGTCGGGGCGTGTGTTCACCAAATATCGCAGCCCTCCCACCAAACTCCTGTAGTCCGTAGCATGCACCAACAAACTGTTACTTTTCTTGTAAAACTTCAAGCCTTGCTCCATGGGGAATGCACCAGGGTTGCGCCCCTCCAGACCAGCTTTTGAGACAAACTTAGAAGCATAAGCCGCCAGCCCAACTCTTATCCTCGCTTCAGACTGCCACACCTCCAGGCCAAGATAATACCATAAGAGGTCCAAGTCGCTCATCTTGAACTGCTTCATCATCTCCACCTTGGACTTCTTGATGTCGCCAACTTCTGTGATCACGAGATCATCGACATACACATACACGTTGATGATGAGCTTCTCCTCTCCATCTCCACAAAAGTACATCCCGCGTGCTCGCTCATACTATTCTGGAAACCAAGCGATAGCAAGCTATCGTTGAGCTTGACATTCCAGGCTCTGGGCGCCCGACGAAGTCCGTACAATGCCTTCTTGAGCCGGTACACCTTGTGTTCGACTTTGTCGATGATGAATCCAACAGGCTGGGAGACGTACACCTCCTCCATCAGATCGCCGTTTAGGAAGGCGCTCTTCACGTCCATGTGATGTACCTCCCATCTCTTGTGCGCGACAACTGCAAGGAGCAAGTGAACAAACTCGAGACGGGCTACGGTAGCGAATACCTTGTCAAAGTCTATTCCTTGCCGCTAGACATAGCCTTTAGCCACCAATCGAGCCTAGTGTTAGTAGCTGATTTTTTACTCTCATTGAAGAGAGGATGACACTAGAGAGTTGGGACAATTTTTATTGTCTATTCCTCACACAATGCCGTACCAACCCAAGGGGTTGAGGCTACATATTTATAGCAGCCAAGGGCAGCCAACCAGCCAAGCATATGCCTTCTTACTAGTCCAAGATGCCAAGATGCTAAAGCTGTCCTAAGCTGTCCTAAACTGCCCTAGATGCTGTCCTCTACTTAGGGCCACAAAGACCAAAGGACTAGAATACAACAAAGACCAAAGACCAAGTACTAAGGTACAACAAACTAAGGACAAGGGTACAAGGGACTAGGGGACCAAAGACAAAATGACCAAAAGACCAAAGGACTACAAGACTTATTCCATCATTCTCCCCCTAAGTCTTGTACGTCGTCTTCTGGGAGGGTTGGACCATCCCGATCCTGGAGCGAAGTTCAATGAACTTGAGCCTTCCAAGGGGCTTGGTGAGCAGGTCCGCAAGCTGGTCCTTGGTGTTGATGTAGATCGCCTTGATGCATCTCAATCCATAAGTAGGAGAGGGATCTCACGTCACTCATATGGAAGGTGGCTTTCATCTCTTCCTTGAACGCTGCCACCTCCTCCTCCTTGGTGCCGGTGATCACCAAGTCGTCGACGTAGACAACCACCAGTAGGGTGTTTCCTCTATTGCCCCGCCGGTAGATGGGCGCCTCGCGCGGGCATTGCCCGAAGCCCATCCTCTTGAGCGTGGAATCCAACTTGACATTCAACGCCTGTGGTGCCTGCCGCAAGCCATAGAGGGCCTTGCGCAGGCGTAACACCTTGCCCTCCGTGCCAGAGAGCGCAAACCCCGATGACTGGTGTACGTAGACCTCCTCCTTCAAGTTGCCGTCGAGGAACGCCGACTTGACGTCCATGTGCTGGACACGCCAACCTTCTTGGGCAGCCAACACATGAAGGAGTCGCACGGATTCCATCTGTGCCACGGGGGAAAAGGCATTGTCGAAGTCGATGCCCTCCTGCTGCACGAAGCCGCGCGCCACCAAGCGAGCCTTGTGCTTGACGATGGTGCCGACTTCATCCCTCTTCAGCTTGAACACCCACTTAAGGGTGATCGCACAGTGACCGCGAGGGAGGTCAGCAAGCTCCCCAGTGTGGTTCGTCTCAACCGCGTCCATCTCCGACTGCATCGTGGCACGCCATGCCGCGTGTTTCTCGGCCTCCGCGAAGGACTGAGGCTCGTCGTCGTCGCACGCAAGGTGCAACTGCGCCTCCGGATCTTGATCATCCAAATCGTGAGGGCCAGTCCTGGCACCGGCTGGTCACCGAGAATGTTCTCCATCTTGCGATACCACAACTGCTCGCCGTCGTAGCACCAGTCGAGGCGCTCCTCTTCGTGGGAGAGCAGAGTGACAAACTCCATTGGGTCGTGCTTGACACAAGCTGGCGACAGAGTGGACGTGCCCGGAGGGGTGGCCGTCGGTGCTGGAGTGCGTGGGGTTGCCGACTGAGGTGGAGGAGGACGCTCGGGGGCTAGAGTAGACACGCTCGATGGAGAAGAGTTGCCTACTCCCCTAGCTCCCTTGAAGTAGACGTAGTCAACGATGAAGTCGTCGTTCGTCGAGGTTGAACCGTCGTCCACCGCCTTGTCCCATGCCCATCCTCGCCCTTCGTTGAACACAACGTCGTGCATCGTGGGCACACACTGTGTCTCTAGGTCGAGAATGCGGTAGGCCTTCGAGCCCTCCGCGTAGCCGATGAACACCCCGAGGGTGCTCCTGTCGTCAAGCTTGCCGATCTGGCCAAGCTCCTTGGGGAACGCGGGGCAGCCGAAGACCCGTAGGTGAGAGACCGCCGGCTTGCGCCCATACCAAGCCTCGTACGGCGTCCTGCCGTGGAGGGCCTTGGTGGGCGAACGGTTGAGGATGTAGACGACGGTCACCACCGCCTCTCCCCAGAAGACAGCTGCCATTTCCCTCTGCTTGAGGAGGGCCCGAGTCATCCCCACAACTGTCTGATTGCGCCGCTCGACGATGCTGTTCTGCTGCGGGCTGTAGGGCGCGGAGTAGTGACGTTGAACACCCTCATCCCCGCAATACGACGCGAATTCAGCCGCCGTGAATTCGCCGCCGTTGTCGGTGCGCAGCACGCGCAGCTTGCGGCTGCACCCCGCCTCCGCAGTGGCCTGCGCGCGCCTGATGGTGTTCACAGCCTCTCTCTTGCTGCCAAGGACCACCACCCACATGTAGCGAGAGAGGTCGTCGACGAGCAGTAGGAAGTAGCGTCGTCCTCCTGGTGTAGCCGGTGTCACCTGGCCACACGAGTCCCCATGAACGAGCTCGAGCCGCTCCTTGGCTCGAAAGCTCAACTGCTGGGGAAAAGGAAGTTGCCTTTGCTTCGTCACCACGTAGACGTCGCAGAGCTGCTCCACGTGGTCAAGGCATGGCATGACACGCACCATCTCCTTGGCACTGATCTGCTTCAGGGCCTTGAAGTGAAGATGCCTGTCGAAGTGTAGCAACGACACTTCCCCCGGTACTACTAAAGTGTAGATCGCGGAGGTTCTTGTTTCGGTTGGGGCACGCAGAGATCAAGATCAAGATGGCGACACCATAGATTTACGTGGTTCGGGCCGCCTGAGCGTAATACCTTACTCCACGGAGTGTGTGTGTGTTGTATTATGAATCACTAGAAAACGTAGTCTATGGCTCAACTTAGAGTTGTCCCCTGTATCGTGCGGCTCAGTCCTTTTATAGTCCAAGGACTGACCGTTACATCATTAGCCTAGCCCCACATGTGGCCCTGTCGCATTAAATAGCCTAATACACTGTCTACGAGTATTAAGCATGGTTAATAGTGAGATAACGTGCCTTAATGGTTGCATTACCTCTATTAACAGTGCTCTGATCGTGTGTTGTTAATACAACATTAAAGATATGAAATCAAGTCTTGTACTTGCCGCTTTAACTGTCACTTGAATGTCCGTGCTGAAGGAGATCCACCAATGCATTCGTTGATGAAGATCCGGAGGCTCCACATGTGGTAGCTTCGGAGCTTCCCTTTGCGGAGAGGTGGCTCCGGCACTGCTGTACACGTGTCAACACTGGAGCTTCCCTCTGCTGGGGGTTAGGTCCGGGGTCATTATACATGTGTTGATCGCAGAGCTTCCCTGTGTCGAGAGTTTAGCTCCGGATGTACATTACACGTGTCAATCTCCGGAGCTAACCATATGAGGGGTGCAGGTCCGGTGTAATATGACATGTGGGGCCTGAGGAGGCCTTCAATTTTGACGGCAGAACTCTTTTGTACTTCTTGCGGTATCATAGGGTACCCAGTACACAGGGTACCGACAATGCCCAAAGCGCTCGTGCCACTGCCATGCCTCGTCCTCCTGACGAGGGGCAAGACAGATAGGCTGTGCTACCTGCACGTGAAGGTCATAGAGTCGATTGGTGCATCTAGTTACCTTGGCAAGAAGGCGACAATGTCGATCCCAAATCCTCATGACTCTGTCCTTGATCTCCACACACGAACCGCTCTCATCCACCTATCCCAAGCTGATGATGGAGTTTCTCAACGCAGGGATGTAGTAGACTCCGACGAGTAGCTTATGCTCCCCGGACTCGGTGGTGAGGATGACGGAGCCGACACCCTTGATCTCTACGCCGGAGGCGTCACCAAACTTGACGGAGCCTCGAACATTGGGATCAAGCTCGGTGAAGAACTCCCGTCGACAGGTCATGTGATGGGTGGCGCCGGTGTCGAGGCACCACTCGTCAGTCTTGTCGTTGCTGGAGCCGTCACCGAGGAGGATCTGCTGCGGTCGATGCCACTAGAGGTGGCTTGATGCTTTCGTGTGCCATGAGCAAAGCTGGCTCCTCCTCCACTTGTGCGACGTGGGCCTCCTCCACTTGTGCGACGTGGGCCTTGCCACGTCGTGGATGTGGACATTCCCTGGCCCAATGACCAAGCTTGCCACAGTTGTGGCAGGTGTCGTCTCGTGCCGGCTTGTGGTTGCCGGCGGCACCGCCCTGGGCGCCTCCGCGGGCACGTCCTTGCGCCCTGGCATGGGCACCTCCGTGCCCCTTGTGCAACTTGCCGTGCTTGCGGCCGCCTGTCGAAGAAGAAGACTCCCCCTTCTTCCGGTCACCCTGGCTAGCCTCCCACTGCTCGCGAGTGAGATGAAGCTTCCCACCAATGGTGATAGGCCCCAAGAGAGGATGTTGTTCGTTGCTGTCGACGTCCTTGAGGCGACCTATCGCCTCTTTGATTGACATCGTGGAGAGGTCCAGCAGGGACTCGATCGATCAAGCGATCTGCTTGTACTTCTCGGGGATGCAACGAAAGAGCTTTTCGACAGCTCTCTCCTCGTTGTAGGTGTCATCGCCGAACTGCACCAACTTCTGCAACAAAGTGTTGAGACGGAGTGCAAAGTCATCAACGTTCTCACCTGGCTTAAAGGCCATGTTCTCCCATTCCTCGCGAAGCGCCTGCAGTGTGGTCTTGCAGGCGTGGTCGCTGCCGATGCGTGCCACAGCGATGGCGTCCCAAGCCTCCTTAGCAGTCCGCTTCTTGGAAAGCAAGAACTGCATCTCGGGCGGGACTGCAACAATGAGGGCATCCAGCGCCCGTCGATCCTCGTAGTAGTCGACGTCGTTGTACCGTACTGCTTCCCACATGTGTCGCTCCTCGAGCCGCACCCTCATCACCACGGCCCACTCGACGTAGTTGGTCTTGGTGAGGGTAGGCCACCCACTGCCGGTACTGACGTCCCTGACAATGGCCTGGACCCCGTGGTGTCCATGGTACGTGTCCGGGGAGGGAGAACCGCATCGTCTGTAATGGCTGCGTTCTCCGTCGACCTAGTCGCCGTCGCCGAGAGCGCCACCCGCGCGTCCGCGCCCGTCTGGGCTGCGCTGTGGCGCCCATGGGGGCGCGCGGCTGCTCGTTGCACCTCCCGTGCTCGCGCCGCCTCCTTCGCTGGCCTGAGCTCATCGTCGACACCGCCGTTGACAGAGCCGCTTGAGCTACTGCCGCGCAGAGCCTCCAGCTCCGTTGCCGCCGCACGTGCTACAACCGCCGCCGCCGCTGCTTCCACTTCCGCCCTCGCTGCTGCCAGTTCCGCTGCCGCCAACTTTGTCGCCAGTGCCGCCGTTGCCACAGTCTCTGCCTCCGCTCGCTTGCGCTCCTCTACCGCGGCGACCTCCATCTGCCGCACGCTCGAGGCGACTGAGCGCTGAGACTGTCCGTTAGACATCGCGCACTATGGGAGGCTGGTGTGTGGGGAAGACAAGCTGTTGCTTGTCCGTGCAGGAGAGGGATGAGCTGGGTCAGCCGGTGTTCTTGCTAGCGATTGCGGACAGAGAGAGGCGCGGGATGGAGATGAGCAAGAGATGTTTAGGCTACAGGATAGAACGGCTCTGATACCAAGTGTTAGTAGCTGAATTTTTACTCTCATTGAAGAGAGGATGACACTAGAGTGTTGGGGTAATTTTTCTTGTCTATTCCTCACACAATGCCATACCAACCCAAGGGGTTGAGGCTATATATTTATAGCAGCCAAGAGCAGCCAACCAGCCAAGCATATGCCTTCTTGCTAGTCCAAGATGCTAAAGCTGTCCTAAGCTGCCCTAAACTGTCCTAGATGCTGTCCTCTACTTTGGGCCACAAAGACCAAAGGACTAGAGTACAACAAAGACCAAAAACCAAGGACTAAGGTACAACAAACTAAGGACAAGGGTACGAGAGACTAGGAGACCAAAGACCAAAGGATCAAAGACCATAGGACTACAAGACTTATTCCATCATCTTGTGCTTCACCACCTCTCCATGCTCGTCCCTCTTCACCTTGAACACCCACTTGAGGCCAATGGGCTTGTGTCCTGCAGGAAGATCAACAAGTTGCCATGTCTTGTTCCCTTCTATAGACTCCATCTCCTCGAGCATGGTCCGTCTCCAACACGGGTGTTCCTCGGCATCAACGAAGGATGTGGGCTCCTCCCCGTTGGTGAACATGAGCTCCTCCTCCTCCTCCTCCAGGCTCGGTGGGCGTGGTGCGCGCCCAGGAGGGGTGAGGGTTCCCAGCACGTTGCGCATCGTGCGGAACTGGAGTGCGACTTCATCGTCGTGGTAGGCGTCGACGTCACTTCCGACATCCGTCGACGGTGTAGCGAAGCGGATGGATCGTGGAGGCTGCTGGGGGGTGACGAAGGTGCTGGAATCTTCAAATCCGGACCCTCCAGCTGCTGCTGACCCCTACACAGGGCTGTCCTAGGCCTGTTCTGCGCTGGACAGACCCCGCAAGAGCCTCCGGGGAGTTGCAGGGAGTGCTGGTCGCCTACCAGCAGCCCTGGGCTGCTGCGCAGGAACCTCTGGGGTGGGGTCTGGACATACCCTTCTGCGTCCCTACTAGGCGCTGCAGGGGTGTTGTTCGGCCCCTCTGGGCCCTGCAGCATCTCGCCGGGTGCTGGAACAGCAGGTCAAACAGGTGCTAGACCCATGTAGTCGACGTAGAATGTGTCGTAGTTCTCTTCTTCAGCTTCTTCACCACAATCCCACTTAGCCGCCTCGCCGAATATCACGTCGCGTGATATGTGTCTGCGCCCATTGGCCGGATTGTACATCCGGTAGCCCTTCGTCCCTACAACATAGCCAAGAAAAACCATCGACGTACTATGATATTCCAACTTGTTCAGGTGGGGGCTTGTGTTTTTGACATACCCCACGCACCCAAAAGTTTGGAAGTAGTTGACGGCTGGTCGCTCCCCGTGCCAAGCTTCATATGGCGTCTTCCCGTCGAGGCCGCGAGTATGTGATCTATTCAAGATGTAGACGGCCGTTAGGACCACTGCACCCCAAAAAAACTCGGGCATACCCTTCACCTTCAACATGCTTCTCGCCATCCCGACCACTGTCTGGTTGCGTCACTCCACAATCCCGTTTTGCTGCGGCGTGAACGGGGCTGTGAGTTGACGTTGTACGCCATGCTGAGCATAGTACTCGCCAAACTCCTGCGAGGTGAACTCCCCTCCGCGATCAGTACGGAGTAGCTTTAGCCTTCTTCCAAACTCTAATTCAGCCGTCGCCTGGAATTGCTGAATTAAGTCGGGCGCCTTGTCCTTGCTTGCTAGGAGATAAAACCACATATAGCAGCTCATGTCGTCCACTAGCAGCAGGAACATCTTCTTGCCGCCTAGAGTTGTCGGCATGATAGGCCCACAGATGTCCCTGTGCATGAGGTCGAGCGCGCCCTCCGCACACCGTCGAGCTTGCGTGGGGAAGCTGGAGCGCCTTTGCTTGCCGACCAAGCAAGCCTTGCACAATTGATTGACGTGATCAATTTGCGGAAGCCCGAGCACTATCTCCTCCATTGCCGGCTTTCGAAGTGCTTGAAAACTGACGTGTCCGTAGTGTTCGTGCCAATGCCATGCGACATCACCACGTCGTGCGGTCAGGCAGAACAGACACGTGATGTAGAGCCTAACAGAGTACAACTTGGTGTCGTTGCGCCGCACCCTTGTGGTGAGACGGTTCTGCTCGTCCCAAATGTGCATCACCCCTTCATGTATGGTGACGCTGTAGCCATCCTCATCCAGCTTCTTGAGGCAGATGAGGTTGGTGGTGAGACGCGAGATGAGTTAGACACCGGTGAGCCGCCGATGCTCACCCGTGTCGCAGGCGAACATCACCGTGTCCTTCCCCTCGATCCACACGATCGAGTTGTCGCCGAACTTGATGGTTTCGACGACGTTCTCATTGAGCTCGGAGAAGACGGCGCACGGATCAGTCATGTGGTTGGTCGCACCTGTGTCGAGGTACCAAAGGGCGTCGTCGTTCTCGTGGCCACGATGCGCGAAGACGCGCCCCTCCACTATCTCTAGTGGACGCGTGGAATGCTCATGTACAGGCCTGTACTGAGGTCGCCCTTACCATGAACAAGGTGCCATCCTCCTTCGCTTTCGTCACGTCCGCCTGCTGTTGTGGCTCCTGCTGCTGCTTCGAACGACACGCCTTGGCCCAATGACCCTTCTTGTCACACTTCCTGCACTGGTTCCGCGGAACGTCCTTCCCAGAATCCTTCTTGACACGCCCTTGCGGTCACCCTTTTTCGAAGAACTCATCACCTCGTGCCTCCTTCCGCTGTGCCTCCCACTCCTCTTGAGTGAGGTACAGCCGGCTATCGTGAACTCCTCACGCTGCGACGTGTCGAAGGCGTTTTCGGCAGCCCTCAGCCGCCCCGTCACATCTGACATTGTGAGGGTCGACACATTCAATAGGGTCGAGATCGCCACCACGATCTGCTCGAAGCGTTCTGGAACGCTTCGAAGGAGCTTCTCTACCACCACGACCTCGTCGATCTCCTCCTCGAGCGCGTCGAGACGGGCAATGATGTCGCTCAGACGAAGGGAGAAGTCTTCCATACTCTTGCCATCCTTGAACATGGTGTTGTCGAACTCCCGCTTGAGTTGACACGTCGTGGTTTTCTTCACGCAGTCGTCCCCGACCCACATGAGAGCGATCGTGTCCCATGCCTCCTTTGCTGTCTTCTTCCCAATCGTCGTGATCATCTCCAGCGGACGGCGCTGACGAGGATGTCCAGCGCCATCATGTCCTTCTACTGCATCGCCATGCCTTCGCAACTCACCGCTTCCCACGACATCCGAGCCTTCTGCTTGATCTCCATCATGACTGCCCACTCCGCGTAGTTGGTCTTGGTGAGTAGCGGCAACCCGGTCCCTGTGTTCACCTCACGAACTACTTGGGAGGTCGTCTTGATCTTGCCACCGGTCACGGTACCGGTGCTGCTGGTGTTGCTGGAAGGAGTCTGCAGGGGTCCCGTCGACATGGCTCTGATACCACGATTGTTGGAAATCCGGTCCTTGATCAACTGTTCTAGGCGCCTGTTCTGATCTGGGATCAGTACAGCAAGCCCTTGGTGCAGAACAGCAGGAGCAGACAAGGTACAGAGGCGTCCTGCGCTGGAACAGGGATGACAGAGGAACAGGATGGAAGAACAGGAAGGACCCTGGTGTTGTACTGCGCTGGTACAGGGATAAACAGGGAGAACACGGGGAGATGCTGCCATGAGGGCTTGTTGGAGGCGGTACAGGTGGGGGGCCGGCACCCTTTCTTATATAGCCAGATACAAGATTTCATCTAGCTAGAACTCTATTTAAATAGAACTTTATCTCTAACCTTTATCTAAGGACTCTCTCTCTATGGAAAACTTCTCTGGACTCTATCGTTTAAACCAGCCGTGCAATCAACTTTAGATTGCAGCTGAGCTGGACTTTCTCTGCTGCACGCCTGGGACTCCTTGAGTCCTGTTCGGACTCAAGACCAGGACGTGGCCAGGGCAGATCCCTGGGTCAGTCAACACCTTTATTCCTCAGAATAGCTGGTTATTTATACTCAATTACAGATACAGTTTCCCTTTTTAAAACCCCTATAGATAGAAACAAATCCTAACTGTCCTAACTACTTAAATTTATAACTCTACCTCTAATATTCCTAATCTGATAGAGATAGAATCCAACTCTAATTGATCTGTTCCTAATCAGCACAGATCGTACCCTAAACTATCTAAAAAAACTAGTTTAACTCCAACAGACTTCTGTATTCAGCTTATACAGAGTTGAAAATATTTATAATGAGGGTAGGAGTCTTTGGTGGTAAAATTTACAATACAAATATGTTATGACAATTACAGTTATATTTCTACTTATTTTTGTTCTACCATGCAGTGTCAAATATTTTCTTTGTACAAAGCTAAAACATCCTTTCCAAGTTGCCATAAGTTTCAAGCAACTGTAGTATATCAGAAATTGTTTTTCTCTACTTTTTGTGGTCGTGATTTCACATGCTATACATTTTTCTAAAACAAAATACTTTCATGAGGTGCCATTGACTGTTTTTGTTGCATGTCTTCAAAAGCATTTACATATAATTTATTACAGTTTTTTTAATCAGCTCTTTTCAAGAGGTCAACTGTTCCCACCTTTAAATCTTATGGAATTGTACAAGCACACATATCAGACTGTGCATCTGAGACATTTTCAGCTATTCGTACTGTGAGTGCCATTACTTTATCAGATATGCACATCTGTATTTTACTTCAATTTCACGGCCTTTGTTCTTTTGTGCTACAAGAATATAGTTTGTCTTTTCTCTTATGCTATATCTATTAACTTCTTTGGTGGTATCCTTGTTTAATTCAAAAGTTCATTTGCAGGTTCGGTCCTTTGTTGGTGAAGGGCGTCAAATTTCTTTGTTTGACAACCTGGTAAGTGTGTGCACTTTTCAGACCATCCATTAGGATAATTGAACTTAGAGAATGGAAATTTCTCATGATTCCTAATTAAACTAAGGGTTGGTTTGTTAGGCTAATCCCAAGGGAGGTTTCGTTTTGTTGTTAGTAAGGGTGCCATGTCATCTAGTAGTGTTTCGAAACCATAAATGAAATAACCCCTCCAAATATAGGTTTACATTAGTGTTTCATAACATTTAAATAGGTTTTATTTCATTGATTACCTATAGGATGTTCAAATCAGCCTCCTTGCAAAATAAGCAAGGGGAAGACTGCTTAGAAATTCTCTTTCCCAGACCTCTCACAATGCATGGGAGCTTTCAACACTGATTGGCTATAGGATGAAATGAAACTCTTCTCCAATACCAATGTCATGGAGTTTCATATCTTAGTAATTGTGTGTACCTAGTTTCATCTAGATGAAACTCCTCTACTCTCTCTTCATAATTCCATTGCCATCTCGTCTAAATTGTCTATGTGTAACCTCATTTAATAAGAAAAACTTCTATTGGGAGTAGCACTAGAGCATTTTTTTAAAGTTGGCCTCTAAAAGATTCTACTATAAGGCTTAGCTTTTGAAAATCTGGAAAAGTTGTATTTATGGATTCTCTTTTGAACGAATACAACAACAAAGCCTTTGTTCCGAAATACGTTGGGGCGTACTAGATATGAAACCTAACAAAAACATATGGAAGTAAAAGAAAGATAGATAAATTGATGGAATAAGTCTTGTAGTCCTTTGGTCTTTGGTCCCCTAGTCCCTTTGTACTCTTGTCCTTAGTTTGTTGTACCTTAGTCCTTGATATTTGATCCTTGTTGTACTCATCTTAGACTAGAGGGCACCATCTTAGACTAGAGGACAACATCTAGGACAGCTGTTAGCATCTTTAGGACAACAACATCTTGACTGCTTTTAGGACAGCTATTAGCATCTATAGGACAACAGTTTGCATGGCATCTTGGACTGCTTTTAGAGCAGCTAGGGCAGTAGCACCTTGGCTGGATAGCAGCCTATAAATGATGTATCCCCAACCCCTTGGAGGGTATGGCATTGTGTGAGGAATAGACAAGAAAATTGCCCCAACTCTCTAGTGTCATCCTTTCTTCAATGAGAGTAAAAATTCAGCTACTAACACTTGGTATCAGAGTCGTTCTATCCTGTAGCCTAAACATCTCTTGCTCATCTCCTTCCCGGATATCTCTCTGTTCGCAACCGGTAGTAGGAATACCGGTTGCCCCAGCTCATCCCTCTCCTGCACAGACGAGCAGCAGCTTGTCTTCTCCACACACTAGCCCCCCACTAGTGCGCGGTGTCCGACGGACGGTCTCAGCGCTCGGTCGCCTCGAGCGCGCGGCAGACGGAGGTCTCCGCGACAGAGGAGCGCGAGCGAGCGGTGGCAGAGACTGCGGCAACGGTGACAAAGTTGGCGGCGACAGAACTGGCAACAGCGAGGGCGGAGAAGTGGAAGCAGCGGCGGCGCTGGTTGTAGCGCGTGCGGCGGCATCGGAGCTGGAGGCTCTGCGCGGCAGTAGCTCCAGCGGCTCTGTCGACGGCGGTGTCGACGATGAGATCAGGCCGGCGAGGGAGGCGGCGCGAGCACATGAGGTGCAGCGAGCAGCCGCGCGCCCCCATGGGCGCGACAACCGCAACCCAGACGGGCGCCGACGCGCCGGTGGCGCTCCCGATGGCGGCGACTGGGTCGACAGAGAACGCAACCATTACAGACGACGCGATTCTCGCTCCCCGGACAGGTACCATGGACACCACGGGGTCCAGGCCATTGTCAGTGACGTCGGTCCCGGCAGTGGGTGGCCTACTTTCACTAAGACCAACTACGTCGGGTGGGCCGCGGTGATGAGGGTGCGGCTCCAGGTGCGACACATGTGGGAAGCAATTCGGTACAGCGACGTTGACTACTACGAGGATCGACGGGCGCTGGATGCTCTCATTGTTGCAGTCCCGCCCGAGATGCAGTTCTCGCTTTCTAAGAAGCGGACTGCTAAGGAGGCTTGAGACGCCGTCGCTGCGGCACGCATCGGCAGCGACCGCGCCTGCAAGACCACACTGCAGGCGCTTCACAAGAAGTTGGAGAACCTGGCCTTTAAGCCACGTAAGGACGTTGATGACTTTGCTCTCCATCTCAACACTTTGTTGCAGAAGTTGGTGCAGTTTTGCGTCGACACCTACGACGAGGAGAGAGCTGTCGAAAAGCTCTTCCGTTGCATCCCCGAGAAGTACAAGCAGATCGCTCGCTCGATCGCGTCTCTGTTGGACCTCTCCATGATGTCGATTGAAGAGGCGATAGGTCGCCTCAAGGTCGTCGACAGCGACGAACCACAACCTCTCTCAGGGCCTATCACCATTAGCGGGAAGCTTCATCTCACTCGCGAGTAGTGGGAGGCTGGCCAGTGTGACCGGAAGAAGGGGGAATCCTCTTCCTTGACAGGTGGCCGCAAGCGCGGCAAGTCGCACACAGCCTGAGGAGGCGCCTAGGCCGCGACACAAGCACGTGCCCGCGGAGGCGCCCAGGGGGGTGCCGCCGGCAACCACAAGCCGACACGAGACGACACCTGCCACAACTGTGGCAAGCTTGGTCATTGTGCCAGGGAGTGTTAACAGCCACGACGTGGCCAGGCCCACGTCGCACAAGTGGAGGAGGAGACCCACGTCGCACAAATGGAGGAGGAGCGAGCTTTGCTCATGGCACACGGAAGCATGAAGCCACCTCTAGTGGCATCGACCGCAAAGGCTCTCTTTCATCTTGATGAGCCGAGAGCACACACTTTCCTCGGCCACGGCTCCAACAACGACAAGACTGACGGGTGGTGCCTCGACACCGGCGCCACCCATCACATGACTGGTCGACGGGAGTTCTTCGCCGAGCTTGATCCCAATGTCTGTGGCCCCGTCAAGTTTGGTGACGCCTCCGGCGTGGAGATCAAGGGTGTTGGCTCCGTCATCCTTAGAGCCGAGTCTGGTGAGCACAAGCTGCTCGTCGGAGTCTACTACATCCCCACGTTAAGAAACTCCATCATCAGCTTGGGACAACTGGATGAGAGTGGTTCACACGTGGAGATCAAGGACGGACAACAACAACAACAACAACAACAACCAAGCCTTTGTCCCAAACAAGTTGGGGTCGGCTAGAAATGAAACCCAACAATTTTGAAGAAAAGTAATAGAAAATAAGATGAAAGTAAAAAAAAAAATCTACATTTTATTTATTCTAGAAATGGGTTAATAAGAAAGAAGATAAGAGTAACAAATTACGAATAACCTAAGATTCTGGCACATGAATTGCTAATTTCCATGCAATCCTATCATGAGCCAAATCTCTAGGTATGTCCCACTCCTTTAAATCTCGTTTCACCGCCTCCTGCCATGTCAACCTTGGTCGACCTCTACCTCTCCTAAAATTTTCTCCACTCTTTATAATCCCACTGTTAACCGGTGCGTCTGGAGGTCTCCGCTGGATATGCCCAAACCACCGTAGGCGATGTTGGACTAGCTTCTCAATCGGTGCCACCCCTACCCTATCACGTATTACTTCGTTCCTAATTTTGTCTCTTCTTGTGTGACCGCACATCCACCGTAGCATGCGCATCTCCGCATCACTCATTTGTTGGACATGTTGCCTTTTAGTTGGCCAACATTCTGCTCCATACAGCATCGCAGGTCTAATCACCGTCCTATAGAATTTTTCTTTCAATTTTTGTGGAACTTTCTTATCACATAAGATTCCAGATGCTTGCTGCCACTTCATCCACCCGATCTTGATCCTGTGGCAAACATCTTCATCAATATCAGCATTGCTTTGTAGCATTGATCCTAAATATCGAAATGTGTCCCTCCTAGGTACTACTTGTCCTTGTAAACTAACATTACCATCCTCGCACCCGACATCACTAAAGTCGCATCTCATATACTCGGTCTTGGTTCTACTAAGTCTAAACCCCTTAGACTCTAAGGTCTGCCTCCATAGCTCCAATTTTCTATCAACACCATCCCTAGTTTCATCTACCAACACTACATCATCAGCAAAGAGCATACACCAAGGGATATCCCCTTGTATATCCTTCGACACCTCATCCATCACTAAGGAAAAGATGTAAGGACTTAAGGCTGATCCTTGGTGTAACCCTATTGTGATAGGAAAAGTGTCGGTCTCACTATCTCTTACGCGCACACTTGTCACCACATTATCGTACATATCCTTGATAAGGTTAATGTACTTTGTTGGGACTTTGTGTTTCTCTAGTGCCCACCACATAACCGGTCTTGGTACCTTATCGTATGCCTTCTCCAAGTCAATGAACACTAAATGTAGATCCTTCTTTTGCTCCCTATACCTCTCCATAAGCTGACGGAGTAAGAAAATCGCCTCCATAGTGGACCTCCCAGGCATAAAACCAAACTGGTTTTTAGTGACATTGGTCACTTTCCTCAAGCGGTGTTCAATCACTCTCTCCCAGAGCTTCATAGTATGACTCATGAGCTTAATTCCTCGATAATTAGTACAACTTTGAACATCTCCTTTATTTTTGAAGATGGGTACTAAAATACTTTTCCGCCACTCTTCAGACATTTTGTTTGACTGAAAAATGCGGTTGAATAGTTTAGTGAGCCATACTATTGCTACATCCCCTAGACATCTCCACACCTCAATGGGGACATCATGGGGGCCGTGGGCCTTTCCTCCTTTCATCCTTTTTAGGGTCTCTCTAACCTCGGACTCTTGTATCCTCCACACGAATCGTCTATTGATGTCATCAAATGAGTCATCCAACTCGAACCTAATACTCTCATTCCCGTCATTGAATAGTCCATTGAAGTAGTCCCGCCATCTGTCCCTAATTTCTTCCTCCTTCAATAGAATTTGGCCTGCCTCATCCTTAATGCATTTGACTTGGTTGAGATCTCTCACCTTTCTCTCGCGAAGTTTCGCCATCTTGTATATATCCTTTTCGCCTTCTTTTGTCCCTAGCCTCTCATATAGCGCATCATAGGCCTGCCCCTTGCTTTACTCACAACACGCCTAACATTTTTCTTAGCCTCTTTATACTTCGCCATGTTACTTGCACTTCTCTCATGATGCCAACCCTTATAAGACTCCTTCTTCTCCTTAATAGCTTTTTGTACATCTTCATTCCACCACCAAGTGTCTTTATCTACAAGTTTCTTACCTTTTGTCCACCCAAGCACCTCCCTAGCCGTCTTCCTAATGTAAGTCGCCATCTTCTCCCACATACTATCTGCATCTTCCTCTTCGTTCCAAGGTCCTTCTGTGATCATCCTCCTTTTGAATGATTGTTGCGCTTCATCCTTCAACTTCCACCACTTTGTTCTCGTGGTTTTAACACCTTTGTCTCGTGACACACGAACGTGGAAACGAAAGTCGGCTACCACAAGTTTATGTTGTCGAACAACACATTCTCCAGGAATCACCTTACAATCTAAACATGCCCCTCTCTCCCTTCTCCTGGTGAGGATATAGTCGATTTGACTAGAATGTTGGGCACTAGTAAAGGTCACTATGTGAGATAGCCTCTTTTTAAATAGGGAGTCATGAGGATTTGGGATCGCCATTGTCGCCTTCTTGCCAAGGTAACTAGAGGCACCAATCGACTCTATGTCCTTCACGTGCAGGTAGCACAACCTGCCTGTCTTGCCACTCGTCGGGAGGACGAGGCATGGCAGTGGCATGAGCGCTTTGGGCACCTTCACATCGAGGCCCTGAAGCAGCTCAGTGCCAAGGAGATGGTGCGAGGCATGCCGTGCCTTGACCACGTGGAGCAGCTCTGCGACGTATGCGTGGTGACGAAGCAGAGTCGGCTTCCTTTTCCCCAGCAGTCGAGCTTTCGAGCCAAGGAGCAGCTCGAGCTCATTCATGGGGACTTGTGTGGCCCGGTGACATCGGCTACACTAGGAGGACGACGCTACTTCCTGCTTGTCGATGACCTCTCCCACTACATGTGGGTGGTTGTCCTTGGCAGCAAGGGAGAGGCTGCGAACGCCATCAGACGCGTCCAGGCCACTGCGGTGGCGGAGTGCGGCTGCAAGCTTCGCGTGCTGCGCACCGACAACTGCGGCGGTGTAAGAATCGAATGCCCAAGAGGGGGGGGGTTGAATTGGGCTTCTTTTCAAAAATCAAAGCTATAAAACTTAGTTACTCAAAGCCCAAATCCCTACGCAATCAATTTATGCATTCAAGTAAATAGCAACTTCGCGGTATATAAAATGCATAAATGTAGGGTGAGAGGATGAGAATGCAAACTCCCGAGGAGACACGGGGATTTATCCCGTGGTTTGGCAAGATCGTCAGGATCTTCCTACATCCACGTTGTGGCACCCACCAAAGGGTATAGCCACACCCAAGTCACCGAGACTAGGGATCTTCACTATTCCTCTCCGTTTGCCAACCTCGGCAAGGTGAAGCTCAAGCCTTGTACACTTTGATCTTCCGGGCTTTCACAATCCTCTTGGCAAGCTCTGGTAGTCACTCTCAGTTACAAACACCAAGGGACACTCCCTTACAGCTCTAACTACACTAGAGATTCCAATAACCAAGAATGGAGGCACACAAGCACTATCTCTAGCTAGTTCTAGCCTATCTCTTGGTGTACAAGTGGTGAAAATGATATAGAAGTGGTAGCTCTATGTCTTGAATGCTTGAGGATGTGTAGAGTATGTCTGGTAGTCAAGACTTGTCGATTTGACAGGTTGAAGGGGTATAAATAGTCAGCCTCCACGAAATAGCCGTTGGAAAAGTAGGCTGACATCACTGCTCCGCGAACACCGGATGATCCGATGTCTCCCCTTCAGTTATCATCGGTCAAGTTTACTTTAGTTGATGTCATTGTGTCAGATATGACCGTTGTTAGACCGATGTTGAACTTCTCTTCTCATCGGATGATCCGGTGGCTCTTCCTCCAGAATTGGTTCAACCTTGATGCTTACTGGAGTGATCAACCGATGTGTATATTACTGTACATCGGATGATCCGGTGCTACACTTAGTCCAAGGATATTGCTTACTATATTGATGGATCGATGTAGCTTTGGCCTTAACATCGGATGATCCGGTGAGTGCTTTGTTCTGAGGTCTTCTTCTTCTGCTGAACCAACTCGACCGATTTGTTGTTCTCTGGAAACATCGGTTGATCCGGTGAGTTGATTTTGTTTGCTTCGAGTTGTTTTAAGTGATTCTTTTGAACTTTGCTCGATTGACCTCTTACACATTTGTTGGAAATGTACTTTTGATGATTTTCAAGCATTGAGTGTTGTCAATTATGGTTGAATGACTTTGACATATGAGCTTTTACTTCTAGTCTTCATAACATTCATTGATCTCATAAAATGATTGTTTAGAGGTCTCCAATGATCAGTAATTGATATTCATATTCATATATTTCATTTGATTGGGAGACCTTGCATCCACAAATTCATTAGTAAAATCCAATGGTTGTCATTAATCATCGAAACCATACCTCATGGGGGCCTAGATGCTTTCAATCTCCCCCTTTTGGTGATTGATGACAACACAACAATTGAAGCATAATAATGAATTTGATAGTACGATACTCAAGAAGATATGCAATGAATACAATATATGACATTTTAAACTTAAAGACTCAAAAGAGATTAATAACACAAAAGCTCAATCGATCAATAACTCAAGAGAATGAGTGCACATGAATATACACCAATAGGCTCAATCGATCAATAGCTTACGAGTACTCAATGAATAACAAAAGAGTAGCAAACACATCAAAGTAGAAAAGATATAGATAAAGACTCCCCCTAAGACTAAGACACTCCCCATGAGACTAGGCTATCCTCCCTCTGGCTCTACTCTAACTCTTCTCCCCCTTTGGCATCAAGACACAAAAAAGGGATCCGAGTGTCTAAGAGCCCTGAGTGCTCGGAGCGATGACGAACTGGTCGCCGTCGGGGGTGCTGTCGTCGGAGCTGTTGCCTGGAGTAGAGGTGGAGGGTGCTGTAGGTGCCGTAGGAGCTGCCGTCGGTGCCTGCTGAGTCGGAGCTGCTGGCAACGTGGCACTGACGACGGATGCCGGCGTCTGCTGGAACAACGTCGTAGCTGGCAGTGGAGAGTGGATCAGTGCGCCGGGAGCCAGTAGTGGAGACATGCTGATCGTCGGGATCGGCGTGGTCGGCACCGGAGCTGCAGCTGGAGCAAGGACAGGCGGGGGTGGAGCAACGCCTGGCAGCTGCGTTGGCAGGGCAATCCCGGTCTGAGTGTAGAGGTTGGTGATCAACCCTAGGATGCCCATCATCGCCTGCTGCGTCTGCTGCTGCTGGTCGAGGGAGCACTGGTGCATCTGGTCTATGAGCCCCGTCAGCCGGTCTGTGTTCTCTCGCCTCTCACGGGCGATCTGGCGCTGTATCTCCTGCTGCTGCTGCTGGAGCTCCAGAAGGCGCGCTGCCTGCTCAGCTCGGGCCTGCTTAGCTGCAAGCCGATCCAGGCGCTGCTGCTCAACCATCTGCTGCAGGAGTGAGGTGAGCTCTGACGGCTGAGAGACCTGTGCCTCTGAGACGGGAGTTGGAGTAGGGGGTGGCACTGTCGAGCCTCCAGCCTCCGCGTCGTGCTGCCCGGGTGAGGGAGGAGGTGGAAAGTACTCCTCAACGCTGTCATCAGTGTCGCTCTCGGACCATATATGCTGATGGTCCTCACCCTGAGCCTCTGGCTCTACCAGCCTCTCATCCTCCTTCTCCAGATCTGACCAATCCTCCTCGGATAGACGAGCCCTGACCTGACGCTCGACTGGACGGCCAATGCGGCGGTCTCCAGGAGCTGGAGCACGGTAGTGGCTGAACCATGTGACACTCTCGTCAGTGAGACGGTCACACACGATGGACTCCTCAGGGACCATCGTGGAGAGCAGGTAGCTGATCCAGTGTCCATACACAAGCTGCCTCATCATGCCAACTCCGTCAGTGATCACATCCTCCATCTCACATATAAGGAGGTCCACAATATCGAACTCCATCCCGTTCATGATGTAGAACAGGAGGGTCTGCTGCAGGCTGGTGAACCCCTCTAGGTACCCGGACCTCGGCAAGAGTGTGCGGCGCAAGGCAAGGTGCACTGTGCGCGCAGCTGGAGTCAGTAGTGCCAGTACCCTCGGCTGGTCTGGAGAGAAAGTCGGTCCAAACAGAGAGCGTATCTCCTCCAGTGGTGGTGCCACTCCTCCAGTGAGCGGCCTCCTCGGCGGGTCTACCAGTCCATATACCCTCTCATGCACGCAAGTGTCGTGCAGATCCACTCCTAGCACCTGTGCCAACGTCTGCCTCGTCAGGTGATGGTGCTGGCCCATGAACATGAAGTCTATCGATCTGCGGCCCTCAAAGACATATAGGGTAGCGTAGAATACGCGGACCCAGTCCTCCACGTAGGCACTCCTCTCGTAGGACACCAGCTCCACCAGCCCTCTGTACCTCGCAAAGTAGGGGCGTATCTCCGTCTCGGCTGCTAGAGCAAGCTGATCCCAGTCCAAGAAGTTGTGCTGGAAGAGCTTATGGCCTCGGCGTCTATACGTCTTGTACAGTGACGCCTGCGTCAAAGTCCAGAAACGACTATCCACAAGAGCCTCTCTGAGCTGCAGGTACCACTCCTCAAGCAAGACACTCCATCTGAGTCTTCTGAGCTGCTTGGCCTTCATTTTCCGGTAATCAGTCAACCGGACACCTTCACCAACACGGATATTGGAGTCCATCTCGTAGATGGCTCTCTGGGCCTCCCTGTCCTCTCGACGATCGGCAGCAGATGGTCTCGGACGTGGTGCTGCCGCGGGATGACCTCCATGGGTCCTGGCTGAGCGCCGGCGAACGAGTGGCACTTCCGGCTCTTCTTCTGCCTCAAACTCATCTATCACGGGAGGCTGCCTCGGACGAGCCTCGCGGATCCTCAGTGATCCTCCACGGCCACGCTCTCGCTCCTCGGCGGCGCGAGCGGCCATCAACGCCTTCTTCTCCTTCGATAGCTTTTGCTTCTTCGCGGCCGGCTCCGCAATGGCCTTGCCCTTGTTCTTCTTGTCACGAGCCATTGCGATGAGGCGCGTGAATGGAGTCGACGATGTCATCACGGAACACGACACGACGATCTTCGCGCCGGAATCCCTAACGGCGAAGTGACGGCGACCGTTGGAGGTACCACGACGATGGTGGAGAGGGCGGTGTGTGCGTGGGGCGGCTATGCGTGGGGCAGCGACGGTGGTGGAGAGAGGCGGCGACGGCGCTGGAGGAAGCGGCGGCGGCGGCTGCGGTGGAGGAGAGTGGCGGCGGCGGCGGCCGGAGACGGTGGTGGCGCAGGGCGAGAGGAGCGGCGGTGGCGGAGGTGAGGCGCGGGTGAGTCGGCATCGGGGAGAGAGAAAACGGAGGTGAAGGGCCGTTTAAATAGTGGGTCCCAAACCCTAGCCGAAAATTTAACACCGGATGGACCGACGTTAATCGATAGAGGCATCGGTCGAATGGCACAATAAGGATATTAAAAAGGTACCATTGACACCGGATGGTCCGACGTGGGATGGATTAGCATCGGTGGAATTCAGCACATTTCAAGAAGTGTGAACATCGAATGCACCGATGTTTTTTAGAATGAACTCGTCGGTTGATTTGTCACACTGACTGAACTGACTCTTGGTACTTGAACACTAACTGATCTGATGATGATCTGACCTAAGCATCGGATAATGCGATGACTACAAAACAGCAACATCCCATATATGTCCTTTGACCAAACAAACAAGTAATAAGAAACACATGTCTCAGGACTTTTTGGGCAACCCCTTACCCCTCAAAAATACTAATTGCCAATAAATTGGCTAAGCCTTAAAGCAAATAGGACATCGAAGAAAATAGGGAGGAAATTATCCAAATAAAATGTAAGGCCCATGCTTTGAGAGCTAGAGTATGAAGACTTCTATCTCTTTAAGGCATGTTCCTTTAGACATTAACGCACCTAACATTTTGTTCTTTCCACCTCATATGAGTTGAGATATTGCATTTCAAACAACTCTGTTTCTCATGAGGTGGGTTCCCCTTTGTGACAATCTACCGTATGCAATGCCAAACAATTTTTAGTGCAGGAAATTTAAATGTGAGTGCAAGTCTATATGGCAGGCATTATGCAAGGCATAAAATAAATCTATCTTGCCAAATTTGAACCTTTCAAAGGCTTCTTCACGGAGAGCTAATCTCCAAGCCTTGGGAAAACCCAAAAGAACCTCCATCCCAATCTAACCCTTGCTCACCCCTATCCTTTGAGAGTTAGGCAAGACCTATATGAGATGCATTCTTACATGACGTTCGATGCATCTAGCACATTTAATTCACTTCTTAGCCTAGAAAAAGTTTTCTCATCAAGTGGTTTAGTGAAGATATCCGCCAATTGTTCTTCGGATCTAACACCTCGCAATGAGATGTCTCCCTTAGCTTCATAGTCTCTTAAGAAATGATGGCGAATATCAATGTGTTTAGTGCGGGAGTGTTGAACGGGGTTTTTAGCTATCTTAACCGCACTTTCATTGTCACAAAGGAGAGGCACACAACCAAGTTTAACACCAAAGTTCAAAATAGTTTGATTCTTAAAGCGAGCATACAAGCATACACTAAACATGATATTGGGCCTAGATGCGGTAAGATAAAGCAATGAACTAATCATTGAACGGTAGTTAGATTGATCAATAGGTTTACCGTCCTTATCCGCGTCGAGATGACAATTTGTTGTCATTGGAGTGCTTCTTGAGCTACAATCTCCATCTCAAATTTCTTCAAGAGGTCCTTGGTATACTTCTCTTGATAGACGTGTTAGTAGCTGGATTTTTACTCTCATTGAAGAGAGGATGACACTAGAGAGTTGGGGCAATTTTCTTGTCTATTCCTCACACAATGGCATACCAACCCAAGGGGTTGAGGCTACATATTTATAGCAGCCCAAGGGCAGCCAACCAGCCAAGCATATGCCTTCTTGCTAGTCCAAGATGCCATGCAAGGTGCTGTCCTAAAGATGCTAACAACCGTCCTAAAAGCAGTCAAGATGCTGCTGTCCTAACTGCTGTCCTAAAAGCAGTCAAGATGCTGTCCTCTAGTCTAAGATGAGTACAACAAGGACCAAAGACGAAAGGACTACGGTACAACAAACTAAGGACAAGGGTACAAGGGACTAGGGGACCAAAGACCAAAGGACTACAAGACTTATTTCATTATTCTCCCCCTAAGTCTTGTACGTCGTCTTCTGGGAGGGTTGGACCATCCTGATCCTGGAGCAAAGTTCAATGAACTTGAGCCTCCCAAGAGGCTTGGTGAGCAGATCTGCAAGCTGGTCCTTGGTGTTGATGTAGATCGCCTTGATGCTACCTTCCTCCAAGCAGCCTCGGATGAAGTGGTACCTCACCCGGATGTGCTTGCTCCGTTCATGAAAAACGGGGTTCTTTGCCAGGGCCAGAGCAGACACGTTGTCCACCCTGAGCTCCACCGCTCTAGTGTCTCTGCCGAGTAGATCACCAAGCAGTCGAACAAGCCAGAGCGCCTGAGTCGAAGCGGTGGAGGCCGCTATGTACTCGACCTCGCAGCTGGACATGGCCACAACCTGCTGCTTGACCGACTGCCAGCTAACGAGGCACTTGCCGAAGAAGAAGAGGATCCCGCTCGTGCTTTTGCTGGTGTCGATGTCGCCGGCGTGGTCGCTGTCGCTGTACCCGACAAGGTGTGCCTCTTCAGGACACCTCGAGTAGTGGAGGCCGTGATCAAAAGTCTCCGCAACGTAGCGGATGATCCTCTTCACAGCCTACTGGTGCTCCGTCGTCGGTCGCTGCAGGAACCGACTAACGTAGCCGATGGAGAATACCAAGTCCGGCCGTGTGTGGGCGAGGTAGCGAAGGCTCCCCACAAGACGCCGGTACTGTGTAGCGTCCACCTCCTCCACCGTGCTGTCGCGGCTCAGCTTCAGCCTCTCCTCCATCGGAGTGAGGGCTGGGTTGCAGTTTGTGAGCCCAGCTAGCTCAACAATGCGCCTGGCGTAGGCGGTCTGTCGAAGTGTGATCCCGGAGTCGGCCTGGTGCACCTCAATTCCTAGGTAGAAGGAGAGGGATCCCAAGTCACTCATCTGGAAAGTGGCTTTCATCTCTTCCTTGAACGCTGCCACCTCCGCCTTCTTGGTGCCGGTGATCACCAAGTCGTCGACGTAGACACCCACCAGTAGGGTGTTTCCTCCATTGCCTCGTCGGTAGATGGCCGCCTCGTGTGGGCATTGCCCGAAGTCCATCCTCTTGAGCGTGGAATCCAACTTGGCATTCCACGCCCGTGGTGCCTGCCGCAATCCATAGAGGGCCTTGCGCAGGCGCAACACCTTGCCCTCCTTGCCAGGGAGCGTAAACCCTGGCGGCTGGTGTACGTAGACCTCCTCCTTCAAGTCGTCGTTGAGGAACGCCGACTTGACGTCCATGTGCTGGACACGCCAACCTTCTTGAGCAGCCAGCGCAAGAAGGAGTCGCACGGATTCCATCCGTGCCACGGGGGCAAAGGCATCTTCGAAGTCGATCCCCTCCTGCTGTACGAAGCCGCGTGCCACCAAGCGAGCCTTGTGCTTGACGATGGCGCCGACTTCATCCCTCTTCAGCTTGAACACCCACTTAAGGGTGATCGCACGGTGACCGCGAGGGAGGTCAGCAAGCTCCAAGTGCGGTTCGTCTCAACCGCATCCGTCTCCGACTGCATCGCGGCACGCCATGCCGCGTGTTTCTCGGCCTCCGCGAAAGACCGAGGCTCGCCGTCGTCGCACGCAAGGTGCAACTGCGCCTTCGAATCTTGATCATCCAGATCGTGAGGGGCCAGTCCCGGCACCGGCTGGTCGCCGAGAATGTTCTCCATCTTGCGATACCACAACTGCTCGCCGTCGTAGCACTCGTCGAGGCGCTCCTCGTCGTGGGAGAGCGGAGTGACAAACTCCACTGGGTCGTGCTCGACACGAGCTGGTGACGGAGTGGACGTGCCCGGAGGGGTGGCTGTCGGTGCTGGAGTGCGTGGGGTCGCCGACTGAGGTGGAGGTGAACGCTCTGGGGCTGGGGTAGACACGCTCGGTGAAGAGGAGCTGCCTACTCCCCCAGCTCCCTTGAAGTAGACGTAGTCGACGACAAAGTCGTCGTTCGTCGAGGTCGAACCGTCGTCCATCGCCTTGTCCCATGCCCATCCTCGCCCTTCGTTGAACACAACGTCGCGCGTCGTGCGCACACGCTGTGTCTCTGGGTCGAGAATGCGGTAGGCCTTCGAGCCCTCCGCGTAGCCGATGAACACCCCGGGGGTGCTCCTGTCGTCGAGCTTGCCGATCTGGCCAAGCTCCTTGGCGAACGCGAGGCAGCCGAAGACTCGTAGGTGAGAGACCGCCGGCTTGTGCCCATACCAAGCCTCGTACGGCGTCCTGCCGTGGAGGGCCTTGGTGGGCGAACGGTTGAGGATGTAGACGGCGATCACCACCGCCTCTCCCCAAAAGATAGCCGGCATTCCCCCCTGCTTGAGGAGGGCCCGAGTCATCCCCACAACCGTCTGGTTGCGCCGCTCGACGACGCCGTTCTGCTGCGGGCTGTAGGGCGCGGAGTAGTGGCGCTGAACACCCTCATCCGCACAATACGACGCGAATTCAGCCGCCGTGAATTCGCCGCCGTTGTCGGTGCGCAGCACGCGCAGCTTGCGACAGCACTCCGCCTCCGCAGTGTCCTGCGCACGCCTGATGGCGTTCACAGCCTCTCCCTTGCTGCCAAGAACCACCACCCACATGTAGCGGGAGAGGTCGTCGACGAGCAGCAGGAAGTAGCGTCGTCCTCCTGGTGTAGCCGGTGTCACCGGGCCACACAAGTCCCCGTGAACGAGCTCGAGCCGCTCCTTGGCTCGAAAGCTCGACTGCTGGGGAAAAGGAAGCCACCTTTGCTTTGTCACCACGCAGACATCGCAGAGCTGCTCCACGTGGTCAAGGCATGGCATGCCTCGCACCATCTCCTTGGCACTGAGCTGCTTCAGGGCCTCGAAGTGAAGGTGCCCAAAGCGCTCGTGCCACTGCCATGCCTCGTCCTCCCGACGAGTGGCAAGACAGACAGGCTGTGCTACATGCACGTGAAGGACATAGAGTCGATTGGTGCCTCTAGTTACCTTGGCAAGAAGGCGACAATGGCGATCCCAAATCCTCATGACTCCGTCCTTGATCTCCACGCGCGAACCACTCTCATGCAGCTGTCCCAAGCTGATGATGGAGTTTCGCAACGCGGGGATGTAGTAGACTCTGACGAGCAGCTTGTGCTCACCGGACTTAGCGCTGAGGAGGACGGAGCCAACACCCTTGATCTCCACGCCGGAGGCGTCACCAAACTTGACGGAGCCTCGGACATTGGGATCAAGCTCGGCGAAGAACTCCCGTCGACCGGTCATGTGATGGGTGGCGCCGGTGTCGAGGCACCACCCGTCAGTCTTGTCGTTGCTGGAGCCGTCGCCGAGGAGAGCGTGTGCTCTCAGCTCATCAAGATGAAGGAGAACCGCTGCGGTCGATGCCGCTAGAGGTGGCTTGATGCTTCCATGTGCCATGAGCAAAGCTGGCTCCTCCTCCACCTGGGCGACGTGGGCCTCCTCCTCCACTTGTGCGACGTGGGCCTGACCACGTCGTGGCTGTCGACCCTCCCTGGCCCAATGACCAAGCTTGCCACAGTTGTGGCAGGTGTTGTCTCGTGCCGGCTTGTGGTTGCCGGCGGCACCGCCCTGGGCACCTCCGCGGGCACTTCCTTGCACCCCGGCCTGGGCGCCTCCGCGCCCCTTGCGCGGCTTGCCGCGCTTGCGGCCGCCTGTCGAGGAAGAGGACTCCCCCTTCTTCCGGTCACCCTGGCTAGCTTCCCACTGCTCGCGAGTGAGATGAAACTTCCCGCCAATGGTGATAGGCCCCGAGAGAGGCTGTGGTTCGTCGCTGTCGACGACCTTGAGGCGACCTATCGCCTCTTCGATCGACATCGTGGAGAGGTCCAACAGAGACTCGATCGAGCGAGCGATCTGCTTGTACTTCTCGGGGATGCAACGGAAGAGCTTCTCGACAGCTCTCTCCTCGTCGTAGGTGTCGTCGCCGAACTGCTCCAACTTCTGCAACAAAGTGTTGAGACGGAGAGCCAAGTCATCGACGTCCTCACCTGGCTTAAAGGCCAGGTTCTCCCACTCCTTGCGAAGCGCCTGCAGTGTGGTCTTGCGGGCGCGGTCGCTGCCGATGCGTGCCGCAGCGATGGCGTCGCAAGCCTCCTTAGCAGTTCGCTTCTTGGAAAGCGAGAACTGCATCTCGGGCGGGACTGCAGCAATGAGGGCATCCAGCGCCAGTCGATCCTCGTAGTAGTCGACGTCGCCGTACCGAACTGCTTTCCACATGTGTCGCACCTGGAGCCACACCCTCATCACCGCGGCCCACACGACGTAGTTGGTCTTGGTGAGGGTAGGCCACCCACGGCCGGGACCGACATCCCTGACAATGGCCTGGACCCCATGGTGTCCATGGTACCGATCTGGGGAGGGAGAACCGCGCTGCCTGTAACGGCCGCGTTCTCCGTCGACTGCGCCGCCGCCGCCGGGAGCGCCACCGGCACGTCCGCGCCGGCCTGGGCTGCGGCTATCGCGCCCATGGGGACGCGCGGCTACTCGATGCATCTCCTGTGCTCGCGCCACTTCCCTTGCCAACCTGAGCTCATCGTCGACGCCGGCGTCGACAGAGCCGCTGGAGCTACTGCCGCGCAGAGCCTCCAGCTCTGCTGCCGCTGCACGCGCTACAGCCGCCGCCGCTGCTGCTTCCACTTCCGCCCTCGCTGCTGCCAGTTCCGCCGCCGCCAACTTTGCCGCTAGTGCCGCCGTCGTCGCAGCCTCTGCCGCCGCTCGCTCGCGCTCCTCCGCCGCGGCGACCTTCGTCTGCCGCGCGCTCGAGGCGACCGAACGCTGAGACTGTCCGTCGGACATCGCGCACTAGTGGGGAGCTGGTGTGTGGGGAAGAGGGATGAGCTGGGGCAGTCGGTGTTCCTGCTACCAGTTGCGGACAGGGAGAGGCGCGGGAGGGAGATGAGTTAAGAAATGTTTAGGCTACAGGATAGAACGGCTCTGATACCAAGTGTTAGTAGCTGGATTTTTACTCTCATTGAAGAGAGAATGACACTAGAGAGTTGGGGCAATTTTCTTGTCTATTCCTCATACAATGCCATACCAACCCAAGGGGTTGAGGTTACATATTTATAACAGCCCAAGGGCAGCCAGCCAGCCAAGCATATGCCTTCTTGCTAGTCCAAGATGCCATGCAAGGTGCTGTCCTAAAGATGCTAACAATCGTCCTAAAAACAGTCAAGATGCTGCTGTCCTAACTGCTGTCCTAAAAGCAGTCAAGATGTTGTCCTCTAGTCTAAGATGAGTACAACAAGGACCAAAGACCAAAGGACTACGGTACAGACAAGGGTACAAGGGACTAGGGGACCAAAGACCAAAGGACTACAAGACTTATTCCATCAAGACGAAGGTCCCCTCTTGAAGTTGCTTGATTTGGCATCCAAAGAAGTAGTTGAGCTCTCCAATCATTGACATCTCGAATTCCCTAGAAATCATTTTGCCAAACTCATGGCTAAGAGCTTCGTTAATTGAATCAAAAATGATATCATCGACATAAATTTGACAAATGAATAATCTTTCGTCGATGTGTAGATGTTGGAACTTGAAGCTCCCCCTTAATCATGGCTCTCCTCAACTTTAGGCTTGTCATAACATCATTCTTGCTAAAGGTGCATGTTAGCCCAAAATCACAAAGTTTGTGTAATAGAAAGCAAATTGAAACTAAGTGACTTAACATGCAACATATTTGAAATGAATAAACCATGAAAAATACAATCTTACCCAACTGAATAACCTTCCCCTTAGTATTATCACCAAAGGTGACTTGTTCATGATTGTCGGGGGTCCTCTATGGAGGTGAACATACCATCATTGCCGGTCATGTGTTGAGTGTACCCGCCATTGAGTACCCAATGCTTTCCACCGGCTTTGTTGCTCACCTACACACATGAATTCAATTTTTGATTTTTGGCACCCAAGCCAACTTAGGTCCTTGTATGTGTGATACAAGTGTCTTTGGGACCTAAAGTTGCTTGGGAAGCTTGCCCTTCATGCCCTTTCTGTCCTTGCTGATGAACCTTGCCTTCACCTTGCCATCTACTTTACTTAAGAGATAATAATGATCATTGAAAGTAGACTTGTAGTTAGTAGGCAATTTTGGAGAAGGTCGGTTAGGAAGAGGACACTCCCTTGTGTGGTGAACGGTGACCTCACAATGTTGGCAATAAGAACCAACTTCCTTGATGAAGCTTGTTCTAAGATCTGGTGAGAGCACCTTTCCTTTGTTAGGCACCGGGAAGGATCCAAGTCCTCTCTTGTTGAAGGCCTTTGCTTGTTGGAAGAGGATTTCCTTGTGTCTGACTTCCCCTTTTGAAAGTCTAGTCACACTAGTGCGGAGACTCTCAATTTCTTCCAACAAGTCATTCTCCCTAGCATTTGCTTTCAAAGGCAAAAACTTGTTCAAGGCATTAGTGACATGAGAAGTAATGGATATCCTATCATTAAGAGTTTGTTTCTTTATATTTTTCAATTCTTGATCAAGCGCTTCATGAGCAAGGCTAAGTGTTTGATGCTCTTGTACTAACTTGTTGTGCTCTCCCAAGAGTGTTTGGTGTGCTAAGTTAAGCTCATGATGATCTAGCTTGATTTTAGCCTTATTCTCTTCAATTTGCTTGACATGGGATTTGAGCGTGTCAGGCTCTTTAAGTATGCTTTCATACTTGTCAAGCAAATCGAGATTAGCACTCTCAAGCCTAGCATGAGTTTCTTCAAGGACTTTAACCTTACTCTTTTCCCTCTTAATGATAGTATGATATTCATTTATTAAAGAAGTTAAATCATCGGGGGAAAGCTCATCATCGCTAGAGTCATCACATACCTTGGTGTTACCTTTACCCATGAGGCACATGGGTGGTGGATGAAGAGGTGATTCATCATTGTTGGCAATGGCAAGGCCGGCCAAACTTTCTTCTTCCGCTTCACTCTCTTCATCACTTGATTCTTCGTCGATGACCCATTCATTTGCCTCACACATGAACACCTTTTGCGGACCATTTCTCTTCTTTGGAAAGAGTTTTGCCTTCTTGCCTTTGTCATGTCTCTTCTTTCCAAAGGTTCTTGGTTTGAGCTTGTCCTCTTCATCATCCTCACTATCTTCAAGCTTGCGATGCTTGCTCTTGTGGTTCTCTCTTCTTTTATCCGGTTTTGAACAATCATAGGAGATATGACCTTGATCACCACAATTATAACAAGTCTTGTTGTCATCTCTCTTTGGTAGAAATGCTTTCGTTTTGGGATCAAAGGTGTATCCCTTCTTGGCAATCTTGGAGTTTAAGCGAGAGAACTTTCTCATCATTGATGCAAGCTCATCATCATCATCTTCACTTGATGCTTGCTCTTCTTCGCTTGGGCTAGGCTCAACCACTTTCTTTTTGTTGAGATTTGTTGTCTTGGTGGAGGCCTTTAGAGCAATTGTCTTTGAATATGATTGCTCCATCATCCCAAGTACACTCATCTCATGAGCGTGAATCTCTCCAATGAGTTCTAAAACTTCAATGTGGTCAAGAGATTCTTTTTGGAGCATGGAGTTGATGATGTTGTACTTTGGCTAGGGAGGAGCATAAGAATCTTGCGGTTGATGAGTCCTTTGCCAAGAGAAGCAATGTTAAGAGCATTAATTTCTTCAATAAGCACATTTAAGCGAGAAAACATTTCATTGACATTTTCATGAGATAACATTTTGAACTCATCATATTTGGCTTTAAG
Organism: Tuctoria greenei; assembly: GCA_036927565.1. NCBI lineage: Eukaryota > Viridiplantae > Streptophyta > Magnoliopsida > Poales > Poaceae > Tuctoria > Tuctoria greenei. The sequence goes on along the minus strand of JAYESD010000004.1, from coordinate 172,667,303 downwards.
CATATAATATTTTACTTCTTTGACACGAGAAGAACCCTCATGAATTTCTATCAAGCAAGCTAAAATTTCACAAGCTTTCTCTTTGCTAGCAATCCTAGCAAACACATCTTGACTAATGCATTCATAAATAGCATTCCTATCTTTAGCATCTCATTTAATTTGATCACCAACATAATTGTGCTCACCAAACCCCGCGTGGGTCGCTTCCCATACTTCGGTAGCAATAGTCTCTAGATAAGCGCGCATGCGTGCTTTCCAATAGGCAAAGTTCTTGCCCTCGAAGATAGGAACCGAACCCCCAACCTTGGCCATTTTAGCTCTCTAGCGGTGAAGCTAGAATGATCCTTTGAGCAACCTCGCTCTGATACCAATTGTATGGATCGAATGCCCAAGAGGGGAATGAATTGGGCTTCTTTTCAAAAATCAAAGCTATAAAACTTAGTTACTCAAAGCCCAAATTCCTACACAATCAATCTATGCATTCAATTAAATAGCAACTTCGCGGTATATAAAATGCATAAATGTAGGGTGAGAGGATGAGAATGCAAACTCCCGAGGAGACACGAGGATTTATCCCGTGGTTTGGCAAGATCGTCAGGATCTTCCTACATCCACGTTGTGGCACCCACCAAAGGGTATAACCACACCCAAGTCACCGAGACTAGGGATCTTCACTATTCCTCTCCGTTTGCCAACCTCGGCAAGGTGGAGATCAAGCCTTGTACACTTTGATCTTCCGGGCTTCTACAATCCTCTTGACAAGCTCCGGTAGTCACTCTCAGTTACAAACACCAAAGGACACTCCCTTACAGCTCTAACTACACTAGAGATTTCAATCACCAAGAATGGAGGCACACAAGCATTATCTCTAGCTAGTTCTAGCCTATCTCTTGATGTACAAGTGGTGAAAATGATATGGAAGTGGTAGCTCTATGTCTTAAATGCTTGAGGATGTGTAGAGTATGTCTGGTAGTCAAGACTTGTCGATTTGACAGGTTGAAGGGGTATAAATAGCCAGCCTCCACGAAATAGCTGTTGGAAAAGTAGGCTGACATCACTGCTCTGCGAACACCGGATGATCCGATGTCTCCCCTTCAGTTATCATCGGTCAAGTTTACTTTAGCTGATGTCATTGTGTCAGATATGATCGTTGTTAGACCGATGTTGAACTTTTCTTCTCATCGGATGATCCGGTGGCTCTTCCCCCAGAATTGGTTCAACCTTAATGCTTACTGGAGTGATCGACCGGTGTGTATATTGCTGTACATCGGATGATCCGGTAGTACACTTAGTCCAAGGATATTGCTTACTGTACTGATGGACCGATGTAGCTTTGCCCTTAACATCGGATGATCCGATGAGTGCTTTGTTCTGAGGTCTTCTTATTCTGCTGAACCAACTCGACCGATGTGTTGTTCTCTGGAAACATTGGTTGATCCGGTGAGTTGATTTTGTTTGCTTCGAGTTGTTCTAAGTGATTCTTTTGAACTTTGCTGCTCGATTGACCTCTTAGACATTTGTTGGAAATGTACTTCTGATGATTTTCAAGCATTGAGTGTTGTCAATTATGGTTGAATGACTTTGACATATGAGCTTTTAATTCTAGTCTTCATAACATTCATTGATCTCATAAAATGATTGTTTAGGGGTCTCCAATGATCAGTAATTGATATTCATATTCATATATTTCATTTGATTGGGAGACCTTGCATCCACAAATTCATTAGTAAAATTCAATGGTTGTCATTAATCACCGAAACCATACCTCATGGGGGCCTAGATGCTTTCAGGCGGGCTGTACGGGGCGGAGTAGTGGCGCTGAACACCTTCATCCGCGCAATACGACGCGAATTCGGCCGCTGTGAATTCGCCGCCGTTGTCGGTGCGCAGTACGCGCAGCTTGCGGCCGCACTCTGCCTCCGCAGTGGCCTGCGCACGCCTGATGGCGTTTGCAGCCTCCCCCTTGCTGCCAAGGACCACCATCCACATGTAGCGGGAGAGGTCGTCGACGAGCAGCAGGAAGTAGCGTCGTCCTCCTGGTGTAGCCGGTGTCACCGGGCCACACAAGTCCCCGTGAACGAGCTCGAACCGCTCCTTGGCTCGAAAGCTCGACTGCTGGGGAAAAAGAAGCCGTCTCTGCTTTGTCACCACGCAGACGTCGCAGAGCTGCTCCACGTGGTCAAGGCACGGCATGCCTCGCACCATCTCCTTGGCACTGAGCTGCTTCAGGGCCTCGAAGTGAAGGTGCCCAAAGCGCTCATGCCACTGCCATGCCTCGTCCTCCCGACGAGTGGCAAGACAGGCAGGTTGTGCTACCTGCACGTGAAGGCCCCGAGAGAGGCTGTGGTTCGTCGCTGTCGACGACCTTGAGGCGACCTATCACCTCTTCGATCGACATCGTGGAGAGGTCCAATAGAGACTCGATCGAGCAAGCGATCTGCTTGTACTTCTCGGGGATGCAACGGAAGAGCTTCTCGACAGCTCTCTCTCCTCGTCGTAGGTGTCGTCGCCGAACTGCTCCAACTTCTTCAACAAAGTGTTGAGACGGAGAGCAAAGTCATCGACGTCCTCACTTGGCTTAAAGGACAGGTTCTCCCACTCCTTGCGAAGCGCCTGCAGTGTGGTCTTGCAGGCGCGGTCGCTGCCGATGCGTGCCGCAGCGATGGCGTCCCAAGCCTCCTTAGCAGTCCGCTTCTTGGAAAGCGAGAACTGCATCTCGGGCAGGACTGCAGCAATGAGGGCATATAACGCCCGTCGATCCTCGTAGTAGTCGATGTCGCCGTACCGAACTGCTGACCACATGTGTCGCACCTGGGGCCGCACCCTCATCACCGCGGCCCACTCGACGTAGTTGGTCTTGGTGACGGTAGGCTACTCACTGCTGGGACTGACATCCCTGACAATGGCCTGTACCCCATGGTGTCCATGGTACTGATCTGGAGAGGGAGAACCGCGCTGCTTGTAACGGCCGCGTTCTCCGTCGACTCCGCCGCCGCCGCCGGGAGTGCCACCGGCACGTCCGCACCGACCTGAGCTGCGGCTATCGCGCCCATGGGGACGCGCGGCTACTCGATGCATCTCCTGTGCTCGCGCCACTTCCCTTGCCAACCTGAGCTCATCATCGACGCCGCCGTCGACAGAGCCGCTGGAGCTACTGCCGCGCAGAGCCTCCAGCTCTGCTGCCGCTGCACGCGCTGCAGCCGCCGCCGCCGCCGCTGCTTTCACTTCCGCCCTCGCTGCTGCGAGTTCTGCCGCCGCCAACCTTGCCGCTAGTGCCGCCGTCGCCGCAGCCTCTGCCGCCGCTCGCTCGCCCTCCTCCGCCGCGGCGACCTCCGTCTGCCGCGCGCTCGAGGCGACCGAACGCTGAGACTGTCCGTCGGACATCTCGCACTAGTGGGGAGCTGGTGTGTGGGGAAGAGGGATGAGTTGGGGCAGCCGATGTTCCTGCTACCGGTTGCGGACAAGGAGAGGCGCGGGAAGGAGATGAGCAAGAGATGTTTAGGCTACAGGATAGAATGGCTCTGATATCAAGTGTTAGTAGCTGAATTTTTACTCTCATTGAAGAGAGGATGTCACTAGAGAGTTGGGGCAATTTTCTTGTCTATTCCTCACACGATGCCATACCCTCTAAGGGGTTGGGCATACATATTTATAGCAGCCCAAGGGCAACCAACCCGCCAAGCATGTGCCTTCTTGCTAATACAAGATGCCATGCAAGGTGCTGTCCTAAAGATGCTAACAACCGCCTTAAAAGCAGTGAATATGCTGCTGTCCTAACTGCTATCCTAAAAGCAGTCAAGATGCTGTCCTCTAGTCTAAGATGAGTATAACAAGGACCAAAGACCAAGGACTAAGGTACAACAACCTAAGGACAAGGGTACAAGGGACTAGGGGACCAAAAACCAAATGACTACAAGACTTATTCCATCATGGAGTCGATGCAAATTGGCTTCAACAGAGGTGGGAAAAAATATTTGTGATTGCCCAATGACCAAGCTTGCCACAGTTGTGGCAGGTGTCGTCTCGTGCCGGCTTGTGGTTGGCGGCGGCACCGCCGTGGGCGCCTCCGCGGGCAGGTCCTTGTGCCCTGACCTGGGCACCTCCGCGCCCCTTGTGCGACTTGCCACGCTTGCGGCCGCCTGTCGAGGAAGAAGACTCCCCCTTCTTCCGGTCACCCTGGCCAGCCTCCCACTGCTCGCGAGTGAGATGAAGCTTCCCACCAATGGTGATAGGCCTCGAGAGAGGATGTTGTTCGTTGCTGTCGACGTCCTTGAGGCGACCTATCGCCTCTTCGATTGACATCATGGAGAGGTCCATCAGAGACTCGATCGATCGAGCGATCTGCTTATACTTCTCGGGGATGCAACGAAAGAGCTTTTCGACAACTCTCTCCTCGTCGTAGGTGTCATCGCCGAACTGCACCAACTTCTGCAACAAAGTGTTGAGACGGAGAGCAAAGTCATCAACGTTCTCACCTGGCTTAAAGGCCAGGTTCTCCCACTCCTTGTGAAGCGCCTGTAGTGTGGTCTTGCAGGCGTGGTCGCTGCCGATGCGTGCCGCAGCGATGGCGTCCCAAGCCTCCTTAGCAGTCCGCTTCTTGGAAAGCGAGAACTGCATCTTAGGCGGGACTACAACAATGAGGGCATCCAGCGCCCATCGATCCTCGTAGTAGTCGACGTCGCCGTACCGTACTGCTTCCCACGTGTGTCGCTCCTAGAGCCGCACCCTCATCACCGCGGCCCACTCGATGTAGTTGGTCTTGGTGAGGGTAGGCCACCCACCGCCGGTACTGACGTCCCTGACAATGGCCTGGACCCCGTGGTGTCCATGGTACCTGTCCGGGGAGGGAGAACCACACCGTGTGTAATGGCTGTGTTCTCCGTCGACCCAGTTGCCGTCGCCGAGAGCGCCACCCGCGCGTCCGCGCCCGTCTAGGCTGCGGCTGTGGCGCCCATGGGGGCGCGCGACTGCTCGCTGCACCTCCCGTGCTCGCGCCGCCTCCCTCGCCGGCCTGAGCTCATCGTCGACACCGCCGTTGACAGAGCCGCTTGAGCTACTGCCGCGCAGAGCATCCAGCTCCGCTGCCGCCGCACGCGCTACAACCGCCGCCGCCGCTGCTTCCACTTCCGCCCTCGCTGTTGCGAGTTCCGCCGCCGCCAACTTTGTTGCCAGTGCCGCCGTTGCCGCAGTCTCTACCTCCGCTCGCTTGCGCTCCTCTGCCGCGGCGACCTCCGTCTGTCGCGCGCTCGAGGCGATCGAGCGCGAGACTGTCCGTCATACATCGTGCACTATGTGGGGCTGGTGTGTGGGGAAGACAAGCTGTTGCTCGTCCGTGTAGGAGAGGGATGAGTTGGGCCAGCCGGTGTTCCTGCTAGCGATTGCGGACATAGAGAGGCGCGGGATGAAGATGAGCAAGAGATGTTTAGGCTACAGGATAGAACGACTCTGATACCAAGTGTTAGTAGCTGAATTTTTACTCTCATTGAAGAGAGGATGACACTAGAGTGTTGGGGTAATTTTTCTTGTCTATTCCTCACACAATGCCATACCAACCCAAGGGGTTGAGGCTATATATTTATAGCAACCAAGGGCAGCCAACCAGCCAAGCATATGCCTTCTTGCTAGTGCAAGATGCCAAGATGCTAAAGCTGTTCTAAGCTGCCCTAAACTGTCCTAGATGCTGTCCTCTACTTAGGGCCATAAAGACCAAAGGACTAGAGTACAACAAAGACCAAAAACCAAGGACTAAGGTACAACAAACTAAGGACAAGGGTACAAAGGACTAGGGGACCAAAGACCAAAGGACTACAAGACTTATTCCATCATCTTGTGCTTCACCACCTCTCCATGCTCGTCCCTCTTCACCTTGAACATCCACTTGAGGCCAATGGGCTTGTGTCCTGCAGGAAGATCAACAAGTTGCCACGTCTTGTTCCCTTCTATAGACTCCATCTCCTCGAGCATGGACCGTCTCCAACACGGGTGTTCCTCGGCATCAGCGAAGGACGTGGGCTCCTCCCCGTTGGTGAACATGAGCTCCTCCTCCTCCTCCAGGCTCGGTGGGCGTGGTGCGCGCCCAGGAGGGGTAGGGTTCCCAACACGTTGCCCATCGTGCTGAACTGGAGTGCGACTTCATCGTTGTGGTAGGTGTTGACGTCACTTCCGACATCCGTCGGCGGTGTAGCGAAGCGGATGGATCGTGGAGACTGCTGGGGGGTGACGAAGGTGTTGGAATCTTCAAATCCGGACCCTCCAGCTTCTGCTGACCCCTGCACAGGGCTGTCCTAGGCCTGTTCTGCGCTGGACAGACCCCGTAGGAGCCTCTGGGAAGTTGCGGGGGGTGTTGGTCGCCTACCAGCAGCCCTGGGCTGCTGAGCAGGAACCTCTGGGGTGGGGTCTGGACAGACCCTTCTGTGTCCCTACTAGGCGCTGCAGGGGTGGTGTTCGGCCCCTTTGGGCCCTGCAACATCTCGCTGGGTGCTGGAACAGCAGGTCAAACAGGTGCTAGACCCATGTAGTCAACGTAGAATGCGTCGTAGTCCTCTTCTTCAGCTTCTTCACCACAGTCCCACTTAGCCGCCTCGCCAAATATCACGTCGCGTGATATGTGTCTGCGCCCATCAGCCGGATTGTACATCCGGTAGCCCTTCGTCCCTACAACATAGCTAAGAAAAACCATCGGCGTACTCTGATATTCCAACTTGTTCAGGTGGGGGCTTGTGTTTTTGACATGCCCCACGCACCCAAAAGTTCGGAAGTAGTTGACGGCTGGTCGCTCCCCGTGCCAAGCTTCATATGGCGTCTTCCCGTCGAGGCCGTGAGTATGTGATCTATTCAAGATGTAGATGGCCGTTAGGACCACTACACCCCAAAAAAACCCGGGCGTACCCTTCACCTTCAACATGCTTCTCGCCATCCTGACCACTGTGTGGTTGCGTCGCTCCACAATCCCGTTTTGCTGCGGCGTGCACGGGGCTGTGAGTTGACGTTGTACGCCGTGCTGAGCATAGTACTCGCCAAACTCTTGCGAGGTGAACTCCCCTCTGCGATCAATACGGAGTAGATTTAGCCTTCTCCCAAACTCTAATTCAGTCGTCGCCTGAAATTGCTGAATTAAGTCGGGCGCCTTGTCCTTGCTTGCTAGGAGATAAAACCACATATAGCAGCTCATGTCGTCCACTAGCAACAAGAACATCTTCTTGCCGCCTAGAGTTGTCGGCATGATAGGCCCACATATGTCGCCGTGCATGAGGTCGAGCGCGCCCTTCGCGCGCCGTCGAGCTTGCATGGGGAAGCTGGAGCGCCTTTGCTTGCCGACCAAGCAAGCCTTGCACAATTGATCGACGTGATCAATTTGCGGAAGCTCGAGCACTATCTCCTCCTTTGTCGACTTCCGAAGTGCTTGAAAACCGACTTGTCCGTAGTGTTCGTGCCAATGCCATGCGACATCACCACGTCGTGCGGTCAGGCAAAACAGACACATGATGTTGAGCCTAACAGGGTATAGCTTGGTGTCGTTGCGCCGCACCCTTGTGATGAGACGGTTCTGCTCGTCCCAAATGTGCATCACCCCTTCATGCATGGTGACGTTGTAGCCATCCTCATCTAGCTTCTTGAGGCAGATGAGGTTGGTGGTGAGACGCGAGATGAGTTAGACATCGGTGAGCTGCCGATGCTCACCCGTGTCGCAGGCGAACATCACCGTGTCCTTCCTCTCGATCCGCACGATCGAGTTGTCGTCGAAATTGATGGTTTCGACGACGTTCTCATTGAGCTTGGAGAAGACGGCGCGCGAACCAGTCATGTGGTTGGTCGCGCCTGTTTCGAGGTACCAAAGGGCGTCGTCGTTCTCGTGGCCACGATGCGCGAAGACGCGCCCCTCCACTATCTCTAGTGGACACGTGGAATGCTCACGTACAGAATCCCCCTGTACTGAGGTTGCCCTTACCATGAACAAGGTGCCATCCTCCTTCGCTTTTGTCACGTCCGCCTGCTGTTGTGGCTCCTGCTGCTGCTTCGAACGACACGCCTTGGCCCAATGGCTCTTCTTGTCGCACTTCCTGCACTGGTCCCGCGGAACATCCTTCCCAGAATCCTTCTTGACACGCCCTTGCGGTCACCCTTTTTCGAAGAACTCATCACCTCGTGCCTCCTTCCGCTGTGCCTCCCACTCCTCATGAGTGAGGTACAACCGACCGTTGTGAACTCCTCACGCCGCGACGTGTCGAAGGCGTTTTCGGCAGCCCTCAGCCGCCCTGTCACATCTGACATTGTGAGGGTCGACACGTTCAGTAGGGTCGAGATCGCCACCACGATCTGCTCGAAGCGTTCGGGAACGCTTCGAAGGAGCTTCTCTACCACCACGACCTTGTGGATCTCCTCCTCGAGCGCGTCGAGATGGGCAATGATGCTGCTCAGACGAAGGGAGAAGTCTTCTATACTGTTGCCATCCTTGAACATGGTGTTGTCGAACTCCCGCTTGAGTTGACACGTCGTGGTTTTCTTCACGCAGTCGTCCCCGACCCGCATGAGAGCGATCGTGTCCCATGCCTCCTTTGCTGTCTTCTTCCCAATCGTCGTGATCATCTCTAGCGGACGGCGCTGACGAGGATGTCCAGCGCCATCATGTCCTTCTGCTGCATCGCCACGCCTTCGCAGCTCACCGCCTCCCACAACATCCGAGCCTTTAGCTTAATCTCCATCATGACCGCCCACTCCGCGTAGTTGGTCTTGGTGAGTAGCGGGAACCCGGTCCCCGTGTTCACCTTACGAACTACTTGGGAGATCGTCTTGATCTTGCCACCGGTCACGGGACCGGTGCCGCTGGTGTTGCTGGAAGGAGTCTGCAGGGGTCCCGTCGACATGGCTCTGATACCACGATTGTTGGGAATCCGGTCCTTGATCAACTGTTCTAGGCGCCTGTTCTGATCTGGGATCAATACAGCAAGCCCTTGGTGCAGAACAGCAGGAGCAGACAAGGTACAGAGACGTCCTGCGCTGGAACAGGGATGACAGAGGAACAGGATGGAAGAACAGGAAGAACCCTGGTGCTGTACTGTGGTGGTACAGGGATAAACAGGGAGAACACGGGGAGATGTTGCCGTGAGGGCTTGTTGGAGGCGGTACAGGTGGGGGGCTGGCACCCTTTCTTATATAGCCAGATACAAGATTCCATCTAGCTAGAACTCTATTTAAATAGAACTTTATCTCTAACCTTTATCTAAGGACTCCTCTCTATGGAAAACTTCTCCTGGACTCTATCGTTTAAACCAGCCGTGCAATCAACTTCAGATTGCAGCTAAGCTGGACTTTCCCTGCTGCACGCCTGGGACTCCTCGAGTCCTGTTCGGACTCAAGACCAGGACGTGGCCAGGGCAGATCCTTGGGTCAGTCAACACCTTTATTCCTCAGAATAGCTGGTTATTTATACTCAATTACAAATACAGTTTTCCTTTTTAAAACCCCTATAGATTGAAACAAATCCTAACTCTCCTAACTACATAAATATATAACTCTACCTCTAATATTCCTAATCTGATAGAGATAGAATCCCGTAGCTTGGGGATTTGATCTCGAAGGGTGTCAAAATGCTCGGCGGTCAGATCGCGTGTCGAACGCAGAGTCTATCGTAGCTTTATCGTTTCCCATGGGATCTTTGTTGGATCGTGATACCAAATCGTCACAGATGTTCTTGTAGACGCCGTCGATCCTGTCGCCAGCGTCGTCGCTGGACGTCGCCGATGAACAGGGGAGGGGTAAGAGAGACAAGTTTTCTTAGACTATAATTCTTTCTTGACTAATTTGTTACGCGTCTGTCACAATATATAGCAGGTCTGCAGATTATATTAAGGAAACTGAGACTCTTTATCTCTGAACATGGAAACTAATCTATTATAACTCTTTTGTTCCTTTATCTCTAAACTTAATCTATAGAAACTAATAACCTATCTACAACTAATAAAACTAATTTGGCCGGCTGATCTGCAAGGAAGCCGACACTGATAGACCAACGTACGTGACACACGGTTTGCATGATGAAATATTTGCCATGTCACGTTGGTTGCAAATCACCCTTGGAACCATCCCGAGGTATAGAAGTGCTCCGGTACTTGAACTTTAGGAAAATTTATTGTGAGTTCTGGAATGTCTACTGGATTCGCTCAGTCTTATTTCCACATGAACAAGAAAATAGATTTGAATATCTTTGCAAATATTATTTGATGCAACAATTTGGTTCTCTTGGTAATTAACTAAAGGATTTATAAGTATTAAAAAAGAGGTGGTAGTACAGCCTGAGCTCGTTCTTAATAAGTTCATTTTTTTCTTTGACAGGCACTTGCTTACCAAAATATTGGCACAAAACTAGGAGTTCTGAAATCTGCCAATGAGTCATTAACTCGGGTAGTGGTTTATGTTTCCCTAATGGCGGTTTATGTCCTTGGTGGAAGCAAGGTCAATGCGGTAAGCTACAGAATCCTTGCATTATAATATACGTTTGGCATTGTACCTGCATGCAATCTCCATTTTCATAATGTCACATGTTAAATTCATCTAGAGCTTTCAGTTCCATAATGTAGCCCAGCCATTTTGATGCATGCTCTATGGATTGAGTGATTCTTAGTATTTTTTATAACAACTTTGGGCCTTTGGGTTCATCCCTGGATATAGGCTTGTTATCATGCTAGACTTTTGAGAATGCTTTGTACCAGTGTTATATTTTTGCCATTTAATTTTACATCATTGGTGTCTAGCTAATTGATCACGACAATTTATGTCAACAACAACAACAACCAAGCTTTTGTCCCAAGCAAGTTGGGATTGGCTAGAAATGAAACCTAACAATTTAATTTTAAAAAGAGAAGTAGTAGAAAAATAAGGTGAGAGTAACAAAATACAAACAAACTGAGATTCGAAGATTTATTTGTTAAAAAGAAAATGAAGTAATAAGAAGATAAGAGTAACAAAAAACTAAGCAATCCCAAACAAGTTGGGGTCGTTTAAAATGAAACCCAACAATTTTTAAAGATAAGTAATAGAAAATAAGATGAGAGTAAAAAAAATACAAATAAAATAAGATTCTACATTTTATTTATTTTAAAAATAGATTAATAATAAATAAGATAAGAGTAACAAAATACAAAATAAACTAAGATTCTGGCACATGAATTGCTAATACAACAATTTACGTCAATTGATCGAAATTCTTCTGAATAGTACAGCTAATTGAATATTTTTATTGTGCTTGCAACATTTATGTCACTAGAAAAGAAGGATCTGTCTTGGTCACAAGAATTTACCTCGATTGATCAAAACTCTTCTAAATAGTATAGCTAATTTGATTATCTTACTGTGCTTGCAACATTTATGTCACTAGAAAAGAAAGATCTATCTTTCATGTATCTGTTCTCAGGAGCATAACCTGTGTATCATAAGACCCACATACACGCAAGATGTCAATTTTAATCATTTATTCATTTTGTACATTTACAGTTGTCTTTTTAATTGCACTTGATGCTGTTATGAATTAATGCATCATTTGTTATCGTTGTACTGCTCGGATTGGCTTGTTATGTAATTAAATAAAGGTGATGATTTTACTATTTCAGGGAAAAATATCTGTTGGCACAATGGCATCTTTCATTGGTTACACATTCACGTTGACCTTTGCTGTAAGTAGCAGATGTTAAGTAGCCTTTTTAGTTTCATGTCATTTTATCACATACTTTGGTATGTGACATAATAACTATTTTAGGTTCAAGGAGCTGTCAATACCCTTGGTGATCTACGTGGAACGTTTGCTTCTATAGAGAGAATAAATTCAATTCTGTCAGCAAAGGACATCGATGATTCACTTGCCTATGGTTTGGCCAAAGAACTAGATAATAAAGAGCTTGAAGGTTACAGTGGTGGAGCTTATGGAAATGGCTCTGTTAACAAACATTTCATGTCAGCACTGAAATCATCTAGTAGCTGTGATAAACTTGCCTGGTCTGGTGACATTCAGCTAAAAGGTGTGTGTGCAATTTCTAGTTCTTTACGTACAGAAGTTCTTTCCTTATTATAGTTAATCATCTGCTATATTCCACCTTGGGTCTTCATTATTATCATTGTACAACTTATTGTTCATGCCTTTTTAACTTAAAAGTTCTGTCATATGCTTGTCCTATTTTCATCGAGTTTTGCCTTTTTATTATATAATTTGAGCTAATTAATGTGAAATGTACATACAACCCCTAATGCACTAACTTATAACATTCTTGGATCCCTTACTGGCATGCGATTAATGCTATGTTCCTGGCAGACATATACTTCTCATACCCACTGAGATCTGACATGGAGATCTTAAATGGCCTTGATCTTACAATCGAGTCTGGAAAAGTCACAGCGCTTGTTGGACCTAGTGGTGCTGGTAAAAGCACAGTGGTGCAACTTTTAGCACGGTACTATGAGGTACTGCTGTTTATCTGTAGTGACACTGGTAATTAATTTAATATTGTATCAATATTTCAGTGTTTTCTAATTTTGCAGCCAACTCAAGGTTGCATCACCGTGGCAGGGGAAGATATCCGTGTATTTGACAAAAGGGAATGGTCTCGAGTGGTATCTCTGGTTAATCAGGTATGTCATCATAAAATTCCACACCATGTACTGTTCTTGTATGTAGAAAGTTGCAATAGGGTCTCAGCTCTTTTCATTTGGCAATTGAGGGTATAATAGCTTTCCTTTTCTTTCATTGTTGTAAGATTTCAATAGGAGACATACCTATGCATTCTTATGGTGCACCTAGCTAATTTAGGCCTCATTTGGTATGGTTTCAAATTCACTCTGAATCAGAAATGATTCAGTTTCAACCTAGAAACGATTTCAGAACATGAAACGGAATCACTTTAGAAACCGTTTGGTTAGTTTTTTGTTTCAGTTTCAGTATAGAGGAGAGAAAAGCTGAATTGACTCATTTACCCCTACTTAGTTTGTAGCTGTTCTTTGTTTCTATATGTTTTCAAATGTGATTATGCAATCATGTTGATAATACATACAATTTTTTTTATCTTGCAATGTTTCTGTATGTTTACATTTGTCATTATATTATGACGTTGGCAAATTGAGATGCACAAAAAAAAGAATGAATGGCCTCTGAGGCTCTGACGATAACATTGGCGTACACGAAAATAAAATAAAATGAAGGACCTTGCCTGGCCTCTTGTCCGTACAAAACAAAGACAAAAAACATACGTGTAGAGGCGCTGCAGAAGACAACTGGCCACCGACGACCAATTGGCATGGAATCGCAGTCCCGTCAACTTGAGCGGCGGAAAATTTTGGGCACGCAGAAAAAATCGCACGCAGGCCAAGAAATTGCAGGGCAACAAACTGAATCGCAGGGCACCGAACGAAATCGTGGGGCGGCGAAGATTACCGATGCTTCGATGTCGCCGGCGCGTTCCGAGGCTTGGATCTGTCAGCGAGAGGAATCACCGAAGGTTTCTGGCAGAGACTACTTCCGGTCGATTTTTTCGCAGCGGCGGATGAAGGGGTACGAGAAAGGGAATGGCAGGGGTGGGTAATTCCAGCTAAAACAAAGTCCACTTACAAAACGTGTACCCGATTCAGGCTGCGGAACACCTTTTCGGGTCTTTCTATTCCGTAGTTCATTTTACGGAGTGCTCCGTTCTGATTCTTGACAGAATCTGTTCCAGTTTTTCTGGTTTCACTACTGAATCGAAACTGATTCTTGTATCCAAATGGCCCCTTAATGTATATTAGTTTTAGAAAAAGTCTATTTTACTACCTTGAAGTATCAGCTTTGTTCACTTAACCTCCTAAAGAATTGTTTTGTTCAGTTTACCCCCGAACTATTTAGGTTGGTTCAATTCACCCCCTGCTGAAATTTCTCTTTTTTTTTTGAACCGAAACTGCAAGGGAAACCCGCGCAGTGAATATATGAATTATAAATAGATGGTGTTAAAACCACAATACAAACACCAAAGGCAAGATTGGTTGGGAGAGGTAGAGCGTGTCCCTCTTGAGATGAGAGGAAACGAGGCATAGACCTACAACCCAAACCAATCGCCTGGCACGACCGATACAAACTAACACAACAAAAAAGGAGAGAAATAAACAAACGACCAACAACCTCTTCCACCTAGACAGGCAACAAAGAGTAGAGGACGAATCAGCTACCTAGGCAGTGGATACATGAAATGAGTCACTACCACCCAACCCTATAACACCACAAAGAGGAGCGGACGAGGGTGTCGCAGATGGGAATGAAGATTCCAGAATCATAGGGTGCCACCCATCTTCCAAGTGCTCCACGACTTCTGGATAAACCATATGAGCATCATCGACCGAAGAGTGTAGCCTTGCAGCCTTCATTTTCTTGGTAGAGGGCCTTGACTCCAACTTGAGATCAGGCTCCTTATCAAAGTGGAAGGTCACTCGACAAATAATGGTTTGAGGAAGTGAAGCTCGAGAAGAGGTAGCTAGAGTAGCTGCAGCCAAGGCAAATGGGCAACCAGGACAAACACACTTCGACTTTCCTGAGCTAGTGGTGATGCAGAGTTCCTCTAGAACTCTAGAAGGAGCAGCAAGAGTTGTTGAGTGAGAATGTATAGATGTTGACGAGTTTGCTGATGAGCGGCGGCGAGGAAGAGCGCAGTTGCGTGCTTTGTGGCCTTCTCCCTTGCAATGGAAGCATCTAGTAGCCTCCGAACACCTAGCAACAAAGTGATCGAAGGAAAAGCAGTTGAAACACTTGCCGATCAGATCGGAAGGCACTGTTTGAGCAACCTGATGTCGGGGACCAGCACAAGAATGCTTGATACCTACCCCGGTGGGGAGAGCAGGCCTTCTCGTAGGACTGAGAGGGGAGGGTGGGGGCCAAGACAGAGCCCAAAGGTGCGGGAGAAGGCAAGAGGGGAGGTGAAGATGACCGGTGGTGGTGGCGACCTCGATGGGGATCGAGACAACAGTATAGGGGAGGCAGGACCGGAGGAGGGCTTCTGGTTGGGCGACAGTGGAGGAGTGGTGTGTGGCACTTCATGTAACTGGGAAGCAGCGCATGTGGCTGATTGAGCCGAGGGGGAAACCGACGAGGCTGGCGAGGAGGGGGCCGACAGGGAAGACTCCAAGACAGGAGACGCGAGCTTAGACTTGGGAGCTGCCAGCCAACCCTTTCGCATGCAGGAGAATCCGGAGGTGTTGGTCAGAGGCTGGGGCACTTCACAAACGGAAGCTGAAGGAGCAACCAGTTGAGGCGAGGGGGCCTTAGGCGGGAGCAGAGGGGGAGGCGAGTTAGGAGCAAGGATGGCCGGAGCTGAGAGCTGTGGGTCGACCATGAATGACTCACCCAGAGCAGAACCAACCGGAGGGGCAGGCGGCGAGGATGACCTGGCTCAGGAGGGTGAGGGAAGGGAGGGGGAGGGCACCATCAAGGAGGCGGAAAGGCGACACGCAGGTCGCACGGCCGCCACCGGCGCACAAGGATCTTTAGGGGCGGCGGAGGGCTGGCCAAATCTGAGCATAACAGAGCAGCAGTTTGCGGGGAAGGGAGAGGCTGAGAGGCGCACCTGAGGGGAGGAGAGAGGGAGGGCGAGGGGACCAGCCGCACGGCCGCCTCGGCTTCACAGGCAGGGGCAGCGATGGGATGATAGATGATATCATAAACTATGCAAGAAAAATAATTTTATAATTTTTCATAAACTTTTTTCTGTATTATTTCATCTTCCAAACGATATTTGTTTACATACATTAAAAATACAAAAAACCAAAAAAGTTTCAAAATATTATTCTAATGTATATTATTTTATACGATATAATCTCATGTAATTTTACCTTCAGAAATTATGTTTACAAAGAGAAACAAAAAAGAAAAAAATTACTAGAGGATGAATGGAACCAATGTAAATAGTTTGAGGGCAAACTATACCAAAATTTACTTTAGGGGGTTAAGTGAACAACGCAGATACTTGAGGGTAGTAAAATAAACTTTTTCTTTAGTTTATAAGACAATCTCTTGGTTGTACCTCAAAACAAGCAAACATTGTTCTTACGATGAGTTATACATGTATTTGAGATGGTCTTTTGCTCATACATCTATCAGTTGTGGGAGGGGGGGGGGTCTAGATAGTCTTATGAAGGCCTCCCATCTATTTCTTGAAATATTTGCTTGAGTTGAGAATAAATAAATAATATTTGAAGCTCACTTTGCATTGTCGCTTCAGCTTATGACATAGACCGAATGAAGAGCATATGCCTCGTAGCTTACCAATTTAATAGCTATGAAATTAAGGGACACTTGTATTGTTTGCATTGTTTTACCGGCGTTGCCTGGTGGTGCCTAGGCGTCCAGTCGGTTTGCCGCGGACGCTAGGGGTCCTCACCTCGCCTAGACCGAGCATGGCGCTCGCATGAGACGACAAGATGTCGTCGTCAGGCAGGCGCCCAGGACGCCTGCCGCGTCGAGCAAGCAAGGCTAGTGGCTGGAGGAGGGTGAGAGGAGAGACGGGGAGTAGAGGTGCATTGGATTGGTGATCTCGAAAAGCAGAGCAGGGGCGACGACTGGATCAGAGATTAGAGTTAGAAGATGAAGCAAGGGGCAGCGGTTGGATCGGTAATCTCTGGAAGAAGCATGGGCGGTAGCTAGAATGAGCGATGTTTGGAAGATGAAGAAACGTAGTGGTGATGGCTGAACCGGAATTAGGGTTGGAAAAGGAACCAGAAAAGAGGTTGAAGGTGTTGACTTATTGGGCCTTAAAAATATGCCTTCTGTCGAAGTGTGCGATCGACACTTCCCCCGGTACTACTAGATCGTAGCCCGCAGAGGTTCTTGATTGGTTGGGGCGCGCGTGAGATTACGAACAAGACAGTGACACAAGGATTTTTACGTGGTTTGGGCCACCTGAGCGTAACACCCTACTCCACAGGTTGTGTGTTGTATGAATGACTGTATGACGCTTGTGAGCGTGTGAGCTTGTGAGCTTGGTTCCCTCTGTATCATGCGGCTCAGCCCGTTTATATGCTAAGGACTGACCGTTACATCACTTGCCTGACCTGACATGTGGCCCTGGCGTAGTTAACAGCCTAATACACGATCTTCGAGTGTTAAATGCGATTAATAGTGTGATAACGCACATTAATGACGGCTTACCCCTATTAACAGTCCGCTGATCGTGTGTCATTAATATAGCATTAATGACACGTAATCAAGTCTTGTAACTGTCGCTTTAACTGTGCCTTGAAGGTCCGAGCCGTTGGAGATCCGCCAGCCTTCCGTTGATGTCCTAGGTCCGGAGGCTTGATACGTAAAGCGGCTTCGGAGCTTCCCATCGTTGGAGGCAGGTCCGGAGCCACTATACACGTTGCAACACCGGAGCTTCCCTTTATTGGGAGTTAGGTCCAGGGTTACTAGACACGTGGCAATACCGGAGCTTTCCTATGAAGGGAGTTAAGTCCGGCCTCGCTTTACACGTGACAGTGTCGGAGCTACCCAGACGAGGGAGGTAGGTCCATTGCTGTGTAACACGTGCAACCTTCGGAGGTCTTCAACTCGGACGGGTGGAACTCCTTAGCATTTTTTGCAGTATCTTGGGTACTCGGTACGCAGGGTACCGACAGTGGCCCCTGGGCCCATCTCTGAGATTAATCCTTTGGGTTAATTTATTCTACCAGAGGTGGAGCCATCTTCGATTTCCGCTCTGTGACTTCAAATGTCTTCTTATGTGCCGTTGGTGTGATGGTCCGCTGTTTAACCATCGCCGCGTGGCTTCTTTTGAATGCGGCAGGTGAGATCCTCTCGTGCGGATCTCACGCAATTGAAGGTAGCCGGTTCCCGATACAAAAATCGTATCGGTTCCGCGCGCCCTGTCAGGCCGCCGCCCTCGGGCTTCTCACTCTCTATCATGACAACGGTTCACCTAGGGTAATAACTTCGACTTTTCCGCCGGAGTGGACCCGGGCCCATTCGTCATTGACGGAGTAAATTTTAGAAATGTGGCCTCGGTCTCATTGCGGTTTCCATCCAAGCGTTGCGCAGGCTTACTTAAGAAGAAAAGCCTGCACGGTTTGAGGACTCTTTACGTCTTCATTCAAACTTGCGCTCAGAGCCTCCCAACTTTCGCATAGCTTTTCCATCTCTCACTCCACTTTGCTGCGATGGAGTTAGGTTTTCCCCGCAGCAAGAGCAAGACCAACGAAGAGCTGAAGAGGGTCCGAACCTACATGGTTTGGTCCAGTGACTCCTGCAACAGGGACATCCGCTTCGGCAAGCTCCCCTTCAAGAAGGAGCGTCGCGGAGAGATGGTGTACTTCTAAGGGTACGTCATGGTGGGTCTAATCCCACCTTTTTCAAGCTTTCTCTTGATGCTGCTGTATCTCTACGACCTCTAGCTGCATCACCTCGGCTCCTAGTCACTCTTGCTAGTGGCGACCTTCGTCCACTTTTGCAAGATGTGGGTGAGTGTACCTCCTTGCATCGAGTTGTTCCGGACCTTCTTCACGGTCCACACCACCGGAAAGGGGACGGAGCTGAACGGCTTCTACTACTTCGTGAAGCGGGAGAATTGCCCCTTCAAGTATTTGAAGACGCCTCCGGCAAGTGGGACGATTGGAAGGAAGACTGGGTGATCATCGCGGTATAGGAGCACGAGAGGTTGGAGCTACCCAAGGGTCTCCCCAATGTCGACACTGACGCGTGGAACACAGTTCCGGAGCTATCAGATGCGTACAAGCCCCTCCTGGCGAGGATCCAAGAATGCGTCGAGGATGGAGTGACCCCTCAGATGGTCTTTGACAATTTCTTGGTGAACAGGTGGGCTCCGCTGAAGACAAGGGAGTGGCCCGCATGGTCTTTCAATAGTTAGATGGATCACAACCGGATTGAAACCGGTTTGGATTCCAATTTTGATGATGAAGTATTGAAGCTCCATCTGAAGAAGTTGCAGTTCGATACTATCTCCCGCGACGCCTTGGCTTCGCCGGCTGCATTTCTGCCTCTGAACATGACTCCAGAGTTCAGCAGGGAGCTCCGGAGGAAAATGCCAGCACTTAACGACCTCGGGGTGATCGAGAGATGGTCAACCGTTGGGGTAGCAATTCCCAAGGCTTCAGAGAGGGTGGCCCCCACTGCCCCAAGCCAGAAGGTGGATTACGCTGGCAAGGGCAAAGGCAAGAAGCCGGCCGAATCTTCCAGCCGGAAGAGGAAGCTGAAGCACGTTGACGGGAGCCATGTCAGGCTAGCTCCAACTACAACTGCCCCTTCTCCCCGGCGAGGTAGATCTTCGGCGGCCACGCCTCCTCTGGTGCAGGCGTCCTCGAGGGGCGCTAGCTCCGGCGTATCAACTCCGGCCCCAGCGCCGGGCACGGGCTCCAGGTCCGAAGGTCCTCCCTAGCCAAGGGAGGTCCCGACTGAGAAGACGCCGACGACGGCGACAAGTCCCGAGCAGCAGTCCGAAGCTCCTGCCACATCGACCACGGTGACTCTGGCTCCGATCGCCCGGTGAAGAAATTTCGCGCCAGCTTGAGCGGTAGCCTCCCAAGGTAAACATTGCATCCTCACCTTGAGTTGCTATATTTATTTTTGTCATGTATTGAATCTTTGGATTCTTTGTTTACAGGGCGACGAAGAAAGGATCCAAAGCTCCGGCTCTTGCTACAGTGACTGAGGTTGTGCAGGCGGAGGCTCTAGTTTCGGCCCCTGCACCTCCCCAAGTGGTGGCTGAGGTCGCGGCAGCTTCGGCTCCGGCTATCGTGGACCTGGATCCCGAAGCGGCACCAGAGGCTCCTGTGGTAGTGCTGGACCATGGGGGAGACATGTGTGAAGATGCACCAGCAGCGGCAGCACCGGCGGCTGAAGCTCCGACGCGGGATACAAAGATGACGGAAGCTCCGGCATTTGAGCCGGAGGCAACCGAAGATCCGCCACCTGTGCTGAAAATTGTTGAAGATCCGGCGGGTGAGCCGGTGGTGCTCGAAGCTCCGACCTCCATGCCGGAGGTTGTTGAAGCTCTGGCCTCCGTGCCAGAAATGGTTGAAGCTCCGACACCTGAGCCGGATGTAGTGGATGTACTGGCGCCTGAAACGACGGTGGTGGGGGCTCCCGACGAAGCTCTAACGTCTGCCCTGGAGGTGATTGCTCCGGAGGCGTCCATGTCCGAGCTAGAGCACCCAGAAGAGTCTGCGGCAGGCCCTCCACCCGCTGAGCCGACAGTAGAAAATCTGGCCAGGGAACCTTCAACATCAGCTCCGGAGGTTGAAGTTCCCTCGGCGGGACCTTCCTCGACGACAGTGGAAGCTAAGGAGCTCCCAAAGGGCTGCCCTAGTGCCGCAGGACCATAAGGGACCATGCTTGTGGCGTGGGACCCAATTTTTGTTCTTGAAGACCCCTTGAAGCCGGCGGAGAAAACCTCGGCGGGTCCGGAGCCTATCCCTTTGGCGTTGTCTATTGACAACGCCTGTTCTAGTCTCCGTCAAGTCCAGCTTGCCTTCGACCACGACAACAAGGTCCTCGAAGAAGAGCGCCACACCTTGAGGCGTTGACGCAACAGGCTTCA
This sequence comes from Tuctoria greenei, assembly GCA_036927565.1. NCBI lineage: Eukaryota > Viridiplantae > Streptophyta > Magnoliopsida > Poales > Poaceae > Tuctoria > Tuctoria greenei. The sequence goes on along the minus strand of JAYESD010000004.1, from coordinate 172,646,754 downwards.
CTTTGAGACCAAGCTGGCGCAAACGAGACTTGCTGATCAACGAGAGTGGGTTGAGAAGGAGAAGGCCCAGATGGAGTATTGGGGCCAGCTACTGGAAGAGTGGGAGGCCTCCATCAAGGCCCTTGACGTTAAGTCTCGGGAGATTCTCGAGCATGCTATAAAAAGCAATGATGCTGCTGACAAACGTCAAGGCAACCTCAACACACTGAATGAGATTCTTCTAAAGCGACGAGAGGACCTCGATGAGAGGGAAGAAAAGCTCCTGGAGATGCAGGAGGATCTCATGAAGAGGGAGGACGAGCTCTACCAGAAATTGTCACTGGGAGAGCAAAACTTGGCTAACCGCACAAAAAAGCTTGATCTGCGGTGCAAGCAAGAGGAAGAGAAGCACTGGAAGCTGGGGCAGGAGCTCTCTAAATGGGAAGCTGATGTTGCCACCAGAGAAGGGAAAGTAAGAGGCAGGGAGAAGGACCTGGCCGAACGGCGGAACCGCATCCATCTCCAGGAGCCGGAGCTCGCCGATCGCGAAAAGCAAGTAGCTGAGAGTATTCAACAACATGTCAGAGGTCGAGCGCCTCGCTCGGGAAGGTTCAGAGCTTGCGGCGGCCAGAAGGTCACTGGAGGAGCTGCGGAGCTCGAGGGCAACTGAGTCCCAACAGGTGTGGGATTTTCTGGCATGCCGACAGAGCTTTGGTGCCGCTTGGCTTCAGTCCGGTACGTCCGAAGAACCCAGCACCAGAGCTGGACCAGACGCTGGTGTCACTTAGTTCTACTGGCAGCAAAATCGACTCGATGGGTGATATCATCGCCGATCAACTGGTGACGGAGGGGAAATCTCTAGCAAGGAACGTCGCCGAATATGTTATGGTGTCTTACAAGAGCCAAGACCCCCAACTCTCTCTAGATCCAGTCTTCGAAGGACCCATTGTCGTACAAGAAGATGCCGCCAGGGCCAGTGTCCAAGAGGCTGCCGAGAAAGTTGCCTCGTTTTTCCACAGGACTTAGAACCTCCAGTAGCTAGGACCTTTTCCTTTTACCTTTTACTGTAATCATCACTTCGTAATCCAGTACTTCAGATGAATGAAATCCACTCTTTGAATGAATGAATTCCATTTTATGTTTGTCTTCAATGCATTGTCCTTTATCTTGTCGGCCCCCTGGTAGATGTACACAATTTGATAGTGAGCATGTACCAAAAGGTTTTGACAATGTCTTGATGACTTCAACGCTTCGAACTTGTAGCTTTTAGGTCCGAAGTTTACCTCCGACATCTCCAGGGACCCTTTGTTGCGTCGACGGCGGGCCCCCTGGGGTTGTTGGAGCTTGGTAGCTTCGACGACACCCACTGTCAACGCGTAGAACGCCGACGGCGGCCCCCCTAGGATTGTAGGAGCTTGGTAGCTTCGATGGCACCCACTGTCAACGCGTAGAACGTCGACGGCGGGCCGCCCCCCCGGGGTTGTCGGAGCTTCCTGACCTCAACGTTATCCACCATCAACATAGAATACGTCAACGGTGAATACCCTTGGGTTGATTTCTTCACCATCTTCGCTTGAATCGTCATTATGCTTCACGTCGACGGCGGCCCCTGGGAATTGTTGGAGGTTGGTAGCTCCGACGGCGCCCATTTTCAGCGTCTGAAACGTCGACGTCGAGTCCCCTTGGGGGATGTCGGAGCTTAGTAGCTCCGACATCTTCCACCATCGCCATGAGTTTCCCATTTTTCCTGCGCATTAAAGACAAAAAAATAGTAACATTCGTCCTCTCGTCTATAATTCTTTTGCGACTTACTGTTCTTATTTGAATTTTAGATCCGAAGAAACTCGATATGATAACAAGTACATTGATGTAATCTTTCTAGATCCGAATGCCTTTAGGACCCACCCTACTGAGGCCTGCCGGAATAAAGGTAGGGTGGCGTACTTAGGGTGCTGGACCAGACTAAGTCGATAGCGCACTCCAGACCTGTGTTGGCTTTGGCGTTCAAGCGAGTAGACCGTCTAACAATGCTAAGATCTGAAAAAACCAACAATATAACTTGTACAACATAAGAGTAACTTGGACTAAAGGTCAAAAAGAATTGCACAACTTCGTTATACACAAGGAGAAGGATAAATAAAAGAAAATGAGTCTGTAGAAAATTAATACATGTGGAGTTTGCTTTCACACAACAATGTCTTTTATTATAGGTCCGAATTACAGGGGAGTCAATGACACACTTAGGTTACGGAACCAGGCTAAGTGTGCTATACATCTTGTTCTAACCCTGGGCAGGTAGCTACACTTTTAGTGTTGTGACTACTTTAGTATTGCTTGAACTTCCCGGACCCTCCCGGAGGGGTCCGGATGTTCTCCCGGAGGACCTACTCGACTTTGTGTATAGACTCTATAATTTACATTGCGTGTAATTACAGATTCACCTCCGTGATACTAAGTATAAAACTTACGAAGGTGCTCGATGTTCCAAGGATTGGGAAGCGGAGTCCCATCCTCAGTTGCCAAGCGAACGCATCCAGGACAGGATACTTTGATCACTCGGAAGGTACCTTCCCAGCTGGGGGAAAGTTTGTTTATCCCTTCACGAGTTAGTATTCTCCGAAGTATCAGATCGCCTTCCTCGAGCTATCGGTTGGGCACATGCCTTTGACGATAGCGCCGGAGCGCCTGACGATAACGTGCATTCCGAACAGCTGCTTGGCATCTTTCCTCATCGACGAGGTCAAGGTCTTCACGCCGAAGCTTGTCCTGCGCGGCTTCATCGAAGGTCTGGACCCGGATTGACCCCATGGTGATCTCCGGAGGAAGGACTGCTTTAGCTCCGTACACCAGGAAGAAATGGGTCTCTCCAGTTGACCGGTTAGGTGTGGTCGTGCTTGTCCACAGCGCGGACGGAAGCTCCTCATTCCAGTTGGCTCCGTGTTTCTTTAGGCGCTCATAAGTGCGTGTCTTTAGTCCTTTCAATATTTATGCATTTGCTCTCTCGGCTTGGCCATTACTTGCCGGGTGGGCTACCGATGCGTAGCTGACTTGAATGCCGAGTCTTCGCAACACTCTTGAAATGCTGCACTTCTAAATTGGGTTCCGTTGTCAGTGATGACTTTGTTCGGAACTCTGCAGACTATGGACTTCAAGAACTTAATAGCTGATTGCTTATTGATAGCCACAACTTGAGTAGCTTCCGGCCACTTGGTGAACTTGTTCATTGCGACATACAGGAATCTGTAACCTCTGACGGCTTTTGGGAAAGATCCCAAAATGTCCATGTCCCACACAACGAATGACCATGTAGGAGGTATCATTTGCATTGACTGAGCCGGTGTGTGAATTTGTTTCGCATGAAACTGGCACGCTTCACATTTTTTCACCAACTCGACTGCATTCTAGAGTGCTGTAGGCCAGTAGAAGCCATGCCGAAAGGCTTTACCAACCAACGTGCGGGAAGACGTGTGGTTCCCACACTTGCCTCCATGAATCTCCACGATGAGCTCGCGGCCTTCTTCCCTTGCAATGCACTGCATTAGGACGCCATTGACACCGCGCCGGTAGAGATCCCCTTCTACTAGCATGTATCTTTTAGCCAATTTGACAATTCGATCAGCGGATACATCATCTTCAGGAAGGTGGTTGTCTTTCAAGTAGCTCCGGATCTCCAAGATCCATGCATTGGAGCTAGCTTGAGCCTCTGAGTAATGCGTGTTGGGTTGCTCGGAGCTTCCTGCAGCACCTACGACCGTTGGTGGGCGCCATGGTAATAGGACCACCGGGACCGCCAGCTTCGAGGTGCTGGTCTCGCCCCCTTCACTCAGTTCGGCAGGCTGAGCGGTTGGTCTTGACAATCTCTGGACAAAGACTCTGTCGGGAGCCGGAGCTCCAGTTGAAGCCTTCGTCGAGAGTTTGTCAGCTTCTGCATTGTTGAGACGCTGGACATGGCAGAGGTCCAGGACATGAAAGTCCTTCTAGAGCTTCTGGACTTCAAGGAGATAAGCAGCGAGTTGAGGGTTGTTGCAGCTGCATTCGCCTTTGACTTGCTTGATAATGAGTCCTTCTAGTTGCTTGATAATCTAAGCTTTAGGTTAGAGATCCCGGTAGTTGCCCCCGGGAGGACGTGCTCCGGGGGGGAGGCACGGTCAGATCGACGAGGATTGGAGGCAGTAGATAGGCTACAATTGTGTGGCTTCGGCAGAAATCGACGAATCAAGGCATCTGCGAGCTTGTGGCTAGGCGACAGAGAGTCGAACCGAGATTTGACGAGAGTCACGTACTTCGGCGAGGATTGAAGGTGAACCAGGCTCGATTCGACCAAGAGCTCGGTGAATCTAGCGACTTCGACTCGAATCTGGGCAATTCTGAGGTGGATCGACCCAAATTCAGATAGAGTTCAGGAGGATCGAAGCAGGTTGCGCATGAGGAGGCCTTCAAGTTCCTCGTCGTGCATGCTGACCAGATGAAGAGTGCCACCATTGTCCACATGGAGGGAGAGAGCGAGGCCGCGCGCCTCATCTTTGAGGCCACCGCCGCCGCCGCCATAGTCCCGATCGAGCACGAAGGCGGCAACGCTCGGGTTGCTTGATTCGGGTGGACCACTCAATGCTCGTGAAGAGTTTCGGGCCTGGCATCGATGGATTGGGCCTGGTGTGCCTAAGGTGGGTCCCTCACATATGAAGAAGTGTCTGGCACTGAACAAAGGAAGGTCACGTGTTGGGCTCCAAGACCTGATGGGCTGCTCTGTTACGTGTACAGAGGAGAAAGCTAGGTCGGGTGCATCCTGGTGAAGTGATTTATGAAGGTGGAGGATGGCAGAGGTGATTCTCAACAACGGAGGTGTTCATGCAAAGTAGCGTGCTCAGGATGATGTGTTCATCCCAGTGATGGTGTGTTCGTTTCATAGGTGTCAGTGTACGGGATGATGTGTTTGTCCCAAAGTCGTGTAGGATTATGTGTTCATCCTCGAAGTGTAGTGCCCACCTCAGGAGGTGTAGTGCGCACCCCAAGGATTGTAGCGTCCAACCCGGGTTGTAGTGCTCAACTCAAATTCGTGTCCGAGATGTAGTACCCCCTCGGGGGATGTAGTGCCCATCTCTTAGTGCGTGCATGATGAAGTGACCATCCTGGGGGTGTAGTGTCCATTTTAAGTGTGTAGGATGTAATGTGTGTTTTCATCCTACATTAGTGTGAGTGTCCTAAAAAACAAGATTAGAGGATGATTGTTGAGTTAATCAATTTTTCTAGGAGATAATAGAGATTAGGAGGTGTGCAAATCCTGTAGGAGTGTTTGAGATAGAGTCCTAGACGAGTTAAGAGTCCTAGTTGAGTAAGATTGAGAGTCCTAGAGTTGTAATCAACCCAGCCCTATATAATGGTGCTGGATGTTTTTTTTTTGAAGCCCAAAGACTGCAGGGGAACCCCCGCAGTAAATATATTGAAGATGATGAAATGAGAAATAGGTACAAGTAAATAGCCACGTGATCTTTACACCAGTAGTGAGTTGGGGTTTGCAAAGATTGCAAACCCCCTACAGACTATTGATGAATTCCGCTATTCTAATTTTGTCTATTTCTTTAAAGCGACACAATTGGGACCTCATCGATGTTATGAAGCAGGATTTCCATCCCAACACTGTTGGTTGTGTAGCCCTGAAGATCTTCGCATTTCTCTGCTTCCATATTTCCCATGCAACGTTGGCAAATACTTCCATGAAGCATCCTCTGCTCCAATTATCTTTCGCCCTTGTTATGGTGTCAAAGAAGTATAGATTGTGATCCCATTGAACCCCTAGAATATTCCAGCATTGCCCACTGAAAGGACATTGAAAAAAAAGGTGATATGCTAATTCTTCTACACCCATGTCACAGAGGACGCAAGAGTAGTCGTCTCCCTATATAACGAGATTCTTCCGTTTTAAGATGTTCCTCAAATTCAGTCAGTCCCTGAAGAGCAGCCAAGTGAAAATTTTTATTTTCCTTAGTACCCTGCATTTCTAGATCCAGTGGAACGGCGCGGGAGGATGAATGTGCGAGTAAAAGGATAAGTATCCTTTTTGGGAGTAGTATAGATCTGCATTGACTCCCCTCCAGATGTCACTTTGTTGTCTCCTGTCCAGCACCCCCTGTATGAGTAGTTGTAGCTGGTTTAGTTTGTTGTGTGCTTCAGCCGATAGCGGTACAAAGTAGTTTTGTTGTATGGTATCCTGAGCGTTGTACTGTGCAATGGAAATGTTTTTGTTTTTGGCACATGTGAACAGCCTGGCGAAGTCCCTTTTCAGTAAATGGCCTTCCCACTCATCTTGCCATATCAGCACAGTGTCTCCGGACCCCACTCTGACCTTAACATTTTGCCTGAAGTCCCCCCAGATGCTCCAGGACATCTCTCCACCAGAAAGACCCCCTTCCTGTGGTGCAGTGAGGAGGTTTGCCATGTCGACAGTGCATGTGAAGCACTAGCTGAACCCAAGGCACATCCTGCTTGTTGTAAATTTTGAACAAAAATTTACTGAGCAGAGCCCTATTCATATGTTTTAGACATTTCAGTCCTGGTCTCCCCTTGTCCATGGGAGCGGTGACTTTGTTCCAGGCCACCATCAGTCTTCCCTTGCCAGCCACATCCGAGCCTCTCTAGAGACATAATTTTCTGGTTTTGTCTATTGCTTTCAGTACTGTCCCATTTAGCTTCAGAGTGCACATTGCATAGATGGGGACTGACGATACAATACTATTGACCAATGTGCATCGCCCTGCCATGGACAGCCAAGTGGCTGAAGCAGTCAATTTCCTTTCAACCTTGGTGATTATCTGCGCGAAGTCTTCTGTTTTGGGCCTGGATATTCCCATCGGTAGCCCAAGATACGTGAAAGGGAATACCCCCAGCTGACATCCCAATGTGCCCGCCATAGTGGTTGCTTGTTCATCATTTAGGTTAACCGCCATAATGCATGATTTTCCCCAGTTCACTTTAAGGCCCGTCGCTCCTCCTAGAGCATGTAGCAGATTTTTTAGAAAGAACAATTCTCTTTGAGATGCCTTTAAAACCAGTATTTTGTCATCCGCGTGTACCACCGGGAACTTCATTTGTTCCGGTTGCTGTATAGGAATCGATAGTAGCCCCATCTCAGCCGCTCGGTTGATTGTTATCTGTAGCAGTTCAGCAGCCAGAACAAACAGAAGAGGGGATAACGGGTCACCCTGTCGCACCCCCCTTTTACATGAAAAGTTCTTTCCTGGTACCCCATTTAGCAGAATAGCTGAAGATGCTGAAGAGAGCAGATTCTCAATATTTGCAATCCACTGTTCCGGGAATCCCATTTGTCGAAGCATTAGTAGAATGAAGTTATGTTCGACCATATCAAATGCTTTCTCAAAGTCTAGCTTTAGAACCACAATGCATGTTCTGGACTTTTTGCATTGATACAAATATTCATAGGTCCATGCCATACAGTCTTGAATTGTCCTTTTTCTTATGAATCCATACTGATTTGTGTGTACAAGAGTGGTGATAATGTGTTGAGGTCTTATTGACATAACCTTTGTAACCAGCTTGACAGTGGAGTTCAGTAAGGATATGGGCATGTAGTCTTTAAGTGAACTGGGGTTTCCCACTTTGGGTATCAGTATAATATAAGAGTTATTCAGTGGTAACATGTTGACATTGTTGTTGAAGAAGTCAAGGCATAATGCATAAATATCCTTTTTGATGATATGCCAGCAAGATTTATAGAATTTAGTATTGAAGCCATCTAGGCCCGGTGCTTTGTCACTTGGCATTTCCTTGAGGGCCATATCAATTTCGGTTGTTGATACTGGATCATATAGGTGACCCAGACTTTGATAAGAATGCATCATGTCATGTAAATTTGGCCATGGCATAATTTGGTCCGACCGTCCCAATCTTTCGCTAAATTCCTCCCACAGTAGTGTGGCTTTCTCATTATGGTCTAATAGCTCCGTTCCCTCGCTGTCATGTATTACCGTGATCGTGTTGCGTCTGTATCTCTCTGTTGCCGCCGTCAGAAAGAATTTTGTGGGCTCATCCCCTAGCTTTGTCCAGCGTACCATGTATCGCTGTCTCCAGTATTCATTTTTTTGTCTCAGTAGTGATGCGATCTGGCCTTTGATCAGTTGTCGAAAACTTTCCTCCTGTATGAACAGCCCTCTCTGTTCTTCAAGCTTGTCTATTACCAACATCACCTCATTGCATCTTCGTATCAACACAGAGATGTTTCCGATATTCCTGCTCCAGGTTTTCAGTGTGTACCGTAGCCTTTTGAATTTTGCTGATATTGTTCTTGCGCTATTCATTTCAGGTAGCGGTTGATCCCATAAGTCTTTCACAATGTCCAGGAATTGTGGCTGTTGGATCCAGTAATTCTCAAACCTGAAGCATTGTGCCTTGGGGATTGTTGTTCCTATTTGCACCATACAAGGAATATGGTCGGATGTATCCCTGGCTAGTGGCAGAAGCATGGTGTTGGGGAATGTCAGCGTCCACTAAAGTGATGTGAAACACCAGTCAAGTTGTTGCAATAGAGGTGTGTCCTGCATATTGCTCCATGTATAGTTTCTTCCTTTTAGCGGAATCTCAAGAAGTCCCAGGTGTTGAATGATGTTATTGAAGAGCATCATGTCCCCGAAGTTGGCTCCCGGTCTGTTTCTGTCCTCAATGGACTTATAAAAGTTGAAATCACCTATAATAATCCAAAGGTCATCTGGTTGCAATGGTAGATCCCATAACCATTGTGTGAACTCCTGACGTGTGTGTCCGTGACAAGGTCCATACACTGTTATGAACTGCCATTTGATTCCATTTTGGAGGGATTTGAATTGAATAGAGATGGCATAATCGAGGATGTATTGAACCTCTCCGCACAGCAAGTTACCATTCCAGCCAACAAGTATCCCTCCCGATGCACCTCTTGAAGGCGAGAAGGCAAATTTTTTGAACCTTCTCGGTGCAATCTTCTTTAGAAAAGTGATGTCAATGAACTCCTTTTTCGTCTCTTGAACACAGAAAATGTTGCAGTCACTTGTCTCCTCAATTTTGAATCTCAGCGTTTGCTGTTTGTTGATGTCATTGATTCCCCTTATATTCCAATTTAACACGTTCCAATTTCTTGTATTGGTGTATGACATTTGTTGGACTGTGTTTGGGCCTAGCCTGTACGGCCCATCTATGTATCTATAAATATGTACCTAGACCCTATGATTAATTGAGCATTCATTCTAGTCTTCTATCATGGTATCATTAGCCAAACCCTAACCCTAATCCCCACCACCCACCTGGCCGCCGCCCCTGCTCCCACCGCCGGCCCCTCCCTGGCGCCCCCTTCTCTGTCCGCCGCCGGCGCCCCCCTACCCTCCCTGGCCGCCGCCGCCGGCGCCCCCCTGGCCGCCGCAGCCGGCGCCCCCCTGGCCGCCGCAGCCGCCCCCCTACCCTCCCTGGCCGCCGCCGCCGTCGGCGCCCCCTTCCTGGCCGCCGCCGGCGCCCCCTCCATGGCCGCCGCCGGTGCCCTCTCTCTGGCCGCCGCCGCCGCCCCCCTCTGGCCGCCGCCGCCGCCCCCCCCTCTGGCCGCCGCCGCCGCCCCCCCCCCTCTGGCCGCCGCCGCCCCCCCTCTGGTCGCCGCCGCCGCCCCTCCTCTGGCCGCCGCCGCCCCCTCCATGGCCGCCGCCGGCGCCTCCCCTCTGGCCGCCGCCGCAGCCAGCCCCCCTCTTGCCGCCGCCGCCGCCCCCCCTCTGGCCGCCGCCGCCGCCGCCCCCCCTCTGGCCGCCGCCGCCGCCCCCCCTATGGCCGCCGCCGCCGCCCCCTCCATGGCCGCCGCCGGCGCCCCCCCTCTAGCCGCCGCCGCAGCCAGCCCCCCTCTGGCCGCCGCCGCCGCCCCCCCTCTGGCCGCCGCCGCCGCCCCCCGTATGGCCGCCGCCGCCGCCCCCTCTATGGTCGCCGCCGCCGCCCACCCCCTGGCCGGCGGACCCCTGGCCGGCAGCACCCTAGCCGGCGCCCCCCTGGCCGGCACCCTCCTAGCCGGCGCCCCCTTGCGCCTCTCCCCCTGCGCGCCTCCTCTGCGCCACCCCACCGCATCCCCTGCGCGCGCCGCCGCACCGGTGCCGCAGTTCTGGCCAGCGTGGACAGTACAGGGTCTCCCGCAGTCTGGACCTGACTGGGTGGTAGACTCTGGCGCCTCGTACCACACCACTCCTGACGCCGGTATCCTCTCTTCTAATCGTCCTTCCCATCCCTCTCATCCTTCATCTATCGTTGTTGGGAATGGGTCGGTTCTTCCGGTCACCTCAGTAGGTGACTTGGGTTCGTCAGGTTCTTTTCAACTCCGTGATGTTCTTGTTGCTCCTGACATCATTCAGCACCTTCTTTCCGTTCGCCGTTTCACTACTGACAATCGGGTTTCCATCGAGTTCGATCCTTTTGGTTTATCTGTGAAGGATCTTACTACAAGGCGTGTTCTTTTTCGCTGTGAGGGTTCGGGACCTCTGTACACGATGCGTCTTCCAGCTTCCGCTCCGCCTCTTGCCCTGACTACGACAGCCTCTTCGACCATCTGGCATCGTCGGCTTGGTCACCCCGGCACTGATGCTATGTCGAAGTTGTCTGGTAGTTCAGTGATTTCGTGTACTCGGGGTACTCACGAGTCTCTTTGCCATGCTTGCCAGTTGGGTCGCCACGTTCGTCTTCCTTTTTCGCACTCTGTCACTCGTGTCGAGCACATCTTTGATCTGATTCACTGTGATCTTTGGACATCTCCTATTCTCAGTGTATCCGGCCTTAAGTATTACTTGGTCGTCATTGATGATTTCTCACACTATTCGTGGACTTTTCCCTTGCGGAAGAAGTCTGATACCTTTGGCACTCTCTCTCACTTCTTCGCTTGGGTGTCCACCCAGTTTGGTTGCACGATCAGGGCGGTCCAGTGCGACAACGGGCGCGAGTTTGACAACTCAGCGTTCCGTGACTTTCTTCTTTCTCACGGTGTTCAGTTGCGCATGTCTTGCCCGTACACCTCTCCCCAGAACGGCAAGGCTGAGCGCATGATTCGGACGACCAACAATGTCATGCGCTCCCTGATGTTTCAGGCTTCTACTCCTGCTCGCTATTGGGCGGAGGCGCTTCACACCGCCACCTACCTCATTAATCGCCTTCCTACTAAGGCGATTAGTGCTCCCACTCCTCATTTCGCTTTGTTCGGCACCCCTCCTCTTTACGACCACCTTCGAGTTTTCGGGTGCGCTTGCTACCCTAATCTCTCTGCTACCGCCCCCCATAAGCTCGCGCCTCGTTCGACTCGGTGTGTCTTCCTTGGGTACTCCCCTGATCATAAGGGGTACCGGTGTCTCGACCTTACCACTCGCCGCATCTTGATCTCCCGACACGTCGTGTTCGACGAGTCCTCCTTCCCTTTCGCTGGGTCCTCCTCTGATTCGGTCTCCGAGTTGGATTCCCTTTTTTCCACTGACCCTGAGGCCGCTCCTGTCCAGCGACCTTGGTTTTTACCTTCTGCAGGTCTTCCTCTAGCTGCGCCGGACACGACCACCGTGTCTCAGACACCACCTGTCGTGCCTCCCGCGGCTCCGGCGCTCTTGCCGCCACTAGCTGTTCCTCCGACAGCCCCGATGTCGACCGCTGCACCTTATGCAGCACCGACACCTGTGGTGACTCCGGCTGTGCCTCCTACAGCCACGACTCGGCGGTTCACTGACCCTGCTCACGTCTACCAGCGACGAGTGCGGGTTGGTGCCTAGGCTCCGTCGACCCTGGGGACGAGTGCCGCACCTTGCGTGGCACCGACGTCTCCTGCTGCGCCACGCGCGGCCCCGGCGTCTCCGACCTCGTCTCCTGCACCACACGAGGCCCCGGCGCCTCCTTCAGCTGCGCCACGCGCGGCCTCGGCGTCTCCGGCCTCGACTCCTGCGGCACACGAGGTCCCGACGTCCCCTACGGCTGCGCCACGCGCGGCCCCGGCGTCTCCGGCCTCGACTCCCGCGCCACGCGCGGCCTCGACATCTCCGGCCTCGACATCTCCGGCCTCGACTCCTGCGCCGTGCGGGGACCCGACGACTACTCCGGCTCCCACGTCCCCCGCTGCGCCACGCGCGGCCCCTGTTCCACGTTTCACCGATCCTGCTCTTGTCTACCAGCGACGAGAGCGGGTTGGTGCCTCTACGCCTGCGCGTCCAGAGCCCTCGGTGTACCACCCACCGTTGCTTCACCGAGACCCAGGACACATTCACCCGATGGTGACTAGACGTGCCGCTGGGGTTCTTCGGCCTCTTGAGAGGTTCTCCGGAGTGGTACTCTCTTCGACGACACCGACACCATCCACTTCCTCTTCGGTATCACCTATACCGACCTCCGTCCGTAGCGCCCTCGCTGACCCTCACTGGCGCCGCGCTATGGAGGAGGAGTATGCGGCCCTACTTGCCAACCGGACATGGGACCTTGTTCCACGTCCTTCCCGTGGCAACGTTGTCACAGGCAAGTGGGTCTTCACGCATAAGAGGAAGGCGGATGGCTCCCTGGAGAGATATAAGGCTCGTTGGGTACTTCGGGGCTTCACTCAGCGCCCTGGAGTGGACTACGACGAGACCTTCAGTCCGGTGGTTAAGCCAGCGACAGTACGGACTGTTCTGTCGTTGGCTCTCTCGCGTTCTTGGCCTGTCCACCAGCTGGACGTCAAGAACGCCTTCCTTCACGGGACGCTGACAGAGACGGTGTACTGCAGTCAGCCGACAGGGTTCGTTGATTCAGCCCGTCCAGACTTGGTCTGCCGGCTGAACAAGTCTCTATACGGGCTGAAGCAGGCGCCTCGGGCTTGGTACAGCCGGTTCGCCTCCTTCCTGGCCTCGCTTGGCTTCGTCGAGGCCAAGTCGGACACCTCGCTCTTCGTTTACAGGCATGAGGGTGACACTGTCTACCTCCTCCTGTACGTGGACGATATTGTCCTCACGGCGTCCAGCTCGTCTCTTCTTCAGCGCACGATCTCCGCATTGCAGCGGGAGTTCGCGATGAAGGACCTCGGCCAGCTCCACCACTTCCTGGGCGTTGCGGTCGAGCACCGTCCGGACGCTCTGTTCCTCCACCAGCGCCAGTACTGCCTGGATATCCTCGAGCGAGCGGGCATGGCTGATTGCAAGCCATGCTCCACTCCCGTGGACACTCAGGCGAAGCTGGCTTCAGCTGACAGCGCCTCGGTCGCCGACCCCACCTCTTACAGGAGTCTTGCAGGTGCCCTGCAGTACCTCACCTTCACCAGGCCGGACATCTCATACGCGGTTCAGCAGGTGTGTCTCCACATGCATGATCCGCGGGAGACGCACCTCACGGCGATGAAGCGGATTCTTCGGTACCTGCGCGGCTCCCTCGACTACGGGCTTCTCCTTCGACGTGACTCGGCTTCGGAGTTGGTGGTCTACACCGACGCTGACTGGGCGGGGTGCCCTGATACCCGCCGTTCCACCTCTGGCTACGCCGTCTTCCTGGGGGGAATCTTGTCTCCTGGTCCTCGAAGCGGCAGCCTGTGGTTTCTCGCTCCAGCGCTGAGGCGGAGTACCGCGCCGTGGCTAACGGCGTAGCAGAGGCGTCCTGGGTCCAGCAGCTACTTCAGGAGCTCCACTCCCCTGTCGCTCGGAGCACGCTGGTCTACTGTGATAATGTCAGTGCCGTCTACCTCTCCACCAACCCCGTCCAGCACCAGCGCACGAAACATGTGGAGATTGATCTTCATTTTGTTCGTGAGCGGGTTGCACGCGGTGAGGTTCGAGTTCTCCACGTGCCGACGACGTCACAGTTTGCCGACATCTTCACGAAGGGACTCCCGTCGACTTTGTTTTCTGAGTTTCGGTCCAGTCTCAACATCTGTTGTGGGTAGATGTTGGGACTGCGGGGGGGTGTTGGACTGTGTAGGCGTCTGGGCTGAATCAACGAACCCTGTCGGCTGACTGCAGTACATCGTCTCTGTCAGCGTCCCGTGAAGGAAGGCGTTCTTGACGTCCAGCTGGTGGACAAGCCAAGAACGCGAGAGAGCCAACGACAGAACAGTCCGTACTGTCGCTGGCTTAACCACCGGACTGAAGGTCTTGTCGTAGTCCACTCCAGGGTGCTGAGTGAAGCCCCGAAGTACCCAACGAGCCTTATATCTCTCCAGGGAGCCATCCGCCTTCCTCTTATGCGTGAAAACCCACTTGCCTGTGACAACGTTGCCACGGGAAGGACGGGGAACAAGGTCCCATGTCCGGTTGGCAAGTAGGGCCGCATACTCCTCGTCCATAGCGCGGCGCCAGTGAGGGTCAGCGAGGGCGCTACGGACGGAGGTCGGTATAGGTAGAGGAAGTGGATGGTGTCGGTGTCGTCGAAGAGAGTACCACTCCGGAGAACCTCTCAAGAGGCCGGAGAACCCCAGCGGCACGTCTAGTCACCATCGGGTGAACGTGTCCTGGGTCTCGGTGAAGCAACGGTGGGTGGTACACCGAGGGCTCTGGACGCGCAGGCGTAGAGGCACTAACCCGCCCTCGTCGCTGGTAGACAAGAGCAGGATCGGCGAAACGTGGAACAGGGGCTGCGCGTGGCGCAGCGGGGGACGTGGGAGCCGAAGTAGTCGTCGGGTCCCCGCACGGCGCAGGAGTCGAGGCCGGAGACGTCGAGGCCGCGCGTGGCGCAGCTGTAGGGGTCGCCGGGGCCGCGCGTGGCGCGGGAGTCGAGGCCGGAGACGCCGGGGCCGCGCGTGGCGCAGCTGTAGGGGACGTCGGGACCTCGTGTGCCGCAGGAGTCGAGGCCGGAGACGCCGAGGCCGCGCGTGGCGCAGCTGTAGGAGGCGCCGGGGCCTCGTGTGGTGCAGGAGACGAGGTCGGAGACGCTGGGGCCGCGCGTGGCGCAGCAGGAGACGTCGGTGCCACGCACGGTGCGGCACTCGTCCCCAGGGTCGACGGAGCCTGGGCACCAACCCGCACTCGTCGCTGGTAGACGAGAGCAGGGTCAGTGAACCGCCGAGTCGTGGCTGTAGGAGGCACAGCCGGAGTCACCACAGGTGTCGGTGCTGCATAAGGTGCAGCTGGCGACGTCGTGGGAGCCACCTGGGAACTGGTGGGTGATGTACCTGCAAAAAAGGGCCAAGGCAGCTGTGGTGGAGCAGCCTCGGTGTCAGTAGAAAAAAGGGAGTCCAGCTCTGCAGCTGAACCAGAGGTGGAGGAAGAAAAGGGGAAGGATGACTCGTCGAAGACGACGTGCCGAGAGATCAAAATGCGGTGGGTAGAGAGGTCGAGGCACCGGTATCCCTTATGCTCAAGGGAGTACCCAAGAAAGACACACCTAGTAGAGCGGGGCGCAAGCTTATGTGGAGCAGTGGCGGAAAGATTAGGGTAGCAGGCGCACCCGAAGACACGGAGGTGGTCGTAGAGAGGGGTGGTGCCATACAGGGCAAAGAAAGGAGTCGGTGCTCGAATCGCCTTAGTAGGAAGGCGATTAAGGAGGAAGGTGGCAGTGTGAAGTGCCTCTACCCAGTATCGAGCGGGGATAGATGCCTGAAACATCAAGGAACGCATGACATCATTAGTTGTGCGAAGCATGCGCTCAGCCTTGCCGTTCTGAGGGGATGTGTATGGGCAAGACATGCGTAGCTGTGTGCCATGTGTAAGGAGAAAGTCACGGAGTCGCGAGTTGTCAAACTCTCGTCCGTTGTCACACTGGAGAGCACGAGCAGTACGCCCGAACTGTGTGGAAACCCAAGTGAAGAAGTGAGAGAGAGTATCAAATGTCTCAGATTTCATACGTAAGGGAAAAGTCCAAGAGAAATGTGAGAAATCATCAAGTACCACTAAATAATATTTGAAACCCGACACACTGATAACAGGAGATGTCCACAAATCACAATGGATAAGATCAAAAATATGTTGCACATGAGACACAGAAGTGGGGAAGGGAAGCCGAACATGGCGACCAAGCTGACAAGCGTGACACAATGACTCATGTGTGCCCCTAGTACACGAGATAACAGAACTACTAGACAACTTCGACATAGCATCAGCGCCAGGGTGACCAAGCCGACGGTGCCAAGTAGCGGACGAAGCTGTCGTAGCCAGAGCAAAGGACGAAGATGCAGCGGAAGAAGGAAGTCGAAGAGTGTACAGGGGCCCCGGACTATCACATCGAAGAAGAAGACGCCGGGTGGAAAGATCCTTCACAGACAAACCAAAAGGATCAAACTCAACAGAAATATTATTATCAGTGGTGAAACGACGAATGGAAAGCAAATTTTGAATAATGTCTGGAGCAACAAGGACATTATTTAGATGGAATGAACCCGGAGAAACTGAGTCACCTACTGAGGTGACTGGAAGAACGGATCCATTTCCAACAACGATCAATGAAGGATACGACGGATGAGTTGTGTGAGTAGAAGAGAGAATACCAGCATCTGGGGTAGTGTGGTAGGAGGCGCCAGAATCAGCCACCCAATCAGTAGACGGCGATGTAAGGTGCATGGTGCTGAAGGAAGACGCCAAGTCCTGACGGTCCCACCCCATGTGCGGCTCCTGGAGAGGTGTTGGTGGCTCCGAGTACCCAGCGGGGTAGGAAACACCGCCGTAGGCTGGAGTTGGCGATCCAGCCGCAGGGCGACCAGGTTCACCATAGCCCGGATGGGCTACGTACGCCGCCTGAGGACGTGGCTGGCGCGGAGTGGAGGAAGTCGGTGGCGCCCCAAGAAGACCCGGAGACGGTCCAGGCCACATAGAGATCTGGCCAGTCCACGGGTTGTACGGTGTAGGCCAGGGCGCACCTCCCTGGCTAGTGCCACCAGTACCACTACCAGTAGGAGCAGTGGACGTAGGAGTGCCGCCAGCACCTCGTCCTGTGCGCCTTCCGCCGCGACGTCGACGAGTACCACCCCCAGAGCCAGCAGAGGCGCCCGGGGCGGTAGGTGGAGTAGGTGGTCGCGGTAGTGGTCCCCCAGAAGACAGTGGGCGTGAGGGCTGCCCAGAGCCATAGAAGGCCGTGGCAGTCCCAGAGGTAGCAGATCCACCAGTCGTGATCTCCTCAAGCTCGAGATCAGACCTTCTCGAAGGTCGGTGGCGGCTCCATACGGAGAAGCCAGAAGCGAAGATGGCTGAAGCGCTCGTTCAGGCCGTGAAGGACCCGAAGTACTAGAGTGCTGTCAGCGACCGGTTCGCCAAGGTCGCGCAAGGAGTCAACCATGCCCTTCATCTCTCCACAGTAGGCCGAGATGGAGCGGTCTCCCTGCACTGTATTCTGGAACCGTGCGTAAATGTGAAGAGCCCGAGTCGCACGGTTCCCCAAGAAGTGGTGTTCCAGTATCTGCCAAGCCTGGCGCGCGGTCCCCCCACCGCGCTATCCGACAAGCTTGTACAGATCGTCGGCGAGAGTGCCAAAGATCCAAGCAAGGACCAGACTGTCCATGCTGATCTAAGAGTCATCCCACGGGGCGTCGTCCTGCTGGACGTGGTCCGCAAGTTGGTACCGCCGTAACGTGAGAAGGAACTCGTTACGCCAGCGGGCGTAGGTGGTAGAGGTACAACTCAGAACAGTCGGCACTAGTGTCCGAATGTTTTGAACTCCAGCCGCCTGGGCGTGTAGGGCGGCGGTGAGCGACGCCGAGTATGCGGAGTGCACACCGGTGTCCGGGGTGGGCTCGTACGTCGCGCCCGGCGGTCGGTGAGCGCTCTCCTGGATCTGGTGCGAGAGAGCAGCCGCCGAGGCGCGCTCCTGCTCTAAGGCAAGAGCGAGTGCCCGCTCGCGATCGCGAGAGGCAGCCAGAGCCGCGAAGACACTGGAGGTGTCCGCGGCTGTCGTGGTGGTGCTGGCGACGCCGTAGAAAGGATCAGTAGCCGCACGAGGAGCAGTAGCAGTGCCAACAGCAGATCCGGAACCCGTCATGAAGGCGACGGCAGTGGAGCCGGCAAGTGGTCCGCCTGCGGAGGGACCAGTCGCAGCGCCGTACGCAGGCCGGGTCATGTCAATGAGGGGCGCGCCTGCTGCAGGACCAGTAGCAGACACACCGGCGCAGGGGAGGGAGCCGGCCAGGGAGGGGACGGCGTCGGCCAGGGGCGCGTCGGCCCAGGGAGGGGAGGCGGCCAGCGGCGGCAAGGGCGCGGCGGCGCCAGGGTAGGGGGCAGCCGGCGGCGGCTGGACCAGGGGCGCGCCAGGGAGGGAGGCGGCCGGCGACGGCGGGGTCAGGGCCGCGCCGGCGGCCAGGGGGGGCCGGCCGGTGGCGGCGGCAGGGGCGTGGGGGGCGCCTGCGCCGGTGGCCAGGGGAGATGCGGCCGGGGGCTGCTGCGGCGGCGGGGGGGGGGGGGGGGTGGGGGGGGCGTGGGGGGCGCCGGCCATGGGGGGGAGGGGGGCGGCCAGGAGGGGCCCGCCAGTGGCGGCGTGGGGTGCGCCGGCCATGGGGGGGAGGGGGGTGGCCAGGAGGGGGCCGCCAGCGGCGGGGGGGTGGGGGGGGCCTGCGCCGGCGGCCAGGGGAGGCACGGCTCCGTCGGCGACGGCGGCGGCGGCGTGGGGAGCGCCGGCCATGGGGGGGAGGGGGGGGCGGCGGCGGCTAGGGCTAGGGTTAGGGTTAGGGTGGGGATTAGGGTTTGGCTAATGATACCATGATAGAATGAATTGCTCAATTAATCATAGGTCTAGGTACATATTCTAGGTACATATTTATAGATACATAGATGGGCCGATATAAGACTAAGCCCAAACACAGTCCAACACTCCTGACTTGTGTTATCATTACGTGGAGGGAGTTTCGTGCGCGCCACCTCAAGCGGCACGCCACATTGCCGAACCGCCACCTCCTGCAGAACAGAAGATGGTAGTTCAGGTTAGTGCACATCGTCATTTAGGTCGGCGAGTGAAGGAAATTTTAGAGGACATGGGAATTCAGAATTACCCGTGTTGTCGCCCAACTGGTTGCCGTTATAATCTGTCGCAGGGTTCCTGGGCTGTCTGATTACCAGCGGCATGGTCCGGTGTCCATCCAGAAGGGTTTTGATCCTGGAGCTCCTTCTCAGAGAGTCCCAGTCTGCGGGCGCCTTGGACTTCTTCTTTCTAGCACCTGCCATGGAAGATGTTCCAGCCCCCAAGTCCTGAACATTTTGATGCCTTGTATTGTTGTTTGCAGTGACTTGCTCATTTCTGATCTTGAGACGCGCCGCTGTAACTCTCCTGGTGTAAATTTGTCCATATCTCCCAGTGTCTTCTGCATGTTCTTGTTGCAGCTTGTTACTTGTATGATCTTCTGTAATATCTTCAATGATAACAGTTGATCGAGTAGTCTCAACTTTGCTCTTTCCTGCAGCTATATCCTTGTCTGAATCAGTAGTTGAGTTTTTTGCCCCAACCCAGCTAGCAATCATAGATGCCCAATGGAGAAAGCGCTGAAAGTCTTCTGTGTGTTGGGGCCAGAGGTCATACGCATTGCCTGAGGGGGTTTTAGAACCTGTACATTGAAGGACAGAAGCGTTGTTGTTGTATTCCGAAGGCATAGATTGGTGTACCACCGGCCACAATTCTGAACCCCAGTTTTGGCCTTGATGATTTGGAACATGGTTGTCTAGGTCATGCTCTTGATTGTCATCTTGTGGATGGACCTGGGCTATATCATTCTGCGGTATCGTCAGGTTCATCCTGTTCTTGATGTGGTGCTTATGTGGGATGTGGATTCCCATCATTCGGGGGTAGCTCTTCAATGGGGATGTTACCCGCAGGATTCATCCAGTTCAGAATGTGTACCGGGCAGGACCATGACCATGCCCGTCCGTCTCTCCCCCCCTGTCGCAGGACCAAGCTTCTAGGCACTTGTCTTGCATCATTGTATAAGCATTTCACTAAGACATATCCCAAAGCCCTCGGATTATTGTGCCAATGAACAAGCTTCCCAAAACCCGACACCGCCACATCAATAGCTTCCACTATGCGGTAGTCAATAGGGAATCCTAATATAAGGAACCACCCTAGACGACTAAAGTCTCTTTCCCTGCGATTAATACCATAATCATGTCTGCAGAACCCGATTTGCACCCCCTCTATCAGCAGCGGCTCACTCATGAGCAGAACATCACGGTAGAAGACAGTGTCCAAGGCAATCAAGGCAATTCCAAGGGGAGTGAGACAAGAACTTCTTACTGGAATTCCCAAGGTATTGACAATATGATTCCTGACCTGTATTCTGAAGTACTCGTACTCCTCCTCTGGTAGAATGCCATCCATGTCAACAGCTAGAATGGACTCATCGTGAAGGGGATGATGTATGCCGGCGAGGTGGGAGACTGCTTGTGGAAGACGTTCCGACCCTCCATCCTCGATGACAAAGTTGGGATTAGGGATGAACCTAGCCGGGTTTACATGGTAGTTGGCCATGGGCAGTGGGCGATTGTAGTCTTCGGAGGTGTCGCCGATGGAGCTGAGATGAGTAGGTGGTAAAGGTGTATGCGGCGAGAGGGATGGTTTGGCCGGTGGACTGGAATTTAAGTTGGCTCCTGTACTGTGTGATGAAAGTTGGAGTATTTTTTTTCCCTCCAGACCCTATTGCAGCTGAATTTTCTGATGCAGCCCTTCTTGACATGTCCACAGTTATAGCATATTTTGCACCGAACTTTGCTGAGACACTGGAATTTTAGGTGTCCTGGGCTAAGACATTTGTAGCAGCTCTTAATGAAGTCTAGTTTGTGTCTCATTTGACTGGTGGGCCAGAATGTATAATAGTCTTTTGTGTCTTCATGTTGTATATTTCGAGTCGCATAGCTAGATGGCAATGAGAACCCAGAGTTATTGCACACCGCCCCCTTCTCTTGAGTGCTATGTGAACGCGTGGCCCCTGCCGCAGGCGACGTGGACCAGGGCCGTCCACTTCAGCAGTGAAAGTGGTAGTTGGCAAGGGAGAGTGGTAAATACGGTTGTTGCCTTTTGAGCTTTGGTTGTGAGCTAGCCACGTTGCCCTGCTACCCTGTTTTTCTCTAGGCCTAGCCATAGGCACAGACGTGGCCAAACGAAGTTCGCTTGTTTTCAAAATGCTAACCGGGAGAGTACTGCGTGGGTCCCGCGAGAATACTCTCCTCTCTGGCACCGGCACCTCATGGGGCGGCGCAGCTCCGGCGAGTGGTTTCCGGCCAAAAGTTCTAGCAGTGTTTTCAGGTATCGGACAAAGAATGTTCCCGACCCATAAACCATTCCCCTCTTTCTGCCGAGGACGAAAACTAGAGGATGATCGTAGTGGGGAGGCAAATGTTACCTTACTCCTCGTTTTCTCCTTCCTTGCGTTCTTCTTCCGCTGCACTATCGTCCCCTGTGATTGCTGTTCGGCCTCCGAGTGCCTTACTTCTCTAGTCCAATCTGGGCCACCAGCACGCCACAAGTGGAAGTAGACGTCGAAAGTGTGCATGATGATCCGCCTCAAGGAAGTCACCAATAGCCCCACTTTCTTGTTGGAAACAGAGAACCGAAAGGTGCGGTCTTGCAGCCATTGAACATGAAATCCTCGGAGTTCCTCCCAGGACGGAGTGAAGAGCCCATCCAACGTCGGTCTTGGTTAATCGAAAAGTGAATCGTCGAAAGACGGCCACTAGAAAGAACGAACCGTGTGGGGATGAGCTCGGATGGTGAACAGACGACTTGAATCTGGCGAGCACCTCAGCCTGGAACCGTCTTCCAGGGCGGAGGTCCCAGAAATCCTCCCCCGCTTGTGTCCTGTTGTCTGGCATCGCCGGCCAGAGCCGTAAGGTGCCGCCCGCCAAGCTACTGGAGCCTGCATGTGGAAACAGCGGTGGGAAGGCAGCCGGAGGTGAGGAGCACACGCGCAGAGAGGCGGGAGCGAGAGAGCCTTGCGAGAGCCATTGTGACACCCTATGGTGCTGGATGTTGATCAATGAGTCGAGAAATCTAGTCCCGAAAATCCAACACTTGTTGGAAATCCGGTTGTCTGAACACAGAAGATCACCTAGGCACTGATATGGTACTGTTCAGGCCTGTAGAGCCTTGCTGGACCAGAACAGAGAGGAAGAAAAAAAGTCTTGCGAGAGCATAAGCTTGGAGATCGGTCCAGGGATCTGTTCCTGATCTGACTGATAAGAATAGAGGGTTGTAGGATATATACTATTGTGCCCTGTACTGCTACTATGCACACAGGAGGCTACTGTGCAATCTGTTGTATGCACAGGGCTCAAGGACTTGTGCTACAGGCAAATCAAATAGCAGATGTGATCTGCTATACTATAGTGCACAGGGGCAGGACAGGGGAACATAGCTATTTTAGGCGAGTTGCTCTGACTATTAGCCAACTTTGATCCCTGGGCACAGGATTTCTTTGGTGGAATATTATTCTATTCAATGGGATGCTATACGGAGGGGGTGCAGGCTTCTTTTTATAAGCCTGGCTACAAGACTCCTACTAGATTACAACTTTATCTATAGGACTCTAAACTGAGTAGGACTCTATTCTATCTCCTATTTTATCTCTAAGGAAACAGCCCTATCTCTAACTATATCTCCAAGGAATAGACCTGGATTCTATCTGTTGTGGCCGACCTGCTCTCTCAAGAGTCCTGACTGGACTTAAGTACTGCAGCCACGCCTAGGTAGTGTCCTATACGGACTCTGCCCCTCCTGGTGCGCCAACCCCTCTTGATTAGTCCTACACCGAGTAGAACAGAGGATGTTCAGCCGCACCAGGCCCAGCTCAGGGTCACTAATAACACTTCTGCGGATTATCCGCGGCTCCCATCTCCGCCGTCCGATCCTGGCCGCCTCCGCTCCCAGGCCGCCTCCCCTCCTCTGCAACAGCCGCCCCCGCTCCTTGCTGTATTGCCCTGCTCCCTGGCCTCCTCCCTTTCCCTGCACTGACCGCCTCCACTCCCCTGCTGCCCCCGCATCTTGGACTCTGGTCGCCTGGCCTTCGCCTGGGCACCTAGTTGTCCAGGCGGCCTGAGGGCGCCTAGGTGTCCTGGCGCCATTTTAAAATCCTGATTGTTTGATCCAAATAGTAGTACGTCGTACCTAATGCGAAATATGGTGGCGTAGCCAGCAGTCTGCAGACACTCGTGAGCCTGATTCATGGGTTGCAAAGGCATACTGAATGTATATTCTTGTGCCGAGGGAACAGGATTGAGAGGTGTTTGTTCCTGTTTCAAGCTGTCTGCCTAGAGCTTTGTGGACTAGATGGAGCTCAAGGCTAACTAAATTAATAGCGTAGACTCCATAATATATTCTGAAAAATTTCTAGCCATTTCATTTCCTATGTGGTTGGGTGTTCATTCCAGCATCACCCTTTGGCTGTTGAGAGGGCTTATCATGACATGAAGTAGCACTATTTGGTTTGCCATCCAATACACTTTCATTACCTCTATTTTCACTTTTTTGACCTATATTTGTGATAGAAGAAGACCATAGAATATTTGAAACTTATTTATGGATTTTTTGTCTACTTCTATATCTCACTACAAAATTTGCTTTATCGCACGGACACTGCAAAGTTGTGCTCTTTGCCTGTAGCACATTGTAATAAGGGAAATGACTATTTTCAACATTTTTTTATGTTGATGCACAAAATACATTATAACTTTAAATTTGACATAAATGCATCGCTGCATTCATTATCCATGTGCTTTTTTATGGAACTTTTTCTAACTTTTTGCATAGTTTGCTTTAACGAATAAATATTTCCTGGTTCGAAAGTTACTGAAACAATCAAATAAAAGTCCATAATAAAGCACATGGATAGGAAATGTAAAAGTGTCTGTCTGCTGAATTTCAAATTGTAATATATTTTGTACATATAGACAGTGTTAACCTTAATGGTGAACGCTAGACAGTCGGCATAGGTTTGTTTACCGTTTAGCCTCTCTAGATGGTGTTTAAACGGTGGCTAGACGGATTAAACAGTTTGTACTGTAGCTTCACTGTTGCAGCAAGGTAAAATACTTTTTTACTAACATTTCAATCTGATTCTCACAGAATTACAGCATAAGTATTTTCAGTAAAAGAATTGGTGTGGTAGTAATAAGTTTATGTTGATTTATTGAATCGATTAGCTTTATAGAATGCACTCACAGTGCTGTTCATGAGCTAAGCAACACAAATTGCAAAAAAATTACTATTTTTCGATCTCTGTTTGCTTCTACAATCTTCTGGTCTCAGATCTCCATGCTGGTTATGATGTGCACATTTCTGTGACCCAAGTAGAGCTGAAACATAAATCACACTCATAGGATCGCAACACAGGGAAACGCTGCGGGGATGGGGGAGGGTGAACCTTTGGCGGCAGCGGCGGATGGCAGCTCGGTGGCAGCGGACGGTGGCTCGGCGACAAAGTACAGTGGCGACACGATAGCAGCAAGGCGGCGACCTCATTACCATCGGGGGCACATGCTCGATCTGAGCCTTAACAGGCGGAGGATTAGAAACCCGATTTTAACACTAGCAGTTATATATTTCACATAAACAGGTCGAAACAGTGTTTAAATCCAAACCAGCCTGTTTGGGCCGTTTAGACGGTATGTTGACCAAACGGGTCAACCGTTTAGGCCCTAAACAATGCAGTAGCCTTGCTTACCGTTTAAACGTGTTTAAACAGCCGTTTAATACCGTTTAGGATGACACTGCATATAGATAAAATTATTGATAACAACAGCTTTTTCTATAGTGTGCCATGGACAAAGGTCGCAATTTCATAGTGTCCAGGAGAAAATGAATATTTACAGTGTGATACAGATAAAACCACACTTTTCTAGTGCCCTCTAGACAAATACCCATTTATTTATAATACAAAGGAAGTAGTTATTATTCTAAGAGGTTTTCTTTTTATATGAAGGATCCTGTCCTATTCTCTGTATCTGTCGGAGAAAATATTGCTTATGGTCTCCCAAATGATGTCGTGTCAAAGGGTGATATTATAAAAGCTGCTAAAGCTGCCAACGCTCATGAATTCATCATCTCTCTTCCACAGGTTGGAAATGCCTTTTTCATGAGCCATACTTTACTAGCACTAGTAATCTCCAAAGAAATGTGAAATTTCTTAACTCATTGAAATGTAGGGGTATGACACTCTTGTTGGCGAACGAGGTGGTCTCCTAAGTGGGGGACAAAGACAGGTAATCTCATAGATTAACCTGTAAAAGGACCTCATGATTATTTCATTTTACAATTATGTGCTCTATTTCCATTTCTTTGCAGAGAATTGCAATTGCAAGAGCACTTCTGAAAAATGCTCCAATTCTTGTACTTGATGAGGTATCTCTTTCTTACTATTGAACTGGCTTATCTTTATCTGATGCTAAGATTTAGGCGTATACTGGATTCTGTGTCACAAGAGAATTGGTGAGAGCCCATAATGCTTCTCACTTTATTTTGCACTGTGTGTAATGTGCACAATATTGGACACAATCTGGTGTTGATGATCTAGAACTTTGGGAGTTATAGGTGTCCTGCCATGGATTTATTGTGTTAACATAGTGAATGATCAGTAAATATGTCAAGAGAATTGGTGAGACCCCATAATGCTTCTCACTTTATTATGCACCGTGGGTAATGTGCACAATGCTTGGACACAATCTGGTGTCGATGATCTAGAACTTTGGGAGTTGAAGGTGTCCTGCCATGGATTTATTGTGTTAACATAGTGAATGATCAGTAAATATGTCAAAAACGTTGATGCATGACCAGGGTTATTCTAGTTTTAGTAGTGGGCATATGGACATATGGATCTCAAGAACATGAATTGCATACACAAGATAAGTTGGTCAATGGAGTCCACCATGAAGTGTCAACTTCAAAATAAATTTTCATGCTGATAGGATCCAAACAGTCTGAAAGTAGTTTCCATGCATCTCTTTTAACATTTTACTGTACTACTAAATGGATGTGGGCCTTGTGTTTATACCAAAGCCTTGAAAGGTCGATAGACATGTAACTGACAAATGTGGTGTAGATCAGCCTTTATTTTGGAATGTAGAGTCCAATAACATGCATTCATGGCCGGTGGCTCCGAATCCTTTTGGCTGCCAACCAGCCGGGCTTATCATTACTTGACGATTGGTTCTGTATTCACTCAAGGAATCTCGGCTGTTTGTTTGCAGGCTACCAGTGCGCTGGACACGACAAGTGAACGGCTCGTGCAGGAAGCTCTGAATCACCTAATGAAGGGAAGGACTTCTCTGGTGATTGCCCACAGGCTTAGCACCGTGCAGAATGCTCATCGAATCGCCGTTTGCTCGGAGGGAAAGATAACTGAACTTGGGACCCATGCTGAACTGTTGGCCAAGGGAGGTAGTTATGCATCACTTGTCGGGGCACAGAGGCACGCGTTCGAGTAGGACTTTGACTGACAGTAACAGTAAATTGGAACGGAGGGAGTTTACTACCCCCTTTTATATATATTACCGGGGTTATAGTTCTTGGAGAAAAAAAAAAGAAATTATAATATTGTAATTGGCGGAACTGTGCACGATCTACAAAAAATGTAAAAACTGAGCCAAAATAATCTTGTGCTCGTGCGGGGTTGGGCTTACATGCTCCCGCAATCGATTTGTATTATATTAAATTTTGTCACAAACGTGATTAGATAATATACGTTTAATCTATCATGTAAAACTATATATGCAACAAATATTTATGCAAGTCACAATGAAAAAAGAAACAGATCCTCTCGAAGGGTAACCAAATGATTATCATCATCACCACAGAAATCTTGTCAATTTGTAACGGCTGAAGTCGTCACAAATAAGCATAAAAACGTCGCAAATAGCTTATCTATGATAGTTTTTCTTATTTGCGACATATACATTTAATCTATCATGTAAAACTATATATGCAACAAATATTTGTGCAAGTCACAATGAAAAAAGAAACAGATCCTCTCGAAGGGTAACCAAATGATTATCATCATCACTATAGGAATCTTGTCAATTTGCAATGGGTGAAGTCGTCGCAAATAGCTTATCTATGATAGTTTTTCTTATCTGCGACAATTTTTTATCGTTGTCAATGTTTTGTTATAAATAACTTTATTTGCGATGGCCGTCGTTGTAAATTAATTAATTTGCGATGGTGGCTTGTGGCCGTCGCAAATAGGGGCTCGACCTCGGCGGATGGGTTGGGCACATTTATTTGCGACGGCTGTGAAGGTTGTCACAATTAAAGGCTCTATTTGCGACATCCTTCTCTGACCGTCGCAAATCATAACGGTTAATTTGCGACGGTCGTAGTAGCTGTCGTAAATAATAGGTGCCTTATCTGCGAAGGTACTATATAAGAGCTGTTGTAAATAAGATTTTTTATTTAAAAAATAACAAAAAATGTTGCCCGGTTCGATGGTCAGAAACACAACAATGGCAGCAAGAATAACAATAATAATAACAACAGCTTGCAACACAACCAACACCACAACATATACATAGCACAACGTGCTCACATCACAAAACGAAAACAGAGGCTATAACTAGCCCCTATACTACCTCCGGAGTCGTGGATGTCGTCGCCGCGCATCACTCTAGGCGCTGGTAGCAACGACAACGGAGTTTGAGCCTTCGTCATCGATCTCTGCAATACATGTAAGTAGTTAGACATTTTATTAGTTTGAAACTTCATTTTTTTACTAGAATTAATTAAATAAGCTAGAATTGATCATATTTAGCTTAATTTAGCTAAGTTGAGTTATATTTGTCTATGTTGGATGAAGTAAAAGTAGAATATCCAAGTTGAGTTAGATTTGGCTATGTTTGATGAAGTAAGACTAAGTAAGTACGTTTTTGATTACCTGAACAGCCGAAGAAGGAGTGTTCTGCGTGGTCTGCAGCGACTGCGGTGGCTGTGGCGGTATCTCGATCTGCACCTCCTGGGTTTGAAATAGTGTCTGTCATTGCCAACATTAGATGTTACATATGATTAAGCATGTGATGAATTTAAATTACTTTATCTTACCTTCATCGCTTGCCTTTGCGCCTCCATCGCCTGCCACATCTGCGCCATACAGGCTTGCTAGTACGAGATAGTGGCCTCCATCGCCACCCTTTGCGCCTCCTGTTGCTCACACCACTCTTCAAACTGACGGGTGAGAGTCTCCACCTGTATGTCTCTCTGCAAGACAGAACGACTCGGTCTCGCCGACGAAGCCTGCGTGGAGCTGCCTCTCGAAGGTCGCGCTGTCCTCGAGTCAATAACTCTATCGGATAAGCCTACAAAAAATAATCAGTAATATGAAATTGAAATATCTTGAATTGAAAATGATAAAATGAAGTACCAACTCACCTTCTGTGGGCTTTGCCGCCTCCGCTTGCATACGCGGCTTGAGGATCTGTCGGTTCATTTTCCCAATCGAAATCTTCGTCGTGTATCCTGCTAGCCTCATCTCCATACTTAGTTTGAAAAACAGGAAAACCGTGTAAGTTTAACAGTCGGTATAGTTGTAATTAATTTGAATGATTTTAAACTTACCAGGCACTCGGCTGCCACCTGACTGCACTGCGCAGGTTGAGAAGGGTCTCTATGACCTCTCTTCCAGACCTGAGCAGAGGTTGATGCCACACTTACCATGTGTTTAGCTAAACGCAAGTGGTTATCTTGGTCGTGGTTGTGTTTCCCATCGACCCCTTTGCACCACAAGCCCTGTTGGACTTAGCGATGAAATCCTCGCTAGCCCAATACCTACAAAGGGCTCGGTATGCATAAGATTGACCCTACAACTAGCTCACGTGGCCCTGCACATATTTGTAGATCATTAAAATACCGTCAACGAAATTATCAGAAATAATATTTACTTCCACCAATGTACCTGCGCGTACTCCTCCTCCGTCAAGTGTTTGTCGCTCTCCTGTCGGAAGTGTCGAACGTCGTGTTGGTTTTCTCTCAAGTACTCGTTGATAACTTGAGTGCGAACGTTCAACAAAGCTTTCTGAACCGTCTTCTGAGCTTTAAGTGGAACACGTTCCTTGTGTGCTCAAACATGCAAGGGTCGTTCGGGTCATCTAAACAATACCTTTCCTTTAATAAAGAAGATATTGAAGAGCTGTACACATTAACAATTTAAAAGAGTTAAAGAGTTGAAACTTAGAAATTTCATTTAACATACTTACCATAAAGTCGTCCCAAACGGCCTCCAGAAAGTTGTGGTAGTCGGTCCATGAAGTAGCGGGCACCCCGTCGATGACCCCGGGATAGTGCATACGCACTAAGGACCCGAGAAGACCACTCACCGGTCTGTGGTGTCTATCACCAAGGAAAGACGAGTTGTACCAAGAGCTGCAAGATATTTCTTGAATCATTACTTAAGTAATCAAAAGAAACCAGAATTGAACACTACGATTTTATTATCTTTCTCCAACCGGCCGAACCACAATCCTCTATGAAGGAACCGAAGGAGGACAAACAAAGTGAGTCCTCCTCGTTCGCCGTATCTGCTGTTGCACCACGTCTGGTGACCTAGAAGGCTCGTCAACGGTTGAGCCAGAGGGCTGAGTAGCCGACGGCTGGCTGCCTGAGGGCTGCCTACATGAGGGTTGGCTAGCCAAAGGGTGGTCAACTCAACTGGCGCCCTAGCCTCTGAGTCAGACGCTGAGTCGGACTGCAATATTAAAATAATTCATAAGTAATTTTAATTAGAAATTTGGTTTTAAAATTTGTCAAAGACTAGTGCTGTCACTGCTGTGAAGGCACAATGCTGCCCAACAAGTGACTCATCAGCGCGGAGCGTGTGCTCCCGGCTGACGAGGTACCCTCGAAAACGTCCACTACCTTGTCGAGGAACCCCCTCGCCCTCGCCACCTTACCTTTGTTTGACGACATCCTATTTTAAGTGTTAATTTGTAAATATGCAAAGAAGATTTACAAAATTCATGTTACTATCATGAAGGAAACGTTACTTGTAATCACTTTCAAAATTCATCAACATCATTATCATGTGCCCTACTACTTAAACCAGACCAACGATCTTCCATCATGATTTGTTCCCATTTCTGTTTTCGTATAGTAGCCGTCTCTACATCTTCAACGACTCCAACTAATTGATTGAGTCCTGCACCAGGCTCGACGATAAAAGTGTTTGGCAACTCTTCCTCTTGATAAACTTCTTTAACCTCTTCACTATCATGGTAACTATCATCTCCAGGAGTATATAACCGCTCACGAGGATTCACCTTATTTATCACCCACCAAGCATTGAGCTTTGTGCATGTATAAGGTAGACAATATACTTGCTCTATTTGGTGTGCAAGAACAAATGTCTTAACCTCGTAGTTGGTCCTTGTGTTACACAATCCCAAATTGGTTTTGTCGAGTTTCATGATTGCTATCAAACAACCACAGTCAAAGAAGACAACTCGAAGTTTCTTATTTTCGGTAAAAGTAAATTCAAGGATTTTAATGATCCCATAGTAATTGCTTTCGTGCCCTTGAGAGTCAGTTGTCCTCGTCACAACTCCGGAATTTGACGTTGTCGCGAGAGGAAGAAGAGCTTCAAATTGAGTTGTACAGAATCAAAAGCCTTTATGTCATATCGACTATAGCTTCTAACTTTCACCAATCCATAAGATAGTTGTCGTAAATCTTGATGGACGTCATTAGTCACGCACTATCCAAAATGATAAGTTATAAGAATACTTCTTTGATAATCGTAAGTTATAACAGAAAGAAGACGAGGGGGTCTTACATAATCTCAAACTGGGATAAGAAATTTGGCAGTCCATTTATTCCATCCCATCGCATCCCTTCTACTTGTTTGCTCGTAGGTTGATGCATATGTGGCCAATTTCACCTGTGGAACTCGCTGATTGGAAAAACACATTTTAGAATACATGTGTAGAAAAATATGTTGATTAGCATAATTGTAGGACAAACACTTACTCGAAATATTTGTCCATGCCATCTGTATTTGCATACATGTAGAGTAAAGCAACCTTCCTTTCACGTTCGCTACAATCGTAGGTCGTGTAGCTACCAACAGTAGTGCTTCTCGTTTGAAAAATGGAGAGGTTGCTACAAGGGGGTGCTTTGTCCACATTGTACTGCATTGTTGACATTCCGTTCTTCTGAAAAGTAGGCAATTGAAAGGTATCCTACTTCCTTAAGAGTAAATGCTTCAGCGATGCACCCTTCCACCCTTGCCCTGTTGCCAACCATTGGTTTCAGATATCGTAGCGCTTTTCAACGTGATACATTCAACTGTATTGCACAGGACTGTCAAGTTTAGCTTCGAATGGAAGCAAATGTTACATTGGATTGAAGAAACCCAGAGGAAATTTTTTCCATCTTACATAATATACCAGTATCTCGTTCTCTAACTTATCCATCATCCCTATCTTGATTTCTTTTGTATAGAGCTGTCTATAGAAATAGCTAAGCTCGACTAAAACCTTCCACATCGCATCATCTAGATAGCCCCGAAATATAATAAGTAGAAGTCTTTCCATTATTATGTGATAATCATAACTCTTCAACCCAGTTAGGTTTCCCGTGTTCACATTCACGGCTCATTTCAGGCTAGCTGTGTAACTATATGGGAATTTCAATGTTTTTAACCATTTCATGACTTCTTTCTTTTCTTTAGGTCGATGATAGAAAGGAACATGTGGCTTACCACCACTTTCAGAGATTTCAAGAGTTGGACGGTTACAAATCTCTGCCAAATCCTTTCTAGCTTTTATATTGTCTTTCATTTTGCCCATCATATCCATGCATGTGTTTATGATATTTTTGCGTGTGTTACTCTTGTGATGCATGACATCGATGTTGTGCATTAGAATGAACGACTTCATATACAGTAGCTCCCAAAGTCCACATATGTGAGTCCAATTGTTTTTTTCTCTGTAACCTACGAAATATCTAGGATGACCTTCATCTGGAACCAGTTTGTCCAACATATCAGAAATTTCTGGCCCGTTAAGACATTTCGGTGATCCTTTAGTGACAACAGTGTCCTTTATAAAGACATGCCTATGTTGCATAAATATGTGATTCGGAGGCAGCCAACGTCTGTGACAATCGAAGTACAATATCTTTCCTCCATGAGTAAGTTGAAAGCAATCCGTGTTGGAAGCACATATCGAACACGTCAGATGATCGTGAGTGCTCCATCCGGAAAATATGTCGGCAAATCATGGACGAACCACAAATAAGCAGCTTGAAGGTTGAATTTCTGCTTCTTGTAACAGTCATACGCTTCGACTCCTGTCCACAACAATTTCAATTCTTTGATCAACAGTTTCAACATCACGTTGAGACGTGACCAAAGATGGTTCGACACAGACACAATAAGGCTGAGGAACATGAACTCATACTTCATATAAAAAGTCGGAGGCAGGTTTTACGGAATGATAAAGAAGAGCCAACAGGAGTATGACGTGGCGTTTATACTGAATGTTGTCGCTAACTCGATGCGAAAATTCTTGCATCACTAGCAAAATCTGGATCGAAACGGTCCAGCGCCTTCCATGCACCACCGTCAGACGAGTGCATCAAGAATTCTTTGTTCTCACGTACGCCTTATTTGTGCCATCTCATGTGTCTTGCAGTTCTTTTTGAAAGAAACAACCGCTTCAAAGGATGTGTCACAGGCAAAACGAAGCTGCTTATGTGTGACATCTGTCATCATATTACGCCATCGTCATTAACAACTTCGACATCACTCGGTTTATCATATTTCAAGCACCTGTTCTCGTTGGCGTGCTCTTTCCAGAATAGCATGCACTTGTTTGGGCACACATCAATTTTCTCATAGTTCATACCGAGACCAGATATCAATTTCTTTGACTGATACATATCTTTAAGCACTCTATGAGGTTATGGAAGGATATCGCTGATCAATTAATAAGATCGTTGTAGCTGTTGTTGGAGAAGAAGTACTTAAACTTAATTGCCATAAATCTGGTCATGAAAATAAGGAGGGTCACATCCGTGTGTTCATACAACGATTGTTCTGATGCATTGAGAAGCTTGAAGAACTTGTTTACCTCCATTGTAGGAGGATCCTCCGTTTCTATAGCTTCTAGCATCTCATCCATCCTAGCTATCATTCCCGGTTCTATCATCATCTTCATCCACTTCTTCTACGACTCGTGATTTAGTCTCGCTGTTGAAGGTCCACACCTCATAATGTGGCGTGTAACCATTTCGACACAAGTGTATCGAAAGTTCCATTCTGTCTAAAAACTTGGTGTTCCGACATTTCATACATGGGCACCGCACCTTATCAATCGTTGACAACAAAAATGCTCGATCGATAAATTCATCTGTCTTGACAAACCACCCATCCGAGTGACCACCAGATCTACTCTTCCAACCAGTATATATCCAACTGCGGTCTTCACCCATGTTTGACACTGTAGTATAAGGCTAGAGAAATTCGTTATTTTATACATTGTTTAATATCACGACCCTACATCTATTGGAAAGGATAGGTCCTAAATCCACCCAAGAGTGACCGAGGGAGCGTGCTTATGATGAGACGTGTGGTCTGGATCCGGAAGAAATTTTGGCAGCCTAACACTGTATTTCTCCAACTGCATGCCCAAAAATAGTGCAGCAGAGAACATTAGGGTTATACCAACGAAATCTCGTTCAGATCCAGACCCGCGTCTCTTCACAAGCCATGCCCACTCGGTCACTCCTAGGCTGTCCAAAAAAAGGGACAATTTCAAACCTACACACCTCACACGCATGTGAGACGGGCCGGTTCGAAACGGGTAATGCATTGATACATTAATATTTCATTTTCGAGTCATTCACGAGAGAGGAAAGAATGAGAGAGAGAGAGAGAGAAAGAGGAAAGAACGAGAGAGACAGGGAACTGGGTCAGACGTCTCAAGATATGCCCTGTCCGGGCCGCCTTTAACTTACGACGGCGTTAGGGTTTGCCGTTGTAAGTGGGTAAAAGATGAAAACGCCCCGTAGGGGCCCACCGTCTACGCGTGGGAGCTTGCAGTTGTCATCGTCGCTTTTCACCTCCATGCCCGTCTCGAGAAAAACATTACGATTAATAGGCCGTGACGTGCCCTAAATGGGTTGTGTCGGGCTGGGCCAGGCCGAAGCCCGTTTATTTACATATAGTAATAAATTACTCTATAAAAATCAAACAATGATCAATTGTTATACTAATTAAATGAATACTCAACCAAGCATCGAATTACATATGTAATCAACTAATTCAACAATTTTAGCAACTAATTGTTCTATTAGTCAAATAATTAACAATTCAACAAATAATCAACTAATAAATTAACAAAGAACAACTAATTAACATTAAAACACCTAATTATTCAACTAAGAGAATCTTAGCATAATGCAATACATCACACAACTAATGTGTGGGCAGTGGCGGTGTGGGCAGCGGCGGCAGCGGTGGCATGGGCATCACATGTCATGCCATATATCACACACATACATCACATTTTGCAAATAACATTGCAAATAACATTGGCGACGGTGTTTGCATACATCACATTGCAAATAACATTTTGCAAATAACATTGCAAATAACATGCATACATCACATTTCACAACTAAGGAGAGGAAGGTAGCAGAGGGAGGGAGAGGAGACCTTGGAGTCAGCGAGGCGGGACGGGCGCGGTGGGGCACTAGGGGAAGCAGCACGTCAGGAGGCGACGATCGCGGTTGGGCACCGGGGGAGGCAGCGCGTCGGGGGAGGAGGTGGCTCCGGTTTGTCTACAACGCGTCGGGGGAGGAGGCGGCTCTGGTGGAGCGCGTCGGGGAGGTAGCTGTCGGTGGGGACAGCTCGGGGGGAGGCTGAGGCGGGACGACGGTGGAGAGGCGACGTGGCAACGACTCGGGAGGCGGCTGGAGCGCGGCAGCGGCGGCTACGGGTGCGTGAGGCGGAGTCGGCCTTAGGGCGAAATGGGAGTCGGGCCGCGTGGGCCAGGGGTATATCCCCTTTATTTGCGACGGTCCGTTAAATTGTGATGGCACTATGGTTGGTCGTCGCAATTTGTTTGACTTGCGATGGTGTTAGGGTTGACCGTCGCAAGTAAGCTTCAATTTGTGACGGCAAAGGTACGTGTCACGGCCTTTGAGTCCGCCGTCGCAAATAAAACATCTATTGGGACGGTCTTTCAATTTTGTGACGGTCAAGTGCGGGCCATTGCAAGTTACTCTATTTGCCGTCGTAATTTTTTTTAACCGTCGCAAATGATCACGTTTCTTGTAGTGCATAAAGGGTCAAGTGTGCCAATATTGCCAACTTTTGTTTTGGTTCTTGCGTGTATAATTTTTGCGAAAATTATGATGTGTGTTACTCTATCATATGGTAAGTTAGTGGTATCAGATGGGACCTTACGCAGTGAAAACTCCACA
Organism: Tuctoria greenei; assembly: GCA_036927565.1. Classification (NCBI taxonomy): domain Eukaryota; kingdom Viridiplantae; phylum Streptophyta; class Magnoliopsida; order Poales; family Poaceae; genus Tuctoria; species Tuctoria greenei. The sequence goes on along the minus strand of JAYESD010000004.1, from coordinate 172,611,471 downwards.
GAAGAACAGCTCCTTTAGTCCATAACAGTGGACTCCGTAGCCTTGTGTATCTGGCCGACATTGCCATTGACTGGCAGTTACTGCGTTGTGTGAGTTTTTGTGTAAGAACACAAACGCAGTCTGGTTCCGTGGCTTTGACATGTTGCCAATCATTGCGCTATACCACTTCTAAACGAACCCTGCTTGAAATATACTCATTCCATCTCGCAAAGTTTGTCACTTTATAATTCATTTTTAAACTACAAAGCGGCAAACTCTCCGGGACGGAGGGAGCAATGTTTTAGTCAATAAATCTGTAAATGAACCCTGTTTGAAATATCTGGGCCGATATCCTCTGATGGGGATCATGTGAGAGCTGAGAGGTTGTTTTATGAAGCTATCCTAGCTATGCTGTGAGTTTGGCCAACTCCCGGATAACCCCTATGTAGATGAGATAAATTATGTCAAGAGTGTATCTCTCGTGCTTACTTGGGTCAACCATATTTCTGGATTACGAGCGGGGATTTGTATCTAGGTATACCTGCCACTCCTCTCGGATTTCAACAAGATTGGAGGGTACTGCCGTGCTCTATTTTGGAGAAACTCTGGTTCAAAGTGAAATTTGTTAGGGTCAGGACATATTTATAGCATAATATAAAATTTTACGCAAATTTAGAGGACCTTTTTGAATACATATGGCAGAACTTATGGCCGTCTGGGGCTCTCCTGGCCTAGGCGATGGGTGAGTCACATCTACATGGTCCATTCAGCCTGGCTGAGCGCTGAGGCCCAGTTGGCTTTTGGTCTTGCTAACCTAGTGGAGGAATTAACCATATAAGGATGGAGGGGCGGCTAGGATTAGGGTTCACCTTCCCCTGTTTCCGTTGTTGTGCTCCTCATGCAATGCCCGTGCCCCATCATCGACACCACACCTCTCGTGCCATCATGAGGTAGAGCCTCACCATCGACGCTTGCCTCCGCGCCTTGCGCCTCCGTTCAACTTGAGGGCATGCCCTGTCTACATAGACCGTCCTCCATGACATGACCACATGGTGCACAACAAAAAAATATTGACAGTGACATGGCATCATCAATAACATCCGACAATCCTACGATCGATCTGAGGTCCAGTAGGCTTAAAACCCATGTTGCCCAGCGGGCCTCCAAAAGAATTGGCGTGAACCAATTTTCACAAGCGACTTGACCATGCAATCAGGAGCATCCACTAGAAGGCGGTGGACAAACCATCACAAATGGACATTTGCCCGACGTAATAGGGGTTTGAGTTAACCGCAAGTTAAAATAACACTAATGAAACAATACTGGATTGTATTGTAGATTAAAGTGTTGACTATGATGATGAAACATTTCGCCTGTTACAATGCTAAAGTTTATTCGGATTTTTTAAGCAATTGCTGCATATTTCGATTATGAGATATGATATATAAATTTCAAAATAATCTTTCTTAATGGAAGCCTAAGTGAGGATGTATATATGATACAACCTAAAGATTTTGTTGATCCTAAAAATGCTAGGAAAATATGCAAACTTCAAAAGTCTATTTATGGATTGAAGCAAGCACCTCATAGTTGGCTACATTTTGATGAAGTGATCAAAGGGTTTAGTTTCATCAAGAACGTAAAGAATCTTATATTTAGAAGAAGTTCAGTAGGAACACACTTGTATTTCTTAGCTTATATGTAGATGATATATTATTGACCAGGAATGATATCAATGCTTGATGCCACTAATCTTCATTAAGAAAGAGTCTCTCAACAAAAGATTTCAGAGGCGGAGTACATTTTGGACATCAAGATCTATAGATATAGATCAAAGAGGCTAATGGATTAAGCCAAGACACTACATGAATCAGGCAAAGAAATGTCAGCTCTATAGCCGTCAGTAAGGTACTGTAACCAACGATTATAGTCTAAAGCCGTCGGCCTACCGACGGTCATAGCCGTCGACTCTTGTTAGACGTTCTTTAGGCACTTAAAGCCGTAGGGCACCAGAACCCGACATATTTAGTTTGAAAACTAACTAAGACCATCGGCTGTGCGACACTGATGGCCATAACGCCATAAAGGCGTCGACCCACAGGTCCCGACGTATTTATTGGGAATAATAGCGTTGCCCCCCCCCCCCCCCCCCCCCGAGCATACCGACGACCATAAGGAGGACACGTATGCGCCTTGGGCCATATAGTCGTCGGTCTGGGAGCAAAATCGACGGCCATATGGCAGTTATGACCGTCGACTTGGCCCACACCGATGGCCTTACTGCCTTTTTTTTTAAAAAAAAACTGTGGTTGCTTTCGCTGCCTCCCCGTATGGGGAGCCCCCCGGCCATACAGGCCACATTCCAGCACATTTCATTTCAGCAGGCATTCAACAAGTCCAACAATATATACAACATTCAACACAAGTCCAACAGAGCAGCAACTAAAACGACAATGCAAACACATTGCATACAGACCATAGTCATAAGCAAAACACAATAAAACAACAAGTTCACATAGTCATACAACAACTAACTTCAAAATAACAACAAGCTCACATATCCAAATTACTCCAATGGACCATTGCGAAGATTAACCCGCTTCCATATCATTGTTCGAAGCTCCACCACTTGCACCTCCGGCGTTCAAATCGAGGAAATCATCGCAACTATGAGGCATTGCATGACCAAAACCCTACAAAAAACAAATAAAAGTTAACTTTGAATTAATACTTACAATTCATATGTCTCAATCTTTCTAAAATTCACAAATGCCCAACTCATATGTGTAATTGACTTAAATGTATTATCAACTATGTAATTGAATAAGTCGCTAAGTATTGTTCAAATTGAGCTATGTTTTCATTAGAGCTAATGATTTAGTAATCATATCGCTGTGGCACTCGGAGGTGTTGATGGTTGGCTATGCCCCAAAGCAAAGGGCAACGATGGGAGAACACCTGGATAAGGTTGCAATCCAGGGGCCAACATTGACATGAATCCCTGAGATAGTGGAGGATAGGCTTGACCACTCTGGAAACCCTGAGACAAATATCATTAGTATTTCATACTATAATCGAGTTAATAAGAAATGTAGTTATACCTGTGAAGAGGAGCCAACATGTGGACCGGGCTGCATCGGACGAGGCATACCAAACTGCGATCCAAAGCCACCTTGAGAGAAGAACTTTATAAAGTAAAAATATTCAATTACTGACTTTGACACAAGTATGGTAATAAGTATACCAACTTAAGTAAAATAGTAGTTTACCTGCGATATCATCTCGAACTGAGATTGTTGTGGCATATTGAACTGAGTTTCGGTGTTGCATTGACCCAAGAACTACATGAAGGAAATTATTCGTGAGATCTTAAGTAGAAACAATTTTTAAACAAATAAACTATTCAATTGTTAAGATTACAAGTTACCTGCGCCATATACAAATACTGCATCTGCTACTGCATCTGCATTTGCTATTGTTGTTGCATCCGTAGCTGTTGCTGTTCCACTTTCTCCCTCGTGCTATCTTAATTTTTCTTTCAATTCCTCATTGTCCGCAACACGGGATTGACTCGAACTGGAAGTAGAAGACCGTTGTCCCACATAAGCGTCACGCTCCACATAATCGTCGCCTAATCCAAGCCTAAAAAAAACACAAATGTGATAAATCAACGATAATTAACCTTTAAACAATCATTATCTTTACACGTACCTCCCATGTGTACGCCTCTGCCGGCTTCGTACGCCGCACCCATATCCAACGGCACTCTTAGATAATCTACTTCATCTCCGTGCTTTTTCTTGAGACACTCAACATATTTTGTTTGCAAGAATAAGTTAAGTTCATGAGTGGATGTAATAAAAGATAGATTCAGTTCATAGATAGAGAGCACTCAACACACTTACCACTTTTTGTGTTGACGCCTTGTTACACAATTGCTCCGGGCGTGCCGAAACTATGCGTGTGTGCCCCTTGAGGTAAACCTCGATAAAAGAAGGAGCGACACCAGTTTCAGCTTCCTGCAACATCAAAATACAACATCAATTCAATCAATGTAATTTTTTGAAGCAATTTACAAGTGATTGTATTAGTTCATACCATTCATTGTGCCATCCGCACATGTCCTTCTACCACATAACGTTGTAGTCCAGACTTGCTCTTCCAGTTGCTTCAGTTTCTCTTCAAAATATTTTTGAACTCCTTCGACGCCTAGTATTCACATAGCCATTCCCAAGCTGCCATATCTACACATATCCAATCCACGTTACTCTCCATGTATTCATACTTCTACAAATAAATTGTAGCTGCTCGCTTGTTTGTCATGGGCTGACACAACCTGGTGTTGTAATACACGATCACAGCCTTGATCTGTGCATCAGAGAAGGAGTCCTTTGTGAGCTTTCTTGCCGACGTCTCGAAAACGGACCTCACATCTGATGGAACCACACTTTCCTCCAATTTAGTTATACTCTGCATAAAACCAACAATTAGTATCAACCAAAGTAAGATGCAACATAATTTAAACAATGAAAACAAACTTACCCAAAAAATCTCCCAAACTTTGTCCTGACAAGTACCCGCAGTGCCATATGATTTCAGGGCATAGTGACCCCAATTATGCACAACAGTTAGTTGATCGCCCGCAAGAACCATCCTCGGGAAGCAAAACCCGATGGCATTTCCCAACTCCGTGTTAACACAGCTCGATGCTCCCTGCCATCCCAACCAATCTCAATCCAGCACCTAGTACCCTTTGGCCTTATAACCGCTCGCGTATCAGGAATTTTACTTGGAGTACATAAAAGATGCCTCCGCAACCTGTACAAATAATATTAGTTAGTTGACAAGAAAACCAAATGTAACTCTTCCAATCTTGCCCCTCTGCCCCTCTGCCCATGTACAAATAACATTAGTTAGTTGGAAAAATACCTTTAAGGGCATCGATCACTCTGCCCCTCTGCTGGCTCTTGTAAATCTTCCAATCTTGCCAACCTTGCATCTCATTCCGGATCATCTCCCTCTTTGCCGCTCTCTTCACCCTCAGTAGCACCCTGTCCACCCTCAGAAGACGACCCAAAGGCCTGCACCTGAGCCTCCTCCCTGCTCCTGAGCCTCCTCTATTGTGCCTGCTCCTAAGCCTCCTCCCTGCTCCTGAGCCTCCTCCGAGTACACCTGGTTCCAAACAACTCTGACTTGTGTGGGACTCGAACCTGGTGCTAGCTGGCTCGATGCCTGCTCTGTCACACATCCCATGAGCTATCTCTGTCTATCTGCACTCACGGTCGTGCCCTGCAAATGCAAATAAACATATAACAAATAGTAAATAGCTGATTATGATATTGAAGTGTTTATAAAAAAAACAAAGTACCTGAATAAGGATGTGTGAACCGAAACACTGCTATGGTGAGACGCGGAGGAAGAAGTATCATCACTTCGCTTCTTCCCTTTTTTGAAATGCTCCCACATCTGCACAAATTTCAAAATAATGATTAGTATACGAGATTATAAAACAATAAACAATAAATGATAAAGACTAAAAGATGTAAACAATAAAATAAAAATCTCAAATAATGCGTACAATAAGAACTAAAAATAATAAACATCAGAATCTGCTAAAAATCATCAACATCAGAATCTGCTTCTATCACACGTGCATGAAGATTTTCATGTCTCTCTTCATCTACCATCTCTTCTTCAAACTCTTCGCCTTCACTCTCTTCTTCAATAATTCTTTTTTGCTTTTCAATAATCCTTTGAGATTGCTGAAGACGTTTTCTCGAAGGGTCGACTTGTTCTTCTGACATTAACTCTAGAGTATTACTAGCAATTTCTGCAAGTCTTGTCGCAAAAAATATCCTAATATCTTGTACTTCCTCGACTTCATCTTGATAAACACCACCATCATCGTCTTCCTGATTGTCTATGTAGTCATCATAACGACGAGGGTGCACTTCACGGTTAACTTTATATACAACCCACCAATTTTTCAAACTTGGATGAGGATAACTTAAATAGTACACTTGTTCCACTTGATGCGCAAGTACAACATTGTTGTTAGGGGCTGTATAGCACGAGTTGTGGTTGACCTCCACCATTCCAAAATCATCCACTCGCGTGCCCAATGTTGGATCAAACCAGTGACAGTCGAAAAACATCAGCTTCAATTATTTCGTACCACCAAATGTGTACTCAATTATTTTTTCAATAACACCATAGTATTCCTTCACTTCACCACTACCCTCTACAGCCGTTATACACACTCCACTATTTGATGTGGCTGCAAGTGGGTGATTTGCTTCTAAACTTGCTGTTCGAAAACAATATCTATTGATATCGTATCGACTTAATTCTCTAGCTTTCAATTGACCTTTCGTGATCTGTCGCAAGTCATCGTAAATGTTGACATCCTTCATAGACTACATGTACAACAATATACAAAGTTCACATCTTATAATAAATATATGAACTATGATTGAAGAACAAAGGACTGGTAGAAAATTACATGTTCACAGAACCAGTTCACGAAGTTTTTGCCACCTTTTATGCCATGCTGATGTAGATTCTCCAATTGACTTTGCGTCGGCCTTCGAGAAGATGTCCAATACAGATTTTCAAACATTTCAAAAAATGGAACACTTCTTCCATGTTGAAAAATATGTAAAGCATGGTGTAGTTTCTCTCTTGCTATGAAATATAATGAGAAGTGGCAACCCCAACACCTTTACCCTTCCAATGAAAAATTTTAAGTTCACTCATAGGCTGTTCTTCTGCATCATGATATCGTGTCATAGATGCATTCACATTGTTGGCACGTGCGAAATATTTGCTAAAGAAGTTTGTAATATCTTTAGCTGCAAATGCCTCTGCAATAAACCCCTCAACTCTTGCCTTGTTTCGCACTGTAGCTCTAAGTTTTTTCAGTTCTCTTTCTTGACTATACATCCACCTGAATTGTGTAGGTCCTGCTACTAACGCTTCACAAGGAAAATGCACCAGCATAACTTTCATAAATCCAGGCGGAGAGACTTTTTTCCATCTTACATAAAAGCACAATGATTTTGTTCTCCCATTGCTGTATTATCTTCTTCGACACTTCCTTAGCACATATCTACCTATAAAATAGCTAAGTTCAGCAAATATCTTCCACAAGTCAGGTTTGAAGTATCCACAAAACATTACCGGCAAAAGTCTTCCATCATAATATGGTAATCGTGACTCTTCACCATTCAGTTTTCCGGTGCTGAGATTAACACATCATTTTATGTTAGCTGCATAGCAGTCTGGAAACTTCAATGTTTTCAACCAACTAAGTATTTTCTTTCTTTCTTCTGGCTTGACACAGTAAGGAGCTCGTGGCCTAATTTCATTTCCACTTGCATTTGTTTTAATCCCAAACCCAGGAGGATCACAAAGATCAGCTAAATCTTTTCTCACATTCAAATTATCTTTGGTTTGACCAGTAAAATTAAAACACATGCTTATGATGCTTTTAAGCTCCTGGTGCATCAAATCATTGTTGTGCGGTAGAAGCAGTGCCTTTGCATAAGGTAGCTCCAAAAGAAAAGAAATATGAGTCAAGTTGTGTTCTGCACCATAACCTTAAAAACCATCTTCTTTGGACTGTTTTAACTTTGCATGACATGCCATTTTTTGTTTGCTTGTCAATTGACGAGGTGCTCCTTTTGTAACTCCTATGCCTTTCCGAAATTATTGTGTATCCCTCCTGAAAGGATGATTTGAAGGAAGGAATTGTTGATGAAAATCAAGAAAGTTGACTTTTTTTCCATACTTCAGCCTTATGGCATCAGTGTCACTCATACATATGGGATGCACAACTGTCCGTGGACACACCAACCAGCCCAAATGCCATATGCCAACAAATTATGAATTGACCATAGATACACGACACGTAAGTCGAATTCACATTTCGTATGACTGTCATATGCCTTTACACCTTACCAAAACTCTTTCAACTCTTCAATCAATGGTTGCATAAAAACATTGATTTCTTGCTTGGATGTTTAGGACCAGGAATGCCCGCCGCAAAGAATATGTATCCTTCTTTCATGCACATGTTGGGAGGAAGATTGTAGGGCATGATAAAAATAGGACAACAAGAGTATGGGCTGTTACTGGTGCTGAATGGAGTGAAACCATCTATTGACAACCCAAGACAAACATTTCTCAGATCTCTTACAAACTCCGGATCAAAACGGTCTAAAGCTTACCAAGCCGCGACATCCGAAGGATGCGCCATAACGTCTTTGTCATCGTTCTCACGTATCCCTTCATAACACCTCATGTGCTTCGCTGTTTCTTGGGACAGAAACAATCGTTTAAGATTTGACGTGATTGGCATGTACCGAAGTTGTTTGATCGGTACTTTTGTAGTTATTCGTTCTCCATCATCACTCATGACGTCCACATATCTAGATTTCTTACAATGCATACAATTAGTATCGTTCATGTGTTCCTTCCAAAACAGCATGCAATTATTCTTGCATACATCAATCTTATCATAATTCATGCCCAGACCAGCCAAAATTTTCTTAGATTGATGTAGATCCGACAGCATATTATGAACTGACGGAAGGAGATCAATAATCAGCTTAATGATACCATTGTAGCAATTGTTCACGAAATTGTACCTGGACTTCATCGCCATAAGTCATGTGACTGCCTGCAAAACGATCACATTGGTGCCCTCATACACTTTTCGATCTGCGACGGCAAGAAGCTCGTAAAACTCCTTCACCTCCTTTGGTTGTGATCGATCTTCGTACTCTTTACCAATGTCTGCTATCATATCATCCATCCGATCTTCATCCTCATTACCGCCCGACTCATCATCGTGCTCTATATCCCCATGATCGCGCCACACTAGATAGTCGAGCATAAATCCGTGCTTACAAAGATGCAACTCCACTTCAGACTTATCCAGACGTCGACGAATCCGACACTTCATACATGGACACTTCGCAACACGAGCATCACTAGCAAATTCATGGCTCAGGAAAGCATTTGCGATATGACCCCATTCATTAGTGTGCGCACCAGTTGAACTCCATCCATCATACATCGCCTTACGGTCGTCACCCATTTTACTACATCAAATAAATATATGTTAATGAACATATATGGTTACTTCATACTTTGTTTAATTTCACGACCCTACATCTATTGTCTAGGATAGGTCCTAAAAGTTTGATAGCATAACACCGCCTATTTAACACTACAGCCCCCTATCCAGTGCAGTTCTTCAAGTTAAAAGGGGGATGACTATACAGTTATAGCCATCATACGTATGTTGTGAGTCATATGTCATTCGCACTGTTGTCGTTCACCTTCGTGCCCATTTAGATGCATACTTTAACTTCCTACCAAATGGGTTCTGTCAGGCCCTAAATGGGTTGTGCCGGTCAATGTTTTCAAGTCGCCTAATCAACCCTAGTTGCCTAAGGGGCGATAAGGTCGACTAGGATGATTAGTCATCGATTAGAGTGACTAGTCGATGTATAGTCGACGTCTCAAGGCGGGCGGTAGAGGTGGAGGCGCAGTGGCGTAGTAGAGGGCATGTGCCTCTCGACGGCGGTGGCACAACTGGTGGCTCGACAGTTAGAGCTGATGAAATCAGGGCAAAAGAAGGGGTAAGGCGTTTTGAGTCAGGCAGACCATCATTGAGCTGGGCTTGGGCTGCTTGAAGCCCAATTTACGTGAACCGTGGGATCCCTGGATAAGCTATATAAAATCACACCCGACTTTACCCTAACCCTAAACTTCTGGTGCCGGTTCTATCCGGCACGAAACCCGTTTATATATACATATAGTACATAAACACTAAAAATTTAAATAAACATAATTGAACCCTAATAAATAACGTATATGATAATCAAGTTCACATACACATATATGGATAAAACATAATGTAAAATTACATAAGTAATGATATAGCAATGCATAGACTAATAAATCCATAAAACTACTACCACACTAATACATCGAAACATACACAATATATAGCAATTTTACAAGTTTAAGTTTTAACCTTGTTGCCCAGAAGTGGCGGTGGAGCCGGGCGGACTGGAGAGCGACAGCGGAGGCGCGCGGGCCAGGAGCAGTGGCGGAGGGGAGGAGGCGGCGGAGGGAGCGGCGACCATCGGTCGGCGAGGAGGCGATGGAGGCGTGCGGGCCGGAGGAGCACGGGCGCGCGCGGCTGCTATGCCAAAAGGGGGCGGTGAGGCGGTGCACGGCAGAGTGAAGTAGGCGCGCGCGCAGCGGCGGAGCGAGACGAGGGCAGGCGCACGGGCAAGTGTGTCAGGTTTTTGCGCGTGTACCGATTAAAGTCATCGGGTACCCCGAGCTGACATCTCTAGTTGAGGTGCGCAGGGCCCACCGTATGGCCGTCGGCCACGGCGCCAGAACCAACGACCATATTTTAGGCGCGCGGGGCCCTTGTTATGGCCGTCGGCCCAGGAGTTGGTGCCGATTGTTTTATAACTCGACGGGAATTTTTTTTAGAGCGCAGAGCCCACGCTATGGCCGTCGGCCCTGGTGCTGTAACCAACTGTCATAGTTAAAGCCGTCGGTCGTCATCGTGACGCCAACGGCTATAAGCTTATCAACCTCAACTTCCCTAAGCCGACAACTGTAACTCGTTTTAAGTCATCGGGGACGACAATTATAATTTCCTCGACATTTCTTTGCCCGATTCTTGTAGTGAAATACATATCTTGACAAGATATTGAATCCGTTCAAGATGCAAGATTCTAAGAGAAGTTTCCTGCAAATGTCACATAACATTACTCTAAGCAATAGTAAGTGTCATTTGACACCTTATGAAAAAAAAAGGATGAGAACAATTCCTTACGCTTCAACTATTGGATCCATCATGTATGCCATACTATGCACACTCCCAAATGTTGCATATGCTTAAATTTTATGAGTAGGTATCAATCATACTATGGTGAAGCTCATCGGATAGTTGTAAAAGACATATTTAAATACTTTAGAAGAACTAAAGATGTTTTCATAGTGTTTGGAAGTGAATAAGAGCTTGTTGTAATAGGTTACCGATGCTAGCTTCCAAACAGATAAGGATGATTCTAGACCGCAGTCCAGTTTGTGCTTTGCCTCAATGAAGGGGTAGTGATATGGAATAGTTTCAAGGAAGATAGTTGATTCAATGATGGAGGCTGAGTATATTGCAGCTTCCGAAGTTGCAAAGGAAGTTGCTTGGATCAGAAAATTTGTTTCTGAATTGGATATTGTTCCTAGTGCTTCTAGTCCTATGCATCTCTATTATGACTATCGATACCTTGCAGACTGGGTACCCCCGCATACAAGAAAGACAAGACGTTGGGTCCCACCTCCCAAGAGGGGAGGTACCCAGAGGCTACCACGTGTCCTACAACTCCGGACCTGCCTCCCTCCTAAGGTCGTTCTGGTGCTGCAACGTGTCCTGTAGCTCTGGATCTGTCTCCCTGCCAAGGGTGGCTCCAGTGCTGCCACGTACTCCGCCGCTCCGGACCTTCGATGCTGCCATGCGTCCCGCAGCTCCGGACTCAGCCTCCCCACTAAGGAGAGGTCCGGTGCTGCCACGCATCCCGCGACACCGAACCCGACCTCCCCGCTGGAAGGGCTTCGGTCCTGCCGCGTGCCCCGTAGTTCATGAAGACGACGTGTGCACTCAATACCATATCAATGCGCCTTAAGGATAGCCTTAAAGCGTCATCAAGACCGCGCCTTAAAGAGGACATTAATGCGCTATCAAGACCTATTAATGTGTCATCAAGACCACATTAATGGGCTATCAATACCTATTAATGTGTCATCAAGACCATGTTTATGCGCTTTTAAGACCAGCTAACCCGGGGACAAAGACAATAGTGGAGCCATTGTGTTGGTGTTCTGAAAATTGACTAGTATCATGATGCCGCGTGTTTCATCCCCGAATGGTCTAGCTAAAAAGACATAAAGAATTCTATACTTGTTCAGTCCAGTGTGGTCGGCACCTGTTCTTTGTTAGCTCGAGAGTGGCTACAACGGTTTACAAGCGAGTCCTCGTTGGAGAGTTCTCGTACAGGGGTGTCTCGTTGGGTTCTAACATGCCTGTGAAGGCCGCCTTGAACCCCTTTTATACCCATACAAAAATATCTACCGGCTCCTCATAAATGCAGCTGGTGGTACATTGTTCATGCAAGCACACTTCCCGTCTCGCTTGGTGTCGACGGTTGTTATATACCAATTTTGATCGTCAATATTACTCAAATATGTGAAAGAATATATACACACATCACTTTTATATTTAACATAATTCCACTTGTACTTGGAGAAATAGTGAATGCAGGTATTTTATTGCAGAAATGGGAATTGCGGGGAGCAATCCTAAAAAGTAACATCCCGACCAATAAGGCAACAACACGTGGTATCCCATGGATCAATGGACCAACTACAGGGGTATACAAGAGAATCCAACTGTGTAGCACACGAGGATGGGTTGAGGACCTACCTATCAGTCACTCGGAGGAAGCACACCGTGAGAGGGGCCAGGACCAGGTCAGTCGAATCCCTTGTTGGCCGACTTCATCCTGGTGCCAAACTGAGTCAGCCGACGTGTGGCGCTCTCCTATGGCTCCCTGATGGCGGTGAAGACTTATTCACACACTAATTGTGGTGGAAACCGATTGAACATAAATAATACCCCACACCTAACTTCATAACACACACCACTTAGGCACCACTCTCTTGTATACACTAGTTCTCCTAGTTCTTAGTGGAGGATAGGCTATAGAGAAGGGCCTCTAGTCCCAAATCCATATTGGGACAGGTATGGCTCATGTATATTTTATTTTATTTGTGCATTATGGTTATTAATATTATTATTAGTCTCTCATTATTCATATGCTTGGACAGATCGTTTCTTGTTTGATTGTGAAGTCCATGTATGTGGTAGGAATAATGATTATTGTAATATAATAATGCTATTATTATGTTATCATAAGCATCACAAACCTTCATTATAGTATAATTAAGTATCACATGAATATATTCATATGAATGAGTTAGTTCTTGGTCCCAACATTGGTTCAATGATGTTTAGATTAGTCATTGCCTTAGGAAGTTACTTGTAGTCGAGCTCTTAAGGTATTTACATAGCATGCAAGTGTGGTTTTCGGATTGTTAGGTTGTGTTGGATGTCTCGTAGACCCACGGGTTATAGGGGTAGGCGACATGTGGTGACAGCCCTGTCCGTCTTTTGTATTCCCCCATGTTCGGGTAGGCCACATGCTCTTAGCGTCAATCTCACTAGTGTTGCGAGAGGTAAACCCGTGCCTGATATGTTGGACCACCAAGTACTAGTATTCACCACTAACACATTCATATGTACATTCTTATGCTATGCATATGTATACTAAGAGCACGGTAGGAGTAGCCCTTCTCATAGTTTAACCCTTACTAGGACCATGTTAGCCGTTAGAGTAGATTGCTTAGGTATGTGCCACACTACCCCACTATTCATTTACCCATGTTACTAGAACCCTCACTAGAACATTCTACCCTATTCATAGTTTCTCCACAATTCACTTACCTTCCTTTGGGATGAAACAAATACAATACCCTAGGGAATACTGTTTGGTGATATGCTATATTTGTACTTTTCATGCGTTTGCATAACTCATCCTTGGCTGTAGGTTAGCCTAGTACCAACAATCATTTCTTGCATTCATTGCTAAGATGACTTGTAGACGTTAAGAAATACGAACAAGCATTCTGGTGACGTTACCAGGCAAGGCTCAGAATAGGATAGATAGGACTGTAGACCTGTAGACCTGTATTGCATGATTGTGATAGATAGGACTCTAGTAGGTTTTAGTACGATAATCTTGCCTTGTTTTTGTATTCTTCTGATGTGAAAATAGGATAGTGTATGGCCGGTTTTCGCTTGCAAACAAACTACATTGAAGATCCTGAATCACTGTTGAGAAGAGTTCGACCTCATGTCGTTCCTCCTCAGGTGATCCTCCTGCTAAGGAAATCAGCAATCTCCGCACAATAACCTGCAAGCAAATGGCTTAGAAGACCACTCATGAGTTTTCAGCTCCCTCTATGGACAATGTGCCTACGGGGCCCACTATCAACATGAAAGATGTGAATTTTGAAATCAAGATGGGCCTAATCATCTTGGTGCTGATTAATCCCTTCTATGGGAAAGCTAACGAGGATGCATGTGCTCATTTGCAACAATTTATGGAGATTTGTAGCACCTTCAATATCAAGGATGTCACTCTCTATGTCATCCGTCTTCTACTGTTTTCATTTTCTCTCCTTGAGAGAGCGAAGTAGTGGTTCAATGACATTCCTCGCCAAATTCTTCCCATTGGGAAAAACCAATGCCCTACGTGGAAGGATTTCAAGCTTCCAGCGAAAGTATAAAAAATCCTTTCCCGAGGCTTCGGAAAGGCTTCAAGAATACATCTTGGCCTATTCCCACCATGGGATGGATGATTTTATCATCATCTAAAACTTCTACAATGGTTTGACTTTGTCGCCCCGTGACCATGTGATGCTACTGCTAGAGGTGTCTTCTTCTCACTAATGGAGCCCAAAATAAAAGAATTGATTAAGAAGATGATGTCCAAGATTTGGTTGGAGCAACAAGCACCTCCAATCCCGATAGCGAGGCATGCACACCTTGAACAAGGTGGACATGATCGCTGTCAAAATAGATCTCCTCACGAACAAGTTGGGTGACTGTCAAGCCAGTGGAGAAATGTTTGGCACGGCCTAAGCCTTATATGCTCACATAACATGTGAGATCTGTGGAAACACGGGTCACATGAGGAGTGACTGCACTGAGACCCGTGAGGATGCCTTATACTTGTCCAACAATGGAAATTTCAACATTGGTTACGTCCAGGAGGTCAAGGATAGGGCCAACCACATCCTTTCCTTCAAGGAGGCTACGAACAACAACAATGACAATAATGGAAATCAGACCAACTTGAAGTAACTTTTTATTAGCCAACTCAAGATCAATGATGCCCTATTCAAAAAGCTCTCAGTTAATGATAAGACACTGGAGAACATCAATGTCATGATTAAAGGGTTAGCCTCTGCTTTCAGGAATCAGTTGAGCTTCACCAAGATGTTGGAGACTCAATTAGCTCAACTTCCAACTTTTGTTCCTCCATTGGAAAATGGCAAGATTTCAAGGAAGCCTGAAAGTCTCTTGGAAAACGTGAGTGAAGTAGCCAAGAGGGGTGGAAAATCCACTCGTGATCCACCGCACCCCACTCAAGAGAAGGGAACCGCTGAAAAAGACAAGGAAGAAATCCCTTCTGGAAAAGGTGAGCAACTTAGTGAGATACTGGCAAGGCAATTTGAAGATACAAATTTCATGCCATTTCTTAAGCGAAGTCGGAATCCAACTGTGGACGAGCAATTCAACCGTTTATTGAAGTCATCCAGAAGATCCACATCAATGTGCCCTTGTTAGATGCGATGCTTATGCATGCTATCTCAAGGACATCTTGAACAACAAGCGGTCGTTGCCCACCATAGAAGTTGTTAAGTTGACGAAAGACTGCAGCACATCTATCCTCAACATGCTTCCCAAAAAGAAGAAGGACACAACGTGTCCCACTATATCTTGCTCGATTAGGACACAACACTTTGACAAGGCACTTAGTGACCTTGGATCAAGTGTGAGTGTCATGCCAAAGGTGGTATTTGACAAGCTTAACTTCATGGCGCTATCTCAAACACCAATGCAACTCCAGCTGGCCGATTCTTCAATCGGCTATCTCGCGGGTATTTCCGAAAGATGTTCCTGTGAGAATCCGGAATTGCTTCATACCCGTGGATTTCGTGGTTCTCGATATGGAGATTGAGAAGGAAACTCTGATCATTCTTGCGCATCCGTTCCATACCATCATGGATGCTTGCATCAATGTGGGAGCTGGAAAAATCCGCTTCCATATCAATGCCAAGGAGGAAAAGTTTGACTTTCGGCCATGGAAGGAGCAATGCTCCATGATCAAAATCAAGTATGACCCGAATGTCAAATACATCAACGAAGTCGAAGTGACACCTCCCCAAGTGAACAACTTCATTGCTTTTATGAGGAAACTTCGTCATTTCATCCATGCTGACATTTTATGAAGACGGAGAAGTCAGGGCCATCCGGACAACCCAAGTCCACTAAGACACCAAAAAGAGAATGGTTGAAGGAGCAAGCCACACTTTTTGGGCCTACTTCTCCAGGATTAGAGGCTAAGAATCGAAACTGAACAAGATGGAGGAAAATCCGTCTCATCGGATTTTTGGGTGAGACCCCACCAATAGGAAAATTTGGTAGTCATCTCATATTTGTTTTTTCGAACCCCATTTGTTTTTTTCCATTTGGTTTGCATTTTCCACAACATGTTTGATTTTCCGTAGTAGATTGAGTTCCCCCACTTAGATTTGTTTTACTTGATTATTGGAAAAAAATATTGGATTTGAGAAAGTTTTATTTGGGAAACAATTTTGCGAGCAAAGTTTGTGGCCAATTCACCCAATGGCTGTATATATAGCCGTTGGAAAGCCACTTGCCAAAAGGGGAACTAGGAGGGCCCACATGCAGGTGCAGCTGAACCCCCTGGTTGGTGACCAGGAGCGAGGGCCATTTTGGCTCCCCCTCCTCCAACAGCTATAATCCTTCTTCTTATGACCGTTAGGGAGTGAAACACTATAAATACATGCATGGGTGAGTGTGTTTATTCACACTTCACTCCATTTTCCTCTCCCGAACTCATTCACACTCTTACCCACATTGTTGTTTTTCTCTTTATTTAAGAACTTCTCTAAATTCCAATCCCAAAAGATTTGCTTCTATTTGCATTTACATTTGCAAGTTGTTGTCAAGTTGGCAAGGCAACTCGTCGAAGGTTTCGTTTGGTTTTCACTAACGTAACCCTTTCCAAGCTTTTTATTTGTTCTCAAGTTTTTGCAGCCATGAAGATGGGAATGAAGAGTTTCTTTGGGAAGAAGAAGGGAGCTTCGTCAAGCTCAAGCCACAGGAGAGCCTCAAGCACACACCTCTCCTCTGAGCCTACACCAAGTCCACAATGGGGAGGTGTGCATGACGACGTTCTGATGGAGGAAGGATATGTTTCATCCTGCCTTCTCAATGATGATGACCTCAACTTGGAGCATAAATTGAACATCAAGCCAACAACCTTCTCCGAGATTGTGAGTTTTCTCACACGAAGACCTACGATCCAACACTACTCTCCAAAATTGGTATGATTCCAAATTATTTACCACTTGGCATGCAGTAGGATGAGATAATTTTGCACAAATAGATAAATATGGTTTATGCCTTATTACTATTCGATTCCTATGCGCCCTCACTTTAGGACATGATGGTGTTACTTCTGGATTTTCTGAAAAGAATAATTTATCCTATGGAAAGAATTAAGTGAAATCCTAGGCTTCCACAAACCGTTTAATAGATTTAGACACTTTTCCTAACTTTAATAAACAATGTTTTTGGGGAGATCTGACTAGCGAGGTAGTGTGTAGGGCTCCTAGAAATAGTTACTTACAAACCCCACTTTACACTTCATGCATAGATGGGTGGCTAAGTCTATGTTCCTTAGAGGAGATGTTAGGGTTGTACATGATGATGAACTTAAAATCCTTTTTTCCATTATTAAAAAGATCAAAATTGCTCCCATTAAGGCTATTGTCGAGATGTCTAATTGACACCTCCCCTGAACCTGCTCGGAAGCAGCCCGCGGAGGTTCTATGTATTTTCGGGGGCTAGTCCTAGCAAGATCGAGCACAACGAATGATGAGCGCAAGGGATTTACGTGGTTCGGGCCGCCTGGGTGTAATACCCTACTCCACGGTGGTTAGTGTGTTGTATTGCTCAAGCGTGTGACTGGGTCTGAGGGAACGTGTCTAAGTCGATAGCCATCTGGTCCTTTTATAGTCCAAGGCCAGACAACTTACAAGTGGGGCCCAGGGCCCGACAGGTGGCCTTGGGAGTAACCAAATCCATTCTAAGATCTGGGAGTAAATGTTATCTGTAGGATCGAAGAACACGTGAAAAGCTACCAGAGGGGGGGGTGAATGGTAGATTTAAAAAATCTTACGCAGCAGAAACAATTAAACCCCAACCCCTTCGGTAGAAAAACGATATGTTAGAGAAATTGTCTGTGAAACTAATATAAACATGTTTCACCATGAAAAAAGTGATATATATCAGAGAGAATCAAGTCACAAGGAAAACACAAGAAGAATAACTGAAATCTGTCGAGAGAAGCTCAAGTTATGATCGAAAGATCGAACAAAGGTCAATCTGTCCTACCCGAGAAAACAGTTCTAGAACGGTGCAAAGAAACTCGTGTAGATAAGAAACCACAAATCCAATGACCGTGAAATTTGACATATAATAGATAATAAAGTTTTTAATACAACCCAAAAATAATCACGTCAATTGGATCCGTAAAACTCGAGTTATGATAAAACCACCGACGAAAGGTAGTGCTGTCCAGAAACTCGACGAGTAAAACTTGTCTAGAACAAGTCGGACGAACAAGGCACAAAATTTTCTTCAAACTATGAATTTTATTCAATAGAACACAAGAGGAACATCCCCCAAAGTCGTGCACCACGATCTTTGGCCTCCCTTGCTTATATAACCAGCCCTTAGGCCAACCCAATCTCAACTAGGACTCTAATCCTACTCAGATCACGAATCGAAACTTTCCGTAACTGCTTAGGACTCTTCTATACGCAGATAGAAGAAATCTTAAGACTTCCAAACACCTTAGGAACGTATTCCACATTCGTAAAACAACTCAAATTCGTGACCCACACGAAATCCTATCATAACCAACTCGATACTTTCTATACCGAGCCATAACCGACTCCGCCGCAGCCAAAGTCATCAACTGATACGATCTGATCCTTCCAACCAGATCTTCCCATCCATAAACTATTTTTGGAACCATGTTTCCATTTCATGCACCACATGCATACGTGCAAACATCTTTCTTCGATGTCCAGTAACCTTCATATGCACTGCCCTTGATTCAATCATCCTATGCGACCTCCTGACCCACTCAACCACAATTCCTCCTAAATTTGGTTGTTGGAACCTCATCTCCTCCCTGAGACTAGTCCAAAGGATCCTGTCACCAGCCATGACTTGAACTCAAGCAACACCTGCACATGAATAAACAACCAATCCGTACGAGCCCATGTCCAAGACTTGACTCAAGTTAGTTCCGAAACTACAACACCTTACGTGAGCACCTCACATATGCATGTTGCAAAGCATATCAAAACGATATCAGCCATAACCACCAAAACACACCAAAAACTTAGTAAAAGAATACTAAGCAACCTTTACATAAGTGTAAAACAAGTTCAAATCATTTCACATGAAAATTTGGAACATTACGATCAAGCTCCGAACCTTGCCAAAGCTAACCGGAGCTTGAGCCAGAGCTTACCAAAGATAGTACAACCTAGCGCGGGAGCTTACCAAAGCTAGTCAGAACTAATCATCCCAAAAGTCGGAGCTAGAAAAACATGTCAGAGCTAACCAACATAAGTCGGACCTAGCAAAACATATCGGAGCTTAACAAAGTCATGCCGGAGCTATCAAAGACATGTCAGAGCTATCAAAGACATGTCGGAGCTAAAGACAAAGCTCACCGGAGCTACCCAAAAAAACATGTCTGTCGGTGGTTTTGATCCGGCAGATCTCCCGACACTACTAAAGTGTTAGAGGAGTTTGAGAGTCGGTGTGGGCGCGCGAAGATTCAAGAAGGTGAAATGTTAAATGACACAAGAGACACGAAGGTTTACGTGGTTTGGGCCGCCTGAGCATAATACCCTACTCCACGGGGTGTGTTGGTGTTGTATTTGATGTTTGGGCTCAACGTCAATTGAGAGTGTCCAGTAAGCGTGTCTCCAGAGAGTGTGCTATGTATCGTCGGCCTGTCCTTTTATAGTACAAGGGCAGGCTGTTACAAGTTAGCCTGGCCCGACATGTGGCCTCGGCGGTTACTAATA
The DNA here is from genome assembly GCA_036927565.1 of Tuctoria greenei. Taxonomy (NCBI): domain Eukaryota; kingdom Viridiplantae; phylum Streptophyta; class Magnoliopsida; order Poales; family Poaceae; genus Tuctoria; species Tuctoria greenei. The sequence goes on along the minus strand of JAYESD010000004.1, from coordinate 172,591,422 downwards.
TTGATACACATTCAACACGATTAATTGCTCTTAATGACTGAGTTACGGGCTTTGACAATACCGTTACTGGTAATTAAGGTCGTCCGATCGTGTGTTATTAATATAGTATTAATGACACTTAATCGAGTCTTGAAGTCCTTGATTCCCCTTTGAAGATCCGGAGCCGTTGTGGAGTCTTCCGGAGGTTAGAGGCTGAAGATCTGATGGTTGGACACGTGGCAGCGCCGGAGCACACTGTGGGGAACAGATAGGTCCAGTGCCACCTGACACGTGTCAGTTCTGGAGCTTCCCTCGGTCTGGGGTTAGGTCGGGGGGGTGCCATTTCGGTACATAGCCCGGAGCTTCCCCCTTGTGGGCAGTAGCTCCGGTTTGATAGTACACATGGCGACCCTGGGACTAACCATGTTGGAGAAGCGGGTCCGGTTATTTCTGACATGTGGGCCTCCGAAGGTCTTCAAATCAAGTAGATGACATTCCCTTGAGATTTTTGTAATCTCAAGGGGTGTACGGTTCCCAGGGTACCTACAGTGGCCCCCTGGGCCCACCTCTGGGGAAGATCCCTTGGGTGAGGTCATTACGCCGGAGGTGGGTCCATCCTTCGACTTTTGAACTTCAAAGGTCTTCGGATGTGCCGTTGGCGATAGTTTGGAGCTAAATCCTCGCCGTGTGGCATGTCCTGTGTGCGGCAAATGAGATCTTTGGCGTGCGGATTGAATGTGGGCCTAGAGGGGGGGTGAATAGGCCTTCTGAATTCCCTGCACACTTAATAGAATCGTCAAACCTTGGATGGCCAGACTAGTCCGGTCGTATGGGCGGACTTGTCGGTGTGCTAAAAATATGTGTGTTGATCAAGTGTTGATTGGGAATCTAAGTTTCTTTAGCAGCGAAAATGAGAACAACTGATATTTTTATTTGAGATTAGTATAAGAATGCAGGTAAAACTTATAATTGCCTTAGGTTGATGTTTTAGCACTTAAGTGATCTAGTGAACAAAATTCAAATGAAATAAGGCACAAGACACACGAATTTTTCCCGAGGTTCGATCTCACCACGAGATCTACGTCCTCGTTGAGGAAGCTCATACAGAGCCGGGTCTCCAACCCTTTCCCTCTTCAAGTCACCACGAAGGCCGACTTGATCTCACTATCACGGGTAATCACCAGGTTTGTGGGGCAACCTCACACGTTGAGGGCTCCCACGAGAATTACAATAGAGAAGTGATCAAATACACTCAAAAGTATTACAATGCAGAGTATGAGTGTAGAAAGATCAAACCCCAAGAGCTCGCAAAGAAAGGACGATGATCTCCCAATCCCGAATCCAAGTGTTCAATTGATTTCACTCTTTTTGCACTTTAGATGTGTGGGGAGATGTGTTTTGGGCTCTTGGGACGAAGTGGCGGCGCTAGGGTTTGTTGTTTGATCAGTATTCGACGTGTGTGTTATTAGGAAAGCTGTGGACTCTCTATTTATAGGGTTCCCAAAAGGTAGCCGTTGAAAAACCCTAACACCGGACTAGTCCGGTGCAAGTCCGGACTTGTCCGGTCACTGTGCATTTTGAAGTCCAGAAAGTCTGTCGGACTAGTCCGGTCCAAGCTCGGACTAGTCCGGTGCTGTGTGAAGGTGACTCCAAAAAGTTCATCGGACTAGTCCGCGGACTAGTCCGATCTCCACGAATGGGAGATTCCAGAAAGTTCAATGGACTAGTCCGGTCCATGATCGGACTAGTCCAGTCCCACAATATGAGAGACTCCAGAAACATCAACGGACTAGTCCAATGGATGCACGGACTAGTCCGGTCTCCCTATAAGTGGGATTCCAGAAAGATGAACGGACTAGTCCGGTCCATGATCGGACTAGTCCGGTGCTTTGTGAAAGTTAGGTTAATTTTAATCCCTTACCCTCGCGCAAAGTTGTGAGCTCTTGGAGTGTGTCTTTCATACACTCCCTATACATTCAAAATTTAATTTAGTCTTCCAAGCTTCATCAAAATATCTTTCTTTGAGCACCACTTCATTTTTCACCTTTTTTTGTGCACCGAGCTGTTTCACTTGTTTGTCCTGCAATCATCTCAGTGGATTCATTAGGATCTCATATGTTTGTCATCAATTAGCCAAAACCCACAAGGGATATCCTAGATGCACTTACAATCTCCCCCTTTTTGGTGATTGATGACAACCATTTGAGATATCACAATTGAGAATAAAATCTTGATTTTCATAAGGTGTGCACATATGAGAATAATGATAAGTCCACAAAAAAAAACTTCTCACATATGCACACACCTTATGGTGGGGTGCCTAACAGGTGTGTGATCAAGAAGGTGTGATGAAGTAAAGGTAATCAACAATGAGCATTGAGATAATCATCCAAGCAACAATAAGCATCACACATAAGAGAAGAAATAGTGCATTACAAGGTTTTTAAAAAATAAGTACATGTCCTTGATCACAAAAAAACATAAAGACACCAACTAGAGATGGTCTCAAGCTACTAGTCTCAATCTCTCCCCCTTTGGCATCAAGGCACCAAAAAGGGAAAAATTGAGGGGAATCACTCATCGCCACTCTCTTCGTCAGTCTCGGTCCTGTCCTCATCTTCACCACCATCATCATCATTTGCCGGAGCAGACTCTTCCTCGGAGTCCTCGAAGGCGGGTGGGGAACCCACCGGCTCAATCTCCAGCTTGTCACAAATAGCTTTGATGTTGGCGTTGACATATTGTTGATGCTTCTTCTGCCTGACTTCAATCTTGCGACAACAGACAAAGATAGAGGTGAGTATTTTGAGCACACCATCGCAGGATTCAGGGGCAGGTGCAGAGCTAGGAGGAGCAGCTGAAGATCTAGTGACATTCACATCCCAAGTTTGTTTAGTCCTCCTCTCAGCTTCAAGGGATGGAGGTGCATCAGGAGCTGAAGGTAGAGTGTACTCAGTGGGCTTTTGCGGTTTCAACCCCGTATAGTGAAAATCCTTGACGAACTCAAGTCCAGTCACCTTCTCAATCATGTACATGATGTACGGGACATACCCGCAAGATCTGTTTGGAGTGATTGAGATGTTCACAATGTCATTGTAGATGTATTCAAAGACATTGAACGGTCTCCTCCCACCAATGACCTTCATTAGGGTCCTCAAGGTTCCTTGAATAGTCCCCGCATCTCCATCTTTCGGGGCTATTGTCTTCCTCAAAATTCTATTGAGGACCACATAGAAGGGCTTCAAATAATTGATATTTGGAGGGACATAAGGCATCCTTGTGTCATATAGAAATTTGAGCTCATCCTTCTCCAAGGGTTGCAGATTGTGGATAACAAGATCATGATCCAAAGTGTGTTCAAGGTGGAGGATTCTTGCAAACTCATCATAGGTGACACTATACTTGGAACCATGAGTCATCCAAGTGAGACTGTCTCCATCACCACGAGCAAAGTAGAGGGTGGAGTAGAATTGGGTGATGACCTCATGGTTCCAATCATTCTCAAAGGAAAACAGTTCCTTCAGTCCGTGCCTCTCCTGAGACTCAACCACTTCATGGAAGGCAGGATACTTCTTCGACTGCATGTAACCAATGTTCACCCATTGACTCTTCAAAACGGGATTCTTCATCTTCATGTACACATGCTCGTAGTAGTCGGCATGGAAGTTGCTCCAAAATCTTGGGTCTGAGCATTGCTGAGGTTTAGCATACACATTAACTTGCCTGAAGCTATCGGCAAGCTCACCCCCTTTTCCAGTGAAATCCTTACTTGAGCGCTGCCTGTTGCGGTGACTTGGGTTCTTCATTTTCAGGAGTCCAATGGGACCACTAGCAAGCCCTTTTCCTTTGTTGAGAGTCCTCTTTGGCCCTGAGGAGCTCTCACCAGCCTTTCCTTGGGCCTTCTTCACAACTAGCCTCCTTTTCTTGGGCAAGTTGTCATCAGAGGGTGGAGAGTGCACATTTACATCATGCCTTTTCTTCATGTACCTCTCCTTGGCTCTCTTCACTTTTTCGCGCTCAACTTCTTCATCAACATGGAAGGAGCTGTCATCTGAGCTTGAAGACATCGTGCCGAGATTTGAAGATTCACGTTGAAGGAGCACAAATCTGCCCGGATGAGTTTGGAGTGGAGTATCAACTCGTCGAGGGGAGGATTTCCCACGGAGAAAGCTTGGATTTTGAGGGCTCAACTCGAAAATCACTTTTGGGGGCTAGGGTTTGAGAGGTGAGGGTTCAACTCAAAGTGGAGGGAGGTTTGAAACGGTTTTGGGCCGGCTAGCTGCTTATATACGCGGCCGACCGGACTAGTCCGGTCAGTGGACGGACTAGTCCGGTGCCCCTAGAAAACCTAGAAGGAGGGACTGTCCGGACTAGTCCGGTGGCAAACCTGACTAGTCCGGTGTCCTTGGAAAAAACTGAGAATATAGAGATACTAATAGTGATCCAAGGACAAGTTTGACAAATAATCTTGGTGATTATGACCAGAAAGCAATCAACACAAAAAACATGGTCATAAATTCCAAGATTTCTTCATTAAAAATAGTTTTCTTAGGAGAAAAAGAGGTGAGGGGTAGTTTTAGCAATAAAATGTAACATTTGAAGTATCAACCAGATGTGCAACGTTTCAAGCCACATTTCGAGAGTCAAGAATATTAAGTTCATTCCTAAGTTCACAAAACCTTTTCTCATCCAATGGTTTGGTAAAAATATACGCAAGTTGTTTTTCAGTTCTAACATGAGAAATAGCAATGTCACCTTTTAATGAATGATCTCTAAGAAAATGATGACGGATATCTATGTGCTTAGTTCTTGAGTGCTCTACTGGGTCGTGTGCAATTTTTATAGCACTTTCATTGTCACATAGAAGTGGGATATGGTTAAGATTGTAGCCGTAGTCCCTAAGAGTTTGCCGCATCCAAAGTAATTGGGCGCAACAGCTACCGGCTGCAATATATTCTGCTTCTGCTATGGAAAGGGCAATGGAATTTTGCTTTTTAGATGACCAAGATACCAGGGACCTACCAAGAAATTGACAAGTCCCTGACGTGCTCTTTCTATCGACTTTGCATCCTGCATAGTCGGCATCGGAATACCCTATCAAGTTAAATTTGGATCCTTTGGGATACCAAAGGCCCAAGTTGGGTGTGTGCACAAGGTACCTTAGGATTCTTTTTACAGCAACTAAATGACACTCTTTAGGTGCAGCTTGAAACCTTGCACACAAGCAAACACTAAGCATAATATAAGCCTAGATGCACATAAATAAAGTAAGGAGCCAATCAAGGACCGATATACCTTTTGGTCCACATTTTGATCGTCTTCATTGAGGTCAAGGTGTCCATTAGTGGCCATGGGTGTCTTGATGGGCTTGGCTTCGTCCATATTGAATTTCTTGAGAATGTCTTGTGTATATTTGGTTTGGCTTATAAATGTACCTTCTCTTAGTTGCTTCACTTGGAATCCCAAGAAGAACTTTAATTCGCCCATCATTGACATCTCGAACCTATCTGTCATAATTTTGCTAAACTCTTCACAGAAGGATTTGTTAGTGGATCCAAAGATAATGTCATCAACGTAAATTTGACATACAAATAAATGATCATCACAATGTTTAGTGAAAAGTGTATAGTCAGCTTTACAAATTTTGAATCCATTCTGAATTAGAAAATCTCTAAGACACTCATACCAAGCTCGAGGAGCTTGTTTGAGGCCATAGAGAGCCTTACGCAGTTTGTAGACATGGTTGGGAAATTTTTGGTCTTCGAATCCTGGTGGCTGCTCCACATAAACTTCCTCCTTGATTGGGTCGTTTAAGAAAGCGCTCTTGACGTCCATTTGATACAGCTTAAAATTATGGTGAGTAGCATATGCCAATAAAATATGAATGGACTCAAGTCTAGCTACAGGAGCGAAAGTTTCATCGAAGTCCAAACCTTTGACCTGAGAATAACCTTTGGCCACCAGTCTTGCCTTATTTCTTGTTACTACTCCATGTTCATCTTGCTTGTTCCGAAAGACCCATTTGGTTCCAACTATGTTCGCCTTTGGTCTTTCCACCAGCTCCCATACTTCATTTCTCTTGAAGTTGTTCAGCTCCTCTTGCATTGCAATCACCCAGTCTGGATCCCTTAAGGCTTCTTCTACCCTGTATGGTTCCAGAAAAGACACAAAAGAGTAGGATTCACAGAAATTTGCAACTCGAGATCTAGTAGTTACTCCCTTAGCAATATCTCCAATGATATTGTTGACAGGGTGGTCTCTTTGCATGCTCTGGTGTACTCTTGGGTGTGGAGGTTGTGTAGTTGCTTGTTCTTCATTATATTCATGTGCATTGTCTCCCCCTAGATCATTGTTTCCATGATTGTCCTGATCTTCTTGATCTTCCTCCTCTTGATCTTGTGCAAGAGCTCCCCCTTGATCATTGCCTCCGTGCTAATGTTCATCTTGTGCATTTGAGTCAAATGTTTGCTCTTGTGGTATGATATCACCAAGTCCCATTTTCTTCAGTGCTTCATATGGCGCTTCCTCTTTATCTAGCACACACTTATCAACTTGCTCCACTTGTGAGCCGTTAGATTCATCGAACACTACGTCACGTGCTACTTCAACAAGGCCGGACACCTTGTTGAAGACACGATAGGCGTAGGCATTCGACTCATATCCGAGCAAGAATCCTTCATCGGACTTTGAAGCGAACTTCGAGGCCCTCAGTTTCTTGTTTAGAATAAAACATTTGCAACCAAAGACTTTAAAATAAGAAACATTGGGTTTTTTACTGGTAAGGAGCTCATATGGAGTTTTCTTCAGTAGTCGATGGAGATACAGTCGATTCGTGGCATGGCAAGCGGTGTTCACCGCTTCTGCCCAAAATCGATCTGATGTCTTGTATTCATCCAACATAGTTCTCGCCATTTCGATCAATGTTTTGTTCTTCCTTTCAGCCACTCCATTTTGTTTAGGGGAGTAGGGTGCCGAGAATTCATGCTTTATCTCTTCTTCATCGAGAAACTCTTCAACTTGGAGGTTCTTGAATTCTGTCCCATTGTCACTTCTCATATTCTTTATGGTTGATGAGAATTCGTTCCGAGCTCTTTCAAGAACTTCTTGAGGATCCCTTGAGTTTCTGATTTATCATACAAGAAAAATACCCAGGTAAATCTTAAAAAATCATCAACAATTACTAAACCGTATTTGTTACCGCCGATGCTGATGTACGAAACTGGACCAAAGAGATCCATGTGGGGAAGTTCCAGCGGTCTTGCGATAGTCATCACATTCTTGGAAGGGTGTGGTGCTCCAACTTGTTTTCCTACTTGACACGCGCTGCATGGTCTGTCTTTTTCAAAAACCACATCCTTAAGACCACGGATGTGACCACCTTTTAGAAGTTTTTGCAGATTTCTCATCCCAACATGGGCTAGCCGTCTATGCCACAACCATCCCATGTTGGTCTTAGCAACCAAGCAAGTGTTGAGTTCGGCTTTATCTTTGTTGAAGTCAACTAGATAAAGCTTGCCCTTCAACATTCCCTTGAATGCAATCGAGCCATCGCTTCTTCTAAAAACAGTCACACCCTCATTAGTGAATAAACAGTTGTAGCCTTTGTCGCATAGTTGGGATATTGACAAAAGGTTATAATCTAGAGAATCTACATGTAAAACATTTGATAAGGTATGTTGAGAGGATATTTCAATGTTACCGCTACCAAGGACCTTTCCTTGGCTGTTGTCTCCGAAGTATATGCCTTCACCTGGATCCTTGTTGTACTTGTACTCTACAAACATACCTCTCTCTCCGGTCATGTGATTTGTGCATCCGCTATCAAGTACCCATTTTGTTCCACCGGAGGAGTAAGCCTGCAAAAAAGAATTATTCCTTGGTTTTAGGTACCCAAGCTTGCTTGGGTCCTCTCAGGTTAGTCACAAGAGTCTTGGGCACCCACACACAAGTTTTCAAGTTCTTGTGGTGTGGCCCTGTATATTTGGCAATTACTTTTCCATATTTGGCTTTCATAAGAACATAAGAAGCGTTAAATGTATGAAACAATATTTGTGGTTCAGATTCATGGGATTTTTCCTTAACAAAGACAATTCTACTTTTAGCATGATTAGAAGTAGACATGTGTTTGCTCTTATCAAAACCAAGGCCATCTTTGACATTAGGAGGTCTAGTGACCATATATGCACTGCGTGCATATTTGATCTTCTCCTTATCAAGGATGCCGCTTGGAGGGGCATGCATATCATGAGATGTTGAAGCATTAGACATAATATTCTTCTTACTAGAGCAAGTGCAAGTTCCGATTGTTGTCGAACTTATATCTTTGGTGGAAGAGCTCTTGGAGGAAAAGGAGTCACTTTGCTTGAGCGACTCGACTTGCACCTCAAGGATCTTGTTAGCTTTTGACAAGTTAGCAAATTCTTCCTTGATTGCAATATGCGAGTCTTCTAGCTTTGAGTAAGTTTCCTTACTCAAGGCTAGCTCAGCTTCAAGCGACTCGTTCTTCTCTCTTTAAAGCTCGAGAAGCTTTTCAACTTCTTGATATCTCTTCCTTTCACGGATGAGCATATCTTCTTGTCGGTCAAGAAGTTCTTCCTTTTCAAGATTTCATTCGACAACATTTCCATTTTCTTTAGAGCAATTTTACTTAGTCCTCTAAACATTTCTTCATTATCACTAGAGCTGTCAAAGTCATCAATAGAGGAATTTAGCGTAGGAGGAGTGAACCGTACCTTTTTCTTGCCTTCCTTAGCCATAAGGCAAGTGTGGTTGTTCATGTCCCATCCTCTCATGTTTGGAAGGAGTGTGGCCTTCATAGTAGGTTTCTTGATTGCGATAGTGGCCATTTCATCTTCTTCATCGGAGGAGGACTCGTCGTTTGAGTCCCACTCCTTGCCAATGTGAGCTTGATGGGTTTGTCTTCTTTTTCTGAAAATTTTCTTTTCTTGAGATCTTGTTTCCTTCTTCTTTTTGTTTTCTTCATAGGGGCAGTCCACCATGAAGTGACCATACTCTCCGTAGTTGTAGCAAGTGCGTCGAGCCTTGGATTTTCCTTTATCCTTGCTTTTGCCTTCATTTGAGTTGTTGCCGTGTCTTCTTTTCATCATTCGCTTGAAGTTCTTGATAAAGAGTACCATTTCTTCATCATCAAGATCGGTGCTCTCGTCACTTGTATGCCCATCATCTTGATCTTCACGAGCATCTTTGAGTTTGGGTCGGCATGTTGCTTTGAGAGCAACCTCCTTCTTTTTGGAGGAAGTGAGTTCGGCCAAGTCTTTGACGTATTGTGCCTCTTTCTCCATCATTTCATGGTTTATGATCTTTCCCAACAACTCATCGGGAGTCATTTTGTGAAACCTGGGGCTTTATCTAATCATTGAGCAAAGTGTGACATTTCTTGGCATGAATGCTCTAATCATTCTCTTGACTACCTCGTGATCCGTCCATTTCTTACTTCCATAGGCACGTATTTTGTTGATGAGTGCCTTCATCCGGTTGTACATGTCTTGAGGTGATTCGCCTTCTTCAATAGCGAATCTCCCCAACTCTCCTTCAAGCATTTCGATTTTTGCTTCACGAACCGATCTATTTCCTTCGCGAGCTGTCTTGAGTGTATCCCAGATTTCCTTTGCACTTTCTAAGCCATCAATCTTGGTGAATTCCTCTCTGCTTAGTGATGATGTGATCACGGCGACGGCTTGTGCATTTCTGTGAATCTCTTGTTCTTGTTCTGGGGTGAGTTCTTCATCCGTGTCCGAGATGTCTATGCCAGTGCAAACAGTGTGCCATAGACTAGGATTTAGAGATATTAGATGCATCTTCATGTTGTACTTCCACATTGTATAGTCGCTTCCGTCAAACTGTGGAGGTTTTCCCATAGGAATGGAAAGATAATGGTTGTTTGAATTGAGACGGTTGTAGTTGTAAGGCTGTCGGGAGTAGTCATGATGACCACTCCCCGTCGTCTTGTCTTCTTCTTTTCCCTTTTGTCCTAGCAGTTTCTTTCTCAGAAGTGCCTTCAATTGTCGTACTTCTTCGTCATCGTGTGGGCTCTCTTTCAGCACATCAAAAGTTTTAGTTTCTTGTTCCTCCTCATTGATGTTCATCTTTGAGATATCGTTGTTCTTCTCAGAGGCCATTGATCTCTCCGAGATGTGAGTCTCATTGTTGGAGAACCTTGCTCTGATACCAATTGAATGTGGGCCTAGAGGGGGGGTGAATAGGCCTTCTGAATTCCCTGCACACTTAATAGAATCGTCAAACCTTGGATGGCCGGACTAGTCCGGTCGTATGGGCGGACTTGTCCGGTGTGCTAAAAATATGTGTGTTGATCAAGTGTTGATTGGGAATCTAAGTTTATTTAGCAGCAGAAATGAGATTAACTGATATTTTTATTTGAGATTAGTATAAGAATGCAGGTAAAACTTATAATTGCCTTAGGTTGATGTTTTAGCACTTAAGTGATCTAGTGAACAAAATTCAAATGAAATAAGGCACAAGACACACGAATTTTTCCCGAGGTTCAATCTCACCACGAGATCTACGTCCTCGTTGAGGAAGCTCACACAGAGCCGGGTCTCCAACCCTTTCCCTCTTCAAGTCACCACGAAGGCTGACTTGATCTCACTATCACGGGTAATCACCAGGTTTGTGGGGCAACCGCACACGTTGAGGGCTCCCACGAGAATTACAACAGAGAAGTGATCAAATACACTAAGAAGTATTACAATGCAGAGTATGAGTGTAGAAAGATCAAACCCCAAGAGCTCGCAATGAAAGAACGACGATCTCCCAATCCCGAATCCAAGTGTTCAATTGATTTCACTCTTTTTGCACTTTAGATGTGTGGGGAGATGTGTTTTGGGCTCTTGGGACGAAAGGCGGCGCTAGGGTTTGTTGTTTGATCAGTATTCGACGTGTGTGTTATTAGGAAAGCTGTGGACTATATATTTATAGGGTTTCCAAAAGGTAGCCGTTGAAAAACCCTAACACCGGACTAGTCCGGTGCAAGTCCGGACTTGTCTGGTCACTCTGCATTTTGAAGTCCAGAAAGTCTGTCAGACTAGTCCGGTCCAAGCTCGGACTAGTCCGGTGCTGTGTGAAGGTGACTCCAGAAAGTTCATCGGACTAGTCCGCGGACTAGTCCGATCTCCACGAATGGGAGATTCCAGAAAGTTCAACGGACTAGTCCGGTCCATGATCGGACTAGTCCAGTCCCTCAATATGAGAGACTCCAGAAACATCAACGGACTAGTCCGGTGGATGCACGGACTAGTCTGGTCTCCCTATAAGTGGGATTCCAGAAAGATGAACGGACTAGTCCGGTCCATGATCGGACTAGTCCGGTGCTTTGTGAAAGTTAGGTTAATTTTAATACCTTACCCTCGCGCAAAGTTGTGAGCTCTTGGAGTGTGTCTTTCATACACTCCCTATACATTCAAAATCTAATTTAGTCTTCCAAGCTTCATCAAAGTATCTTTCTTTGAACACCACTTCATTTTTCACCTTTTTGTGTGCACCGAGCTGTTTCACTTGTTTGTCCTGCAATCATCTCAGTGGATTCATTAGGATCTCATATATTTGTCATCAATTAGCCAAAACCCACAAGGGATATCCTAGATGCACTTACACGGATCTCACACAATTGAAGGTCGCCGGTTCCCGATACGAAAATCGTATCGGTTCCGCGCGCCTTGTCAGGCCGCCGCCTTCGGGCTTCCCGCCTCATGATGACAACCGTTCGCCTGGGTAAGAACCTCGACTTGATCGTCGGGGTGGTCCCGGGCCCTCTTGTCATCGGCTGGGTGGAATTTTTGAGTAGTATCTCCGACTTCCTTGCGGTTTACATCCAAGCGTTGTGAGGGCTTACTTAAGAAGGAAAGCTCGCACCGCCTGGGGTTCTTTACGCCTCTCATCTGATCTTGCGCTCAAACTCCCAACTTGTGCTTGCTTTTCCTCTCTTGCCTTGCTGTGCCACGATGGAGTTGGGTCTCCGCGAGAGCCGTTTGAAGACCGAAGGTGACCTGAAGAAGGTCCGGGCCCTCATGGGATGGTCCCCGGACTTCTTCAATCGTCTGGTCCGCGCCGGAGGAGAGCTCCCGTTCGAGAAGGAGCACGCCGGCGAGATGGTGTACTTCTCTTCGTACGCCATGGTGGGGTCGATCCCACCTTTTTCCTCCTTTTTCTTGATGCTGCTAGACTTTTATGGTCTGCATCTGTACCACCTTGGCCCTCACTCCACTCTTCTTGTGTCTATCTTCGTCCACTTCTGTGAAATGTGGGTGGGCATCCCCCCCTGCATTGAACTTTTCCGGACCTTCTTCACCGTCCACACCACCGGTAGGAGTAATGAGTACCTTGGCTTCTACTACTTCGTGAAGTAAGAAGTGCCCATTCAAGTACCTCCGGTCGTTTCCCTTTGGAAAGTGGGATGATTGGAAGAATGACTGGATAGTCATCCGGGTGGAGGAGCATGAGAAGCTGGAGCTGCCCGAAGGCCTCCCCAACATTGACACTGCAGTCTGGAGTGAAGCTCCGGTGCTGTCGGATGCCTTCAACCTTGCTCTGACCAGGATCTGCCATTGTGTGGAGGGAGGATTAACTCCTCAGGTGGTATTTTGCAATTTCCTGGTCAACAGGTGGGCAACGCTGAAGAGGAGAGAAAAACTCGCTTGGGCCCTCAACAACATGATGGACGATGACCGGGTCGAGACCGGGCTGAAGTCCAACATGGCGGGGGCAACCTTGGAGTTTCATCTCAAGAAGTTCCGGCACGACATCGACGTCGTGGGTGATGACTTGATACCGCCATCAGCCTTTCTCCCTCTGAACGTGGAAGTAGAGTTCAGTAGGGAGCTCCGGTGGACGATGCCGGTGCTTGACGACCTTGGTGTCATTGAAAGAAGGTCGACCTCCAGGGTGGTGATCCCTGGGGCTTCCGAGGGTGGCTCCGACCCTGCCCCAAAGCCAAGGATCGAAATCGTTGGCAAGTGCAAGGAGCCGGCGGACGAACCCTTGAGCCGGAAGAGGAAGCTGCAGCATGCCGACGGAAGGTCCGTCAGGCCTGCAACCTCTGCATCAGCTCCTTCTGCCGAGAGGGGAAGGTCTTCTTCAACTGCGGTGACTATACCCGAAGCGGCGTCTTCCCGGGATGCTAGCTCCGGGCATGTGACTCCAGCACCAGGGCCAGTTGAGGCCTCTAGGTCCGGAGGTCCTTCTCGGTCGAGGAGGGCCTCGACTAAGGAAATGTCTGTGGCTGCAGCGAGTTCCGGGGGGCCTTCCGGAGCGTCCACGCCGGCGGCGGCTATGGTTAGCCCATAACGCCCGGGAAAGAGGTTCCGCGCAAGCTGGTGCGGAAGCCTCCCGAGGTAATTTTTAATCTTTACCTCAGACAGTTGTTTTATTGTAGTAACTATTTTTTTAAGTTTCTTCATCCATCATCTGCAGTGTTCCCAAGAAGAGGAGTGAGGCTCCACCCTCAGCCACAGCTGATGAGGACATCACAACAGCAGAGACGCGCATTGAACTGCAAGGACCAATCACAAGAGCACGGGCACGGTTATTAAATCAGCAGGTGAATTCGTTCTTAACTTCTTTTGCATGTGAGTTTGAGAATAGATTGCTATGTGATGATTTAATTGTTATTAGGAATAATGGAAAAGATCAACAAGTGAAGGAAGGAGGCCTTGGGAGCGTGGAGAACCACCTGGGACGTCCACAAGTAGATGGAAACAGTTTACAACTCGGACTCGAGTTCAACTCGGAGTCCAGGAGCAGTCCACATTAAAACAGACGCCCAGGAGGCATACGGACTCCGTTTTCGACGTTCTGCATATGCACGGAAAGAGGAGAAGATAAACTTTCCAATGGTTCTGGTCCCACCTCAAAATTCCTCCGGAGTCATTGGGAATCGTCGAAACAAGTCGAGTCCAGATTTCTGTCCGGTGCTGCGCCACCGAATCGGGCCTTTGGGCCTTGTTTCCTGTAAGAGTCCATTAGGGACGCGTCTAATCGTGTTTTGGTCGAACCCTAGCCTATAAATACTGCAGCCGCCGGTCATATTCGGTGGGTTTTGCTTAGATTAATAATATCGCTGTTCTACAGTTTGTGAAACCCTAACTTCGCGATTTTAGATCGTGTCTTCTACGTTCTTGCTTGTGTTCTCGATTGCACTTGCAGGGATTAGCCTTCTTGGCGAGGTCAAGCGTGTGCAGCACGGTTGATAACCAACGGAGCCGTGGTGTAGTGATTGCAGGGGTACTCGAACCGCTCGAGTGCCGCGGATCATCAACGTCGAGTTCTCCACCCCAATCGACATACCTTTCGGAAGATCGGGCCTAAACCTACTCATCAATAGCAGCTGAAGCTGTGAGGGCAGAAGCTTCTGCTCCTGTCCCGGTGCCGCCCCAAGTGGTGGCTGAAGCTGCGGCAGCTCCGGCGCCGGCTGTCATGGTCATGGACCTCGACTCGTCCCCCGAGACTCCCATGGTAGCGCCGGACCACGGGAGGGAAGATGTGCCAGCGGCACCTGCCCCGGAGGTTGAAGCCCCGGGTCTTGATGCTAAGATGATGGAAGCTCCGACCGCTGAGCCGGAGGAAGCAGTAATCCCGGCCCCAGAGCCGGAAATTGTCGAAGCCCCGGCGGTTGAGCCAGAAGTTATTGAAGTCCCGGCAAGTGAGCCGGATGTGGAGGAAGCTCTGGCGGTTGGGCCGGCTACCTCTGAAGCACCGTCGCAGAGCCGGTCGTTGCTGGAGCTCCGGCCGCAGGGCCGGTTGATGTTGAGGACCTTCCGGCTCCTGAGCCGGTTGCCGTTGAAGCTCTGGCCCCAGGGCCAGTTATTGCGGAGGCATCAGCACTCGAACCCGTGGTGGTCGAGATGCCAACAGCCGAGCCATCAGCGGAGGAGGGGTCCAGGCCTGAGCCTGAAGTTGCCCCTGCTCCAGAAGTGATGATGGTGGAGGTGCCTGCTGCTGAGCCGGAGTACCCGGATGAAGTCTCTGGCCCCCTACCTGAGGGGACAAATGAAGACTTGGCGGCAGGGCCTTCGGAACCACTTTCGGAGGTCGAAACTTCTTCCGCGGGACCCTCCTCGGCGGCGAATGAGGCTATCCCGGAGGACGGCCCTAGTGCTGTGGAGGCTTAGGGGACCACTCTTGTGGAATGGGACCCAATTTTTGTAAGCGAGAACCCGCTGGAACCAGCGGAGGAGACCCCAGCAGGTCCGGAACCCATTCCCCTGTCATTGTCCATTGACAACGCTTGCTCCTGACTGCGTCAAGTGTAGCTGTCTTTTTTCCACGACAGCAAGGCTCTTGAAGAGGAGCGCCAAACCCTTAGTCGGTGGCGTAACCGGCTCTACTTCGAGACCAAGCTGGCGTAGTCGAGGCTGGCAGACGACAAGGAATGGATCAAGCAGGAGAAGGTCCGCCTGGAGTATTGGAGCAAATTATTGGATGACAGGGAGAGCTTGACTCGCGCCCCCGACGCTCAATCCCGGGCCATTTATGAGCAGACCAAAGCAGCTAATAGTTCGACTGATGAACGCCAAGAAAGGCTTGAGGCCATTAACACTACTCTCATCAAGCGCCAGGAGGCACTTGAGGAGAGGGAGAAGAGGCTCGAAGATGAAGAGCAAAAACTCCTAGAGCTGCGGGATGACGTCTTGAGGAGGGAGGAGGAGCTCGCCGAAAAGGTGGCTCTGGTTGACAAGGGTCTTGAGGAACGCACCAAAAAGTTGGAGGAGCATTGCCTTGAGGAGGAGGATAAGGCCTGGGTGCGAGGGCAGGAACTCTACGAGCAAGAGTGTGCCATCGCTGTCAGGGAGAAGAAAGTATGGGGCAGGGAGAAGGAACTGGTTGACCGTCGGAACAAGATCTACCTCCGGGAGGAGGAGCTCGGAAAAATCGAGAAGCGGGTTGCTGAAAAGATTCAGCAAAATGCCAAAGAAGTTGAGCGCCTCGCTCGCGAGAATTCTGAACTGGCGGCGGCCAAAAGATCCTTGGAAGAACTGAAGGGCTTGAGGGCTGCGGACTCCCTATAGGTTTGGGAGTTCCTGAGCAAGGCCAACGACGCGCTGACACCGATGGGCTTCAGTCCCGTGCATCTGGATGATCCGGAGCCGGACCTGGCGTTGCAAGCGTTGAGCTTGACGGGTAGCAAACTCTCCAAGGTGGGCGACATCATCGCGGACCATTTGGATGTTGAGGGGCAATCCCTGGCGAAGAACGTCGCAGAGTATGTGCTGACGTGCTACACCAGTCGAGATCCCCAATTCTCTCTGGACCCGGTGCTTGAAGGTCCCGTTGAAGGAGAAGGTGAAGCCGCCCGAGCCAACGTGTCGGAGGTTGCTCAGAAGGTCGCCCAATTCTTCCATAGGGTCTAGGACCATCTCTGTAGCTCCCACTTGTATTCTCTCTTTTTCTTCCCCAATTTTGTAATCCCTTGTCTCCAGATGAATGAAATCCCCAAATTTTTGTGAATTTCATTTTTTGTCTTCAACACTTTTGTCTTCACTTGGCCCCTTGGTAGATGTACACAATTTGATTGTGAACATGTACCAAGAGGATATTGTGTTTTGTTGAAGACTCATTTGCTTCGAACTTGTAGAGTGTAGGTCCGAAGTCTTCGATAGTGAAGGCCCCCAGGGGTTGTCAGAGCTTAGAAGCTCCGGCATTGACTATCATCGAAGCTTAGAAGCTCCGGAAATAGTCCCTATCAACGCGTAGAGCATTGATAGTTAGCCCTCCGGGGTGTCGGAGCTTAGTAGCTCCGGCGGTGACCTTTACCAACGTGTAGTTTGTCGGCAGCAGACTCCACTTGTGGGGTCTTCTCACCATATTTTATTTTTCGTCGACGGTTGGCCCCCCTAGCTTTACCGGAGCTTGGTTGCTCCGGTGATGCTCGTTTTCAATGCTTAACATCGATTACAAGCCACCTAGGGGAGTCGGAGCTTTGTTAGCTCTGAATTTTCTCCATCAACGTGGATTTTTTATTTTTCCTGCTCACTGAAGCCAAGAAAAATAGTAAAATTCGTTCCTTGCCTATAACTTCGTCGCGGCTTATGATTCTCAAGAAAGTTTTAGGTCAAACGTGATTCTGAATACAACCGAATGCGTTGTATTTTCTTCTAGATCCAATTGTACTTGGACCCGCCTTACTTCGGCCTGCCGGGGTGTAGGTAGAGTGGCGTACTTAGGGTGCTTGACCAGGCTAAGCCAATAGCACACTCCGGACCTAGATTGGCTTGGCGGCATTCAGGCGAGTGAGCCATGAACAATATTTGAATCCAAAAGAATTGACAATACAACTCGAATTGTACATGAACCGGTCGGACTAATTTTTTTTTTAAGAATTGCACAACTTTGTTATAGACAAGAAAGAGAAAAATAAAAAATGTTGAGCCTGTACAAAATAAATGCACGTGGAGTCTGTTTCACATGAAGATGTCTTTCATTATAGGTCCGGGGTACAGGGGAAACAAGTACACTCTTAGGGTACGGAACCTGGCTAAGCGTGTTTAATTTCTCGTTTGACCCAGGGTAGCTAGCCACACTTTTAGTCCTGAGACTGTGACAAGTGTTGCATGAACTTTGCAGACCTTCCGGGAAAGGTCCGGCTGTTCTCCCGGAGGAACTACCCGACTCTGTACAATGACTCTATAACATACACCTCAAGTTACTACAGACTCACCTCTGTTATATTAAGCGTAGAACTTACGGAGGTGCTCAATGTTCCAAGGATTTGGGAGAGGTGTCCCATCCTCGGTAGCCAAGCGAACGCTTCCGGGACGGGATACTTTAATCACTCGGAAGGGTCCCTCCCAGCTGGGGGAGAGTTTGTTTAACCCTTGTCTGGATTGTATTCTCCGTAGCACCAGATCGCCTTCCTCGAGCTGTTGGTTGTGTACATGCCGCTGATGATAGCCGAAGGGCTTGGCGGTATTGGGCATTCCGAACAGCTGCTTAGCACCTTCCCTCCTCAATGAGGTCTAGGTCTCCACGCCGGAGCTGATCCTGCGTGGCTTCGTCGAAGGTCCGGACCCGGAGTGACCCCAAGGTGATTTCCGGAGGAAGGATTGCTTCAGCTCCGTACACCAGGAAGAAGGGTGTCTCTCCAGTTGACCGGTTTGGAGTTGTCCTGTTGGCCCATAGAGTGGGCGGAAGCTCTTCAATCCAGTTGGCTCCATGTTTTTTCAAGCGCTCATAGGTGTGCGTTTTGAGTCCTTTAAGGATTTCAGCATTTGCTCTCTCGGGTTGGCCATTGCTTGCCGGGTGAGCAATGGAGGCGTAGCAAACTTGAATGCCGAGGTCTTCACAATATCCTTGAAACGTAGAGCTTGTGAATTGGGTCCCATTATCAGTGACGATTTTTTTTGGGACTCCAAATCTGCATACAATGGACTGCAAAAAGTTGATAGCAGACTGCTTGTTGATTGTCACAACTGGAGTTGCTTCTGGCCACTTGGTGAACTTGTCAATGGCAACGTACAAGAACTTGTAACCTCCGATGACTCTTGGGAAAGGTCCCAAGATGTCCATCCCCCACACAACGAAGGGCCATGTAGGAGGTATCATTTGTAGGGGCTGAGCCGGTGTGTGAATTTGCTTTGCATGAAATTGACATGCTTCGCATTTCTTCACCAGCTCAGTTGCATCCTGGAGTGCTGTAGGCCAGTAGGAGCCATGCCGAAAGGCTTTACCAACCAGTGTGCGGGAAGACGCGTGGTTCCCACACTCGCCTCCATGGATTTCCGCGAGGAGCTCGCAACCTTCTTCCCTTGTGATGCACCACATTAGGATGCCGTTGGCACCGCGCCGGTAGAGATCCCCTTCTACCAACGTGTATATTTTAGCCAATCTAACTATCTGGTCAGCGGATACATCATCGTCAGGAAGGATGTTGTGTTTCAAGTAGCTCCGGATCTCCGAGATCCATGCATCGGAGCTAACTTGAGAATTTGAGTCTTGCGTGCTGGGTTGCTCGGAGCTTCCGGCAGCACCTACGACCCTTCATGGCTGCCATGGTAACAGGGCCATCGGGACCGTCAGCTTTGGGATGCTGATCTCGCCCCCTTCGCTCAGTTCGGCAGGCTGAGCTGTGGGTTTTGACAACCTCCGGACAAAAGTTCTGTCAGGAGCTGGAGCTCCAGTTGACGCTTTCGTCGAGAGTTTTTCGGCTTCAGTGTTGTGAGCACGCTGAACATGGTGGAGGTCTAGGACTACGAAGTCCTTCTGAAGCTTCTGGACTTCGAGAAGGTAAGCAGCTAGCTGGAGGTTGTTGCAGGAGCATTCACCCTTCACTTGCTTAATGATGAGCTGTGAATCTCCCTTGACCAGCAGTTGCTTAACACCGTATGACAATGCTACCTTTAGTCCGTAGATGAGTGCTTCGTACTCCGCCATGTTGTTGGTCGCCTTGAAGTCAAGGTGTACCATGTATTTTACCTTCTCCCCGGTTGGTGCGAGGAGAAGGATTCCAGCTTCGGCCCCTTGCTTTTGCATGGAGCCGTCGAAGTAGAGGCTCCAGTGAGGCTCGGTGAAGACCGGAGCCTTGTGTTCCGGCTTCTGCTCACTGGGGCCCCCAGGGTTTGATGGAGAGGGAGTCCATTCCGCCACAAAATCTGCCAATGCTTGACTCTTGATTGCTTGCCTTGAAATAAATTTGAGATCGAATTCGGCCAATTCCGCTGCCCACTTTGCAATATTCCCAGTTGAATTGGGATTATGCAAGATTGCTCGAAGTGGGTAGGAAGTCACCACTGAGATTTTGTGAGCTTGGAAATAATGGCGAAGCTTCCTGGAGGCAATAAGAACTGCATAGAGCAGCTTATTCACCTCTAGGTATCGAGTCTTGGCGTCATGAAGTACTTCACTGATGAAGTACACTGGGCGCTGAATGGTCTGGACCCTCCCGGAGGGGCCCGGAGCTTCCTCTTCACTGATCCGTATCCTCCCTGAGGGATCCGAACCTTCTTCATAGACCTCTGGGTCCTGGCTGGAGGGACCCGGAGCTTCTGTAGAAGTGACCTAGACCCTCCTGGAGGGGTCTGGGTCTTCTGAAGTAACTTCTTGTGAATTTAAGTCTGGGAGCTAGGACCCAGACTCGCTTTCAGGAACCTCCGGACCCTCCCGAAGGGGTCTGGATTCCTGAGTATGGGATAGTTCTAGTCTCTCCGCAACCAGGACCATACTGACAACTTCGTCATTAGCTGAAATGTAAAGCAACAAAGGCTCACCAGGGTTCGGAGCTACCAGAGTTGGTAGGGTGGTGAGGAGCTGTTTTAGCTCCTGGAACGCCTTTTCTGCTTCTTCAGACCATTGGAATGGTCTGGACTTCCTCAATAACTTGAAGAAGGGAAGTGCCCATTCCGCCAGTCTTGAAATGAACCGGCTAGGGGCTGCTAGACATCCAGTTAGGTTTTGGACATCCTTGATGCGGGCTGGTGGCCGCATGTCTTCAATGGCTTTGATCTTCGCTAGATTAGCTTCTATGCCCCGGTGACTTACCAGGAAACCAAGAAGTTTTCCGGAGCTAACCCCGAAGACACACTTGTCTGGGTTTAGCTTTGTGCGGGTGACCCGCAGCTTGTCGAAGACAACCTGTAAGGTGTCAAGGAGTGACTCCTTGTCCTTGACCTTGACCACGATGTCATCGACGCACACTTCCACTATGTCTCTAATGAGTTCTTCAAAAGTTTTGTACATAGCTCGTACAAAGGTTGAAGCTGCATTCTTGAGACCAAATGGCATGGCTGTATAACAGTACAATCCATCTACTGCGATGAAAGAGGTATGCTCTTCATCTTCCCTAGACATTCTGATTTGATGATACCCAGAATATGCGTCTAGGAAACACAGTAATTCACACCCGGAGGTGGAATCCACTATCTGATCTATTCTAGGTAGTGGGAATGGATCTTTTGGACATGCCTTGTTTAGTGTTGTGTAGTCGATACACATCCGAAGCTTCCCGCCGGCCTTGGGCACAACGATTGGGTTTGCCAGCCATTTTGGATGGAAGACTTCTCGGATGAATCCAGCTTCGAGCAACTTCTTCACTTCTTGTTGAATGAAGTTCTGTCGCTCCACGGATTGCTTCCGAGGCTTCTGATGCATAGGCCGGGTATCGAGGTTGATCTTCAGATTGTGCTCAATCACATCCCTGGGGATCCTGAGCATTTGTGACGGTTGCCAGGCAAACACATCAACATTAACCCGGAGGAAAGCGATGAGCGCGAGTTCCTATTTGTCGTTCAATCCCTCCCATATACGGGTGGTCTGAGCGGCATCGGAACCGATTTGGACAACTTTGATAGGAATGTCGGTGTCGCCGCTTGGCTGCACACGAGGTGCAGAAGTCGAGCCTCGCTGACAAATGCTCGGGGGTTTTGGAGCTTGCTCCTGTCTGGAGTCTTCCTCTTGCGCCATAGTAAGCGCATGGAGTTCTTCCAGAGCAGTTACTCCGGCAGTGCAATCTCCGCAGATCTGGAGAACGCCTACTGGTGTTGGCATATTTAACACCAGGTAACCATAATGAGAAGCTGCCATGAATTTGTACAAGGCAGGTATACCCAAGATGGCGTTGAAGGGTAAGTTGATCTGAGCAACGTCAAAGACCAACTTCTCGGTGCGATACTTCTCCCGGGCCCCGAAGGTAACGGGGAGGGTAATAGCACCAAGTGGGGTAATAGCTCCCGGACCTACTCCGGAGAAAGGTCGGGAGGGGTGGAGATCTGAAGGTCGGAGTTGAAGCTTGGTAAAAGCTTCAAAACTTATGAGGTTTAGCCCCAAACCTCTGTCTACCATGACATGGTGGAGCTGGATGTTATTGATGGTAGGAGATACCATCAAAGGTAACTGACCTGCTCCAACCATGCTTCGAGGGCAGTCCGAAGCATCAAAAGTGATGGTTGTGTCCATCCACTTCCGATGAGGCTCCGCCCTGGCTGTAGGAGCTACAACAGCCATATCCCGACGCATAGTCTTGAGGACGTGGCGGGAGGTAATGTCCCATGATCCACCAAAAATGGTGTTCATGGTCTTCCGACGCTCGTTGTCAGAGACGTCAGAATCATCGTCGACGGAGGTGTAGATGGCCTTCAAGACCTTTTTAGGATCCTGAAAACCTAACTCCTCTTCACCCGGAGCTTCATCAACTTTTTGTTTTCCTTCCCTCTGTCGGAAAGGAGATTCTTCTCGGTGCCTGTTGTAGCGCTCGACAAGGTTTTGGACCTCCCGGCAGTCTTCCAAACTGTGGCTGTCCGTTTTGTGAATTGGACACCACACCTTGGGTTTGCCACCGTCTTCAGAAGACGGTCGAGGTCGCTTCTCGGGACGTGGCCCCCGGCCACCCGGAGCTGCAGCAGCTGCAACATTGGATGCGCCGGCTGACGGCTTCTTCTTGCCGCTGGTCTTTTTCTTCTTCTTGCCACCCCCGGAGGTAGTGTCTTCTCCTTTGAAGGATTTCTTGTGATCCTCCGGAGTTGGTTTGGAGTGCATTTCACGGCCCTCCGCAACTCTGGCACATTTGTCAGCCCGGCTGAAGAGTTCCGTGACACTGGTGATCTCCTTGATCGCCAGTTTCTCCAGCATCTTCTTATCCCGCACTCCCTGTCTAAATGCCACAATGACAGAGGCGCTAGAGATAGAAGGGATAGTATTTCGTACCTGAGAGAATCTCTGGATGAATGATCGCAGGGATTCTCCTCCTTTTTGCACGACTGCAAAAAGGTCCAGTTCGGTGCCTGGTCGGGTGTATGAACTCTCGAAGTTGGCGATGAACTACCACCACAACTCCTCCAAACTGTGGATGGAGTTGGGTGGAAGGCTCATAAACCAGGACCGGGTGGTCCCAGTTAAAGCCACTGGGAAATAATTAGCCATTACAGCCTCATTTCCTCCAGCTGCCAAGATAGCAGTGGAGTAAATCTGAAGAAATTCGACGGGATTAACGGTCCCGTCAAACTTCTCCGGCAGGTGAGGCTGGAACTTTTGTGGCCACCTGACCATACGTAGATGCATGGCCAGGGCTGAACAGCCTCCTCCTACTCCTTCAGGAGCAGGAATGTCCTGAGCTTCTCGTCTTTCACGAGCACGCTCAATATGGACTCGGCCGTCTTGTTGATGGTATCGGCAATCAAGCTCCGCCCGGAGGTCATGAGTTGAAAGCCTTGATACCGTGTGAGTGCGTCGTGCCCCGGAAGGCAACGACGCCACCTGTTGTGACGCAGCACGACTCCTGTTGTTGGAAACATGCAGACCAAGTCTGCCAGACAAGGTTCGTCGTTGCGACGGGGCCTGCCCTGAAGGAGGAGGACCCTGGTTGCTGATGCGGTCGACTGCTGCTGCAACCAAGTGTTCCACATCGGCCCTCCACTGCTCTAGTGCATCCCGGGATGCATCCGGAGGTGGTGGGCGTTGAAGAAGAGCACGTGCTGCATGGAGCGCATGTTCCGGGTTGTCGTATTATCCGACACAGTGATTGACGCCGGTGCACCATCGCGCTGCCCAACTTGATTTGCTGGTGGAGGCGGCGGTGGTGGAAGTGTGACTCCTGCTGGAACCGTGGTTCCTGCTGGTGGCTGCATATTGGAGGGATTACCCCCAACAGCTTGAACAGCGGGATGACCATTGGATGATCCAGCGGCTGAGTTCACCATTCTTGAAATCTCAGGTGCCCCTACCTGGCGCGCCAACTATCGGTGGTTTTGATCCGGCAGATCTCCCAACACTACTAAAGTGTTAGAGGAGTTTGAGATTCGGTGTGGGCAAGCGGAGATTCAAGAAGGTGAAATGTTAAATGACACAAGAGACACGAAGGTTTACGTGGTTCGGGCTGCCTGAGCGTAATACCCTACTCCACGGGGTGTGTTGGTGTTGTATTTGATGTATGGGCTCAACGTCAGTTGAGAGTGTCCAGTGAGCGTGTCTCCAGAGAGTGTCCTATGTATCGTCGCCCTGTCCTTTTATAGTACAAGGGCAGGCCGTTACAAGTTAGCCTGGCCCGACATGTGGCCCCGGCGGTTACTAATATTGATACACATTCAACATGATTAATTGCTCTTAATGACCGAGTTACGGGCTTTGACAGCACCATTACTGGTAATTAAGGTCGTCCGATCATGTGTCATTAATATAGCATTAATGACAATTAATCGAGTCTTGAAGTCCTTGATTCCCCTTTGAAGATCCGGAGCCGTTGTGGAGTCTTCCGGAGGTTAGAGGCTGAAGATCCGACGGTTGGACACGTGGCAGCGCCGGAGCACACTGTGGGGAACAAATAGGTCTGGTGCCACCTGACACGTGTCAGTTCTGGAGCTTCCCTCGGTCCGGGGTTAGGTCCGGGGGTGCCATTTCGGTACATAGCCCGGAGCTTCCCCCTTGTGGGCGGTAGCTCCGGTTTGATAGTACACGTGGCGACCCTAGGACTAACCATGTTGGAGAAGCGGGTCTGGTTATTTCTGACATGTGGGCCTCCGAAGGTCTTCAAATCAAGTAGATGACATTCCCTTGAGATTTTTGTAATCTCAAGGGGTGTACGGTTCCCAGGGTACCGACAATGTCCAACCTTGACAAAGAAGTCGGACCTAGCCAAAGCAAGTCGGACCTTACATCGGATCTTGCCGGAGCTCGGACCTAGAGTCGGACCTTGATGATAAAGGTGTTTGGTAGTATTTTAGAACTTTTATCATCAAAACCAATGTATTCAACACACATCGGTCTCACAATATCCCCCTTGATGAATGCATTGGAACACCACTTAAAATCCGAACATTGGCTTATTCACATTAAAAGTTTTGAAAACAATTTCTCCGCCTTTGTAAAACAGAAATAAAATGAGAAGAAAGATAAATTCTTCCTCTGAAAAGAATTGTGCCAAAACAATTTTGAATATGTGCAATGTGTAATCAATTCCCCCCTTGCATACTTATCTTTTAAAGATTCAAAATTCACATATTATCTCTCCCCCTTTGACAATGTATTCAGCAAGGTTCAAAAGATAAATTTCAAATGTTATGAGCATATTATAACATATACATATAAACAAAGCTCATCCAAGTCATACTATCAAGTAACTTACACTATCACATCAGTGAGATACATAAAGTAGTCTAAGCCATGCTAGAGATCAAATGTAATTTTCGATTTAAGCAAGTCATGATATCACAAACTTAACTATTTCAAAACCTGAAAGCATGACACTAGTTGCTGCATTTTATTATTTTTCAAAGCATAAATTTAGATCATATGATATTTGCAATAGATTATATATGCATCTGCCTTATTCTAACCAACCAAGCCAAGCCTATGTCATTTGACAATCAGAAGCTTAAGGACATGGTTTTAGTCATACACAACTTCTTCCAAGTTCAAATCTAAGTGCAATGATAAGCCATATCAAAAGAAGAAGTGCGATGCATGCATATTCTCTTGATCTTTTCTCAATTTATTTTTGTTCATAAAAACTCAACATGTGAGTTGATTACTTGATTAATTCTTTATGATTAAAAACACTTGTGAGCATGCAACAAGTTCAAAACAGCAAGAAAGTTCAATCATGACCAGATTTAGTGTAAGTAATTATTCCAATTACTAGTCATGGCAAAAACTACAAAATGTATAACATGAGTAATGTAGTAAGAACTTTCAGCATGTAAAGGAATCACAAAGTCATATATGTATGAAATACTATGCTCATATTATTTTAAGTTCAGATTCACACATAGACTTCCCAAGTTCCAAAACTCCCCCTCAATTTAAGCCATGAGGATGCATAACCCCTATTTCACTACGAATGTAACAAAAACGAGTGAAACCCAAAGGTTTTGTAAAAATATCAGCCAATTGTTATTTGGTATCTACATGGTGAAGCACAATGTTTCCTTTTTCAACATTATCACGGAGAAAGTGATACCTAATGTCAATGTGCTTAGTTCTAGAATGTTGCACAGGGTTTTTAGCAATGCAAATAGCACTAGTGTTGTCACAAAACAGTGATACACTATCTAGATCAACCCCATAGTCTTTAAGTGTTTGAACAATCCAAATAATTTGTGAACAAGCGCTAGCAGCAGCTACATATTCAGATTCGGCGGTGGATTGTGCAACCGAACTTTGTTTTCTGGATGACCATGCAACAAGTGAATTACCTAATGACAAGCACCGGAAGTACTTTTCCTATCAATCCTACAACCTCCAAAATCAGCATCGGAAAAAGCTTTCAAAGTAACGGTCGAAGAAGAAGGAAAAAAATGCCAAATTCTTGAGTTCCATGTAAGTACCTGAGAATCCTTTTGACGGCTTGATGATGTGAAGCACGAGGGGAGGCTTGAAACCGTGCACAAAGACATACACTAAATTGTATGTCTGGTCTTGATGCCGTGAGGTACAAAAGTGATCCGATCATGCTTCTATATTCTTTTTGATCCACAGGTTCACCATCTTCATCAAGTTCAAGTGTTGTTGCTGCTCCCATTGGTGTCCGAAAAGGCTTGCTTTTGTCCAAGTTGAAGCACCTTAGGAGGTCTTTTGTATACTTCGTTTGATGCACAAAGGTACCCTCCTTGGTTTGCTTGATTTGCATCCCAAAAAAGTACGTGAGTTCTCCCATCATACTCATCTCAAATTCTGAACTCATCATAGCTGAAAACTTGGACACAAGATCATGAGAAGCACAACCAAAGATAATATCATCCACATACACTTGAACGAATAATGAGTCATTTCCATGCTTAAGCACAAAAAGAGTTTTATCAACCTTGCCCATGGTAAACCCCTTTTCAAGTAAGAATGTTTTTAACCTATCATACCATGCTCTAGGGGCTTGTTTGAGACTGTACAAGGCTTTGGACAGTTTGTAAACATGATTAGGAAAATCTGAATTTTCAAAACCCGGTGGTTGTTTGACATAAACCTCCTCATCTATGTAGCCATTAATAAAAGCACTTTTAACATCCATTTGGTATAGCTTAAAACTTTTAGATGCAACAAAAGCTAACAAAATTCTTATGGCTTCTAACCTAGCAACTGGAGCAAAAGTTTCATCAAAATCTAGACCTTCAACTTGAGTGAAACTTTGAGCAACCAACGTAGCCTTATTCCTAACCACAACCCCATCCTCACTTTGTTTATTTTTAAACACCCATTTAGTTCAATTAAAGTGTGACCTTGAGGAGGAGGTACAAGTTTCCAAACATTATTTCTTTCAAAATTTTCTAACTATTCTTGCATGGCAATAATACAAGATTCATTAGTGAGCCCGTGTGATATATCTTTGGGTTCAAAAGAAGCAACAAAAGTAGAATGAGCTTGAGAGTTTGGATCGCAAAACCTGGACCGTGTGACTCGTTCGTGCAAGCTTCCAATTATCTGTTGCGGGGGATGATCTTTGTAAAACCTTAGGGGAACATATATCTCACAAGATTCTTCTTCTTCATGTTCATCACAAATCGATGAGCTTGTGACTTGAGGACGATCTGGATCAGCATTGATGGTTGTCGGTGCTTGTTGACAATTAACATCTGGAGCTGAACCAAAGTCATTAGCTGCTGAATTTTTGGGCAGCAGCTCCATCTCTTCCTCATCTTCAATGAAAATGCTCTCCCCCTGCGGATATGGATCTGTACCTGCAATATTTGAGCTAGTACCTGGGCTAGCTTCATCAAAAGACACTTCACAAGTCTCCACAATTTTGTTAGTGTCAAGTAAAAGCAAACGGTAGCCTCTAGTATGAGATGGATAACCAAGAAACATGCCATCAATGGATCTAGGTTCAAATCAGCATTGATGGTTGTCGGTGCTGGTTGACAATTAACATCCGGAGCTGAACCAAAGTCATTAGCTGCTGAATTTTTGGGCAGCAGCTCCACCTCTTCCTCATCTTCAATGAAAATGCTCTCCCCCTGCAGATATGGATCTGTACCTGCAATATTTGAGCTAGTACCTGGGCTAGCTTCATCAAAAGACACTTCACAAGTCTCCACAATTTTGTTAGTGTCAAGTAAAAGCACACGGTAGCCTCTAGTATGAGATGGATAACCAAGAAACATGCCATCAATGGATCTAGGTTCAAATTTATCAAGATTACCATGTTTCTTAACAAAGCATTTGCAACCAGAGACCCAAAAGTGTGTAACACTAGGCCTATGTCCAAACCGGCGCTCATATGGGGGTTTACCTAGCTTAGCGCGCAAGAAGTCACAATTTGAGACATAACAAGCGGTTGCAATTGCATTAGCCCAAAATTTCCTAGGAGTTTGATATTCATCAAGCATAGTCCTAGCCATCTCAACTAAGGTTCTGTTCTTTCTTTCTACAACACCGTTTTGTTGAGGTACATATGGTGAAGAAAATTGACGATCTATTCCATTTTCAGCACAAAAGTGATCAAAAGATTGATTTTTAAATTCGGTTCCATTATCACTTCTAATTGCTTTTAAAGATCGTGGGCGATCAATTGATAATCTAAGAAATAAAGCTCTAAAGTGACCAAAAGCTTCATTCTTGGATGCCATAAAGTAAACCCAAGAGTATCTAGAATAATCATCAACAATAACAAGAACATACCATTTACCTCCAAAGGATTGAACACGTGAAGGTCCTACGGTGTCAAGGTGCAAAAGTTGACCCAGTTCAGTTGTCATGATCATTGTGAGAGGAGTATGTGAACCCGCAACCATCTTAGCATGTCTACAAGAAGAGCACACAATTTCTTTGTCCCCTTTAATCTTAGGCAGCCCATGTATGCGATCAAGAGCACTAACACGCGTTAGGTGATCAAAGCCTACGTGACTAATTCTACGATGCCAAAAATATAAGTCATTTGAATCATTAGAAACTAGACACCTATGCTTAGAGGAAGACATATCAAAATCAGCTTTAAAAGCTCTTCCAAACTGAGACATGTTAAAAATAAGCTCACTATTTGAACCTACAACTTTACAGCAGTTTTTACTGAAAATAATTTCCAGATTTTCATTTAGCAATTGTGAAACAGAAAGCAAGTTGTATTTCAAATTTTTGACAAGTGCCATATCCTTCAAAGTGTAGTGATCATTTACTCTAACCGAACCCTTAGCAATTATAGGAGTTGAAGAATTATCAACAAAAGTAACATTATCTACACGTGACACAAAAGAGAGGGAGGAGAACCAATCTTTGTTATCGGTCATGTGGCGTGAGCAACCTGAATCCACAATCCAAATGTTCTCCTTCCTCAAATGTGTAACCTACATAGAAGCACAATACGTCGATGACTCAATACTGGGATTAGTCAAAAGGCATTTAGGTATCCAGTACTGAGTCACACGACATGCGACAAGAAAAACACCGAAAGCTGAGATAAAACAGCAGGTTTATGAGTCAAAGTTTGAGGTTTTTTATTCTTAACTACTGACCTATAAGGTGTTACTTGTATAGCACAAAAATCAGTAGCTCCGGAGGCAAAAACAGAAGGTCCGGAGGTAAACTTTGAATGCTTTTGACTCATAACAGCAGGTTGCATGTTCCTGGCATTTGGTTTAATATGTGCAGCAAATTTTGCATGAAAGTTATGAGATCTAGCAATCATTCTTTCCCTTATCTTTTGTTTAGCTAGTCTATAACAAAAATCTATGACATGACCATCTCTACCACAGTAGGTACAATGAAATTTAACTTTGTGTTCATATATAGATGAGCAAACAACATTTTTATTTGAAACCGAATGAGACAACACCCCTGCAGATTTGAAAACCACTTCTTTTTGTTTAGGAGCTGTTTGAATCAAACCACTTCCTAATGACTTTACAATTTTAGGTGGATGTTCCTTAGCATGAGCATGATAATCAAAACCTAAACCAGTTTTATCTTTACAAGACTTGGAAGAATTCAACAGCAAGTTTAGGTTCTTATTCCCATTACAAAATCGATCTAATGTCCTATGCATGTTATCAAGTTTATCGGACAAATCAAGACAATTTTCACATGAAGTTTTTCCTTCTAATTTGCAATTGGAACAATATTTAACTTCATGAGAATGTAAAACATTATTCAATATTGAAATTTCATTCATAGCATCTTTTAGTTTCTTTTCAATATCATCACAACTAGAACAATGCAAATCAATTGTAGAACAAGAAGCATCTTTTAAGTTTCCAATGTCAAGTGCAGCAAGCTTTTTGTTCTTTTTAATTTCAAGTTCAAGTCTATCTAGAGTGGAGTAGTGTGCAATTCTTAGTGTGGACAATTGTTCATAGATTAAATCACATGAGGGACAAGAATCATCACTAGGAATCAAGGTTTTCAAACAGTTGATTTCAGATTCTAGTGATTCAATTTTAGCAGCATTATCCCTAAGCATTTGTCCTTTTTCTTAACAACAATAGTTGCACGAGAAATGGCATCACACATTTCATTACAGGTAGAACATACCTCATCGTCGTCACTGTTGTGTTCTGCATCCTCCTGACTTGATCTTGATCTTGTTTTGCCCACCATGAAGCATAAGTTGGCCAGATCGTCATCATCTTCATCACTTTCAAAGTCTACATCGCTTGAACCGAGCCCTTGAAGTGTAGTGATGAAGCTGTTAATCATCTTGCATCCTATGGTACCCTTCTTTTTCTTGTTGGGGTTTCCAGAGGTGGTCTTGACCTTGTTCCGTTTTTCTTCACAAGTAGTAGGACCTGAAAGGTTAGGGCATTCTGTACGAAAGTGTCCTGTCTTACCACATTGAAAACAGCGTTGAGGTCCGGAGCTTCCTCTCCTTCTAGTTCTCACATTTTGCAATGCTTTTGAGAACCTAGTACAGATTAGTGCTAACTCCTCTTATGGAAATTCCTCGATCTGCTCTAGGGTTAGTGAGGACAACAAAGCAAGAGTATTGCAAGATAAAGATTGGCAGGATCTAGGCATATCACGTTGTGAGACAAATGCAATAAACTTATTTGGGTTCTTACGTCATAAGATGTCAATTTCATGAGATTTGAGTTTAGAGTAAAGCACATCTAAAGTAAGTGTACTCATGACAGTAGATTCACGGATAGATGTAACTTTCATCTCCCAAATTGACATGTCTAATGGACTAAGAAGTTTCCTAGCATTTTCAGCATCAGAAAAATTAACGTTGACACTACGCAAGTTACTGAGAATTTTGTTAAAGCGAGCAAAGAGATCATCAATGGACTCACCGGGTTACATCTCGAAGCGCATGTATTCTTTCTTGAACATGTCTTTCCTTACCTCCTTGATCGTGTTGGATCCTTCGTGATAGTCAAAAAGTGCTCTCTATACATCGTATGCCGATCGGAGATGTGCAACGCAGTCGAAGTCGCTCTGAGTGAGTCCTTGGATGATCAAGTTTCGGGCTTTGTTGTTGTTGTCGACGTCTTGGAGGTTTGTAGCCGTAACTAGATCATTTGGTGGCACTTCGTAAGGCTTGTACACCTTCTCCCATATTGCGAAGCCTTGCGCCTGGATGAAAGCCTCCATGCGTGCCTTCCAAACCTGAAAATCATTACCAGCAAACACACAAGGTTTGGCGGAGTATTTCTCCATGATGATTAGTCAAAAACACATGAAAATCACAATGATTAGAGCAATGTGGCTCTGATAATAATTGTAGGATCGAAGAACACATGAAAAGCTACCATAGGATGGGGTGAATGGTAGATTTCAAAAATCTTACGCAGCAGAAATAATTAAATCCCAACCCCTTCAGCAGAAAAATGATCTGTTAGAGAAATCGTGTGTGAAACTAATCTAAACATGTTTCACCATGAAAAAAGTGATATATATCATAGAGAATCAAGTCACGAAGAAAACAAAAGAAGAATCACTCAAATCCGTCGAGAGAAACTCAAGTTATGATCGAAAGATCGAACAAAGGTCAATCTGTCCTACCCAAGAAAACAGTTCTGGAACGCTGCAAAGAAACTCGTGTAGATAAGAAACCACAAATCCAATGACCGTGAAATTTTGACATATAATAGATAATCAGGTTTTGAAGAAAACCCAAAAATAATCACGTCAATTGGATCCGTAAAACTCGATTTACGATAAAACCACCGATGAAAGGTAGTGCTGTCCAGAAACTCGACGAGTAAAACTTGTCTAGAACAAGTCGGACGAACAAGACACAAAAGTTCCTTCAAACTACGAATTTTATTCAATATAACACAAGAGGAACAACCCCCAAAGTCGTGCACCACGAGCTCTGGCCTCCCTTGCTTATATAACCAGCCCTTAGGCCAACGTAATCTCAACTAGGACTCTAATCCTACTCAGATCACGAATCAAAACTTTCCATAACTGCTTAGGACAATTCTATACGCAGATAGAAGCAATATTAAGACTTCCAAACACCTTAGGAACGTATCCCACATTCCTAAAACAACTCAAATTCGTGACCCAAACGAAATCCTATCATAACCAACTCGATACTTTCCATACCAAGCCACAACCGACTCCGCCACAACCAAAGTCATCAACCGATACGATCCGATTCTTCCAACCAGATCTTCCCATCCATAAACCATATTCGGAACAATGTTGCCACATCATGCACCACATGCATACGTGCGAACATCTTCCTTCGATGTCCAGTAACCTTCATATGCACTGCCCTTGATTCAATCATCCTGCGCGACCTCCTGACCCGCTCAACCATAATTCCCCCTGAATTTGGTTGTTGGAACCTCATATCCTCCCTGAGACTAGTCCAAAGGATCCTTTCACCACCCATGACTTGAACTCAAGCAACACCTGCACATGAATAAACAACCAATCCGTACGATCCCAAGTCCACGACTTGACTCAAGTTAGTTCCGAAACTACAACACCTTACGTGAGCACCTCACATAAGCATGTTGCAAAGCATATCAAAATGATATCAACCATAACCAACAAAACACACCAAAAACTTAGTAAAAGAATACTAAGCAACCTTTCCATAAGTGTAAAACAAGTTCAAATCATTTCACATGAAAATTTGGAACATTACGATCAAGCTCTGAACCTTGCCAAAGCTAACTGGAGCTTGAGCCGGAGCTCACCAAAGCTAGTACAACCTAGCGCCAGAGCTTACCAAAGCTAGTCGGAACTAGTCATCGCAAAATCGGAGCTAGAAAAACATGTCGGAGCTAACCAACATAAGTTGGACCTAGCAAAACATATCAAAGCTTAACAAAGACATGCCGGAGCTATCAAAGACATGTCGGAGCTAAAGACAAAGCTCACCGGAGCTACCCAAAAAAACATGTCGAACCTTGACAAAGAAGTCGGACCTAGCCAAAGCAAGTCGGACCTTACATCGGACCTTGCCGGAGCTCGGACCTAGAGTCAGACCTTGATGATAAAGGTGTTTGGTAGTATTTCAGAACTTTTATCATCAAAGCCAATGTATTCAGCACACATCAGTCTCACATTATCTCCTAACAATGGTTTCAATGTGACGCCTGACCATGCCCTGCTGCAGGGCTACAGATAGCCCCTCATCATGCTTGGCCGCGTCCTGTTTGTCTTGTCGCAGCCTCTCATTCATCCGTCGGCCTGTCATAACAAGACTGGGTACAGGCCTCTTGACTTACGAGTGCGCAATCTTGTTTACCTAGGGAAGGCGCGCGTGCTTACTCCTTAGACGTGGTGGACATGCCTTGCTTTACTCCTCCTTCTTTCCATTTCCCGGTAGCCGTTAACCAAGTGGCTGAGCCTGGGACCACCTCCACTGGAAGGCCTATGCCAGACGCCGCAAGGCACATAGCCGCGTTGGACCTCTCCTCAGCGGGGAGGCTGGTCCGGAGCTTGTAGGATACGTGGCAGGACTAGACCCCTCCTCAGCAAGGAGGTGGGTCTGGAGCTGCGGGGCTCGCGGCAGCGCCAGACCTCTCCTCATTGTGGAGGCCTGTCCGGAGGTACTAAACACGTGGCGGGGTCAGGCCTACCCTCAGCGGAGAGGTTGGCCCAGAAGCTTCGCGCCACGTGTCTTACACCGGGGCCTGCCTCTATGATAGGCGGGCCCCTACACATCCTCTTCCTTGTATCTATGGGTACCCGGTCCGCCAGATACCGACAGTGGGCCCCTGGCCCATCTCGGGGAGGAACTTCCTTGGTTAAGTGGTTATACCTGAGGTGGGGCCATTTTGAATCCTCGTGCTGCGACTTTAAGGGTTTCCCTTCAATGCGGCAGATAAAATCTTTGTCTGGAGATATCACGCCGTCAACTGGCATTGGTTCCCGATACTAATTTCTTTTCGGTTCTGCGCCCATTATGTCGCTGCCCTTAAGTTTTGAACTCTCCCCTATGGGAGCGGTTGCCTTGAGGCGGTTACATCGGCCTTTTCACCGAATCGGACTCTGGCCCACCAGTCATCGTGAGTGTAGCTCCAGCATTGCAGTGCCTGCGGTTCCCATCCAAACGTCGCAGAAGTATACTTAAGAAGGGGCACAGGTCGCGAGCCCTTTACGCCTCCATTTGCACTCGCGCTTAAGACCTTACCGCTTTCTCGCATCCTCCAGTCTTGATCCTTAGCTCTTGCACAACCATCCTTCCTCTGCTCCATTTTGTCGCAATGGAGTTGGGTCTCCCCGCCAGCAAGATCAAGAACGAGAAGGAGCTGAAGAAGGTATGCGCCTACATGGGGTGGTCCCATGACTCCTTCAATGAAAAGATCCTCCTAGGCGAGCTTCCCTTTGAGAAGAAGAGCTCCAGTGATATGATTTACTTCCAACGATACGCCATGGTCAGCTTGCTTCCCCCCTTCTCGTCTTTCCTAATGACACTGCTGGAGTTCTATGGCTTCCAACTGCAATTCCTCGGCCTCCATTCCCTTTTGCTGGTCGCTACCTTCGTTCACTTCTGCGAGATGTGGGTGGGGGTGCGGCCCAGCCTAGAGCTTTTCTGGTCTGTCTTCTCGCTACAGACCACCGGGAAAGGGAACGACATGATCGGGATGTACTATTTCGTTAAGCGGAAGAGGGCCCCCTTAAAGTACTTGGAAACGTTCCTCTCCGGCAAATGGGATGATTGGAAATAGGAGTGGGTGATCATCACTTTAGATGACCACGAGAAGCTGGAGCTGCCAAAAAACCTGCCCAATATAGACACTAATGTTTGGAACGAGCTCCCAGAGCT
Source organism: Tuctoria greenei (assembly GCA_036927565.1). Classification (NCBI taxonomy): domain Eukaryota; kingdom Viridiplantae; phylum Streptophyta; class Magnoliopsida; order Poales; family Poaceae; genus Tuctoria; species Tuctoria greenei. Next base: position 172,556,336 of record JAYESD010000004.1, on the reverse strand, counting down.
GTCAGCGGCATAAAAACTGGTTGTGGCAAGGATTGAGGGTTGCATCACCGGCGGAGTGACCCCTAAGATGGTTTTTGGGAACTTCCTGAGGAACAGGTGGGTGCCACTAAAGTTCAAGGAACGACCTGCGTGGACGTTCACGCCGCGTGAGGCCGATTGCCAATTGAGGGACGAAGCCCTGAGGACCCTGTTGAAGAAATTCCAGTGCAAGCCCATCCCGCTTGACTCCCTGACACCCCTCGAGTCCTTCCCGCCTTTGAACCTAGTTCCCGAGTTCTTTCGGGAGCTCCGAAAGTTGATGCCAACGCTAGACGAGATTGGGGTTGTGAAGAGGTGGGCTCCCTCCACAATTATTGTTCCTGGGGCCTCTAGGGAGCTAGCCCCTGTTCCCCCAAGCCAGGGGTGAAGCTTCTAGCTCCGACAAGGGCGAGGTGCCGGTGGAGCCTTCCAGCCGGAAGAGGAAACTAGTGCGGGGCAACGGAAGCCATGTCGGGACCTCCGAAGGGCCACCTCCTCTGGCTCAGGAACCTCCAATGGGTGCAAGCTCCGAGGGGCCACCTCCCACCTAGGCACAAAGCACGGGGCCAAGTTCTGGAGGCCCCTCCCAGCCGAGGTACGCTCCGATCAGAGAGGCTCCGGCCCAAGCCACTGTGGGGCTGGGGGATCCGGCCACATCGGGTCCATCAGGCTCCGGTTCTGGCCCCGCTCCGAAGCGGCTTTGCTTCTGCAGCACCTGGAGCTTCCCAAGGTAAAAGACTAAGCTCTTACTTTGATTTATCTTTGGGTTAAAGTCACTCTTTCAATATTTCTATCTTTGGTGTGCAGCGCCTCCAAGAAGGGAGAGAAAACTGCTACTCCAACGGCAGCGCGGGGGGCTGAGCAAGCAGACGCTTTAGCTCCGGCTCCTGCGCCTGCTCGGGCGAACGTGGATGCTCTGGGCGACACGAGGATGGCACCAACCATAGATGCGGTTGCGCCAACACCCAGGACCCCGATCGTTGACGCAGGGATGGCCGGAGTTCCCACGCCGGAGCCCGTAGCTTCTGAGGCTCCGGCGGGGATGCCGAGTGGCGACGCAGCTCCGGTGTATGCGTTGGCGTTGACAGAGGTTCTACCCCCCGTGCTGGGATCCACCGAAGGGTAGGACCCCACGCCGTCTTCCGAAGAGGTTCCGATACCCCAGCCGGACGTAGCTGAGGGGTCGGCCCCCACGCCAGATGCGGTAGAGGTTCCAACCCACGAGCCGGAAGCAGTTGAAGAGCCGCACCCCACGCCAGCTACTGCAGAGGTTGCGGTGGCCGACCCGATGGTAGTCGAAGTGTCTGCCCCCGTGCCGTAGGTGTTTGTGGCTTCGATACCTTGGCTAGTGTCGTCCAGCGCTCCTGTGCTCGAGCCGCAAGACGTGGAGGCTCCGGTTGAGCATCCCGCCTCTCCCCTGGCGGAGACTGTCCAGGAGCGTACATGGCCGCACCGGAGGGTCCGGCGGATACTGGCGCTGCTCCGATCAACCTTCCTCTAGGCGCCACCGGGGCTGCATGGCTTCTGGAGGACACCTAAGGCGCCTCAAGCCCGCGGGTGCCCCTGCCTGCGAGGTGGAGCCCCTCCCAGATGACGGCGGACATCCTGGAGGAGATGGGGGAGGAGGCGCCGCCATCAGGTTCGGCACCCATTCCCTTTGTACTAGCTATCGACAACGCCCGCTCTAGTCTGCAGCAGGTTGCAGTGTCCTTCGACCACAACCGCAAGGCCTTGGAAGAAGAGCATATCACCCTTGGTCGTTAGCACTATAGGCTTCGTCAACACGAAGACTGGATTGAGGGGGAGAAAGCCCAACTGATTGAGCAGGGCGAGTTGCTCAGCATGAGGGAGGCTACCCTCAAAGCTCTTGACGCGAAGACGCAAGAGATATATGACAAAGTTGTGGAATGCCATAGGGCTGCGGACCAGTGCCAAGGAGGTCCGACTGCCTGGCATGAGACTCTCCGGAAGCGCCATCAAGAGATCGACAAGAGGGATGTCGAACTCTCTGATATGCGGAAGGACTTAGGCCAGAGGGAGGAGGAGTTCTCCCAGAAGCTATCAACGGGTGAGCAGATCTTGGCGGACCACCGCAAGAAATTTGATGCGCGGTGTCAGCTCAAGGAGGACATACTCTGGAAACGGCGACAAGACCTTAACAAGTGAGAGGTCGGTGTCTTCGCCAGGGAGGATAAGGTTCGGGGCCGGGAGGAAGACTTGGCAGAGCGGCGGAACTGTATCCACATCAAGGAGTCAGAGCTTGCTGATCGCGAGCGGTAGTTAGCCAAGAGCATTCAGCAGCACGGCAAAGAGGTTGAGCACCTTGCCAAGGAGGGTGCGGAACTGGTGGGCACCAGGAGGGTGCTGGAGGAGTTGCAGAGCTAGAGAGCGGCTGAGTCCCAACGGGTGTGGGACTTCTTGGTTTCAGCCCCGTACGTCCGGCCAACCCAGTGCCGAAGCTGGGCGAAGTGTTGGCGGCTCTTAGCTCCTCTGGTGGCAAGCTCGACACGGTGGGTGACGTCATCGTAGACGAGCTGGAGACAGAGGGAAGGTCCCTGGCCAAGACCTTCGCCGAGTACGTGCTAACGTGCTATCGGAGCTGGGACCCCCGACTTTCCCCTAGGTTCGGCGATCGAAGGGCCGATCGAGGAAGGGTTGGATGCTGTCAGAGAGAGCGTTCAGGAGGCTGCTCAAGTCGTAGCCTCAACTATCCGTAGGACCTAGGCATTTCCTTCCTTGCCCCCCCATGTATGCTTCCGGTTTTGTAATATGATCTTTCAATGAATGAAGTCCTCTTGATTTTTGTCTTTGATATTTTGTGTCCTGCCCCCTGGTAGATGTACATAATTTTGATTGTGTACATGTACCAAGAAGAACTAACACTTGTTTCGAGGACGTCAGAGCTGGGCCCTGAATGTGGCCTAAGGGGGGGGGGGTGAATAGGCCTTTTTGAATTTTGTCGGAACCTACAACACTTAACAACCAGATCAAAACTCAAGATATCGGACTAGTCCGGTCAAGAGCAGACTAGTCCGATGAGTACCAACTAGGTTAATTAAGTTTGATCGATTAATTTGGTTCTACGATGTATGTAGCGGAAATATACAGTTAATAGAAGTGTTGCAAGATTATGAACTAGGGTATACCACAAGTTAAGCTTATATTTGATGTTTCAACGTAAAGTAAGTGAGATTGATTGAAACTCTAGATTGATATGAAGAATAAGAACTATGAACACAAAGTAAGAACACAAGCAATTTATCCCGTGTTTGGTTCCCACAGAGGCAACCTACATCCACGTTGAGGAGTCCACAAAAGGACCGGGTCTTCTCCAACCCTACCCTCGTGGGATCGCCACGAAGGCCAATCCTCTTCTCTTATCACAAAGGGTGAATAACCAAATTCAACGGGCCTTCTCACACGTTGAGGGCTCCCCTAGATTACAATGAAAAATCCACCAAGAACACACTCAAAAGATTACGATGAAAATCATAGGAGTGTGTTAGGGAATCAAACCAAGAGCTCAAGAGTGATGAATCGTGTCTCTCCAATGTTCCAAAGTGTATCCTCAAGGGATTGATCTTTGTGGCTTTTGATTTCATGGAGAGATGTGTTTTTGAGGCTCTTGGGAGGTGTGACGACGCAGGGGGTCGAGAGAGTTTTTAGTTGGGCCGTGCACCTCTATTTATATGGGGTTTCTAAAAGTGACCGTTAGAGTTTAGAAAGATCGGACTAGTCTGTGGTGTACACCGGACTAGTCCGGTGTGCTGTGTGTAGCAAACCCTAAGTGTCCCGAAATATCAGACTAGTCCGGCTAGGAGCGGACTTGTCCGGTTTTGCTTCTGGAAATCTTCGGACTAGTCCGATAGTCATCGAACTTGTCCGGATTAGTGAAACCCTAAGTGAATTGGGTGACAAGTCCGCACTTGGAGGACTTGTCCGATTTAGGTCAGAGGGTTTTCGGACTAATCTGTGCCAATATCGGACTTGTCCAATTTAGATCAGAATGATATCGGACTAGTCCGTTGTGTGATCGGACTTGTCCGATTTTGTGAAGCTTGTGAAGTGTTTTGAGGACTAGTCCGCACTGGGGAGGACTAGTCCAATTCTAGTCAGAGAGATATCAGACTAGTCTGTGGTGATATCGGACTTGTCCGATCTTGTGCAGGGAGATATCAGACTAGTCCGTTGTCAATCGGACTAGTCCGCTCTTGTATAAATTTTTGCAATGTGTGTGTTTATTTGTGTTTGAGCTCTTGGGGTGTGTTTCCTTAACACACTCCACACACAATGATCTACTACACTTGTTCCTTGAGATCTTTTCCGCTTTGCTCCTCATTCTCCCTTCTTTTTGGCACTTTGCTTATTTTTCCATTAAAACCTGTGCTCATCTCAACAAAGTTGTTAGGATCTCATTTGCTTGTCATAAATCATTCAAAACCCACAAGGGATTCATAAATGCACTTTCAATCTCCCCCTTTTTGGTGATTGATGACAACCAATTGAGATTTCACAAAATATGACAAAAAGTTGAGCTTTTCATAAAGTATGCACATAGGAGTCTAAAATACATCAAGCAATGAAAACATGAACTATATGTGCATTCTTTATGGTGGGATGCATAACTAAGTGCATTGAAATAGTAATCATGAAGAGAATGACATAATTGACATTAACACACCAACAACAAGCATATATGTCATTCCAGGAGCAAAATCACAGATTTCATAGATTAATTCACAAGTAGTTCAAAGCATTGCATCATAGGACCATTAAGTAACAAAATAGCATATTAAACAGTCTACAACCAACAAAATAGACAAAAAGCACAAATGAAGCTCTCTCCTCGCATCCTACAACTAAAGACCTAAGACCTAAGACTCCCCCTCAATCTCTCCCCCTTTGGCATCAAGACACCAAAAAGAAGGAGAGGAGGGACCTAAAGTCTTCACGCCTCGCTGTCGGTCCTCTCATCGTCTTCATCTTCATCTTCGGGCTGATGAGGAGGAGGAGGAGGTGCGGAGCCACTCGCGCCCCCAATGCCAAAGTAGGCAAGCTCGGAGGGGGTCAAGGGCCCGAGCTCGGTGATGTCAGGGTCGGAGTCCTTAGAAATTACTGGAGATCCAATGGGGTCGATCTCCAACTTTTGACTTAGCTGCTTGATATTTGCCTTCATATATCTCATATCTTCCTTTCTCCTTCGATTGAGCTTGTGGCCTCTGATCTCAACCTTTCTGCAGGAAGCAAAGATAGCAGTAAAGTATTTGAAGATGCCACTTGCAGATCCTTTTTGAGGAGTTGCCCGAGTGGCAGGGGCAGCCCTGGCATCTTCACTTCCTCTTGCCGGAGCCTCAGGACTGGAGGCCAGAGAAGGAGCAGCCTGAATGCTTGGCTTTTGAGGCATCTGGGGCCTCAAAGGAAGATGCTCCACATCTTTGACAAAATCCCAGTGACCTTCTCTATCACGAACATAAGATACGGAGCATAGCCACATGACCTGTTGGGTGTGCAAGAGATGTTGACCATATCGTTCTAGATGTAGTCAGCCACATCAAACTTGCGATCCTTGCTTATGACCCTCATCAGGGTCCGGAGGTAGCCCTGCACACTCCTAGCATCCCCATCCTTGGGGGCAATTGTCTTCCTCAAAACTCTGTTCAACACCACAATGAATGGCTTCATGTTCTTCGTGGAGGGAGGGTTGAACTTGGAGTTGGGCTCATAGAGGAATTTCATCCTATCCTTCTCAATGACACCTATATTGTGGATGACCAAGTTGTCATGGATTGAGGTGTCAAGGTGCAGCAGGCTTGCAAAGTCTTCATAGGTTATACTGTACTTGGATCCGTGAGTCATCCAAGTAACACTCTCTTCATCATCACTAGAGAAGTGGCAAGTCGCAAAGAATTGCGCTACGACCTCATCAATCCAATTGCTCCTGAAGGCAAAGAGATCCTTCAGGCCATGCCTCTCAATCGCTTCCACCACTTCAACAAATGGTGAGCAGCCCTTCTTCTCGAAGTGTGCCCAATCAATCCACTGGCTTCGCACTACAGGTGTCTTCATGGGGAGGTACACAAACTTATAGAAATCTGCATGGAAGTTACTCCAAAATCTTCAGTCGGCAGCTTGCTTCGGACGGCCATACCATTCAACATCTCTGAATTTTGCAGCCGAGTTGCTGCCCTTCCCATTGAACCTTTCCTCAGTGGGGTCCCGAGACCCTTGCTTCGGAGCTGACATCTTCAGGGGGCCAATTGGGCCCGTTGCGATCCCCTTGCCCTTGCCCTTGGCTAGGAAGGCACTCGCCAAGCTAGGGCCACCACCAGCAGAGGCCCTGGAGGCAGGCACTTTTCATCGAGCCACCCTCTTCTGAGACTAAGGAGGAGAGGGGGCTGGCTCGGAAGGTCGCTTCTTGCTTTGGTCCGTCGAGGACCGAAGCGGGGCTTCTTAGACCATCTCGGCTTCGAAGTCCGAAGCTTCGTCGTGAGAGTTTGACATGCCCTGAGAATGAATGGTACAAGTTATGGATAAGAATGGATCACAAGGAATTGAATGGATGACAAGAGAATTTGCATTGAGGAATTAAGGTTAGCGTTGAGTCCAAAAAAATTAGACTTGTCCGGTGTACAGGCATGAACTAGTCCGGGTGACCGGACTTGTCCGTGCATGGACCGGACTACTTCGGTATTCATCCTCAAAAACCAAACTTATGAGACAAATGGACTTATTCAATGCAAAATTAGCCTAACAACAATGTAATACATCAATAACACTAGTATTAGGTGAAAGAAGCTAGGCTATTCGATCAACAATGAAGAAGATAGGATTTCTAGGGTTTGGGCAAAAATTACCGAAGAAATCGCTTGAATCTCAAAGAGTATGGTATTGAAGACCGGACAAGTCCGTGAACTTCAACCTTCGATCAAGGAAGCTTGATTTCTGCCCAAATATGGAGCTTTTTGGTGGAGAAAACAAGGAATCGCCTTGGGAGCTCGAGCGCGAAGAGAGAGGAGCTTGAGGAAAGTTGTGAGGGTGAGGGAATTAGGGTTTGGAGGCGGCTATGGTTATGGACATGAAAAATCGGACAAGTCTGGAGGAGACCAGACTAGTCCGAACTTTTCCAGAGGCTATATCGGACTAGTCCATGGTCTGCCGGACTAGTCCGGCCTAACCGGCACTCTGCGGACTAGTCTGCATGGGCGGACTAGTCCGGGTAACCACGGACTAGTCCGTGGTCACCAGGCAAGAACTTCTTAGCCCATTCATATATATTTGAAGGTACATATTTAGAAAATAGGGAGGCAAATCAAATCAAATAATCTTGATGAATATGATCAGTAAGCATACAACAATCAAGCAATGACCATAATTCACCAAGATCTAGTAATTGACATAGTTTTTCGGAGAAAATTGAGAGAGATGATTTTCACAATCCAATCAACATATTTTGAAGAAATCATATAGGTACGCAAAATTTCAAGCCAAATTCCGAGCATCAAGGATGTTTAGTTCATTTCAAAGCTCGTAAAAGCGTTTTTCATCAAGTGGCTTGGTGAATATGTCGACCAATTGTTTTTTGGTGTTGACATGGGAAATGGCTATATCTCCTTTTATGGAGTGGTCTCTCAAGAAGTGATGCCGGATGTCTATGTGTTTGGTTCTAAAGTGCTCAACTAGATTATGGGCAATTTTAATGGCACTCTCATTGTCACAAAGGAGTGGAATACATTTCATATTGTAACCGTAATCCCTTAGAGTTTGTCGCATCCAAAGGAGTTGTGCACAACAACTCCCGGCTGCAACATACTCCGCTTTGGCTGTGGATAAGGCAGTGGAGTTTTGTTTCTTGGAGGACCAAGAAACTAGGGATCTACCTAGGAATTGGCATGTACTGGAGGTACTTTTTCTATCTACTTTGCATCTGGCATAATCTGCATCGGAGTAACCATGAGATTGAATTTGGAGCCTTTTGTATACCAAAGACCAAGGTTGGGTGTATGAACTAAATATCTCAAGATCCTTGTTACGGCTGTCAAGTGACACTTCTTAGGATTGGCTTGAAATCTTGCACACAAACATACACTTAACATAATGTGTGGCCTAGATGCACATAAGTAGAGTAGAGATCCAATCATGGAGTGATATACTGTAACACCCTCATTTTCATGCATCATGCCTTGCATACACTCATATACATGTTTAACATTAACCCACAACAAGAGGAACGGGTTTAAAATTGATATGGAGCATTTAAAATTGATTTGGAACAAAACCGCACTTAAAATGCAGGAAAGTGCGGACTAGTCCAATTTTACTGAGAACTAGTGCGATTTCTCTCTGACTAAAAACAGACTTGTCCGTTTTTGCTGCGGACTAGTCCGATTTTGCCTCTGGAAACTTTCGGACTTGTCCGATTTTGTGTGGACTAGTCCGATATTCCAAGAATTCTTGAAAAATTGCTAAGTCCTTGGACTTTTCCGGACTAGTCCGGTGTTCCAGCGGACTTGTCCGGGTTCCTCTCTGTTTAAAGTCAGACTTGTCCGATTTTAGGCCATACTTGTCCGATTTTCTCTCTGGACAACTTCGGACTAGTCCGGTCCTTTCCGGACTTGTCCGATATCTCGCGACTCCAAGTTGATCTTTTGTTTTATGACTTGTTTCTTGGGTTTCACGTTAAGTGGGCCTAGGGACGTCGTGCCTAACTCTTTTATATCCCATGAGGGACTCTAAACCGGCCCCTACTCCTCTCAAACTCAAAATCCATCTAACCCTAGCCTCCACCACTATATAAACAACCCCACCCCTTGGGTTGACATCTATTTGCCACTTTTCCACCCCACCCAAACCCTACTTCGTGGAGAGCCAACACCAAGGAGGGAGGAGAAGATCCCAAGCAAGAAGAAGAAGAGGAGGAAACGAAAGAGGATCAAGATCTCTACCAAGTTTCGGTTTTCATCACCAATTCATCTCCAAGTTCATCACCAACCCTAGATCATCAAGATCCAAGTGTTACCTCCAAGTTTCTTGATTCATTGGAGTTCTAAAAACCTGGTATACCTTCTATTCTCTTTTCCTTACGTGAATTCAACACCTAATCTCCAAATTTACGTCGATCTAGAAAACCCTAATCTGCTGATCTCGCAAAGTGCGAACTTGACCGATCCCTAGCGGACTAGTCCGGTGTTCCTGACTAAATTGTGTTGAATTGATTCTAAAGTTTGATCTAATCACATCCAAACCTGTATAAACGTGTTAAAAGCTATTATAACTAGTTATTGACCATTAAAAGCAATCTATTGACAAGTTCTACCTTGCATTTGCATCAATCATGCATTTCATGACATATTGAGTAATATTTGTGCACTCTTTGATTGTGTTTCTTGTCGTGTATGTTTATTGTGTGGATTAGATGGATTTGCGCTAGAGAGTGCCGCGGAGGATCTACAACACCAAGAGTTTGAAGGCTTTGACCCTAATCAACCGCAAGAGCAAGGCAAGTGTCCTTGAAGCATATTGATCCTGTTTTTAAAATAAATGTTTTGTTTGCAAATTGCATGCTTGTGTCAATTTGATGGGAATCCTATGATAGGAATTTGACTAGCTTTGTTTAACCATCCTTGTCACCTGGAATACATGGTAGAGAGTCGGGAAGGGTTTTTACCTTTTGCTTCGCTTAATCAACTGGGATGGGAAACAACTATACCACTCAATTTAATTATGCATGGATGAGATTATGATTAACATGAACTTGTTAAATATGATATGGTAATGGGTGATCTAAGCAAGCCTGGTATGTGGATGGGTTGGACGTATGGTGGTTTGCTTGCTTTAGATCTAAGGACCGGTTCATGCGAGAATAAGCCAGGACTACAGTGCCACCACGAGGCCAAGTATGGGTGTGGCGTAGCTGATTAATTAGGGATTTGCTAGTGCTATTTGGATCATTATGGATGCTCGGGGAAGGGGTAGTCGGATTGGATTTGTTGATGATTGGTGGGACTACCCTGGGATCCGAATGGCTCAAGAGGGGGCCCTTGGTTGAAGATGTGCTCTATAGGAGACATCGCCACCGGTGAAACCTCGGTGGGGTCTAAATAGGCTAGTAACTCCTTTGTAAAGGCTATTTTGTGATCTCTTGGCCACACACCAATGGAAGTGTGAGACGACATAATACAGGTTCTAGTCATTGAAAGGTGATGAAATCACAAACACGTGGGTAAAGTGGTACAAACTCTGCAGAGCTAATAAAACTATCATGATAGTCGTGCTCCCGGTTATGAGCACCTGGACAACTTCCATGATTAGAGGGAACTCGATATTGGGATGGTTTTTGGGGATGGTTATGGTTGGTATTATGGTTATGGCTGGTTATGGATTAATTTCTGGTATTGAATATGGTTATTGGCAAATGGTGAAATTTGAAATCATTGATGATGGTAATGGATATGGACTGGTATTATGATGACTATACGGTTTATGATGGGTTTACTTCACATACATATAATATATTGCTTTACAAATGTTTTAATCTACTTTTCAGCACTTGCCCATTATTATTGTCGTCATTTGAATCAGCCACATGTCATACTTTCTACACTTGCTGAGTACGACATGTACTCACTCTTGCAATCCCCCCCAACAGTTGCAGGTCAGGATTGGGAGTTTAATGGTGATAATGCAGAGTTCTAGGCCGTGTCTACTGTCAGCTTGCTTCTGGTGTTGATTGGAGCTGCGCTATACCCTATTGCTTATGCTGCCTAGTTGTTTAGTTTGCTTAATTAGTTTATTTCCGCTGCATTAGTTGAACTTGTCATTAATATTCAATAGAGTTTGTATTCGAGGATAATATGGTTTGTTTAATAAAACTTGGTTAATTATTCTTGTTCTGTGGTAATTTTCTGTATACTCTTTTGTGAATGCACTCGTGTATGTGTGATGAACATCCTGGGTACACATATGCGTTACCTTGGTTCATTTTCCGGAACCGGGCGTCACAGATTGGTATCAGAGCCACAGGTTGACCGTAGGATGCATCCTAGATAGAATGGACACTTTAGAGCACATAGGGGCACTCAGGAATCGATGTGTTTTTGCTTGATGTGCTATTGCCATATATATTGTTTGCTTGTGTGGTTAATAGAGGATTTTGGGATGCCTTAGCATTGCCATGTCCACCTAGGCTAGTGTAGCTAGCTGTTTAGTTTCATATCCCTTGATTCATATAGTTGGGGACATTTTCTAATTCTTACCTATTGCTTTTCTCCAGATGGTGAGGACTCGCAACCAGAGGGATGGCAATGATGACTAGGGGAACAATGGAGTGCCTCAAAACAACATTGGACAAGGATCTACGTAGGGAGCTATCAACATTGAGCAGCTATTGGCTATGCAAAACCAGCTCATGCAGACCATGTTACAGACTATGGGACAGCTGCAGGATGGCAACATCAATAATCAGCCCCACATGCCTCCACCGCCACCCCCGCCTCCTCATAATCGGTTGGGAGAGTTTATGAGGACTAGGCCGCCAACCTTTGCTCAAGCTGTCGACCCTATGGATGCGGATGATTGGCTCAAGTCCGTTGAGAAGAAGTTAGCTATTGTCCAATGCAATGACTGAGAGAAGGTGGTGTTTGCTTCTCATCAACTCGTTGGAGCAGCTGCGGATTGGTGGGATGCTTATTGCAATGCTCACGAGAATCAAGAGAGGATTACTTGGGCCAAATTCAAGGAGAGTTTTTGTTCTCATTATGTGCCCGAGGGTGTTATGATCTTGAAGAGGCAAGAATTTGAGAATTTAAGGCAAGGGAGATCAAGCGTGAGTGAATATCTCAATAAGTTCACTCAACTCTCAAGGTATGCGCCTGAGGATGTTAGTCGGGACAGCCGAAAACAATACTTATTCATGAGGGGCTTGAACAATGAGATCCAAGTGCAATTGCTCAATTGTGATTATGCAAATTTTCAGAAGCTTGTGGACAAAGCAATTGTGGTTCAGAACAAGATCCGTAAGATGGGGAAAGATAACAAGAGGAAGGCCCCATATCAAGAAGAGCAACAAGGAAGTAATGTGCGCCCTCATTTTGCGCCTCCTAATGCGCCATACTACAGCTCCTCCACTCCTATACAACACCCTGGCTATGCACCGCGTCCAGCTCAGTTTGTGTAGCAGCGCCTTGTCATGCAAGCACCTAGGCCTCCAATGCCTTATGCGCCTCGTGCTAATTTTCCTGGTGCCAATGTTCAGAACCAAGCTCGTCCCAATAATTCTGGTGGAGTTAAGAAGTGCTATACTTGTGGAGAAGCTGGACACTTTGTGCATCAATGTCCTAAGTCAGGCCTTGGTCAAGGAAGCAATGCGCCGAGGCAAAACCCAAGACCCAATGGAGGACAGCCACAAGGGAACCATGGATAGCAGAATTTTGCTCGTGGCAATGTGAACCATGTCTCCACGGAGGATGCTCAACAAGCGGATCACGTGGTCATTGGTATGTTTCTCGCCAACTCCAACCCCGCGACTATGTTGTTTGATTCTGGAGCATCGCATTCATTCATTGCATTGAAATATGTTGCCAAGTATAGTTTGCCTATATCTCATATGAAGTTTACTCTATTGGTTAAGTCTCCTGGAGGAGAGATGAGGACAAATATAGTATGTCCAAAAGTAAGCCTTAGAATAAGGGGGCTAGACTTCTCCACCAACCTCATTGTTTTGGATTCTCAAGGATTGGACATTATACTTGGTATGGACTGGTTGAGGAAGCACAATGGAGTTATTGAGTGTGCCACGAAGACGGTGAAGTTGACCAATGAGAAGGGATCACTGTAAATTTGAAGCATCTCAAACCGCACCGAAGCAATTGGAGCTGAATCATATGGACAGTGCCGCAATTGAGGAGATTCCGGTAGTGTGTGAATTTTTGGATGTTTTTCCGGACGAGTTGTCAGGTATGCCACCTGATCGAGACATTGACTTTGTTATTGATTTAATACCTGGAACTGCACCTATAGCTAAGAGGCCGTATAGGATGCCTCCTATGGAATTAGCAGAGCTCAAGAAACAAATTCAAGAGCAACTAGAGAAAGGTTTTATTCGCCCTAGTTCGTCACCTTGGGGAGCGGCCGTGCTATTTGTGGGCAAGAAGGATGGAATCCAAAGGATGTGTGTGGATTACCGAGCTCTCAACGAGGTAACAATCAAGAACAAGTACACCATGCCACACATAGAAGACTTGTTTGATCAGATGAAGGGTTCTTGTGTCTTCTCTAAGATTGATTTGAGGTCGGGATACTTTCAAATGAAGATTAGACCATCGGACATACCCAAAACAGCTTTTAGAACATGGTATGGATCTTATTAGTACACCGTGATGTCTTTTGGATTGACAAATGCGCCTGCCTACTTTATGTACCTCATGAATAAGGTCTTCATGGAGTACTTGGATAAGTTCGTTGTGGTGTTTATTGATTATATTATGATCTACTCGAAGGATGAGAAGGAACATGAGGAACACTTGAGGCTTACGTTGTAGAAATTGAGGGAGCATCGATTGTATGCCAAGTTCAACAAGTGTCAGTTTTGGTTGAAAGAGGTGCCATTTTTGGGTCATATCATCTCAGGAGGAGGAGTATCGGTTGACCCCGGAAAAGTGAGAGACGTGTTGAAGTGGGAACCACCGCAAAATGTAAAGGAAATAAGGAGTTTCCTTGGGATGGCTGGATATTACCATCAGTTCATCAAGGACTTCTCCAAGATAGCCAAGCCAATGACGGAATTGCTAATAAAGGGAAAGGTTTTCCAATGGACTCAAGCTTGTCAAAATAGTTTTGAGGAATTGAAGAAGAGGTTGACAACAGCCCCAATTTTGGTACTGCCGGATGTGAGCAAGAGTTTTGATATTTCTTGCAACGCATCGAGACAAGGACTTGGGTGAGTATTGATGCAAGAAGGTCAAGTGGTCGCCTATGCATCAAGACAATTGAAGAAACATGAGCAGAATTACCCAACACATGATTTAGAACTTGCAGCCGTGGTACATGCATTGAAGATTTGGAGACACTATATTCTTGGACATAAGTGTGAAATTTATACGAATCATAAGAGTTTGAAGTATATTTTCACACAAACGGATCTGAACTTGAGGCAACGGAGATGTTTGGAGCTCATCAAAGATTATGATTTGGGGATCAACTATCATCCGGGAAAAGCCAATGTAGTGGTTGATGCTTTGAGTAGAAAGGGAGTAAGTCATCAACTCACAGTTCGAGAGTTGCCGTCCGAGTTATGCAAGGAGTTTGAAAGGTTGAACCTCGGGTTTGTAAATGAGATGGAGATGATGGAGTTAAACCCAACCTTGGAGCAAGAAATTCGAGAGGCACAGACCAAGGATGAGGAAATTTAGGAAATCAAGGAAACGACCCAAGAGGGGAGAGAATTCAGATTTGATGAAGATGAACATGGTACCCTATGGCTTGGTAAGAGAATCGTTGTGCCTAATGTGAAGCATATTTGGGAGACAATATTAAAGGAGGCACATGACTCGCCATACTCGATTCACCCCGGTTGTACGAAGATGTACAAAGACTTGAAGGCTTGCTATTGGTGGGATAGCATGAAAAAGGACATAGCTGAATATGTGGCATTGTGTGATGTGTGCCAACGAGACAAGGCGGAACATCGAAGGCCAGCTGGATTATTGCAACCATTGAAGATCCCGGAACGGAAGTGGGAAGAAATTGGAATGGACTCATAGTTGGGTTATCACGTACTCAGTCCGGGTATGACTCAATTTGGGTAATTGTGGATCGTTTAACCAAGTCAACCCATTTTGTCCCAGTGAAGACCAAATATACAGCTGCACAATTGGCCGAAATATACATGGAGCATATTGTGTGTCGACAAGGAGTACCGAAGAAGATAGTCTCGGATAGAGGTTCACAATTCACTTCCAGGTTTTGGCAAAAATTGCATGAAGCTTTGGGGACGAGGTTGAATTTTAGTTCAGCATATCACCCTCAAACGGATGGACAAACCGAGAGGACCAATCAAATTTTTGAGGACATGTTAAGAGCTTGTGCTTTAAATCATGGGAAGAGTTGGGACAAAAGCTTGCCATACGCGGAATTTTCATACAACAATAGCTACCAAGCAAGTTTGAAGATATCACCATATGAAGCACTTTATGGGAGGAAGTGTAGGACACCTTTGTTCTGGAATGAGGCAGGAGAAACTCAAGTATTCGGTCCGGATGTGTTGCAAGAAGCCGAAAAGCAAGTCCAAATAATTCGTGAAAACTTGAGGGCTTCCCAATCAAGGCAAAAAGGCTATGCTGACAATAGGAGAAGGAAATTAGCCTTTGAAATAGGAGATTTTGTTTACCTCAAGGTGTCACCAATGAGAGGTCATAAGAGGTTTAACATAAGGGGCAAGCTCGCACCTCATTATATTGGACCATTCAAGATTTTGGACAAAAGAGGAGAAGTAGCGTATAAGTTGGAGATACCAACTCATCTTTCGGATGTCCATGCTGTCTTTCATGTTTCCCAGCTTAAGAAGTGTTTGAGAGTACCGGAAGAACAAGTGCCAATGGAATAATTGGAACTAGAGGAAGATTTGACTTATGCCGAACAACCGGTCAAAATCTTGGAAACTAAGGAGAGGATCATAAGGAACAAGGTTATTAGATGGTGTATGTGGGGACCGGAATCCCGACATCCGTGGATCTCATTGGGTGGTGTCGTGCGATGCGACACCTAATAGTTATACAAGAATAGAACCTGAATAAGTACAAGACGGAGTCTTTTATTTTTCACAGCGGAAGTTTTTACAATACTAGTGGAAGTAAAGGAATATATACATATCATAGCTACTCTCTCAGTGCTAGCTATGCAAAAGCAAAGTTATCCATGCCTTGGATACTTGCACTAGCGACACTCAATTAGGGCGGCGTGCAGGGTTCCCACTCGGCTGTACACCCTGGAGGGGGTGCAGCCTCATCATCAAACCCTTCATCAATGGTATATCCTGCAAAAACTCGTTAACTGCAAACGTGAGCATAAGGCTCAGCAAGACTAACCCGTCTCACTAGACATATGCAAAGGGGACACTAAACATAGGTAAGGTGAAGCATAAATGATTCGCCTACAAGTGGATCCTTATAATCAGTTTTTATGTAACAAATGACATTCACCGAGCACGACACATCATGGGCTCCACAATCAAACAAGAAACGCTTTACCGATGATATGACATGCCCAGAGCACATAATGCTATTACAACTAAAGTAGGGGGAAACTTTAACTTTTAATTATACTATCTCTAAATCATACAAGGTTGCAAAGTAATAATAATTCAATACAATATGATTTTCTGGCTTCTTTAGTATTTACTACATCACGGCGCAGTGAACAAGTGGTACTCTATTACTGCGAGAGACAGTAATTGCAATCAGCACACACCCGGACAACACGACACATACGCACTTTCGGAAATGCCAGCGAGTACTTCGCGCAGTACCTCCGTAGCACTTCAGTACTATTCGTATATGGCAACCTTTCGCGAGACACTCAAATGTCGAACCGGTCGATCCGTCACGGGCAGGAGGTCCCTGTGTGAGGCGTACTCTGACGTGCCCACCAGCGGATTTACACCTTGCTGCCCTCAACCCACACCTATAAAACGGAATGGTATGCCTCGACACCCAAGTGACCAAGCTACGTCAGTTTATTGGATTCCATATGTCCATTATATTGTCGGTACAATTCGAACTTGTCCGAAGGGGCCGCACACGAAGCGGGCCTTAATCGACACAGGCAGGGCTATGCGACCGAGACTCACTTCTCGCTGCTTCCTATCCATTCCCTGCCCGGTCTCAACTTCATTATATTAATCCATTTTCTATCTAACCAATCCTGTGAGATATGTCCTACATCTCTCACGAGTAGATTCCAACTACTCGACTTCTACCGGGTTTCCTATGCATTAGCAAAGCAGTTACTACAGGTCAAATTGTAACTCGTTCCAACCAATCCCTGGGATTTTTGGCCATGCGAGTGGAGTATCAATCATCCTGAACTTAATGCACAATTCATATACTACTCATCATAGTGGTAAAGCAAAATTTTATAAATGACTTAAATGCAAACCGGGGCTTGACTTGTTGCAGGTCAGAGTCTGAGTTAAAATTTGGAAGATGCTCTTCCAAAACTTCTGGCTCCTCCTCGACTTCGGTTACTATACGATATGCATATAATATGTATATAAATGACTTTGAAAAATAATCATTATCGAGACCAAAATTTAACCCATGGTGATCATTAGATGATAGGGACCTTAATTGGCTTTGGAACTTTTAGGGTAGATACTAGGAAATATGATCAAGGCTCTTGCAAAGAACAGGAGATGATCAAAGTATAGTGTTGTCTCTAAAATTATGGCAAGCAATAACTTCCAAGAATTTTAAAGAAGAAACTGTAGCTTGAACATAGCTGCTAGTTGATAATCCTGATAGAGGAAGTGGTTCTGGTTCTAGCAAAATTTGTTTCATAATTTTCTAAGCTTTGGGGAAGGAGTTATTGTATTTCTAAGTTGGCAAGAATTTTTGGATTTACTTTATAATTGAATTTCTAGCCATTAAATCAATATTTAGTTTCTAACTGAATTAGGACTGGGATAGTAGGTTAATTAAATCCAAGATTTTTACAGGAGCTAGTGTATGACTAAAGGAAGGTTCAGTTTAAATTTGGGACATAATAAAGCAACTGAACATCTGTAAAAATTCAATAACTGAAAAAGGAAATTGAACTATACTGAGGTTTAAACAGGTGCAATGATCCCCAAACTTTTTCTGCTGATCTAGAATGGAACAATAAATTTTATGTACATTTTGGGGATTTTTCCAGTAGCTATCTTGTCTGGAAAAATTTCATTTGCATATGGAAATATTATTTTCTACAGAATTTAACTTTGAGTTTCACAGAACCTAATTGGTATTGACAGAAACAAGAGCTCAAGGGCTTTCAAACAAAATTTGTTTGACTATTTTTGGAGTAGTCTACAAAGGGATATTCAATTTAGAAATTTGAAAAATTTTCTGGAATTATTTTAATAACCCATTGGCGCCAAAATCCAAATTTTAAATCGGCGGGTCCCATGGGCCACGTGGCGTGCTCTGGTCAATGCAACACCGCAGTCCACGGAACTATTCGCGCGCGGCCGCACGGGATCCCTGCCGCACCGTGATCTCGCAGTCGCTGGCAGGTGGGACCCTACGGGTCGTCTTCTACCTCGGGCCAGTGCCCGCGCGAGGCGGCGCCCGCGGCGGTGATTCGCTGGCGAGCTCGCCACCGGCTAAACCAACGGGCCAAACTCGCTCAAACTCGCCGCCTGGGGGTTTTTGGGGTCACTAAGCACGACGGTGAGGTCAGTGGGACCAGAGACTCGCCGGAAGTGGCCGTGCGACGGCGGCGGCGGCGGTGAGTACTCGGGCAACCTGGAACTTGCTCCAGAGTAGCTCAAACCACTCGGGATCTTCCTCAAAACACTTCTGGGACAATGCCGATCAAGGAAATGGACGTGGAAGAGGAGGAAACCATCAGAGACTATGAGCTCGATGGCGAACCGAGGTTTCCTCACCGGCGGCGAGCAAAACTCGATTTCCTCGACCATTGCTCGATAACTTTTAGGGGTTTTTGCTCAGGTAGGAGCGCTAGGACCTATAGAAACTATCTCTAAGCAATTGCAAAGAATTTTTACTTGTAGAAACGGAATTGAAACGAAAACCTAAGCGAGTTCATTCACTTCGGCCGGAAGAAAGAAGATCGATAACTTGTTCATTTCTCAACGAAAAAGGAAACGGTTGGCACCGAGAGTTAGAGCTTGACTAGGCGCACCTTTAAGCTGTTGGAGTCGTGGCTTGAAACGGCGCGATACGGCGGCGCACCACGGAGCAGAGTTGGGCAGCGGCGATGGCGCGCGGCGGAGATTAACTCGCGAGAGGGGGAAAACCACTGATCGGGGAGGGGAAATAAGGGAGCCGTGGCGGCCTTTTATAGCGCCGCGGCAAGCTAGCACGCAGGCAGCTCGCTGGAGCTGCATGCACGCGCGCTGTCGAGCGGTCGAGCGCCGGCGCAGAGAAGGCAGGCGGCCGACCTGATCCATTCAGCAGAGCTGACCGGTGGGGCCCACAGGTCAGTCAGGCTCTAGCAGTAGAGTTATAAATTCATTTAAAAATAGAAGATCAACTCCAAAAATCATGAAATTTGGTGGATATGGTAAATGAATTATTCTGAACACCATGGTGAGCTCAAATCTTATGTTCAAAGAAGTTGAGGAAGAATTTAAAATTCAGATTTGAATTTGATTCAAATTTGCTAAGTGCTTCAATTAAAATAGCAATTGAGTTCCTAAAATCTTGAAATTTTGCAGGTAAGCTATTGAGAGTTTTAGAAGGTCAAAGAAAAATTTAGAGCTTCTAATTTGAACATTTTTGGCAGGGCCAATTAGTACTACACTTTAAATTGTCTTGATAAAACTTCATCCCAATAATTCTAATGTTTGAAAAGGGGTGAATAGAATCATTCTAGAATTAGTGGTGAAGTCCAATACTCATGTTAATAAAATTTAACCATGAGTGTAAGAGAGGTTTGGATGGTATTAAGTGCATGTGTACCACTATATTGGATTTTTAATATAGTTGATCACAAAACTCATAACTGAATTCACATGCCATAAAAGTGGGGTTTTACATCCCCCCCCCCTTAAAAGAATCTCGTCCTGAGATTACAAAAGAAGGCAAAAGGAAAAGATCTAGCGAACATATGCCGCTAACAAGTCCGGATAGTTCGTTCTTAGATACTCCTCGCTTTCCCACGTGGCTTCTTCAACACTGTGGTTGCTCCACAAGACCTTGTAGAAACGCAAGGTGCGGCTTCTTGTGGTGTGAGTCTTGTCATCGATGATCTGAGTTGGATGCTCGAAATAAGTGAGATCTGGTTGGAGAGCTTCCAAATCTTCTATACGGACATCAACGGGAGTTTTAAGACATTTTCGTAATTGGGAAATGTGGAATAGATTGTGAACTCCTAAAAGCGACGGTGGTAACTCCAATTGATATGCCACAGGTCCGCATTGCTCTAGGATTGCGAATGGCCCAATAAAACGTGGAGCTAACTTCCCCTTTACTCCAAATCGATGAACCCCCTTTATCGGAGACACATGAAGATAGACGGGATCCCCCACGTTGAAGTGAAGAGGTCGACGTCGTTTGTCCGCGTAGCTCTTATGACGAGACTGAGCAGCTTTGAGATTTGTTTGAATAATTCGCACTTGCTCTTCGGCTTCTTTTATTAAGTCGATGCCATATACCACTCGTTCACAAAATTCGCACCAGTTCAAGGGTGTGCGACACTTCCGGCCATAAAGAGCTTCATATGGCGCCATCTGGATGCTATCCTGGTAACCGTTGTTGTACGAAAATTCCGCCAATGGTAGATGATCATACCTATTCATACCATGGTGGATGGCACATGCACGAAGCATATCCTCTAGCACTTGATTTACCCGTTCGGTTTGCCCATCAGTCTCAGGATGATAAGCTGAGCTTCGAATCAGTTTGGTACCCAATGCATCGTGGAGATGCTCCCGAAAGCGAGCAACAAAAATAGATCCACGATCTGAAATGATAGTGCGGGGTACACCATGTAGACACACTATTCTAGAGATATAAAGTTCTGCATACCACTTTACATCATACCTGACACTGAGCGGTATGAAATGAGCCGATTTGGTTAGCCGGTCAACGATCACCCAAATTGAGTCGTGCTTATGGAGAGTGGAAGGCAACCCAACAATGAAATCCATGCTGATATCCTCCCATTTCCAAGTCGGTATGCTTAAAGGTTGAAGCTGTCCTGCTGCTTTCATATGGTCGGCCTTCACTCGCCGGCACGTATCACACTCGGATACGTATTTAGCTACTTCCCTCTTCATCCGAGTCCACCAGAATTTCTTCTTCAAATCTTGGTACATCTTGTTGCTTCCCGGATGAATGGAATACTTGGATAAATGAGCTTCATCCAGTATCTTCTTTCTAAGCTCCATGTTTCGTGGTACCACTATACGGTTGTTAAACCAGAGGGTACCTTCATCGTCACTTCGGAAACATTTCATCTCCCCCTTCCTCATTCTTTGCCGAATATGAGACATCCCCTTGTCCTCCTTCTGAGCTGCCATAATATCCTCCTTGATAGTAGGAATGAGAGCTAGGTTGTAGAGTGCCCCATATGGAACCAAGTAGAGACTCGGTTCTTCTTCTACTTCCATTGAGGTAATGGAAATATTGTTGACATGAGACTTGCGGCTCAGTGCATCTGCGACTACATTTGCTTTGCCTGGATGGTAGTGGATCTCAATCTCATAGTCCTTGATTAATTCTAACCATCTCCGTTGTCGCATATTCAAATCCTTCTGGGCGAAAATGTATTTCAAGATCTTGTGATCAGTGTAGAGGTGTACTAGATTACCCAGTAAATAATGCCTCCACATCTTCAATGCTAGTACCACAGCAGCGAGCTCGAGATCATGAGTCGGGTAGTGCTGCTCACGGTTCCGAAGCTGCCGTGATCTATACGCGATCACTCTTCGCTCTTGCATCAATACACAACCCAAACCAATCCCAGATGCGTCGCAATAGACATCAAATGATTTGGTTGTGTCTGGTTGGGCTAAAACTGGTGCCGTTTTAAGGTGTTTCACCAATGCTTTGAAACCTGCCTCACATGCCTCAGTCCATACATACTTCTGCCCATTCTTCAGAAGTTCTGTCATTGGTTTAGCTATCTTGGAGAAATTGGGTATCAACCTCCGGTAATATCTTGCTAAACCCAGGAAACTTCGGACTTCATGCACAGACTTTGGAGAATCCCATTTGAGGACTTGCTTGATCTTGCTTGGATCAACTGCAATTCCTTCTGCTGATATGATGTGCCCTAAAAATGGCACTTGGCTGATCCAGAATTCACATTTGCTGAACTTAGCATATAGCTAATGATCCCGTAGCCATTGAAGCACGATACGCAAATGTTGAGCATGTTCTTCTTTGGATTTTGAATACACAAGTATGTCGCCAATGAAAACCACGACAAACTTGTCCAATTCGGGCATAAACACTGAGTTCATGAGATACATGAAATGAGCCGGTGCGTTGGTCAATCCGAAGGACATAACAAAGTACTCAAACAATCCATACCGCGTCAAAAATGCTGTCTTTGGTATATCTTCTGGTCGGATTCTAATCTGATGATAACCAGAATGAAGATCCATCTTCAAAAATACTTTAGCACCCACCAATTGATCGAAATGAATATCAATGCGTGGTAGTGGATACTTGTTCTTGATAGTGACAGCATTAAGTGGATGATAGTCTACACACAGCCTCAAGGTCTTATCTTTCTTTTCTACGAACAGTGCAGAACAACCCCATGGTGATGAACTTGGACGAATGAAACCTTTGTTCTCAAGTTAAGTTAACCGCTCCTTAAGTTCTGCAAGTTCCTTGGGTGCCATCTTGTAGGGTGGTCTTGAGATTGGTACTGTTCTTGGTGCAAGTTCAATCTTGAACTCTATATCCCTTTCTGGGGGCATACCAGGAAGATCTTCAGGAAACACATCCTGGTATTCACATACTACAGGAATATCCTTAAGTTCCATAACCTCGGTGTTGTGAGTAGATGGGTCCAATGGAATGATGTTCTCAAGATTGAGAACTTGGGGCTGATGGAGTGGAGAGTTTAGATAAATCTTTCGAGGAACGATATCAAGAATAGCACCATGGTATTGCAACCATGCCACTCCTAAGATGATATCTAGCTTTTGAGTCTCTAGGATAATGAAGGAGGTAGGATAAATGTTCCCATCTAGGTCAAGAGGCACCCTATGGGCCATCTCATATGTTACTACCTTTCCTGCTGGAGTGCAAATCATATATGGAGTTTTGTGGAGATAACAGGCAGCTGATTTTTAATGACAACAGATTTACTAATGACATTGTGGGAAGCTCCGGAGTCAAAAAGTATGACTACGGATTGATCATAGATAGAGAACGTACCCATGAGCACGTGCGCGCCTTCCGGAACATCCTCGATGGCGAGGTGGTGGACGTTGCCAGGTTTGGTGGCTGTCTTCTTGAGCTGGTTGCGGGGTTGGTTGGCCCCCTGGTAGGATGATTGCCCTCCGCCTTGTCGATTCTGCGGACAGTCCTTGGCGAAGTGCCCCGTGCGTCCACACGTGAAACACGTGTACGGGGTTTGGCCAATACGAATGGGAGGACGGAATCCCGGTGCACGTGGTGGAGGTGGAAGTGCACGTGGGATCATCCCCTGTTGTTGCTGCGGTCGGAATCCAGAGTTGCTGAACTGGCGACCACTGAACATTGGTGGTCGTGATGGCGGTTGCCACCTCTGGCCAGATGGTGATCGGTACACCATACGGTACTTCTGAGGAGCACCACCTCCGCTGCCCTGCGGAGCACTCCTCTTCTTTTTGTCTGAGGACAGCTCCCGCGTAGCGTCCTCCTGCATGATAGCGGCATTGACGATGTCGTTGAAGTTGCCGTGGATGAACAGGACAAGCTTGTCCTTCAACTTGGGGTTCAAACCCCGGTAGAAGCATTCGCGCTTCCGATCTTCGGTATTCACTTGGTCCTGAGCGTATTGGGCCAAGTGGTTGAATGCTTTGGAGTACTCGTATGCACTCCTTCCTCCTTGCCTTAGCTCCAAGAACTCTTGAAGCTTCCCCCTCAAAATTCCGGAAGGGATGTGGTAGGCACGGAACGCCTCCCGGAATTCGGCCCAGCTTACGACATGGCCTGCAGGGCGTGCGGCAAGGTAATTGGCCCACCATGCGCTAGCAGACCCCTGCAGTTGTTGCGCTGCAAACAGCGTCTTCTGCTGTTCGGTCACCTCGAGTAAACCGAACTTGCCTTCAATGGTGCGGAGCCAATTATCCGCCTCCAACGGTTCATCGGCCTCTCTGAAGACCGGTGGATGTGTCGATGAGAAATCAGAGTAGGAACTCTGATATTGATGACGCGGTCCATCATCCTGTCGTCCCCCTTGACGGGACGAATGCCGCACCAGAGTTTGCAGTAGCTCGGTTTGCTCATCGCGCGAGCCGAGCACTGCAGCAAGAACCTCCGCGAGGCTCCACGGAAGTGTGGGTGGAGGTGGTGGAGGTGGTTGCGTTTGAGGTGTATTCTGCCCCGGGGGTGGTGTGTCATCCCCCTGCCCTCCACTTGAGCCTCCCACTTCTGGGGCTGCACGTGTACGCACCATGCTGCAATACAACGATTCACACCGTAAGTCTCATTGCCTCAAGTTCATCCTTCATATAAATAGTAATGCGGTAGGTAACAATAGATGATGCATAACATTCACATATATTGATAAAGCACAAACTTTATGCAATCTATATTATCTTGGGCCCAAGTTTACAACAGAACTCCAAAAATAGATAGACTTCATTTAAAGAGGTCGTCTCATCTATGCTTGGTCACCACAAGTCGTCAAGCCTATATTATTGTACATCCACCTCGCTACTATTTACAACAAGACTCATAAAGTCGCAAAATACGCGTGGTGTTTACTACAAATCATTACACTCGGCCTAAAGTGATAAGTACATCATCACTGCCCTTTACTCATAAAACTCGACCTCCTGAGGGTCTTCTTCTTCCTCGTCATCCTCAGGATTAGGCACCACTGGTATGGGTGCTGGAGCAGAAGATGATGCCTCGTTCAAAAGTGACGTCCTTTTGGCAATCATAGTTTGCCAATCCGTCTGTACCATAAACATCCCCCAAGCCTCGTTCTTCTGCTGAGCCTGCTCAAAGCTGGTCTTCCAGCTCTGAGCGTCCACTCTGGACTGATCCTGATCTGCAGTCACCGCGTCCAACTGGGTGTCCCGCTGGTGTCCATAGCGTAGGCTCGCCTCCAAGTCAATTTCCATCTCTAGAGTCTCCTGGCGAGATGCGGCTAAATCCATAACAGCGTCATGCCATTGATTCTCCCTAAGGTTCAAACGATGGTTGAGTCCATCATTTGCCCTCTCAAAGTGATTCGCTCAAATCATGGCTTGCTTCAGATTGTCCGTCAATTCTTTTATGCATGCCCTTTGATTTCCCTTCTCGCGATGTGATGCGTATGCGTACACCGCTAAGGCTGTTGCGGATGTTTCACCGTGCTCGCCCACCTCCGCAAGCAAGCGGGTTGCCCAGGCCTCAGAAGCCCTGCCGTTAACTGAAAAGAACTCATATGGAGTACCCACCAGATTACGGTAATGAAGTTTGCAAAACCTCCCTATGGCAATGCTTGCGGCGTAGCTCCATGTTTCCTCTAATATCAACCCTTTGATCTTGATGGAGTATGGAGCCCATCCAAGGTGCGGTGGACCAGCAGGTACATCGTCGTAGATGGTGCAACTCCACATACCGTTTTTTTGGAACTTCTTGCCCCAATATCTAGGCAACACCTGGTAGCCAAACTGGTGAAGCAACCTAACAAACACGTCCGGGAAACCGGCTTGCCCGGTGCACGTTGAGAACACCCATCCATTAGGCAACTGAATTCTTGGTGCTGCCATCTGTGGACAAACATACCCGGATGTCAATACACCATATAAGTATTCAACTCAATCAATGATAATGTTGGACAAAAGAAATTATCCATAATCAATTGATTCAGGCAAATCTGCAAACTGGAAATGATCACAGTTCTGGTTCAACTGACCTTCCTATATTAACCCAAAAGTTTCATATAGGAAATGTCAGAATTAAAAGTTAGGTTGAATACAAAAGTTGTAGTACACTTCGAAACCTTTCCAGATTGTACTCATACAGCTCTAGGCGAACTAATATGAGGAATCTATACAGGTTTTAAGTTGACTCAAGTTTTCTGGAAATTTTGACAGAACCTCTCCTGTATAGGGGCTTACTTCCACATTCTATACAGGTTTATCATGATAAGATAACGAGGTAATGACAAAATAAACATTGTATAACATCACGTTAACAATCCAGAAATAAAAGAGTTCCATCCTAAAGATTTTGTTATACAGGTATCGCACACAAATTCACAACCCTGTGCAAACTGTTCCAAGTTCTGGACTGCAAGAACCAAGTTTGCAACAATTGGAATTAGGCATAGCTACACCCATATTCAGGTCAGGAGTGACAAATAAAGTTGATAGAGGACTTCCTAATATTTCCATAAATGTATATATGTGACCATGTCACTATTCGGGAGTAAGAGCTATAACTGTCCAAACTTAATAGTTGAACTGACTGGTTTGCACCAGCAGTCCTGCAGTTTGCTGGGTTGACTTTCCAATTTGGTTTAACTCCAACCCAAATCAGGAAAAACCTCCTATAACGACCTTGTAAAGCTCCTCCTACCCTTTCCAAACATGTATCACAATAAGGCAGGGGATTTTTCTACAGCAAGTTATGGCAAAAATACAGAGACTGGTACAATGGGAAGGTCATCTGGAGCAGTTACAATACACCCCAGATTTCAACAGAGTATCAAGCTTTTCTGTGTTTATGGTCAACAGAGAAGTTGTAGAGATCTTCACGAGCTTTCCATCCATATATTATACTCCTTTACTCTCTATCAAATAACCAAGATTACAATCCGGCGAAGTCGAGCCAACTTCTGCCAGAAAACAAGAATCTTGATTCTATTTATTCTATTGAGTCGGAACCCTTTTTGGGGAGTCCAAACCTACCAGCATCTGATATTTGGACTTTCCAAAGCATTATGCAACCATTCTGTCGGTGGGGATGGTCTAGTATCATGTTTGATACTGACGGTACTACGTATCTCACCAAAGAAAATTCTCTCCGGTATTTCCGGTTACGTCTATAGGTGGTCCCTATATCGTTCTCTCGCAAACGTCTTCTACACGGTCTTCTACTGTAGTTAATGCTGCAAAAGACAAACAATCCCCTTTCACACCTTCACACCTCAAGGGCGGCACGGGGAAACACGACAGGCAGTCACAATAATATATATGAAAATAAATGTATACGACTCTGGTGTGAGTCGTCCTCGAGCGAGGCCATGTCTCAAGGTACATGGCTGTAAATACGTCTGTACAGCAAAGACTCCCGTACGATCCGGCTTATACACACTAGGGCATACGTGTTTCGCATGCTCCCATAGAACATGAATAGTTCTAGAGAGGCATACTATCGGGTTATACACAACCCGACGGGGGCTCCCACTAATTTTGTGTCACGCTGGGGTACCGCGTGCCATAGGTTCTTAGAATCATTGAGAGCTTCAGAGACTCCTATTAACTTCTCGTGCCAAGCCACGAAAATTCCACATACTACTCCTCGTATGCTGAGCTTACCGAGATTGATCCGCTCTCGGTGGCGTACCTTACCTCTTACCTTGAAGATGGAGCGTCGTTACAGAATATAATAACACATAGTTAGTTTACCACCTTTATACCTTATACTAATAATACTCCTTATAAAGGCATATAACTAATTCCTCACTCAAGTCCTAATTTTTGAAAATATGTTCTTTTCAAGTACACTGTTCCCAACGATGCTCTGATACCATGTCTGTGGGGACCAGAATCCCGACATCCGAGGATCTCATTGGGTGGTGTCGTGCGATGCGACACCTAACAGTTATACAAGAATAGAACCTGAATAAGTACAAGACGAAGTCTTTTATTTTTCATACAGTAGAAGTTTTTACAATACTAGTGGAAGTAAAGGAATATATACATATCATAGCTACGCTCTGTGCACAAGCTATGCAAAAGCAAAGTTATCCATGCCTTGGATACTTTGCACTAGCAACACTCAATTAGGGCGGCGTGCAGG
Organism: Tuctoria greenei; assembly: GCA_036927565.1. Classification (NCBI taxonomy): domain Eukaryota; kingdom Viridiplantae; phylum Streptophyta; class Magnoliopsida; order Poales; family Poaceae; genus Tuctoria; species Tuctoria greenei. The sequence goes on along the minus strand of JAYESD010000004.1, from coordinate 172,528,422 downwards.
GTTCCCACTCGGCTGTACACCCTGGAGGGGGTGCAGCCACATCATCAAACCCTTCATCAATGGTATATCCTGCAAAAACTTGTTAACTGCAAACGTGAGCATAAGGCTCAGCAAGACTAACCCGTCTCACTAAACATATGCAAAGGGGACACTAAACATAGGTAAGGTGAAGCATAAATGACTCGCCTACAAGTGGATCCTTATAATCAGGTTTTATGTAGCAAATGACATTCACCGAGCACGGCACATCATGGGCTCCATAGTCAAACAAGAAACGCTTTACCGATGATATGACATGCCCAGAGCACATAATGCTATTACAGCTAAAGTAGGGGGAAACTGTAAACTTTTAATTATACTATCTCTAAATCATACAAGGTTGCAAAGTAATTATAATTCAATACAATATGATTTTTTGGCTTCTTTAGTATTTACTACGTCACGGCGCAGTGAACAAGTGGTACTCTATTACTGTGAGGGACAGTGATTGCAATCAGCACACACCCGGAAAACACGACACATACGCACTTTCGGAAATGCCAGCGAGTACTTCGCGCAGTACCTACTTAGCACTTCAGTACTAGTCGTATATGGCAACCTTTTGCGAGACACTCAAATGCCGAACCGGTCAATCCGTCACGGGCAGGAGGTCCCTGTGTGGGGTGTACTCTGACGTGCCCACCAGCGGATTTACACCTTGCTGCCCTCAACCCACACCTATAAAACGGAACGGTATGCCTCGACACCCAAGTGACCAAGCTACATCAGTTTATTGGATTCCATATGTCCATTATATTGCCGGTACAATTCGAGCTTGTCTGAAGGGGCCGCACACGAAGCGGGCCTTAATCGACACAGGCAGGGCTATGCGACCGAGACTCACTTCTTGCCGCTTTCTATCCATTCCCTGCCCGATCTCAACTTCATTATATTAATCCATTTTCTATCTAACCAATCCTATGAGATATGTCCTACATCTCTCGCGAGTAGATTCCAACTACTCGACTTCTACCGGGTTTCCTATGCATTAGCAAAGCAGTTACTACAGGTCAAATTGTAACTCGTTCCAACCAATCCCTAGAATTTTTGGCCATGCAAGTGGAGTATCAATCATCCTGAACTTAATGCACAATTCATATACTACTCATCATAGTGGTAAAGCAAAATTTTATAAACGACTTAAATGCCAACCAGGGCTTGCCTTGTTGCAGGTCAGAGTCTGAGTTAAAATTTGGAAGATCCTCTTCCAAGACTTCTGGCTCCCCCTCGACTTCGGTTACTATACGATATGCATATAATATGTATATAAATGACTTTGAAAAATAATCATTATCGAGACCAAAATTTAACCCATGGTGATCATTAGATGATAGGGACCTTAATTGGCTTTGGAACTTTTAGGGTAGATACAAGGAAATATGATCAAGGCTCTTGCAAAGAACAGGAGATGATCAAAGTATAGTGTTGTCTCTAAAATTATGGCAAGCAATAACTTCCAAGAATTTTAAAGAAGAAACTGTAGCTTGAACATAGCTGCCAGTTGATAATCCTGATAGAGGAAGTGGTTCTGGTTCTAGCGAAATTTGTTTCATAATTTTCTAAGCTTTGGGGAAGGAGTTATTGTATTTCTAAGTTGGCAAGAATTTCTGGATTTACTTTATAATTGAATTTCTAGCCATTAAATCAATATTTAGTTTGTAACTGAATTAGGACTAGGATAGTAGGTTAATTAAATCCAAGATTTTTACAGGAGCTAGTGTATGACTAATGGAAGGTTCATTTTAAATTTGGGACATAATAAAGCAACTGATCATCTGTAAAAATTCAATAACTGAAAAAGGAAATTGAACTATACAGGGGTTTAAACAGGTGCAATGGCTCCCAAACTTTTTCTGCTCGTCTAGAATAGGACACTAAATTTTATGTAAATTTTGGGTATTTTTCCAGTAGCTATCTTGTCTGGAAAAATTGCATTTGCATTTGGAAAGATTATTTCCTACAGAATTTAACTTTGAGTTTCACAGAACCTAACTGGTGTTGACAGAAACAAGATCTCAAGGGCTTTCAAACAAAATTTGTTTGAAGATTTTTGGAGTAGTTTACAGAGAGATATTCAATTTAGAAGTTTGAATAATTTTCTGGAATTATTTTAATAACCCATTGGCGCCAAATTCAAATTTTAAATCGGCGGGTCCCATGGGCCACGTGGCGTGCTCTGGTAAATGCAACACCACAGTCCACGGAACTATTCGCGCGCGGCCGCACGGGATCCCTGCCGCACCGTGATCTCGCAGTCGCTGGCAGGTGGGACCCTATGGGTCGTCTTCTACCTCGGGCCAGTGCCCGCGCGAGGCGGCGCCCGCGGCGGTGATTCGCCGGCGAGCTCGCCACCGGCTAAACCAACGGGCCAAACTCGCTCAAACTCGCCGCCTGGGGGTTTTTGGGGTCACTGAGCGCGACGGTGAGGTCGGTGGGACCAGAGACTCGCCGGAAGTGGCCGTGCGACGGCGGCGGCGGCGGTGAGTACTCGGGCAACCTGGAACTTGCTCCAGAGTAGCTCAAACCACTCGGGATCTTCCTCAAAACACTTCTGGGACAATGCCGATTAAGGAAATGGACGTGGAAGAGGAGGAAACCATCGGAGACTATGGGCTCGACGGTGAACCGAGGTTTCCTCACCGGCGGCGAGCAAAACTCGATTTCCTCGACCGTTGCTCGATAACTTTTAGGGGTTTTTGCTCAGGTAGGAGCGCTAGGACCTATAGAAACTATCTCTAAGCAATTGCGAAGAATTGTTACTTGTAGAAACGGAATGGAAACGAAAACCTAGCGAGTTCATTCACTTCGGCCGGAAGAAAGAAGATCGATAACTTGTTCATTTCTCAACGAAAAAGGAAACGGTTGGCACCGAGAGTTAGAGCTTGACTAGGCGCACCTTTAAGCTGTTGGAGTCGTGGCTTGAAACAGCGCGAGATAGCAGCGCACCACGGAGCAGAGGTGGACGGTGGTGATGGCGCGCGGCGGAGATTAACTCGCGAGAGGGGGAAAACCACTGATCGGGGAGGGGAAATAAGGGAGCGGCGGCAGCCTTTTATAGCACCGCGGCAAGCTAGCATGCAGGCAGCTCGCTGGAGCTGCATGCGCGCGCGCTGTCGAGCGGTCGAGCGCCGACGCAGAGAAGGCAGGCGGCCGACCTGATCCATTCAGCAGAGGCTGACCGGTGGGGCCCACAAGTCAGTCAGGCTCTAGCAGTAGAGTTATAAATTCATTTAAAAATAGAAGATCAACTCCAAAAATCATGAAATTTTGTGGAGATGGTAAATGAGTTATTCTGAACACCATGGTGAACTCAAATCTTATGTTCAAAGAAGTTGGGGAAGAATTTAAAATTCAGATTTGAATTTGATTCAAATTTGCTAAGTGCTTCAATTAAAATAGCAATTGAGTTCCTAAAATCTTGAAATTTTGCAGGTAAGCTATTGAGAGTTTTAGAAGGTCAAAGAAAAATTTAGAGCTTCTATTTGAACATTTTTGGCAGGGCCAATTAGTACTGCACTTTAAATTATCTTGATAAAACTTCATCCCAATAATTCTAAGGTTTGAAAAGGGGTGAATAGAATCATTCTAGAATTAGTGGTGAAGTCCAATACTCATGTTAATAAAATTTAACCATGAGTGCAAGAGAGGTTTGGATGGTATTAAGTGCATGTGTACCACTATATTGGATTTTTAATATAGTTGATCACAAAACTCATAACTGAATTCACATGCCATAAAAGTGGGGTTTTACATTGTAAAGTTCAATGGAACCACCACACAGAAAAAGAAGCGATGTGGGAATTGGAGGATGATCTCAAGAAGGAATTTCCCTATCTCTTCTCTTCCGCGTCGAATCTCGAGGTCGAGATTCATTTTAAGGGGGGTAGGTTTTTAACACCCTCATTTTCATGCATCATTCCTTGCATACACTCATATACATGTTTAACATTAACCCACAACAAGAGAACAAGTTTAAAATTGATTTGGAGCATTTAAAATTGATTTGGAACAAAACTGCACTTAAAATACAGGAAAGTGCGGACTAGTCTGATTTTACTGAGGACTAGTCCGATTTCTATCTGACTAAAAATGGACTTTTCCATTTTTGCTACGGACTAGTCCGATTTTGCCTCTGGAAACTTTCGGACTTGTCCGATTTTGTGCGGACTAGTCCGATTTTCCAAGAATCCTTGAAAAATTGCTAAGTCCTTGGACTTTTCCGGACTAGTCCGGTGTTCTAGCGGACTCGTCCGATTTCCTCTCTGTTTAAAGTCGGACTTGTCCGATTTTAGGCCAGACTTGTCCGATTTTCTCTCTAGACAACTTCGGAGTAGTCCGGTCCTTTCTGTACTTGTCTGATATCTCGCGGCTCTTAGTTGATCTTTAGTTTTACGACTTGTTTCTTGGATTTCACATTAAGTGGGCCTAGGGACGTTGTGCCTAACTCTTTTAGAGCACATGAGGGACTCTAAACCGGCCCCTACTCCTCTCAAACTCGAAATCCATCTAACCCTGGCCTCCACCTCTATATAAACAACCCCACCCCTTGGTTTGACATCTATTTGCCACTTTTCCACCCCACCCAAACCCTACTTCGTGGAGATCCACCACCAAGGAGGGAGGAGAATATCCCAAGCAAGAAGAAGAGGAGGAGGAAACGAAAGAGGATCAAGATCTCCACCAAGTTTCATTCTTCATCACCAATTCATCTACAAGTTCATCACCAACCCTAGATCATCGAGATCCAAGTGTTACCTCCAAGTTTCTTGATTCATTGGAGTTCTAAACACCTGGTATACCTTCTATTCTCTTTTCCTTGCGTGAATTCAACACCTAATCTCCAAATTTACGTCGATCTAGAAAACCCTAATCTACTGATCTCGCAAAGTGCGGACTTGTCCGATCCCTAGCGAATTAGTCCGGTCTTCCTGGCTAAATTGTGCTGAATTGATTCTAAATTTTGATCTAATCACATCCAAACCTGTATAAACTTGTTAAAAGCTATTAGAACTAGTTATTGACCATTAAAAGCAATCTATTGACAAGTTCTACCTTGCATTTGCATCAATCATGCATGTCATGACATATTGAGTAATATTTGTGCACTCTTTGATTGTGTTTCTTGACTTGTATGTTTATTGTGTGGATTAGATGGATTTGCGCTAGAGAGGGCCGCGGAGGATCTACAGCACCAAGAGTTTGAAGGCTTTGACCCTAATCAACTGCAAGAGCAAGGCAAGTGTCATTGAAGCATATTGATCCTGTTTTTAAAATAAATGTTCTGTTTGCAAATTACATGCTTGTGTCAATTTGATGGGAATCCTATGATAGAAAGTTGACTAGCTTTGTTTAACCACCTTTGTCACCTGGAATACATGGTAGAGAGTCGGGTAGGGTTTTTACCTTTTGCTTCGCTTAATCAACTAGGATGGGAAACAACTATACCACTCAATTTAATTATGCATGGATGAGATTATGATTAACATGAATTGGTTAAATATGATATGTTAATGGGTGATCTAAGCAAGCCTGGTATGTGGATGGGTTGGACGTATGGTGGTTTGCTTGCTTTAGATCTAAGGACCGGTTCATGCGAGAATAAGCCAGGACTATAGTGCCACCACGAGGCCAAGTATGGGTGCAGCGTAGCTGATTAATTAGGGCTTTGCCAGTGCTATTTGTACCATTATGGATGCTCTGGGAAGGGGTAGTCGGATTTGGTTTGTTGATGATTGGTGGGACTACCCTGGGATCCGAATGGCTCAAGAGGGGGCCCTTGGTTGAAGATGTGCTCTGTAGGAGACATCGCCACCGGTGAAACCTCAGTGGGGTCTAAATAGGCTAGTAATCCCTTTGTAAAGTCTATTTTGTGATCTCTTGGCCACACACCGATGGAAGTGTGAGACGGCATAATAGAGGTTCTAGTCATCGAAAGGTGATGAAATCACAAACACGTGGGTAAAGTGGTACAAACTCTGCAGAGTCTAATAAAACTATCATGATAGCCGTGCTCCTGGTTATGAGCACCTGGACAACTTCCATGATTAGAGGGAACTCGGTATTGGGATGGTTTTGGGGGATGGTTATGGTTAGTATTATGGTTATGGCTGGTTATGGATTAATTTCTGGTATTGAATATGGTTATTGGCAAATGGTGAAATCTGGAATCATTGATGATGGTAATGGATATGGACTGATATTATGATGACTATATGGTTTATGATGGGTTTACTTCACATACATATAATATATTGCTTTTCAAATGTTTTAATGTACTTTTCAGCACTTGCCCATTATTATTGTCGTCATTTGAATCAGCCACATGTCATACTTTCCACACTTGCTGAGTATGACATGTACTCACTCATGCAATCCCCCCCAACAGTTGCAGGTCAGAATTGGGAGTTTAATGGTGATAATTCGGAGTTCTAGGCCCTGTCTACCATCAGCTTGCCTGTGGTGTTGATTTGAGCTGCGCTATACCCTATTGCTTATGTTGCCTAGCTGTTTAGTTTGCTTAATTATTTTATTTCCACTGCATTAGTTGAACTTGTCATTAATATTCATTAGAGTTTGTATTCGAGGATAATATGGTTTGTTTAATAAAACTTGGTTAATTAATCTTGTTCTGTGGTAATTTTCTGTATACTCTTTTGTGAATGCACTCGTGTATGTGTGATGAACATCCTCGGCACACATATGTGTTAGCTTGGTTCATTTTTCGGAACCGGGCGTCACATATACCTTTTGGTCGACGATGGGTCCATCTTCATTGAGATCCAAGTGGCCATTCGTTGCCATGGGAGTCTTTATGGGCTTCGCCTTGTCCATTCCAAACTTCTTGAGTATGTCTTGAGTGTACTTCGTTTGGCTTATGAACGTCCTTCCTTTTGTTGCCTCACTTGGAATCCCAAGAAGTATTTTAGTTCTCCCATTATGGACATGTCAAACCTATCTGTCATAATTTTGCTAAATTCCTCACAAAAAGGTTTGTTAGTTGAACCAACGATTATTTCATCAACATAAATTTGAGAAACAAAAAGATCATCATCAAAATTCAATGTATAATCTACTTTACCAATCTTAAAGCCATTTTCAATTAAGAAATCCCTAAGACACTCATACCAAGCTCTAGGAGCTTGTTTGAGGCCATAGAGAGCCTTACGCAATTGGAATATGTGGTCGGGGAACTCTTCGTCTTCAAACACGGGGGGTTGCTCCACATACACCTCCTCCTTAATTGGTCCGTTGAGGAAGGCGCTTTTCACATCCATTTGATAGAGCTTGAAATCATGGTGAGTACCATATGCAAGTAATATTCTAATAAACTCAAGTATAGCTACGAGAGCAAAGGACTCATTGAAATCCAAACCTTCGACTTGTGAATACCCTTTGGCCACAAATCTTGCCTTGTTCCTCGTCACCACCCCGTGTTCGTCTTGTTTGTTGAGGAAGACCCATTCGGTGCCGACGACGTTGGATTTGGGTCTTTCGACTAGTTCCCACACCTCGTTCCTTTTGAAATTGTTGAGTTCTTCTGGCATGGCCACTACCCAATCCGGATCCTTCAATGCATCCTCAACCTTGCGTGGTTCCAAAAAGGGCACAAACGAGTAATGCTCACAAAAATTAGTTATGCAAGATCTAGTAGTTACTCCCTTTTGGATGTCACAGATGATGTTGTCAATTGGGTGATCCCTTTGGACGCATTGGTGTACTCTTGGGTGTGGTACTTGCTGTCTTGAATCTTCATGATCATCTTCTTATGCCCCTAAGGGGTTGCCCTCATTGACTTGTTGATTATCTTCATTTTCTTGAGGTTGATCTTGTATGGAAGCTCCCCCTTGATCATTGATCTCCTCTTGTGGTTCATTTTCCTCATGCATATGTAGAGGTGGCTCTTGTGGTCGAACTTTGCCTAACGCCATTCTTCTCAATGCTTACAAGGAGCTTCTTCTTTATCTAGCACACATGGATCAACTTGCTCCTTTTGGGAGCCATTAGTTTCATCGAACACTACGTCACATGCTACTTCAAAAAGTCCGGAGGTCTTGTTGAAAACACGATATGCGTAAGTGTTCGAATCATAACCAAGCAAGAAACCTTCATCGGACTTCGAAGCGAACTTTGAAGTCCTAGGCTTCTTGTTTAAAATATAGCATGGGGAACCGAAAACTCGAAAAATATGAAATATTAGGCTTGTTACTGGTAAGTAGCTCATAGGATGTCTTCTTGAGTAGTCGATGAAGATAAAGTCGATTTATGGCGTGGCAAGCGGTGTTAATCGCTTCCGCCCAAAATCGATCCGAAGTCTTGTACTCGTCCAGCATTGTTCTCTCCATCTCTATGAGAGTTCGGTTCTTTCTTTCGGCAACTCTGTTTTGTTGAGGGGAGTACGGAGCTGAATACTCGTGCTTTATGCCTTCTTCATCTAGGTACTTCTCCACTTGTGTGTTCTTGAACTTTGTGTCGTTTTCGCTTCGAATGTTCTTGATTGTCAATGAGAATTCATTTTGAGCTCGCTTGAAGAACTTCTTGAGTATTCCTTGTGTTTCTGACTTATCATGTAAAAAGAAAACCCAAGTGAAGCGAGAAAAATCATCAACAACTAATAAACAATATTTGTTACCGCCGATGCTTATGTAAGCAATTGGACCAAATAAGTCCATGTGAAGTAGCTCGAGCGGTCTTGTTGTAGTCATGACGTTCTTCGCGAGATGAGGTGCGCCAACTTGCTTCCCGGCTTGGCATGAGCTATAGGGCCTGTCTTTCTCAAAAACAACATCCTTTAAACCTCGGATGTGATTTCCCTTGAGGAGTTTTTGAAGGTTCCTCATACCAACATGCGCCGTCTATGCCACAGCCAACCCATGTTGGTCTTTGCAATCAAGCATGTGTCAAGTTCGGCTTTATCCTTGTTGAAGTCAACAAGATAAAGCTTTCCCTTTAACATACCCTTGAATGCAATGGAACCATCACCCCTCCTAGAAACGGTCACACCCTCGTTAGTGAACAAGCAATTATAACCTTTGTCACATAATTGAGATATGGACAACAGGTTATAATCTTAAGAATCTACATGTAATACGTAAGAAAGAGTGTGTTGTGGTGATATGGCAATTTTACCGGTACCGAGCACCTTTCCTTGACTATTGTCTCCAAAGTAGATGCCCTCGCTTGGATCCTCATTTGCTTCATATTCAACGAACATCCTCCTTTCTCCGGTCATATGGTTGGTGCAGCCAATGTCTAGCACCCATTTAGATCCACTGGAGGAATAGGCCTGCAAAAATGAATTATGCCTTGGTTTTAGGTACCCAAGCTTGCTTGGGTCCTTTTAGGTTAGTCACAAGGGATTTGGGCACCCACACATGATATTTGATGTTCTCATGGCGTGGCCCAACATAATGAGCATAAACCTTTCCATAATTCCTTCCCATTAAGACATAGGATGCATCAAAAGTTCTGAATAGTAACTTTTGTTGTTTGTACACAGGACTAGTCTGAGAGGCCGAACTTGTCCGGACCCTGACCGGACTAGTCTGGTGGTCATTCATAGTGTATTCTTTTATTTTTGATTTTCCAGTTTGAAAGAGTCCTCCCTTTACAAAGACATTGCTATCCCTGTTATTCTTATGGCTTCTAGCTTGTTGCTTTTCACCATAAGAGTAACCAATGCCATATTTGACATTTGTAGGTCTTGTGACCAAGTATGCACTACGTGCATATTTGATCTTCTCCTTGTCAAATATGCCATTTTGTGCAGAATGCTTGTCCTTGGTATAGGTTGGCTTGTCTTTCAAACTGGTGTAAACCTTATCACATGTACAAGTGGAAGCAACTTCATTTAAATGGGTTGAGAAGGTGAACTTGAAGAGGATGAAGGGTCACCTTGCTTGAGTGACTCAACTTGCACTTCAAGGATCTTGTTAACCTTGATTAGGTTAGTAAGTTCTTCCTTGATTGCAGCATTTGAGTCATTTAACTCCAAGCAAGCTTCCTTGCTTGAAGCTAACTCAACCTCTAGTGACTTGCTTCGCTCCTTTTCAAGCTCTAGAAGTTTTTCAAGTTTGACATATTCCTCCTTTTGGGAGACAATCATGTCTTCTTGACAGTGTATTATCCTCTCCTTCTCAACAAGTTGATCAAGTAAAAATTTCATTTTAGTGGCTGTTTTCTTATCTAATCTAATAAGCATATCTTCATTATCACTAGCATTGTCGCTATCACTAGAATAGGAATGCATGGAGGAGGGTTTTGTTGTTACCTTGCGTTTACCTTCCTTTTGCCATGAGGCAAGTGTCGTTCCCCTTCCATGTGCCGAGTGTAGGGAAGAGAGTAGACTTCTTGGATGTCTTCTCGATGGCTATGCTAGCCATCTCTTCTTCTTCTGATGATGAGGACTCATCATCTGAGCCCCACTCTTTTCCTATGTGCGCTTGTTCGGCTTGTTTCTTCTTCTTGAAGAATTTCTTGGGTTGAGGCTTGGCTTCTTTGGTCTTCTTCTTGTTCTCTTCATATGGGCAATCAACTATAAAGTGGCTATACTCACCACAATTATAGCATGCCCGCCTCAACTTTGGCTTTATTCTTTCCTTGTATTTTCCTTCACTTGATTTGGCGCCTTGTCTCTTCTTCATCATTTTCTTGAATTTCTTCATGAATAGTATCATGTCATCTTCATCCAAATCACTGCTCTCATCGTCACCGTCTTCCTCTAATTGAGCGTCTCGTTATTCTTTAGATAAGGGCTTGAGGGTGGACTTCAAGGCAACCCCTTTCTTCTTTGCCGAGGTAAGGTCGGCAATTTCCTTGACATGCTTTGCTTGCTTTTCCATCATCTCGAAATTGATGATTTTTCCAAGTAGCTCATCTAGAATCATTCTCTTGTATCCGGGGCTTTCTCTAATCATGGAGCATAAGGTGACGTTGCGAGGCATGAAAGCTCAAAGGATGAGCTTCACCGCCTCATGGTCGTTCCACTTCTTGCTTCCGTAAGATCGAACCTTATTGACTAGCGTCCTAAGTCTGCTGTACATATCTTGAGGTGACTCATCTTCTTCGTTTGCGAATCTTCCCAATTTGCCCTCGATCATTTCGATCTTCGCTTCACGCACATGACGATCACCTTCATGTGCAGTTTGCAATGTGTCCCAGATCTCCTTTGTAATCTCGAGTCCATCCACCTTGGTGAACTCATTCCGACCAAGCGAAGAGGTGATGACTGCCGCGGCTTGGGCATTTCGATGAATTGCCTGCTCTTGGCTTGGTGTAAGCTCTTCATCGTCGTTCGGGATATCTAGCTCTGTGCACACAATATGCCATAAACTTGGATTGAGGGAAATTAGATGCATTTTCATATTTTGCATCCACATTGAGTAATCGCTTCCATCAAAGTGTGGGGCTTTTCCTAGAGGGATAGATAAATAATGATTATTGCTGGAATTAAGACGATCATAGTTGAAAGGATATCGGGAGTAGTCGGTGTGACTACTCCCCTTCTTCTTCTTTCATCTTCGACTTTCACTTTCCCTTTGGAAAGAGTCTTCTTTCTTAGGAGTGCCTTTAGTTCAAGCGTCTCCTCATCGTCATCCTCGAAGTCTTGAATGGCTTCGAGGAGCTTTTCCACTTTCTGATTCTTGTCATCATCAACCTTCTCTTGGTTGTTGCTCTTGTGTACATCCTTCATGTCCGACATGATCTCTTCAATCGATTAGTCTCTTTCTTGAAGAACCCGCTCTGATACCAATTGAATGTGGCCTAGAGAGGGGGGTGAATAGGCCTTTTTGAATTTTGTCAGAACCTGCAACACTTAAAAACCCGATCAAGACTCGAGATATCGGACTAGTCCAGTCAAGAGCGGACTAGTCTGGTGGGTACTGACTAAGTTAATTAAGTTTGATCGATTAATTTATTTCTACAATGTATGCAGCGGAAATATACAGTTAATAGAAGTGTTGCAAGATTATGAACTAGGGTATACCACAAGTTAAGCTTATATTTGATGTTTCAACGTAAAGTAAGTGAGATTGATTGAAACCCTAAATTGATATGAAGAATAAGAACATGAACACAAAGTAAGAACACAAACAATTTATCCCGTGGTTCGGTTCCCACAGAGGCAACCTACATCCACGTTGAGGAGTCCACAAAAGGACTGGGTCTTCTCCAACTCTACCCTCGTGGGCTCGCCAGGAAGGCCAATCCTCTTCTCTTATTACAAAGGGTGAATAACCAAATTCAAGGGGCTTTCTCACACGTTGAGGGCTCCCCTAGATTACAATGAAAACTCTACCAAGAACACACTCAAAAGATTACGATGAAAATCATAGGAGTGTGTTAGGGAATCAAACCAAGAGCTCAAGAGTGATGAATCGTGTCTCTCCAATGTTCCAAAGTGTATCCTCAAGGGATTGATCTTTGTGGCTTTTGATTTCGTGGAGAGATGTGTTTTTGAGGCTCTTGGGAGGTGTGACGGCGCAGGGGGTCGAGATAGTTTTTAGTTGGGCCATGCACCTCTATTTATATGGGGTTTCTAAAAGTGACCGTTAGGGTTTAGAAAGATAGTACTAGTCCGTGGTGGACACCAGACTAGTCCGGTGTGCTGTGTGTAGCAAACCCTAAGTGTCCCGAAATATCGGACTAGTCCGGCTAGGAGCGGACTTGTCCGATTTCGCTTCTGGAAATCTTTGGACTAGTCCGATAGTCATCGGACTTGTCCGGATTAGTGAAACCCTAAGTGAATTGGGTGACAAGTCCGCACTTGGAGGACTTGTCCGATTTAGGTCAGAGGGTTTTCGGACTAGTCCATGCCAATATCGGACTTGTTCGATTTAGATCAGAATGATATCGGACAAGTCCGTTGTGTGATCGGACTTGTCCGATTTTGTGCAGCTTGTGAAGTGTTTTGAGGACTAGTCCACACTGGGTAGGACTAGTCCGATTCTAGTCAGAGAGATATCGGACTAGTCCGTGGTGATATCGGACTTGTCCGATCTTGTGCAGAGAGATATCGGACTAGTCCGTTGTCAATCAGACTAGTCCGGTCTTGTATAAATTTGTGAAGTGTGTGTGTTTATTTGTGTTTGAGCTCTTGGGGTGTGTTTCCTTAACACACTCCACACACAATGATCTACTACACTTTTTCCTTGAGCTCTTTTCCGCTTTGCTCCTCATTCTCCCTTCTTTTTGGCACTTTGCTTACTTTTCCATTAAAACCTATGCTCATCTCAACAAAGTTGTTAGGATCTCATTTGCTTGTCATAAATCATCCAAAACCCACAAGGGATTCCTAAATGCACTTTCAGGCCGCCTGGGGTTGTCGGAGCTTAAGAACTCCAGTAACACCCATTGTCAACGTATGACGTCGATGTCGGGCCCCCTGGGGTTGTCAGAGCTTAGGAGCTCTGGCGACACCCATTGTCCATGTAGGAGACGTCACCGTCGGGCCCCCTGGGGTTGTTGGAGCTCAGGAGCTCCGGCGACGCCCATTGCGGACGTAGAGGACGTCGACATCGGGCTCTGAGCCCACTTCTGGTGAGGTAACCATTCATAATCGGTGGAACGCGAGTGGCTTTACTAGTGTTACAACCTTAGGAACCCACACACATGACAGATAAAAGGTAATTCTGCTCTCCAGTCACTCTTTTCCCATGCTCTATTAGTGTCGTTTGTCTTACAATCCTTCACTGTCGTGGGGGACTTGAGTAACTCAGAGCGTCCATACCCAGAACTCGGTACCCACCGAACGTGGGGAGTGGGTTTGATGGCTCTGTACACTTAGCAAGTACCTCAAGTAACCCTCCAGCAATCAGACAGCAAAGCTCCCACTATTGCAGAGACGAGAGAAAAACTGACTGCACCCACGCTAGGTGATGAGCTAATGGTAAACGTGTGATGTCATTCATAAGAACTAAAGGTAATTTCAAATGAATAAAACACTTCAGGGTAGGGCAAACATCTTTTCATTATAACCCTCATAGGAGAGAACATACTTTACAGGAAGAACGACCCGGCCTGGGTGATAGGGAGCTGAGTGTACCTTCTTAGGGTACCGAACGGTGCCGAGCAAGGCGTACACCCGGAGCTCATCTCTCTAGCCTTGGTTAACCCAAGTGCTGTCTCTAGACAATATGCTCTCTTTATAACGAAACAAAATAAAATGTCCTACCACTAGGATATGGATAAAACTCATGGAAGTGTTCGATATTCCATGGGTTGGGCACTCATTGCCCATCCTCCATAGCTAGGCGAACGCATCCGGGGCGAAAAACTTCTGTTACCCGGAAGGGGACCTCCCAACCAGGGGAAAGCTTGTTTGCTCCTTCACTGGAAAGCAGACGCCGCAGGACTAGGTCGCTTACCTTCAGCTCCCTACTGCGCACGGTGCACTGATGGTAGCGCTGGAGTGCCTGCCTGTATCGTGCGTTTTGGAGGGCTGCTCGTATGTGTCCCTCGTCAACGAGGTCGATGTATTCATGCCTGAACTGGTTCTGCATGGCTTCGTCGTACATCCGGACATGGGGGGAGCCCATGGTGATCTCTGGAGGAAGGACGGCCTCCGCCCCGTACACCAAGAGGTATGGCGTTTCTCCCGTAGCCCGGCTGGGTGATGTCCGGCTAGCCCACAATGCATATGGCAAATCATCCACCCAGTTTGCACCATGCCTCTCAAGGCTTGAGTATGTACGAATCTTGAGGCCCTTAAGAATCTCCGCGTTTGCCCTCTCTACCTGCCTATTGCTCTCGGGGTGAGCAACAGAGGCATAACAAACTTGGATCCCAAGGTCCTCGCAGTATTCTTGGAATGCCGCGCTCGTGAACTGGGTCCCGTTATGAGTGATGATCCTGTTCGGGACCCCGAACTTGCAGACGATCGACTTGATGAACTTCACTGTCGACTGCTTGTTAATGGTGGCGACTGGGGTGGCTTCTGGCCATATGGTGAACTTGTCTATGGCAACGTAGAGGTACCAGAATCCTTCGACGGCTCATGGACAAGGTCCCAGGATGTCCAACCCCCACACGGCGAATGGCCACGAGGGGGGGATCATCTGCATCGCTTGAGCTGGTGTGTGGATCTGCTTGGCATGGAACTGGCACACCTTGCATCTCTTGACCATCTTAGCGGCATCCAGGAGCGCTGTTGGATAGTAGAAGCCGTGCCGGAAGGCTTTGCCAACCTGCATGCGGGCCAATGCGTGGTTCCCGCACTCACCTCCATGGATTTCTCCGAGCAAGTCGCAGCCTTCCTCCCGGGTAATGCATCGCAGTAGGATGCCGTTGGCGCCACGCCGGTAGAGATCCCCCTCCACCAGAGTGTATCTCTTAGCCATCCGCACAATCTGTTCTGCTAGGGCATGTTCTTTGGGAAGGTAATTGTCTTTCAAGTAGTCCCGGACGTCCGAGATCCATGCATCGGGACCTTCTTGAGCTTCTGGTTCTTGGGGGCCCGACTGCTCGGAGCTGCCGGTGGCGCATAAGAACCTTGGCAGGCACCATGGTCGCAGGGCCGCCGAGATTTCTAGCTTCGAGGTGCTAGCTTCACCCCCTTCACCTGGTTTGGCGGCTCGGGTGGTTGGTTGCGATAGCGTCCTTGCAAAGACTCCTTCGGGCACTGGTGCCTCTATGGAGGCCTTCGTTGACAGGTCATGTGTGACTGAGTTGTCAGCTCGGGGTACATGGCACAGATCCAAGACTTCAAAGTCTTTCTCCAGCTTCCTGACGTGCAACAAGTATGCTGTCAGTTGGGGGTCATTGCAACTGCACTGCCCCTTGACCTGCTTGATAATTAGCTGAGAATCACCTTTGGCAAGGAGCTGGCAGACATTGAGGGTCAACGCGGTCTTCAACCCGAAGATAAGGGCTTCATACTCTACCATGTTGTTGGTGGCCTTGAAGCCAAGACGCACCATATATTTGAATTGCTCCCCTATTAGGGTAATGAGCATCACCCCGGCTCCGGCCCCCTGTTTCCGCGTGGAACCATCGAAGTAAAGTGTCCAGGGGGTCTCAGTGAAGATTGGTGCACTGGGAACTGTCTCCTCGCGGTCCGAGCCCTCTGGGTTGCTAGGTGATGGAGTCCACTCGGCCAAGAAATCTGCCAGTGCCTGACTCTTGACCGCGTGCCGAGAAAGGGGCTCAAGCTCAAACTCTGCTAGCTCAGCTGCCCACTTGGCGATATTGCCGGTAGCATTGGGGCTGTGGAGCACCGTTCGCAACGGGAAGGAGGTGACCAACAAGATCTTGTAGCTCTAGAAATAGTGTCGGAGCTTCCTCGATACAATTAACACGGCATACAACAGCTTGTGTATCTCCAGGTACCTTGTTTTTGCTTCATGAATGACTTCGATGATGTTGTAGACTGGCCTTTGAGTGATCCCAACTCTATCTGGGAGGTCTGGTGCCCCTTGCAGCGGGTCCAGGTCCTGGGGCTCCTGGCTCCCAGGATCTGCATCATCCTCTGAGGGTTGGGACCCGAGGGTTTCCTGGTTTCCAGAGCTCCCCCGGGAAAGATCCATGGCCTGGTCCGAGGTCTGAGGCTTAGCGCTTGTGTCGTGAGTTCCTTCTCGTGCATGCTGCTGTTGTGGTTCTGATCGCTCTGCGACCAAGACCATACTAACCACTTCGGTTGTTGCGGTAATATACAATAGCAAGGGCTCACCAGGCTCCGATGCCACCATAACAGGGAGGGACGTCAGGTGCCTTTTGAGCTCCTGGAATGCTGTTTCTGCCTCTTCAGTCCACGCAAAGGGACCTGCTTTCCACAGAATCTTGAAGAAGGGGAGCGCCTGCTCTACTAGTCTCGAGATCAACCGGCTGAGGGCCGCTAGGCACCCTGCGAGCTTCTGCGCATCCTAGATGCGAGCTGGAGGCCGCATCAACTCTATCGCCTTAATCTTCTCGGGATTAGCTTCGATTCCACAGTGAGAGACCAAGAATCCAAGAAGCTTCCCAGAAGAGACCCCGAAGACAAAATTTTCAGGGTTCAACATCGTGCGCGTGATGCGCAACCTACTGAAGACTTGCGCTAAGCTATCCAAAAAAGATGCGCAATTTTTGATTTTTACCATGATGTCATCGACATACACTTCTACCAGGTCTCTAATGAGGTCCCCAAATGTTTTATGCATGGCACGTACAAAAGTAGGGAGAGCATTCTTAAGACCATAAGGCATGGAGACATAACAATACAGGCCATCTACTATTACAAAAGCAATGTGTTTTTCATCATCTCTAGACATAAGTATTTGGTGGAAACCGGAATACGCGTCTAGGAAACACAGCAGATCACAACTTGATGTAGAGTCTACAATTTGATCTATCTTAGGGAGTGGGAATGGATCCTTTGTACATGCCTTGTTTAGGTTGGTGTAGTCGATGCACATCCAAAGTTTCCCGCCAGCCATGGGGACGATAACAGGATTAGCCAACCACCAAGCGTGGTGGACCTCCTGGATAAAGCCAGCGTCGAGCAACTTCTTAATCTCCTCTCGAATGAAGTTTTGGCGCTCGATGGACTGCTTCCGGGGCTTCTGTTGTACTGGCTGGGTGTCGGGGTAGATCTTCAGATGATGCTCAATCACCTCCATAGGGATCCCGGGCATCTGCGATGGTTGCCAGGTAAACACATCGACATTGTCCCGGAGAAAGGTGACGAGCGCGAGTTCCTATTTGCTGTCCAGGTTACCCGCTATGCGGGTCGTCTGGGCTGCCTCGGAGCCGATTCTGACGACCTTGATTGGGATGTCTTCTTCGGTGGGCAGCACATGCGGAGCTGCGGTGGAGGTCCATTGGAGACTGGCCTTGGCTTGGCCGGCACTCCCTTGTACCGTCAAGGCTCGGTTTCTGCCCCACCGCATGTGCTTGGAGCTGCTCCAATGCCGACACCGCCACAGTGCGGTCCTCCCGGACCTTGAGGACTCCAGATGGTGTCGGCATCTTCAAGACCAGATAGCCGTAGTGAGCTACGGCCATGAACTGGTATAGCGCCAGCTTTCCAATGATGGCATTGAAGGTAAGCTCGACATCCGCCACATCGAACAGAACACTCTCCGTGCGGTAGTTCTCTGGAGTACCGAAGGTTACCGGGAGGTGGATGCTACCACTGGCCACGATTTGCCCTGGGCCCATGCCTGAGAACGGGCTCGAAGGCATGAGCCGGGACATGGGTATCTGCAACTTCCCGAAGGCTGCAGTTGAGATGAGGTTGAGGCCTGCACCACCGTCGATCAGCACATAATGGAGCTTCACATTAGCAATGGTTGGGGCCACAAGCAGCGGGAGCACCCCAGCCCCTGCCAAGTTTTTTGGGTAGTCCGAGGCATCGAAGCCAATTGCAGTGCTCATCCACTTGCTGTGGGGGGCCGGACTTGGTGCTGGGGCCACCGCGGCCACAACCCGTCGCAGGACTTTCACTGCATTCCGAGACGCGGGGTTCGTGGCTCCCCGTAGATGACATAAAGGAGCTTCCGACGCTCCTGGTCGTTGCTAGTGTCCGAGTCAGCACTCGTGAAGACTGCTTTCACCACTCTGTGGGGCTCCTGGTACCCCATGTCCTCGTCTTTGTCCTCCACAGGATCAAGCTTCTGCTTACCCTCCCTATGGTGGGGAGGCTCACTCTCTTGGTGCTGCTGCTTCTGCCTTTGCTCGCGGTAATGCTCCGCGACTTCTTGACTTCTCCGCACTCACTTGCACTGTGACCATTGGTCTGATGAACCCGGCACTTGAAGTCAGCATCATCACCATCAGGTGACTGGCGTGGGCGCTTGTCTTGGCGCGAGCCGCGGGCTCTTCTAGCTGCCTCAGCTGCCACCATGGGAGCCCCGGGCCTCGGCTTACTCCTGCCACGACCCCTGTTCTTTTTTCTTCCTACCACCACTCCTGGTAGTGGCTTACGCTTTGGAGTGTGAGGGCTCCCCACTCTCTGAGGAGGGTCAAGCGTGCCAGTTACGACCTTCTGCAGCCTTGGCGCATCTGTCTGCCAAGGCAAACAACTCGGAGACATCACGCACATCGTGTGTGGCGAGCTTCTTGGGCATCTTCTTGTCCCTCACACCTTTTCTAAATGCAACTATGACAGATGCATTCGAGATGTGAGGGACGGTGTTCCGTACCTGGGAGAATCACTGGATGAACGTTCGCAGCGGCTCCCCCATGCGCTACCTAACAGCATGGAGGTCGAGCTCCATGCCAGGGCGCTCGTATGAGCTTCCGAAGTTCGCCACGAACTGCCGGCATAGCTCCTCCGAGGAGGTGATGGACCCCTGGGGGAGGTTCATAAGCCATGACCGGGCTGGGCCGGCCAGGACTATAGGGAAGTAGTTGGCCATGATGACTTCATCACCCCCTGCAGCCAGGATCGAGGTGGAGTAGATCTGTAGAAACTTGCTCGAGTTGACACTTCCATCATACTTCTCCGGCATCTACGGCCGGAACTTGTGAGGCCACACCACCCTCCGTAGGTGTGGAGCTAAAGCTGCACACCCTCCACCTGTGTTTGCGGGCACCAGGTTTGGCGCTGCGTGACCTTGATGACCAGGCGACACTGCGTACGCCTGGTGTTGAGGCGCGGCGGGAGGCGCTTGGTGCGGCGGAGGCACACCATACTCCTAGAGTGGGGGAGGTGCAATGTACACATGGTGTGGAGGGGGCGCCACGTACGCCTGGTGCTGCACGGGAGGCACCACAAATGTCTGACGTGGCGGGAGAGCGTCATGCACCTGGGTTCCAAGACCCGGTAGGCTGTAGTTAGCTTCAAGATTGCGGCGCCGCTCCCGTTGTCGTTCGATGATGACTTGACAGTCCTCGCCAGCTTTGCGGCACTGCAACTCAGCCCGCAGGTCTGTCGTCAAAAGCCTTATTGAGGGGCTATCAGTGGTCCGTTGGTCGACAGTAGGCGTACGCGACAGTGAAACAAATGTTGGTGCCGCACGCCTCCCGGTTTGTGGAGTCGCTTGGAGTGCAACAACGACCAGATGGTCAATGTCGTTTATCCACTGCTGGGTTGCCCCCTGCGGGGCACGTGCCGTCGGTGTGTCGCGGAGTAGCGCCCATGGCTAGGAGTGCACTTTCCGGGCTTGCCGCCAGTGGTGCCGTAGCTGCTGTCACGACAGGAGTTCGCCGTGCCGTGTTCTGCGGGCTTGCAGTCGGTGGAGTGACTGCGCGGCGACGCGATGGTCCGGATCTTCCTGCCCTGGAGCGGGACCCAGCCGTGGGGTGGGATGAAGCCTGGTCCTGACCCTCCGCCTGCTGGCGGGGCTGTGGCCTGGAGGAACTAACATTGGAATGGGTGTTCACCATGCTGCTGGTGAAGATCCTTGCAGCAGAAAAGCCCCCTACCTGGTGCGCCAAATGTTGAGATGTCTAACTGACACCTCCCCCGGACCTGCTCAAAAGTAGCCCGCGAAGGTTCATTGTATTTTCGGGGGCTAGTCCTAGCAAGATCGAGCGCAGCGAACGATGAATGCAAGGGATTTACGTGGTTCGGGCTGCCTGGGTGTAATAACATACTCCATGGTGGTTTGTGTGTTGTATTGCTCAAGTGTGTGCCTGGTTCTGAGGGAACATGCCTAAGTCGATAGCTATCTAGTCCTTTTATAGTCCAAGGCCAGACAACTTACAAGTGGGGTGCCTGACAGGTGTCCCCAGGAGTAACCAAGTCCATTCTAAGATCTGGGAGTAAATGCTATCTCCTGACAATGGCTTCAATGTGCCGCCTTGCCATCCCTTGCTACAGGGCTACAGATAGCCCCTCATCATAGTTGGCTGCGTCCTGTCTGTCTTGTCGTGGCCTCCCATTCATCCGTCGTACGTAATTCGGCTTCGGCCTGTCATAACAAGACTGGGTACAAGCCTCTTGACTTACGAGTGCGCACCCCTGTTTACCTAGGGAAGGCGCGCGTGCTTACTCCTTAGACGTGGTGGACATGCCTTGCTTTACTCCTCCTTCTTTCCATTCCCCAGTAGTTGTTAACCAAGTGGCTGAGCCTCAGACCACCTCCACTGGAAGGCCTATGCCAGATGCCGCGGGGCACGTAGCCGCGTCGGACCTCTCCTCAGCGGGGAGGCTGGTCCGGAGCTTGCAGGATATGTGGCAGTGTTGTACCCTTCCTCAACGAGGAGGTGGGTCCGGAGCTGCAGGGCTCACGGCAGCGCCGGACCTCTCCTCATTGTGGAGGCTGGTCCGGAGGTACCGAACACATGGCGGGGTCAGGCCTACCCTCAACGGAGAGGTTGGCCCAAGAGCTTTGCACCACGTGGCTTACGTCGGGGTCTGCCTCCATGATAGACGGGGCCCTGCACGTCCTCTTCCTTGTATCTATGGGTACCCGGTCCGCCAGGTACCGACATCTATGATATAACGATGGTTAGATAACATCAATGTCGAAACCAATAGAATGCAATTCATTGATTACTAGCATTGCAACAAAAGTAGGGGCTTTATAAAATGCATCCATTGAATATATCTCAACAAGTCGCTACATTGTAGATGAGGATTATCTAGTGCAAGGACATACCCTCAAACATGATCCTGATGGTTCTTTAGTGTTTTTCTACCCTGGCTTTGTCAATGAAATTCGGTTACATAACATGAATTTTCATTTATACAAGTGTCAGGAATTAACCATTGCTCTTCGACCTATCAAAGAGGCCCACATGAGTAATGTTTCTGGCAAGGTTACACATCGCTCTTAAAGAAGAGCAGTCATGGAGATGCCTCCATGATCCACTCCTGCCTATGAATACTAAGAGGAAGTGGATCCGTCGGGTGATGCAATCGATTGGACATGCATGATTGGGCCACCACACCAGGGATATGGGACCCATATGGTTCTAACTCAAGCTAAAGTAACTTACCTCCTCCACTGAAGAGTACATGCCATTCATTCTCGGCTAGAGGTTATCATGACCATAGCAAAGGAATAATGTATCTTACTCAACTGATGGAAGACTAGTACAAGGGCCACTATATATATTGGGCAACACCCATCTAGGTGGGCACTGTGGAACTAAACATACCAGCCACCTCTCCACACCACACCTTGGCTTTATACCAGTGAATTTGGCCCTAATAATTGAGCTCAAGAACTAGGTTGCTGCTCCCGTAGGCAGGCCAAATTCCAACAATCCTCACCAAAAGCCAAGGTCTACAAGTAACATTTCTACGCTTTCATATACCAGCTTTGCAGTGCAGACCCATTATGGGTTGAGCTGCACTTAGCATTCCATGATTCACATACTCACAACTTTGCAATGGACGCAATCTTGAATTGCTTGTTTTGTGTAAGTAAGTTTCACATGAAAGCATAGCTGATACTAGGCTGCCTAAAGCCATGCCCATGGTTAGAGCTTTACGGTCTTGCTCCTGTGTATGTTCATGAGTTTATTTGAAATCACACATATCTCATAGACTGCTACCTCATAATCAAACTCTTATAGGTGTGTTCTTACAAGTATACCCTGCAGGACAATACCTTGCCTATTTAGGCCTCAGAACACATTAAGACGTTAAAGTCAACCTTCCATGCAGTACTGAGAGTATGCATCTGCTAGTAGAAATGAGTAATAAATAAGTACTTTCCAGTTATCCATACAACTTATTTTTCCCAAGGTCTACTTCACGGGATCTCCGATCAAAAAGTTTGGGTTACCATTGTATGATAACATCACGTCGGTTTTAGACCCATTGATGCTTCTTCAATTATAGCACGTGCTAATTCCTTAGTAAAATAGTCCGCCAAATTTCTTTTAGTATTAATATACTCAACGACAATCTCTCCCATATTTCTCAAATGTCTCATGGATTATATTTGCCTTTCACATGTCTTGAGGACTTCAAATTTTGTTTTGCATTACCAACAATTGTGATCAAACTTTGATTATCACAATGTAAAATAATGTCCAACACAGGTTTATCGACCAATGGAGAGTTCATCAAGAGTTGTTTCAGACACTCCACCTCAGTTGTGGTTGTCTCATGTGCTACAAGTTCCACCTCCATTTGTTCTTCTTCTTCTTTTGGCACTGTATCTCATGAGATTGTTAAATTATGTGACAATTATAACCATCTTGTAGTCATGAAAAGTTTCCATGATATACAGTTCACCGTCTCATCAGCTGCACCATACTTAGCGTTAAGTACATCCTAAAGCTCTTTTTCATTTGTGACTATTAGATAAACATCAAAGAGTTTATTGTTGATAGAATTGGTTTCCTCGAACTTCGTCTGTTCTTCAATAGGAAATGGACCTTGAGGTCTGCTCTCGATGACCCAGAAGATCTTAAGCGGTTGAAGCAAGAGTATGACCTTAACTTGCTACCTCTTGAAGTGCAAACTAGAGAATTTCTATGGCCCCAATGCATCGGCTAAATTCATCATGTTCAACTCAGGAAATTACCTAGATAAGGTTTTTGGATTGTTAGAAGAAAGCGACAGTTTACAGAGTAATTTTGAAAAACTCAGAAATACGACATCAATAAACACCAGTAGAAGGATGAGACGAGAATATTCTCGTACCGATTGAAGTCGGAGGAACCGCTGTAGATGTTGTTGCAGATCTGACTCGCTACAGGTGTTTATGGCGATGTTGGACAGCATAGCCTGATCCTGACGGTAGGCGACCATGATGAACAAAGTGAGCAGATGTGCCGAATGCTTTCCAAAAACCTTATTCACCCTCTCCCAATGAAATATCGCAAAGGCAAGTGGTTTCGGGGACCGGCTCTCCCGATCATCGATGCATGTCGGTGCTCGGGATGGAGTAGACTACATGGCGGTGCAAGAAACTCGAACGTGAAACAGATCTAATCGTGGATTATCTCCCCTTCCTTGCACACCCGATATAAATAGTCCTCAAGAGGCGGTTCAGTTGCGATACGGAGAATCCGCATCTGAATTGACTCGGTACTTGTAGATGCGTCCGTCTCTAATGACTTGACCCATTTCAAAAGCCCCAAATTCGGAAGTCCAAAAGCTCAACTTAATTTTTCGCAGCAAAAACAAATTTTAGGCTTGGCTCGAGGCTCAACTCCACACGAACACGCGCGAGGCAAGGTGAGCGAGTAGGAGGAGCACGCGTGGGCCACCTCTCTTATCTCCCTTAGGGAGTGGAAGACAACCTTCCTTATATGTAGAGGTTGCCCCCCTGCAACATCCTGTGTGGGACTAAACATTTACCACCACTTATCTGGCCCTTAGAGTCTTTGGGATTTATTTGGAATTAACAGAAATTTCTGCATGATTCTTAGAAATTGGTCCAATTACTATCGAAGTGTAGCAACGACACTTCCCACGGTACTGCTATGGACAGCCCACAGAGGTTCAATTTTAGGAAGCACGACATTTCTAAAACTACGAGCACAATGAACACGGATGAACACCGATAATTTACGTGGTTTGGGCCGCGGGGAGGCGTAATATCCTACGTCCACTGAAGAGAGTTGTATTGCTGTGGTGAGCGTATGCTCTATGTCTGAGCGCGTGGTGAGTTCAGCCTGAGATTGTTTGCCTATGGCATGGATCTAAGCCTGTTTGTCAGTGTATGTCTCTTCGCATGGATCTAAGCCTGAGATTTCCTCCTTTTTGGTGCCTTGATGCCAAAGGGGGAGAGATTGAGACTAGTTTTCTATTTTGAGCCTTAAGGACTAGTGATCGTGGACATGTATCTTTTGTGTTTTTAAAGTTTCAAACTATTGTAATCTCTATTAGGATACCTATTTTGTTTAAATATGAAAGTGCGATGCTCATTCTATTCTTGTGATTGTAATTTCTGTATTTTTCATTATGCACACTTTATGAAAATCAATTTTTACTCTTAATTGTGAAATCTTAGTTGGTTGTCATCAATCACCAAAAAGGGGGAGATTGAAAGTGCATCTAGGCATTCCCCTGTGGGTTTTGGATGATTAACAAACAAATGGGATCCTAATAAATTTGTTGAGATGAATGCAGGTCTACAAAGATTAGAACTTATGATGCACTAAAAAAGGTGAAAATGAGGAGTGAGAAAAGGAAAATCCCAAATGATCAAGGAAGCGCAGAGTATATATCAATGTATAGGATGTGTGTGATAGACACATCCCAAGAGCTTATATCTTTGCGTAAAGAATAAGGGATGAAATCAATCAATTAAGCAATTCACTGAAGCACTGGACAAGTCCGTTCACCAGCGGACTAGTCCAATCAACTTTCTGTTCTCACACGAACAAGTCCAGAACAACACTGGACTAGTCTGTTCAACTAACTGACCTCACTCGGACAAGTCCACACACGTGCTGGACAAGTCCGTTCAACTTTCTGGTATTCACTCAACACATATCACCATGCACCGAACAAGACCATCCAGTTCCAGACTAGTCCGATTGAGTCTCTGGACTCATCAGGGACTAGTCCAGATAACTTTATGTTCCAATACGGACAAGTATGGTACACCTCACACAAATTATAGTTTCAGGTGTGTTGCATAATTCACGCAAGTTTTACAAAGCACACCGGACTAGTCCGGTCCCCAAGGAGACTAGTCCGACCGTCAGGATCCCTAACGGTAAATTTTTTAGAAACTCTATAAATAGGTGATCTACGACCCCACAAAGAAGAAACATTACACACACTGAACAACCAAGAATCCTAGCACTACTACTCGTCCCAAGAGCACAGAAACACCTCTCGCCACACATCTAAAGCCCTTAAAAAATCTTTTGGGAATCCTGATTTGGGATAGAGAGATCATCTTCTACGCATTGCTAAGCTCTTGGGGTTTGATCTCTTATACACTCTTGCATCTGTTGTAAATCTTTTGAGTGTGTTTGATCACTCTTCTCTCTGTAGTCTTGTGGGAGCCCTCAATGTGTGAGGTTGCCCCACCGACTTGGTGATTGCCCCTATGATAGTTGAACTCAAGTCGGCCTTCGTGGTGACTTGAAGAGGTAAAGGGTTCATTGAGACTCAGCTCTGTGTGGGCTCCTCAATGAGGACGTAGATCTCTTTGGTGAGATAGAACCTCGTAAAAATCCTTGTCTCTTGTGTTCTTGTTATTCACTTTTGCAATCATCATCATCATCTAGGGCATAGGGTTGATTAATCTTGCAACTGATATTAATCTTGTATTCCTCATTCAAATAAATCATCCTAAAACATACACAAGTTGTAGGATAATTCACTTAATTCTTCTACTATAACATTTGAGGACAATACATTAAACAATCTATCTCTTCATCGATATAATTAGCATACCGGACTAGTTCGTACCAACACCGGACTAGTCTGACCCTCCTGTATTTGACAAATCTATTAA
This sequence comes from Tuctoria greenei, assembly GCA_036927565.1. NCBI lineage: Eukaryota > Viridiplantae > Streptophyta > Magnoliopsida > Poales > Poaceae > Tuctoria > Tuctoria greenei. The sequence continues at coordinate 172,502,089 of JAYESD010000004.1, read as the reverse complement.
GCATTGCTGGAAAAGTTTGTAGGATCGAAGAGCACATCAAAAGCTACCAAAGGGGGGGTGCATGGTAGATTAAAACTTTTTCAGCAGAAGCAACAAAAAACCCCTTGGCAGAAAATCAATCTGTTAAAAACAGTGTGTGCAACTGATCTAAACATGATCAATTGTGACAAAGCCAGTATAGATTGTGAAGAATCAAGTCATGAAGACTTCACAACAAGAATGATGAATCTGTCAAGAAAACCTCAAGTTATGATTGAAAGATTGAACGCAGGTCAATCTGTTCTATCCGAGAAAAACATATCTGCAACACTGCAAATAAACTCATGTAGATCCAAAAACACATCTCCAATGACCGTGAAATTTTCACAGATGACAGTAATCAAGTTGTGAAGACAATCCAGAAAGAATCACATCAATTGGATCTGTAAAACTCGAGTTATGATAAAACTACCAAAGCAAGGTAGTGTTACGCAGAAACTCGACTAGAAAACTTGTGTGAAACATGTTGGATGAACAGGGCAAAGAAGTTCCTTTAAACTATGATATTTATTCAATAGAACACAAGAGAAACATCCCAAAATCTGTGCACCACGAGCTCTAGTCTCCCTTGCTTATATAACTAGCCCTTAGGCCAACCCAATCCAAACTAGGACTCGTATCCTACTCAGTTTCCACCTAAACTTTCAATAACTACTTAAGACTCTTCTATAGGCATATAGAAGCAATATTAAGACTTCCAAACACTTTAGGAACATATCCGATATTCCTAAAAAAACTCAACTTTGTAACCCATACGAAAACCTATCATAACCAACTCAAATCTTTCCATATTTGAGTCAAACATGACTCAGCCGTAGCCTAAGTCCATAACCTAGTAGGTTGGACCTTTCAGACCAATTCTTTGCGTCTGCTTCTCTTCATCAAGCCTTGGAACCATGTTGCCACATAAATGCACTCCTCGCACACATGCCAACATCTTCCAACAATGTCCACGATACCTTCATATGCATTGTTCTTGATTCAAACATGCCGCGCAACCTACCGATCAACTCAACCACAATTTCTCCCGAACTTGGTTGTTGAACCTCATCTTCTTCCTAAGACTAGTTCAATGGATCTCGTCACCAGCCATGTCTTGAACTCAAGCAACACCTGCACATGAATAAACAACCGATACTTCCGAGCACAAGTCCTCGACTTGACTCACGTTAGTTCTGAAACCACAACACCTTACGTGAGCACCTCACATAAGCATGTTGCAAACCATAGCAAAAACATTAACTACCATGATCAGCCAAAACACATCAAAAAATTAGTAAAATGATACTAAGCAAACTTTTCATCAGTGTATAGCAAGTTTGAAACATTGCAAGTTAAAAGCTGAACTTTTGCAATCTAGCATTGGACCTTGCCAAAGCTAACCGGACCTTGAATCGGAGCTTACCAAAGTTAGAAGGACCTAGCGCCGGAGCTAACCAAAGCTATTCAGACCTAGTGCTGGAGCTTACCAAAGCTAGTCAGACCTAGCGCTAGAGCTTATCAAAGCTAGTCGGACCTAGCGCCGGAGCTAACCAAAGCTAGTCGGACCTAGACAAAGTAAGTCGGACCTTACGTTGGATCTGGCCGGAGCTACCATAACAAGACGGACCTATTGTTAGACCTTGCAGGAGCTCAAACCTAGAGTTGGACCTTGTTAAAAGAGTGTTTTGGCAGTATTCAAAACTTTTATGGTCATAGCCAATGTATTCAGCACACATAGGTCTCACAATCTCCCCCTTGATGAATGCATTGGCAACACCACTTAAAATCCGAACATTGGCTTATTCACATGAAAAGTTTTGAAAAGAATTTTCTCTCTAAAAAATTTCTCTCCCTTTGTAAATCAGAAATAAAATGAGAAGAAAAACAAAAAATCCCCCCCTCAAAAGAATCGTGTCAAAACACTTGTGGATGTGTGATCAATTCCCCCCACCTTTGACAATGTATTTAGCAAGGGACAAAAGAGAAATTTTAATTTGTTATGAGCGTATTATAACATATACATATAAAACAAAGCTCATCCAAGTCATAGTATCAAGTAACTTACACTATCGCATCAATGAGATACATAAAGTAGTGTAACCCATGCTAGAGATCAAGTGAATTTTCAATTTAAGCAAGTCATGATATCATAAACTTAACTATTCCAAGACCTGAAAGCATCACACTTGTTGCTGCATTTTATTATTTTTCAAAGCACAAATTCAGATCATATGACATTTGCAAGAAATTATATGCCACATCTGCCTTATTCTAACCAACCAAGCCAAGCCTATATCATTTGACAATTAGAAGCATAAGGACATGGTTTTAGTCATACACACCTTCTTTCAAGTTCATATCTAAGTGCAATGATAAGTCATCTCAAAAGAAGAAGTGCGATGCATTCATGTTCTCTTGATCTTTTCTCAATTTTTTATTTGAACATAAAAATTCAACATGTGAGTTGATTACTTGATTAATTATTCATTATGAAAATCACTTGTGAGCATGCAACAAGCTCAAAATAGCAAGAAAGTTCGATCATGACAAGATTTAGTGTAACTAATTATTCCAATTATTAGTCATGGCAAAAACTACAAAATGTGTAACATGAGAATATAGTAAGAACTTTTAGCATGTAAAAGGAATCACAAAGTCATATATGTATGAAATAGTATGCTCATATTATATTAAATTTAGATTCACACATAGAGTTTCCAAGTTTCAAAAACCCCCCTCTAATTAAGCCATGAGGATGCATAATCCCTATTTCACTAAGAATCAAACAAAAACGTGTGAAATCAAAAGGTTTTATAAAAAATGTCAGCCAATTGTTTTTCGGTATCGACATGATGAAGCACAATGTTTCCTTTTTCAACATTATCACGGAGAAAGTGATACCTAATGTCAATGTGTTTCGTTCTCGAATGTTGCATGGGGTTTTTAGCAATGCAAATGGCACTAGTGTTATCACAAAATAGTGGAACACTATCTAGATCAACCCCATAGTCCTTAAGTGTTTGAACAATCCAAAGAATCTGTGAGCAAGCGCTAGCAGCAGCTACATATTCAGATTCGGCTATGAATTGTGCAACTAAATTTTGTTTTCTAGAGGACCAAGCAACAAGTGAATTACCAACAAAATGACAAGTACTCAAAGTACTTTTCCTATCAATCCTATAACCCCCAAAATCAGCATCCGAAAAAGCTTTCAAAGTAACGGTTGAGGAAGAAGGAAGAAAAATGCTAAATTCTTTAGTTCCATGTAAGTACCTGAGAATTATTTTGACGGCTTGACGATGTGAGGCATGTGGGGAAGCTTGAAACCATGCACAAAGACATACACTGAATTGTATGTCCGGTCTTGAAGTTGTGAGGTACAAAAGTGATCCAACCATGCTTCTATATTCTTTTTGAACGACTGGGTCACCATCTTCATCAAGTTCAAGTGTTGTTCTTATTCCCATTGGTGTTTGAAGAGGCTTTCTTTTGTCCATGTTGAAGCACTTAAGAAGGTCTCTTGTATACTTCGTTTGATGCACAAAAGTACACTCCTTGGTTTGCTTGATTTACAGCCCCAAAAAGTACGTGAGTTCTCCCATCATAGTCATTTCAAATTCTGAACTCATCATAGCAGAAAACTTGGACCCAAGATCATGAGAAGCACAACCAAAGATAATACCATCCACATAAACTTGAATGAATAATGAGTCATTGCCATGCTTAAGCACAAAAAGAGTTTTATCAACCTTGCCCATGGTAAATCCTTTTCAAGTAAGAATGTTTTTAACCTATCATACCATGCTCTAGGGGCTTGTTTGAGACCGTGCAAGGCTTTGGACAGTTTGTAAATATGATTAGGAAAATCCGGATTTTCAAAACCTGAGGGTTGCTTGAAATAAACCTCCTCATCTATATAGCATTAAGAAAAGCACATTTAACATCCATTTGATATAACTTGAAACTTTAGATGCAGCACAAGCTAACAAAATTCTTATGGATTCTAATTTAGCAACAGGAGCAAAAGTTTTATCAAAATCTAGACCTTCAATTTGTGTGAAACCTTGAGCAACCAACCTAGCCTTATTCCTAACCACAACCCCATCCTCACTTTGTTTATTTTTAAACACCCATTTAGTTCCAATTCAAGTGTGACCTTGAGGTGGAGGTACAAGTTTCCAAACATTATTTCTTTCAAAATTTTATAACTCTTCTTACATGGCAATAATGCAAGATTCATTACTGAGTGCATGAGATATATCTTTTGGTTCAAAAGAAGCAACAAAAGCATAATGAGCGTGAAAGTTTGGATCACAAAACTTGGACCGTGTGACTCGTTTGTGCAAGCTCCCAATGATTTGTTGTGGTGGATGACTTTTGAGAATTTGGAGGGGAGTAGACACTTCACAAGCTCTTTGTTCTTTATGTTCATCACATATTGAAGAACTTGTGGCTTTAGGACCATATGTACCAGCTGCGGTAGTTGTTAGTGCTGGTTGTGGTGCAAACTCAGTAGCGTGATCAACATCATTTGCTTCTGAATTTTTGGGCAGCAGCACCACTTCTTTGTCTTCTTCAAAGAAAATACTCTCCCCCTACAGATATGTATCTGTACCTGCAATATTGGAGCTAGTACCTGGGATAGCTTCATCAAAAGAAACCTCACAAGTCTCCACAATTTTGTTAGTGTCAAGTAAAAGCACACAGTAGCCTCAAGTATGAGATGGATAACCAAGAAACATGCCATCAACAGATCTAGCTTCAAATTTATCAAGATTACCATGTTTCTTAACAAAGCATTTACAACCAAAGACCCAAAAGTGTGTGACACTAGGCCTATGTCCAAACCGAAGTTTGTATAGTGTTTTTCCTAGCTTAGCACACAAGAAAACACGATTTGAGACATAACAAGCGGTTGTGCATCTGCTCAAAATTTTCTAGGAGTTTGATACTCATCAAGCATAGTCCTAGCCATCTCAACTAAGGTTCTGTTCTTTCTCGCTACAACATCGTTTTGTTGAGGTACATAAGGTAAAGAAAATTGATGATCTATTCCATTTTCAGCACAAAAGTGTTTAAATGATTAATTTTTAAATTTGGTTACATTATCACATCTAATTGCTTTTAAAGATCCTGGATAATCAATTGATAATCTAAGAAATAAAGTTCTAAAGTGACTAAAAGCTTCATTCTTATATGCCATAAATTAAACCCGAGAGTATCTAGAAAAATCATCAACATTCACAAGAACATACCATTTATCTCCGAAGGATTGAACACGTGAAGGTCCCACGGTGTCAAGGTGCAAAAGTTGACCCAGTTTAGTTGTCACAGTCATTGTGAGAGGAGCATGTGAACCTGCAACCATCTTAGCATGTTTACAAGAAGAGCACACAATTTCTTTGTCCCCTTTAAGCTTAGGCACCCCATGTACGCGATCAAGAGCACTAACATGCGTTAGATAATCAAAGCCTACGTGACCAAGTCTACGATGTCAAAAATATAAGTCCTTTGAATCATTAGCAACTAGACACCTATGCTTAGAGGATGACATATCAAAATCATCTTTAAAAACTCTTCTAAATCGAGACATGTTAAAAATAAGATCATTATTTGAATCTACAACTTTGCAGCAATTTTTATTGAAAATAATTTCCAAATTTTAATCTAGCAATTGTAAAACAGAAAGCAAGTTGTATTTCAAATTTTTGACAAGTGACACATCTTTCAAAGTGTAGTGATCATTTACCATAACCGAACCCTTAGCAATTATAGGAGTTGAAGAATTATCGGCAAAAGTAACATTCTCTACACATGACACAAAAGAAAGGGAGGAGAACCATTTTCTGTTACCAGTCATGTGGCGTGAGCAACCTGAATCCACAATCCAAATGTCCTCCTTCCTCAAGCGTGTAACCTACATAGAAGCACAATACATCAATGACTCAATACTGGGGTTAGTCAAAATGCATTTAGGAATCCAATACTGAGTCACACGATGTGCAATAGGAAAAACACGCGAAAGCTGAGACAAAACAGCAAGTTGATGAGCCAAAGTTTGAGGATTTCTGTACCCAACTACTGACTTACAAGGTGTTACATATGTAGCATGAAAAACAGTAGGTTTGGGAGCAAACTTTGCATGTTTTTGACTCATAACAACAGGTTGCATGTTCTTGATATCTGGTTGAGCACGTGTAGCAAGTGTTGCATGAGAGTTATGAGATCTAGCTTGCATTCTTTCTTTTTTCTGTTGTTTAGATAGTCTATAACAAAAATCTTTGACATGACCATCTCTACCATAGTGGGTACAATTAAATTTAACTTTGTGTTCATGTCTAGCAACATGTTTATTAGAAGCTGAATGGGACAGCATCCCTGCAGATTTGAAAACCACTTCTTTTTGTTTAGGAGCTATTTGAATCAAACCACCTCCTAATGATTTGACAATTTAAGGTGGATGTGCCTTAGCATGAGCATTAGAATTAAAACCTAAACCAGATTTATTATTGCAAGATTTAGAAAAATTCATCAGCAAGTTTAGGTTCTTATTTGCATTACAAAACGATCTAATGTTCTATGCATGTCATCAAGTTTATTGGATAAATCAAGGCAATTTCCACATGAAGTTTTTCTTTTTAATTTGCAATTAGAATAATATTTAACTTCATGAGAACATAAAGCATTGTTCAATATAGAAATCTCATTCCTAGCATCTTGTAGTTTCTTATCAAGATCATCATAAGTAGAACAATGCAAATCAATTGTAGAACAGCTTGCATCTTTCATGTTTTTAGCATTAAGTGCAGCAAGCTCTCTATTCTTTTCAATCTCTAACTCAAGTTTATCAAGTGTGGAGGTGTGTGCATTTCTTAGAGAGGACAATTGTTCATATATTAAATCACATGAGGAAGAAGAATCATCACTAGGAATCAAAAATTTCAAACGATTAATTTCATATGCTAGTGACTCAATTTTAACAACATTGTTCCTAAGATTTTTGTCATTTTTTTACTATAACAGTGGCACGAGAAATAGCATCACACATTTCTTCGCAAGTAGGACATACCTCTTCATTGTCGATGTTGTGTTCTGCCTCCTCCATACTTGATCTTGACTTGCCCACCATGAAGCACTAGTTTGCCAAATCATCTTCATCTTCGTCACTTCCGATGTCCACATTGCTCGAGCCAAGTTCTTGAAGTGCATAGATAAAACTATTTACCAATTGGCGTCCTTTCTTGTTGTTGTTTGTAGAGGAGTGCTTCGTCCTTATTTGCTTTTCATCATGGGAAGTAGTACCTAAAAGGTTAGGGCAATCCGTGCAAAAATGTTTTGTCTTACCACATTCAGAGCATCATTGAGGTCCAACACGCCCTCTCCTTCTGGTTCTCACATTTTGCAATGCTTTTGAGAATCGAGTGGAGATGAGTGCAAGTTCTTGCTCTGAAAACTCTTCAATCTATTCAAGGGTTAGTGAGGACAACAAAGCAAGTGTTCCACAAGATGAAGATTGACCGGAGCTAGGCATTTCACGTTGAGAAACAAATACAAGAGACATACTGGTGTTCTTACGTGAGATTATGTCAATTTCATGAGTTTTCAATTTAGAATATAGAACATATAAAGTAAGTGTACTCATGACAGTAGATTCACGAATAGATGTGACTTTCATCTCCCAAATTGACATGTCTAATGCACTTAGTAATTGCCTAGCATTCTCAGCATCTGAGAAATTAACATTGATGCTACACAAGTTGCTGAGAATTTTATTAAAGCGAGCAAAGAGGTCATCGATGGACTCACCTGGTTGCATCTCAAAGCGCATGTACTCCATTTTGAACATGTCTTTCCTTACCTCCTTGATCGTGTTGGATCCTTCGTGGTAATCAAATAGAGCTTTCCAAACACCGTACACAAATCAGAGGTGAGCAACACGGTCGAAATCGCTTTTAGTTAATCCTGGTATGGTCAAGTTCTGAGCCTTGTTGTTGTTATCGATATCTCTCATATTTGTAGTCGTAACTTGATCGTTTGACTGCACTTCATAAGTCTTATACACCTTTTCCCATATTGCAAATCCTTGCGCCTGGATGAAAGACAATACCACTAAACACACAAGGTTTGGCGGAGTATTTCTCCATGATGATTACTCAAACATGTGCAAATCACAAAGATTAGAGCACCGTGGCTCTGATACCAATTGTAGGATCAAAGAGAACGTGAAAAGCTACCAGAGGGGGGTGAATGGTAGATTACAACTTTTTCAACGGTAGCAACGAAAAGCCCTCGGCAGAAAATTGACCCGTTAAAGAAATTGTGTGTGCGACTAATCTAAATGTGATCAATTGTGACAAAACAAGTATAGATTGTGGATAATCAAGTCATGAAGACTTCACAACAAGAACCACAAAAATCCGTTGAGAAAAACTCAAGTTACGATCAAAAGATCAAACAAAGGTCAATCCGTTCTACCCGAAAAAACCAGATCTGCAACACTGCAAAGAAGTTCGCGTAGATCATAAATCACAAATCCAATAACCGTGAAATTTATATAGATGATAGATAATCAAGTTGTGAAGACAACCCAAAAAGAATCACATCGACTAGATCTGTAAAACTCGAGTTATGATAAAACCATCGAAGCAAGGTAGTGCTGTGCAGAAACTCGATGAGAAAAACTTGTCTGAAACAAGTCGGATGAACAAGGTACAAAAGTTCCTTTAAACTACAATATTTATTCAATAGAACACAAGAGGAACATCCCAAAATTCGTGCTCCTAGATCTCTGGCCTCCTTTGCTTATATAACCAGCCATGAGACCAACCCAAACCAACCTAGAACTTGTATCCTACTCAATTTCCATCGAAACTTTCCTTAACTGCTCAAGACTCTTTCATAAGCAGATAGAAGCAATCATAAGACTTCCAAACACCTTAGGAATATATCCCACATTCCTAAAACAACTCAACTCCGTGCTCACCATGAAATCCTAATGTAACCAACTCAAATCTTTCTATATTTGAGTCAAACCCGACTCAGCCGCAGCCTGAGTCCATAACCTAGTCGTTTGGACCTTTCCGACCAATTCTTTACGTCCACATCAGTTCATCACGCCTTGGAACCATGTAGCCATGTCCATGCACTCCTTGTACACATGCAAACATCTTCGAATGACGTCCACGATACCTTCATATACATTGCTCTTGATTCAAATATGTTGCGCAACCTCCCGATCAACTCAACAACAACTCCTCCCAAACTTGGTTGTTGAACCTCATCTTCTCACTAAGACTAGTTCAATGGATCCCATCACCAGCCATGTCCTGAACTCAAGCAGCACCTGCACATGAATAATCAATCGATACTTCCGAGCACAAGTCCTCGACTTGACTCTCGTTAGTTTCGATAACCACAACACCTTACGTGAGCACCTCACATAAGCATGTTTCAAACCATAGCAAAACGATATCAGCCATAACCACCAACACACACCAAAAACTTAGTAAAAGAATAGTAAGAAAGATTTCCATAATCCAAAAAGTAACTTTGAAACATTGCAAGTTAAAAGAAGAACCATTGCAATCCAGCACCGAACCTTGCTAAAGCTAACCGGACCTTGAGACGAAGCTTACCAAAGCTAGCAGGACCTAGCGCCGAATCTTACCAAAGCTAGTCGGATCTAGCGCTGGAGCTGACCAAAGCTAGTCGGACCTAACCATAGCAAGTCGTACATAACCAAAATAAGTCGGACCTAGACAAAGAAGTCGGACCTAGCCAAAGCAAGTCGGACCTTACGTCGGACCTTGCCAGAGCTACCCAAAACAAGCCAGACCTATCGTCGGACCTTGCAGGAACTCGGACCTATCGTCGGACCTTGATGAGACGGGTGTTTTGGCAAAATTCAAAACTTATCGTCATAGCCAATGTATTCAGCACACATAGGTCTCACACCTTGAATTGGAAATTAAACTTGAAATGAATTCACAAAGACTTACTTGATTTGAATAACACCTTTCTAGGGGTACAAGTGTAGAAGAGGGACTTGACAAGCCCAAGCCTCCTTCTCTCAACTCTTCACCACACTCTCCTTCTACTTGGTAGCCTCTAGGACTACTCTAAACTTTAGGTGTGGTATTCTATTCTCAACTTTTGGTGTGTGTGTGATGTGAGGTGTGGGGTTCTATTTATAGGGGGATAAGGGTCAGTTCACGCCACCAAATGCATGCGAATCAGTCATCACTAACTTTTTTAAGCCGGAAGTAGCCAACACGTGGAAGCTGACCGGGTTTGGCCAGGAATGGGTCGGCCGAACCACCAAGTCGACTGACCTAGTCCTGGCTCCAAACGGTCTGTTCTTTCTCCAGGTGGCTTCCAGGTGAGTCCCATTGACTGATATAGGGTGTACACCATTGGATGGCCTCGGATACTTCTGTTTGTGCGCCATTTGATCCATTGATGACATGTGGCATTGTTGAAATCCAATTTTATGGATTACTCCCTACATGTCTTGGTATTTTGTGTCTAAATTCACCTGCATATAAATAAACACCAACACTTGTGGAATTGATTAGTTTTTAACCCTACCACTACATTGTGTTTCTCTTTTGTGCACATTATGAGGTGAACTAATGGTCTAAATATGGCACTTAAGGACCATCAACAGTATACAAAAGGTAAAAATCTGTCCACTAATGCTCAACATAAGGATCATATCGCCTTTATTAAAATAAAATCACATGAATCTAAACTACAAACATTATTTCATACTTTTGATGCATCTTATGTCCTTATGAAAAATATTTTGGATATGTTTATGCTAAATATGAAGGGCCACGCCACAAGAGACCCAAAGCTTGTGTGTGGGTGCCTAAAACACTTGTTACTAACCTTCGAGGACCCAATCAAACTTGGATACCTAAAAATAAGGCAGATATCTTTTTTGAAGGCCTACTCCTCCGGTGGATCAAAATGGGTGCTAGATAGTGGATGCACCAATCACATGACCGGAGAGAGGAGAATGTGTAGGATCAAAGAGCACATGAAAAGCTACCAGAGGGGGTGAATGTAGATTAAAACTTTTTCAGCGGAAGAATGAAAACCCCTCGGCAGGAAAGCCAATCTGTTAAGAAACCTTGTGTGCAACTGATCTATTTACGTGATAAATCATGAAAAAACTAGTATATATTGTTAAGAATCAAGTCACAAAGATGTCACAACAAGAATCACGAAAAACCGTCGAGAAAAACTCAAGTTATGATTGAAAGATCAAACACGGGTCAATCTGTTCTATCGAGTAAAAACCAAAATCTGCAGCACTGCAAAGAAACTCGTGTAAATCAGAAACAACAAATCCAATGACCATGAAATTTTCACAGATGATATATAATCAAGTTGTGAAGACATCCAAAAACAATCTCATCAATTGGATCTATAAAACTCGAGTTATGATAAAACCACCAAAGCGACGAAGTGCTGTTCAGAAACTCGATGAGAAAACTTGTCTAAAACAAGTCGGACGAACAAGGCACAAAAGTTCTTTTAAACTACGATCTTTATTCAATAGAACACAAGAGAACAGCCCAAAATCCTTGTACACGAGCCTGACCTCCCTTGCTTATATAACCAGCCATGAGGCCAACCCAAACCAAACTAGGACTCGTATCCTACTCAGTTTCCACCAAACTTTCCATAACTGCTCAAGACTTTTCTATACACAGATAGAAGCAATCATAAGACTTCCAAACACTCTAGGAACGTATCCCACATTCCTAAAAACAACTCAACTTCGTGACCCATACGAAATCCTATCATAACGAACTCAAATCTTTCCATATTTGAGTCAAACACGACTCAACCGCAGCCTGAGTCCATAACCAAGCCGGTTGGACCTTTCCGACCAATTCTTTACGTCCACATCTCTTCGTCACGCCTTGGAACCATGCAGCCACGTCCAGGCAATCCATGCACATGTGCAACCACCTTCCAATGATGTCCATGATACCTTCATATGCATTGTTCTTGATTCAAATATGTTGCGCGACCTCCGGTCAACTCAACCACAATTCCTCCCAAACTTGGTTGTTGAACCTCATTTTCTACCTAAGACTAGTTCAATGGATCTCGTCACTAGCCATTCCTTGAATTCAAGCAACACCTGCACATGAATAAACAACCGATACTTCCGAGCACATGTCCCTAATTGACTCACGTTAGTTCTGAAACCATAACACCTTACGTGAGCACCTCACATAAGAATGTTGCAAACAATATCAGCCACAACCACCAAAACACACCAAAAGTGATCTGATCATGCTTCTATAATATTTTTGATCCACGGTTTCACCATCTTCACCAAGTTCAAGTGTCGTTGTTGTACCCGTTGGTGTCCGAAGAGGCTTGCGTTTGTCCATGTTGAAGCGCTTAAGAAGGTCTCTTGTATACTTTGCTTGATGCACAAAGGTATCTTCTTTGGTTTGCTTGATTTGCACCCCCAAAAAGTATGTGAGTTCTCCCATCATACTCATCTCAAATTTTGAACTCATCATATCTCAAAACTTGGACACAAGATCATGAGAAGCACAACCAAAGATAATATCATCCACATACACTTGAACGAATAATGAGTCTGCCATGCTTAAGCACAAAAAGAGTTTTATCAACCTTGCCCATGGTAAACCCCTTTTTAAGTAAGAATGTTTTTAACCTATCATACCATACTCTAGGGGCTTGTTTGAGACCGTACAAGGCTTTGGACAGTTTGTAACATGATTAGGAAAAAACTTAATTTTCAAAACCTGGTCGTTTCTTGACATAAACCTCCTCATATATGTAGCCATTAAGAAAAGCACTTTTGACATCCATTTGATATAACTTGAATCCTTTAGATGCGGCAAAAGCTAACAAAATTCTTATTGCTTCTAATCTAGCAACAGGAGCAAAAGTTTCATCAAAATTTAGACCTTCAACTTCTGTGAAACCTTCAGCAACCAACCTAGCCTTATTCCTAACCACAACCCCATCCTCACTTTGTTTATTTTTAAACACCCATTTAGGTTCAATTAAAGTGTGACCTTGAGGTGGAGGTAAAAGTTTACAAACATTATTTCTTTCAAAATTTTCTAACTCTTCTTGCATGGCAATAATCCAAGATTCAATAGTGAGTGCGTGTGATATATCTTTGGTTTCAAAAGAAGCAACAAAAGCAGAATGAGAACGAGAGTTTGGATCGCAAAACCTAGACCGTGTGACTCATTCATGCAAGCTTGCAAAAATCTGTTGTGGAGGGTGACTTTTGAGGACTCGAGAGGAATAGACACTTCACAAGCTTTTTCTTCTTCATTTCATCACAAATTGATGAGTTTGTGACTTGAGGACAATATGGACCAGCAATGGTAGTCATCGGTGCTGGTTGTGAATCAAAATTAGAAGTTGGAACAATGTCATTAGCTGCTGAATTTTCGTGCAGCAACACCACTTTTCCTAATCTTCAACGAAAATACTCTCCCCCTGCGGATATGGATCCGAACCTGCAATATTTGAGCTAGTACATGTGATAGCTTCATCAAAAGAAATCTCACAAGTCTCCATAATTTTGTTAGTATCAAGTAAAAGCACACGGTAGCCTCTAGTATGAGATGGATAACCAAGAAACATGCCATCAACAGATCTAGCTTCAAATTTATCAAGATTACCATGTTTCTTAACAAAGCATTTGCAACCAAAGACCCTAAATTGTGTGACACTAGACCTATGTACAAATCGAAGTTCATATGGTGTTTTTCTTAGTTTAGCACGCAAGGAAACACGATTGGAAACATAACAAGCGGTTGCAACTGCATCTGCCCAAAACTTTCTAGGATTTTGATATTCATCAAGCATAGTCCTAGCCATCTCAACTAAGGTTCTATTCTTTCTCTCTACAACACCGTTTTCTTGAGGTACATATGGTGAAGAAAATTGATGATCTTTTCCTTTTTCAGCAAAAAGGTGATCAAATGATTGATTTTTAAATTCGGTTCCGTTATCACTTCTAATTGCTTTTAAAGATCTTGGGTGATCAATTGATAATCTAAGAAATAAAATTCTAAAGTGACTAAAAGCTTCATTCTTAGATGCCATAAAGTAAACCCAAGAGTATCTAGATTAGTCAGCAACAATCACAAGAACATACCATTTAGCTCCGAAGGATTGAACACGTGAAGGTCCTACGGTGTCAAGGTGCAAAAGTTGACCCGGTTCAGTTGTCATGGTCATTGTGAGAGAAGCATGTGAACCTGCAACCAACATAGCTTGTCTACACGAATAGCACACAATTTTTTTGTCCCCTTTAGGCTTAGGCAGCCCACGTATGCGATCAAGAGTACTAACACGTGTTAGATAAATCAAAGTCTACGTGACCAAGTCTACAATGCCAAAAATATAAATCTTTCCAATCATTAGCAACTAGACACCAATGCTTAGAGGATGACATATGAAAATCAGCTTTAAAAACTCTTCCAAACCGAGACATGTTAAAACTGAACTCACTATTTGAATCTACAACTTTGCAGTCTAGCAATTGTGAAACAGAAAAAAAGTTGTATTTCAAATTTTTAACAAGTACCAAATCCTTCAAAGTGTAGTGATTATTTACCTAACCGAACCCTTAGCGATTATAAGAGTTGAAAAATTATCGGCAAAAGTAACATTCTCTACACGTGACACAAAAGAGAGGGAGGATAACCATTCTTTGTTACCGGCCATATAGCGTGATCAACCTGAATCCACAATCCTAATATTCTCCTTCCTCAAGCGTGTAGCCTACATAGAAGTACAGTACATTGATGACTCAATACTGGGGTTAGTTAAAAGGCATTTAGGAATCCAGTACTAAGTCACACGACGTCCAGCAGGAATAACACGGGAAAGATGAGATAAAACACCAGGTTTATGAGCCAAAGTTTGAGAATTCTTGTTCCCAACTACTGACCTACAAGGTGTTACATGTGTATCACTAAAAACAGTAGGTTTGGGAGCAAACTTTGCATGTTTTCGACTCGTTACAGCAGGTTGCATGTTCGTAACATTCGGTCCAGCACGCGCAACAAGTTTTGCTTGGTTGTTATGTGATCTAGCAATCATTCTTTCCTTTTTCTGTTGTTTAGCTAGTCTATAACAAGACTCTATGAGATGACCATCTCTACAAAGTAGGTACAATGAAATTTAACTTTGTGTTCATATCTAGATCAGCAAGCAACATGTTTATTGGAAACTGAATGAGACAGCATCTCTGAAGATTTGAAAACCACTTCTTTATGTTTAGGAACTGTTTGAATCAAACCACTTCCTAATGACTTTATAATTTTGGGTGGATGTGCCTTACCATGAGCATGAGAATCAAAACCTAAACCAGTTTTATCATTGCAAGACTGGGAAGAATTCAGCAACAAGTTCAGGTTCTTATTTGCATCACAAAACCGATCTAATGTCCTATGCATGTCATCAAGTTTATTGGACAGATCAAGGCAATTTTCATATGAAGTTTTTCCTTTTAATTTGCAATTAGAATAATTTTTAACTTCATGAGCACGTAAAGCATTATTCAAAACAGAAATTTCATCCATATCATATTGTAGTTTCTTATCAAGATCATCACAAGTAGAACAATGCGAATCAATTGTAGAACAACTAGCATCTTTCAAGTTTTTATCATTTAGTGCAGCAAGCTCTCTGTTCTTTTCAATTTCTAACTCAAGTTTATCAAGTGTGGAGCTGTGTGCACTTCTTAGAGAGGACAATTTTTCATATATTAAATCACATGAGGAACAAGAATTATCACTAGGAATCAAAGATTTCAAATGATTAATTTCATATTCTAGTGACTCAATTTTAACAGCATTGTCCCTATGCTTTTTGTCCTTTTTCTTAACTATAACAGTGGCGCGAGAAATAGCATCACATATTGCTTCGCAAGTAGGACATACCTCTTCATTGTCGATGTTGTGTTCTGCCTCCTCCATACTTGATCTTGACTTACCTGCTGTCAGTACCCTGCATACCGGGTACCCCACAATACCACAAGAAAAGCCAAATAGTTCCCACGTCCGAGTTGAAGACCCCCGAAGGCAACACACGTATGACAGCACTGGGCCCGCATCCCTCGTTAGGGTAGCTTCAGTACTAACTCGTGTCTAGCAGGAACGGACCTACCTCCCTTCACAGGGAAGCTCCGGTCCTGCCACGTGTCTAGCAACTCCAGACCGAACCCCCAGTAGAGGGAAGCCCCGACGCCACGTGTTGAGTGGTTCCGAACCTACCTCCCCGCAGAGGGGAGCTCCAGAGCTGCCATGTGTTAGACCTCCGGACCTAAGCCAACAACGACAACAGGATCTCCAATGGCGCGAATATTCAATAGGCTATTAAAACAGCCATTACAGACCTGATTAATGTGTCATTAATTCAGCATTAATGATGCACAATCAGATGACCTCTAGTAACGGTAACACCGCCATTAAGGCGCGTTATCACACTATTAATCATACTTAATATATGTATATGTGGATTAGGTGATTAAATATAGCCGGGGCCACTTTTCGGGCCAGGCAATCCTTGTAATGGCCAGCCCTTGGCATATAAAAGGGTTGCGCCACCCGATGAAACCAACTCGAACCAAGCCAACTCAATCACACGCGTATACTATGCAAGTTCATCAACAACCACCCCATGGAGTAGGGTATTACGCTCACGCGGCCCGAACCATGTAAAATTCCTCTGTGTCACTGTATCGTTTATAATCTTACACGCGCCCCAATCGAATACGAACCTCCGCAGACTACGCTTTAGTAGTACCGGGGGAAGTGTCATAGCAACACTTCGACATTTGGCGCGCCGGGAAGGGGCGCCTGAGATTTTTGAGATGGACAATTCCGCCACAGGATCGTCCAATGGCCACACTGAGCAGCCTGCTGGAGGAAATCCCTCCAACATGCAGCAGCCAGCCAACGCTGTTGTCCCGGCGGGTATTGTTCCACACCACCACCATCACAGCAGGATGGTGTGTTTGCGTCGGTCACTGCATCGACGAACAACCCTGAGAACATGCTGAACACAGAGTAGACTCTTCTCCAGCGTCCTCCAGCGTCCGAAGCTCCTCAAGGCATGATGAAGTAGTGGCGCACTGATGTGGATCACTTGGTTGCAGCTGTAGTTAATGCCATCAGTAACCAAGGTCTGCCCCCTGCTAGGCAAGCACCTTCAAGAAATAGGACCTTGTCTGGTAGACTTAGTCCTCAGGCCAGTACAGGAGGTGTGCGCCCTCCCAGCAAGTGACGTCACTGCCCTACGGGGCGCGTCACACTCATACGGCATCAAGGCTCTTGAGGCATGATCTATGATTGGAGCTTGACCGCCTATATAGGCAGCAGGACGACCGCGTCATCATGGAGCGTGCTCACGAGAGGCGAGCTGCCCGTGAGAACACTTCTCCTTTGGGAGTAGGGGGTGGCTATTCAGCTCTCGTCATGCACCTTCGCATGGTCAAATGGCCATCGAAGTTTCGGCCTTATCTGCTAGAGAAGTACGGCGGGACTGTCAAACCCGTCGAGTTCCTCCAGATCTACTCCATCGCCATCCTCGCGGCTGGAGGCAATGAGGCCATTATGGCCAATTACTTCCCAGTGGCTCTAATCGGGACAGCCAGGTCCTGGTTCATGAGTCTTCCACCTGACTCCATGAACAGTTGGGCGGAGCTTTGCCGTCAATTCACCGCCAACTTCTGGAGCTCCTACACCAGACATGGTACGAAGTTGGACCTGTTTGCTATACAATAGAAGATGGGAGAATCGTTGCGATCGTTCATCCATCGGTTTTCTCATGTATGGAACACAATCCCTTCTATATCCAACGCTTCTGTCATTGTCGCATTTCGGCAGGGAGTTAGAGATAAGAAGATGCTGGAGAAGCTAGCAACGAAAGATGTTAGCAGTGTCATGGAGCTCTTCAGCCTAGCCTACAAATGTGCTAGAGCTGCGGAGGGCCGATAGATGCACTCCAAACCAGCTCTGGAGGCTGGTAAACCCTCCTCCAAGACTGAAGCCGCTGCCTCCGGCAGTAGAAAAAAGAAGAAAAAGTCAAACGACAAGAAGAAGCCGTCGGCCGGCACGCCTACTACTGCTGCAGCTGCAACTCTGGGTGGTCGGGGGCCATGCCCCGAAAAACGTCCTTGACCATCGTCTGAGGATGGAGGCAGTCAAAAGATGTAGTGTACGATCCACAAAACGGACACCCACAATCTTAAAGATTGCCACGAGGTCCAATGCCTTGTTGAATGCTTCAACAAGCGCCAAGAAAAAACTCCTTTCCGGCAACGGGAAATAAAGCAGAAGGTCGACGAAGCTCTGGCTGATCAAGAGCTAGGCTTCCAGGACCCCAAGAAGGTCCTGAAGGTCATCTTTAATACTGTCGATGATGACTCGGACGTCTCCGACAATGAGTGTCAGAAGACTCTCCATATGATATATGGAGGGTCCAAGGATATCACCTCCTGACGTATTCTCAAAATGTTGCGTCGGGAGATGGCTGCCATAGCTCCCATGTAAAATCCCAAATTTCAAAGTGTAAAGTTCAGTTAGGAGAAATAAAAATAAGCATGAGTAGAAGAAATCAAAATGGCAAAGGAAAAACCAAATTGGCTCAAACCCTAAATGAGAGATTTAAAATTCAAAGGTAGCTCCTGCTCAAACTTTGTCAAAATAAAAATTTGAGTTCCGCAACAAATTGCTCATAATTTAAGAAGTACCTCTGTCAAGTTTCATTATTTTTGCACCCCATTTGCTATTTAAAATAATTAGTTCAATGAAATCCAATTGAATTCAAATTCAGGTTTCAATCCAAATGAAACTTGGCCAAAGGTGGGGTTATACTTAAAAATCAAATTTCAGAGGTTAAAATTAGTTGTCCAGCAAATATCTACCATTTTTTGAGCAAGATTGGTAGAGAAATTAAATGTACCAGAGAAGATAAGGGGGGAGGCCGTGGACCACACAAGTCAGTCACATCACTGGGTGCTCTGTTTTTCTTTCTCTCTCAGTTGGACACGAATAGTATGCAATCCACTCACCTGCCTTCCTGCTTGCTTTCACTGTGAATCCAGCACACCAGTTTTTCTTTCTCTCTCAGTTGGACACGCATGGCATGCAATCCACCTCACCTGCCTGCCTGCTTGCTTTCACTGTGAATCCAGCACACCAGTTGAAGCAGAGGCGTCCTCATCCTCTCCCGTATTGATATTTTCTTCTATTTGCAACAAGCTACACGGTGTTCTTCTCCTTCCACTCACCTATTCTCTGTTCACTGGCGCTGTGCTTCGTTCTTCGATCAAATCCGAGCTGCAGAGTGGAGGTGGTTCCGTTTTCGTTGCTCGTGATTGTTCACAAACTTCCTGCGCAGCCCCCTGACCCTTTTCTTGATCAGTTTGAGCTCCCTTCTCATCGCAGGCGAGGATTTGGTGGCCGCCTAGGTGTACCGCCGAGCTCGGACCTCTCTGCTTCGACGTCGCACCGTCGATACAGGCCACCTCGCAAGCTGCTCTCAAAAGAAAAAAGAATCGCCATCACCCCTTCTAAATCACGGTGAAGACCACACTCAATTTCCTTAAATATTCTGTTCGTATTCTTAAAATTCTCGAAAGCAAGTCCATCGTATTAAAGCTAGGTATTTGCTTTGATTCAGTTTTCATGTGCAAGCATCCTCTAATTCTGTTAAGTAATAGTTTATAGATGGCTAGACGCATCCACTGGATCAAGTCCCATCCAAAATCATCGACCAGAGAGGGTGTTTTTTAAGATTTCCCCATCGCCATTGTTGAGAACTCGGTTCAGCATTGAGAACACCCTTGCGCCTAGTTTTCTCTCGATTGGGGGCCAATTCTTTGTTCCTTGGAGAACCACGATGCTCCTAGACATCTCAGCACATCATTTGGTGCATCCCCCTGCGAGATCACCGTCGGCCATGCCAAGACCGTTGCGGCTGCTGTCGCCGGCGAGGTTATGCTCGCCGCTTGCCATCACCAAGGTGCCCCAAAGGTGTTCTTTGCGCCCTGGAGTGGATCCCCACAAAAATATCAAAGTTTGATTGAGCATTAAGGTGGGAACATGCAGGTACCATTGTTTCCCCTGTTCTGGGGCGACCTGACGCGAGGTTGAAGATGAACCTGACCAGTGGGTTCCACTTGCAGTGTTTCAATCTGTTTTCCAAATTCTACAAAATTGGCCCAACTTCATAAATAGATAAATCCTAGTAGAATGCTCCAAAAATCTTCAAACAAATTTTTTTGGAAGGTCTTAATCTCTAGTTTCCATAAGGGTTAATGTTTAACCATGTAAATCTATTTTCATTTCTGTAAAATTAAATTATTCCAAACACGCATGGAATTTTCACAGCTGACCACTCCATTAGAAATTCACCAAAATTTACCAAGAGCCTACCTTAGGTGTTCCTCAGATCCAGTAAAAATATCAGGTGCATTGAACCTGTATAGATTGCCTAAACCTCAATTTTAGTTCTGCTGTTCATAAATCACCAGAAACTATTTCCAGAAAATCATTTCCAACTTCTAAATTCTATATGTCACTCTATAAATCTCAGAAAAATGTGAAATAACTTTTTTTAGAACCAGAACAACCCCCTCTGTATGAGACAACCACTGGTAGCCATGATACGACTCCATAATTTGAATGAAAATTCATAGAAGTGGAAACACATATGGAATTGTTGTGACCGCATACAACCTTTCCTAGAACTCAAATTTTGCACACTGTCTAGAAATCATCCATTGAAGTTACTATTAAATTTTTAGCTTCATTGTACCTATATAGCATCAGCAATTCCTTTTATATATGTCTATATGCATTTCATATCGATAGTTATCGAGACGAGGAACTTGGAGGACTTGGAGGAGGGATTTCTTGTGGACGGACCAGCAACTGATCACTTATATACTCTCGCTGACTTTGAATCACTGTTAAGCAAGGCAAGCCCCGGATTGCATTGAAGAGATTTTATAAATTTGGATTTATGTCACATTACGTCTTGGAGATGAATTGTGCATTAAGTCTAGATGATTTTGATACTCCACCTGCATAACCAGAACACCCATGGAGTATTTGGGTAGCTGTTAAGTCCTCGTGTAGTTGTTGTTATGCTAAATATTGTATAGAAATCCGGTAGAAGTCGAGTAGTTGGAATCTACTCGTGAGATAGGTTTGACCTCACACGGGATTGGTTTATGGTAGAGTATGACTTATGGAAATGAATATGAGACCAGGCAACAGGGTAGGATGTGTATCCCTGCTCGTGTCGATTGAAGACCAATCCGTGTGCGGCCCTGTTGGGCAAGTTTGAGCTGTACCGGATGCATATTGGTATATGGGACCCAGAAAACTGATGTAACTCGTAGACCTTGGTGTGGAAACTTCTCTCCTCTCTTTGAATGGAGTTGAGAAGGCATAAAGGTGTAAATCTTCTAGCGGGCAACTTTGACGTGTTCGTGTAGGGGACCTTTTCCTCGGGATGGAGAGTTGATTCCATATTAGGGCCTCTTGTGAAAAGTGGCTGCATATGGCGTAGAGTGAAGCACACCGAAGTGTGTTCCTTGTGGGCGTATGTGTCATGCATTCTGGGTTGTTATTGATTGCAATCACCGTCACTCGCGGTTATGGACTGAGCATACTTGTTCGCTTAGTCGTGACATAGTAAATTAAGACTAATGGAATGATATGAATTATGCTCTATGTTTAATCATTGTTTACTACTTGTATGTTATAGTCATATTGCTAACTAAATTTATTTTTATGGAACTGTAAACTGCTGCAAAAAAAATCTGAAAATAAAGGACATACTTTAGGCGAGTTTCTTTTATGCAAATTCAGCCTGTGTAATAGAGTTTCCAGCATGTAGAGTTGCATGTTTAGGTGAGATAGTTAAGTCTTGCTGAGTGTTATGCTCACGGTTTGTGGATTAATATATTTTGCAGGTAACATCGCATAAGACGGGTTCCGTAGTGCGGCATCACCCCTCTCGTGTTGTATTGCAGGGCGGAAACCCCACGAGTCGCTGCTTTGCTTCGTGTTGCTAGTGAGAGGTATTCTGGACTGAATACTGTCACTTATGCAGCAGCTAGGTTTGAGCGAGTGTATTATGTATCTTCCACTGCTTTTGTACTCCTTCTGTACAATATTATGTAAAATCGAATATGTTATAAAATAAAACTTTTGTATGTTTCACGTATTCTTTTCGTGTGTGCTGTTGGGTGCCGCATCGCACGACACCACCCAATGCGATCCCTGGAAAGTCGGGACCCCAATCCCCACAGCTTGGTATCAGAGCCATATTGGGAATAGCATGCTCGAAAAGAGCCTATTTTTGAAAACTTCTAAGTAGTCAACTGAGGATTAGTTATTATACCCACATAAGGTCTATTATAGTATTAGTTAATTAAGGTGGCAAGCTAACCTATGTGTTATTATATTCTGTAACGACGCTCCGATGTTGGGTAAGAGGTGAGGTACGCCAACGCAAGCGGATCAATTGTGGTAAGCTTACCATGTGAGAGGTAGCATGTGATTGTTTCTGTGGCTTAGCACCGAAAGTCCGTATGAGTCTCTGAAACTCTCCATGTTTCTAAGAACATATGACACGCAGTACCCCAGCGTGCTTTAAAATTAGTGGGAGCCCCCGTCGGGTGGGACATAACCCGATGCGCCTCCTACTGGTGCAGCATTAAGCAAAGATGTGGGACCCCGTTGGGTGGTAGAAAACCCGGTCATGTACCTCGAGACGTGGCTTAGCTCGGGGCGGCCTGTATGGAATGATACGGGACAAATGTCTTACTTTCATATATAATATTGTGACTGGCTGAAATGGTTGCCCGTGCGGGCTGTGTCGTACGGCACCATAATGAAAAATTTTGTATATTGTGTGTCTTATGCAACACTGACCGTGTGATCGTATTGCGCTTAGAAATCGTTTGTGAGTGAACGTCATTAAGGCCACCGTTGAGACCTATGCCGGAATACCGGCTTAGAATTTTCACTTTTTTGAGGCACGTAGTACCGACATGTATTCCATCAATGCATTATGAAGATCACTGTAAGATGAACTCAAGGAGGTGTAATGATACATGTATTAGCTATTGATCTCTGATTTTGAACTAAGTTTCAAAATTTGAGTAGGTTCAAACTCAAGTGATTCAAAAAGCACAATCTCTGTTTTCTGTCAGGAACTTGACCTGAGTTTGAAAATCCATAACTCCCAGAATAAAAGTCTAATGAAGGTTTCTTTTCATTGATGGATGGAAATATTAGGAAGTCTTCTTCAACTTTTCTGTTGAACTCCAGAGCAGAGTCCCCTTCTAAATCATTCAAAAATTCAAAAGTTCCAAAGTCTGCCAAACTGGACAGAAACTGGAAATCCCTCTCTGTACCTGTTACTATTTTTGTCATATCTCTTAGTAGAAAAGTCGAATGGCTTCATGTGATACATTTCTGGAATCCTTGTTATTTTTATTACAATGTTGTAATTTAAAGTTTTGGCAAATTTTGATATTATCTGTTTGTAAAATTGTGGCCAAATCCACAATATACAAAGGAGGTGCTGTCAAAATTTCCCTGGAAATTTGGGAACTTCGTCAAATTTAAAAATCCATAGCTCCTCACACAGAAACTCTATGGGGGCAAGTATATACATTCTAGAAAATTTTTCGAGTGTACTACAACTTTGTAGTTCAACTCAGGTCCTGATTTTTCCTCTAACTGGATGAAAATTTCAAATTTCTCCACACTGTTCGGTTTGAACAGAAACCTGATCGGTTAGGCGTACTTTGAGATGTGTTCTAGCATGAGTATTGTTATACTTTCAAAAAGACCATAACATGATCATGTTTTGATTATCGTCACCTTACTGCTGATTTTGAATTTTAACTCAATTCAAAATCCATTTCATGCAGTATGGTGCGTACGCGTTCTCAACCAGAGGTTGGAGATTCTAGTCGAGGCATGAATGCCGCAGCTTCATCGCAGGCGCCATCGTCCATCGAATTGACGGCAATATTATACAAGATGGAGGAGTCTCTGCGAACCCTTGTACAACAAGGTATATGACTAGAGACTCAACAATGTGCTCCAACAGCGAGCACTTACTTGGATTTTCTGGCGACGCAACTGCCTATCTTCATGGAAGCAAAAGAACCTTTGGAGCCGAATCATTGGCTCCGGGTTATACAATCCAAGTTCGAACAGCTCCGATGTGATGAGTATCAAAAGGCTTCACATGCCGCTCAACAACTTCACGGAGCCGCTGGAGCTTGGTGGGCGGAATATCTTGCCACTCTTCATGATGATCATCGTGTGACGTGGGATGAATTTCAGAATGTTTTCAGTTCATGTCACGTCTGTTCCGGAATCATTAAAACAAAGTCTAAAGACTTCATGGAGTTAAAGCAAGGAGAAATGAAAGCTTATGAGTATTTCAAAGAGTTCAACTGCTTGATGCAGTATGCAACTCATCATGTGGACTCGGAAACTATGAAATGTGATTACTTTTTCCGAGACTTGAATGCTGAACTTAAGGAGCAAGTGGTTTTATTCAATAACGGTAACTACAATGAATTGGTTAATGCCGCTATTTTTAAAGAAGATACGCATCTTCGTGGTGAAGCGGAGAAGAAAAGGAGCATACCAGCGGACTGTAATAGTGACATTCCTCCGAGATATCGGGTGAGGTATTATTTACCATCCGGTAAGGAAATTCAGTCCATGGTGCAACCATTGCAACAACAGCTGCAATTAATGTCTTGTGACCCTCCACCTCAGCTGAGGACACAAATATTTTCTACACATCAGCAGCAGCAACCAAATATTATTCGTGCATCCCTACCACAACGTGAGGTGCAAGAGTTATGTCCAACTCAATTCAGTGGGATGCAGAGGGTTCATTTAACACAGAGTTGTCGTGAAGCTGAGCAGAGCCGCAGTCATATGTCATCTCACAAAAGCTCAGACCAGCACCATGCACACACGAAGAAAATCTTATCAAAGTTTGGCAGCATTAATTATGCTGCAATGGAGGACATTCCGGAAGGCGAACCCGTTTTAGCGGGCATGTTCACCTTACATGAGCAACCAGCTTTCATCCTCTTTGATTCTGGTGCCACCGTAATTTTATTAGTAAATCCTTTGTGCTGAACCACCAAATACCATTCGCCACCATGAAGTATCCATTCCATATCAGCTCACCCGGAGGCAAGATTTCAGCCGATGAAATTGTCTCCCGAGCACCTCTAAGTTTGGGTGGAAAAATCTATCCTGCGAGTCTTATCATACTTGAGGATCAAAAGATTGATCTCATTTTGGGAATGTCATGGTTGACACAGTATGGAGCTATCTTCGACATCGGCTCTCGGACTGTTCAATTGAATTCCCCAATACATGGCTGCAACACATTGAATCTTGTGGTTCCATCTCAGCAAGTTTCAGCAGTGTATAATGTTGAAGCCGCCAAGCTTGAAGATATTCTGGTTGTCCGTGACTATCCCGATGTGTTTCCCGATGACTTACCGGGTATGCCACCGGACAGGGACATAGTGTTCAAGATTGAGCTTGTTCCGGGAACCATGCCCATTTCTCGAAGCCAAATAAAATGGCACCAAATGAATTAGTGGAGTTGAAGGAACATTTGAAGGACCTGCTGGAAAAGGGTCTAATACGCCCAAGTTCATCACCTTGGGGCTGCTCCGCACTATTTGTAAAGAAGAAAGACAAGACATTACGTCTACGTGTGGATTATCGGCCGCTCAATGCCGTGATGATCAAGAACAAGTATCCACTATCACACATCGACATCTTATTCGATCAACTAGTGGGTGCTAAAGTATTCTGGAAGATGGATCTTCGGTCCGAATATCATCAAATTAAGATTCGATCGGAAGATATTATGAAGACGGTATTCTTTACGAGATACGGGCTCTATGAATATCTTGTCATGTCGTTTGGACTTACCAACGCGCCGGCTCACTTCATGTATCTCATGAATTCTATGTTCATGCCGGAGTTGGACAACTTTGTTGTGGTCTTCATCGATGAAATTCTGGTTTATTCTAAATCGGAGGAAGAACAAGCCAAACACTTGCATATAATCCTCCAACGATTGCGAGATCACAAGCTATATGCAAAATTCAGCAAGTGCGAGTTTTGGATCAACCAAGTTCCATTTTTGGGGCATATTATTTCGGCGGAGGGTATCGTTGTTGATCCAAGCAATATTGTACAAGTGCTGAAATGGAAGTCTCCAAGTCCGTTCACGAAGTTCGCAGCTTCCTCGGATTAGCGATCTATTATCGGAGGCATTAATTATGCTGCAATGGAGGACATTTCGGAAGGCGAACCCGTTTTAGCGGGCATGTTCACCTTACATGAGCAACCAGCTTTCATCCTCTTTGATTCTGGTGCCACCCATAATTTTATTAGTAAATCCTTTGTGCTGAACCACCAAATACGGTTCGCCACCATGAAGTATCCATTCCATATCAGCTCACCCGGAGGCAAGATTTCAGCCGATGAAATTGTCTCCCGAGCACCTCTAACTTTTGGTGGAAAAATCTATCCTGCGAGTCTTATCATACTTGACGATCAAAAGATTGATCTCATTTTTGGAATGTCATGGTTGACACGGTATGGAGCTATCTTCGACATCGGCTCTCGGGCTGTTCAATTGAATTCCCCAATACATGGCTGCAACACATTGAATCTTGTGGTTCCTCTCAGCAAGTTTCAGCAGTGTATAATGTTGAAGCCGCCAAGCTTGAAGATATCCCGGTTGTCCGTGACTATCCCGATGTGTTTCCCGATGACTTACCGGGTATGCCATCGGACAGGGACATAGTGTTCAAGATTGAGCTTGTTCTGGGAACCATGCCCATTTCTCGAAAGCCGTATAAAATGGCACCAAATGAATTAGCGGAGTTGAAGGAACATTTAAAGGACCTGCTAGAAAAAGGTCTAATACGCCCAAGTTCATCACCTTGGGGCTGCTCCACACTATTTGTAAAGAAGAAAGACAAGACGTTACGTCTACGTGTGGATTATCGGCCGCTCAACACCGTGATGATCAAGAACAAGTATCCACTACCACGCATCGACATCTTATTCGATCAACTAGTGGGTGCTAAAGTGTTCTCGAAGATGGATCTTCGGTCTGGATATCATCAAATTAAGATTCAACCGGAAGATATTCCGAAGACGGCATTCTCTACGAGATACGGGCTCTATGAATATCTTGTCATGTCGTTTGGACTTACCAACGTGTCAGCTCACTTCATGTATCTTATGAATTTTGTGTTCATGCCAGAGTTGGACAACTTTGTCGTGGTCTTCATCGATGACATTCTGGTTTATCCCAAATCAGAGGAAGAACACGCCAAACACTTGCATATCATCCTCCAACGATTGCGAGATCACAAGCTATATGCAAAATTCAGCAAGTGCGAGTTTTGGATCAACCAAGTGCCGTTTCTGGGGCATATTATTTCGACGAAGGGTATCGCTGTTCATCCAAGCAAGATTGTACAAGTGCTGAAATGGAAGTCTCCAAGTCCGTTCACGAAGTTCGCAGCTTCCTCGGATTAGCGATATATTACCAGAGGCATTAATTATGCTGCAATGGAGGACATTTCGGAAGGCGAACCTGTTTTAGCGGGCATGTTCACCTTACATGAGCAACCAACTTTCATCTCTTTTATTCTGGTGCCACCCAAAATTTTATTAGTAAATCCTTTGTGCTAAACCACCAAATACCGTTCGCCACCATGAAGTATCCATTCTATATCAGCTCACCCAGAGGCAAGATTTCAGCCGATGAAATTGTCCCTCGAGCACCTCTAAGTTTGGGTGGAAAAATCTATCCTGCGAGTCTTATCATACTTGAGGATCAAAAGATTGATCTCATTTTGGGAATGTCATGGTTGACACAGTATTGAGCTATCTTCGACATTGGCTCTCGGACTATTCAATTGAATTCCCCAATACATGGCTGCAACACATTAAATCTTGTGGTTCCATCTCAGCAAGTTTCAGCAGTGTATAATGTTGAAGCCGCCAAGCTTGAAGATATTGCGGTTGTCCGTGACTATCTCGATGTGTTTCCCGATGACTTACCGGGTATGGCACCGGACAGGGACATAGTGTTCAAGATTGAGCTTGTTCTGGGAACCATGCCCATTTCTCGAAAGCCGTATAAAATGGCACCAAATGAATTAGCGGAGTTGAAGGAACATTTGAGGGACCTGCTGGAAAAAGGTCTAATATGCCCAAGTTCATCACCTTGGGGTTGCTCCGCACTATTTGTAAAGAAGAAAGACAAGACGTTACGTCTACGTGTGGATTATCGGTCTCTCAACGTCGTGATGATCAAGAACAAGTATCCACTACCACGCATCGACATCTTATTCGATCAACTAGTGGGTGCTAAAGTATTCTCGAAGGTGGATCTTCGGTCCCAATATCATCAAATTAAGATTCGACCGGAAGATATTCCGAAGACGGCATTCTCGACGAGATACAGGCTCTATGAATATCTTGTCATGTCGTTTGGACTTACCAACGCGCCGGCTCACTTCATTTATCTCATGAATTCTGTGTTCATGCCGGAATTGGACAACATTGTTGTGGTCTTCATCGATGACATTCTGGTTTATTCTAAATCGGAGGAAGAACACTTCAAACTCTTGCATATCATCCTCCAACGGTTGCGAGATCACAAGCTATATGCAAAATTGAGCAAGTGCGAGTTTTGGATCAACCAAGTGCCGTTTTTGGGGCATATTATTTCGGCGGAGGGTATCGCTGTTGATCCAAGCAAGATTGTACAAGTGCTGAAATGGAAGTCTCCAAGTCCATTGACGAAGTTTGCAGCTTCCTCGGATTAGCGATATATTATCGGAGGTTTATTCCGAGCTTTTCAGAAGTCGCTAAATCTATGACGGAGCTTCTGAAAAAGGGGACTGAATATATTTGAAGCAAGGCATGTCAGGATGCTTTTCAGGCATTGGTGAAACATCTCACAACAGTCCCAGTGCTAGCTCAGCCGGATACGACCAAATCTTTCAATGTTTATTGTGATGCGTCCAGTATTGGTCTCAGTTGCATATTAATGCAAGAAGGACGAGTGATCGCATATGGATCACGGCAGCTCCGAAATCATGAGCAACATTACCCAACTCATGATCTTGAGCTCGCTGCCATGGTACTTGCGCTTAAAATGTGGAGGCATTATTTGCTACGCAATTTAGTGCATCTCTACACTGATCACAAGAGCCTGAAATATATTTTCACTCAAAAGGAGTTGAATATGCGGCAGTGGAGATGGTTAGAGCTGATCAAAGATTATGAGATTGAAATTCACTACCATCCCAACAAGGCGAATGTGGTTGCCTATGTGTTAAGACAAAAGTCACATGTCAACAATTTGTCTGTTATTCCAATGGAAAAGGATGAGCCTAGTTTATACTTGGTTCCATATGGAGCGTTATATAATCTTGCTCTCATTCCCACGATATGAGAGGATATTATGGAATCTCAGAGAGAAGACAAAGGCATGTGTCACATACGTGAGATATTGGACAAAGGTGAGATGAAGTGTTTACAAAAGGATGACTATGGTACGCTATGGTTTAACAACCGTGTAGTGGTACCCCGTGATATGACACTTGATGAAGCTCACTTATCTAAGTATTCCATTCATCCGGGTAGCAACAAGATGTACCATGATTTAAAGACTAAATTTTGGTGGACACGGATGAAACGGGAAATAGCTAAATACGTATCCGAATGTGATACGTGTCGGCGTGTAAAAGCTGATCATATGAGGAAGTCAGGGCTGCTGCAACCATTGAAAATTCCTGCATGGGAATGGGAGGATGTGGGTATGGACTTCATTATCGGATTACCTCTCACATTCCAAAAGCATGATTCGATTTGGATGATCGTGGACCGATTAACTAAATCAGCTCACTTCATCCCGGGAAATATTGGATTCAATGCCAAGAAGTATGCGGAGTTGTATATTGCATGAATCTTGTGCTTACACGGAGTTCCGAATACCATTATTTCAGATCGCGGTACGCTGTTCGTCGCTAGTTTTTGGGAGCAGCTGCACGCGTCATTGGGAACCAGACTGATTAGAAGCTCTGCATATCACCCACAAACCAACGGACAAACTGAGAGGGTGAACCAAGTTTTGGAAGACATGTTGAGAGCGTGTGCCATCCCCCACGGTAAAAACTAGGATGATCATTTACCATTGGCGGAATTCTCGTACAACAATGGTTATCAAGCGAGTATCAAGATGGCACTGTATGAGGCTCTCTACGGCCGGAGGTTCCGCACACCGCTGAATTGGTGTGAATCCGATGAACGGGTGACATTCGGAATTGATCTCGTTAATGAAGCCGAAGAACGAGTTCGAGTCATCCAAGCAAACTTGAAGGCTGCACAAGCACGTCAGAAAAGTTTTGCAGATCAGCGACGTCGACCTCTACATTTTAACATTGGAGAGCACGTTTATCTTTGTGTGTCTCCGATGAAGATAATTCACCGGTTCAGTGTGAAGGGGAAGCTCGCTCCCCGATTTCGGACTATTCGCTATTACGGAAAAGTGCGGACCTGTAGCCTACCGTCTGGAGTTACCGTTGACCCTCGCTGGTGTACATGACGTTTTTCACGTATCACAGCTATGGAAATGTCTCAAGTACACCGCTGCTGTCCGCACCGAAGAAATTGAAGAGTTGCAACGGTATCTCACCTACATGGAACATCCGGTTCAGATTATTGATGAAAAGACTCGCACCACAAGAAACCAGACTTTGTGCTTCTACAAAGTCTTGTGGAGCAACCATACCGCTGAATAAGCGACATGGGAAAGCGAGGACTATCTCCGTTCAAACTATCCAGATTTACTATCGTCATATATCCGGTAACCTTCCTTCCTTCATCTGTTTTATTTGTAATCTCGGGACGAGATTCTTTTAAAGGGGGGGATGTAAAATCCAAAATTTCAAAGTGTAAAGTTCAGTTAGGAGAAATAAAAATAAGCATTAGGAGAAGAAATCAAAATGGCAAAGGAAAAACCAAATTGGCTCAAACCCTAAATGAGAGATTTAAAAATTCAAAGGTAGCTCCTACTCAAACTTTGTCAAAATAAAAATTTGAGTTTCACAACAAATTGCTCATAATTTAAAAGGTACCTATGTCAAGATTCATTATTTTTGCACCCCATTTGCTATTTAAAATAATCAGTTCAATGAAATCCAATTGAATTCAAATTCAGATTTGAATTCAAATGAAACTTGGCCAAAGGTGGGGTTATACTTAAAAATCAAATTTCACAGGTTGGAATTAGTTGTCCAGCAAATATCTACCATTTTTGGAGCAAGAATGGTAGAGAAATTAAATGTACCAGAGAAGATAAGGAGGGAGTCTGTGGACCCCACAAGTCAGTCACAGCACTTGGTGCTCTGTTTTTCTTTCTCTCTCAGTTGGACACGAATGGCATGCAATCCACTCACCTGCCTGCCTGCTTGCTTTCACTGTGAATCCAGCACACCAGTTTTTCTTTCTCAGTTGGACACGCATGGCATGCAATCCACCTCACCTGCTTGCCTGCTTGCTTTCGCTGTGAATCCAGCAAACCAGTTGAAGCAGAGGCGTCCTCATCCTCTCCCTTACTGATATTTTCTTCTATTTGCAACAAGCTACATGGTGTTCTTCTCCTTCCGCTCACCTATTCTCTGTTCACTGGCGCTGTGCTTCGTTCTTCGATCAAATCCGAGCTGCAGAGTGGAGGTGGTTCCATTTTCGTTGCTCGTGATTGTTCACAAACTTCCTGCGCAGCCCCCTGACCCTTTTCTTGATCAGTTTGAGCTCCCTTCTCATAACATGCGAGGATTTGGTTGCCGCCAAGGTGTACCACCGAGCTCGGACCTCTTGGCTTCGACATCGTGCCGTCGATACAGGCCACCTCGCAAGCTGCTCTCAAAAGAAAAAAAAAGAATCACCATTACCCCTTCAAAATCACGGCGAAGACCGCACTCAATTTCCTTAAATATTCCGTTCATATTTTAAAATTCTCGAAAGCAAGTTCATCGTATTGAAGCTAGGTATTCACTTGATTCAGTTTTCATGTGCAAGCATCCTCTAATTCCGTTAAGTAATAGTTTATAGATTGCTAGACGCACCCACTGGATCAAGTCCCATCCAAAATAATCGACCAGAAAGGGTGTTCTTTAAGATTTCCCCATCGCCATTGTTGAGAGCTCGGTTCACCGTCGATAACACCCTTGTGCCTAGTTTTCTCTCGATTGGGGGCCAATTCTTTGTTCCTTGGAGAACCACGATGCTCCTGGACATCTCAGCGCATCATTTGGTGCATCCCCCTGCGAGATCACCGTCAACTATGCCAAGACCGCCGCGGTTGCCGTCGCCGGTGAGGTTATGCTCGCCGCCGGCCATCACCAAGGTGCCCCAATGGTGTTCCTTGCGCCCTGGAGTGGATCCCCACAAAAAGATCGAAGTTTGGTTGAGCATTGAGGTGGGAACGTGTGGGCACTATTGTTTCCCCTGTTCTGGGGTGACCTGACGCAAGGTTGAAGATGAACCTGACCAGTGGGGCCCACTTTC
Organism: Tuctoria greenei; assembly: GCA_036927565.1. Taxonomy (NCBI): domain Eukaryota; kingdom Viridiplantae; phylum Streptophyta; class Magnoliopsida; order Poales; family Poaceae; genus Tuctoria; species Tuctoria greenei. The sequence goes on along the minus strand of JAYESD010000004.1, from coordinate 172,469,363 downwards.
AGTGTTTCAATCTGTTTTCCCAACTCCAGAAAGTTGGCCCAATTTCAAAAATAGATAACTCCTAGTAGAATGCTCCAAAAATCTTCAAACAAATTTTGTTTGAAATTAAATAATCTCTACTTTCCATAAGAGTTAATGTTTAACCATGGAAAGCTATTTTCATTTCTGTAAAATTAAATAACTCCAAACACTCATGGAATTGTCACAGCTGACCACTCCATTAGAAATTCACCAAAATTCACCAAAATTCACCAAGAGCCTACTTTAGGTGTTCCTAAGCTCCAGTAAAAATATCAGGCGCATTGAACCTGTATAGATTGCCTAAACCTCAATTTTAGTTCTGCTGTTCATAAATCACCAGAAACTTTTCCAGAAAATCATTTCCAACTTCTAAATTCTACATGTCACTCTAGAAATCTTAGAAAAAATGGGAAATATATTTTCTTAGAACCAGAACAACACCCTCTGTATGATACAACCACTGGTAGCCATGATACCACTCGAGAATTTGAACGAAAATTCATAGAATTGGAAACACATATGGAATTGTTGTGACCACATACAACCTTTGCTAGAACTCAAATTTTGCACACTGTCTACAAATCATCCATTGAAGTTACTGTTAAATTTTCAGCTTCATTGTACCTATATAGCATCAGCAATCCCTTTTATATATGTCTATATGCATTTCATATCGATAGCTATCGAGACGAGGAACTTGGAGGACTTGGAGGAGGGATTTCTTATGGACGGACCAGCAACTGATCACTTATATACTCTCACTGACTTTGAATAACTGTTAAGCAAGGCAAGCCCCAATTTGCATTTAAGAACTTCTATTGATTTTGATTTGTATCACATTACGTCTTGGAGATGAATTGTGCATTAAGTCTAGATGATTTTGATACTCCACCTGCATAACCAGAACACCCATGGAGTATTTGGGTAGCTGTTAAGTCCTTGTGTAGTTGCTGTTATGCTAAATATTGTATAGAAATCCGGTAGAAGTCGAGTAGTTGGAATCTACTCGCGAGATAGGTTTCACCTCACACGGGATTTGTTTATGGTAGAGAATGACTTATGGAAATGAATATGAGACCGGGCAGCAGGGTAGGATGTGTAGCCCTGATCGTGTCGATTGAGGACCGATCCATGTGCGGCCCTGTTGGGCATGTTTGAGCTGTACCGAATGCATACTGGTATATGGGACCCAGGAAACTTATGTAACTCGTAGACCTTGGTGCGGAAACTTCTCTACTGTCTTTGAATGGAGTTGAGAAGGCATAAAGTTGTAAATCTTCTAGCGGGCAACTTCGATGTGTTCATGTAGGGGACTTTTTGCTCGGTGTGGACAGTTGATTCCATATTAGGGTCTCTTGTGAAAAGTGGCTGCATATGGCATAGAGTGAAGCGCACTGACGTGGCTTCCTTGCGGGGATATGTGTCGTGCATTCCGGGTTGTTATTGATTGCAATCACCATTGCTCGCGGATATGGACTGAGCATACTTGTTCTCTGAGTCATGACGTAGTAAATTAGTCTTAATGGAATGATATGAATTATGCTCTATGTTTAATCATTCTTTACTACTTGTATGTTATAGTCATATTTCTAACTAAATTTACTATCACTTATGCAACAGATAGGTTCGAGCGAGTGCATTATGTATCTTCTGCCACTTTTGTACTTCTTGTGTACATTATTTTGTAAACTCGAATATGTTATAAAATAAAACTTTTGTATGTTTCACGTATTTTTTCATGTGTGTTGTTGGGTGCCACATCGCACAGCACCACTCAATGTGACCATTGGAATGTCGGGACCCCGGTTCCCACATCCCACTGGCAAGGCAGAACCTCATCGAAAGTGGATGGACACTGCCATCACTTTTGATGCTTCAGATTGCTCAAAAATTATGATCGGATCTGGCCAACTGTCGTTGATGGTTTCTCCTACCATCAACAACGTCTAGCTCTATCATGTCTTGGTGGATGGAGGCGCGGCGCTCAACCTCCTCAGTTATGAAGTGTTCGTGAATATCCAACTCAGCCTCTCGAACCTTCTCCCCTCATGGCCTTTCTCCGAGGTAGGTCCCAGAGCTATCACTTCTCTCGGGTAAATTACACTCTCGGTGACCTTCGGGACTCGGGAGAGATATAGGACAGAGAAGTTGGTCTTCAACGTAGCGCACATTAGCCTTCCCTTCAACGCCATCCTAGGCAGGCCAGTCCTGTATAGGTTTATGGCCACAGCTCATTACGGCTATATGGTGTTGAAGATGCCAACTCCTTCGGGCATCCTCCGGATTTGCGGGGACCGCATTGTGGGAGTCACCGCGCTAGAAGAACTCCACGCGCTTGCAACGGCGCAGGAGGATAGATCCGGCAAGGAGCAAGCTACTCAACCCCCGAGCTCTCACCAGCGAGGCTCAACCTCTGCACCACGTGTGCAACCAAGCGGCAACACCGACATTCCCGTCAAAATCGTCCATATTGGTTCTGATGCTGCCTAGACCACCCATATATCGGGAGGTATGGACAACAAATAGGAACTCACACTCATCACTTTCCTTTGGGCAAATGTCGACGTGTTTGCATGGCAACCGTCACAGATACTTGGAATCCCTAGGGAGGTGATTGAGGACAACCTGAAGATATATCCCGACGCACGACCAGTACATCAGAAGCCCCGGAAGCAATCAGTCGAGTGGCAAAACTTCATCAGACAATAAATCAAGAAGTTGCTCGAAGCTGGTTTCATCTGGGAGGTTCACCACCCACGGTGGCTGGCAAACCCAGTTGTTGTACCAAAGGCCGGCGGGAAGCTTCGGATGTGTATCGACTACACCACCTTGAATAAGGCATGTCCCAAAGACCCATTTCCACTACCTAGGATAGACCAGATAGTGGATTCCACCTCCGGGTGTGAACTATTGTGTTTCCTAGATGCATATTCTGGATATCATCAGATTCAAATGTCTATGGAAGATGAAGAGCATACTACATTCATAACAGTAGATGGGTTATATTGTTACTCTATTATGCCTTTCGGTTTCAAAAACGCTGCTTCAACTTTTGTGTGAGCCATGCACAAAACATTTGGAGAGCTCATTAGAGACTTGGTGGAGGTCTACGTCGGTGACATCGTCGTGAAGGTGAAGAACAAGAAATCACTCCTTGAAAACCTGCAAGCTGTCTTCGACAAGCTGCGCATAATGCACACCAAGCTAAACCCGGACAAATGTGTCTTTGGGGTTAGCTTCGCGAAGCTCCTTGGATTCTTGGTGACTCACCGAGGAATCGAGGAAAATCCGGCAAAGATGAAGGCTATTGAAGAGATGCGGCCCCCAGCCCACGTCAAGGATGTCCAGAAGCTAACTGGATGTCTAGCTGCGCTCAGCTGGTTCATCTTAAGATTGGCAGAGCAGGCGCTTCCTTTCTTCAAGCTATTGAGGAAGTCCGGATGATTCCATTGGTCCAAAGAAGCAGAAAAGGTGTTCCAAGAGCTCAAGTAGCTCCTCACCACACTACCAATCTTGGTAGCTCCTTACCCTAGTGAGCCTCTTTTGCTTTACATTTCGGCAACTACAGAGGTTGTCAACATGGTCCTGGTCGCGGAGAGACCGGAGACATCTTCAGTTCAGGAGTTCTGACCCCTCCGGGAGTGTCCGAAACTACCTGAAGGCGTGTCTAGGTCCCATCCCCCAGGCATGGATCCTAAAGGCAAGCTGCCTGAGGATCAACCTCTCTCATTTGAGAGAGTTCTCATGTCTAATCAAGAAGATGATCTGGACCCTTCCGAGAGGGTCCGGGTTGATGAAGAAGAAGCTTCGGGCCCTTCCGAGAAGGTCCAGACAGTCCAACGGCCAGTGTACTTCATCAGCAAAGTACTGCATGACGCCAAGACTCGGTACCTTGAGGTGCATAAATTGCTCTACACAGTTCTTATTGCTTCAAGGAAGCTTCGTCACTACTTCCAAGCCAACAAAATATCAGTGGTAACTTCATATCCACTACTTGCTATATTGCATAACCCCAACTCTACGGGAAATATTGCAAAGTTGGCAGTGGAGCTGGCAGAATTCGATCTTGAATTCCTACCTCGACATGCTATCAAGAGTCAGGCATTGGCTGACTTCGTGGTAGAGTGGACCCCTTCTTCATCAAATCCAGGGGGCACTGTGAGCAGAAGCCAGAACTCAAGGTCTCGGTCTTTATCGAGTCTCACTGGACTCTCTACTTTGATAGCTCTATGCAAAAGCAGGGGGCAGAGCTGGAATCCTTCTCCTCACTCGAACTGGGGAGAAGGTCAAGTACATGGTACACCTTGACTTCAAGGCAACCAACAACATGGTAGAGTATGAAGCTCTCATCTACGGGCTCAAGGTGGCGCTATCACATGGCATCAAGCAGTTGATGGTGAAAGGTGACTCACAACTCATCATCAAGCAAGTCAAAAGGTGAATGTAGTTGCAACAACCCTCAACTTGCTGCTTACCTCCTTGAAGTCCAGAAGCTGCAGAAGGATTTCGATGTCCTAGATCTCTGCCATGTCCAGCATCCCAACAACGCTGACACTGACGAACTCTCGATGAAAGCTTCAACCAGAGCTCAAGCTCTTGACGGAGTTTTTGTTAGGAGATTGTCAGGTCCTGTCGCTCAGCCTGCCGAACTGAGCGATGGGGGTGAGACCAGCACCCAGAAGCTGGCGGTCTCAGTGTCCTTGTTACCATGGCGTCCACCAAGGATCGTAGGCGCTATAGGAAGCTCCGAGCAACCCAGCACGCAAGATCCAGAGGCTGAAGTTAGCTCCAATACATGGATCTCGGAGATTCAGAGCTACTTGAAAGACAACATCCTTCCTAAAGACGGTGCTTCCACTGACCTATCGTTAGATTGGCTAAACGATACACGATGGTAGAAGGGGATCTCTACCGACTTGGTGCCAACGGTGTTCTAATGCGGTGCATTGCTGGGAAGAAGACTATGAACTTCTCGCGGAATTCCATGGAGGCGAGTGTGGGAACCACGCGTCTTCCCTCACGTTGGTTGGTAAAGCCTTCCAGCAGGGCTTTTACTGGCCTACAGCACTCCAGGACGCAGTTGAGTTGGTGAAAAAGTGTGAAGCATGTCAGTTCCACGCGAAACAGATTCACACACTGGCTCAGTCGCTGCAAATGATACCTCCTACATGGCCATTCGTTGTGTGGGGTATGGACATTTTGGGACCTTTCCCAAAAGCCATCGGAGGTTACAAGTTCCTGTACGTTGCCATCGACAAGTTCACTAAGTGGTCGGAAGCTACTCCAGTTGTGATGACTAACAAGCAATCTGCTATCAAATTCTTGAAGTCCATAGTCTGCAGATTTGGAGTTTCGAACGGAGTCATAACTGACAAAAGAACGCAATTCACAAGTGCAGCATTCCAAGAGTATTGTGAAGATCTCGGCATACAAGTTATCTACTCATATGTAGCTCAATGGCAAGAAATGGCCAAGCCGAGAGAGCAAATGCAGAGATACTAAAAGGACTCAAGACGCGCACATATGAGCGCCTGAAGAAATACGGAGCCAACTGGATAGAGGAGATTCCGTCTGCATTGTGGGCGAGCAGGACAACACCTAACAGGTCAACTGGAGAGACACCCTTCTTCCTGGTGTACGGAGCTGAAGCGGTCCTTCCTCTGGAGACACCATGGGGTCACTCCGGATCCGGACCTTCGACAAAGCCGCGCAGGAGAAGCTCCGGCGTGAAGACCTAGACCATGTCAACGAGGGAAGGTGCCAAGCAGCTGGAACACACGATACCGCCAGGCGCTCCGACGCTATCATCAAAGGTTCGTGCACAATCGGCAGCTTGAAGAAGGCAATCTGGTGCTGCGGAGAATACTGACTCGAGAAGGGATGAACAAAATTTCCCTAGGCTGGGAAGGTCCCTTCCAAGTTATCAATGTTTCTGTGGGGACCGGCATCCGCACATTCAAGGATCTCATTGGGTGGTGTCGTGCGATGTGGCACCTAACAGCACACACAAAAAGGATACCAAAGCATATAAAGTTTTCATTTCATAATAATAAGAGTTTACAAAAGAGTGTACAACAGCGGAAAATACACACTCATAATCTCTCCTAACTAGGCAGGAGAGAAGACGTCCATGCCCTAGGACGCTTCTCACTAGCAACAAGAAGAACATTCAGCAGCGGCATGGTTCACTTGAGATTTATCTCGAACCTCGAGTCTCATGTACAACCTGAACAGCAGAAATAAAACTAATACCTGCAAAAATCGTTAAAGCGCAAACGTGAGCATAAGGCTCAGCAAGACTAACCCGTCTCACTAGACATATGCAGGGGTGAATACTAAGCATAGGTAAGGAATAGCATAAAAGACTCGCCTACAAGTGGATCCTTATAATCATGTTTTAAGTAGCACATGACATTCTTCAGGCACGGCACATCATAGACTCCACAATCAAACAAGAAATGCTTTGCCGATGATATGACATGCCCAAAGCACATAATGCTATTACAGGATAAGTATTTGGAAAACTGTAAACTTTTAATTGTGTTATCTCTAAGACATACAAGGTTGCAAAGCAATTATAATTCAAATCAACATATTTTTCTGGCTTCTTTAGTATTTACTACGTTACAACTCAGTGAACAAGTGGTACTCTATTACCGCGAGGGATGGTGATTGCAATCAGGACACACCCGGAATACACGACACATATGCCCGCTCGGAAGTACCTTTCACTGTACTCCTCTCCCACGTCGTATGTGGCCACCTTTCACCCGTCATCCCGATGTCGAACCAGTTCTACCGTCCCAAAAGTAAGGTCCCTAAACGAGCACGTCAAAGTTGCTCCTTAGAGGTTCCCACCTTATGATCATCTTCCCCAGAAGGACGGCGGTATAAGTTTCGACACGAGGGTGCCCAGGCTACATCAATTTAATGGACCCCATTAATCCATTATGTAACCGGTACTGTTCAAACTTGCTCAACAGGGCCGCACACGAGACGGTCCTTAACCGACACAGATGGGGCTACAAACCAACCTCCACATTTGCCTTACCCTTACCGGCCCAAGCCCAAATGTGGTCGCAAGCATTGTCCCCCTCGTTCGGGCTCAGACAACCTTGCGCGTCCCGTCCTAACATCCCCGTCCACATCTACAATTATTAAGAGTGAACATTTTGGTAACATCTCGCGAGTAGATTCCCCTACTCGACTCCTCTTGCAAGTATAATAAACTACTTGACTTGTGGTTAATAAAATGTGACCCTGTCGCAGTAGATTCCAACTACTCGACTTCTACCGGGTTTCCTATACATTAGCAAAGCAGTTACTACCGGTCAAACTGTAAACCTTCCCAACCTTCCCATAGGATTTATGGATATGCAAGTGGAGTATCAAACACCTTATACGTAATGCACAATATCAACTAAATACGTAAGTGAATAAAACTGGAAAAATTCTGAAAGGCTCTTAAATGCAAACCGAGGCTTGCCTTAGTTTGCGCTAATTCAATGTCAGTCGTTAAGTCTTGTGCTTTCCTCCAAAGAGTCTGCCATGGAACTTCAAGTGGAAACACCTTGGCCTTCTCCTCCAAGCGAAGTTTATTGTCGATCACCTATAAGCACGTTCCTATCGACATGATATGCATATAAGTAATTAAGTAATTAAGTAATTTAATAATAGACTCCACATGTTTGTGTAAACTTTAAGAACAAGGAGTTTGACTAGGAAGGACAGATATGCCTCTGGTGTGTGTGTAACCAGAGGATGAGTCAAGGTGAACATAGTAGTGTTGGTATGAACTGAAAGGTACAACATAAAGCTACATTGCAAATTAGCATACCACACTTCAAGCTATGCCATGCGAGATTGATAATTCTGAATGGTGAAGAAGTGTTGGGAGGAGAAGTGTAAGGATGACCCAAAAATCAAGGTGGGACATCGAAAGCTTGAGTATGAGTGGAGTGTACAAGACGAAGGTCGCGATTTAGCAGTTGACCAATGAACTTGACTTAACTCATAAAGGAGTAAACCTAGTTAGGTGAGTAGTGCTGTCGTAGGGTCCCGACTTAGGATGAACCTTGATGGAACCTAACGACACTTGGGACTGAATTGATATCAATATGGCTTGGACTTAAGAAGTCATTACAAGCACTGTTAACCTAGCATGAGTACCAAGACAACATTCAACCGCTTTTAGGTAAAGTAGTTTCTACGGAAAGCTTCTCGAGCATCGTTCAAGTGCTTGCAAGACGACACTAATGTAGTGTCTTCTGCAAGATCGTCCAGGTGAGCTCGGTAAGCTCTCGGGAGTTAAACATGATGCGAGACCTTGCCGTGAAGGCATGCTTCTCCATCTCGAGAAGATCGTCTTAGCGACGTACACATCAACCCGGACTCGTCAATGGGGTGAGCAGAATCCTGAACACCACCTTATGAGTCATAAGGCTAGTGATGTCGACTCGGTTGTTGATAAGCGACTCGACGAACCTGCCGTCGATGAAGTGGTACACCAAGTTAACCAATCCTGTGATCGGTTAGGGAACATCCTCGACACAACCAAGGAACTCTTATCCAAGGCTCCCCTTGGTCTAGTTCTCCTTGTTGGTCGCAACGTTCTTGCATACCTCTACCCCAGGTCATTGGTGATCACCGACACACCTGGTTTGACCTAGAAGACATTTCATTGAGCACCTTGGCTACACCCAGGACTCGACGAGTCTCGCCTCGACTAAACCCTAATTTGGCTTAACGATCGTCGACTGTTGTGTCGTGGTTGTGTTACAGCATCATGTACGTTACAGGCATCCTTCATCTCGATGCCAGGACACGATGATGGCTCGAAACGTCACAAAGACAGCATGTGGTCAACAACGTCGATGCGGCTCATGGTAGAGCATCACGAGCATGCACGGACAGACCAACATGAGACAAACGACAAAGGAGGTCAACTTAGGGATTTCTATAGGAATGATATCAATGCGGAACATGGACATACGACTTGACGACACATGAGTACCATTAGCGATCACGATGAACGGACTTTGGTGATGTCAAACAAGGCATTTTAGGGCAAGGCTCACCTTGTAGGCATTTCGCCGAATATCTTGGGTGTGTACTTGATTTCGTCACTTCATCACTATTCAAAGTGTATCTTGGCACTTGGGCTTGCCGATTTGCCACCCCACCATAGACCTACATCCATAGACTATCATTGAACGGCAACACACTTAGTTTCGCCTTGTAACCATTTCATCGAACACCTTGGCTGCAGTACTCTTCAACTAATCTTTGCACAAATCAGAGCTAACCTTGGACAAACTATCATTTCCATTGCGTCAATGACGTGTTCCTGCATCTCATCCATCACTTACATCGCTCGTCTCATTGGTTGGACATAGACACAGCTCAGAAGGTTGCGATGACGTCATGAAGATGATAGCATCGGGACAGCACAAGTCGAACAAGCGCAACCACGTGCATGGGCATGCTAGTGGCGCAGAGTTAGACTTGAAATGCGCTGCAGCAGTGTCGTGAGACGGGGACGCGCAGTGGTGGCATGAACGGTCGGCGTCATGGATGGCGGCATGGACGGCGATCAACGCGATGACCATGGCACTTGGTAGGTGGGCAGGGCAGCACAACTTGGGTCACCGTGGACATGACGCACAAGGAAACCAAGCACGGCGTGAGCGGAACAGATGGGAGCCGGACCGGCAAGATGCAGCGGAGGCGCGCCCTGGCAGAGGACGGCGCGGCGCGAAGTGCCACGTGCGTGAACTGGGGCAGGACGCGGGCGCGGTGGCGCTGGGTGTGCGGCGCGGTTCAGGGTGTGCATGACGAAGCCGCTGGCAGGTTGCCGGCGCTGGTAATAGCGGCATGCGATCGGGACAGCAAGCAGAGGTGGCCGAGAGGTGTTGTGAGGGAAGGCAAACCGCACGGGGCGGCGCGGGCGCGCGTAGCGCGGCGGCCAGAAGGTGGCGAGGTGCCGTGGGGGTGCTGCAGGAGTAGGGGTGTTGAGCGGCACGCAGGGGAGCACGGCCGGCGAGCAGGCACGAGGCGCCGGCAAAGCGTGGCCAACAGGGAGGCGGGCCTGCAGCAGGCGGCTTCAGTGCTGGGGCATAACTGGCGGCAGCGGTGGAGCGCGGCCAGGAGGAGCTGGTGAGGAGGCGCGTGGCCTGGGAGACGAGGAGGCGGCCGGCGGGGGAGGCGTGCAGGCTGGCGGCAAGGCGAGCAACACGCAGGGAGCGACCAGACTGGGAGAGGAGCGCCAGCGTGGCGAGGGATGCGAGCCGGTGGCCGTCGGGAGGGAGGCGGGGTGCCGTGGAGCAGGAAGGAGTCGGGCGTGCGTGAGGTAGAAGAAGAGAAGTTGGTTTTCTACCTCTGGATAGGAGCAGCGCTGGCAACATGCAAACTTCGCGGTTGCACACTGGGAATGAAAGTACAGAGGCGGTTCAACCTTTGAGTAGCTGACAGGGTGGGCCCACAACACTCTCCTCCCTTATCCTCTATTCTGCTGATTTAAATCATTACTAAACAAGCTCCAAATTTAGTAAAAGTTGGCAGCTAGCATAAAACAAATTTGTAGGATTTGATTCTGAAGTCAAATTCTTGTTTTGATCAAGTTTCATTTGAAATTTAAATTTGAATTTGAATTCAAAGGCATTTCAATCTACACAGTGTATTAAATAGTAATCATGCTTCCAAAATTCTTAAATTTTGCAGGGGGGCTATTTGATATATGGGGCATCTATTGGGCAGCTCAAATCTTCATGAACCTAGTTTGAACAGGAGCTTGATTTGAATTTTTGAATGTCCCATTTTAGGGTTGGAATAATTTCTTTTTATTTCTCTCGATTTTGTTTTCTTTTCTCCTTTAATTTTCATTGAAAATGTGATTACTTGGAAATTAAGGATTTTACACATTAAGTTCTAATATACATTAGCAACCATGTTCTATATGTAAAATTTTAACAAGTTCCTATTTTGAGTGAACATTGGTTAACTCATATGGTTCATGTGAGTTTGGTTTTTTCCAAGTCCACTTTCAAAATTTTTAAGTTCGCATTTTTGCGTTTTTGTTCTTCCGAAAAGCGGGCTTTTACAGTTTCCCGCCCCGAATGTGTTCGCTTGGCAACAGAGGATGGGACCTGCTTCCCAATCTATAGAATATCAAGCACCTCCGTAAGTTCTATGCTTAGTTTCACGAAGGTGAGTCTATACTTACACAAAATGTAAATTATAGAGTCTATGAATAGAGTCAGGTAGGTCCCGGACAATAAGCACACTTAACTTGGTCATTGTACTTTGAGTGTAGCTTACCTACCCTGGGTTAGAACAAGATGAATAGCACACTTAGGTTGGTTCCGTACTCTAAGTGTTTTCTTGTCTCCCCTATAATTCGGACCTATAATGAAAGACATTTTTGTGTGAAAAGCAGACTCCATGTGCATTTATTTTGTACAGGCTCCTTACTTTTATATATTTTCCTTCTTGTCTATAACAAAGTGGTGCATTTCTTTTTGAAATTTAGTCCAGGTGATCCACGTGATATATAAGTTATATTGTTGATCTTCATTCGGATCTTAGCATTGCTAGATGGTCTATTCGCCTGAAAACCAAAGCCAATGGCGGGTCCAGAGTGTGCTATCGACTTAGACTAGTTAGGCACCCTAAGTACACCACTCTACCCATAACCTGGCATGTCCTAGTAGGACAGGTCCGGAAGGCATTCAGATCTGAAGAGATTGCATCAATATACTAGTTATCATGCTTGAATCCTTGTAGATCTAGAATTCAAATAAGAACAGTAAGTCGCAAATAAATTGTAGACAAGAGGACGAATTTTACTGCTTTTCTTGTCTTTATTGCGCAGGAAAAATGAAAAACCCATGGCAATGGTGGACGATGCCGGAGCTGCTAAGCTCCGACAACCCCTAGGGGGCCCGTCGTTGACGTTTTATACGTTGATAGTGGGTGCCATCGAAGATAGGAAACTCCGACACTCCCGAGGGGCCCGCCATTGACATGAACCATTAACGGCGAACAAAATGAAGATGGTGGAAAATCACCCCGAGGGGGCCCGCCGTCGACGTTTCTAAGTGTTGCCAGTGGGCACCGTTGGACCTACCAAGCTCCGACATCCCCCAGAGGGCCCGCCGTCGATGTTTCTAAGCATTGGCAGTGTGTGCTGTTGGATCTACCAAGCTCTGACAACCCCCAAGGGGCCCGCCGTCGATGTTTCTAAGCGTTGATAGTGGGCGTTGTCGGACCTACCAGGCTCTGACAACTCCTAGGGGGCCAACGTTTCTAAGTGCTGATAGTGGGCGCTGTCGGACCTACCAAGCCTCGACAACCCCCAGGGGGCCCGTCGTCGACGTTTCTCAGCGTTGATAGTGGGCGCCGTTGGACCTACCAAGCTCCGACAACTCCCAGGCGGCCCGCCGTCGATATTTCTAAGCGTTGATAGTGGGCGCCGTCAGACCTACCTAGCTCCGGCAACTCCTAGGGAGCCCGCCGTCGACGTAACAAAGGGTCCCTGGAGATATCGGAGGTAAACTTCAGAACTCGGAGCTATCGTTTTGGCTACGAGGGAGAAGTGAAATCATCAAGACATTGTCAAATCCTTTTGGTACATGTTCGCAATCAAATTGTTTACATCTACCAGGGGCCAACAATATAAAGGATAATGCATTGAAGATATATACAAAATGGAATTCATTCATTCAAAAGATTGGATTTCATTCATACAAAATTGGAGGATTACAAGTGAAGGCAGAAGAAAAAAGCCCTACCTACTGGGGGTCCTATGGAAGAACGAGGCAACTTTCTGGGCAACTTCTTGAGTGCTGGCCCTGGCGGCATCTTATTCTTCAACAACAGGTCCTTCGACCACTGGATCCAGAGACAGATGAGGGTCCCAGCTTTTGAAACACGTCAGCACATATTCGGCAACATTTTTGGCCAAGGAGTTCCCCTCCGTCTACAGTTGGCTGACGATGACGTCACCCGTTGCATCCAGCTTGTTGCCGGCAGAGCTCAACGCCACCAGCGCCTTGTCTAGCTCCGGCTCCGAGTCAGCCGGACGTACCGGACTGAAGCCAAGTGGCACCAAAGCTTTGTTAGCATGCCCCAGGAAGTCCCATACTCGCTGGGACTCAGTTGCTCTCAAACTCCTCAGTTCCTCTAGTGACCTAGCGGCTGCAAGATCCGAACTCTCCCGGGCGAGGCGCTCGACCTCCTTAGCATGTTGCTGGATCCTTTTGGCCACATGATTTTCTAGGTCAGCAAGCTTTGTCTCCCGAAGGTGAATGCGGTTCCGACGGTCTGCCAGGTTCTTCTCTCTACCTTTCACTCTTTCCTCCTGAGCGAAGACATCAGTCTCTCTCTTGGAGACTTCTTGTCCCACCTGCCAAATCCTCTCTTTCTCTTGAATGCAATGTTGTTCAAACTGTTTGGCGTGATCAGTCAAACTCTGCTCTCTCAGTGACAGCCTCTGGGCGAGCTCCTCCCCCCTCTTCAGCAGATCTTCCTGTTTCTCTAGGAGCTTATCCTCCCTCTCGTCGAGAGCTTCCCGTCGCTTGAGTAGTACTTCATTCAGCTCATTGAGGCTATCCTGACGATCATCAGCAGCCTAATTGGTCTCCTTAGCATTCTTGAAAATCTCCCGAGTCTTCTTGTCGAGGGCTTTGATGGCAGCCTCCCGCTCATTCAACAGGCGGCCCCACCACGTCAGCTGGGCTTTCTCCTTGTCAATCCACTCTCGCTGATCTGCAAGCCTTGATTGCGTCATCTTGGTCTCTAAGTGAAGTCTGTTGCGCCAACACCTCAGGGTGTGGCGCTCTTCTTCGAGGACCTTGCTGTCATGGTCGAATGTGAGCTGGACCTGGCGGAGACTAAAGCAGGCATTGTCTATAGACAACACCAAAGGAATTGGCTCCGGACCCGCCTAAAGCGCCTTTGCATACTCCAGTGGGTATTCAAAAAAAAATTGGGTCCCACTGCACAAGTGTGGTCCCCTGCGACTCCTCGGCGTTGGGGCCGCTCTCCGATGCTCTTTTGCATTCGCCACTGCCAAGGAAGGTCCCGTGGAGGGAACTTCGACCTCTGGAACCGAGGTGGAGGGTCCCATAGCCAAATCTTCAGTGGTTGGCTCGGTGTGAGGAGGACCTGCCGCCGAGTCTTCTCGATGCTCTGGCTCCGACATGGACACCTTCGGCCTTGGCGCAGTAGCTTCGTTCGGAGCCCCAACCACCTCTGGCTCGAGTGTTGGAGATTCAACCACTTCCGGCTCAAGTGCCAGAGCTTCAGTTACTTCCGGTTAAGGTGCTAGAGCTTCTACCGTCTTCGGTTCTAGTGCTGGAACCTCAGCCGCAAGCTCAGAAACAGCCGACTCTTATTCATGAGTCTCTCCCCCATGGTCCAGCGCTACCACGGGAGCTTTTGGCATCATCACTAGATCGAGTTACACAACAGTTGGCGCTGGAGCTGTCGTGTCTTCTGCCACCACTTGGAGGGACGCAGGGGTCAAAGTAGGAGCCTCTATTTGCACAGCCTCATTAATGCAGTAGAGGTCGAAGCTTTAGTGTTCTTCTTCGACACCCTGGAAGAAAAATATCAAAAAATTCAAAACATGGTAAAGATAAAAATAGCAATTCAAGGTGAGAAGACAATGCTTACCTTGGGAAGCTTCCACTCCAGTCGCTGCGGAACTCCTTCTTCTATGGCCCAGAGTCAGAGCCACTGGACCTGGTGAAGCAGAGATCAGGAACTTCGGTCGGGACCTTGTCGACGGGGCTGGAGTCGCCTCAGCCGGGACTTCCCTCGGCTGAGAAGGACCTCCGGACCTGGAGCCCGCAGCCAGCACTGGAGTTGGGTTGCCGGAGCTAGTGCCCCTCGTGGACGCCAGCACCGAAGAAGGCTTAGCCGCTGAAGCTCTGCTTGGTCGAGGGGAAGAGGTTGCTGGAGATGGAGCCGACCTGAGAGAGCTCTCATCAGTAGTCTTAGCTTCCTCTTTGGGCTAGAAGATTTGACCGACCCCTTGCCCTTCCCCTTGCCGACGTTGTCAACCTTCTAGCTTGGAGCAGTGGAAGCCACCCTTTTTGAAGCTCAGGAAAGAGAAATTCCGGCGGTCCCACGCTTCTCCACCAAGCCGAGGTCGTCCAACTCTGGCATTCCCTTTCGGAGCTCCCTTATGAACTCAGGGACCATGTTCAGAGGGAGGAAGTCCGCTGGTTGAGTCAAGGCGTCTTGGGTGATGGCTACGTGTTGAAGATTTTGGAGATGGAGGCTGAAGGCCTCATCATCCAAATTAGTCCAAAAATCAGCTTCGATCCGATTGTGATCCATCTCGCTGTTGAAAGCCCATGCGAGCCACTCCCTTGTCTTCAGCGGAGCCCACCTGTTCTCCAGGAAGTTATCAAAGACCATCTAAGGGGTCACTCGACCCTCCACACATTGCTAGCTTCTTGTAAAGACGGGCTTGTATGCTTCGGATAACTCCAGAGCTACATTCCAGGCGTCGGTCTCGATATTGGGGAGGCTTGTAAGTAACTCCAGCCTGTCGTGATGATCCACCGTGATGACCACCCAATCCTTCTTTCAATTGTCCCACTTCCCGGAGGGGAAGGTCTTCAAGTATTTGGAGGGACAGCTCTTCCGCTTCACGAAGTAGTAGAAGCCGATCAACTTTGTCCGCTTTCCAGTAGTGTGGACCGTGAAGAAGGTCCGTAAGAGCTCGATGCTTAGAGGCACGCTCACCCACATCTCGCAGAATTGGACAAAAGTCACCACTAGCAAGAATGAATGAGGTCGAGGTGATGAAGTTGGAGCGCATAGAAGTCCAACATCATCAGAAGAAAGCTTGAAAAAGGTGGGATCAGGCCCACCATGGCGTATGCCAAGAAGAAGACGATCTCTCTAGTGCTTTGCTTCTTGAAGGGAAGCTTGCCGAAGTGGATAAAGTTGTTGAAGGAGGTCCTGGACCACCCCATGTAGGTCTGAACCCTTGCCAAATCTTCATTGTTCTTGATTTTGCTACGGGGAGGACCCAACTCCATCACAACAAAGCGGAGCGAAAGTTGGAAAAGCTATGCCAAGGTGGAGAGGTTCTGAGCACAAGTTCAAATGAAGGCGTAAAGAGCTCTCTAACCATGCAAGCTTTCCTTCTTAAGTAAGCCTCCGCAACGCTTGGATGGAAACTACCTCCAGACCCGAATCAAGATGACCTCGTCAATGACAAGGGGGCCCAGGTCCACTTTGTTTAAGAAGTTACCCCAGGTGAACCGTTGTCATGATGAGAAGTTGGAAGCCCGAGGGCGGTCGCTTAACAGGGTTACAAAGATTACGCTCGGAACTGATACGTTTTTCGTATTGGGAACTGGCAACCTTCAATTGCGTGAGATCCGCACGCCAGGATCCCATGCATCGAGTAAAAAAGGGCCACACGGCGGCGACGTAACTCTTTGCCGTCGCCTCAATCGCCCACCAAGAAGCTTTGAAGCTGCACCGCGGGAACTGAAGATGGCCCCACCTTTGGTAGAGAAACTCCACTCAGAGGGTTTCTCCCAGAGGTGGGCTCGGGGGCCACTATCGGTGCCCTGCGTACCGGGTACCCTACGATACTGCAAGAAAAGCCAAAGAGTTCCCACGTACGAGTTGAAGACCCCCGATGGCAACACACATCTGACAGCACTGGGCTCGCATCCCTCGTTAGGGTAGCTCCGGTACTAACACATGTCCAGCAGGACCAGACCTACCTCCGTTGACAAGGAAGCTCCGGTCCTGCCACGTGTCTAGCAACCCCGGACCTAACCCCCAGTAGAGGGAAGCCCCCGTGCCGCCACGTGTTGAGTGGCTCCGGACCTACCTCCCCACAAAGGGGAGCTCTAGAGCTATCGCGTGTTGTACCTCCGAACCTAAGCCAGCAACGACTATAGGATCTCCAATGGCGCAAACATTCAACAGTCTATTAAAGCAACCATTACAAGACCTAATTAACATGTCATTAATTCAGCTTTAATGACACACGATCAGAGGACCTTTAGTACCAGTAACGTCGCCATTAAGGCGCGTTATCACACTATTATTCCTACTTAATACATGTAGATCCTGGATTAGGTGATTGAATACAGTCGGGGCCACTTGTCGAGCCAGGCAATCACTGTAACAGCTAGCCCTTGGCATATAAAAGGGTTGCGCCGCACGGTAGAAACCAACTCGAACCAAGCCAACTCAAGTACACACGTATACTACACAAGTTCATCAACAACCACCCCGTGGAGTAGGGTATTACGCTCACGAGGCCCGAACCACGTAAAAATCCTCCGTTTCACCATCTCGTTTATAATCTTATGCACGCCCCAACCGAATACGAACCTCCGCGGACTATGCTTTCGTAGTACCGGGGGAAGTGTCGTAGCAACACTTCGACACCCGCCATGAAGCACAAGTTTTCCAAATCATCTTCATCTTTGTCACTTCTGATGTCCACATCGCTCAAGCCAAGTTCTTGAAGTGTGAAGATATAACTATTCACCAATTGGCGTCCCGTAAAACCCTTCTTTTTCTTGTTGTTGTTTGCAGAGGAGTGCTTCGTCCTTGTTTGCTTTTTCATCATGGGAAGTAGTACCTAAAAGGTTCGGGCAATCCGTGTGAAAATGTTATGTCTTACCACATTCGAAGCATCATTGAGGTCTGACACTTTCTCTCCTTCTATTTCTCACATTTTGCAATGCTTTTGAGAACCGAGTAGAGATGAGTGCAAGTTCTTCCTCTAGAAACTCTTCAATCTGTTTAAGGGTTAGAGAGGACAACAAAGAAAGTATTCCACAAGATGAAGATTGGCCGAAGTGAGGCCTCTCACGTTGAGAAACAAATGCAAGAGACTTACTGGGGTTCTGACGTGAGATTATGTCAATTTCATGAGTTTTCAATTTAGAATATAGAACATCTAAAGTAAGTGTACTCACTACATTAGATTCATGAATATATGTGACTTTCATCTCCCAAATTGACATGTCTAATGCACTTAGTAATTTTCTATCATTCTCAGCATCTCAAAAATTAACATTGACGCTACTCAAGTTGTTGAGAATTTTATTAAAGCGAGCAAAGAGGTCGTCGATTGACTCACCTGGTTGCATCTCAAAGTGCATGTACTCCTTTTTTAACATGTCTTGCCTTACCTCCTTTATCGTGTTGGGTCCTTCGTGGTAATCACATAGAGTTTTCCAAACATCGTACGCAGATCGGAGGTGAGCAACACAGTCGAAGTCGCTTTGAGTTAGTCCTTGTTGATCAAGTTTTGAGCTTTGTTGTTGTTGTCGACATCTCTAAGATTTGTAGTTGTAACTTGATTGCGGTATTTCGTAAGTCTTGTACACCTTTTCCCATATTGCAAAGCATTGCGCCTGGATGAAAGCCTCCATGCGTGCCTTCCAAACCTGAAAATCAATACCACTAAACACACAAGGTTTGGCAGAGTATTTCTCCATGATGATTATTCAAAACACGTGAAAATCTCAAAGATGAAAGCATCGTGGCTCTGATACCAATTGTAGGATCAAACATCACGTGAAAAGATACCAGAGGGGGATGAATGGTAGATTAAAACTTTTTCAGCGGAAGCAATAAAAACCCCTCAGCAGAAAAACTAATCTATTAAGAAACTGTATGTGCAACTGATATATACATGATCAATTGTGACAAAACCAGTATAGATTGTTAAGAGTCAAGCCACGAATATGTCACAAGAACAATCACGAACAACCGTCGAGAAAAACTCAAGTTATGATCGAAATATCAAACACGGGTCAATCTGTTCTACTGAGTAAAAACCAGATCTGCAGCACTGCAAAAAAACTCGTGTAGATCATAAAACAAAAATCTAATGACCACGAAATTTTCATAGATGATAGATAATCAAGTTCTGAAGACAACTCCAAAAGAATCTCGTCAATTGGATCTGTAAAACTCGAGTTATGATAAAACCACCGAAGCAACGTAGTGGTGTGCAGACACTCGTTGAGAAAACTTGTCTAAAACAAGTCGGACAAACAAGGAACAAAAGTTCCTTTAAACTACTATCTTTATTCAATAGAACACAATAGGAACAGCCCAAAATCCGTGTACCATGATCTCTGGCCTCACTTGCTTATATAACCAGTCATGAGGCCAACCCAAACCAAACTAGGACTCGTATCCTACTCAGTTTCCACCGAAAATTTTCATAACTGCTCAAGACTTTTCTATACGCAGATAGAAACAATCTTGAGACTTCCAAACACCCTAGAAACATATCCCACATTCCTAAAAACAACTCAACTTCGTGACCCACACAAAATCCTATCATAAGCAACTCAAATCTTTCAATATTTGAGTCAAACACAACTCAGCCGCAGCCTGAGTCTATAACCAAGCCGGTTGGACCTTTCCGACCAATTCTTTAGGTCCACATCTCTTCATCGTGCCTTGGAACCATGCAGACACGTCCATACACTCCATGCACACGTGCAAATACCTTCCAACAACGTCCACGATACCTTCTTATGCATTGTTCTTGATTCAAACATGTTGCACGACCTTCTGATCAACTCAACCACAAGTCCTCCCGAACTTGGTTGTTGAACCTCATCTTCTCCCTAAGACTAGTTCAATAGATCCCGTCACCAGCCATGTCTTGAACTCAAGCAACACCTGCACATGAATAAACAATCTATACTTCCGAGCACAAGTCCTCGACTTAACTCACGTTAGTTTCGAAACCACAACACCTTACGTGAGCACCTCACATAAGAATGTTGCAAACAATAGCAAAAAGATATCAGCCATAACCACCAGAACACACAAAAAACTTAGTAAAAGAATACTAAGCAAACTTTCCATAATCCAAAAAGCAAGTTCGAAACATTGTAAGTTAAAAGTAGATCCATAGCACCGGACCTTGCGAAAGCTAACAGAACCTTGAACCGGAGCTTACCAAAGCTAGCGAGACCTAGCACTGGAGCTAACCAAAGCTAGTCGGATCTAGCACTGGAGCTAACCAAAGCTAGTCGGACCTAGCACCAGAGCTAGGAAAAACATGTTGGACCTAGCCATAGCAAGTTAGACCTTACATCTGACCTTGCCAGAGCTACCCAAAACAAGCCGGACCTATCGTCAGACCATGCAGGAACTCGGACCTAGAGTCGGACCTAGAGCTGGTGT
Organism: Tuctoria greenei; assembly: GCA_036927565.1. Classification (NCBI taxonomy): domain Eukaryota; kingdom Viridiplantae; phylum Streptophyta; class Magnoliopsida; order Poales; family Poaceae; genus Tuctoria; species Tuctoria greenei. The sequence continues at coordinate 172,449,143 of JAYESD010000004.1, read as the reverse complement.
TTTGTTTGTATTCAAAACTTTATCATCATAGCAAATGCATTCAGCACACATAGGTCTCACAGAATGTTGGTAAAGTTTGAGCAAACGCGAATCCAAGTGAATGAATTTATTTCAGAGACAACAGCCAAGGGAAAGTCCTTGGCAGCGGTAAAATTGAAATTTCCTCTCAACACACTCTTTCCAATGTTTTACATGTTGATTATTTAGATTATAATCTTTTTTCCATATCTCAGCTATGTGACAAAGGATACAATTGTTTATTCACTAATGATGGTGTGACAATCTTTAGAAGAAGCGATAACTCAATTGCATTCAAGGGAATGTTGAAGGGAAAACTTTATCTTGTTGATTTCAACAAAGATAAAGTGGAACTCAACACTTGCTTGGTTGCAAAAACTAACATGGGATGGCTGTAGCATAGACGACCATCCCATGTTAGGATGAGGAATTTGCAGAAACTTTTAGAGGGTGGTCATATCCGAGGTTTAAAAGATGTCGCGTTTGAGAGAGGCAGGCCATGTTGCACATGTCAGGCGGGAAAAAAAGTTGGAGCACCACACCCTGCAAAGAACGTGATGACTACATCAAGACCATTGGAACTTCTTCATATGGACCTCTTTGGTCCAATTGCTTATATAAGCATCAACGGTAACAAATACAGTTTAGTCATTGTTCAAGATTTTTCTGGATTTACCTAAGTATTTTTCTTGTATGATAAATCAGAGACCCGGGAGATCCTCAAGAAGTTCTTGAAGAGAGCGCAAAATGAATTCTCCTCAACCGTCAAGAATATTAGGAGTGACAATGGAACGGAGTTCAAAAATACTCAAGTTGAGGAGTACCTAGATGAAGAAGGAATAAAACATGAGTTTTCGGCACCCTACTCCCCTCGAAAAAATGGGGTGGCTGAAAGGAAGAACAGGACACTCATTGAGATGGTGAGGAAAATGCTAGATGAACACAATACTACGAACCAATTTTGGGCTGAAGCGGTAAACACCGCTTGTCACGCCACGAACTAGCTATATGTTCACCGACTTCTGGAGAAAACGCCATATGAGCTCCTCACTGATCAAGAAGAAGCCCCAAAAGTGAGGAGGATGGCACTTGGTGATATTTGACCTCAAGAGCAATCACAAGACTCAAGTCCTCAAAATGTACCTCAACAAGAGAGCAATGATCAAGGGGGAGCTTCGGTACAAGATCAACATCAGCAAAATCAAGAAGATCAATATATTCATAGAAGCAATGATCTGGGGGGGGGGGGGCATTGACAATGAAGATAATGAAGAGCAAATAACCTCACAAGCGCCTCACCCAAGAGTACATTAGAGTATACAAAGAGATCATCCTGTCGACAACATCATCCGGGATATTGCAAAGGGAGTAACTACTAGATCTCGTATTGCTAATTTTTGTGAACATTACTCTTTTGTCTCGTTTTTGGAACCATACACGGTTGATGAAGCATTAAAAGATCTAGATTGGGTGACCTCCATGCAAGAGGAGCTGAACAACTTCAAAAGAAATAAAGTGTGGGAGCTTATGGAAAGACCAAAATCCAACATCGTGGGCACCAAATGGGTTTTTCGGAACAAGCAAGGTGAACACGGAGTCATAATGAGAAACAAAGCAAGACTTGTGGCAAAATGTTACTCACAAGTCGAAAGTTTGGATTTCGACGAAACCTTTGCTCCCGTAGCTAAACTTGAGTCCATTCGTATTTTATTAGCCTATGCTACTCACCACAATTTTAAGATGTATAAAATGGACGTCAAAAGCACATTCCTCAACAATCCTATCAAGGAAGAGGTGTACGTGGAGCAGCCACCAGGATTTGAAGATCAAGAGTACCCCAACCATGTGTAAAAACATCATAAGGCTCTCTATGGCCTCAAACAAGCTCCCCAAGCTTCGTATGAGTGCTTGAGGGACTTTCTCACTCAAAATGCCTTTAAAATAGGAAAAGCTGCTTATACTTTGTGTACAAAGCATTTTGATGGTCATATATTCATATGTTAGATTTATTTTGATGACATCATTTTTTGTTCTACTAATAAATCTTTTTTGAAACATTTAGTAAAATTATGACAGACCGGTTCGAGATGTCAATGATGGGAAAATTGAAGTTCTTTTGGGATTCCAAGTGAAGCAGCTGGAAGAGTGCACTTTCATTTGGCAAACTAAGTACACGCAGGACATCCTCAAAGAGTTCAATAGGAACAAAGTCAAGCCCATCAAGACCCCCATGGCAACTAATGGACATCTTGACCTCAACGAAGATGGTCCAAATGTAGATCAAAAGGTATATCGGTTTATGATTGGTTCACTGCTTTATTTATGTGCATCTAGGCCTGATATTATTCGTAGTGTGTGTATGTGAGCAAGGTTTCAAGCTACACCTAAAGAGTGTCATTTAATAGCTGTAAAAAGATTATTAAAATACCTTGTGCACACACCTAACTTGGGCCTTTGGTATCCTAAAGGATCCAAGTTTAACCTTATAGGGTATTCCGATGCCGACTATGCAGGCTGCAAAGTCGATAGGAAGAGCACCTCAGGAACCTGCCAATTTCTTGGCAGATCCTTAGTTTCATGGTTCTCAAAGAAACAAAATTCCATTGCTCTTTCTACAGCCGAAGCGGAGTATGTTGCAGCCAGTAGTTGTTGCGCACATCTACTTTAAATGTGACAAACTCCAAGGGAGTATGGTTATAATATGAACCATATTTCACTCCTATGTGATAATGAAAGTGCCATAAAAATTGCACACAATCCAGTAGAGCACTCGAGAACCAAGCACATAGATATACGTCACCATTTTCGAATAGACCATTCATTAAAAGGTGACATAGTAATCTCACATGTTAGAACTGAAAAACAATTAGCGTACATATACACCAAGCCACTATATGAAAAGGGATTTTGTGAACTTACAAATGAATTAAATACACTTGATGCTTGAAATGTGGCTTGAAACATTACATACCTGATTGATCCTTCAAATTTTACTTACTTTTGCTAAAATTCATCCCTTATCTTGGTTTCTCTCAAAAACTATTTTAATAATTGAATCTTGGTGAATTATGGCCATTGTATGATTGTTGATTGCTTACTGGTCATGTTCATCAAAATTATTTGTGAAATGTTGTCCTTTAGATCACTATTAGATCAAATTTCCAAAAATCTCTTTTTTCTAATTCTAAATTGTCCAGCTGAGCCGGACTAGTTCGTGGTTAGCATTGGACTAGTCTGTTGCTTGTGACTAGTCTGGATCTGGTCCGGTGTACTGAAATAGTCCAGTCCTTTGCGGACTAGTCCACTATTGTCGGGCTTAACCCTAGCCAGCCGCCAAGACCTCCCTTCTTCCTCCTCACAATCGCCTTTACACTCACTCTCCTCAGGCTTGAGCTCCCCAGGCAATTTCCACTATGAAACACCAAAATCGAAGGTTTCTCCACGGGAATCTTCCCCCTCGGTGCGAGGCATCCCTCCTATGGACTAATCTGGAACCTGCTCCGCTCCTCCATCCTCAAATCTTCATTTTTCAATAAAAACAAACCCTTACCCTAGTTGTCATCTTTCCTCAATTCTTGCTTACTTTTCTTGATTCCTAAGGTATACATTGCATTGTTGTATGTATTCCTATTGTCCACCCACCTTTTCCTGCATCAATCTCAGTTAAATTTGTTTGAATGAGAAGTTAGGGTTCATACGTCAAACTGGACTACTCCGGTGCTTGGTGCGGACAAGTCCGCACCCTGGAATCGGACAAGTCCAGCCCCTTGACAGTTTGAACTTCTAAATTCTTGTCTCCACAAAGTCTAATGCCCATTCTTACCACACCTTGTCACCCTGTGTCAGGCACAATATTGTCCGCATCAGATGACAACATGTTTGATTATGAAGTCGAGCGTAACCGCGAGAGAGTGGCCAGGGCAAAAGAGCTAACACTACGTAAGAAAGGCTCATCCCAGACGTGCCTGAACGAAAAAGGAAGACGAATAAATTGTGCATCTCCGTCATCGTATCTCGCATTACGTTGTCATCAGAGACGAGCAGTAGGCGCGTCGCCGATCAGACTAAGTGCAAGATACGCTCAGACATAGTGCGTCTCCTTGGGTTGAGTCATAACAGACGGGCTTTACGGGGTCATTGGAGACGGGCTCCATGCACATCGCCCATCAGGGTACATGCGAGACACGCTCTAATACAATGCATTGCAGATTTATTGATGGATCTGAGATGCGCTTTATGTTAGCCCGTTGCAGATTTGTTGACTGATCTGAGATGTACTGTAGGGAAGCATGTCTCCTTTATTTAGGCAATCCAAGATGTCCTCTTTTACAGCACGTCGTGGATTGTTTACAGGCAGGTCACTGCGCCACTAACAGGAGATGCTCCCTGCTAGATGCTCATCTCCTATTAGGTGCCCCGACCCCTGATTATCCTGGTTGCTGGTTGCATGCTGGAGCTAGCCAGGATTTGGCAGCCGCATTGCGAGTGTTAGCAACATACACATATAGAAACACATTTGTAGCCAAATGAAGATCACACACATTGACCAATCAAATATTAACAAAGTGTTAATCGTGGTTACCAAGTAACTATTTACACAGAATTCCCATGTTCATCCAGCTTAACAAGTAATTAATTACACAAAAGAATAACTGTCACCTAATCCCCTACTTTGTAATGAAATTCTCCCTTTGAATTAATGATTTCAGAAATGATGAACCTGCATAGTACGTCTCTAATTTTCTCGAGGCTACGACCTTCAGCATTCCTGAAGGCGGGTCTGTAGTCCTGCCACACGATAAAATGAGATTTAGCAAAAGATTAATAATAAAGTAAAATAAATGCAATTACACATACATTGCAATTAGGCTGCTCTCCAAATAAAGCCATGTGTAAGCAGACAGGAAGCTGCACGTGTTGCCCGAAGCTTATTGTGGGACGTCGAATGCAGTATGATGTTTAAGTTGTCGATATTTTCCTTTTACTTGTACAGAAGCCTCAAACGAAAACATTCATAGTTAACGTAAAATTATCGTGCAAGGATAAAACAGTCAGAAACTAAAGTGAGGAAGGAACTTACTCGTCAATAACGGAAGAGATATCGCTCTATGTATGGGTTATTCGCTCACCAGTTTTTTCATCTCTCGGCCTTGAGGATTCACAATACTAGACTTGGTCATACCTTGTAGAAATTGCTATGGTTACCCAATGGTTACCCAGATTGAACAGTATGACTAGGAGCTTCTTATCACTGTAGTGTTTCATTGCCTTCACAAAGTATTGAACAACATCTTTTTGGCCGCTCGACGTTTGAATATAAGTTCTCGTTGGTACTTGCGGGTCAAGATATGCAGGAGACAAGCTTCCCATGTTACGATGAGTATGTTTTTGTTGGTGCCTACATGCAAAATGCCAAATTTGTTACATATAACACTTATATTGAGTATATGTATTGAAGAACCAAGTTTTTGAGGACTTACAATGCGAAGCAGCTTATTAGAGAGACATCCAACACGTCGAGATTGAAAAGGTCGTAGAGGTCAGACCATCCGATGATAAAAGCGCCATCACCCGAGAGAAAGTGTTTATCCTTCAATGCCACTAGTATGGTTTCACACTTTTTGTAATTTTCCATGTAGTATTCATGAAGTTGAACACAAGGTTTACCAACTTGTTTGAGTGCGGCCACAGTTAACATCGGCTTTCCCTTTCAAACTTTGGGTTTGCATGTGTCATAGATTTCGATGCCCTTGGGTTAGTTTTAGACTCTTTCATTGGTTTCTTGCAAGCTTCCTTTGACGATAATTGCCGTTGCAGCTAACTCTTGTTCTTGGCATGTACATTCTTCGTCGGCTTTGCTGGCAGCTGATCTGGTGTAGGGTGCGGGGAACTTCAAGTGCGAGGAGGAGACCGACGTGGTTGCTCTTCATGTGGATACTTCTACGGCAGCTCTAGAGTTGGAGACATATGTGGTTTCTCTATAACAAGAGGCAACTGCTCACCAATTGTAGACTTCTGCTGCTTCTCCATAACTGCGGGCAACAATAGCTCTAGAATTGGAGACAGATCCATCTACTCTGGATTTCGATGCAGAAGTAGACGTGCCTCAGGAGACATTAAAGCATTATAGGTCAGTGCGGAAGCTGTTGCTGCTGGCTCAACAATAATAAGGCTTCGTCTCCACTGAACCCTTCTAGTAAATGCATCCCGCATAGTCAGCATTGTATCGTCCGGTGGCACATCGAGCTGCAGATTTTTTGTATTTTCATGCACCATGTCCACCTTGACCACAACATAGGATGTTGTGTCCACCTGGATGTCATCAAGCATGGTCTGATCGAGATACACTAGCCCTCTCTCGGCCTCCATTCGATCAATTCCTCCAACCATTAGCAGAAGGCTGCATGTTGTTGGCTGAGCCAAGTTATCTATCGTGTCCGGCTCAATTGAAGGTCTAGACGCAAGTGCCTAAAGATGCTCCTGTGGTTGTCCACCCCCAGCTGCTGTAGAAGCAAAGCTGCTCATACGCTCCTCGTCGTTACTTAAGATGAAAAACGCGTTAGGGATTGCTATACCTGCTCCCTCCAGCATATGCTTCGCATCTCCTAGGAGCTCCCTTCTCAACTATATGTTCAGCTCCTCGACGTCAACCTGTGATGTTGAGGTTGTTTTCCTCCTCTGATACATATTTTTGTGTTCCGGAAAACCCTCCCTCCAGGTCAACTTACTGGAAACACCACGGACATGACTTCGTTGCTCCAGTCTTTGCAAGGCCTTGGTGAGGGCATCGTTTTCCCTATCACCATTTGACTCTTCGATGCTCAGGTTGCAGGCTCTTTGAGCAACATGTAAGGTGCTCGGGTTGTCGAAGATGATACCGCCTGACTCCAGAAATATACTAAACATTGACCGGTGAACCACCAAAGTGCGAACCATTTTGACTCCAACCAAAGCGTAATACTCTAAGCATAGTACTCCGAAAATATACTAAACATTGACCAGTGAACCATCAAAGCACGGACCATTTTGACTCCAACCAAAGCATGAACAAGCCTTATTAGGGCAGTGACGAGCTGGTCGACGGGGAGTCAAGGGTTGACGGCGACAACACGACAATGATCAAGAGGACAGTGTCGAGGCGGTGATGAGCTTCGGGGAAGCGTACCGACGCGTCATCATGCTCCGGGGAAGGGGATGACACAGCAGTGTTTTCTAGGGAGAAAAGTGATAAGCGCGCGAGAGCTAAAGTGTCAAAAAATTTTTGTTAGTGTTGGGAAGAGAGCACACGAGATATCTAAAAGTAGCTTAGGGCAACAATCTGAGACGCGCCTCGGAAGATCCACTGTCGGCCGCGTCTCCCACACGTATCTAAGCCGATATCAGAGACACGCTTTATAAGAGCACATCTCTTTTCTTTTGAATTAACGCGAGCTGTTGTCAATATTGCCATTCACGCAGATCGAAGCGTCAAAATCGGAGACGCGCTCTTGAAAAACGCGTCTCCCATTATCTTGCCTGAGAGATGCACCATTGTGAGGCGCGTCTCGCATCACATTCGTCTCCCATTTTCCAGGGTAGAGCAAGTGCTATATTCAGTAGTGCTTCCTTAAGAAAAAGAACACAAGGCATCAGTACTTCTCCATAAGAGACAGAGCACATATGACCAATGAAAATCAAATGTTCACTCAAATGGAAATATTTCCACACATTTGAGCATATATCACACAAATATCCAATCGAAGTCAATTTTTCACTCAATTGACCATATTTTCACATATTTGAGCATATTTACACACAATCAATTTGGTACTTTACGTTGCGGTCTTGGTTTTTTATAATTCTTGACTTTTTCATGGTGGTCGTTCTGCAAGTAAGGAAGTTCGTTGGCCGATGGTATTCTTGTCTTGATCATCGACGTGACAAAAGGAGGAATCTCATCAAATTGGTCAAACTCTTCCTCATTGACAACATTCTCGACTCTGATGATTCGTTGTTTTCCATGTATAACCACCTTAATTCTTTTATTTGTTGTGTCTGGAACATAGAACACTTGAGCAACGTGTCTGCTAACACGAAAGGCTCCAACTTATATCCTTCACGGTTAAGATCAACACTAGTGAACCCGTACCTGTCTTGTACAACACCTTTGATTCCACCAACCTAGTTGCAACGAAAAAGAGGAATCTTGAATCCTTGGAAGTCAAGCTCCCAGATCTATTGTATTTGACCATAGTACGTGTCTTTGTCTTGGCCCGCAACATTATAAGCATCAACACGGACACCACTATTCTTATTTTTTATCTTGTTCTACAATGTAGAACTTGTATCCATTTATGTCATACCTTTGATATGTAATAACTGTGAATATAGGACCATGAGCCAACTTTTTTAGGTATTCACTTGTTTGAGTATCCGATGAGTGAGAAGTCCGATCCCGGAGCCAGCTAATGAATTTTATCATGTGTTCATTTGCTAACCATGATTCATTGTGGCCAGGATTGTCTCTAAGCACCACCTCCTTGTGCTCATCAAGGTACTCCGACACAATGGACATGTGTTGCAACACGTGGAAATAAGTGCAAGAGAATAAATGTGAATTTGGAGTTATATACTTCTTCCCAATGGTCCCTTTTCCTGTGAGCCTCCCCTCATGACGAGACATGGGAATACCAATCGGGTTACTCGGGTCAGTGTAGTTTAGAGCCCACTCCACAGCTTCCTCTGTAGAGTATCCTTGTACCATGCTGCCCTTAGGGTAAGCTCGATTTCTAACGAAGGAGTTCATTATGCTGTTGAATCTCTCGTACACATACATCTGGTGAAGGAACACAAGGCCAAGTAGCTTTATCTCCTTAATAAGATGAGTTATGAAATGGACGCTGATATCGAAATAGGCAGGTGGAAAATACATATCAAGGAAGCATAAAGTTTCGTAGTTTCTTTTTTCCAATGACTCAAGATCTTCTTCACATAGTACTTTTTGACCAATTGCAATGAAGAAAAAGCAAAAGTTCATTATAGCCTCCCGAACATTGACCGGTAGGATATTCTGAATTCCAAAAGCAATCATCTGCGTAAGCAATACATGATAATCATGAGACTTCACACCGAGAGCTACTTTTAGATCTATAAATGAAATAAGCCTTGATATGTTCATAGAGTAGCCGGATGGTACTTTCACATTTTTCAAGAACCCACAAAACTATTTTTTTCATTTTTTGAAAGGGTGGTGCACGATGTGGGTAGCTCCGTTCCTTTTACCGAGTCACCGACCCACAACTCAGGCCTAATTCCCATCTTCTTTAGATCTGCCCGTGCATGTCCATGGTCTATAGTTTTCCCATCCGTGTTAAGCAATGTCCCAAGTAGGCTCTCGCACACATTCTTCTCAACGTGCATCACATCAATCGAATGACGAACGTCTAAGTCTTCCAATACGGTAGCTCCCAAAAAATCGATTGCTTCTTCCACATGTCATCTTTGCCAGTCTTTTTCCGCTTACCAAGGACAACATGGATATCCTTGAACATTTTGTAGACTTCATGAGCCGTGAGATTAGGTGGAGGACACCTCTTCTCAGTGTCACCATTGAAATTATCCTTCATACCCCGAAATGGGTGCTTCATTGGAATGGAGCGTCGATGTCCCATGCACACTATTTTTCGTGACTGGCTCAAGTATTGTGAGTCTGTTTCTCTCAAACAATGTGAACGTCCGCAACCTACTTTCTTAATCTGTCTGTACAAGTTACGTGCCACTGAAGAATCACTAACAGTCACAAATGAAATGGCTTTGAGGCGAAAGTACTCACGCTTCTGGTCATCCCAGACCTGCACTCCATCGTTGTACCACAACTGCTTCAGATCTTCAACCAGGGGCCTGAAATAAGTGTTGATGTCATTCCCAGGTTGTTGTGGCCTCGATATCAGTCCTGCCGCCATAATATAATTCCATTTGTTGCATAACCAAGAAGGAAGGTTCAAAATTATTAGCACAATTGGCCATGTGCTATGTGTGCTACTGTTCAAAAAACGATTCATGCCATCGGTGCTCATTGCGATCCTAATATTCCTAGGATCAATGGCAAATTCAAAATTTTGTGAATCAATGTTTTGCCACTGTGTGGCATCAGCGGGATGTCTTATCATTCCAGCATCCTGCTTATGCTTCTCTTTGTGCCATCGCAACAATTCTGACACCTTGTTTGCAAACCAACACTTCAAATGAGGAATGATAAGAAAGTACCAAAACACCTTTTTAGGCCCCCTTTTTCCTCTATTGCAGTTCTCGTCATCACTGTCATATTTCCTACAATTGAATCAGTCCACTCCATGAATAGGGCATTTCTCGAGGTTTTCGTACTCAGGTCCACAATATAAAATGCAATCATTCTTGCACGTGTGGATTTTCTTTACCTCCAAACCCAGTGCATAGTTATCTATTTTGCCTCACAAACTGTCGTAGGGATTGTGTTGCCTTGGGGTAACATGTCCTTAAGGAGCATCAACAATTCCTTAAAACTACAATCACTCCATCCATTGCTCACCTTCATCTGGAAAAGTTTTATCATCGCAAACAGTCTGGTGTACCTAGCCGCACAACCATGATACAATAGCTTCTTCGAGTCTTCCTGCATCTTCTTGTAATTTGCAAGTTCACTATTACTGTACATTTCAACATTGTCATGTCTCTCGACATTGTGTACCATCTTCTTCTATATGTTATGCACCTAAAACTAAATGTTGTCATCGGTGAACCCTGATATATTTGGCATGTTCACATCATCGTTGTGATCTTCTTCGACACTGGTAGGGACATCCCTCTCCAGATATGAATCTCTCATCTCTACTTCATTAATCCCCTCCTCCCCATGTTTGTACAACATCGATAATCCACCATGAATCCATGCGTGATCAAATGTGACTTCAACAGTTCATCTGTGCGATATCTCTTCTCACTCTTGCAGTGTTTGCAAGGACAACAAATAGTCCCTCTAATGTTGTCCAACATGTCTTTCTTCGTGAAATCGATAAATGCATCTACCCGTTGGATATATTCATTGCAAAGGCGTGGCCCATACATCCAACTTCGATTCGACGACATCTACATACAGAAAAGAAGAGCTAAATCAAAGAAATTCAAAGCCACTGATAGTCAAGATCTAAAGGGATAAAATAGTAAGGAACAGGAGAGGAGGAGAGGACTAACCATTTGTTTTAAGATCCACTGTTAATCACCATAAGACTTTTAGAAGTGACCTCCAAAGAGGAAAGGAACAGGGCAAGAACAGGGCAGATCTGGTAGCCACTTGTTCTGCCATAGATGGGAGATCGTAGAAGGGCAACAAAAAGTCGAGATGAACCAACTTAACGCATGTCTCTATATAGAGGGAATGGGAGATGAGCCCACTTCCATTACAAAAGGAGACACGCCTGACCGGTGGGTATGGGAGATGCGCTGGATTTGATTATGAAAGGAGCCATACTCCAAGGAAAGTATGTCTTAGTTATGAAACAAATATGAGTGGTGCTCAATGAAAGTGTGTCTCCTATTTGTCAGAAAGGAGGGCGCGTCTCGGATACCTACTTAACTGAGACAGGTTGTATTGTAACACGTCTCCTTGTACGTTCAACTGAGCCATGTCACATCGTCGCTGAAGCGGGCTCATATCGCTTAAGCTTATTAGAGACGTTTGCCTTTTAGCACGTCACCCATCTTTATCTCCTATTTTGGTTTCTTACATAGTGTAAGAAGTAAGAAGCGCAATGAACATGATGCAAATGATTCTCCTCCTGACTCTATGTTCCCAAGAAAGAGGAAGGCGGAAGTCAAGAAGCCATCTAGAAAGGATGGTGCAGGTGCCAGCCCAACGGCACCAAATGCAAGCACTAGCATGGGCAAAGGACTTGCAAGTGGACCCATTGGTCAACTAAAGATGAAACCTCCTGTATAGCGCAATAGGAAGCCCTCATATGATGATTTCATGGGCAAAAGAAATGACTTGGCCGGCAAGCTCAGAAAGGTTGAAGTCTATGAGAAGCCAAAGCAATCAGCTGACCCGAGATTCTGGAGCCACTTCCATGCTAATTATTATGAGCATGTCTATAGGAAGATGAGAAATCCAGTAGCTGACAGTCAATGGGTGGACATGAGTTATCTACAATCCGAGAACTGTCAATCATATCATGAAGTCTTGGAGGCATTGGAGAGGCATGGCTTGAAGGATCTCCTATCCTTCCGATATAATTGGAACATTGAAGACATCACTCAATTTTACTCCACTCTCTACTTCGCCCGTGACAATGGAGAAGAGATGATTTGGATGACACATGGATCCAAGTATAGTGTCACTTATGAAGAGTTTGCCAGGATACTTCATCTTGAAGACACTTTGGAAAATGAGCTTGTGATTCACAACTTGAAGCCTTTGTAGAAGGATGAGCTAGCCTTCCTCTATGAGACAAGAATTCCATACAAGGCACCTACCACAAAGTACTTGAAGCCATTCTTTGCGGTGCTTAACAGAATTTTGAGGAAGACTATTGCTCCAAAGGATGGAGATGCAGAAACAATTCAAGGAAATCTGAGGACCCTTGATGAAAGTTATAAGCAAGAAAAGCACCTTCAATGTCTTTGAATATATCTACAATGACATTGTGAATATTTCAATCACTCCAAGTAGGTCCTGTGGCTATGCATCTTACATCATGTTCATGATTGAGAAGGTAAATTACCTTGAGTTTGTCAAAGATGTTGAGCATGACTGCCTCAAGCCCTAGAAGACACCAGTCTACAATGTTCCCAATGATCTTGCCTCACCTGTAGTAGAACAAAGATCGAAGAAAGCAAATGAAGGCACAAGGACTCCAACTGCTACCTCTACTCCTCCATCCTCCAAAGAGCCCTCTAGCTCAACACTCGTTCAAGTGCCTTCCAATGATCATCTCCTGGGTTTGATGTAAACCGACTGAGTTTGCTCACAGCATAGGAGATATCATGTCGCGTGGCACCAGCTAGATACATAAGGGAAACGATTATTTATGAATATCTTAGTTGATCTTTTCCCTCTCCCATAAATTTTTGAAGTTTGATGCTTGCATCATAGGGGGTTGGAGAAACCTTGCAGTTATCAAAGCGCAACACTGGTGTATTGAAGATGCTTTCCTCCATCTTTGCATCCTGCCACAATGTGGAGCTAAGCAACACAAGGAAAGCTTGGCCAAGAAGAGGCACCAGAGGTATACGAAGGCAAACACCAAAGCAATCTGTGAGAAGCTTTATATTGAGACAGTGGGATCTCCTCATATTTCAAAGGATTCTGAAGAAAATATCACAGAGATGGCGCCTCTCACAGAACAAGAATTGGCCTCCTTTGGACTTGCGGGTGTCACTGATTCTCCTCCTTGGCATGCTCATGAGTCTGAAGATGAGTATGAAGACAGGACTGAGAGTGAGAGTGTGAGTGACAGAGAGTGATTCCCCTCAATTTTTCCCTTTTTGGTGCCTTGATGCCAAAGGGGGAGAGATTAAGACTAGTAGTCTATTTTGAGCCTTAAGGACTAGTGATCGTGGACATGTATCTTTTGTGTTGTTAAAGTTTCAAATTATTGAAATCTCTATTAGGATGCCTATTTTGTTTAAATATGAATGTGTGATGCTAATTCTATTCTTGTGATTGTAATTGCTGTATTTTTCATTATGCGCATCACAATATATGCCCACACATACTTTATAGGCACCCCGCCATAAAGAGTGCATATATGTGATAATTTTTTGTTGTTCATATGTCATTCTCATATATGCACACTTATGAGAATCAATTTTTACTCTTAATTGTGAAATCTCAATTGGCTTTCATCAATCGCCAAAAAGGGGGAGATTGAAAGTGCATTTGGGCATTCCCTTGTGGGTTTTGGACGATTGATGATAAACAAATGAGATCTGAATGAATTCGTTGAGATGAATGCAGGTCTACAAAGATTAAAACTTATGGTGCACTCAAAAAGGTGAAAAATGAGGAGTGAGAAAAGGAAAATCTCAAATGATCAAGGAAGCGCAAAGTGGATATCAATGTATAGGATGTGTGTGAGAGAGACATCCCAAGAGCTTATATATTTGCGTAGAGGGTAAGAGATAAAATTAATCAATTAAGCAATTCATTGAAGCACCAGACAAGTCCGTTCACTAGCGGACTAGCCCGATCAACTTTCTATTCTCACAGGGACAAGCTTGGAACAGCACCAGACCAGTCTGTTCAACTCACTGACCTCACTCGGACAAGTCCGGACACGTGCCGGACAAGTCCTTTCAACTTTCTGGTATTCACTCAGCACATATCACCATGCACTGGACAAGTCCGTCAAGTTGCGGACTAGCCCGGTTGAGTCTCTGGACTCATCACTGACTAGTCCGGATCACTTTTTGTTCCAATACGGACAAGTCCGGTACACCTCACACAAATTAGGGTTTCAGGTGTGATGCACAATTCACGCATGTTTTACACAGCACACCAGACTAGTCCGGTCCCCAGAGTGGACTAGTCCGGCCGTCGGGATCCCTAATGATAACTTTTTTAGAAACTCTATAAATAGGTGATCCACGACCCCACAAAAAGAAACGATACATAATAGTGAACAACCAAGAACTCTAGCGCCACCACTCGTCCCAAGAGCACAGAAACACCTCTCCTCACACATCTAAAGCCCTTAAAAGTTAAATCTTTTGGGAATCCAGATTTGGGATAGGGAGATCGTCTTCTACACATTGCTATGCTCTTGGGGTTTGATATGTTATACACTCTTGCATCTGTTGTAAATCTTCTAAATGTGTTTGATTGCTCTTCTCTCTATAATTTTGCGGGAGCTCTCAACGTGTGAGGTTGCCCCACCGACTTGTTGATTGCCCCTGTGATAGTGGAACTCAAGTCGGCCTTCGTGGTGACTTGAAGAGGTAAAGGGTTGGTTGAGACCCAGCTCTGTGTGGGCTCCTCAATGAGGACATAGATATATTTGGTGAGATTGAACCTCGGTAAAAATCCTTGTCTCTTGTGATCTTGTTATTTACTTTTGAAATCATCATCATCATCTAGGGCATAGGGTTGATTAATCTTGCAACTTATATTAATATTGTATTCCTCATTCGTATCAATCATCCTAAAACTTACACAAGTTGTAAGAATAATTTACTTAATTTTGCTGCTATAACATTTGAGAAGAATACATTAAACAGTCTATCTTTTTGTCGATATAATTAGCATATTGGACTAATCCGTACAACACCGGACTAGTCCGACCCTCATGTATGTGATGAATCTGTTAAGTGTTGCAAGAAAAGCTTTCAATGCCTATTCACCCCCCTCTAGGCCACATTTAGAAGCACCAGAGCCCTACTTAGCGGGGAGGCCGAATCCAGAGCCGCAGAACGCGTGGCAGCAGCGGAGCCCTCCTCAGCGGGAAGGCCCGATCCAGAGATGCAGGTCATGTGGTTGTGTCGGAGCCCTCCTCGGCGGGGATGCGGGGTCCGACCTCACGAAGCACGTTGTAGCCTCTAGGTACATCCCTCTTGGAAGGTGGGACCCAACATCTTTTCTTTCTTGCATGCGGGGTACCCGGTGTGCAGAGCACTGAAATTACAAAAGGATGACTGCTAAGATTATAAGTAAACGGAAACATTGGAGCTACAGTGCAACACAACCAGCTCTACTCTCAAATCTTCAACTTTTAAAAATATCTGGCTCCACCAACTCCGCTGCAGAAAAAATATGGAGCAGGGGTGCAACTCCAAAAATTTTGGTGAGGCTCCTGAAAGATGCTCAGGGAATCGAAGTTACAGTAGTCCTCATGGATTTTTTAGAAGATTTTTCCACTGCCTTTGTTTTTGGTGGAGTGGAGCATGCAAATACAAACAGCACTATACTACAAGTCTATTTCATTACACGTTTCCACATGTCCGTGTTTTTTTTTCTTGCAAAAATATATGCCTATGTAATAAGGGAAATCTTTGATATGTTCCATCACTACGTAAGAAATCCAAATAGGAGACAAAGATGGGTGACGTGATCAAAGGCGGCGTCTCTGATAATGTTAAGCGAGACGAGCCCGCTTCAGCGAGGATCTGACATGGCTCGGCTAAAAGTACAAGGAGACGCATTGAAACAAAGCCTGTCTCAGTTAAATTTGTATCCGAGACATGCTATCCTCTCTGAAAAGCGGGAGACGAGCATAAAACACAGATCGTCTCCTATGACCGACGTCTCCCTCTCCCCTACTAGAAGAGAGATGCGCTCTAATTGAAAGCGCGTCTCCGATTCCTCACGTCACCTTTAGCTTTGTGATTTCTCCATTTTGCTTCGGTTCACTGTTGATATCACACATCACTGAACTCAGAGCACATTCTTACTTGATACTTGAATATAATCAAATCCTTCCTTATGATACCTAAGGAACACGATGAACACACCACAAATTCATTCATTCACACAGTTGAAGAACACACAAGATAATATTCACAAAGTTGAAGAACACACAAGATAATATTCAAGAGAATTCATTCATTAACAATATTTACAAAATAGGAGCTACTAAAAACAACAAAGAAAAACTAAATCCTACTCCTCCTCCTCCTCCTCCTCCTCCTCCTCCTCGTCCTCCGGTGGCGACTCCGGTGCCGGTGCAATAGAATCCTGGGCCGGCTGCTCCGGCTGCGCCGGCTGCACTGGCGGTGCAACCCCGTGAATGAGGTTGCTCTCCGTCGCCTCCACCAGGTTTCTGTGGCCCTCGGGGCCAAGCACCTAGGTGAGGGCAAAGAGGTAGTGGCCGATGGTACCCATTCCAGTGAACTGGGGAAGGGTGCCCAGAGCTAAGGAACTCATGGCACGAGTCGTATTGTTGTACGCCTCTTGCTCCATAATGAGGCCCTGCTCGCTGTTGATCCTCTCGAGGGAGCTGTAGCACAGTTTCTTGCAGGGTGGCTCTCTCGGCGGGCTTGGCGGCGGAAGGTAAGCTATGGTGGTGGTGGGTCATCGGGGCAGAGAAGACGATCGAAGAAAGGAAGAGAATTCAAAGTGAGCGACAAGATTGTGGAGAACTCACTGGTGATGGCGCGTCTTAAATAAGGTCCGCGCGGAGTCGTCGAGGGAGCGATTGGTTTCTCGCGCATTGATGGAATGATGGGACACATCGATACCGCGTTGGGGAAATGAAAGTTCGCGCACGGACGTCGCACGCGTCTCTGCACCATGCCGCCAAAATTAATTTCTCCGTAGACCTCGTGTCGCGCATCTCTCTTTCGACTATGGAAGATGCTCTTTAGATTAACACGCGTCTCTCTTTGTTATAGTGTGTCTCACATTTATCTCCCTCGTCTCTTCTACAATGGAAGATGATCTTTAACTTAACGCGCGTCTCGCATTTATCTCTCTCGTCTCTTCTTCGCCTCCGATGCTCCTTTATTACTAATAAACCAACAGTCCTTTACCAATCGACCAACTCCAGTGCGACTGCCTCCTCTATTCGCCATCGCCGTTGTAGTCGTCGTTGCCGTCTTTATCGTCGTCATCGTCACTGTCCTCATTGTCATCGCTGTCGCCATCCTCCTCGTCGTCATCACTGTTCATGGCTGGTATCGGCTTGGCGCATAGCCGACTGAAGGAGGAGCGTTTGGCGTGGCGCAAGAATCATCCCCATGCATGTACATATGGCACACCGATTGCATAGTTGTATATATGTAGATTTGCAATGGACTGATGAACTTAACTTTAGTTTTGTTTTTCCATCTGCGTAGGGTTTCTCTATGAAGCCTGAATCAGGAGATCTCTTGAAGGGGCAGTGCATTGTCCCCAGTAAAGAAGGGATAAGTCATGAAGAACAAGCACAATATGAGTTTAACCATCGTCCTCCTATTAATGAATTTCCTTTGTAGACTGACTGATAAGGTGGTTACTACCCCCTGACAATCTCCTTCTTATAGGACTATCCATTGTTGCCTCTAAGATGTGCCTTTCCAAGTGGTTTCTTCCACCCAAATGTCCATCGCTCAGGAGCACTCTGCATTGGGATTCTTGATCAAGAGACTGTAAGATAGATCTATTTCGCTCATGTAATTAGTAATTGTTGCCGAACTTATTTGAACTGGTTTCTTATGTTGCTTAAATTGATATTTCATAGGGGTGGTGCACTGCTTTTACAATCAAAATTATACTACTTGAAGTTCAGTGTTCGCTGCATCAGCCAAATGCACCCGATGTTGAAAATGATTGCTATAATCTACTTATCAAGGTTAGACACTTTGTGTTAGTAACCAACGTAGGTTATTCATTCCTCCTTTGACATTTGTCAATTTAAAGAATCTCAATATTTTCAGTATCCAGGGTAATATAAGAGACATGTTCGGGAGCAAGTTGGACGGTGCATTTTTTATTGATCGATGGGAGCTTTAGGAATAAGTTTAGATTCGAAATTAGTTTAGAGGGCACGCAATGTATGAACTATGAAATTCATTGAGTTGCAAATTATCTCTGAATTGCAATGTCATTGCTCGTCTTCAATTTGTTCCGAATATCTTTTGTCCCACCTCATAAAGTTGAGCATGTTGCAACGATTGTATAAGGCCTTGTGCACAGTTACCAGTTGGAAACATTGGAATGTCCTGGATGTTGTTCTGGCTTCAGCACACCATGGCGCATCTAAGGAACTCCATTGTTTCCGCGGCCGCAAAATAATGTGAGAGTCGCCTTTCAGTTGCTCGTCTCCAATTTACATCGAAGATCTTTTGTACCACCTCGGAAAGCGTAGTGCAATGCAATGATCATATAAGGCATTGCGCACAGTTGCCAGTTGGACACGTCGTAATGTCTTGGATGTTGTTCCTGGCTGGATTCAGCACGCTGTGGCACATCTAGGACACTGGGGCATGTCCGGGGCCACAAAATAATGAGAGACGTGCCTTACACTGGCGCGTCTTTGATTTACGCCGAACGTACGGCCAAAACAAATTCCGAGACGTGCCTTAGTTGAGCTCGTCTCCGATTCATGCCGAAGATTTTTGTCCCACCTCGGAAAGCTGAGCGCAATGCAACGATCATATAAGGCATTGCGCAGAGTTGCCCGTTGGACATGCCAGAATGTCTTGGATGTGTTCCTGGCTTCAGCAAACCGTGGTGCATCTAGGACACTCCGGGGTGTCCGGGGCATCAAAATAATGAGAGACGCGCCTTAAATTTGCACGTCTCCCATTTATGCTAAAAGTTTTTGTCCATCGCGAGCTGTCTCCCAACATTTGGCGAAAATTTTTAGCTGTCCCGCGCTCTCTTGACCTATAAACCGCAGATCCTGAGCACGTCGCCGCCATTGACCCCGACCTTCACGTCATCAGTGAGTTGAGCACGCTGGAGCACGCTGCCTCGTCCCCTATCCCCGGAGCACACCACCGCCGTCCCTCTTTTTCAACTCGCTCTTCATCATTGTCGCGCTGCAGGCATCGACCCCTACCCTGCCGTCAACCCCGACCTTCATCATCAGAGAGTTGAGCACGCTGAAGCACGCCGCCTCGTCCCCTGTCCCCAGAGCACGCCGCCGCCTCAACCCTGACCTCGGTAACCGGTATGAGCACACCGCCACCTTCACATAAGTGGTAATGTTCTCCCTATCCCCAGAGCACGCCGGCCTGCTGTCATCAGAGAGTTGAGGAACCGCCACTCCGGCACCTCTGCCAGCTCATCCTGGAGCACGCTGCCACGTCCCCTGTCCCCGGAGCACGCCGCCGCCTCGACCCTACCCTCAAAGCATGCATTCCAGTGATTTTATTGAATTTGAGGATGTGACACTCGGTTCCGAATATGAACCAAGCGTAACGCATATGTGTGCCCAGGATGTTCAACACACATACACGAGTGATTCACAAATGATAAACAGAATTTAACCACGTCTTAACTAATACATGAGTACTTTATTACAATAATCCAATAGTTCACGAATGATAAAACTCTAAATAATTGCAGCGGAAAATAAACTAAACAGCACGACTCCAATCCACAGGCAATTGACAGCGGTACGCAACCTAATACTCCATGTGATCCTCAGGGTACTCCCAATTGTCTCCAGTAGCTGTTGGGGGGGGATTGCAAGAGTGAGTACATGTCGTACTCAGCAAGTGTGGAAAGTATGACATGTGGCTTATTCAAACGACGAATGTAATAATGGCTAAGTGCTGAAAAGTACAGTAAAACATTTGAAAAGCATTATACTATGTCTATGTGAAACAATCCCATCATAACCATCATATTAACATAGTATAAACCATATCCAATTATTGCCAACATTACCATTATCCATGTCTATAATGCATAAACCATAACCATTACCAGACCATAACCATAAACCAACCATAACCATCCCAAATCCCAATTTCCAACTCTAATCATGTAGGTCATCCAGGCGCTCATAACCGGGAGCACGGCTATCATGATAGTTTTAATCACTCTGCAGAGGTTGTACCACTTTACCCACATGTTTGTGATTTTATCACCTTTCGATGACTAAGAAACCTCCATTGTGCCATCTCACACTTCCGTAGGTGTGTGGCCAAGAGATCACAAAATAGCCTTTCAAAAGGGACTACTAGTATGTACGGGCCCACTAAGGTTTCACCGGCAGGCTTGAATCTCTATTCTCCCACCCACGGGCCCCCTCGTGTGCCATGCGGATCCCAGGGCAGTCCTCCTCGACTCCCATTCCCCGCGCCATCCAATGGTCCATACAATACTAGCAGCGCTCCTAATTATTCAGCTACGCCGCACCCATACTTGGCCTTGTGGTGGCACTGTTGACCTGGCATATTCTCGCATGAACCGGTCCTTAGATCTAAGGCAAGCAAACCACCATAACATCCAACCCATCCACATACCAGGCTTGCTTAGATCACCCATCGTATTGACCAGTTCACATTGACCATAATATCATTGATGCATAATTAAATGTGTAGTGTTGTTCGCCATCCCAATTAATTAAGCGAAGCAAAAAGGTAAAAACCCTTCCCGACTCTCTACCATAATTCCGGGTGACAAGGGTGGTCAAACAAAACTAGTAAACTTCCTACCATAGGGTTCCCATCAATTTGACACAAGCATGCAAGTTCGCAAACAAAACATTTAATTTAAAATAGGATCAATATGCTTCAAGGACACTTGCCTTGCTCCGGCGGATGGGGTTGCTCAAGCGCTTCGAAGTCTTGGGTTTGGAAATCCTCGTATGCAACCTCTTGAGCACGTTCCTCTACACGTGATCATACATACAAGAAAACATATACAATTCAACATAATGCATACAAAATAATCAACATGCAATGACATGCATGCATGCAAGGTACAATTTAATAATTAATTTACTACGGTCGTTTATTAATTAGATGCGACTAGTTCATACGTGTTCATATGAGTTTACGGGGATTTTAGGGTGGATTAATGCTGCTGAAAATAAAATTATGGTGCAACTAAATTTAATTTACGCCTACTAGATTTAATACGGTCGCAAAAATTCGCATCGGGAACGAACCCTACCGTAGATCTGACGGCGTGACGGTCGCGGAACAAATGCGACGCGTAGACGAAATAGATGGTGCAGCAGTCCTTCGGTGGCACGACGACGGCGGCGCGATGTCGGCGACGATCTCCGGCGATCGGTGGTGCCCCCCTCTTTTTCTCCCTCTTCTTCCCCTTCTTTTTTTCTCCTTTTTTCTTCCCTGGGCGCCTCTGTTTCTCTGTTCCCGGCGGCCTTTTCTTCTCTGGAAACGGCGGCGGCTGCTCTGCGTATCGGGAAAAAGCCTAGGGCTTCGATCCTTTTTATAGGGGCGTGGACGCGGCAAGCAACCGACTCGGTTGCGATTTCGGCGCGTGGCCGGCTGGGAGTCGCGCGGAGCGGGGCGGGAGTCGCGTCAGGGGGCGGGGCCCGGCTGCGGAGCGAGGGGGCGGGGCCTCGGGCGCGGGGCCGTACGGCGGCCGGGGCCCGGGCGGTCGCGGGCGCGCGACTCGGCGCGCGGTACGGCGCCTCGGGGCCGGTCCGTGCGGGAGCGGGAGGCGGGGCCCAGGCGGGGCGCGTGGCGGCCGGGGCTGGCGTCGCGCGCGCGGCATCGGGGCGCGGTCCGAGCGGGGCCGGCTCAACCGGCTGGGCCGCTGGCCAGGCCGCCGGGCGGCTCCCCCTTTTTTTTTAACTCTTTATTATAATTTATTATATATATATATTTATATATATATATATCATTATATTTATTATTTATTATTTTTATAACATATATTATTAATATTAATATTTTACCTATTTTATATATTGTTATATATTATTTATATATATACTTATATATATTTTTATTATTATTTTTTTTACTTATTCCTCATTACAAGTTTTAGGCTATAATTATTATTTTCTTTTTCTTCTTTTGCTACACGTATTTGTATATGCATATGTTTTATTATTTTCCTTTTATTCTACTAGTGTTTAATGCATGACCATGTATGCAATGCATGATGCGAAGATTTAGGGTGTTACAAACCTACCCCCCTTAAAGTGAATCTCGCCCTCGAGATTCGATAGCGTGGAGAAAAGATGAGGGAATTCTGTCTTCAGGTCTTCTTCACGTTCCCATGTAGCTTCGGCTTCTGTATGGTGTTTCCATTGCACTTTGCACCAACGGATCCTCTTATTTCTCGTGACCCTTTCCTTCATGTCCAAAATTTTGATAGGTTGCTCGACATAAGACAAATCCTCTTGAAGTTCTAACTCGTCCATCGGCACTTGTTCTTCCGGTACCCTGAGACACTTCTTGAGTTGAGAGACGTGAAACACGTCGTGTACATCGGAGAGATACGTCGGCAGCTCAAGTCGATAAGCTACCTCTCCTCGCTTGTCCAGAATCTTAAATGGTCCGATGTAACGTGGTGCCAGTTTTCCTTTGACGTTAAACCGTCGCTGACCTCTGATAGGTGACACTTTGAGGTATACAAAATCTCCAACTTCAAAAGTCAAGCTCCTTCGCCTATTATCAGCATAACCTTTCTGTCAAGACTGGGCAGCCTTTAAGTTTTCCCGTATTATTTGGACTTGCCTTTCAGCTTCTTGTAACACGTCGGGACCAAACACTTGATTCTCTCCGGTTTCATTCCAAAACAAGGGAGTCCTACATTTCCTTCCGTATAATGCTTCATAGGGTGACATTTTCAAACTTGCTTGGTAACTATTGTTGTACGAGAATTCAGCATACGGCAAACTTTTATCCCAACTTTTCCTATGCTTTAAAGCACATGCTCTCAACATGTCTTCCAAAATTTGGTTGGTCCTCTCGATTTGTCCATCTGTCTGAGGGTGATACGCCGAACTAAAGTTCAGCCTCGTTCCCATTGCTTCATGCAATTTCTGCCAAAATCTGGAGGTGAATTGAGAACCTCTATCCGAGACTATCTTCTTTGGAACTCCATGTCGGCACACAATATGCTCCATATACAATTCTGCTAGCTTTGCAGTGGTATATGTGGTCTTGACGGGGATGAAATGAGCTGATTTTGTCAATCGATCCACAATAACCCATATTGAATCATAGCCAGACTGAGTTCGCGGTAATCCAACTATAAAGTCCATACCAATCTCTTCCCACTTCCACTCCGGGATCTTCAATGGTTGTAGCAATCCGGCTGGCCTTTGATGTTCAGCTTTAACTCGTTGGCACACATCACAAAGTGCAACATATTCGGCTATGTCCTTTTTCATGCTGGCCCACCAGTAGCATGTCTTTAAGTCCTTGTACATCTTCGTACAGCCAGGATGAATTGAGTAAGGCGTGTCATGTGCCTCCTTCAATATTGCTTCCCGGATATGCCTAACATTAGGTACCACAATCCTCTTTCCAAGCCATAAGGTACCCTGTTCGTCCTCATCAAATCTGAATTCCTTTCCTTCTTGGGTCCTTTCTTTGATTTCTTGTATTTCCTTGTCCTTTGTCTGTCCTTCCCGTATTTCCTGCTCCAATGTTGGGTTGACTTCCATCGTTCCCATCTCATTTATGAATCCGAGGTTCAACCGTTCAAACTCCTTGCATAACTCGGATGGCAGTTCTTGAACTGTAAGTTGATGACTTACTCCCTTCCGGCTCAAAGCATCGGCCACTACGTTGGCCTTCCCTGGGTGATAGTTGATTCCCACGTCATAATCCTTGATGAGCTCCAACCATCGGCGTTGCCTCAGGTTCAGATCCGTTTGCGTAAATATGTACTTGAGACTCTTGTGGTCCGTATAAATCTCACATCGGTGACCAAAAACATAGTGTCTCCATATCTTCAAGGCGTGTACCACGGCTGCGAGTTCAAGGTCGTGTGTAGGATAATTCAACTCATGTTTCTTTAGTTGCCTCGATGCATAAGCTACCACTTGGCCTTCTTGCATGAGCACACATCCTAATCCTTGTCTTGATGCATCACAATATATATCAAAACTCTTGCTCACGTCCGGTAATACTAACACTGGCGCGGTTGTCAACCTTTTCTTTAACTCCTCAAAGCTATCCTGACAAGCTTGAGTCCATCGGAATGCCTTTCCCTTCATGAGTAATTCGGTCATAGGCTTGGCTATCTTGGAAAAATCCTTTATGAATCGACGGTAATATCCAGCCATTCCAAGGAAACTCCGAATCTCCTTGACATTCTGTGGCGGTTCCCACTTAAGCACATCTCTCACCTTCCCTGGGTCAACTGATACTCCTCCTCCGGAAATAATATGGCCTAAGAAAGAAACTTCCCGTAACCAAAATTGACATTTACTGAACTTGGCATACAATTGATGCTCCCTCAATTTCTGCAGCGTAAGCCTCAAGTGTTCCTCATGTTCCTTCTCGTCCTTCGAGTAGATCATAATATCATCGATGAACACTACAACGAACTTATCCAGATATTCCATGAATACCTTATTCATAAGATACATAAAGTACGCAGGCGCATTCGTCAATCCAAATGACATGACGGTGTACTCATAAGATCCATATCGTGTCCGAAATGCCGTCTTGGGTATGTCTGATGGTCTAATCTTCATTTGGAAGTATCCTGACCGCAAGTCGATCTTGGAGAAGATACAGGCACCCTTCATTTGGTCGAACAAATCCTCTATACGGGGCAGTGAGTACTTGTTCTTAATTGTCACTTCATTGAGAGACATATAGTCCACACACATCCTCTGGGTTCCATCCTTTTTATCTACGAAGAGCACTGGGGCTCCCCACGGGGATGAACTTGGGCGTATAAAACCCTTCTCTAGCTGCTCTTGAATTTGCTTCTTGAGCTCTGCTAATTCCTTAGGAGGCATCCTATACGGCCTCTTAGCTATAGGTGCAGTTCCGGGTATCAACTCAATGGCGAATTCTATGTCACGATCAGGTGGCATACCTGGCAACTCATCTGGGAACACGTCCGGGTACTCGCGAACGATCGGAATGCTTTCCAATGTCACTTCTTCCACGTGATTCAGCATCGCTTTTCCTCTTGCAGGTTGGGCTGCTTCAACTTCAATGCGTGTACCATGTTCACTTGTCAACTGCACAATCCTCTCGGCGCATTGAATGACTCCATTATACTTGCTCAACCAGTCCATTCCAAGTATTATGTCTATTCCTTGGGAGTCCAATACTATGAGGTTTGCGAGAAAGTCTACCCCCCTTATTTTAATGCTTACTTTCGGACATACTATATTTGTCCTCATCTCTCCGCCAGGAGAACTTACTAGCATAGTTTGCTTCATATGAGATATAGGCAAATTGTACTTGGCAACATACTTTGATGAGATGAATGAATGAGATGCTCCTGAATCAAATAAAACAGTCGCGGGGTTGGAGTTGGCGAGAAACATACCAATCACGACGTCATCAGCTTGCTGGGCTTCCTCAGTAGAGATATGATTCACATTGCCACGAGCAAAATTATGTTGTCCACGGTTGCCTTGTGGTGCTCCTCCATTTGGTCGCGAGTGATTTGGCCTTGGTGCATTGTTCATAGGTCCATTGTTTCTCTTGGGGCATTGACTTGCAAAGTGTCCGGGTTCTCCACACGCATAGCATGTCTTACCACCCATAGCATTGGGGAAGTTTGGGCGCATCTGGTTTTGAGCATTTGCCGCCATGTTAGGACGCGGCGCAGGTGGCACAGGATTGTGAGGCGCTTGCATGGCAGGGCGTTGCTGCGGTGGCTGATTTGGGCGGGGCGGATAAGCAGTGCGGTATGCAGGAGCAGAGGGGTTGTATTGTGGTGCAGTAGGTGGTGCATAGCGGGGGCAAACATTGCTTCCTTGCTGCGGTCCATGATGTGACATCTTCCTCTTGTTGTCCTGCTCCATCTCACGAATCTTGTTCTCAACCACAATAGCCTTGTCAACCAGCTTTTGGAAGTTTGGATAATCAGTATTGAGCAACTGGACTTGAATTTCATTGTTGAGACCCCTCATAAACAGATATTGCTTCCTACTATCAGTTTTGATATCTTCTGGAGCATATCTTGATAATTGAGTGAATTTATTGAGATACTCACTCACACTCATCCTTCCTTGCCTGAGATTTTCAAAGTCTTGTCTCCTCAGTATCATAACTCCTTCAGGTACATAGTGGGAACGGAAACTCTGTTTAAACTCAGCCCAAGTGATTGTCTCCTGATTATCATGAGCGTTGCAAAGAGCTTCCCACCAGTCAGCGGCTGCTCCAACTAGTTGATGTGATGCAAAGAGAACCTTCTCCCTGTCAGTGCACTGGACAATAGCAAGTTTCTTCTCAACAGACTTCAGCCAATCATCAGCTTCCATTGGGTCTGTGGCTTGTGCAAAGGTAGGCGGTCTGGTCCTCATGAACTCTCCCAAACGGTTGTGATGTGGCGGGGGTGGCGGTGGAGGCAGGTGGGGCTGATTGTTGTTGCCAGCTTGCAGCTGTCCCATGGTCTGTATCATGGTCTGCATGAGCTGGTTCTGCATAGCTAACAGTTGTTCAATGTTGATAGCTCCATGAGCATGTCCCTGGTTGTTCTGAGGTACTTCATTGCGCTCCTCCTCATCGTTAGCATCCCTCTGGTTATGAGTTCTCACCATCTGTTGGCGAAGGAAAGGTAGGGACAGAAGGATTTAGAATTTGGAAGGAAACGTCCCAACTATATGCATCAAGTTATGTGACACTAAATAATCCTTTATTAATATAGACCTATATTATGAGGATGTGGACAATTGCCGAAGCATCCCACAACTCTCTACTAAGCACACAAGCACTCAAACAAGCACCAAACAGAATTTACAAAGATCCTAAAAGAAGTAATACAACTCAAGGTCACACAAGTATATCTATATCGCTCTTATTTACTAATGGGGATGTGCCTATCCTTGAGTCGTGGCATAGGTCGAGGACTACTCGTCGTCGAGCGGGAACTCATCCGGGTCCTCGTCGTCGTCGTCGGGGTCCTCGGGGTCCTGTGGGTCCTGGGGTGGTGAGGCAGCAGGCGGCGGTGGTGCGGTAGACGCCACACTGGAAGGCTCCTCGTCAGAGGACTCCTCAGAGGATGACTCACGCTGACCGTTGCGACGGTCTGGAGAGTCCGGGGTCCACATCGGGGTGTCGGACGCGTAGTCGTCCGGGTCCTCGTCGGTGATCCGACGATACCTCCTGATTATCGCCTCGTGGCGCTGGGCGAGATCACGTCCATCCTGGATCTCCTGCTGCGCCCTCTGAAGTCGGGCACTCAGCTGGGTCACGTCGTCGACAGTCTGACGAGACTGCGGGAGGTCCAGGGGTCCCTCCACGTGTCTGGAGACGAAGCGCGCAGTGCCACTGGGACGCTGCGGGACGAAGGCGTGAACCGTGTCCTCCAGGCGGAAACGGCGGGCATGGCTCCAAAAAGTGGCTGCTTCCCAGCTAGCATCCTGCTCTGCAGATCGGCGGGAGCTCCTCCAAGCGGGGCTGCTGTGGGTCTTCACCAACTCGTCATCGTAGTAGATATAGATTTTGCAGCTCCACTCCTTCCTGCCGGGGCGCTGCACTCCAGTGGTGTGGTAGGAGAGCGAGAGGCTGTGGTGACGGTAGCCAGCCTCACGGAGTAGGGCACGGAGACGGTGTCGCAGTTGTCCTGCGGCTCTGCCGTCAGAACGGATCACCACGGGGTGACGGGGGTCGACGGCCGGAGAGCGATTAGCCAACCTACGCGGGGGCACGAGCCCACCGGTCGACTTACGGGGGGTTGTCTTGGTGCGGGCCATCTACAAGAAACAAGAATACATTAGAAAAATAATGAAAAACAAATCTGAAAATTTCAGCAGCTAAACGGCGGACAAAGAGCGGTGCAGCGGTTCCAAAAGAACGAAAAATAAAGAGAAAAATTACAGCAACCAACACAATAATTTTACCCACACATAATAGCAGCAAAACACACCGTTTTCGCGAAAATTTATACAGCAAAACAGCAGCACTTAATATTACTCACTTCTGAAATTTTTTTTATCAAAAACGCAGCAGCGATCAATACTTTTTGCGGCTGAAAATAAGGGAAACAAAACAGCAGCAAAAATTTTCGAAAATAGCATATTAGAGGAGTGTTCCTAAGTGCTCTAGAGTGTCCATTCTATCTAGGCTTGCGTCCTACGGTCAACGCGGCTCTGATACCAATTTGTGACACTCGGTTCCGAATATGAACCAAGCGTAACGCATATGTGTGCCCAGGATGTTCAACACACATACACGAGTGATTCACAAATGATAAACAGAATTTAACCACGTCTTAACTAATACATGAGTACTTTATTACAATAATCCAATAGTTCATGAATGATAAAACTCTAAATAATTGCAGCGGAAAATAAACTAAACAGCACGACTCCAATCCACAGGCAATTGACGGCGGTACGCAACCTAATACGCCACGTGATCCTCAGGGTACTCCCAATTGTCTCCAGTAGCTGTTGGGGGGGGGGGGGGGATTGCCAGAGTGAGTACATGTCGTACTCAGCAAGTGTGGAAAGTATGACATGTGGCTTATTCAAACAACGAATGTAATAATGGCTAAGTGCTGAAAAGTACAGTAAAACATTTGAAAAGCATTATACTATGTCTATGTGAAACAATCCCATCATAACCATCATATTAACATAGTATAAACCATATCCAATTATTGCCAACATTACCATTATCCATGTCTATAATGCATAAACCATAACCATTACCAGACCATAACCATAAACCAACCATAACCATCCCAAATCCCAATTTCCAACTCTAATCATGTAGGTCATCCAGACGCTCATAACCGGGAGCACGGCTATCATGATAATTTTAATCACTCTGCAGAGGTTGTACCACTTTACCCACATGTTTGTGATTTTATCACCTTTCGATGACTAAGAAACCTCCATTGTGCCATCTCACACTTCCGTAGGTGTGTGGCCAAGAGATCACAAAATAGCCTTTCAAAAGGGACTACTAGTATGTACGGGCCCACTAAGGTTTCACCGGCAGGCTTGAATCTCTATTCTCCCACCCACGGGCCCCCTCGTGTGCCATGCGGATCCCAGGGCAGTCCTCCTCGACTCCCATTCCCTGCGCCATCCAATGGTCCATACAATACTAGCAGCGCTCCTAATTATTCATCTACGCCGCACCCATACTTGGCCTTGTGGTGGCACTGTTGACCTGGCATATTCTCGCATGAACCGGTCCTTAGATCTAAGGCAAGCAAACCACCATAACATCCAACCCATCCACATACCAGGCTTGCTTAGATCACCCATCGTATTGACCAGTTCACATTGACCATAATATCATTGATGCATAATTAAATGTGTAGTGTTGTTCGCCATCCCAATTAATTAAGCGAAGCAAAAAGGTAAAAACCCTTCCCGACTCTCTACCATAATTCCGGGTGACAAGGGTGGTCAAACAAAACTAGTAAACTTCCTACCATAGGGTTCCCATCAATTTGACACAAGCATGCAAGTTCGCAAACAAAACATTTAATTTAAAATAGGATCAATATGCTTCAAGGACACTTGCCTTGCTCCGGCGGATGGGGTTGCTCAAGCGCTTCGAAGTCTTGGGTTTGGAAATCCTCGTATGCAACCTCTTGAGCACGTTCCTCTACGCGTGATCATACATACAAGAAAACATATACAATTCAACATAATGCATACAAAATAATCAACATGCAATGACATGCATGCATGCAAGGTACAATTTAATAATTAATTTACTACGGTCATTTATTAATTAGATGCGACTAGTTCATACGTGTTCATATGAGTTTACGGGGATTTTAGGGTGGATTAATGCTGCTGAAAATAAAATTATGGTGCAACTAAATTTAATTTACGCCTACTAGATTTAATACGGTCGCAAAAATTCGCATCGGGAACGAACCCTACCGTAGATCTGACGGCGTGACGGTCGCGGAACAAATGTGACGCGTAGACGAAATAGATGGTGCAGCAGTCCTTCGACGGCACGACGACGGCGGCGCGATGTCGGCGACGATCTCCGGCGATCGGTGGTGCCCCCCTCTTTTTCTCCCTCTTCTTCCCCTTCTTTTTTTCTCCTTTTTTCTTCCCTGGGCGCCTCTGTTTCTCTGTTCCCGGCGGCCTTTTCTTCTCTGGAAACGGCGGCGGCTGCTCTGCGTATCGGGAAAAAGCCTAGGGCTTCGATCCTTTTTATAGGGGCGTGGACGCGGCAAGCAACCGACTCGGTTGCGATTTCGGCGCGTGGCCGGCTGGGAGTCGCGCGGAGCGGGGCGGGAGTCGCGTCAGGGGGCAGGGCCCGGCTGCGGAGCGAGGGGGCGGGGCCTCGGGCGCGGGGCCGTACGGCGGCCGGGGCCCGGGCGGTCGCGGGCGCGCGACTCGGCGCGCGGTACGGCGCCTCGGGGCCGGTCCGTGCGGGAGCGGGAGGCGGGGCCCAGGCGGGGCGCGTGGCGGCTGGGGCTGGCGTCGCGCGCGCGGCATCGGGGCGCGGTCGGAGCGGGGTCGGCTCGGCCGGCTGGGCCGCTGGCCTGGCCGCCGGGCGGCTCCCCCCCTTTTTTTTTACTCTTTATTATAATTTATTATATATATATATTTATATATATATCATTATACTTATTATTTATTATTTATTATTTTTATAACATATATTATTAATATTAATATTTTACCTATTTTTATATATTGTTATATATTATTTATATATATACTTATATATATTTTTATTATTATTTTTTTTACTTATTCCTCATTACAAGTTTTAGGCTATAATTATTATTTTCTTTTTCTTCTTTTGCTACACGTATTTGTATATGCATATGTTTTATTATTTTCCTTTTATTCTACTAGTGTTTAATGCATGACCATGTATGCAATGCATGATGCGAAGATTTAGGGTGTTAGGATATCCAATGAAGGCTCATCATTAATGAAGTCATTGATCCAAAGGGAGAATTTTCATTACGGTATACATTCATCTTCCTTGTTTATGTCCAATGCAGAAGTAATGTATTTGTTTGAACTATGAATGTATAATAAATTCTGATTCGCAAACCCTAGAAACAACCTAGAAACTACAGGAACTGTGGTTGACACTAGCATTTGCCATCCAACTGAGTTTGATTTCTACCTCTGCAGCCATGCTGGAATCAAGGTACCTATGCGATAATTGGTGTTTCTCTCACGAGTTTTTGATATCAGGCTATAAAAGCATTAGTGGAATGTAAATTGTTTATTTTTGTAGGGGACAAGCACACCAGCTCAGTACCATGCCCTTTACCATGAGAACAATTTTTCTGCTGATGCCTT
Organism: Tuctoria greenei; assembly: GCA_036927565.1. Taxonomy (NCBI): domain Eukaryota; kingdom Viridiplantae; phylum Streptophyta; class Magnoliopsida; order Poales; family Poaceae; genus Tuctoria; species Tuctoria greenei. The sequence continues at coordinate 172,417,323 of JAYESD010000004.1, read as the reverse complement.
GCAGATGCTCACCAACTGCATGTGCTACATGTAAGCTTTGTTCTCCATTCACTAACAGTTCTTGTGTTTATTATAATTGTATACCAATCTGTTCTTGTGTTCATTACAGCTGAATTTTACGATGTCTCAGTCGAAGCATTAGAGGCTATGAAGGCTCATCGTCAATGAAGTCATTGATCAGAAGAATTTTCATTATGGTATACAAGATTAGATGATGACAGTTATGATTTGTGTAATTAGTTACATTGTAATGAGGATGAACAGTCTTTGTTGTGTTATTAGTATACTTGATAACCACGATTGACACTTTGGTAATATTTGTTGGTTATTATAATTTAACGTGTGATAATTTTGGTTATACATATGTTCATGAACAGTATGTTGCTGACACTGGTAATACGGCTGCCAAATCCTGGCTAGCTCCTAATAGTAGTGTCTATAAACAATCTGCGATGAGCTGTAGCAGAAAGTGTCTCGTATAACCTACATAAAGGAGACAAGCTTCAATAAAGCCCGTCTCACATAAGTTAATGAATCTGCGATGCGCTACATAATAGAGCGTCTCGGATAGCCAATATATCTGTGACGTGCTTTGTAAGGCCTGTCACGCTTGTAAGCTGGTGGGCGACGTGCGCCAGCGGCGTCTCCAATGACACCGTAAAGGTCATCTGTTATTACAAAAAAAGGAGACGCGCTTCTTTTGAGCGTGTCTTGCACCTAGTTCGATTGGCAACACGCCTTGAAGCTCGTCTCTGATGCCACCGTAATGCGAGACGCGATGACGGAGACGCATAGTTAGTTCGTCTCCCTTCTTCGTTCGGGCCCGTCTCGTATGAGCCTTTATTACGTAGTGCATCCAGAATGGACTTGTGCGTACTTTTCTAGTAATCAACTTACAACTTTGAAAGACTGATGGATATTTACGAGGTACGTATGAATGATGTGCCTCTGGTCGTAGTTTTCGAAAGGAGCGACCACGGCAAAAAAAACAGGGCAACAAATGTCTTCAACAAGAGCCATTATGTATAGCTCAGGCCTCAAGGTGAAAAAACTGTAAACCAAAATTTGAAACCGAATAAACCGAAAGTGAATAAAAGAGATCGGCTAAATCGATGCATATTTCGGATTTCACTTTGGAAAATACAAATTTCTTATTTCGTTTTTTAATACCGATTAACCACGTTAACTGATTTGGCCCACTTACTTAACAAACAACTCTATTCTACCCATCTCAAATAAATAAACCATAACCAATTTTCAGCCTACCGGCCCACTAAACGCTCAGCCATCCCTGCTCAACCCTGCCGCCCACACCCCTTACCGATGCGCCCAAGGTGCCCCGCCACGCGCTCCCCTTCCCTAAGTGCTCCGCCGCCCGTGCCCCTTTGACACGCCTCGCCGCCCGCGCCACAAAGGGCTCTCAGATGTCTGCCGCCCAGCACCTTGAGGCATTCCGTCATCTGCCGCCTTGCATCCGGACGAGTACCGCTGCCCTGCTCTAATGGTGCCGCCTGAGAGCATTGTAGAAACTGCCGTAATGACCTAGCCCGATAGATTACGTATGTGTTGATTAAATAGAACAGTACATGCGTCGCAAGATTTGGTTGTTACGATGGTCATCGGCGATCAACTGGAATCTTAACAGTCAAACAAGAAAACAAACTACACTATCTATATAATTCGGTAAATTAGATTGTAACAGAATTATCTATCTAGCTTCATACACTGGGCCGCCATGTACTGCTGTGAATCACCGTGCCTATCTTCCCGCTTCTTGCGCCGCATATGATTTTATATGACCTTAGTCTTCATATCTTCTAACATCTCTCCTCAATCACAACTCCTCATGTTGAGATTGCACGGAACTCTACAACCATTATTGTGGGTAGTGCCTTTGTGAAGACCTATGCACCACTTGATCTCTTGTGGAAATAAACTTGACCTGCAATAATTTCTACTCTCTCTCTCTCTCTTAAAAGTGATAATCTATTTCAGTGTGCTTTATTCTAGCATGGAACATGGGGTTTGCTGTAATGTATGTTGCCCCTAGGTGCTCACACCATAGACATGCCGTCTCTTGCTGTTTGATGTCAAGCTCATTCAAAATCGTTTGCACCCAGATGACTTCAGCTATGGCACTTGCAAGGGACCAGTATTCTACCTCGGTACTGGACCTAGATATTGTATCCTTGCACTCCATGAAACCAAATTAGATCCCAAATAGATGGCAAAGACTCCTGTTGATTTTCTGTCATCTGGACATCCTGCCCAATCCACATCAGAGAAAGCATTTATTCATAGAGATTTATCTTTCACAAACATAATACCAAAGTTTATTGTACCATTTATATATCTCAATATTCTTTTAACCATGACCATGTGAGCAGTTGTAGGGCGATGAAGGAATTGACATGCCTTATTGCAAGGCCCCAAAAATGCTCCCGATATCTAGTAGAATTTCATCGTCGAGGGGATCACCTTCATAAGCCAAAAACCTTTCTATTGAAACTAATTACATGTTATTTGATTTACAATGTTCCATACCTGCCTTCTTTATGATCTCAGTGACATACTTCCATTGAGTCAACAGAATCCCCTCCTTTATTTGTTCCACTTCTGATGAGATCATGCACATTACCATTGCACATACAAACATGGCATGATGTTTATTTGTTTGGATCTAGCTGGCTTAAGTGAATGGCCACGCTTATTTGATGAAGAACATTGAGATGGTGCACTATATGTCGTCCACCACCTTGGCCTCCTCCTTTCATGCACACAAGAGTATTTGATGGTGTTGCATATATGAACCCACACGTGAGAGAGGATGAGCTTGAGTCGAGGATGACTCCAATTCAAGAAGGGGAGGATGATGAGGACATCACAACAGAGGATACGGACATTGAACTACAAGGACCAATCACAAAAGCACGATCACGGTTACTAAATCAGCAGGTGAACTCGTTCCTAACTTCCTACCCATATGTTTTGAGAATAGATTGCTAACTAATGAGTTAATTGTGATTAGGATCCATGGAAAGGTTCAAGGAGTACTTGGAGGAAGGTTTAGGGGTGTGGAGGACCAGATCATACGACAAAAGAAGATAGAGGCCGAGTACAACTCAAAATCGAGTCCAACTTGGAGCCCAGGAGTACTTTACACTAAAACGGATGCTCAGGACGCATACGAACTTTTTTTTTGATGGTCTATATATGCACGGAAAGGGGAGAGGATATTCTTTACAATGCTGCTGGTCCCATGTCAAAATACCTTAGGAGTCGACATGAATCATCAAAACAAAATGGAGTTCAAAATCTATCAGGTTATTGCGTTACTGTATTGGGTCATTGGGCCTTGTATCAAGTCTACACCCCAACACCCCTTAAATGTCCTTCCACCTATATATACTCCATAGTATCCATTACAAACAATTAGTTTTTGCTTAGATTAATCTGTTATACACAGTTTCGTCATTTATCGGTTTGTGGAACCCCAATTAAGCAATTTCAGATTGCATCTACCTTGCTCTTGCTTTTGTTCTCGGTTGGACTTGCAGGGATTAGCCTTCTTGGTGAGGTCAATCATGTGAAACTTGGTTGATAACTAACGGAGTGGTGGTGTAGTGATTGCAGGGGTGTTCGTGTTTTGCTCGGAGCCTCAATCATCAACATCGAAATCTCCATCAATCAACTTATCCATTACCTTTCGGAAGATCGGGACCTACTCTACTCCTTTTACTAATCAAGTTCGATCCCTAAGAAGTAGTGGACCGCACCGAGATCTTTGAGGGTGGAGTCTCTTTTTAGATCTAATAGTAGGGCCTCTATAGCTTGTTCAGAAGAGCTCATAGCAACTATATCACCAACATAGATTAGTATGCACATGCTGACCATGCCCTTCTTGTAGATAAACAATGATGCATCTCCCTTAGAGGAAACGAAACCTAGCTCGATAAGTTTAATTCTTAATTTCGAGTAACAAGCTTGTTGTGCTTGTTTTAATCCATAGATAGCTATATCCAACTTGCATACATAGTTGGGATATTGTTTATTATTTTCATATCCAGGTGGTTGAGCCATGTAGACATCTTATAATTCTCCATATAAGAATGCATTTTGCACATCAAGTTGACTTAGACACCATTGTTTAGAGATGACAATCGATAAAATGATTCTAATAGTGGCTGCTTTGCCGGCAGTGCTAAAGGTCTCTTCATAATTAATGTCATACCTTTGTTTGAATTCTTTTGCAACGAGGTGAGCTTTGTATCTATCAATTGAATCGTTTGCACGTTTCTCGATCTTTTACACCCATTTATAATCAATAATGTTACTTACTCCCTCTCTTGGAACAAGATGCCATATTTGATTCTTTTCAAGGGCTCGAAATTCAACATGATCGCCTTTTTCTGGTTCTCATCACCTAGTGCTTGTTGTAGACTTTCCGATTCTCCTGTTGCTGTCAGGAGACATACAAAATCATTCCAAAAACTCCTTGGTTTAATGATATTATTTTGTAACTAGGTTTTAGGACATGCTGGACGATTTGCCGTAGGCTGGTCCATGGATCCACTCTGTTCAAATGATCTTCTCGCATCATCAGCTACAGATGATCCCAGTGTAGTCTGTTCGGCTTGAGATTGTTCATGAGAAGCCACAAAAGATCCTTGGCCACCAGAATCCTCCTCGTGACATGCGCCTGATGAGACAACATGTGCAGGGGAAACTACTGTCATGGCAGTTGCCTGAGATTCTGAGCGCAGTAACTGCTATCGGTTCTATATGCGACCGTGCACGCTGTTGCAGATCCTCTGCCTGACCGCATCTATCTTGCGCATGATCCAAGGAGGATTGTTTCCCTGTCGCAGCCGCCTGGTAGATGCAGTTGTCTAGAGGATTACCTTCGGTACTTGCGCCCGGACTGCAACTGCAACTGTTTCGATTAGACAAATTAAAAGAATATGCAGAATCAGGAGAATTAGCCTGTTGTTTTCTACTAAACACCCTGACGAAGGAAGCAAAGTTGGATGAAGAAGACATATCTTGGATTGAAGGTGGGCTCCTGCATTTGGATAAAGATTTTAGAAAGGAATATTTGCTTCATCAAAGATTACATCCCTTGCAATGTAAACCGTTTATTTCGAGTCACTTATATCCTTTATGATGTGTGATATACCCCAAAACACACACTATCTAGATCAAAAAATAATTTGTGAGAGTTGTAGGGTCTCAAGTTTGGCCAACAAGGGCATCCAAAACCTTGAGTTGAGAGTCGTCCAGTTTTGTGCCAAATAATCTTTCAAGAGGAGTTTGATAGCTGATGACCCAAGATGGTGTTCTATTTATGAGGTATGACGTTGTGGAGAAGGCTTCATCCCAAAATTTTAGCGTCATGCATGCATGTGTAAGGAGTGTAAGTCCTACATCAACGTTGTCTATGTTTTCATTCGGCTGCCCTGTTTAGTTGATGTGTGTGAGGATATGAGACATGATGTGTGATTCCTATTTGAGTAAAAAATGAATCAAGCTTTTGATATTCACCTCCCAGCTAGTTTGCATGGAAATATTTTTTCTGCCAAGCAACCTTTCTACTAATGCTTGGAATACATGGAATAAGAAAACTTCGGATTTGTGCTTGATTGGGTATATCCATGTGAATTTGCTGAAATCATCAATAAAGCTAACATAAAAGTTGTTTCTTCCAATGAAGGTACGAACAGGATAAGGTGTGAGACATAAAAATATAAGTTGTGAGGACATGCTAACTGACTGTGGAAAAGGAAGCAGATGACTTTTGCTTTGCTGACAAGTATCACAGACTAGACTTTTATTAGGATCTAAAGAACAAAGAAGATTATTTTTGCCCATGACTTTATTTACTATTGTCATGGTGGGGTGACCGAGCCCATCATGCCACTTCCAGTAGTTGGCTTGGTGGTCATGAGAGTGCACACTTAATGGAATTTTGATGTAGGGACAGCCATGGGTAGAGCACCTTCTTACATTTGGATCGAACAGGGCTTTCCAAAGTAGAACTACCAATACATTTAATTCTCATACCTCATTCATTTGCAGCATGGACCTTCTAATGGTTGTTGTAGTTTTCCTTGGTTGTCAACTTGTCTAGTTCTTGAGCTATGTGGTTCGTGGCGCCTGTGTCTATGTACCAATTGGTGTCAACACCATAGGACACAGAGGCGTGATTTGCATATTTCTCTTCGGGTTTGAATTCTCGATCGAACCTCTTCGAACACCTGGCTGCAGGTTTCATGTGATGCTGACCACAATAAACCGGACCTCGAGTTTGTCCTATCTTATCACAGATCTGGCATATTAGCCTGTTCTTGGGTGCACCTCGCCCTCTTCCTCTTCCTGGTCCACCACGACCACCTCTTCCTGTACCACGATAACCTCCACGTGCAGCACTATTCACGCTCATGTGGTACTAATTTGAGATTTGTCGTCGCTCAAGTCTTGATTTTGTTGCAAGCAGCTGAGCAAAGAGACCGGACAAATTAATCACATCTATTCTTGTACTTATATTTTCCACCAGGGAGTTATAGTCGGCATCAAGGCCAGCTAAGATGTATGCAATATGACATATTCATCCATGTACTCTTCATTTTGGTGAAATATGCTGCTGCAGAAAGATCGCCCTTGCGAGTGCTTGAGAGCTTGGACCGAAGATGCATGATCCGCACTGGAACTTGAGATGCATAGCTCGAATTGCCTTCCATACATCTGTCGAGGTAGAGAACATCACCACTTGACAAAGGATTTCCTTGGATAATGTGGAGTTCAAGTAGCTGAGTAGTTGCTGATCTTGGACTACCTAGTTCATGAACTCCAAATTTGTCACCCTGTTGGTGCTCTTATCTGCTTTCACCATCGTGATGAACTCATCCGTCTTCTTGTTGGTTTCATTGAGAAATCCGAACAACTAAGCGCCCTGCATGGCCGGAAGGACCTGCGCGCCATAGGACAAAGTTCTCCTGGGTAAGCTTCCCAACCGGATGGTTGAGTGTATTGAAGATGGTCGTTGAGAAAGAAAAACTTTGTCCATGGTTCTTGTCGATGATTCCTCAAACTCAGAGACTCGGTTATAACCTTTTGGATTTGATACCATGAGAGTGTGGTAGAAACTACCATAGTGGCCTAGCCCGATACCTTACGAGTTTATTAAATAGAACAATACATGGGATGGAAGATCTGGTTGTTACAATGTCCATCGGCGATCAACCAGAATCTTAACAATCAAAGAAGAAAACAAACTACACCATATCTAATATAATTCGTTAGATTACATTGTAACGGAATTATCTATCTAGGTTCATACTCCGGGCCATAGTGTACTGCCTTGCTTTTATCTTCTAGCTTCTTGCGCTGCATATGATTTTATGTGACCTTAGTCTTGACATCTTCTAACACCGCTGCCCAGCGCATCACCGACGTGCCCCGAGGGCGCCGACGCACCGTCATGCCCTGAGTATGCCCCACTGCAGATCGATGGCAATAGTAGAGGATGGGTGAAGTACGGTTTTCCCGGTTAACCAGAAACCAAACTGAAGTTTCTGGTTAACTGGGGTATCGGTTTCCCTTCCTCAGGTAATATTTTGATTTTTGTTTTCTGGCAACTGAACTTTGTAAGAAACTAGAAACCGGACCCACTGATTTTGGTTAAACCAGATGCCCACCATGATGTCTAGCTACTCTGCACTTATATTATTAGTAAAATCTAATGTAAGAACCGTTTCGATCACCTCAGAGAAACTAGAAGCGAAAAAATGGGAAGCTGGAGATAGATCGCAATGATCAAAGGAAAATAGGGGTGAGTCATTCAAATTATTCAAGCACATACTCTTTTGATAGCGACGAGTTACCAAGCGTCCCCTCTGTTCCTTTTACAAGAGCAAAATTAAGGGTATGTTTGGAATACATGAATGAAAAATATAGGAATAGGAAAAACAAAGAAATGAAAAAAGAACACATGAATAAGAAATGTGACAGAATCATAATAATTGAAAACAACAAAACTTATAAGACCACAGGAATTAAAGAGCTTGAAGTAGATTGTTTTATTCCTCGTTTTTGTGCAGGAATGAAAGCCTTTCCATAAGAAAGGAAAGTTTGATTCCCCTATTCCAAAAGCAAGTGATGTCAGCAAAATGCAAGAAGTGGTTCCTTTTGACATTTCCTACGAAAATCCTTTATTTCAAACTGGCACTAAATTTTGGCATAGAATAGTGTGAGTCAAATACTCTCTCTAGTTTTGGAAAAGAAGTCGTTTTAGACAAGATTTCAGATATCAAGGAGGCATTAATTTTGCCATAGTTTTCCTTCTTTACCCATAATAATTACAAGTGCATGTGCATTCAAAACTTTTTGTTGATTGGTTGAGCACGTGGAACGAAGAGAACCATTTAAGGGCATATTTGACAAAATTGCATTGGAAAATGAAAACGACTTGTTTTATGCAACTTTGAGTACAAGGCTAAAACGACTTTGTTATTGAAACCGGAGGGAATATGTTCTATAATCGCTGTAGCAAACCAAGTACTTTGGTAACCCGACTCATTATGGCTATAAAAGAAGGGGAGGCGCCTCCCCAAAGTAGCTCAGCTGCATATTTCTCTACCCCATTGTTCAGCTCCCGTTACCCACTGTTAAGCCCACAATAGAGAAGAAATGAGAGAATTAGAGAGAGAGAGAGAGAGAGAGAGGAGAGAAAACATCTAGTGTGCAAGAGCAAAAAATATTAGTGAGACATAGACCTCACTTATACACCTGTTTTGAGGTGTTCTGGGCCAACAACTAGTATCAAAGCCGGCTCACTCACCGTCAGTGAAGATATGGCATCACCTGCGTGTGAAGGATGTCCCAAGCTCGTGGCTGTCGTCGCAAGATCTTCATGTCTCGATCAAGAGCTGGAGCCGTGAGGGGCACAATAGGACGTTGCTGTACCATGCCCATGGGCATGTTGTTGTGAACAAGACATGCACGAGATTGAGGGTGTCTCCACCTTACCAATGCTCACACACACAAATTACACCGAGTGAGCGCAGATTATGAAGGTGATTCTTGAGTCAGGGACCGACGACGTGGTTGAAGACTGCATGGCACTGGAGGTCATCCTTTATGGTGTCACACCCGAGACCCGACCTCATTACCACCCTCGCCACCAAGCGCATTGTCAAGGAAGCATGGGACAAGCTCCAATCACTCAAGATTGGGTCTGACCATGTTGGAAAGGCCAAGGCGCATCAGCTGTTGAAGGCTTACAAGAATATTCAATTCCGCAATGGCGAATCTGTTGAGGACTGTGCTGTGGTTAAGCTCAATGGTGGCTGAATTGGCGGGCTTTGTGGAGGTGATCGATGAAAAGCAAGTAATAGAGAAGTACTTGCATATCGTCCTGCCAAAATTTGAACAGATCGCATCTTCCCTTGAGACCTTGTTGGAACTGTGAACACTCTCCATCGATGATGTCACCGAGTGACTGAAGTTAGTCGAGGACCGTGCAGCGGTTGTAACAACATCCTCGACTCTAAAGCTCCTACTCATAGAAGAAAAGCGAGAGGCAAGGAAGGAGAAGATGCAAAGGGATGAGAGCTCCTCCCTAGCTACGAAGAGCACCTGAGGGCAACAGCGTGGAAAGATGGCTGGGAAGAAGCCAGAGCAGGGATGTCATATGGGAAAGGCTGACTCGCGAGCCAAGGATAAGTACCACAACCATGGAAGAATTAGCCATTGGGCCAGAGAATGTTAGGCCCCAAGGCGCCAACAGCGAGCCCAACTCGTCCAATGAGGAGGATGACGAGACGGCTATACTTTTGGTGGACTCTTGCACTCTGGGAGTTGCAGGTGGGTGGTCGGAGCCGAAATTGGAGCAGATGGACCTAGGAGAGGTTCACAATGATGCTCACCTTTGATTTGTTGGAGAAGCCATCAAGGATTAATGGTACCTCAACACAGAGGCAAGCAGTCACATGACTGGCAATAAGGACGCGTTCTTCGGTCTTAACACCAACATCACTGGAAATATGAAGTCTGGTGACAGGTCAGTGCTGAAGATGCTGAGGTGCGGTACTATCCTATTCAAGGACCAAGCCGGAGAACATCATGCTCCCACAGATGTGTTTTATGTCCCGAGAATGAAGAGCAGTATTATCAGCCTTGGGCAGCTCGACGAGTGAGACTGCCATGTTCTGATTGAGTGACGCATGTTGAAGATCAGAGATAGGAGAAGAAAGTTGTTGGTTAAAGTTAGAGCAGCCAACAGGCTATACATGGCAAAACTGGGAGTGACCCAACCAGTTGATCTGGCGGTGCAAATCAACGATGTGGCTTGTCTATGGCATTGACACCTCAACCACATCAACTTTGACACGATCGCCAGGATGGCATGATAAGAAATGGCTCATGGTCTGCCTCTGATTTAGCATGCGGGTTAGCTCTACGATAGCTGCCTCACTGGAAAGCAAAGGAGAAGGGTTTTCCTACAAATGATGAGCTACCAGGTGCAAGGTGTGGTTGATTCGGTCCATAGCAATATATGTGGGCCAATCACACCTTCAACACATGGAGGAAAGAAGTATTTCCTTATGTTTGTCGATGACCATAGTCGATACATGTGGACACGACTGTTGGCAAGCAAGGACGAAGCTCCTCAAGTGATCAAGGAGTTCTATACCCTGGTAGAGAACAAGGTTGGGAGAAGCCTCGAGGTGCTCAGAACTGATAGAGGTGGAGAGTTCACCTCAACTTAGTTCAAATAGTATAGTGCCAAGAAGGGTGTTGAGCGACATCTCACCGCTCTCCTAGGGTTTAAAACAGTACGATAATTTTCCGGATCATCCGACGCCGTTTTCGAGAAAATCTGATCCAATTACCATTTTTTCGGAATTACTCAGAAATGAGTCGAAAATCAGAAATTCTAATTTGGAAATCGGAACGGAAATGATTTGAGTCAATTTCAGACCGAATTGTCAGAATACCATATTTGTTCAGAAATTATCCGAACAAATTCTGGATTGGTTCCGACACAAATAAGGCACCAAGCCTCAGCCGGCCCAACCCAGCCGACCCGGCCCAGCCAGCCACTCGGCCGCCTCCTCCGGCCTCGCTACCCGAAGTGGCAAAGTCTCTGTCTACTGACCCCCGAGACCTAGAGGATGAGAGGCGAGACCTCGACGCCCAAGTGCCTGACCCTACCCTCATAGGCTGCCGCCTCTGGCCTCCCTACCTCCGCAGGACTGCAGTCCGCAGCGATGTGCCGACACCGCTTTCGCCTCCACTCGAGCGTCACCGCACGCCCACAAGCAGCTGCTGCCTCCATAGGCTCGGCACACAGCCGCCGTCGCCCTGCCACACTTTGTGCATCGTCGGAGGACGCCCCGAATCGTGGTGCTCCTAACAGCGCTGCACCATGCCGTTGCCGCGGCTGTGCCGCTGATCTGTGCGGCGCCGTGTCGACCCCGGTCCTCCGTGCTCAGGATGCGGCCTCCGCGCGTGATAGGGTGAGCGAGTGTTGGATGGAGGGCATGATAGGGAGAAGCATCATCAAGGGCGAGAAGCGCCTACGCATGAAGAAGAAACTAGCGAAGAAGAGATGGGGACCTTCTGGCGAAGACGACGAACAGAGAAAAGGAAAAAATGAAAGGGGGTAAGGAAATGAAAAAGAAAGAAAAATGAGAAGAAAGGAGAAGATAAACAAGGAAATAAAAAGATAGAAGAGAATGGAAGAAAAGGAAATAAATAACAAGGGATTGAGATATTTTTGAAGTAATGAATGTAATATTATTGAATTGAAATAACTATACGATTTCGTAAAAAATTTATGTAGTTATAATATATAATAAAAATAATGATAGTTGATATAGAGGATGAGTTCAGATGATGGCTCCAGCAGGATATTGTAAATGAGGAGGAAGATTTTTTAAGAGGAAACTAAAAAGGGATGAGAATATTCTGGTAGAGGATAGATTAGAGGATCACTGTCGCGGGTCAGTCTTAGCAAGCTCGGTCCAAGTAGTACTCGCTAGTGCATCACTGTCTAGATGACCGGGAACCGGTAAACATGGTGTATGATACTTTTGATGTCATTATGTATGCTATGTGTTGTACTCTTTTTAATCTATGATGATAAATGTTACTCATGAAACAATGGTATATTGTGAAGTAAAAATTTTTAATAATACTTTTGTTTAGCAACGTTGAAACGCTATTCAACTAGACTGTTGTTTCGGGGCAAAAATCGGAACCAGTTCCGATATCGACATGTTTACGTTCCGATATTTCCATTTCCGATATTCCCGAATTTTCTGATACCTTAACCGTTTCTGATGATTCTGTTTCTGATTCTATTTCTGGAAACTAAATATGAAAATGAAAATGATTTAGCCCGTTTTTCCGTCCATTTCCGACCGTTTTCATCCCTATGCTCTCCACACACCACAACAGAATGGTGTGGTTGAAAGACGAAATCAAACAATGGTGGGGATTGTGAGGTGCATGCTCAAAGCCAAAGACATGTTGCCTGAATTATGGGGGGGGGGGGGGGGGGGAGAAGTTATGACTGCGGTGTTCATCTTGAATCATGCACCAACAAGGAGTGTTCTTGCCAAGACTCCATTTGAATTCTGGTATGGGTGCAAATCAAACCTCTCTGTTCTCAGGATATTTAGTTGTGTGGCACACGTGAGAACAACATGCCCACAACTGGCAAAGTTGGAAGACCAATGCAAGAAGATGGTCTTCCTCGGCTATGAGCCTGGGAGCAAGGAATGCAGGCTCTATGACCCGAATGAAGATTGGGTGCATGTCTCCCGGGACGTCATGTTGATCAAGTTGGAGAAATGGAGGTGGCAAAAGTAGTGGTGGATAAAGAGGAAAGGAATGTAGCTAGCGGTTCCTTCTTCTTTGAGTATGAGAAGAACCGCACTGAAGTCCGGGTTAGAGGGGGGGTCCTACAAGGGTTTCAATCTGAAGGAGATGCCCAAAGCCTTGAATGGTCTCCAAGTCCAAGTGGTGAACAGACCAACTCAAATTCCCCAGCTTCAAGGGGAGTGTCGATCACTCTTGTATGGTTACTCTAGCAGGCCAAGACTCAAGGGTATTTGTATCTCCCCCGTCGGTAATAACATTGTATGTTGATGCAGCATTTAATGGGAAGGCACTACTGTTCCACACAGTGAGGAACCTGGTTGGAAGTGGACTAATCCCTGGTAGAGCCGTTCGAAACATGGAGGAGGAAGAACTTCTCATGATCTCTATGGAGGAACCAAATTCCTTTGCTGAGCCAAGCATGAGTCGAGATGGAGGAAGGCGATGGAGGAAGAAATGAAGTCCATCATCGAGAATATGACTTGGGAGCTTGTTGACCCGCCGATGAGTTATCAACCAATTGGGCTTAAATGGGTGTTCAAGTTAAGGAGGAATGCCAAAGGGGAGTTGGACAAGCACAAGGCAAGGCTCTTAGCTAAAATATATGTGCATAGAGAGAGGATTGATTTGTTGAAGTCTTTGCCCCGATCGCTCTGATGGAGTCCGTATGACTTGTTCTGGTGGCTTTGGCTGCTAGAATTGGTTGGCACATCCATTTACTGTATTGACTTTCAGTCTGAGTTAGAGTTTCTATTTGAATATGTTTCGAAATGGTATTTCTTTACTAGTGAGTACGAACGTTTTATAATGAAAGGAAGACTTGGGGAACCGGATCGCCTTCCACAATGTCAAACTAGAAGAGGAGGTTTATGTCCGACAATCATAGGGATTCATCAAGAAGAAGTGAGAAAACAAAATGCTAAGGTTGTGCAAGGTGTTGTAAGGGCTGCAACAAGTGGCTTGGGCAAGGTACACAGAGTTGTATGGGAGCCTGAGAAATTTGGACTTCTTCAAGTGCGCCAGCGAGCATGATCTGTACACTCATTGATCTGGTCCAGGAATATTGATCATTGGGGTATATGTGGATGATTTGATCATCATCAGGGCTATCAAGGAGGACATTGACGCCTTCAAGTGTGATATGGCAACTCTGTTCAAGATGAGTGACCTTGGAGTCCCTAGCTACTATCTCAGAATTGAGGTAGAGAAACGGGAAAACAAGATCAAAATCTTTCAGAGTGCCTACGCACAGAAGTTGGTGAAAAGAGGAGGGATGAAGGGTTGCAAGCCAGCTCTCAACAAAGGAGCGACTGAAGCTTTCCAAAGGAGAGTATAAAAAATGTAATAGACGTGATGAGCTACCATAGCATCGTCAGTTCATGGAGTGGGTTATGTGACCGGTTCATGGAGTATCCACATGGAGATCACCTTCTTGTTGTGAAGCGCATTCTACGTTACGTCTCAGGGACAATCAGCCATGGGTTGATCTACAGCAGAGAAAAGGATAAGGGGCTGGAGTTGACAGTGTTCAGAGATAGTGAATTGGTCGACGATGTTGATCATCAAAAGAGCAACACTGGGATTTTCTTCCGCCTCGGGCAGAGTCTGATAACCTAGCAGTCACAGAAGCAAAGGATGGTGGCTCTCTCAACCTATGAGACGGAGTATATTGTTGCCGCCACTGCTACCTATCAAGGGATATGGTTTCACCGCTTCTTTAGTGACCGACGGGAGAGGCGATGAAGGCACCAAGACTGTTGGTGGACAACAAGTCAGCCATATTACCCTATGCAAGAACCTAGTGCTCCATTGTGAGACCTATTTGCTTAATACATTGGCAATTATTTTAAACGTGAAGGTTTACACGCAAAGTTTTGAATATACTTGAGAAACACACTTTGCACTATCCGAACTATTGCTGCACGTGAGCTGCACGTGCTTTGCATTCCGGAATGTCCAAATTTTCTTGTATAATGCATAGCAGCTGTTTTGGACTGTCCGAACTTTCTATGTGCTGAAATAATCGTGTGGCTGCTATGTTTTTCATTTGCAATGTTTCAAACTTGCTTTACACTTATGGGAAGATTTGCTTAGTACTTTTGGACTAAGTTTTTGATGTGTTTTGACTAATCATGGTGGACATTATCTTTCTATGTTTGCAACATGCTTATGTGAGGTGCTCACGTAAGGTGTTGTCGTTTTTGAACTAACGAGGGTCAAGTCGAGGACTTGTGCTCGGAAAAATTGGTTGTTTGTTCATGTGCAGGTGTTTCTTGAGGTCAAGACATGGCTGATGACGGGATCCATTGAACTAGTCTTAGGGAGAAGATGAGGTTCAATAACCAAGTTCGGGAGGAATTGTGGTTGAGTTGATTGGGAGGTCATGCAGCATGTTTGAGTCAAGAACAATGCATATGAAGGTATCATGCACATTGTTGGAAGGTTTTTGCACGTGTTCAAGGAGTGTATGGACGCGGCAACATGGTTCCAAGGCGTGATGAAGAGAAGAGAACGTAAAAAATTGGTCCGAAAGGTCCAACCGGCTGGATTATGCCTCAGGTTGCGGCTGAGGTGGTTATGGTTTGTTTATGGAAAGCTTCGAGTTTGTTTTGGTTAGATTTTGTATGGGTCACGAAGTTGAGTTGTTTTAGGAATGTTTAGGATGTTCCTAAGGTGTTTGGATGTCTTAAGATTGCTTCTATATGCGTATGGATGATTCTTGAGCAGTTAAAGAAAGTTTCGATTGAAACTAAGTAGGATTAGAGTCCTAGTTTGGATTCGGTTGGTCTTAGGGCTGGTTATAAAAGCGAGGGAGGCTAGAGCTCGTGGTGAGACGACTTTGGACTGTTCCTCTTGTTTTTTATCACTAAAATTCATAGTTTAAAGGAACTTTTGTGCCTTGTTTGTCTGACTTGTTTGAGACAAGTTTTTCTCAATGAGTTTCTGCACAGCATTATGTTGCTTCTGTATTTTTATCATAACTCGAGTTTTACAGATCCAATTGACGTGATTCATTTTGGGTTGTCTTCACAACTTGATTATATTTCATCTGTGGAAATTTCACAATCATTGGATTTGTAGTTTCTGATCTACACGAGTTTCTTTGTAGTGTTGCCGATCTAGTTTTTACTTCGCTAGAACAGATTGAACCTTGTTCGATCTTTTGATCATAACTTTAGTTTTCTCGACGGTTTCTCATGATTCTTGTTGTGACATTTTCTTGACTTGATCCGTCTCAATCTATAATGGTTTTGTCATGATTGATCACGTTTAGATTAGTCGCACTCGTAGTTTCTTTATCAGATTGTTTTTCTATCAAGGGGTTTTTGTTGCTTCTGCTAAAAAAGTTTTAATCTACCATTCACCCCCATCTGATATATTTTCATGTGCTCTTTGATCATACAATTGGTATCATACGGTGCTCTAATCTTTCTGATTTATATGTGTTTTGACAAATCATCATGGAGAAATACTCCACAAAACCTTGTGCCTGTAGTGGCACTGATTTTCAGGTTTGGAAGGCACGTATGGACGCCTTCATCCAGGCGCAAGGCTGCACAATATGAGAAAAGGTGTGCAAGCCTTATGACGTGCCACCAAACGATCAAGTCGATGCTATGAACATGAGAGATGTCGGAAGCAATAACAAGGCTCGCAACTTGATCATACAAAGATTGACTCAAAGCGACTTCGATTGTGTTGCTCATCTCCAATCAGCGTACGATGTGTGGAAGGCACTTTGCGACTACCACAAAAGATGCAACACGATCAAGGAGGTAAGGCAAGATATGTTCAAGAAAGAATATATGCTCTTTGAGATGCAACCAGGTGAGTCCATTGACGATTTATTTGCTCTCTTTAATAAAATTGTCGGCAACTTGCGTAGCGTCAATGTTATTTTTTCAGATGCTGAGAATGCTAGGCAATTACTAAGTGCATTAGACATGTCAATTTGGGAGATGAAAGTTACATCTATTCATGAATCTACTGTCATGAGTACACTTACTTTAGATGTGCTACATTCTAAGTTGAAAAACTCATGAAATTGATATAATCTCATGTAAGAACCCCATCAAGTCTCTTGCATTTGTTTCTCAACGTGACATGCCTAGCTCTAGCCAATCTTCATCATGTGGTACACTTGCTTTGTTGTCTTCTCTAACCTTTGAACAGATTGAAGAGTTTCGAGAGGAGGAGCTAGCACTTCTCTGTACTCGGTTCTCAAAAGCATTGCAAAATGTGACAACTAGACGGAGAGTAAGTGCAGGTTCTCAATGATGCTTCGAATGTGGTAAGGCAGGACATTTTCGTACGAATTGCCCTAATATTTAAGATCCTACTTCTCGTGATAAAAAGCAAACAAGGATGAAGTGCTCCTCTGCAAACAATAAGAAGAAGAAGGGTTTTACAAGTCGACAACTAGTAAACAGTTTTGTCTCTGCACTTCAAGAACTTGGCTCGAGCGATGTGGACATCAGAAGTGATGAAGATGAAGAGAATTTGGCAAATATGTGCTTCATGGCGGGCAACTCAAGATCAAGTATGGAGGAGGCAGAACACAACGGCGACGATGAAGAGGTATGTCCCACTTGCGAAGAAATGTGTGATGCTATTTCTCTTGCCACTGTTATACTTAAGAAAAAGGACAAAAAACATAGGAACAATGCTGTTAAAATTGAATCACTAGAATATGAAATTAATCGTTCAAAAGCTTTGATTCCTAGTGATGATTTTTGTTCTCATGTGAGCTTATATATGAACAATTGTCCTCTTTAAGAAGTGCGCACACCTCCACACTTGATAAACTTGAACTTGAAACTGAAAAGAACAAAAAGCATGCTACACTCAATGATAAAAACATAAAATATGCTAGTTGTTCTACATTTGATTTGGATTGTTCTACTTGTGATTATCTTGATAAGAAACTACATGATGCTATGGATGAGATTTCTGTTTTGAACAATGCTTTACGCTCTCATGAAGTTAAATATTGTTCTAATTGCAAATTCAAACGAAAAACTTCATGTAAAACTGCCTAGACTTGTCTAATAAACTTGATGACATGCATATGACACTAGATCGGTTTTGTAATGCAAATAAGAACCAAAACTTGCTGCTGAATTCTTCCAGGTCTTGCAATGATAAAACTGGTTTAGGTTTTGATTCTCATGCTCATGCTAAAGTTCATCCATCTAAAATTGTAAAGTCATTAGGAAGTGGTTTGGTTCAAACAGTTCCTAAACAAAAAGAAGTGGTTTTCAAATCTGCAGGAGTGCTATCTCATTTAGTTTCTAATAAACATGTTGCTTTCTCATCTAGACATGAACACAAAGTTAAATTTCATTGTACCTACCATGGTAGAGATGGTCATGTAATAGATTTTTGTTATAGACTAGCTAAACAACATAAAAAGGAAAGGATGCATGCTAGATCTCATAACTCATGCAAAATTTGTTGTACATGCTGAATCGAAAGTTAGGAACATGCAACCTGCTATAATGAGTCAAAAACATGCAAAGTTTGCTCCCAAACCTACTGTTTTTATTACTACACATGTAACACCTAGTAGGTCAGTAGTTGGGTACAAGAATTCTCAAACTTTGGCTTATAAACCTGTTGTTTTATCTCAACTTTCGCGTGTTATTCCTACTGAAAGTCGCGTGACTTGGTACTGGATTCCTAAATGCCTTTTGACTAACCTCAGTATTGAGTCATTGATATATTGTGCTTCTATGTAGGTTATACGCTTAAGGAAGGAGAACATTTGGATTGTGGATTCAGGCTGCTCACGCCACATGACCGGTAACAAAGATGTGTTCTCCTCCCTCTCTTTTGTGTCACGTGTAGAGAACGTTAATTTTGTTGATAATTCTTCAACTCCTGTAATTGCTAATGGTTTGGTTAGAGTAAAGAATCACTGCACTTTGATTGATGTGGCACTTGTTAAAAATTTGAAATACAACTTGCTTTCTATTTCATAATAGCTAGATGATCTAGAAATTATTTTCACTAGAAGTGCTGCAAGGTTGTAGATTCAAATAGTGAGCTCATTTTTAACATGTATCGGTTTGGAAGAGTTTTTAAAGCTAATTTTTATATGTCATCCTCTAGGCATAGGTGTCTAGTTGCTAATGATTTGAAAGACTTATATTTTTGGCATCACAGACTTGGTCACGTAGGCTTTGATCATCTCATGCATGTTAGTGCTCTTGATCGCATACGTGGACTGCCTAAGCTTAAAGGGCACAAAGAAATTGTGTACTCTTCTTGTGGACATGCTAAGATGGTTGCAGGTTCACATGCTCCTCTCACAATGACCATGACAACTGAACCG
Source organism: Tuctoria greenei (assembly GCA_036927565.1). Taxonomy (NCBI): domain Eukaryota; kingdom Viridiplantae; phylum Streptophyta; class Magnoliopsida; order Poales; family Poaceae; genus Tuctoria; species Tuctoria greenei. Next base: position 172,398,107 of record JAYESD010000004.1, on the reverse strand, counting down.
GGATAACTTTTGTACCGTGACACCGTAGGTCCTTCACGTGTTCAATCTTTTGGAGGTAAATGATATGCTCTTGTGATTGTTGATTATTATTCTAGATACTCTTGGGTTTACTTTATGGCATGTAAGAATGAAGCTTTAGTCACTTTGGAACTTTATTTCTTAGATTATCAATTGACAACCAAAGTCTTTAAAAGCAATTAGAAGTTATAACGGAACCGAATTTAAAAATCAATCGTTTGATCACTTTTGTGCTGAAAATGGAATCGATCATCAATTTTCATCACCCTGTGTACCTTAACAAAATGGTGTTGTAGAGAGAAAGAACAGAACCTTAGTTGAGATGGCTAGGACTATGCTTGATAAATATCAAACTCCTATGAAATTTTGGGCTGATGCAATTATCAACGCTTGTTATGTCTCAAATCATGTTTTCCTGCGTGCTAAGCTAGCAAAAACACCATATGAACTTCGGTTTGGACATAGGCCTAATGTCACACATTTTGGTTCTTTGGTTGCAAATTCTTTGTTAAGAAACACGGTAATCTTGATAAATTTGAACCTAGATCTGTTGATGGTGTGTTTCTTGGTTATTCATCTCATACGAGAGGCTACCGTGTGCTTTTACTTGACACTAACAAAATTGTGGAGACTTGTGAGGTTTCTTTTGATGAATCTAGCCCAGGTACTTGCTCCAATATTGCAGGTCCAGATCTATATCCATAGGGGGAGAGTATTTTCATCAAAGAAGACGAACAAGTGGTGCTGCTATCTGAAAATTCAGAAGCAAATGACGTTGATCACGCTGCTCATTTCACACCACAACCAGCATCAATAACTACGGCAGCTGGTACAGATCGTCCTCAAGCCACAAGTTCTTTGATCTGTGATGAACATGAAGAAGGAGCTTGTGAAGGGTCTACTCCCCTCCTCGTTCTCATAAGTCATCCTCCACAACAAATCATTGGAAGCTTGCACGAATGAGTTACACGGTACAGGATTTGCGATCCAAACTCTCATGTTCATTCTACTTTTGTTGCTTCTTTTGAACCCAAAGATATATCACACGTACTCACTAATGAATCTTAGATTATTGCCATGCAAGAAGATTTAGAAAATTTTGAAAGAAATAATGTTTGGAAACTTGTACCTCCACCTCAAGGTCACACAATAATTGGAACTAAATGAGTGTTTAAAAATAAACAAAGTGAGGATGGAGTTGTGGTTAGAAATAAGGCTAGTTTGGTTGCTCAAGGTTCCACACAAGTTGAAGGTCTAGATTTTGATGAAATTTTCACTCCCGTTGCTGATGAGATCATGCACATTATTATTGCACCTACAAACATGACACAATGTTTATTTGTTTGGGATCCTGGCTCAAGTGAATATGCACTCTTATTTGATGGGCAAGATCAAGATGGCGCACTATGTCGGCCACCACCTTGGCCTCCTCCATTCATGCATACAAGAAGATTTGATGGCGTTGCACATTTGGACCAACACATGAGAGGAGATGAACTTGATTCGAGGACGACTCCAATTCAAGAAGGGGAGGATGATGAGGACATCACTTCTATGGATACAAACAACACTCCATTGAACATACAAGATGCAACCAATAGAGTTCATACACAACAATTAATTTCAGAGGTGAACTCGTTCTTATATATTTCCTTTTATGTTTTTGAGCATAGATTGCTACTTAATGATTTAATTATGATTAGGATCCATGGAGAGGTTCAAGGAGTACTTGTAGGAAGTATTAGGGACATGGAAGACCAGAGAATTCGTTCAAAGAAGATGAAAACCGAATCAAACTCCAAATTGTATCCAACTCGGAGTCCAAGAGCAGTACGCACTAAAACGGACGCCCAGGATGCATACAAACTCCGTTTTGGACGTTCTACATATGCACGGAAAGGGGAGAAAATAACCTTTCCAATGGATCCGGTCCCATATCAAAATACGTTCGGAGTCGACCGTAATCGTCGAAACAATATCAAGTGCAGAATCTGGCAGGGTGCTGCGCCACCGTATTGGGCCATTGGGCCTTGTATCAAGTCTAAGTTCATTATTTTCGTGTGTTAGGGTTAGGTCACGACCCCAACACCCCCTTGGACGTCCTCCCACCTATATATACTCCATAGTAGCAGCCATGAACAATTGGGTTTTGCTTAGATCAATAATATCGCCGTTCTTCGGTTTGTGAGACCCCAACTTCGCGATTTCAGATCGTGTCTACCTTATTCTTGCTTGTGTTCTCGGTTGCACTTGCAGGGATTAGCCTTCTTGGCGAGGTCAATCATGTGAAGCACGGTTGATAACCAACGGAGCGGTGGTGTAGTGATTGTAGGGGTTTTTCGTGTTCTACTCGTGAGTCTCAGATCATCAACGTTGAGATCTCCATCAACCGACTTATCATTACCTTTCGGAAGATCGGGCCTAAACCTTCCTATCAATTGGTATCGGATTTCCAGGTTGCCCGTTAGGTAATTCATATATCCATTACATTAGTTTTTTTTTCATACCTAGAGTGCACAAAAAAGCCACAAAAGAACTTGCAGTTTAGTAGATCTGTTCATTACTTTGTCCAAACCACGTTTGAGCCTTTGCAACTTTGTTATTCAGTTTGGTTTTGTTGAGTTTGTGACCGTGGTTGAGTCATATTGCTGGTTTAGAACGTGTTTTTGGTCTTAGTTTTAATTTTGCATTGTGTGATTCATCCTTTTGAATCACGTCATCACGTCCAGATTAGATTCGCCTCTGTCCAGTTCGGTATTTTCATCATATCTTGCTCATAAGAACTCGGATTTTAGAGTTATTGTACTTTCTGGAAAGCTTAAGAAGTTTTCTATAACTTTCTTATTAATCATTGACCCAGAAAATATAGTTATTGATGTCGAACTTGCATTAGATCTGAATCTGTTATTGATCTAGAAATTCTGAACAGTCTGTATTTCGGGGGCAATATCTCTCATTGTTCTTATCCAAAATAGATCTTCCATATACTGAAATTAAAGAGGAGAGATACATCTATAATATTTCTGTTCAAAGTTTTTAGATTTGGGGACTATAAAGGTGCTTAATTGTCCTTAGAACATTGAGTAGAAAATTTGTAACAGACATACAAGATATCTTTGAGTGTTTGCATTGTGTTCTTCCTTTGCAGCAAATTCTGAAAAAAAAGGAAGAAAAAAAGAAAAAGGCAAGTGCAAAAGAAGATACAAAAGCCGCACAAAAAAAAAGAGAAAAAAAACAACAAAAAAAACAGAAGTGCTTGCTTTCTTTGTGTCATCTAGTTTTGTCTCATGTCTTGCTAGCTTGAACTACTAGGAACACATTTAGGCCAGCAACTTTGACAAGTACTTTGGACACTTACTCAACTTTACTATCTGATTTTATTGTTGCTAATCCTTGCTACATATAAAGTGTCATCCAAGCTATACCTTACTCTTGAGCAGAATCGATACACCTTTGCAATCATCCCACGCTTTTCTTCATACCGGCCACCGTTTGCCACCTGCAGTGTCGGTAAGAACACTTGTAAGAGCGTGGTAAGATGCTTGAGAGTGTGTTATTTCACTTCCACTTTGCCATTATCCTTTGTAGTTGATAGGGATAACATATTTTTTTTGTTGTCTTTTGTTTGCTACTAACAATGTCAGGTAAAAGCAAGAATCATGCATTATATACTGAGATGATGGACATGATGAAGACGGCGATGGAGTTGCTCACTAAAAATCAAACATCAACCAAGGTTTCACATGACATTCAGACCACCTTTACAACACCTTCCATAAGAAGTAATTACATTCTCCCATCTCTTCCTTCTTATGATGGTTTTGGTTATGATGAATATATTACTTGGGAAATAGAGGTGGATAAATTTTTTGGACAATGTCATATGTGTGAGAGGAGAAAGATTAGAAATGTTGCAAGTGCATTAGTAGATTGTGCATTAACTTGGTGGAACAATTTAAATGAATTAGAAAAACCTCGAACATGGAAAGAAACGAAAATTCTTATGCAAGAAACTTTTGCTAATGTATCTAGCAAAGAAGAAATTCAGCAATTTGAGGAAAAAAATCTTGTTGTACCTCCTTTTGTGTCTAACGTTTTGCAAGACAATATAGAAAATAATATAGATGATGCAAAAGAGAACGAGGCTTTCGACAACACTTGTGAAATTTTAGATGGATCAACTCATAATGCACTCGAAATCACTACTGAAAATGGTAAGGCAAAACATTCTACAAATACAGAAGGTGAGAAGTTTTTGGATGTTCTGAATTTTTCCACCAATCATGCTATTTTCGAGGAGCAACTATTAGAATCGTTTATTTATACACCATTGTCACATGTTGATTTTCCTGCTGATCGTTGCGCTAAGAAAGTGTTGTGTGCTGATAACTCTATTATACCTATGCAAAAACAAGTTAAAGATGATTGTGTTTTGGATTCACCTACTTGTGCTGAAATTCATAATTTGATCACCGCTACTGCTGAAAATGATGAGCTGAAATTTTTGTCTTCTCTAAATACTTTGGGTTATATTGAATTTGACACTCTTTGTGATCTAGATATTGTAGAGAAGAGAATATTTTCCCAATCTGAATTGCCTTTGTTAAGTAGAAATATTTTTCATGCTATAGGCAACTATGAAGATCGTGGTGAATTTATGGTGCATAAAGTATTCATATGTTCCATTGTGCAAGATCCTTTTGTGCTGCAACAACATGGTCAAGTAAATGAATGTACTAACGCTAATAATGTCTTGTCAAGTTTTTCTAGTATTTTTTCCTTGCAGCAGAGACAACAAAAGCATTATTCACTGCGGTTGTGCATTATGGACAACACTCATTCTACCCCCAAAGCAATACTTTTTGCTGGACATACGAGCAAGCCGAGAACGGCTTGTCATAAAGAAGAGGAGAATGATGAGATCATGCACATTATTATTGCATCTACAAACATGACACAATGTTTATTTGTTTGGGATTCTGGCTCAAGTGAATATACACTCTTATTTGATGGGCAAGATCAAGATGGCGCACTATGTCGGCCACCACCTTGGCCTCCTCCATTCATGCATACAAGAAGATTTGATGGTGTTGCACATTTGGACCAACACATGAGAGGATATGAACTTGAGTCGAGGACGACTCCAATTCAAGAAGGGGAGGATGATGAGGACATCACTTCTATGGATACAAACAACACTCCATTGAACATACAAGATGCAATCAATAGAGTTCATACACAACAATTAATTTCAGAGGTGAACTCGTTCTTATATATTTCCTTTTATGTTTTTGAGCATAGATTGCTACTTAATGATTTAATTGTGATTAGGATACATGGAGAGGTTCAAGGAGTACTTGGAGGAAGTATTAGGGACGTGGAAGACCAGAGAATTCGTTCAAAGAAGATGAAAACCGAACCAAACTCCAAATTGTATCCAACTCGGAGTCCAAGAGCAGTACGCACTAAAACGGACGCCCAGGATGCATACAAACTCCGTTTTGGACGTTCTACATATGCACGGAAAGGGGAGTGGATAACCTTTCCAATGGATCCGGTCCCATGTCAAAATACGTTGGGAGTCGACGGGAATCGTCGAAACAAAATCAAGTACAGAATCTGTCAGGATGCTGCGCCACCGTATTGGGCCATTGGGCCTTGTATCAAGTCTAAGTCCATTATTTTCGTGTTAGGGTTAGGTCACGACCCCAACACCCCCTTAGACGTCCTCCCACCTATATATACTCCATAGTAGCCACCATGAACAATTGGGTTTTGCTTAGATCAATAATATCGCCGTTCTTCTGTTTGTGAGACCCCAACTTCGCGATTTCAGATCGTGTCTACCTTGTTCTTGCTTGTGTTCTTGGTTGCACTTGCAGGGATTAGCCTTCTTGGCGAGGTCAATCGTGTGAAGCATGATTGATAACCAACGGAGCGGTGGTGTAGTGATTGCAGGGGTTTTTCGTGTTCTACTCGAGAGTCTCGGATCATCAACGTTGAGATATCCGTCAACCGACTTATCATTACCTTTCGGAAGATCGGGCCTAAACCTTCCTATCACATAGAAGTCTTAACTGGCTTGCAGTCAGCCATCCCAAACCTTTCAAGTACCTTTCTTGCATAGGCACTTTGTCTGATAGTGTTGATCAACTTCCAGCCCCAAGTAATAGCTAAGTCTTCCAAGATCACTCATTTCAAAGTCTGTCATCATCTGACTCTTGAAGTCTTCAATCATCTTCAGACCTGTACCAGTCATGATAAGATCATCCACATATACACCAACAAGTGTAAGTGATGAATTTTCATCTTTCTTGTAGACAACTTGCTCCTGTGTGCACCTATTGAACCCAAGATTCTTCAGTGTTCTGTCAAGCTTTTGATTCCAGGCCCTTGGCGCCTGCTTCAGTCCATACAAGGCCTTTTTCAGCTTTAGCACCATATGTTCTTTGCCTTTACTTGCAAAACCTTCAAGTTGATCAACATAAACTTCTTCTTCTAACTCTCCATGAAGAAAGGCTGATTTCACATCAAGGTGATGAACCTCCCACCTCTGACTTGCAGCAAGAGCTAAGAGCACCCTAACTGTATCAAGTCTTGCCACAGGGGCAAAGACTTCTTCATAGTCCACTCCTTGCTGTTGAACATACCCCTTTGCCACTAAAATGGTGTTATGCTTGATCACCTTTCCTGATGAGTCTTTCTTCAGTTTATAGACCCATTTGACTCCAATAGATTTCTGACCTGGTGGTAAATCAATTAGAGTCCAAGTCTCATTTCTTTCAATGGAATCAATTTCTTTCTTCATGGCTTCCTCCCACTTTGGATGTCTAGCTGCATTTTCAAAGCATACTGGCTCTTCAGTTTCAGTCAGCAGGGCCTCTTCACTTTCAGTTTCAGTTTCAGAATCTCCATAATCTAACTCTATCACAGGCGCTCTTGAAAATACATCTGATAGATTTTTGTACCTGACTGGACCTAGGTACTTTCTTTACCAGAGGATGCCCCTCCTCTGCTGACAGCTGCTGACTGAACATCTCCATGTGATGCTTCAGAGATACTTCCACCTGACACTGGTGCAGTATTATTCATGTTAACTGGCGATGAATTTGTACCTGAAGATGCCACAGGGGTATTATGACCTCCAACCGGTGGAGTCATTGGAGATGTTGCTGAACTAGCAGGTGTGGTCGGTGGTTCATCAAGTCCTTGTTGCGGCCCTTGTCCTACCCCCAGTGCACCGGGGAGTACTGCAGGTTCGCCAGGGTGATCATCTTCAACAATGAAGTCATTCAGATCACCTTCTTCTGAATCCCACTTCCACTCAATATTTTCTTCGAAGATTACATCTCAGCTGACAGTTAGCTTGCAACGTCATGGATCAAACAAACGATGTGCTTTGCAACCATCTTCCACTCCGAAATATACCATTTGTTGGCTCCTGTCATCAAGCTTTTTCAGGTGTGGAGTGACTGTCTTCACGTGGGCCAGACAACCAAACACTCGTATATGACCAACATGAGGCTTTTTCCCATTCCAAGTTTCAAACGACGTTTGCTCACCCATTGACTTCGTTGGCAATCTGTTTAACAGATAAACAGCGTGCCTTACTGCCTCAGCCCAAAATATTCCGGGAACCTTCATACTCTTCAACAGAGCTCTTGCCATCGCGCAGAATGAGGAACACTACCCCCCTCCCTGAAACTTATAAGGGTGACAAGGTAATCGATGCCCCTCATTGATAAGGGGGTTGACAACTGTAGCCGCAACTCTTGGACAACTTCATCCCTTAGAGGGGCATTAGCGGCCCACTTGAGGCCACGTTTACCTTCACCATCCATGGTCATTGGAATGACAACGACCATGGAATGGGTAGTTGCCCAACATCTCCGCAGCATCCACGACGATGACCAGCAGGTCAAGGTAAGGAAGGTAGGTTTCCGGCCCACTTTTGGGGTCCGCCTATGTTCTGGTTCGAAGGTCAGCCCATCAGGCTCTGAGGCTGCCCGAAACAATCCAGAGTGAGGGGTGAGCGACGCGAGAGGACCCACAAAGGGCGTGCTCGGGGGAATATAATGCCCTCGACCTCTCAAAGATCACATACGAGCCCATGCTCAGTAACACTGTAGTAATCCCCTAAAGGGTCAGCATCGAGTCGCCCGGGCCCCGGAAGGTCCGATATTTGAGCAAGTATCTCGAGTCAGGGTCTAACGTAATGTGGGCAACGAGCCCCGACCAGGACGATCCACCCCCATCCAACCCCCCCCCCCCCGCCCCACCCTCGAACAGGATGAATGGTTCCACCCGCCTCGCGGAGTGGGGCGGTCAAGTTTCACTCGAACTCTAACCGTTATGCAGCTCGTTTGGCTCGGGGGCTTGACCTTTGAAGGAAGCCCTCGATCCGCTTGACCCCTACGAGTCATGAACTACTCATGGACGGGGGGCGAAACAAATTCGCTATAACGACAACCCCGCTACTGCAGAAGGTCGCGGGGGTTCACCAGGTGGCATCAGTTGGCATGACCATAGGCCTTAGTTGACGATCAATGTCCTAGTTGATGCAGCAACAATGATTGAACCAAGAGCTCACATTTTCATCTCATTTTTCCACAGGAATTGAGATGATCGACTCTATCCTCCGGCCAACCGCCATGATCAATCAGAGGCTCGAAGGCTACTGACTGGGTGCTGAACTTCGGCTACCAGAAGGACCCCAGTGGGATATGCTTTTGGAGGATCAAGATGGCAGAATTGGACCCCGAGTACCCGAACTCGAGCTCGAGCGGTAGATGGGCAGGTGGCCTTCAATGCGGAATGGGCGCCATCATGATCAAGTTAAGATCACTCGAGTGCACCCCTGGCCTATTCTGCAGGACCCAATTGCACGCTCGACACCCCATCACATCCGATAGAATGGCGGGCATGTGCGCAGCATGGCAGGGTGCGTGTGCGCCCTGGTACGACTCTTCTCGGCGACAAGACTGGAACACGCCGAACGGCGATCTCCGTGCCTTTGTTAACCGATCCCCTTTATGAGGTGTTAAGGGGCAGGTGCAAAAGAGATGAAATGCTGGCGGGGAGGTCTATAAAAGGGATCAACGGTCATCCTTGCACGAGGGAAACAACTCGCTTGTAAGTGAACTTCCCCATTTTCAACAAAGAAGAGCGAGACACACGAACTGAACATAGAGCACCTTGCCTGAACCAGTATAAACTCATTTGTTCAGAGCTAGACCACCTTGAGAACGAATGTGCGACAAATAGGTACTAGTCGGTAGTCCAATTACCGACACATATCAACTGAATCAAAATCAAGAATCACAGTTTTGTCGTGTGGGATGAATAATAGATGCATTGCTTGGCATAAAAATGAAACTTTTCAGATCCATGTGATGAGAATGTTGAAATATTAGAATAATACATCAGAAAAGGCAAAATGGCCAACTCATCAGTAGAGTTTCTCCTTGACACCCAAGCCAAATGGAATCGTAACAGTAGAGATACCAGTCTCATAGGTAAGCACTTGGCTTGCATAGCTGATCAACGCTCATAGATGCGATTCTACCATCTTTCTTACATAACTCATCTTGTAAAATGATGATTGATTAGCTGCTGCTTCCTGTTATTTCGTTGTAGGTGCTCTTGATTTTACTGAACAGAGCCTCCCTGTAATGAATCAAAAAGCAAAACAGTATTAGAATATGACCAAGCTATAGAGCTAGCTCCTCTGTTTACAAAGATACAAGAGTATTCCTTTGTCCCCACAGTGAATAATAGATATTGGTATCTTTCCATTAAAATAAGTTGCTGCAAGTTTGAGTCAGATATTCGTAAAATAAGAACTTTTTTTACTTCACAACGATATTCTAGAGGTATCTTTGTATAAGTACAATTTTATAGGCTGGCATACAACATCATCTAAAAAAGGACTAGCATACAAGCATGAAGCATCTCGGAAGTTTATTATGATGATGATGATCATGACCTAGACACAAGAATTTGTGACCTTATGGCATCATAAAAAAAAGTAAAATCTTCCGTGAAAAGACACCGCAACACCGAACCTGGGTCCAAATGAAAAGAATCTTCTAGAATGGTAGAGGTCTTTTAGACTTGGCTAAGCATAGGTACATTGCGGACACTATTAAAGAACACAAACTATACTTTGTGGCAATCATAGAAACCAAAAAACAAGACACATCTAGAACAAATTTTAATTGTCTTTCCGGGGGGGGGGGGGTTGATTTCGTGTGGCATTATCTACCTCCTTGAGGTCGAGCGGTCCATCTCTGCAACAAGAACAATAATTTCAAGTGGAACCTCATAGTGGTGTATGGACCAGCTAAGTATAATCTGAAATCTACCTTCTTAGCAGAATTGGTACGCCTCTGTAGGCAAGACCATTTTCCGATACTAATAGGTGGAGATTTTAACATCATGAGAAATAGTAAGGAAAAAATAAGGACAATTTCAATGATCGTTGGCCATTTCTATTCAACGTTGTAATTGATAGCTTGGACCTTAGAGAAATTGAGCTAACGGGAAGACGATTTACATGGGTGAATTCATTGCCATCCCCCACCTATGAGAAATTAGATATAGTTCTAATGACAACGGAATGGGAGTTTAAATTCCCATTGGTAACTGACCAGGCTCTCGATAGAGGAATATCAGACCATAACCCGTTGCTATTGGACACAGGAACAACACCTTTCACGAGAAATTACAAACCTTTTAAAATTGGAACTAACTTGGCTCTTCCATGATGACTTTAATGGTCATGTGGTTGACATATGGAACAAACCAAACCGGGGCAAAAACTCAATTCGACGTTGGAATAACAAGTTGAGTGGCCTACGACGGTATCTCAGAGGGTGGGCAGCGCGTAACTACGGAATTGATAGACGATGAAAAAAGGAATGTTAGGAAACTATTAACAAACCTGACATAGCGGACGAAATGTGTGATCTTACGGCGTTAGAAAAAGAAGAGATTTCTCACGCTCGGGAACAATTAGCACGGCTGCTTAGAGATGAGGAGTTGAGGTACTATCTGAGGGCGAAAGTGAATGAAGTGGTATTAGATGATAATAACACAAAATATTTCTAACTTATAGCTAACGGAAGACATAGAGAAAAGACAATCTTCTTCTTGGACCATGAAAATGATAAAATCGAAGGGCAAGCCAATCTAAAAAGCTATATTACAAAGTACTATATGAAGTTGTTTGGACAGCCAGAAGAATCAACCATCACTTTTGATCAGATTCGAAGGGAGGACATTGTGCAATTGTCCCAAGAAGAAAATGATTTTCTGGTTGCTTCTTTATTGGAGGATGATGTGAAAACAACCATTTTTGAAATGAAACATAACAAAGCACCTGGACCAGATAGATTCCCGGAGGAATTCTACCAAAGGTTCTGGGAAATTATTAAGGGATACTTGATAAATATGTTCAATGATCTACATATGGAGACTTTACCCATTTATAGAATAAATTTTGGAGTTATCACATTGATACCAAAAAGCACAGAAGCCAACCTGATTCAACAGTATAGACCAATTTGTCTGTTGAACGTTAGCTATAAAATTTTCACTAGGGTAGCGACAAACAGAATAAATGCAGTGGCTAATCGTGTAATAAGTTTGATTCAGACCGCTTTTATGCATGGACGCAACGTATTTGAGGGTGTTGTCATACTAATGAGACCATCCACGAACTCCATCGCAAAAAGCAAAATGGTGTGGTATTTAAGATTGACATTGAAAAAGTGTATGATAAAGTGAAATGGCCCTTTTTATTTGAAAGGCTAAAAATGAAAGGCTTTTCAGACAAATGGATATCTTGGATAAATCCTTTGTCATGGGAGGGAGCGTAGCCACCAATGTGAATGATGAAGTCGAACATTTTTTCAGACAAAAAAATGTCTTCAACAGGGAGATCCACTATGTCCTATATTATTTAACATTGTGATAGATATGTTGACAGTACTGTTAAAAAGGGCACAAGGAGATGGTCAGATCACAGGAGTTGTGCCACATCTAATTGATGATGGCTTGACAATTTTTCAGTATGCTGACGATACCATTCTTTTCATGGACCATGACTTGGAAAAAGCTCAAAACATGAAGATGCTTTTATGTGCTTTTGAACAAGTATCAGGCTTGAAAATAAACTTCCACAAGAGCGAACTATTTTGCTTTGGGGAAGCCCGATCGGTTGTACACCAATACATAGAGTTGTTTGGTTGTAAAGGTGGGGAACTCCCATTAAGATATCTGGGTATTCAATTCCAATATAAAAGGTTGAGTAACGCGAATTGGAAACATGTGGAAGAACTATTCGAGAAAAGACTAAGTAGTTGGAAAGGAAAACATCTATCCACAAGAGGTAGATTGACACTGATAAATTTGGTGTTAAGTAGCCTACCTATGTACATGTTGTCTTTCTTTCTGAAAGTTGTCTAGAGGAGAGTGAATAGGCTAATCGACCTAAAATGACTTAATAAAACGAGATCAGTACTCAGAGGGCGGACTAGTCCGATCCAGGGGCGGACTAGTCCGGTCCACCTGCAGGAAAAACCTAAAAAGTGTTTCTAACAAGTTTTAGTTGGATTTTCGTGATGCGAAAAGTGTTAGAATGATTCAGTGAACCTTAACAAGTTATATGGCAAGTATGAAGCTAAGGATCACAATGAAACAAGAGTGATGAACAAAAGTGGTAAAGCTAACCCTAGAAGCAATGTGCGATAAGTGAAAGTGAAGTACACAAAAAGACACAAGGATTTTATCCCGAGGTTCGATCCCACAAAGGAATCTACGTCCCCGTTGAGGAGCCCACGAAGGACCGGGTTCAACAACCCTTCCCTCACCAAGTTTACCACAAGGGCCTAACTTGGTTCTCCACTATCACAAGGGTGAATACAATATTCGTTAGAGCTTCTCACAATCTGAGGCTCCCACCACAAATATGATTACAAATCACAAAGAATGACTCAAGCCACATATCACAAAGATTCAACAAGTGCAAGAGATCAAACCGAGAGCCTAGAGCGGTGTTCTTCCTCTTCTTCACCTCACCAAACTCTAATCTACACAAGAATTAGTTTTAGAGGGAAGGTAGGCAAGAAGGAGGTTTTTGGAGGCTCAAAGTTTGCTGTGGCGGCGCTAGGGTTTCAAAGTTCTCAAGGATTGGTTCAAATGAACCCAGGGGTCCTCTATTTATAGAGGTTCCCATCCCATACTGCTGACTTCAACAGATGGGCGGACTAGTCCGGCCTACGGCTCGGACTGGTCCGGCCTTTGGGACCACTGACGTCCCTGACAACTGCCACACTATGCGGCAATCGTCACGCTACCCGCCAAACTTCAAATTCAAACGATCACTTCATAACGGACTAGTCTGATCCACACCGAACTAGTCCGATCCCACACAAAACTGTTTGTTTCGTGTGAAAATGGACTAGTCTGGAGACCACGGACTAGTCCGGCCCCCAGGGCGGACTAGTCCGGCCTCCCAGACTTAGTCGCTGAAGCACCTAACTCTCACCAATCCGGACTAGTCTGGCCCCCTGTGCGGACTAGTTCGATCTCAGTCAGGACCTCTTGGTCCGGACCAAAACGGACAAGTCCGTGGTTTTGGGACTTAGTCGACCAAAACGGACAAGTCCGTGGTTTTGGGACTTAGTCCCGAAAACCCACTACATGACTACCCCGGACTAGTCCGTCCCACTACAGACTAGTCCGAAGTCAGTCAAACCCTTCTGGTCCGCCTGAAAACGGACTAGTCTGGTCAGGAGCGGACTTGTCCGGCCACCAGCACGGACTAGTCCGGCCACTCCTGCCAGATTACTCTAACACTCTTCTCTCAATAGGTTTTGATCTCTAAACCGCTTTGAGCTCCCAACTTGATCTCAATGCACTTTACACACACATCCTCATACTTATATGGCTAGTCTAAACTCGACACGCTAGAAACTCTAGTTTCTTCTTTTCGAGTCGACACTGCTGTTTACATCCTTTTCCTTTTTGAGGGTTTGTGTTTCCACTTGAGTCCACACATGTGCTTAAGATCACTGAGCTCATTAGTTACTTAATTGTTGTCATCAATCATCCAAAACCCACAGGGATCCTAGATGCACTTTCAATCTCCCCCTTTTTGGTGATTGATGACAACACATTAAGTCTTCACATATAAGAGTATAAATTTGGCTTTTATAACGTGCGGGTGTATGAGTGACTCCCCCTCAAGAAATGCATCATAAAGAGAAGATTGAGGAAGTCCTTCATACACACACGCATTATGGTGGGGTGCCTACGTGTTGTGCTCAACATTTGTGACAAGACAAATTAAATATGAATATGATCAAAAGATGGACATTCAAATCATCATATTGATATTAAACATTCAAAACATGGTCTTGCACAAATTTGAACATTCGAATGACATAAATATTACAATAAGAAGTACAACATGTTCAAGGATCCAACAAAAAATAGAGTGCTACCCCCTCTAACCCCATCCATTTAACCCTCCCCATCTAACTCTCCCCCTTTGGCATCAAGACATCAAAAAGGAAAAGAAAAGGGGAACAACGAGGCCCAAAGTCTAGTCATCATCTGTGTCGCTCTCCTCACTATCGGGCGCCTTATCATCAGAGTCGCTCTCCGTGGCGTCCGGGTCCTTGAAGTCCTTGTTGTCGTCGTTGGAGACCCGTGCCGAGGGAGCCGCCCGGGAAGAGCTCCGGTCCTCATGGAACTGGGCGAGCTCGTCGGCGGTGAAGTCGGGGAACGGCGTGATCTCGTCATCGCTCTCCTCCAGAGGTGACATGGGTACCTCAAGCTTGTCGCACACGGCCTTGAGGCACTTCTCTTGACGCTTGTGCGCCCGCTGATTGTGGACTTCTTGCTTCCGGCAGGAGGTGAAGATGGCCTTGAAGCACTTGAAGAAAGCGCTCATCGACTGAGGCGGAGGCGGAGATGGAGGTGCCACGGGGCTAGGTGCTGGCATCGTAGAGTGAGAGGGAGGCTCCGCATCCTTCCGGCGTGGAGGAGGCGGCACAGAAGGTGGCGTCTCTGGATGAAGCGAGCGATGAGTCACATCATTGACAAAGGTCAAGCCCGACACCTTCTCGATGAAACACATGATGTAGGGTGCATACCCACATGCACGGTTAGGGGTATGCGAGATGTTGAAGATGTCGTCGAAGATGTAGTCGACGAGATTGAACTTCTCATCACCATCAATAAGAAGGAGCAGATGCCTTAAGCTTCCTTGGATCACCCCTGCATCACCATCCTTGGGTGCTATGGTCCTCCTCAGAATCCGGTTCAAGATGTTATAAAATAGCTTGATGTTGCGAGCAAGCCCGGCATCATATTGAACATGAATGGGATACATGTAGGTCAGCTCATCTCTGTCTACGGCCTTGAAGTTAGAAATGATGATCTCATGATCCAAATGGGCCTCAAGTCCGAGAATCTTGGCAAACTCCACAAAGGTGACTGAGTATTGCTCCCCATGAGTCATCCAAATGATCCGTCTATCACCTTAAGTGGTGAAGTAGATGGTAGAGTAGAACTGCAGGATGACCTCAACAATCCAGTTGTACTTAAATCCCATTGTGCCCTTGAGCTCATGACGCTCAGCTGCCTCAATCACCGCACCAAAAGCAGAGTGTTGCTTCTGGGCCATATAGTCCCAGTCAACTTATTGAGCTTCAATTATTGGCTTCTTCATCGTCTAGTAGACCAGACGGTAATAGTCACAATGAAAGTCGCACCAAAACCTTGGGTCGGCAGTGCTCCTTTCATACTTGTAGACTCCTTTAGTTCGCAATCTTCGTGCCTTGTCCGCTCCTTTCCCATAGAAGACATTGGCAGCCAACTCATGCTGCTGATTAGGGTTCCTCTCAGGAGTGTGTACTTCCAAGGGACCAATGGGTTTGGCCTGCCCCTTCTCCTTTATGACCACGCCCTCGGCCTTCTTAGCCGGAACCTTCACGGAGGGCTTCTTTTTCTTGGGCTCTACAGGAGTCGGGGCCTTGCCCTTCTTCAGATCTCTCTCGATTCGGTGTTCAACAACTTCTTCTTGGGCTTGCTCCTTAGCCCTTTCCTTCTCTCCCATTGTCACTAGCCTCTTCCTCTTAGAGACTTGTGCTGCGGCAACCTGAGAGTTATGAGCCTCTCGCTCCTCTTGCTTCTTCTTTCAGAGCTCCTCGTGGGACTCCTCTAGGGCACGTGCCAATGTTGCATCTTCATTGTAGGATGTAGCTGCGGCCTTAGACGCTCCGGAGAGCTTGCAGTTGCTTGGCTGCTTTTACTTTCTCACGCTGCTCGAGGTGCTTCTTAGCAGCCTCACCTTCTGCCCTTGCCTGTTCCCCACCAAGGCGAAGTTGCTCAGCCTCCCACTCGGGGTCAGTGGGGGGAGGAGCGGATCGGCGAGGAGCTGCCATTGCTACTGAAACAGGAGGAAGGCATAAGATAGAAGGTCAAGAAGGTGGAATAGTGTAAAAGAAATCACGAGAAACAGTCAAAGTTAGAGTTTGTCCTGTGTACACCGGACTTGTTTGCCCCAGGGGCGGACTAGTCCGGGTTATACAGGATAAACCCTAACCCTAACGATTTTCGAAAAATCGTTGAATCAAGTCGCAATACTCCTAGACTATGATCACAAGGGTACTAGAAACAACTTTAATGAAGAGGCATCTATCAAAAACTCTATGAATCAAGAATGAAGAAAGTTTTTAAAAAGTGAGGAGTACCTCTTCAAATCTTGAGAAATCGACAAGATCGGGGATGGATCGCGTCGGGAATAATTGGGAAAGGTCTCCCACGCCTCCAAAGGGTCCAATGCACGGATTGGAAACGATTTTTGGTGGAGAAAATTGAAAATCGCCTAAAAGAGGAGATTTTCATGCGTGAGTAGAGGGAGAGACAAATGAGCGGGAGAGGAGGGGTCGGGCCACCTCCTGGGGGTTTAAGTCCCCAGGGGCCGGACTAGTCCGGTTAGCGGACCAGACCCGGACCTGACCTAATCTGGACTTCTCCGGCCATAGGGCGGACTAGTCCGGTCCTAAAAGGCTGAAAACATATATATTTGAGTTTTAGCCACTATTGATGATCCTTTTGGACATATTGCCACAACAAAACTTTATGAATATGGTTAGTAAGCAATCAACAATCAAACTATGACCATAACTCACAAAGTCAATAGTTTTTCAAATATTTTGGAGAAAATCGAGATAGAGATGAATTTCTCAAACACATGCGTTCTTTTGAATAAGGTGTAAAGTAAACATTCAGATGTGCATATTTCAAGCCGAGAATCTAAGATATTGAGCTCACTCCTAAGCTCACAAAAACGCTTCTCATCTAGGGGCTCGGTGAATATATCAGCTAGTTGGTTCTCGGTTCTTACATGGGAAATCACTATATCCCCCTTCAAGGAATGATCTCTCAAGAAGTGGTGTCTAATATCGATGTGCTTTGTCCTCGAATGCTCAACTGATTATGGGTTATTTTGATGGCGCTCTCATTGTCACATAGGAGTGGAATATGGCGCAAGTCTATATCATAATCCCTTAGAGTTTGTCGCATCCAAAGAAGTTGTGCACAACAACTTCCGGTTGCGACATACTCCGCTTCGGCTGTGGAAAGGGCAATGGAGTTTTGTTTCTTTGAGGACCAAGACACTAAGGATCTACTCAAGAATTGACATGTCCCGGATGTGCTCTTCCTATCAACTTTGCATCCCGCATAATCCGCATCGGAATAGCCAATTAGGTTAAACTTGGATCCTTTGGGGTACCAAAGTCCTAGGCTAGGTGTGTGAACTAAATATCTAAGAATTCTCTTAACGGCGGTCAAATGACACACCTTAGGTGCAGCTTGAAAATGTGCACACATACACACACTAAGCATAATATCGGGTCTAGATGCACAAAGATATAACAAAGAACCAATCATGGAACGATATACCTTTTGGTCCACACTTGGACCATCTTCGTTGAGGTCTAGATGTCCATTAGTTGCCATCGGAGTCTTGATGGGTTTGGCCTTGTCTATGTCAAACTTCTTTAATATATCTTGAGTGTACTTTGTTTGACTTATAAACGTGCCTTCTTTGAGTTGCTTGACTTAGAAACCTAAAAAGAACTTCAACTCCCCCATCATGGACATCTCAAATATCTCTGTCATTATCTTAGAAAACTCATCACAAAACACTTCGTTAGTAGAACCAAATATGATATCATCGACATATATTTGGCACACAAAGAGATCATCATTAAAGTGCTTTGTAAAGAGAGTATAGTCAGCTTTTCCTATCATAAAACCAATTTGAATCAAAAAGTATCTAAGGCACTCATACCAAGCTCTAGGAGCTTGTTTGAGGCCATAGAGAGCCTTACGCAATTTAAAGACATGGTTTGGGAAGTCTCAGTCTTCAAAGCCCGGATTGCTCCACATAGACTTCCTCCTTGATTGGACCATTTAGGAATGCACTCTTGATGTCCATTTGGTAGAGCTTAAAATCATGGTAAGTAGTAAAGGCAAGTAATATACGAATTGACTCTAGCCTAGCTACGGGAGCAAAGGTTTCATCAAAATCCAAACCTTCGACTTGTGAGTACCCCTTGGCCACAAGTCGTGCCTTGTTCCTTGTCACCACTCCATGCTCGTCTTGCTTGCTGCGGAACACCCACTTGGTGCCCACAACATTTGCTTGTGGACGCTTGACAAGCTCCCAAACTTTGTTCCTCTGAAAGTTGTTGAGTTCCTCTTGCATGGACACCACCCAATCCGGGTCTCTCAATGTGTCTTCAACCTTATGGGCTCCAAAGAAGAGACAAAAGAGTAATGTTCACAAAAGTTAGCAACACGAGAATGAGTGATTACCCCTTTTGTAATGTCTCCTAGAATGTTGTCAACAGGGTGATCCCGTTGAACACTTTGATGCACACGAGAATGTGGAGGTTGAACTCTTGAGTCATCATCGTCCTATTCTTCTCCTTGATCTTCCCCTTGATGTATGCTTCCCTCTTGACTTTCGTCTTCTTGATCATGTTGAGGTGCCACTTGTCTATCTTCAACTTGGTCACGTGGGGGATGACTTCATCATCTTGTGGATGATCACTTGAGTTTTGATGTTGTTCTTGTAGACGAATATCTCCAAGTGTCATCCTTCTAAGAGTCTCTTGTGGAGAGTCTTCTTGATCTAACACACTTTGATCAACTTCCTCCACTTGGAATCCATTAGTTTCATCAAACACCACGTCGTGTGCTATTTCAACAATCCCGGAGGATTTGTTGAAGACACGGTAAGCGTGGGTGTTTGAATCATAACCAAGCAAGGAACCTTCATCGAATTTTGAAGCGAACTTCGAAGTCCTAGGATTCTTGTTGAGAATATAGCATTTGCTCCCAAAAACACGAAAGTAAGAGACATTGGGTTTCTTACCAACTATAAGCTCGTAGGGGGTCTTCTTGAGGAGGCGGTGGAGGTACGATCGGTTGACGGTGTGGCAAGCGGTGTTAACCGCCTCCGCCCAAAACCGGTCCGATGTCTTGTACTCATCAAGCATCGTCCTTGACATCTCGACGAGTGTCCTATTCTTCCGTTCCGCCATCCCATTTTGTTGAGGGGAGTAGGGGTAGAAAATTCATGCTTGATGCCCTCCTCATTCAAGAACTCTCCCACATGAGTGTTCTTCAACTCGGTGCCGTTGTCGCTTCTTATAGCCTTGATTCTTGAGGTGAACTCATTTTGAGCTCTCCTCAAGAACCTCTTGAGGACACCGTGAGTCTCACCCTTATCATGCAAGAAAAATACCCAAGTGAAACAAGAAAAATCATCAACAATAACAAGACCATATTTGTTACCGCCAATGCTAATGTAGGTTATTGGCCCGAAAAGGTCCATATGTAGCAGTTCCAAAGGTCTTGTTGTCATCATGATGTTCTTGTAGGGGTGTTGAGCTCCCACTTGCTTCCCCGCTTGGCAAGCGCTACATGGCCTATCTTTTTCAAACACAACATTTTTCAAGCCATAGATGTGCTCGCCCTTAAGAAGCTTTTGTAAGTTCCTCATCCCAACATGGGCTAGCCTTCTATGCCAAAGTCATCTCATGTTGGTTTTCGCCATTAAGCATGTGTCAAGTTTGGCTTTATCCGCAGTAAAATCCACAAGATAAAGCTTTCCTTTGAGCACACCCTTAAAAGCGATTGAGTCATCACTTCTCCTAAGGACGCTCACACCCTCATTAGTAAAAACACAATTATAACCCTTGTCACATAGTTGTGATATAGACAATAGGTTATAATCTAAAGAATCAACATGCAAAACGTGAGAAAGAGTATGTTGGGGAGAAATAGCAATTTTATCGGAGCCAAGGATTTTCCCTTGGCTATTGTCTCCGAAGAAGATCCCTTCACTTGGATCATCGTTTTCTTCATACTCTACGAACATCTTTCTCTTTCCAGTCATGTGGTTGGTACATCCACTATCGAGCACCCATTTGGATCCACTGGAGGAGTATGCCTACAAAACAAGATTATGCCTTCCTTTTAGGTACCCAAGCGGAGTTGGGTCCTTCGACGTTAGTAGTGAAGCACTTGGGCACCCACACGCAAGGCTTGAGGCTCTTGCGGAGTGGCCCAACATATTTAGCAAAGACTTTGCCATATTTGTTCCTCATTAGAACATAAGATGCATCAAAATCATGAAAGAGAGGATGTGGTTTAGTTTTAGGCATATTGTTGCTAGTTGGAATGTTCTTCCCAATTTTAGTTGGGGATGAGCTTCCCTTGACAAATACAATCAAGTCTTTTCCATACTTGGAGGTTTTAGCATTTTGCTTTCCGCCTCTAGTATAACTAAGACCATCTTTGACATAGGGAGATCTTGTGTTGGTGTATACACTTCGTGCATATGCCACCTTCTCTTTGTCAAAGATGTCACTCTTAGATGCTTGTTTGTCTTGAGTCAACTTAAGCTCATCCTTTAATTTAAGAATCAAGTTAGAACATTTGCAGGTGGAGATTGTTTCGGATGTAACCTTTGAGGAGGGTGAGCTTTTGGAGGAAGAGGCTACATTAGTCTTGAGAGACTCAACTTGAGTTTCAAGGATCTTGTTAACTTTTAACAAGTTGCCAAGTTCGTCCTTGAGCTCAATGATTGTCTCCTCAAGACTTGAACATGTTTTCTTGCTTAGAGCAAGTTCATGCTTTAATGCCTTGCTCTTCTCTCTCTCAAGCTCAAGGAGCTCAATAAGCTCTTGACATCTCTCCTTTTCATGGATAAGCATGTCCTCTTGCCTATGTATGAGCTCCTCCTTCTCAAAAATTTCATTCGAGAGCAATTCCATTCTACGCAAAGTTCTCTTACTTATATCCTTAAACATGTGTTCATTTTCACTAGCACTATCAAATTCATCATGAGAGGATATGGAGGAGGATGAGCGAGAAGTAACCTTTCTCCTTCCTTCTTTCGCCATGAGGCAAGTTGGCTTGTGGTGGTTGAGGTTTGGGAAAAGCTTGCTTCTCTTGGAGCTTCTCCCGATGGCTATGGTTGCCACCTTCTCCTCGTCTTCGGAGGAGGACTCATCGTTAGAGTCCCATTCCTTGCCCAAGTGAGCATGACCGGAGGGTCTCTTCTTCTTGAAGTATTTCTTTTCTTGAGGCTTTCCCTCCTTCTTCTTCTTGCTCTCTTCATGTGGGCAATCTAGAATGAAGTGCCCGTACTCACCACAATTGTAGCAAGCTCTCTTTGTTTTGGGCTTTGCTTTTTCCTTGCCCTTGCTCTCGTGGTTATATCCTCCTTTCCTTCTCCTCATCATCCTCTTGAACTTGTTGATGAAGAGGGTCTCTTCCTCATCGGTGTCGAGACTCTCCTCATCATCCTCTTTTTGCTCTTTTGAGGAGGATGTCACTTTGAGTGCAACATCCTTCATCTTTGAGGCGGTGAACCTTTGGAGGTCGTTGTAGAAGAGCACCTCCTTCTCCATGATCTCATGGTTGATGATCCTTCCTAAGACCTCCTACAGGGTCATTTGAGCAAACCCTGGGCTTTCTCGTATCATGGAGCAAAAAGAGACATTTCTAGGCATGAATGCCTGAATCATCCTCTTTACCACCTCATGGTCCGTCCACTTGGTGCAGCCATAAGATCTACTCTTGTTGATGAGCAGCTTTAGGCGGTTGTACATCTCCTAGGGAGATTCACCATCCATAATGGCAAACCTCCCGAGCTCTCCTTCAATGAGCTCGATCTTTGCTTCCTTCACGACTCGGTTGCCTTCATGAGCCGTCTTGAGGGTGTCCCAAATATCCTTGGCCACCTCAAGTCCATCTACTCGGTTGAACTCATCTCTTGAGAGAGACGAGATGATCACTCCGGCCGCTTGGGCATTCCGGTGAAGGAGCACAGCTTGCTCCGGAGTGATGTCTTCTTCATTCTTCGGGATATGCACTCCGGTCAACACAATTTGCCACAAACAAGGGTTGAGTGATACGAGATGGATCTTCATGTTGTGCTTCCACATCCCATAGTCGGTTCTATCGAATTGGAGAGGCTTCCCCAATGGGATGGAAAGATAGTAGTTGTTGGAGACAAGGCGTTCATAGTTGTAGCCTTGTTGGTTGTAGTTGGTTGTGCCACCCGTTGTAGAGGTTGAAGGGTCAACCTTTGGAATCTTCAACTTCTCTCGAAGTTTTGTCTTGAGTTGGCGAGTCTCTTCGTCATCCGTCGGTTTGTCTTGGTAGACAAACATCTCCTCTTGGGTTTCTTGGATCTCATTGGTCGAGACTTCATCATACCCCACTCCGGCCATCTTCTCTCCGAGTTGTTAGACTCTTTGGGAGAGTCCTGGATCTGATACTAATTGAAAGTTGCCTAGAGAGGGGGGTGAATAGGCTAATCGACCTGAAATGACTTAATAAAACGAGATCAGTACTCAGGGGGTGAACTAGTCCGGTCCAGGGGCGGACTAGTCCGGTCCACCTGCAGGGAAAACCTAAAAAGTGTTTTTGACAAGTTTTAGTTGGATTTTCGTGATGCGAAAAGTGTTAGAATGATTCAGTGGACCTTAACAAGTTATATGGCAAATATGAAGCTAAGGATCACAATGAAACAAGAGTGATGAACAAAAACGGTAAAGCTAACCCTAGAAGCAATGTGCGATAAGTGAAAGCGAAGTACACAAGGGACACAAGGATTTTATCCCGACGTTTGATCCCACAAAGGAATCTACGTCCCCGTTGAGGAGCCCACGAAGGACCGGTTTCAACAACCCTTCCCTCACCAAGTTTACCACAAGGGCCTAACTTGGTTCTCCACTATCACAAGGGTGAATACAAGATTCGTTGGGGCTTCTCACAATCTGAGGCTCCCACCACAAATATGATTACAAATCACAAAGAATGACTCAAGCCACAGATCATAAAGATTCAACAAGTGCAAGAGATCAAACCGAGAGCCTAGAGTGGTGTTCTTCCTCTTCTTCACCTCACCAGACCCTAATCCACACAAGAATTAGTTTTAGAGGGAAGGTAGGCAAGAAGGAGGCTTTTGGAGGCTCAAAGTTTTTTGTGCGACGCTAGGGTTTTAAAGTTCTCAAGGGTTGATTCAAATGAACCCAGAGGTCCTCTATTTATAGAGGTTCTCAGCCCATACTGCTGACTTCAGCAGATGGGCGGACTAGTCCGGCCTACGGCCCAGACTGGTCCGACCTTTGGGACCACTGACATCCCTGACAACTGCCACACCACGCGGTAATCGTCACGCTACCCGCCAAACTTCAAATTCAAACGGTCACTTCATAACGGACTAGTCTGGTCCACACCGAACTAGTCCGATCTCACATAGAACCTTTTGTTCCGTGTGAAAACGGACTAGTCTGGAGACCACGGACTAGTCCGGCCCCCAGGGCGGACTAGTCCGGCCTCCCAGACTTAGTCGCCGAAGCACCTAACTCTCACCAATCCGGACTAGTCCGGCCCCCAGGGCGGACTAGTTCGATCTCAGTCAGGACCTCTTGGTCCAGACCAAAACGGACAAGTTCGTGGTTTTGGGACTTAGTCACGAAAACCCACTCCATGACTACCCCGGACTAGTCCGTCCCACTACGGACTAGTCCGAAGTCAGTCAAACCCTTCTGGTCCATCTGAAAACGGACTAGTTTGTCCAGGAGCGTACTAGTCTGGCCACCAGCACGGACTAGTCTGACCACTCCTGCCAGACTACTCTAACACTCTTCTCTCAATAGGTTTTGATCTCTAAACCGCTTTGAGCTTTCAACTTGATCTCAATGCACTTTACACACACATCCTGATACTTATATGGCTAGTCTAAATTCGACACGCTAGAAATCCTAGTTTCTTCTTTTCGAGTCGACACCGCCGTTTACATCCTTTTCCTTTTTGAGGGTTTGTGTTTCCACTTGAGTCCACACATGTGCTTAAGATCACTGAGCTCATTAGTTACTTAATTGTCATTATCAATCATCCAAAACTCACGGGGATCCTAGATGCACTTTCACTTTCCCATTCCAATAGAAGTTTTAAAAAAACTAGACTACTTCCGATCACATTTCTTTTGGCAGCAAGACCAGAAGTGCAAAGATAGACTACCAAATGAGACATAATCTGTCAACCAAGGGACCAAGGGGGACTGGGTATACTAGACTTAGATGTCCAAAATAGAGCGTTGCTCAGTAAATGGCTTTATAGGCTTCTTATGACTGAAGGCACTTGGCAACAATTGCTAAGAGACAAATATCTAAGATCCAAACCACTCTCTCAAGCATATTGGAGATCTGGAGACTCTCATTTCTAGTCCGGATTGATGAAGGTGAAACAAGACTTTCCAATTCGGAACCATCGAAATCAATAATGGCACACAAATTAGGTTTTGGAAAGATAGATGGCTTGGTACATCCACCTTAAGAGAGCAATATCCCTGTCTATATCACATAGTGCACTATAAACAACTCACGGTTGCGGAAATGTTTTCAACACCACAATATAACTTAACCTAGCGAAGGGACATCACAGGGACGAAAGTAGTCGCGTGGAATGCATTGCGTTCACAACTTGCTAATGTCACTCTTACTCAAGACCATGATGAATTTTGATGGAATTTGGTCCCAAGTGGACAGTTCTCGACGAGATCTCATTATCTACCTAATTTAGATAAGAAATTATAGAAATTAAAAGTGTCAGTAAAAATCATGATTTTTCTATGGTATCTGAGAAAATGGAGTGATCCTTACTAAAGATAATCTGGTCAAACGTAATTGGAAGAGTAGCGTGAAGTGTTGCTTTTGTGATAAAGGAGAAACAATCAAACACTTGTTCTTTAAATGCCAACTAGCGCAGCAGGTGTGGAGAATGGTGCAAGTGGTAACAAATCTACCTCCACCTCGTAGTGTAGCAAATATATTTGGTACTTGGTTACGGGGGAGTATAGCACGACTAAAGCATCTTGTTCTCTTAGGGGCGGCTGCTATTTGTTGGGCTATTTGGCGATTCAGAAATGATATTGTGTTTGAGAGAAGACATGGTGGTTTTTATGCAGGTTATTTATATGGCTACGCATTGGCTCCGCACCTGGGCTGTTCTTCAGAAGCACACTTCCCAGGCTACGGTCTTGGCTTCTTGCAGACAGATGGAGCAGGTGGTCAGGGATATCTTCTCCCAGGAACATATGTGGCGATCTAGTCTTCGGATTGATTATTGCTAGTCTGGATGTTTCTTTTTTTTCTTTTTCTTTTTCTTTTGAATTAGGCTTTGTATATCTAGATGCAGAAGCCGAGCGTGAATTTTCATGTAAGCGATATCATCTTGATGCAACTGACATGACAATTTTAATAAATTGCTCTTGTTTAAAAAACAAGCATGAAGCATCACATATTTTACATCATGACATGACAAATTGTGATTTCTCAAAGACGACATTTACTCCAATTGAAAACATATTTTTAAAACAACTTCATAAAGGATATCATTGCCTTCCTTAGTCTCTTATACAGTACAGTAAGGTGGCACAAACTCCATTTGAAAGAGGTAATTTCAGAAGATAAGCTATTTGATAAGCAGTGAGAAAGCCCAATAACCAAGAAGTTACTTATTGTTCCTTCTAAGTTTCGAAAAAAAACAGTGAAACCATATGATCATGGTGGAACTGTTGTAATTCCGGGACTCTCAAACTGCAAGATTCAGGATTAACCGTAGGAGGTGAATCTACTCCACTAGGGTTGGGGGCATTACATAGCCTGGTTACAATAGAACTTGACTTAGCCTAGGATTCTAACTCAACTCCTATTAGAACTATTACTCAACTCCTATTATGACTAGAACCACTGGCTCTAATCAAACTAGAACTCTCCCTAATGCACTGTTGAGATCACCTAACATTCTCTCCAAGATCTCAACATCCTACAACCCAAACCACGCCTGCAACCTACAACATCCAAGATCATCCAACAAACCCACCCCTGATCCTGATCTTGTGCTTATCTCATCTTTGATGTGTTCTGTTGTGTCCTCCTAACCGCATGGAGTCGTGATGATATCGCCGTTGCTCCCTCGTGTCATGAGCCTTCTTCGCATCGAGCCTCCCCGCGTCTTCGAGCCACCATAAGAGAAGACTGACAAGTCATGCACGCTCCAGATCTTTCCGATCTGAGCCACCACTTATCGTCAATCACTACCACATGCTCGCCATTGCATGTCAACTTATGTTTGTCGGCCTCATGCATAGCATGTTGCCTCCCGTGTGTCAAGCTTCCTCCTAGAACAATGATGAAACTTGAACCCAAAATCTCACCGCAACCATAATGGGAGTCGAACCAAAAATTGGTTGTGTGCACGGTGGAGTTGTACTTGTAACATGGACATCTCCTTGAGCACATCCCACACTGCGAGACCATGATAACACTCCTCCTATGGACTAGCCAAACGAATCGCTCTTCCTTGCTACTGATACCTCACACACCTAGGCCTGGTAATGGACCCGGTCCAAAGGGTCCTTTCACAATTTATTTCAGCCCTTATCAAAAGCTAGGCTAAAAAAGAATAAGAATTTTGTTTGGTCAAAATCCGATCCGACCCTTTCACTTTTAGTTAATTTTTTGGCCCCTTTACCACACACCAGCACCGGATCAGGGCACGAGGGCCAAGTCCAGCCTTGTCCATCTTGTTAGTCGGCTCGAAATTTGCCTTCTTTGGCCCAGCTCTCGAGTATCCTCTCTTGTTGTCTAAACACTATGGCCAGTCCAATAACCGAGTCATGTCTTTTTCTTTCTCGAACCAAAGAACTCGACCCTACTCCTGTTCGCCTCCAATCTTAGCACGCGCCACCGTCATAGGGCGCCGGCCTCACGCACCTGCCTTGCCATGTCCCTCTCTCGCTCAGTGCAAGGCATGCATGGAGTCGAGCCCCGATCCGATTTTCCCCGAGGACGCCATGCTGGTACGCAGCCTTGATTCACCCAGACCGCGTGCTCAGATAGACCGCCTCGAGCTCTGCCACACCTGGTCTCCGCTGGATCCACTCGATTCTAGTTGGATTCGTCGTGCGGGCGTGAGCGCTCTCGATCCACCTCGAGCGCATCCGAGTCGCCTGTTCATGCTCGAATCTGCGGGCCTCCGAGGTTGATTCGCCTGGAATTGCTAGACCCGCCTACTTCCAGTTTGCCCCAGTGATTTTGCTCGATGGCTCGCAGCTTCGGCCAGATTTTGCACTCAGGTACACACCCTCTCCTCCGCATACACCTCCTTGCCTCTGGCCGTCCCGGGAGGATCTGAAACCCTAGCTCTTGATAAAAGATTGTTGTGATTTTGAAATTTTCAAACTGGGAGATTCAGAATTAATTGTAGGAGGCGCGTTTATTCCATTGATGTTGGGGGCATTACATAACCCAGTTACAACAGATCTTTATTCCTCCTATGACTCTAACTCAACTCCTATTATGACTCTTACTTGACTCCTATTAGGACTAGAACACCTAGCTCTAATCTAACTAGAACTCACAGATATAAGAATAATACTAAAGGGCGAGTACAGTGCATGGTGATTAAAAGAAATGGTCAAAGATAAAGAATCATTAAGCACCAGCAGAAAAAAAAAACACTTTCCTACAATGTGAAAGGATGCTTAAAAAGATATAAAAACCTAGGTAGACACCTTAAGCAAGGGTGCTAACTTAAGCATTCTCTCTCATATAAGGGCCTAGTGCCAAGAATAAACCGGTTGTTTGTCTTAAACACCTCTATAAGCACCTTCATTACAAAAGGAATTGCAAGAGCAGGGCTTCTCACCTGTTAGGCTGGAAGATGAGGTTACGGTATGCGAACCACTGCATCAAAACAACCAGCAGATGTAGGGATTCATTAGAGAATTTCACTGGTGGCAAGGAACAAATTAAATCTATACATGTTCAAATGTTTATAAACTTGCCCCTGTGTAGCCCATTCCAACAATCTCCAGGACACCAGGTAAAATTGGAAGCTTGTCGATGGCCTGAATTCGCAGAAAGAGGATGTGTTTACATAGCCCAACTTCAATTAATCAAGTTAATAAAATGATGAAACTAGAACATGTCCGAGTTATGCTATCTTGTCGTACCCCTGAAGTACCTTGATCGCCCCTACGGCCGTCCAGAGCGCAACGATGCCTGCAACGCCGATGGTGGCCACGGCGTACTTGTCCTCAACTTTGTCCCACTGCCTAGAGACAACGGTCACGGTAATGTACATTGCGAAGAAAATGCTTGGAAGGAAATTAAATTAAAAACAGGTATAACAAAGAAATTGGCAGCGGTAAGTCAAAAGGAAACGAAGTATATATGGGGATGCTGACCGCGTCCTGCACAGCCTTGACGATCTCCGGCGTCTCCACCGAGCCCTCGCCCCCGGACGTCGCTCGGACGGCGACAACGCCTCGCGAAACCTTGGAGCCTGAAGAGGAGTTAGCTTTAACTACTACCACGGTTGGCAGTGTAAACAGAAGGCTAGCTGCACAGAAGAGAGGAAGAATCGGCTGTATGTACCGCATTGGACAATGGCGAAAGCGCCGGCACGGCCCGGGGGCAGCGGCGCGAGGCTGAGCGGTGCGGCGATGCGGCAAGCGATGACGGCCATGGATGGTCACGCGTTGGCTGAGCGGAGGCGGGTGCGGCGGAAAGAGAAGCCGAGAGCGCGACGGCGACCGGAGGTGCTGATGATAGTGGTCGAGCGGCGAGGGAATGGATATTCGCGGGATCTGCACCACACGTCGTATGGTCCAGAAATGTCCTTACGGATAGTGTGGAACAGAGAGTGCAGGGGTGGAAGGCCAACACGGACGGATAACGGCGGAAAAAAATTGCTGCACTGGTACCGTATCCCGATGACTCAAGTACCTAGCACTTAGCTATTCGCGGGACATCTTGTAAAGCATCCTATGTAACTTATCTTTCTCTACTTTTTTAATATTTTTTTCTAAATCTTCTAAATTTACATCTATCATATAAACTTTATAGTATACCTCTGCGAATGCTTTTACGTCTCGGATCTACTCAATGGGTGATGTGGCAATACGGATAGGTATGCATCAGTGTTTTAGTAGGTACCAGAGAATTCGGTTTGAATAACGGCTGCGTCGGTCACTTTTGTTGTGATGCGTATGCGTCAGCGTCTCCAAAAAAGAACAGATACTAAGCCCCCGCCCACATGTATGAACATACAAATAAAGATGGTGTCAAATGTCAAATACAAATGCGTAAACACTGGGAGAAATTATTATTCTCATCTGTTTGCTCCTTTGAATTTTTAATCGCTATTCAAACAAAGCCCATGGTACCGAAATTCAAGTTCCAGACCACAATCGATCACTTCAAATTTTTGCCGCGCCCCCATGAATGTACTCCACCGCAACGGCATTTGAACATCAATCGTTCTCGTTTCTTGTCAACCATTCGTCTGATGACCTTGAGAATGCTTCTGAAGATTTGGTAAAGAACTGCTCTCACAGAATATAAAAATCAGGTTAAAATATATATCTGGAGAAAAAGTGTTCTTATGTTCAGTGTAAAATGTAGAAGGCAAGAGATGAGACTTATTTGAATATCCCATGTCCTATTCTTTGTTTCCCTGAGCAGGGCGTATAATCGTAATTCTTTGCATAAATTTCTTAATATATACATTTTAATATGATAACTCCGTTTATGTTGTAATGACATAGCCGGTCCCAAGCTCGGGTAAAGAAGGAGGGGTTGTGATAGACTTGGCGAGCCAGCAACTAAACTTAGTCATTCTCATGGAAATGAAACTGAAAGTGCATCTAAGACTCCCTTGTAGGTTTTGGATGATTTATGACAAGCAATTGGGATCCTAACCTCTTTGTTGAGATGAGCACAGACTTTCAATAGCAAAATAAGCTAAGTGCCAAAAAGAAGGAAGAATGAGGAGCAAAGTTGATAGGAAAATTTGTCCCGATCTTCCGAAAGGTAATGATAAGTCGATTGATGGAGATCTCGACGTTGATGATCCGAGGCTCTCGAGTAGAACACGAACAGCCCCTGTAATCACTACACCACCGCTCCGTTGGTTATCAACCGTGCTTCACACGATTGACCTCGCCAAGAAGGCTAATCCCTGCAAGTGCAACCGAGAACACAAGCAAGAACGTAGAAGACACGATCTGAAATCGCGAAGTTGGGGTCTCACAAAACGAAGAACGGTGATATTATTGATCTAAGCAAAACCCAATTGTCTATGGCGGCTACCATGGAGTATATATAGGTGGGAGGACGTCCAAGGGGGTGTTAGGTCGTGACCTAACCCTAAGACACGAAAATAATGGACTTAGACTTGATACAAGGCCCAATGGCCCAATACGGTGGCGCAGCACCCTGACAGATTCTGTACTTGATTTTGTTTTGACGATTCCTGACGACTCCGAAGGAATTTTGACATGGGACCGGTGCCATTGGAAAGTTTATCCTCTCCCCTTTCCGTGCATATGTAGAACGTCCAAAACGGAGTTCGTATGCGTCCTGGGCGTCCGTTTTAGTGCGTACTGCTCCTGGACTCCGAGTTGGATACGATTTGGAGTTTGGTTCGGTTTCCATCTTCTTTGAACGAATTCTCTGGTCTTCCACGTCCCTAATACTCCCTCCAAGTACTCCTTGAACCTCTCCATGGATCCTAATCACAAATAAATCATTAAGTAGCAATCTATGCTCAAAAACATATAAGGAAATATATAAGAACGAGTTCACCTCTGAAATTAATTGTTGTGTATGAACTCTATTGATTGCATCTTGTATATTCAGTAGAGTGTTGTTTGTATTCATATAAGTGATGTCCTCATCATCCTCCCCTCCTTGAATTGGAGTCGTCCTCGACTCAAGTTCGTCTCCTCTCATGTGTTGATCCAAATGTGCAACGCCATCAAATCTTCTTGTATGCATAAATGGAGGAGGCCAAGGTGGTGGACGACATAGTGCGCCATCTTGATCTTGTCCATCAAATAAGAGTGCACATTTACTTGAGCCAGGATCCCAAACAAATAAACATTGTGCCATGTTTATTTGTGCAATGATAATATGCATGATCTCATCATTCTCCCCTTCTTTATGACAAGCCGTCCTCGGCTTGCTCGTATGTCCAGCAAAAAGTCTTGCTTTGGGGGTAGAGTTTAGGCCCGAGTGAGCACTGTCCATATTGCACAACCGCAGTGAAAAATGTTTCTGTTGTCCCTGTTGCAAGGAAAAAATACTAGAAAAACTTGACAAGATATTATTAGTGTTAGTACATTCATTTACTTGATCATGTTGTTGCAGCACAAAAGGAGCTTCCTCATTTGAACATATGTAAACTTTATGCACCATAAATATACCACTATGTTCATATTTGCCTATAGCATAAAAAATATTTCTACTTAACAAAGGCAATTGAGACTGAGAAAATATTATCTTCTCTACGATATCTAGATCACAAAGATTGTCAAATTCAATATAGCCCAAAGTATTTAGCGAAGATAACAATTTCAGCTCATCCCTTTCACATGTAGTTGGGATCAAATGCTTAATTTCAGCACAAGTGAGTAATAAAGTATCAAATTCATTTGGTTGTTCTAGCATAGGTACAATATAATTATCAGCACACAACTCATTTTTGTTGTAAGAATCAGTAGGAAAATCAACTAATGGTAAAGGTGTATTATGAAAAGGTTCATCTTGTTACTGCTCATCGATAGTATGATTGTTAGCAAAATTCAGAACATCCAAAAGCTTCTCACCTTCAACAAGTGTGTTGTGATATTCGTTACCTTTATTCTCATTTTCAGCAGTAATTGTGGGTGAAATATGAATTGATAGATCTGAATTTTCACAGGAGTTGTTGAACACCTCATTCGCTTTTAGATTTTCTACAATTATTGGTTCTTGTTCCTGCAAAAGGTTAGGCATAAGAGGAGGTACAACAAGAAAATTCTTCTCAAGCTCATGTATTTCATTTTTGCAATTGGGTACACTAGTAAATGTTTCACGCATAAGAATTTTCATATCTTTCCATGTTCGAGGTTTTTCTAAATCACTTAAGTTGTTCCACCAAGTCAATGCACAACCTACTAATGCACTTACAACATTTCTAATCTTTCTTTTCTCACACATATGACATTGTCCAAAAAATTTATCCAACTCTATTTCCCAAGCAATATATTCATCGTAACCAAAACCATCATAAGAAGGAAGAGATGGGAGAATGTAATTACTTCTTGTGGAAGGTGTTGTAAAGGTGGTCTGAATGTCATGTGAATCCTTGGTTGATGTTTGATTTTTACTGAGCAACTCCATCGTCATCTTCATCATGTCCATCATCTCAGCATATAATGCATGATTCTTGCTTTTACCAGACATTGTTAGTAGCAAACAGAAGACAACACAAAAAATATGTTATCCCTATCAACTACAAAGGATAATGGCAAAGTGTAAGTGGAATCACACACTCTCAAGCGTCTTACCACGCTCTTACAAGTGTTCTTACCGACACTGCAGGTGGCAAACGGTGGACGTTATGAAGAAACCAATGAAGCGTGGGATGATTGCAAAGGTGTATCGATTCTGCTCAAGAGTAAGGTGTAGCTTGGATGGCACTTTCTATGTAGCAAAGATTAGCAACAATGAAATCAGATAGTAAAGTTGAGTAAGTGTCCAAAGTATTTGTCAAAGTTGCTGGCCTAAATGTGTTCCTAGTAGTTCAAGCTAGCAAGACATGAGACAAAACTAGATGACACAAAGAATGCAAGCACTTCTGTTTTTTTGTTGTTTTTTTTTCCTCTTTTTTTCTGCGGCTTTTGTTTCTTGTTTTGCACTTGTCTTTTTCTTTTTTCTTCCTTTTTTTTCAGAATGTGCTGCAAGGGAAGAACACAATGAAAATCAACCCAAGATATCTCGTGTGTCTGTCGCAGATTTTCTGCTCAATCTTCCAAGGACAAATAGGCACACTTATAGACTCTAAATTGAAAAACTTAGAACAGAAAGATTGTAGATATATAAATCCTCTTTAATTTAAATATATGGAAGACCTATTTTGGAAAAGAACAATAGGAGATACTGCCCCCGAAATACAGACTGTTCAGAATTTTTAGGTCAATAACAGATTCGGATCTAATGCAATTTCGACATTGATAACTATATTTTCTGGGAAAATGATGAATAAGAAAGTTATAGATAACTTCTTAAGCTTTCCATAAAGTATAAGAACACGAAAATCCGAGTTAGTATGAGCTAGATATGATGAAAATACTGAACTGAACAGAGATGAATCTAATCTGGACGTGATGACGTGATTCAAAAGGATCAATCAACACAATGCAAAACTCAAACTAAGACTAAAAACACTTCTAAACCAGCAATATGACTCAACCACGGACACAAACTCAACAAAACCAAACTGAATAACAAAGTTGCAAAGGCTCAATGTGGTTTGGACAAAGTAATGAACAGATCTACTAAACTGCAAGTTTTTTTGTGGCTTTTTTGTGGACTCTAGGTATGAAAAACAAAACTAATATAATGGATAGATGAATTACCTAACGGGCAACCTGGAAATCTGATACCAATTGATAGGAAAAAATTGGTCCCGATCTTCCGAAAGGTAATGATAAGTCGATTGATGGAGATCTCGACGTTGATGATCCGAGGCTCTCGAGTAGAACACGAACAGCCCCTGCAATCACTATACCGCCGCTCCGTTGGTTATCAACCGTGCTTCACACGATTGACCTCGCCAAGAAGGCTAATCCCTGCAAGTGCAACCGAGAACACAAGCAAGAACGTAGAAGACACGATCTGAAATCGCGAAGTTGGGGTCTCACAAACCGAAGAACGGCGATATTATTGATCTAAGCAAAATCCAATTGTCTATGGCGGCTACCATGGAGTATATATAGGTGGGAGGACGTCCAAGGGGGTGTTAGGGTCGTGACCTAACCCTAAGACACGAAAATAATGGACTTAGACTTGATACAAGGCCCAATGGCCCAATACGGTGGCGCAGCACCCTGACAGATTCTGTACTTGATTTTGTTTCGACGATTCCCGACGACTCCGAAGGAATTTTGACATGGGACCGGTGCCACTGGAAAGGTTATCCTCTACCCTTTCTGTGCATATGTAGAACGTCCAAAACGGAGTTCGTATGCGTCCTGGGCGCCCGTTTTAGTGCGTACTGCTCCTGGACTCCGAGTTGGATACGATTTGGAGTTTGGTTCGGTTTCCATCTTCTTTGAACGAATTCTCTGGTCTTCCACGTCCCTAATACTCCCTCCAAGTACTCCTTGAACCTCTCCATGGATCCTAATCACAAATAAATCATTAAGTAGCAATCTATGCTCAAAAACATATAAGGAAATATATAAGAACGAGTTCACCTCTGAAATTAATTGTTGTGTATGAACTCTATTGATTGCATCTTGTATATTCAGTAGAGTGTTGTTTGTATTCATATAAGTGATGTCCTCATCAAAAGTGGAAATGAGCTCAAGGAAGAAGAATGGTAGATCATTGTGTATGGAGTGTGTTAAGAAAACACATCCCAAGAGCTCAATCACAATTAAACACACACATTGCACAAAGTTACACAGGATCAGACTAGTCCGACTGACACCGGACTAGTCCGACTGACACCGGACTAGTCCGAGAACCTCTCTGCACAAAATCAGACAAGTCCGATATCTCTCTGACTAGAATCAGACTAGTCGTCCCCAGTGCGGACTAGTCATCAAAATACTTCACAAGTCACACAAAATCGGACAAGTCCGACCGCAGCCGGACTAGTCCGATATTCTCTCTGGTCCAAATCAGACAAGTCTGATATTTGCACGGACTAGTCCAAAAAACCTTCTAAACTAAATCGGACAAGTCCTCCAAGTGCGGACTTGTCACCCAATACACTTAGGGTTTCACTGTCCGGACAAGTCTGATGTCTATCGGACTAGTCCGAAGATTTCCAGAAGCGAAATCGGACAAGTCCGTTCCTAGCCGGACTAGTCTGATATTTCGGGACACTTAGGGTTTGCCACACACAGCACACCGGACTAGTCCAGTGACCACCACGGACTAGTTCGATCTTTCTGAACCCTAACGGTCACTTTTAGAAACTCATATAAATAGAGGTGTATGACCATATTTCACATACACTCGAACCCTAGCGCCGTCACACCTCCCAAGAGACTCAAAAACCACATCTCTCCATGAAGTTAAGTGCAACAAAGATCAATCCTTTGAGGATTCACTCTAGTTCATTGGAGAGACACGTTCAACACCACATTGAGCTCTTGGTTTGATTCTCTAACACACTCCTGTGATTTAATTGTAATCTTTTGAGTGTGTTACTGGTGGTATTTCGTGTTGTAATCCAAGAGAGCTCTAAACGTGTGAGAAGGCCCCTTGAATTTGGTTATTCACTCCTTTGTGATAAGTGGAAGATGATTGGCATTCGTGTCGATCCGACGAGGGTAGGGTTGGAGAAGACCCGGTCCTTTTGTGGACTCCTCAACGTAGATGTAGGTTGCCTCTGTGGGAACCGAACACGGGATAAATCTTTGTGTCTTGTTTTTTTGTTCATCGTTATTATTCTTCAATATAATCTAGGGTTTCAATCATAATTGCTTACTTCACGTTGAATCATTAAACATAAGATTGAATTGTGATATAACTTGGTATACAACCTTGAAATCCTTCATTTGATTATATATTTCCGCTGCATACGTTGAAGAATCAAATTAATCGATCAAACTTAATCAATCTAGTCCGTACACACCGGACTAGTTCGCACTTTACCGGACTAGTCCGATATCTCTGGTTTTAAACTGGTTGTTAAGTGTTGTAGGTTCCGACAAATTTCAAAAATGCCTATTCACCCCCCTCTAGGCCACATTCAATTGGTATCAGAGCTTGGTTCTTCAAGAAAGAGACTAATCGCTCGAAGAAGATCATGTCGGACATGAAGGACACCCACAAGAGAAACAACCAAGAAAAAGTTGATGATGAAAAGAACCTCAAGGTGGAGAAGCTCCTTGAAGCCATTCAAGACTTCGAGGACGACGATGAGGAGACGCTCGAACTAAAAGCGCTCCTAAGAAAGAAGACATTTTCCAAAAGGAAAGTGAAGACTGAAGAAAAGAAGGAGGGAAGTAGTCACACCGACTACTCCCGATATACTTTTAACTATGATCGTCTCAATTCCAATAATAATCATTATTTATCTATCCCACTTGGAAAAGCCCCACACTTCGATGGAAGTGATTACTCAATGTGGAGGCAAAATATGAAAATGCATCTAATTTCCCTCAATCCAAGTTTATGGCATATTGTGTGCATAGGGATAGATATCCCGGACGACAACGAAGAGCTCACCCCCAGCCAAGAGCAGGCAATTCACAGAAATGCTCAGGCCGCGGCTGTAATTACCTCTTCACTCAGTGGGGACGAGTTCACCAAGGTGGATGGACTCGAAATTGCTAAGGAGATATGGGACACACTACAAACTGCACATGAAGGTGACCGACATGTGTGTGAAGCAAAAATCGAAATGATTGAAGGCGAGTTAAAAAGATTTGCAATTGAATAAGACGAGTCACCCCAAGACATGTACAATCGATTAAAGACACTCGTCAACAAGGTCAGATCATACGGAAGTAAGAAGTGGAATGACCACGAGGTGGTAAAGCTCATCCTTAGAGCTTTTATGCCTCGCAACGTCACACTATGCTCCATGATTAGAGAAAGCCCCGGATACAAAAGGATGACTCTGAATGAACTGCTTGGAAAGATCATCAACTTCGAGATGATGGAAAAACAAGCAAAACATGTCAAGGAGATTGCCGACCTCACCTCGGAAAAGAAGAAAGGGGTTGCTTTGAAGTCCACCCTCAAGCCCCTATCCAAAGAAGCTAGAGAAGCACAACTAGAGGAAGATAGTGACGACGAGAGCAGTGAACTAGATGAAGAAGACATGATATTGTTCATGAAGAAATTCAAGAGAATAATGAAAAAGAGACAAGGTACAAAGTCAAGCGAAGGAAAGTATAAGGAAAGAACGAAGCCAAAGTTGAGGTGGGCATGCTATAATTATGGTGAGTATAATCACTTTATAGTTGATTGCCCATATGAGGAGAACAAGAAGAAGACTAAAAAAGCCAAGCCTCAACCCAAGAAATTCTTCAAGAAGAAGAAACAAGCCGAACAAGCGCACAATGGGAAAGAGTGGGACTCAAATGATGAGTCCTCATCGTCCGAAGAAGAAGAAGAGATGGCTAGAATAGCCATCGAGAAGACATCCAAGAAGTCTACCCTTTTCCCTACACTTGGCGCATGGAAGGGAGATGGCACTTGCCTTATGGCAAAGGAAGGTAAACGCAAGGTAACCATTAAACCCCCCTTTGTGTGTAAGGATCGAATGCCCAAGAGGGGGGGGGTGAATTGGGCTTCTTTTCAAAAATTAAAGCAATAAAAACTTAACTACTAAAAGCCCAATTCCCTATGCAAACAACATATGCATTCAAGTGAATAGTAAGATTGCGGTATATGAAATGCATAAGTGTAACGGGAGAGGAAGAATGCGCAAATTCTCGAGGAGACACGAAGACACGGTGATTTATCCCGTGGTTCGGCAAGATCGTCAAGATCTTCCTACATCCACGTTGTGGCACCCACCAAAGGGTATAGCCACTCCCAAGTCACCAAGTCAGGGATCTTCACTATAAGTCTCCGTTCGCCAACCCGACAAGGTGGAGCTCAAGACTTGTACAAGTTTAATCCTCCAGGCTTCCACAACCGTCTTGGCAAGCTCCGGAAGGCTCTCTCCAATCACCGACTGTTGCACGGTGAATACAATCACCAAGAGACACTCCCTTACAGCTCTCACTACACTAGAGACTCCAATCACCAAGAATGGAAGCACACAAGCACTATCTCTAGTAAGTTCTAGCCTATCTCTTATTGTACAAGTGGTGTAATGTGGGGACCGGAGTCCACACATCCGAGGATCTCATTGGGTGGTGTCGTGCGATGCGGCACCTAACAACACACACAAAAAGGATACCAAAACATATAAAGTTTTCATTTCATAATAAGAAGAGTTTACAAAAGAGTGTACCACAAAAGTACACACGCAGCGGAAAATCCATACTCATAATCTCACGTAACTAAGAAGGAGAGAAGACGTCCATGCCCTAGGACGTTTCTCACTAGCAACAAGAAGAACATTCAGCAGCGGCGTGGTTCACATGATATTTATCTCGACACCTCGAGTCTCATGTACACCCTGAACAGCAGAAATAGAACTAATACCTGCAAAAATCGTTAAAGCGCAAACGTGAGCATAAGGCTCAGCAAGACTAACCCGTCTCACTAGACATATGCAAGGGGACACTAAACATAGGTAAGGTGAAGCATAAATGACTCGCCTACAAGTGGATCCTTATAATCAAGTTTTAAGTAGCAAATGGCATTCTCCAAGCATGGCACATCATGGGATCCACAATCAAACAAGAAACGCTTTACCGATGATATGACATGCTCAGAGCACATAATGCTATTACAGCTAAAGTATTGGGAAATTGTAAACTTTTAATTGTACTATCTCTAAATCATACAAGGTTGCAAAGTAATTATAATTCAATACAATATGATTTTCTGGCTTCTTTAGTATTTACTACGTCACGGCGCATTGAACAAGTGGTACTCTATTACTGCGAGGGACAGTGATTGCAATCAGGACACACCCGGACAACACGATACATACGTCGTTCGGAAGTGTCAGCGAGCACACCTGTACCTACATAACACTCCAGTACTAGGCGTATATGGCCACCTTTCACAAGAAACCCGAACGCCGAGCCCGTCTCACCTCCGCGAACAGAAGGTCTCCGCACGGAACACCTCATGTGTCTGTCGACCGATTTACACCTTACTGTCCTCAACCCACCCTTATCGATGGTGAGTTAATGGGCCTCGACACCCCAGTTATCAAGTTACATCAGTTTATTGGATTCCATATGTCCATTATATTGCCGATACAATTCAAGCTTGTCCGAAGGGGCCGCATATAGACGGGCCTTAATCGACACAGGCAGGGCTATGCGACCGAGACTCAATTCTCTCCGCTTCCTATCCATTCGCTACCCGGTCTCCATTTCATTATATTATGCAATTTTCTATCTAACCAATCCCGTGAGATATGTCCTACATCTCTCGTGAGTAGATTCCAACTACTCGACTTCTACCGGATTGCCTATGCATTAGCACAGCAGTTACTACAGGTCAAACTGTAACTCGTTCCAACCAATCCCTGGGATTTTTGGTCATGCATGTGGAGTGCCAATCATTCTAAACGTAATGCACAATTCATATACTACTCATCATAGTGGTAAAGCAAAATTTTATAAACGACTTAAATGCAAATCGGGGCTTGCCTTACTTTGCGACTCTACTTCAATGTCAGTGGTTATTGGCTTGGTCTTCCTCCAAAGAGTCCGCCATGGAACTTCAAGTTGGAACACCCTGGTCTTCTCCTCCAAGTGAAGCTCCTCGTCGATCACCTACCATCACGTTTCCTATCGACATGATATGCATATAAGTAAGTAATATAAGGAAACACTAGAGTTAAGAAGATTGTGTACTCTTTAGGAACGACGAGATTGACTAAGAGGAACAAACATGCCTCTGTTGTGTGGATAAACAAAGGATGGAGTCAAGTGGTCATAGTAGGATTGAGATGTGAATTGAAAGGTGCAACGTAAGCACACATTGGAACTTGGCACTCAACACTCGACGCTATGCCACTCAAGGACGATA
Source organism: Tuctoria greenei (assembly GCA_036927565.1). Taxonomy (NCBI): domain Eukaryota; kingdom Viridiplantae; phylum Streptophyta; class Magnoliopsida; order Poales; family Poaceae; genus Tuctoria; species Tuctoria greenei. The sequence goes on along the minus strand of JAYESD010000004.1, from coordinate 172,357,746 downwards.
CAGCTGAATGGTGTGGAAGTGTTGGACTGGTAGTGTAAGGATGACCTAAGAGTCAAGGTGGCATCGAAAGCTTGAGTATGAGTGGTGTACGAGACGAAGGTCGCGATTTAGCAATCGACCACTGAACTTGACTTAGCTCATAAAGGAGTAAACCTAGTTAAGTGAGCAGTGCTGTCGTAGGGTCCTTACTTAGGATGAACCATGATGGAACCTAACGACACTTGGGACTGAATTGAGATCAACATGGCTTGGACTTAAGAAGTCATTACAAGCACTGTTAACCTAGCATGAGTACCAAGACAACGTTCAAATGACTTTTAGGTAAACCAGTTGCTACAGCTAACGTCGCAAGCATCGTTCAGGTGCTTACACGACGACACTAATGTAGTGCTTCCCGCAAGCTTGTCCAGGTGAGCTCGGTAAGCTCTCGGGACTTAAACATGATGAGAGACCTTGCCGTGAAGGCATGCTTTGCCATCTCGAGAAGATCGTGTTAGTGACGTCCACAACAACCCGGACTCGTCAATGGGGTGAGCAGAATCTCGAACACCACCTTGTGAGTCTTAATGCTAGTGATGTCGACTCGGTTGTTGATAAGCGACTCGACGAACCTGTCGTCGATGAAGTGGTACACCAAGTTAACAAATCATGTGATCGGCTACGGAACATCCTCGACACAACCAAGGAACTCTTATCCAAGGTTCCCCTTGGTCTAGTTCTCCTTGTTGGTCGCAACATTCTAGCATCCTTCTACCCCAGGTCATCGGTGATCACCGAACCACTTGGTTTGACCTAGAAGGCATTTCATCGAGCACCCTGGCTACACCCAGGACTCGACGAGTCTCGCCTTGACTAAAACATAACTCGGCTAAACGACCGTCGATTGTTGTGTCGTGGTTGTGTTCCAGCATCATGTACGTTACAGGCATCCTTCATCTCGATGCCAGGACATGATAACGGCTCGGAGCGTCACGACGACGTCATATGGTCAACGACGTCGACGCGGCTCATGGTGGAGCATCACGAGCACGCACGAACAAGTTAACGCGATACAAACGACAAAGGAGGTCGACTTGGGGACTCCTATAGGAATGATATTAATGCGGAACATGGACGTGCAGTTTGACGACACATGAGTAACCTTAGCGATATGACGAACGGACGTTGGTGACGTCAAGCAAGGTATTTCAGGGCAAGGCTCACCTTGTAGGCATTTCGCCGAACATCTTGGGTGTGTATTTGATTTCCGTCGCTTCATCACCATTCAAAGGGTATCTTGGCACTTGGGCTTGTCGAGTTGCAACATAATCCTACCCCTGCATCACAGACCAGTTCTAATCATCAACAGAGTTGGTGCTTTCCTCGTGAACATTTCATCGAACACCTAGGATGCATTCACTGATCCAATCACTCTTGCAAAATAAGAGCTAACCTTGGACCAGTTGTTGATACCATTGTGTCAAAGGTGTGTTCCCGCATCTCATACATCACCTCCATCAATCCTCGCACTGTTTGGACGCGGCATGTGAGAAGAACGCCGTGACAACATCAAGTCGACAATGGCAACCGAAACAGCACATGCGAAGCGCGGCCAAGGCGCGGACAGCGGGCCTGGGCGCAAGCGAGGCACCAGTGGAAGCAAGGGACGGCGAGATGCGCGCAGCCAGGAGGAGGCGGGACCGTTGAGCCACAGCTGGGTAGGGCGCACGGCGGGACATGCAGCGGCAGAGCGCAGCGCGCACGGAGCTAGAGGAAAGGAGGAGCAGCGCTGTAGGGCGAGTAGGGCGTCGCCATGGCTGGGAGCGAGGGAGAAGCAGACCGGCGATCGGCGATCGGGAGGGACGCAGAGGCGCGCGGGTGCTGTGGCCGCTCGGCGAGCACGCAACAGGGAGAGGGTGTACCGGCGTAGGGCGAGCTGGGATGCGTCCAGCGGCGGCGCAGGAGCAAAGGGGAGGCGCGCGCGGCGTTGTTGACGCGCGGGGGCGGTTGACGGAGGCGAAGGAGCGCGCGGCTGGCAGGCAAGGCGCGCGACAGGGAGGAGCTGGCAGGGAAAGCGCGCAGACGGCGGAGAAGGTGGGCGGCTTCGGTGGAGAGCGCAACGACGGAGCAGCTCGGCCCGGCGGCCAGGAGAGCGGCACGGAGGTGAGCCGGCGCGGTGGAAGACGCGCGGCGTGGGGAGGTGCGCGAGCCGGCGGTCAGACGAGGAGGCGGTCGGCGAGCTAGGTGCGCGGGCGGCCGGGAGGAGGCAGGGCGAGCGGTCGAGTGCAGTAGATAAGACCGGGAGAAGGCAGAGCGCGGTGATAAGGACTGAGAGAGGAAGAAAACTTGAGTTTCTATAGCTGGGGTAAGAATGACCTGTGGGCCCCACTCTAATTCTTCCCTTATCCACTTCATTCCAGATGCAAAATATCTCCGTCCATTGAGCAGCTTACCAGTGGGGCCCACCTTTTTCCTAGTTCTGAGGATAAGTATGACATGTGGGTCCCACTTTCTTCTCCCTTCTCTTTTCAAAATTCCAGTAGAGCTAGCAAATATGCTTCAAAAATATTCAACTTTGGCCCAATGACTAAATAAAATGTGGAGAATTTTATGGTGCAATCAAATTTCAAAACTGAGCAAGTTGAATTTTGAACTCAGGTTTGAATTTGAATTCAAGCGGTGATACTTGATTCAACGAAATAAATGGTAGATTAGGTTCAAAAATCCTGAAATTGTGAAGTTGCCCTTCTTGAACCATAAGGGACCTCAGGAAAAATTTGGAGTTGATTTGGACAAGGTTGAGCACAAAGTTTAAATTTGAAGTCGACGTTGATTAAACTCTCAGTACGTGTCCAATAAGTGGGAAACGTGCTTCAAAAATTTTGAAACTTTACCGAGAGTCTATTTGGAATATTAGAAGGTCATGGAAAAATTTACAGCATGAGATTTGAATATTTTTGGATGTCCCATTTTAGGGTTGGAATAATTCCTTTTTCTTTCTCTCTATTTTGTTTTCTTTTCTCCTTTAATTTTTCATTGAAAATGTGAATACTTGGAAATTAAGGATTTTACACCTTAAGTTCCAATATACATTAGCAAACATGTTTTGTATGTAAAATTTTAACAAGTCCCTATTTTATGTGAACATTGGTTAACTCATATGGTTCATGTGAGTTTGGATTTACAAGTCCATTTTCAAAATTTTTAAGTTCGTATTTTTGCGTTTTTGTTCTTCCGAAAAACAGGCTTTTACAATCCTCCCCCCTTAAAGGAATCTTGTCCCGAGATTCTAGCAAGTAGAATAACAGGAACGATGAGGGGACGATCCGTAAAACAGGGTCATTGACTAAGGAAAATGACAATGCCCTAAAAGACTTGGGTTCTACGAAATAGTGATTATCTTCAGACATCTTAAGAAATTCTAAAGTTTGCTTCAAGTGATTCCAGTCTTTAGGTTGATAACCTTGACAGGAAGCTCGACATGGCATTATCACATCGTAAAACTCTCATGTCTGTTACTGAACCTTTATTGTTGTACTCTTACACTGACATGACATATTGTCCTATCCTAGTCTTGACTGGAAGAATCAGGACTTGTTCCTTGCTTCTTTGGGTCACCTCGATAGTTTGAAACTATCCTTGCATGGATTCTTGGTTGCTTGCTTGGTTTTGCATAGATCCTTATAACTTAATGTGGTATTTCCCCTGACATGAGTTAAGATGGTTTACGAGGTTAAATAACAATCATTAACCTTGTTTGATGTTTAGTTAACCATAGGATTCCTTAGCTGTAGCATAAGAGTAGCAAAGCATTCAACACTCTTATGTGATCAAAACATCAGGAATACGAAAGATATGGCGACTACAAGGTTTTTGGGTATATCAACATCTTCAAACAATAGAAATAGAAGAGGAAGACCCTTTGCAGTGACACACGAGGATTTAAGGATTCAACATCCTCATATGTTCCCAACACAGCAAAGAACTCAATCATATAGTAACTACAAGGTTCTTGGAGTATCAAGGTAACCATATACCAACGCAAGATCTTAGATGGACCCAAAGAGTTTCACGAGGTTGACAATCGAACGGTATCCTCGCGAGGAAGGAGATTTCATGGATTTTACAAGGTTGATCATCGAACTGATGACCACTCGATGACGAACAGTATAATTGCAACAATCAAGGTACTTGAACCTAAAAAGTCAAGGATGGAAGTTCAAGTGTTTGTTTAGTTGCAAGGGAGGGTGAGTGAGCGGTTGCCCAGGTATCACTCAATAGAAAGAAGATCAACAATGTAAGAAGTCAAAGGAATATGGTGAAATGATCGTAGTCATTAGACACCTTAGAATAGATTGAATGGGGTACACAATCTTGCTCTAAATTTTAGTATTATAATGCATTCCATCATTGGTGTTACATTGATAATGATGCTTCATGATGCATCATATGTTTATGGTGCAATGAATATGCACATGGGATGGTGCAAATGGTGCATATGTATGGTGCAAATGATGCATATGTATGATGCAAACGGTGCACATGCATGGTGCAGTAGCTTTATAGTTGGAGCAAGACTAAATGAACCACACCCACAAAACTCGAGTACTGTGATTTACAAGGATTGGATACCGTGGTCGTGAAAGACACTCAATGAGTAGCGTTACCTTCATGACTCGACCACAATTAAGGAATTCATAACGGAATGATTGACAAGGATTGTGGGAAATATACCACGGTACCTCGACCTTTCGAAAGCTTGTTCATGTTCTACTCAACTTGATTGTATCTTCACCAGGAGAAAAATAACTAACTATACGTCTCTAGTGATGCTTCACTTAATCTTCGCTTCGATCTGGCAAGAGGAACTGATATCCTTAGTGATCACTCTAGTGGAGTTGAAGTCACACTTCTTCTTTGAGTAACTCAGTCTGGTGGTGAATGTTGGATTCTCTTGAAGATGTAATCTTAATTGATCGCCTTCTTATTGACATGACTCGTTGTAACAAAGGTTGATGGTTGAACACCACTATTACTTGAGTGCTCGCCTTCCCCCTTAAAGTTCCAAACCAGGATGTCGAAGCGTACTCCAAACAGTCCTCATGGAAAGACGAGATGCAACTCGAGTAATTGCAACCTGCGTTCAACATCACTAGATGTGATGTGGCAAGTCACATAAATCAGACACTAGTATGCCTATCCAAGGAAAAAGGCTTCGAATGAGTTTAACACTCCATTCAACTTGGTAAATAGTTGAGTCCTAACTCTTGGTTGGTTACGACACTCCTCGAGTTAAAACCGAGAACCGAATGCCTAACAAAAACCAAAAAGTTCAAACTGGCCAGACTATGGTGACAAATGATCAGTCTGGACGGAAACTCGATTTTGATACAGTTAATGGCAAAATCAAATCTTGAGGTGAACAACAAAGTTAAAGTACACTTCAGGACCTTTCCAAAAAGTATTGGTTTGCCTCTAGATCTTCTCTTGTTTGCAAGTTATGCTATTTTAAAATCAGCAGAATTTTCTGCACTTTCAGCAGAACCTGCTTAAAAAGTACCAGTTTTGATCTACCGTTTTCATACTGTTCTGATGGAAATCTGGAAATATTCGTATTTACAAAGTTGTAGCCAATGTAATAATCTTTCCATAATGCATTTATTTGTATTAATATCAGTCCTGGTTTAAAAGATATGAATTTTTGAAGTTGGGAAAAATTTCAGCATTCAGAATTTGAATTCAGTTCAGATTGACCACTCTGCATTCAAACTTGATTTGGAATAGGTAGATTACCGATTCAGGTCTGGATCCAATTGCAAAAATTGTAGCTGACTCTCTAACCTTTCCAACGGTTACTCACGCGACACTATTGGATCAAGGGTCTGCGAGTTATGTATTAAATTCAGAGTGTACAGATTGCTGTCCAGTTTGGGTATGTCTGGACAGTCGCTGCGATTATCCAAATTTCACCCACCTAGAAAAGGATTTTGGTCTTGAACTGAATAGAGAACTTGTAAAGTACTTCCAAAACTTTCTAATGAGTACTTACTTGCCCTCGTAGCATTTCTGGTTGAGAAGATATGGCATTTGCAAGTTGATAGTTTTTTTTTTTGAAAATTTGGACAGCATCTCCTTTGTTTAAGGCTGATTTTGTCCACAATTTTCAGATATACAAACATCAATATTTGCAAAAGTAATACATAGCAAACTTGTTACATACATTCTCAGGATCCCAGAAATGTAAAATACGAAGCCATTCGATAAGTCTACTAGGAATTATAATCGAAACAGTAACTGAATAGGTAACGGTCTATATTCTGAACTGTTTCGACACCTTAACCGATACTTCAATTTAGACTTGGTTATTGCGAGTTTTAGCCTTCGTGTTGAATAGGGAGTTGATAGAGGACTCTTTAATCTTTCCATACATGTATAAACATGCATAGGTTGCATTTCTAGTTTAAGAGTTATGGCCATTCAGAGTTCAGAATTTTTCTGACTGTTTCAGATAGCACCTATATACATGTACTATCTTCAACTCTGTTTTCTAATTAGTTATAAGCTGAATTTGAGGAATCACTGAATAAAAAAGTTGTAGAATAGCTCTTCCCCTTTCCAAAAATGTATCATAATGGAATATAAGAGCTTTCTACAAGGAAATATGGCAAAAATTCAGATGCTGATCCATGTAGTTTCAGAACAGCAACTGCTGTGATAATGGTGCATTTTCATCACCATAAAAGCATCTTTTGGCTTGGAGGTCAATAGGAAACTTATAGAAGAATTCAAAATTTTTCCAAAAAGTATTCACTTGCCTCCAAAGCCCTCCAGGTTGAAGAGATATGGAATTTCAAAGTCAGGTCAATTCTGTTGGAAAACAGAACTCACCAGCTTCGAAACACAAGAATTTGGGAACAAACTCAAATTTTGAAACTTAGTTCAAAACTCAAGTCAGATGGCTAGAACTTGATTCACAACAAATCATTTTCTTTAGAACCAAATGGAATCTTAAAAGAGACTTGACGACCTTCTTATCCATAGCATATCACTATGGATCTTCATGCTTAACCAAAATCTTACCCCGGCGAAGTCGAGCTAAACTCTCGCCAGGGTCAAAGGACTTTGGTTCACCTACTCTTGAAAAGAAACATTTTACCTTGTCCACAAGATATCAGCAACTGATACTTGGACTTAATATGAATATGAAGCCATTTCTTTCGTGGGGGATGGTCAAAGTATCAAGTGGGATACTGACGGTACTACGTGCCTTACCAAAGAAAAGTCTAACCCGGTATATCCGGATATGTCTATAGGTGGTTCTAATATCGATCACTCGTAAACGTATTCTACACGGGTCGCTACCGGAGTTAGTGTACCTGCAGAATAGAAACAATCCCCTTTCACACCTTCACACCTCAAGGGCGGTACAGGGAAACACGACAGGCAGTCACAATAAGATATAATCAAAAGTGAATGCATACGACTCTGGTATGAGTCGCCCTCGAGCGAGGTCATGTCTCGAGGTACATGGCTGTAAATACGTCTGTACAGCAAAGACTCCCGTACGAACCGGCTTATACACGCTCGGGCATACGTGTTTCGCATGCTCTCATAGAACATGAATGGTTCTAGAGATGCATACTATCGGGTTATACACCACCCGACAGGGGCTCCCACTAATTTTGTGTCACGCTGGGGTACCGCGTGTCATATGTTCTCAGAAACATGGAAAGTTTCAGAGACTCATATTAACTTTCCATGCTAAACCACGAAAATTTAACATACCATATCTCGTATGCAGAGTTTACCGAGATTGATCCGCTCTCGGCGGTGTACCTTACCTCTTACCTTGAAGACGGAGCATCGTTAGAGAATAATATAACAAGTTAGTTCACCACCTTTATAACTTATATTAGTAATAGTCCTAAATGGGCATATAGCTAATCCTCACTCGACTACTTCAGAGTTTTCGAAAATAGGCTCTTTTCGAGCGTGCTATTCCCAATGAAGCTCTGATACCATGTCTGTGGGGACCGGAGTTCACACATCCGAGGATCTCATTGGGTGGTGCCGTGCGATGCGGCACCTAACAACACACACAAAAAGGATACCAAAACATATAAAGTTTTCATTTCATAAGAAGAAGAGTTTACAAAAGAGTGTACCACAAAAGTACACACGCAGCGGAAAATCCATACTCATAATCTCAGCTAACTAAGCAGGAGAGAAGACGTCCATGCCCTAGGACGATTCTTACTAGCAACAAGAAGAACATTCAGCAGCGGCGTGGTTCACATGAGATTTATCTCGACACCTCGAGTCTCATGTACACCCTGAACATCAGAAATAGAACTAATACCTGCAAAAATCGTTAAAGCGCAAACGTGAGCATAAGGCTCAGCAAGACTAACCCGTCTCACTAGACATATGCAAGGGGACACTAAACATATGTAAGGTGAAGTATAAATGACTCGCCTACAAGTGGATCCTTATAATCAAGTTTTAAGTAGCAAATGACATTCTCCAAGCACGGCACATCATGGGCTCCACAATCAAACAAGAAACGCTTTACCGATGATATGACATGCTCAGAGCACATAATGCTATTACAGCTAAAGTATGGGGAAATTGTAAACTTTTAATTGTACTATCTCTAAATCATACAAGGTTGCAAAGTAATTATAATTCAATATAATATGATTTTCTGGCTTCTTTAGTATTTACTAGGTCACGACGCAGTGAACAAGTGGTACTCTATTACTGCGAGGGACAGTGATTGCAATCAGGACACACCCGGACAGCACGACACATACGTCGTTCAGAAGTGTCAGCGAGCACACCTGTACCTACATAACACTTCAGTAATAGGCGTATATGGCCACCTTTCACAAGAAACCCGAACGCCGAGCCCGTCTCACCTCCGCGAATAGAAGGTCTCCGCACGGAACACCTCATGTGTCCGTCGACCGATTTACACCTTACTGTCCTCAACCCACCCCTATCGATGCTGAGTTAATGGGCCTCGACACCCCAGTTATCAAGTTACATCAGTTTATTGGATTCCATATGTCCATTATATTGTCGGTACAATTCGAGCTTGTCCGAAGGGGCTGCATACAGACGGGCCTTAATCGACACAGGCAGGGCTATGCGACCGAGACTCAATTCTCTCCGCTTCCTATCCATTCCCTGTCCGGTCTCCATTTCATTATATTATGCCATTTTCTATCTAACCAATCCTGTGAGATATGTCCTACATCTCTCGCGAGTAGATTCCAACTACTCGACTTCTACCGGATTGCCTATGCATTAGCACAACAGTTACTACAGGTCAAACTGTAACTCGTTCCAACCAATCCCTGGGATTTTTGGTCATGCATGTGGAGTATCAATCATTCTAAACGTAATGCACAATTCATATACTACTCATCATAGTGGTAAATCAAAATTTTATAAATGACTTAAATGCAAACCGGGGCTTGCCTTAGTTTGCGACTCTACTTCAATGTCAGTGGTTATTGGCTTGGTCTTCCTCCGAAGAGTCTGCCATGGAACTTCAAGTTGGAACACCCTGGCCTTCTCCTCCAAGTGAAGCTCCTCATCGATCACCTACCATCACGTTTCCTATCGACATGATATGCATATAAGTAAGTAATATAAGGAAACACTAGAGTTAAGAAGATTGTGTACTCTTTAGGAACGACGAGATTGACTAAGAGGAACAAACATGCCTCTGTTGTGTGGATAAACAAAGGATGGAGTCAAGTGGTCATAGTAGGATTGAGATGTGAATTGAAAGGTGCAACGTAAGCACACATTGCAACTTGGCACTCAACACTCGACGCTATGCCACTCAAGGACGATACAGCTGAATGGTGTGGAAGTGTTGGACTGGTAGTGTAAGGATGACCTAAGAGTCAAGGTGGCATCGAAAGCTTGAGTATGAGTGGTGTACGAGACAAAGGTCGCGATTTAGCAATCGACCACTGAACTTGACTTAGCTCATAAAGGAGTAAACCTAGTTAAGTGAGCAGTGCTGTCGTAGGGTCCTGACTTAGGATGAACCATGATGGAACCTAACGACACTTGGGACTGAATTGAGATCAACATGGCTTGGACTTAAGAAGTCATTACAAGCACTGTTAACCTAGCATGAGTACCAAGACAACGTTCAAATGACTTTTAGGTAAACCAGTTGCTACAGCTAACGTCGCAAGCATCGTTTAGGTGCTTACACGACGACACTAATGTAGTGCTTCCGGCATGCTTGTCCAGGTGAGCTCGTTAAGCTCTCGAGACTTAAACATGATGCAAGACCTTGCCGTGAAGGCATGCTTTGCCATCTCGAGAAGATCGTCTTAGCGACGTCCACAACAACCCGAACTCGTCAATGGGGTGAGCGGAATCTCGAACACCACCTTGTGAGTCTTAAGGCTAGTGATGTCGACTCGGTTGTTGATAAGCGACTCGACGAACCTGTCGTCGATGAAGTGGTACACCAAGTTAACAAATCTTGTGATCGTCTAGGGAACATCCTCGACATAACCAAGGAACTCTTATCCAAGGTTCCCCTTGGTCTAGTTCTCCTTGTTGGTCGCAACGTTCTGGCATCCTTCTACCCCAGGTCATCGGTGATCACCGAACCACTTGGTTTGACCTAGAAAGCATTTCATCGAGCACCCTGGCTACACCCAGAACTCGACGAGTCTCACCTTGACTAAACCCTAACTCGGCTAAATGACCGTCGACTGTTGTGCCGTGGTTGTGTTCCAGCATCATGTACGTTACAGGCATCCTTCATCTTGATGCCAGGACATGATAACAGCTCGGAGCGTCACGACAACGTCATATGGTCAACGATGTCGACGCGGCTCATGGTGGAGCATCACGAGCACGCACGAACAAGTTAACGCGATACAAACGACAAAGGAGGTCGACTTGGGGACTCCTATAGGAATGATATTAATGCGGAACATGGACGTGCGGTTTGACGACACATGAGTAACCTTAGCGATTACGACGAACGGACGTCGGTGACGTCAAGCAAGGTATTTCAGGGCAAGGCTCACCTTGTAGGCATTTTGCCGAACATCTTGGGTGTGTATTTGATTTCCGTCGCTTCATCACCATTCAAAGGGTATCTTGGCACTTGGGCTTGTCGAGTTGCAACATAATCCTACCCCTGCATCACAGACCAGTTCTAATCATCAATAGAGTTGGTGCTTTCCTCGTGAACATTTCATCGAACACCTAGGCTGCATTCACTGATCCAATCACTCTTGCAAAATAAGAGCTAACCTTGGACCAGTTGTCGATACCATTGTGTCAAAGGTGTGTTCCCGCATCTCATACATCACCTCCATCAATCCTCGCACTGTTTGGACGCGACATGTGAGAAGAACGCCGTGACGACATCAAGTCGACAATGGCATCCAAAACAGCACAAGCGAAGCGCGGCCAAGGCGCGGACAGCGGGCCTGGGCGCAAGCGAGGCACCAGCGGAAGCAAGGGACGGCGAGATGCGCGCAGCCAGGAGGAGGCGGGACCGCTGAGCCACAGCTGGGTAGGGCGCACGACGCGACAAGCAGCAGCAGAGCGCAACATGCACAGAGCTAGAGGAAAGGAGGAGCAACGCTGTAGGGCGAGTAGGGCGTCGCCATGGTTGGGAGCGAGGGAGAAGCAGACCGGCGGTTGGCGGCCGGGAGGGACGTAGAGGCACGTGGGTGCTGTGGCCGCTCGGCGAGCACGCAGCAGGGAGAGGGTGAACCGGCGGTGGGCGAGCTGGGATGCATCCAGCGGCGGCGCAGGAGCAAAGGGGAGGCACGCGCGGCGTTGGCGGTGCGCGGGGGCGGCTGACGGAGGCGAAGGAACGCGCGGCTGGTAGGCAAGGCGCGCAGCAGAGAGGAGCTGGCGGGGAAAGCGCGCAGACAGCGGAGAAGGCGGGCGGCTTCGGTGGAGAGCGCGACGACAGAGCAGCTCGGCCCGGCGGCCAGGAGAGCGGCACGGAGGTAAGCCGGCGCGGTGGAAGACGCGCGGCGCGGGGAGGTGCGCGAGCCGGCGGTCAGGCGAGGAGGCAGTCGGCGAGCTAGGCGCGCGGGCGACCGGGAGGAGGTAGGGCGAGCGGTCGAGTGCGGTAGATAAGACCGGGAGAAGGCAGAGCACGGTGATAAGGACTGAGAGAGGAAGAAAACTTGAGTTTCTATAGCTGGGGTAAGAATGACCTGTGGGGCCCACTCTAATTCTTCCCTTATCCACTTCATTCCAGATGCAAAATATCTCCATCCATTGAGCAGCTTACCAGTGGGGCCCACCTTTTTCCTAGTACTGAGGATAAGTATGACATGTGGGTCCCACTTTCTTCTCCGTTCTCTTTTCAAAATTCCAATAGAGCTAGCAAATATGCTTCAAAAATATTCAACTTTGGCCCAATGACTAAATAAAATGTGGAGAATTTTATGGTGCAATCAGATTTCAAAACTGAGCAAGTTGAATTTTGAACTCAGGTTTGAATTTGAATTCAAGCGGTGATACTTGATTCAATGAAATAAATGGTAGATTAGGTTCAAAAATCCTGAAACTGTGAAGTTACCCTTCTTGAACCATAAGGGACCTCAGGAAAAATTTGGAGTTGATTTGGACAAGGTTGAGCACAAAGTTTAAATTTGAAGTCGTCGTTGATTAAACTCTCAGTACGTGTCCAATAAGTGGGAAACGTGCTTCAAAAATTTTGAAACTTTACCGAGAGTCTATTTGGAATATTAGAAGGTCATGGAAAAATTTATGGCATGAGATTTGAATATTTTTGGATGTCCCATTTTAGGGTTGGAATAATTCCTTTTTCTTTCTCTCTATTTTGTTTTCTTTTCTCCTTTAATTTTTCATTGAAAATGTGAATACTTGGAAATTAAGGATTTTACACCTTAAGTTCCAATATACATTAGCAAACATGTTTTGTATGTAAAATTTTAACAAGTCCCTATTTTAAGTGAACATTGGCTAACTCATATGGTTCATGTGAGTTTGGATTTCCGAGTCCATTTTCAAAATTTTTAAGTTCGCATTTTTGCGTTCTTGTTCTTCCGAAAATTAGGCTTTTACATGTAAATGATGTAGAAGTGGTGGCTCAATGTCTTGAATGCTTGGTAATGTGTAGAGTAGCTCTGGTTATCAAGACTTATCGAAATGACTAGTTGAAGGGGTATAAATAGCCAACCTTCACGAAATAGCCATTGGAAAAGTAGGCTGACATCACTGTTCTGCGAACACTGGATGATCCGATGTTCTCCCTTCAGTTGTCATCGGTCGAATCCAAATTAGCTGATGTCACTGTGTCAGATATGACCGTTGATCGACCGATGTGACACTTGCCTCATCATCTGATGATCTAGTGACACTTCATCCAGAATGGTCCAGAAATAATGCTTACTGGAGTGACTGACCGATGTGTTATAGTTGTACATCGGATGGTCCGGTGTTACACTCGATCCAGGGTAATGGCTTACTGGAATGATCGATCGACGTAACACTTTCTTCATCATCGGATGATCCGGTGAGTACTCAGTTCTGAGGTCTTTTTCTTCTGTTAAACCAACTCGACCGATGTATTGTTTTCTGGAAACATCAGTTGATCCGGTGAGTTGATTTTTTCTGCTTCGAGTTTTTCTAAGTTATTCTTTTGGAATTTGCTCGAGTGACCTCTTATACATTGGTTTGAAATATTCTTCTGATGATTACCAAGTCTTGGGTGTTGTCAATTTTGATGGAATAACTTTGACATATAAGCTTTTTCTTTTAGTCTTCAAAAAAATCGATTGACCTCGTGAAATAGTTTGTTTAGGGGTCTCCAATTATATCCAATGAGCAGTAGATGATATACATATAGTGTTCATTAAGTGTGATGAGTGATATGAGAGACCTTGCATCCACAAACTCATTAGTAATATCCAACGGTTGTCATTAATCACTGAAACCATACCTCATGGGGGCCTAGATGCTTTCAATCTCCCCCTTTTTGGTGATTGATGACAGCACAATGAGTAAAACATAGTTGTAATGAAATTAAGAATACTATACTCAAGAGGATATGCAATAAGTGCAAGATCCAGCACACAAAACTTGAATACTCAAAAGCGATCAATAACTCGAAAGCTCAACAATCAATAACACAAGAGAGAATTAAGTAGCACACGAATAACTCAGAATAACTCAAGAATAGCAAAAGAGTAGCAAATCTCCCAAATTACAAAAGCTCCCAAAAAGATATACTCCCCCTACAACTAGAACTTCCCCTAGGACTAGCTATCCCTCCCCCTGACTCTTCTCCCCCTTTGGCATAAAGACACCAAAAAGGGAAGCCGAGCACCTAAGGACCCTGAGTGCTTGGGGCGATGATGAACTGGTCACCGTCGGGGGTGCTGTCATCGGAGCTGCTGCCTGCTGCTGCTGAGGCTGGAGTGGAGGAGACGGGTGCTGCGGGAGCTACTGTTGGTGCCTGCTGAGTCTGGACTGCTGGTAACAGGGCACTGACAACGGACGTTGGAGTCTGCTGGAAAAGAGTCGTAGCCAGCAGGGGAGAGTGAATGGGTGCACCTGGAGCTAGCAGTGGTGACATGCTGATCATCGGTATCGGTGTGGTCGGCACTAGTGCTGAGACTGGAGCCAGGACAGGCGGACCTGGAGCTAGACCCGGAAGCTGTGAAGGCAGGGCAATCCCGGTCTGAGTGTAAGGGTTGGTGATCAACCCCAGGATGCCCATCATAGCCTGCTGCTTCTGCTGCTGCTGGTCAAGAGAACGCTGGTGCATCTGATCTATCAGTCCAATGAGCATGTCAGTGTCCTCTCGCCTCTCGCGGCCTATCTGACGCTGCATCTCCTGCTGCTGCTGCTGGAGCTCTAACAGACGCGCAGCCTGCTCAGCTCTGGCCTGCTCAGCTGCAAGTCGATCTAGTCACTGCTGCTCAACCATCTGCTGAAGTAGGGAAGTGAGCTCAGATGGCTGAGAGACCTGTGCCTCGGACACCGGAGGTGGAGTAGGTGGTGGTGCAGTCGAGCCTCCAGCCTCCGCGTCGTGCTTCCTGGGTGAGGGAGGAGGTGGAAAGTACTCCTCGACACTGTCACTGGTGTCACTCTCGGACCAGATGTGTTGCAGATCCCCACCCTGAGCCTCAGCCTGTGCTAGGATCTCATCTTCCTTCTCCAGGTCTGACCATTCTTCCTCTGAGAGTTGAGCTCAGACCTGACGCTCAACTGGGCGGCCAAGACGGCGGTCTCTGGGAGCTGGAGCACGGTAGTGTCCGAACCGAGTGACGCTCTCGTTGGTGAGACTGTCACGTATGGCGGACCCCTCTGGAGCTATCAAGTAGAGCAAGTGACTGATCCAGTGGCCAAACACAAGCTGCCTCATCATCCCAACTCCATTGGTGATGAATTCCTCCATCTTACATATAAGGATATCCACAATGTCGAACTCCATCCCATTCATGACATAGAACAGGAGGGTCTGCTGCAAACTGGTGAACCCCTCAAGGTATCCGGACCTCGATAGAAGTGTGCGGCGCAAGACGCGGTGCACAGTGCGCGCAGCTGGAGAGAGTAGAGCAGGTACCCTCGGCTGGTCAGGTGAGAAAGGCTGAGTGAACAGTGATCGTATCTCCTCAAAAGGTGGTGCCACACCTCTAGTGAGCGGCCTCCTCGGTGGGTCAGCGTGCCCATATACTCTCTCGTGCAGGCAGGTGTCATGGAGATCCACTCCTAGCAGTTGTCCCAAGGTCTGTCTGGTCAGGTGGTGATGCTGGCCCATGAACATGAAGTCAATGGATCTGCGGCCCTCAAAAACGTAGAGTGTGGCATAGAATACTCGGACCCAGTCCTCCACGTAGGCACCCCGCTGGTAAGACATCAGCTCCACTAGCCCTCTGTACCTCTCAAAGTAAGGGCGTTTCTTAGTCCCGGCTGCAAGTGCGAGCTGATCCCAATCAAGAAAGTTATGCTGGAAGAGCTTATGGCCCCGATGTCTGTAGGTCTCATACAGCGACGCCTGTGTCAGGGTCCAGAAGCGGCTGTCCACAAGTGACTCTTTGGGCTGCGGGAACCACTCCTCAAGTAGAATACTCCATCTGAGCTTCTTGAGCTGCATGGCCTTCAACTTCCTATAGTCTGTTAGGCGGACACCCTCACCAACCCGGACATTGGTGTCCATCTCATAGACGGCTCTCTGGGCCGCCCTGTCCTCCCGAAGGTCAGCTGCAGAGGGTCTCGATCTTGGGGCTGCAGCTGGATGACCCCCACGGGTCCTGACTGAGCGACAGCGAACAAGTGGCACTTCAGGCTCCTCTTCCTCCTCTGGCTCCTCAGGCACCGGAGGCTGCCTCTGTCGGGCCTCCCGGATCCTCAGCGATCCTCCTCGGCCACGCTCTCGCTCCTCAGCGGCACGAGCGACCATCAAAGCTTTCTTCTCCTCCTTCGACAGCTTCTGCTTCTTAGCTGCCGGCTCCTCAATAGCCTTGCCCTTTCCTTTCTTGTCATGACCCATCTCAAGTGATGACGGCAAAGATGAGCACGCCAGACAAAACGTTGCCGGGCGCACAAGACGGCGACGCAAAGATCGTCGCAGTCGGGTGAACCCTAACGACGAAGCGGTGCGATGGAGAGCACGGCGACCGAAGGGGGGGGGGGGGGGGCAGCACGGCGGCGCAGAGGGCGGCGGTGCGGCGCCTAGGACGGCGGCGCTGCATGGGGCGGCGGCGGCGGCGCTGCGTGGAGTGGCGGTGGCGGCGCTGCGTGGGGCGACGGTGGCGGCGCTGCGGCGGCGGCCGGAGGGCGGCGATGTCTAGAGGGCGCGGAGCGGCGGCGGCAGAGGTGAGGGTGCAGAGCATCGGTGGCGGAGATGGGGTGTTGGGTCTGGGAGAGAGAAAATGAAAGGAAGCGGTGTGCTAAATAGGTGGGGCCCGAACCCTAGCTCAAAATTTAACATCGGATGAACCGACGTCAGTTGAGAGGTGCATCGGTCGAATGGTACAGTAAGGGTATTCCAGAGACACCATTGGCATCGGATGATCCGACGTGGAAACGATTAGCATCAGTTGAATTTGGCACAACTCCAGAAATGAGAACATTGGATGCTCCGATGTTTCTCAGAATGAACTCATTGGTTGATTTGACTTTCTGACTGATTTGACCCTTGTATTTAAGCACCATTTGATCCGATGATGCTTCTGCCCTAAGCATCGGATAATCCGATGACTACAAAACAACAACATCCCATATATGTCCTTTGACTTAAACATACAAAGAGAAACACAAGTCTTAGGACTTTTTGGGCAACCCCTTACCCCTCAAAAAGACTAGTTGCCAATAACTTGGCTAAGCCCTAGAGCAAATAGAATACCGAAAAGTCAAGGAAGAAAACATCCAAATAAAGTGTAAGGCCCATGCTTTGTGAGCTAGAGGATGAAGACTTCTATCTCTTTAAAGCATGTTCCTTTAGGCATTAACGCACCTAACATTTTGTTCTTTCCACATCATATGAGTTGAGATATTGCATTTCAAACAAGTCTCTTTCTCATGAGGTGGGTTCCCCTTTGTGACAATCTACCGTATGCAATGCTAAACAATTTAATGCAGGAAATTAAACATGAGTGCAAGTCTATATGGCAGGCATCATGCAAGACATAAGTTAAATCTATCTTGCCAAATTTGAACCTTTCAAAGGCTTCTTCAGGGAGAGCCACTCTCCAAGCCTTGGGGAAACCCAAAAGAACCTCCATCCCAAGCTAACCCTTGCTCACCCCTATCCTTTGAAAGTTAGACAAGACCTATATGTGATGCATTCTTACATGACCATGGCAACTTACATGACGTTCGATGCATCTAGCACATTTAATTCACTTCTTAGTCTAGAAAAAGTTTTCTCATCAAGTGGTTTAGTGAAGATATCTGCCAATTGTTCTTCGGACCTAACACCTCGCAAGGAGATGTCTCCCTTAGCTTCATGGTCCCTCAAGAAATGATGGCGAATATCAATGTGCTTAGTGCGGGAGTGTTGAACGAGGTTTTTAGCAATCTTAACCACACTTTCATTGTCACATAGGAGAGGCACACAACCAAGTTGAACACCAAAGTCCAAAAGGGTTTGCTTCATATAAAGGATTTGGGCATAACATGCACCAGCCGCTATATATTCCGCTTCCGCAGTAGACAAAGCAACATAATTTTGCTTCTTGCTAGACCAAGATACTAGGGAACGCCAAAGCAAGTGGCACCCACCGGAGGTACTCTTGCGATCCACATGGCATCCGACAAAATCCGAATCCGAGTAACCCAAGAGATGGAATTTAGCACCTTTAGGGTACCACAGGCCTACACTTGGGGTATGCTTGAGATACCGAAGTATCCTAAAGACCACCCTCCGATGCGATTCTTTAGGTGCTGCTTGAAAGCGAGCACACAAGCATACACTAAACATGATATTGGGCCTAGATGTGGTAAGATAAAGCAATGAACCAATCATAGAACGGTAATTAGATTGATCAACAGGTTTACCATCCTTATCTACGTCGAGATGACAATTTGTTGCCATTGGAGTACTTCTTGAGCTACAATCTCCCATCTCAAATTTCTTCAAGAGGTCCTTGGTATACTTTTCTTGATAGATGAAGGTCCCCTCTCGAAGTTGCTTGATTTGAAATCCAAGGAAGAATTTGAGCTCTCCAATCATCGACATCTCGAATTCCCTAGACATCATTTTGCCAAACTCATGGCTAAGAGCTTCGTTAGTTGAACCAAAAATAATATCATCGACATAAATTTGACAAATAAATAGTTCTCCGTCGATGTCTTTGGTGAAGAGTGTAGTGTCCACCCTCCAGATCTTGAATCCTTGCATGATCAAGAAATCCCGTAGTCGTTCATACCACGCCCTAGGTGCTTGCTTGAGCCCGTATAGCGCCTTGTGCAACCTAAACACATGATTAGGATTCCTCGGATCTTCAAACCCTGGAGGTTGTTCAACATAAACAAGCTCGTTAATATAACAATTAAGAAATGCACTTTTCACATCCATTTGATAAAGCTTTATGTTGTGATGTGATGCAAAAGCAAGAAGTATACGGATAGCTTCTAGTCGAGCGACCGGAGCAAATGTCTAGTCTTTCAACTTGCGAGAAACCCTTGGCCACAAGTCTTGCCTTGTTGCGGATCACAACACCGTTCTCGTCTTGTTTGTTGCAGTACACCCACTTTGTTCTGATGACGTTCTTGTCCTTGGGTCGCTCCTCCAACACCCAAACTTCATTGCGGATGAAGTTGTTGAGTTCTTCTTGCATGGCCATCACCCAATTTGGATCTTGGAGTGCTTCCTCAATGTGAGTGGATTCTACACATGAAACAAACGAGTAGTGCTCACAAAACGTAGCGAAATGGAGAGAACGTGCACTTACTCCCCTTGACGGACTTCTAATGATTTGATCAATCGGATGCGCCTTGTAGATGCGTCCATGCCTCATAAGTGGTTGTGAAGCACTTGGCGGTGGTGATGCGTGTTGCTCTTCTTGTGGTTGGACTTGATCATGGACTTCTTCTTCTTCTTGATGTTGTGTAGCTTGTGAATCTTGTGTCGGCAATGGATCATCCTTTTCTTCTTCATAAACTTGAGGTCCCATAGATGTGTTGATGTTGGAACTTGAAGCTCCCCCTTGATCATGGCTCTCCTCAACTTTAGGTTGATGTCTCCAATGGTCATGTTCTTCATAGCTTCTCGTAGAGGCTCATAATCTATTTCATCATGACCAAAACACTCCTCTTGGGAGCCATTAGTTTCATCAAACTCAACATCACAATTTTCCTCAACTAAACCGGAGGTTTGGTTGAATACTTGATATGCCTTTGAGTTTGATGCATAACCAAGAAAGATACCAACATCACATCTTCTTTCAAACTTACCGAGCCTTTTCTTTCGGTCGATGTAGCACTTGAACCAAAAGACTCGAAAATAGGAGATGTTGGGCTTTCTCCCAATGAGAAGTTCGTACGGGGTCTTTTGAAGTAGTCGATGTAAGTAGACCCGATTTGCGGCATGGTACGCCGTGTTGATTGCTTCGGCCCAAAACTTCTCAGACGTGCCATAATCATCAAGCATTGCTCGTGCAAGAGTGATGAGAGTCTTGTTCTTCCCTTCAACGACACCATTTTGTTGAGGAGTGTATTGGCTGAAAATTCATGCTTCACGCCTTCATGATCACACCACTCCCCAATGTTGTAGTTCTTGAATTCGGTGCCGTTGTCAATCCGGACCTTGATGATGGGAAGTTGAAATTCCCTTTGAGCACGGTTAGCGAAGGTCTTGAACACTTCCGGAGTTTCACTCTTGTCACTTAGAAACAAAGTCCAAGCATAGCGAGAGTAGTCATCAACTATAACAAGACAATAGAGATTACCGCCAAGACTTTGATATGTGGACGGTCCGAAGAGGTCCATGTGGAGTAACTCAAGTGTATTGGAGGTTGACACCATTGTCTTCAGCGGGTGGTGAGAAGCAACTTGTTTCCCGGCTTGACAAGCGCTACAAAGCTTGTTCTTCTCAAATGTGACATCCTTCACATCGGTCACCATCCCGAGCTAAAGGTGCATGTTAGTCCAAGATCACATAATTGTGCAATAGAAAGCAAATTGAAACTAAGTGACTTAACATACAATACATTGGAAATAGATAAATCATTTGAAATTGCAATCTTACCCAACCCAATTACCTTCCCCTTAGAGTTATCACCAAAGGTGACTTGTTCATGACTGCCGGGGTTTTCTATGGTGCTGAACATACCATCACTGTCGGTCATGTGTTGAGTGCACCAGCTATCGAGTGCCCAATGCTTTCCTCCGGCTTTGTAGTTCACCTACACACATGAATTCAATTTTTGATTTTAGGCACCCAAGCCAACTTAGGTCCTTGTATGTGTGATACAAGTGTTTTTGGGACCCAAAGTTGCTTGGGGAGCTTCCCCTTCATGCCCTTCATGTCCTTGCCAATGAACCTTGCCTTCACCTTGCTATCTACTTTACTTAAGAGATAGTAATGATCATTAAAGGTAGACTTGTAGTTAGTAGGCAATTTTGGAGAAGGCCGGTTAGGAAGAGGACACTCCCTTGTATAGTGACCGGTGACCTCACAATGTTGGCAATAGGAACCAACTTCCTTGATGAAGCTTGTTCTAAGCTCCAGTGAGGGCACCTTTCCTTTGTTAGGCACTAGAAAGGATCCAAGTCCTCTCTTGTTGAAGGCCCTTGCTTGTTGGAAGAGGATTTCTTTGTGCTTGACTTCTCCCTTAGATAGTCTTGCCACACTAGTGCGGAGACTTTCAATTTCATCCATCAAATCCTTCTCCCTAGCATTTTCTTTCAAGGGCAAAGACTTATGCAAGACATTAGTGGCATGAGAAACAATAGATACCTTATCATTAAGGGTTTCTTTCTTTATAGTTTTCAATTCTTGATCAAGAACTTCATAAGCAAGGTTAAGTACTTGATGCTCTTGGATTAACTCATTGTGCTTTCCCAAGAGTGCTTGGTGTGCTAAGTCAAGCTCATGATGATCTAGCTTGATTTGAGCCTTATCCTGCTCAGCTTGCTTGACATGAGATTTGAGCGTGTCATGCTCCTTAAGTATGATTTCATACTTGTCAAGCAAATCGATGTTAGCACTCTCAAGCTTAGTACGAGCTTCTTCAAGAGCCTTGACCTTACTCTTTTCCCTCTTAATGATAGTGTGGTATTCATTTATCAATGAAGCTAAGTCATCGGGGGAAAGCTCATCATCGTTAGAATCATCACATACCTTGGTGTTACTTTTTCCATGAGGCACATGGGAGGTGGACGAAGAGATGAATCATCATTGTTGGCAATGGCAAGGCCGACCAAGCTTTCTTCTTCCGCTTCACTCTCTTCATCACTAGATTCTTCGTCGGTGATCCATTCATTTGCCTCACACATGAACACCTTTTGTGGACCTTTTCTCTTCTTTGGGAAGAGTTTTTCCTTTTTGCCTTTGTCATGCTTCTTCTTCCCAAAGAATCTTGGTTTGGGCTTGTCCTCTTCATCATCCTCACTGTCCTCAAGCTTGCGATGCTTGCCCTTGTGGTTCTCTCTTCTTTTTTCCGGTTTTGGACAATCATAGGAGATGTGGCCTTGATTACCACAATTATAGCAAGTCTTGTTGTCGTCTCTCCTTGGTAGAAATGCTTTATTTTTGGGATCAAAGGTGTATCCCTTCTTGGCAATCTTGGAGTTAAAGCGAGAGAATTTTCTCATCATCAATGCAAGCTCATCATCGTCATCTTCACTTGATGCTTGCTCTTCTTCACTTGAGCTAGGCTCGACCACTTTCTTTTTCTTGAGACTTGTTTTCTTGGTGGAAGCCTTTAGAGCAATTGTCTTTGAAGATGATTCTTCCATCATCCCAAGTACACTCATCTCATGAGCCTGAATCTCTCCAATAAGTTCCAAGACTTCAATGTGATCAAGAGATTCCTTTTGAAGTATGGAGTTGATGATGTTGTACTTTGGCTTGGGAAGGAGCATAATAATCTTGCGGTTGATGAATCCCTTGCCAAGAGAAGCAATATCAATAACATTAATTTCCTCAATAAGCACATTCAAGCGAGAAAACATTTCATTGACATTTTCATGAGGTAGCATTTGGAACTCATCATATTTGGCCTTAAGCATATGCTACTTTAGTTCTTTGACACGAGAAGAACCCTCTTGAATTTCAATCAAGCAAGCCCAAATTTCATAAGCTTTTTCTTTGCTAGCAATCCTAGCAAACACATCTTGACTAATGCATTCGTAAATGGCATTTCTAGCTTTTGCATCCCCCTTAACTTGATCACCTAGATAGTTGTGCTCACCAAACCCAGCATGGGTCGCTTCCCATACCTCGGGAGCAATAGCCTCTAGATAAGCACACATGCGTGCTCTCCAATAGGCAAAGTTCTTGCCCTCGAAGATAGGAACCGAACCCCCAATCTTGGCCATTTTAGCTCTCTAGTGGTGAAGCTAGAATGATCCAATGAGCAACCTTGCTCTGATACCAATTGTAAGGATCAAATGCCCAAGAGGGGGGGTGAATTTGGCTTCTTTTCAAAAATTAAAGCAATAAAAACTTAACTACTAAAAGCCCAATTCCCTATTCAAACAACCTATGCATTTAAGTGAATAGTAAGATTGCGGTATATGAAATGCATAAGTGTAACGGGAGAGGAAGAATGCGCAAACTCCCGAGGAGACACAAAGACACGGTGATTTATCCCATGGTTCGGCAAGATCGTCAAGATCTTCCTACATCCACGTTGTGGCACCCACCAAAGGGTATAGCCACTCCCAAGTCACCGAGACCAGTGATCTTCACTATAAGTCTCCGTTCGCCAACCTGGCAAGGTGGAGCTCAATCCTTGTACAAGTTTGATCCTATGGGCTTCCACAACCGTCTTAGCAAGCTCCGGAAGGCTCTCTCCAATCACTGACTGTTGCACGGTGAATACAATCACCAATAGACACTCCCTTACAGCTCTCACTACACTAGAGACTCCAATCACCAAGAATGGAAGCACACAAGCACTATCTCTAGTAAGTTCTAGCCTATCTCTTGGTGTACAAGTGGTGTAAATGATGTAGAAGTGGTGGCTCAATGTCTTGAATGCTTGGTAATGTGTAGAGTAGCTTTGGTTATCAAGACTTATTGAAATGACTGGTTGAAGGGTTATAAATAGCCAGCCTCCACGAAATAGCCGTTGGAAAAGTAGGCTGACATCACTGTTCTGCGAACACCGGATGATCCGATGTTCTCCCTTCAGTTGTCATCGGTCGAATCCAAATTAGCTGATGTCACTGTGTCAGATATGACCGTTGATTGACCGCTGTAACACTTGCCTCATCATCGGATGATCCGGTGACACTTCATCCAGAATGGTCTAGAAATAATGCTTACTGGAGTGATTGACCGATGTGTTATAGTTGTACATCGGATGGTCCGGTGTTACACTCGGTCCAGGGTAATTGCTTACTGGAATGATCGATCGACGTAACACTTTCTTCATCATCGGATGATCCAGTGAGTACTCAGTTCTGAGGTCTTTTTCTTCTGTTAAACCAACTCGACTGATGTATTGTTTTCTGGAAACATCGGTTGATCCGGTGAGTTGATTTTGTCCGCTTCGAGTTTTTCTGAGTGATTCTTTTTGAATTTGCTCGAGTGACCTCTTATACATTGGTTTGAAATATTCTTCTGATGATTACCAAGTCTTGGGTGTTGTCAATTTTGATGGAATAACTTTGACATATGAGCTTTTTTTTAGTCTTCATAAAAATCGATTGACCTCGTGAAATAGTTTGTTTAGGGGTCTCCAATTATATCCAATGAGCAGTAGATGATATACATATAGAGTTCATTAAGTGTGATGAGTGATATGAGAGACCTTGCATCCACAAACTCATTAGTAATATCCAACGGTTGCCATTAATCACTGAAACTATACCTCATGTGGGCCTAGATGCTTTCACCGTGCATTCCTATTCTAGCGATGATGAACTCAATAGTGATAATGAGGACATGCTTATTGGACTAGATAGGAAAATAGCCATAAAAATGAAAATATTGCTTGATCAACTTGTTGAGAAGGAGAGGTTAATACATCGTCAAGAGGACATGATCATCTCCCAAAAGGAGGAATATGTCGAACTTGACAAGCTTCTAGAACTTGAAAAGGAACGAAGCAAATTACTAGAGCTTGAGTTAGCTTCGAGCAAGGAAACTTGCCTGGAGTTAACCGACTCAAATGCCACAATCAAGGACCAACTTGCTGACCTGATCAAGGTTAAGAAGATCCTTGAAGTGCAAGTTGAGTCACTCAAGCTAAGTGAACCTTCCTCCTCTTCAAGCTCACCTTCTCAACCCACTAAAACTGATTTTGCTCATGCTTGCACATGTAAGAAAGGTGACACCAGTTTGAAGGATATTCCAACCTCTACAAAGGATAAACATCCTGCCCAAAGTGGCATATTTGACAAGGAGAAGATCAAATATGCACGTAATGAATACTTGGTCAAAAGACCTCCAAATGTCAAATATGGCATTGGTTATTCTTATGGTGAAAAGCAACATGCTAGAAGCCATAAGAGTAACAAGGAGAGGATTACCTTTGTAAAAGGAAGGTCCTCTCAAATTGGAAAGTCACAGATTAAGACAGCAACTACACATGAACACCGGACTAGTACGGTCGGTGACCGGACAAGTCCGGTCCTCCGAACAAGTCCGGCCCCCCAGACTAGTCCTGTACATAAACAACAACAGTTATTGTTTAAAACTTTTGAAGCCTCCTATGTGCTAATGAGAAATAATTTTGGCAAGGTTTATGCTCATTATGTTGGGCCACGCTATGGGAACACCAAGTCTCATGTGTGGGTGCTCAAATGTATTGTAACTAACCTCCAAGGACCCAAGCAAGCTTGGGTACCTAAAACCAAAGCATGATTTGTTTTTGCAGGCCTATTCCTCTGGTGGATCTAAATGGGTTCTAGAAAGTGGCTGCACCAACCATATGACCGGGCAAAGAAGAATGTTCGTGGAATATGAAGAGAATGAGGACCTAAACGAGGGCATCTACTTTGGAGATAATAGTCAAGGAAGGGTGCTCGGTACTGGTAAAATTGCAATATCCTCTAAACTCACACTTTCTCATGTTTTACATGTTGAATCCTTAGATTATAACCTGTTGTCCATATCTCAATTATGCGACAAAGGTTATAATTGCTTGTTCACTAACGAGGGTGTGACCGTTTCTAGGAGGAGTGATGGTTCCGTTGCATTCAAGGGTATGTTAAAGGGAAAGCTTTATCTTGTTGACTTCAACAAGGATAAAGCTGAACTTGACACATGCTTGATTGCAAAGACCAACATGGGTTGGCTGTGGCATAGACGGCTATAGCATGTTGGTATGAGGAACCTTCAAAAACTCCTCAAAGGCGATCACATCCGAGGTTTAAAGGATGTTGTATTTGAGAAAGACAGGCCTTGTAGCGCATGTCAAGCCGGGAAGCAAATTGGAGCACCTCACCCCGCCAAAAACGTCAAGACTACAACGAGATCACTCGAGCTACTACATATGGACTTATTTGGTCCAATTGCCTACATAAACATTGGCGGTAACAAATATGGTTTAGTTGTCGTTGATGATTGTTCTCGCTTCACTTGGGTTTTCTTTTTGCATGATAAGTCAGAAACACAAGGAATACTCAAGAAGTTCTTCAAGCGAGCTCAAAACGAATTCTCATTGACAATCAAGAATATTTGAAGCGACAACGGCACGAAGTTCAAGAACACACAAGTGGAGGAGTACCTTGATGAAGAAGGCATAAAGCACGAATTTTCAGTGCTGTACTCCCCACAACAAAACGGAGTTGCCGAAAGAAAGAACCGAACACTCATAGAGATGGCAAGAACAACGCTCGATGAGTGCAAGACCTCGGATCAATTTTGGGCGGAAGCGATTAACACCGCCTGCCACGCTGTAAATCGACTTTATCTTCATCGACTACTCAAGAAGACATCCTATGAGCTACTCACCGGTAACAAACCAAATATTTCATAATTTCGAGTTTTCGGTTCTCCATGTTATATCTTGAACAAGAAGCTTAGGACTTCAAAGTTCGCTTCGAAGTCCGATGAAGGTTTCTTGCTTGGTTATGATTCGAACACTTATGCCTATCGTGTTTTCAACAAGACCTCCAGACTTGTTGAAGTAGCACGTGACGTAGTGTTCGATGAGACTAATGGCTCCCAAAAGGAGCAAGTTGATCCATGTGAACTAGGTAAAGAAGAAGCTCCTTGTCAAGCATTGAAAAGAATGGCTATAAGTGAGGTTCGACCACAAGAGCCACCTCCACACGTACATGAGGAAGATGAACCACAATAGGAGACCAACGATCAAGGGGGAGCTTCCATACAAGATCAACCTCAAGAAAGTGAAGATGATCAACAAGTCAATGAGGGCAACCACTTAGGGGGAGAAGAAGATGATCATGAAGATTCAAGATAGCAAGTACCACACCCAAGAGTACACCAATGCGTCCAAAGGGATCACCCAATCGACAATATCATCGGTGACATCCAAAAGGGAGTAACCACTAGATCTCGCATAGCTAACTTTTGTGAGCACTATTCGTTTGTATCATTTTTGGAACCACACAGGGTTGAGGATGCATTGAAAGATCTGGACTGGGTGGTGGCAATGCAAGAAGAATTGAACAACTTCAAGCGGAACAAGGTGTGGGAACTTGTGGCAAGACCCAATGCAAACATCGTCGGCACCAAGTGGGTCTTCCACAATAAACAAGACGAACACGGGGTGGTGACAAGGAACAAGGCACGACTTATGGCCAAAGGGTATTCACAAGTCGAAGGTTTGGATTTCGATGAGACCTTTGCTCCAGTAGCTAGGCTTGAATCTATTAGAATATTACTTGCATATGCTACTCACCATGATTTCAAGCTGTATCAAATGGATGTGAAAAGCGCCTTCCGCAACAGACCAATCAAGGAAGAGGTGTACGTGCAGCAACCTCCTGGGTTTGAAGACGAAGAGTTCCCCGACCACGTATTTAAATTGCGTAAGGCTCTCTACGGCCTCAAACAAGCTCCTAGAGCTTGGTATGAGTGTCTTAGAGATTTCTTAATTGAAAATGGCTTTAATATTGGCAAAGTAGATTATACACTATTTACAAAGAATTTTGACAATGATCTTTTTATTTGTCAAATTTATGTTGACGATATAATCTTTGGGTCAACTAATCAATCCTTTTGTGAGGAATTTAGTAAAATCATGACACACAGGTTTGAAATGTCAATGATGGGAGAATTAAAGTACTTCTTGGGATTCCAAGTGCGGCAACAAAAGGAAGGGACATTCATAAGCCAAACCAAGTACACACAGGACATACTTAAGAAGTTTGGCATAGACAAGGCGAAGCCCATAAAAACCATCATGGCAACGAATGACCACTTGGATCTCAATGAAGATGGACCGAGCATCGACCAAAAGTTATATCGCTCAATGATTTCTACTCTATTTATGTGCATCTAGGACATATATTATGTTGAGTGTATGTTTGTGTGCAAGATTTCAAGCCAATCCTAAGGAATGTCACCTGACAGCCGTAAAAAGGATCTTGAGATATTTGGTTCATACACCCAACCTTGGTCTTTGGTACCCAAAAGGCTCAAAATTCAATCTCATCGGTTACTCCGATGCAGATTATGCCGGGTGCAAAGTAGATAAAAAAAGCACCTCTGGTACATGCCAATTCTAGGGAGATCCTTAGTTTCTTGGTCCTCCAAGAAACAAAATTCCATTGCCTTATCCACAACCGAAGCGGAGTATGTTGCAGTCGGTAGTTGCTGTGCACAACACCTTTGGATGCGACAAACTCTGAGGGACTATGGTTACAATATGAACCATATTCCACTCCTTTGTGACAATGAAAGTGCCATCAAAATTGCCCACAACCCAGTTGAGCACTCCAGAACTAAACACATAGATATAAGACATCACTTTTTGAGAGATCATGCCATGAAAGGAGACATAGCCATTTCATATGTCAACACTCAAAAACAATTGGCCGACATATTCACCAAGCCACTTGTTGAAAAGCGTTTTTGTGAACTCCGAAATGAACTAAATATCCTTGATGCTCGGAGTGTGGCTTGAAATGTTGCATACCTGTATGAATTCTTCAAATATGTTGATTGGATTGTGAAAATCATCTCTCTCAATTGTCTCCGAAAACTATGTCAATACTAAATCTTGATGAATTATGATCATTGCTTGATTGTTGTATGCTTACTGGTCATATTCATCAAGATTATTTGATTTGATTTGCCTCTCTATTCTCTAAATATGTACCTTCAAATATATATGAATGGGCTAAGCAATTCTCACCTGGTGACCACGGACTAGTCTGTGGTTACCTGGACTAGTCCACCAGTGCAGACTGGTCCGCAGAGTGCTGATTAGGACGGACTAGTCCGGCATACAATGGACTAGTCCGATATAGTCCTCTGGAAAAGTTCGGACTAGTCCGGTCTTCTCCGAACCTGTCCGATTTTTCGTGTCCATAACCCTAGCCGCTGCCAAACCCTAATTCATTCACCTCCACTCTTGCCTCACGCGTTCTCTCTCTTCCACTCGAGCTCCTAGGGCGATTTTGAGTCCCCTCCACCAAAAAGATCCGCATTTGGGTGGAGATCAAGCATCCTTGGTCGAAGATTGAATTTCACGGACAAGTTCGTACTTCAACACCCTTCTCTTCGAGCATCAATCGAATTCTTCGGTAATTTTCACTCAAACCCTAGAAACTCCAAATCTCTTCATTGTTGATCGAATTGCCTAGCATTCCTCGCTATATACATGCTCTCTTGATGTATTACATTTATGCTAAGGCTGTTGTGCATTAGGAATCACCATTTGTCTAGTTTCCTAGGTTTTTGAGTTTGAATACCGGACTAGTCCAGTCCATGCACGGACAAGTCCGATATCCTCGGACTAGTCCATGCCTGTACACCGGACAAGTCCGATTTATCTGAACTCAAAACATAACTTCTTAATTCCTCAATGCAATTCCTTGCTATCCTTCCATACCTATGCCTTGTATCATTCATTCTCAATCATGCCACTCATTCTCAGGTCATGTTGAGCTTGGGCAATGATGTCTCCGACTTTGAGGCCAAGATGGACCACGAGGTGGCACCTCGGACCTCAACGGGTCTTGGCAAGAAGCACCAAGAAAGACCCTCCGAGCCAGATCCATCCCCTCCTCAGGCTCGGAGGAAGGTGTTGGCAAAGAAGCCAGTCTCCAAGGCAGCTGCATCATCAAGTGGCCCTCGCCAAGCAAAGGGCAAGGGCAAAGGGATTGCTATGGCTCCAATTGGCCCGTTGAAACTGCATGCTCCGAGGGAAGGGGTCCGTGACCCCACTGAAGAGAAGTTCAACGGCAAGGGCAGTGATTTGGCGGCAAAATTCAGAAGCATCGATTGGTATGGACGACCGAAGCAAGCTGTTGATGGAAGATTCTTATGCAACTTCCATGCTGATTTCTACAAATTAGTGTATCTCCCAATGAAGACACCAGTTGTGCACAGTCAGTGGATTGACTGGGCACATTTTGAGAAGAAGGGTTGCTCACCATTCACTGAGGTAGTGGAAGCCATTGAGAGGCATGGCCTGAAGGATCTTTTCGCCTTCAGGAATAACTGGAATGATGAAGTGATTGCGCAGTTCTTTGCAACCTGTCACTTCTCTAGTGAAGATGAGGAGAGTGTCACTTGGATGACTCATGGATCCAAGTACAGTATTACTCAAGAATATTTTGCTAGTCTGCTTCACCTTGACACCTCAAGATCTGACTGCTTGATCATACACAACATAGGTGTCCTTGAGAAGGATAGGATGAAGTTCCTATATGAGCCAAACTCAAAGTTCAATCCTCCCTCCACCAAAAACATGAAGGCATTCTTTATGGTGCTGAACAGAGTTTTGAGGAAGACGATTTCTCCCAAGGATGGAGACGCTGGGAGTGTGTAAGGATACCTCCGAACTCTGACGAGGGTCATAAGCAAGGACCGCCAGTTTGATGTGGCGGAATACATTTGGAATGACATGGTGAACATATCTTGCACTCCCAACAGGTCATGTGGATATGCTCCTTACCTAATGTTTGTGATTGAGAAAGTCACCGGAATTGAGTTTGTGAAAGATGTGGAGCATCTCCCCTTGATGCCTCAGATGCCTCAAAAGCCGAGTGTGCAGGCTGCTCCCTCACTGGCCTCTTGTCTCGAGGCACCGGCAAGAACAAGAGAAGATGCCATGGCTGCCCCTGCTACTAGGGCAGCCCCTCAAAAAGGTTCAACCATTGGAATCCTCAAGTATCTGACTGCAATCTTTGCCTCCTGCAAAAAGGGCAAAGTGAAGGCCCATAAGCTCAACAAGAAAAGAAAGGAGGACATGACGTATATCAAGGAAAATGTGAAACAAATTTGCCAGAAACTGGAGATTGAGCCAATTGGGTCTCCAGTAATCTCTGAAGACTCAGATTCTGACTTCACCGAGCTCGGGCCCTTGACCCCCTTCGAGCTTGCCTACTTTGGCATTGGGGGCTCGAGTAGCTCCGCACCTCCTCGTCCTCCTCGTCATCATCAAGTTGAAGATGAAGATGACGAAGACGACGATGAGAGGACCGATAGCGAAGAGTGAAGACCTTAGGACCCTCTTCTCCTTCTTTTTGGTGTCTTGATGCCAAAGGGGGAGAGATTGAGGGGGAGTCTTAGTCTTAGCTGTAGGTTGCGAGGAGAGAGCTCTATGCTATTTTTTTTGCCTATTGTGTGGTTTATAATGCTTTAACAATGTTCTTAAGTTAATTATGGTTCTGTGATGCAATGATTTGATCCTTTGAGAAGTATTTGTTGAACACTGTGATTCTGCTCTAGAATGACATATATGCTTGCTATTGTTTGATTAATGTCAATTATGTCATTCTCAATGTTTCAGTGCACTTAGTTATGTATCCCACCATAAAGAATGCACATATGGATTATGTTTTCACTGCTTGATGTATTTTGAACTCATATGTGCATGCTTTATGAAAATCTCAATTTTAATCATATTTTGTGAAATCTCAACTGGTTGTCATCAATCACAAAAAAGGGGGAGATTGAAAGTGCATCTAAGACTCCCTTGTGGGTTTTGGATGATTTATGACAAGAAATTGGGATCCTAACCTCTTTGTTGAGATGAGCACAGGCTTTCAATAGCAAAATAAGCAAAGTGCCAAAAAGAAGGAAGAATTAGGACCAAAGTGGAAATGAGCTCAAGGAAGAAGAATGATAGATCATTGTGTATGGAGTGTGTTAAGAAAACACATCCAAAGAGCTCAATCACAATTAAACACACACATTGCACAAAGTTACACAGGACCAGACTAGTCCGACTGACACTGGACTAGTCCGAGAATCTCTCTGCACAAAATCGGACAAGTCCGATATCCATCGGACTAGTCCGATATCTCTCTGACTAGAATCGGACTAGTCCTCCCCAGTGTGGACTAGTCATCAAAACACTTCACAAGTCACACAAAATCAGACAAGTCCGACCGCAACCGGACTAGTCCGATATTCTCTCTGGTCCAAACCGGACAAGTCCGATATTTGCACGGACTAGTCCGAAAAACCCTCTGAACTAAATCGGACAAGTCCTCCAAGTGCGGACTTGTCACCCAATACACTTAGGGTTTCACTGTCCGGACAAGTCCGATGTCTATCGGACTAGTCCAAAGATTTCCAGAAGCAAAATCGGACAAGTCCGTTCCTAGCTGGACTAGTCCGATATTTCGGGACACTTAGGGTTTGCTACACACAGCACACCGGACTAGTCCGGTGACCACCACAGACTAGTATGATCTTTCTGAACCCTAACGGTCACTTTTAGAAACCCATATAAATAGAGGTGTACGACCATATTTCACATACTCTCGAACCCTAGCACCGTCACACCTCCCAAGAGCCTCTATCGGTACCCTCCGTACCGGATACCCCTTGGGATTGTGAAGATCACAAGGAAACTCTATCTACCAGATTTGAAGACCTCTGAAGGCCCCACATGTCAGGCGTAGCCGGACCTGCTTCCCCGACATGGTTAGTCCTGCGGCCGCCACGTGTATCACAAGACCAGAGCTATAACCACACATGGGAAGCTCCGGTCAAAATACCAATATGGCACCCCCAGACCTAACCCCAGACAGATGGAAGCTCCAGTACTGACACATGTCAGACAGCACAGGACCTACCCGTCTACGACGGTAAGCTCCGGAGCTGCCACATGGCAACCGCCGGACCTTCAACTTCAACTATCACGCCGGTGGACCCCCCAATGGATCCGGACCTTCAAGGATCAATCAAAGACTTCAAGACCCGATTAAGTGTCATTAATGTCGTATTAATGATACATGATCGGATGGCCCTTAATACTGGTAATGACGCTGTTAAATCCCGTTACCAGGCTCTTAAGGGTAATTAACCCCATTTATTGTGTATCAAGCATGTGTAACCGCCGGGGCCACCGTTCGGGCCAGGCTAACGTTGTAATGACCAGTCCTTGTACTATAAAAGGACTGGTCGGCGATACACAAGGGATGGTTCCAGACCACTACTGAACTTCCTGAGCTAGACGAGCTTCTTCTTCTGGAGCTTCTTCTAGACTCACAATCTTAATACATCACCAACACACCCCGTGGAGTAGGTTATTACGCTCAGGCGGCCCAAACCACGTAAATATCTGTGTACACGTGTCTTTCACCTTCTTGAATCTCTGCGCGCCCATTACCGAACTACAACTCCTTGATCTACCAAAGGTAGTGTCAGGAGATCTACAGGATCCAAGCACCGACAGTTGGCGCGCCAGGTATGGGCGCCCGAGATTTCGAGTATGGTGAACTCAGCTGCTGGATCATCCAATGGAAACCCTGCTGTTCAACCTGTTGGAGGCAATCCCTCCAACATGCAGCAACCAGCAGATGCCGTGGCTCCAGCAGGAGTCATGCCTCCACCGCCACCACCTGCACCAGCACGTCAAGTTGAGCAGCGTGACGGTGCATCGGCGTCGGTCACCGCATCGGCGAATAAAAACAACCCTGAACACGCGCTTCATGCAGCGCATGCTCTCCTCCAACGTCCACCACCTCCAGGTGCATCCCAGGGTGCAATGGAGCAGTGGAGGGCTGTTGTGGAACATCTGGTTGCAGTAGCAGCCGACCGCATCAGCAACCAAGGTCCTCCCCCTTCAGGGCTGGCCCCATCGCAGCGCCGGACCGTGTCTAGCAGACTTGGTCCGCATGCTTCCCAGAATAGGAGGCGTGCTGCATCACAGCAAGTTACGTCTCTACCTTCTGGGGCGCGATGTACTCATACGGTAACCAGGCTGTCAACTCATGACCTCCGGGCAGAGCTTGATCGCCGTTACCGTCAACAGGACGGCCGTGTCCATATCGAGTGTGCTCGCGAAAGGCGAGAGACTCGAGACAGCCCTGCTCCTGAGGGAGTAGGAGGAGGATGTTCTGCACTGGCCATGCATCTACGCATGGTCAGATGGCCACAAAAGTTATGTCCTCACCCGCTAGAGAAATTTGACGGGACAATCAATCCCGCTGAGTTTCTCCAAATTTACACCACCGCAATCCTTGCGGCCGGAGGTAATGAGGCCGCAATGGCCAACTACTTCCCAGTGGCTTTGACTGGGACCGCAAGGTCCTGGTTCATGAGCCTTCCTCACAACTCTATCAATAGTTGGGAGGAATTGTGCCAACAGTTCACCACCAATTTCGGGAGTTCATACATCCGGCCAGGCACCGAACTGGACCTTTTTGCAGTCGTGCAGAAGGGGGGAGAATCCCTGTGCCCATTCATCCAGAGGTTCTCCCAGGTACAAAACACCATTCCTTCTATCTCTAGCGCTTCTGTTATCATGAAATTTAGACAGGGCGTACGGGATAAGAAGATGCTGGAGAAGCTGGCGGTCAAGGAGATCACCAGCATCACGGAGCTCTTCAGCTTGGCAGACAAGTGTGCCAAAGCTGCGGAGGGTCATGAAATGCACTCCAAACCACCTCCAGAGGATGGCAAAAAATCCTCCAAAGGCGAAGCCACTACCTCCGGGAGTGGAAAAAAGAAGAAAAAGTTCAACGACAAGAAGAAGCCATCGGCCGACACATCTACCGCTGCAGCTGCTGCAGCTCCGGGTGGCCGGGGGCCATGCCCCGAGAAACGACCTCGATCATCCTCTGAAGACGGTGGCAACTCCAAACTGTGGTGTCCTATACGCAAGTCAAACGGCCACAACTTGGAGGACTGCCGGGTAGTCCAAAACCTTGCCGAGCACTACAACAAGCGCCGGTAAGAAGTTCCTTTCCGTCAGAGGGAAGGAAAACAGAAGGTCGATCAAGCTCCGGCTGAAGAGGAGTTAGGCTTCTAGGACCCTAAAAAGGTCCTGAAGGCTGTTTACACCTCCGTTGATGATGACTCCGACGTATCTGACAATGAGCGTCGGAAGACCATGAACACCATCTTTTGTGGTTCGTGGGACATCACCTCCCGCCGTGTCCTCAAGACCATGCGGCGGGACATGGCCTCAGTAGCTCCTAGAGCCAGGGCGGAGCCTCATCGAAAGTGGATGGACACTACCATCACTTTTGATGCTTCGGACTGCCCTCGGAACATGATTGGAGCTGGCCAACTACCTTTGATGGTATCACCTACCATCAACAACATTCAACTCCACCATGTAATGGTGGACGGAGGTTCGGGGCTGAACCTCATAAGCTTCGAAGCTTTTGTCAAGCTTCAGCTCCCACCTTCGGACCTTCGCCCCTCTCGACCTTTCTCCGGAGTAGGCCTGGGGGCCATAACACCGCTCGGTGCCATTACTCTCCCCGTGACCTTCGGGACTCGGGAGAATTATCGCACTCAGAAGTTGATCTTTGACGTTGCTCAGATGAACTTGCCTTTCAACGCCATTCTGGGCAGGCCCGCCTTGTACAAATTCATGGCTGCTGCTCATTATGGCTACCTGGTGTTGAAGATGCCAACACCAGCTGGCGTTCTCCGGATCCGCGGAGATTGTACTACCGGAGTGACTGCTCTGGAGGAACTTCATGCGCTTGCTATAGTGCAGGAGGAAGAATCCAGGCAGGAGCAAGCTCCAAAACCCCCGAGCATTCATCAACGAGGCTCAACCTCGGCACCTCGCGTGCAACCAAGCGGCGACACCGAAATCCCCATCAAAGTCGTCCAAATCAGTTCCAATGCCGCTTAGACCACCCGTATATCGGGAGGTCTGAATGACAAATAGGAACTCGCGCTCATCACCTTCCTCCAAGCTAACGTCGACGTGTTTGCCTGGCAACCGTCACAAATGCCTGGGATCCCTAGGGAAGTGATCGAGCATAATCTGAAGATCGATCCCGACGCTCGGCTCGTACATCAAAAGCCTCGGAAGCAATCTGTAGAGCGACAAAACTCCATACGACAAGAAGTGAAGAAGTTGCTCGAAGCTGGATTCATCCGAGAAGTCTTCCATCCAAAATGGCTGGCAAACCCAGTCGTTGTACCTAAGGCCGGCGGGAAGCTTCGGATGTGTATCGACTACACAACACTAAGTAAGGCATGTCCAAAAGATCCATTCTCACTACCTAGAATAGATCAGATAGTGGATTCCACCTCTGGGTGTGAATTACTGTGTTTCCTAGACGCATATTCTGGGTACCATCAAATCAGAATGTCTAGGGAAGATGAAGAACATACTTCTTTTATCACAGTAGATGGATTGTACTGTTATACTGCCATGCCATTTGGTCTCAAGAATGCAGCCTCAACATTTGTACGAGCTATGTACAAAACCATTGGAGAGCTCATCAGAGACGTAGTGGAAGTGTGTGTTGATGACATCGTTGTCAAGATCAAGGACAAGGAGTCACTCCTTGACACTGTCGGTACCCTAAAAACCATACACCCCCTGAGGTTACAAAGATCTCAAGGGAAGGACGTCTACTCAAATTGAAGACCCTTGGAGGCCCACTTGTCAGACCTAACCGGACCTGCTTCTCCAACATGGTTAACCCCTAGGTTGCCACGTGTACTGCCAAACCGGAGCTACTACCCACAAGGGTGAAGCTCCGGGCTAGGTACCGAAACGGAACCTCCGGACTTAACCCCTGACCGAGAGAAGCTCCGGACATGACACGTGCCAGGCCACCCCGGAGCTTCCCGCTTCCCACAAGCAAGCTCCGGAGCTGCCACGTGTCCAAACGTCGGAGCTGGCCGCCTCAAGCCACCGAAAGACATTGTAACGACTCCGGATCTTCAAAGGATAGCCGCGGACTTCAAGACTCAATTAATTGTCATTAATTCCATGTTAATGACAATTAATCGGATAATCTTAACACCTGTAACGGCACTGTCGGGGCCCGTTACAGGGTTATTAACAACAATTAATCGTGTATCAATACTAGTAACCGCTGGGGCCACATGTCGGGACAGGCTAACTTGTAACGGTTTGTCCTTGTACTATAAAAGGACAGACCGACGATACACAAGGGAGATTCTGAGGCTCTCGAACGCTCTCAGGCACACAAGCTAATACAACACACACACACACCCGTGGAGTAGGGTATTACGCTCAGGCGGCCCGAACCACGTAAACCACTGTGTCTCTCGTGTCCAATCGTGATTCACCTTCTTGAGTCTCCGCACGCCCACACCGAACTACAAACTCCTTCAACACTTTAGTAGTGTCAGGAGATCTGCCGACTCCAACAGTCGACAGTTGGCGCGCCAGGTAGGGGTGCCTGAGATTTTCAAGAATGGTGAATTCTGCGACTGGATCATCCAACGGGCAACCTGCTGCTCAGGCTGTCGGGGACAATCCCTCCAACATGCAGCCACCAGCAGGAGCCTCAGCACCAGCAGGAGTCACACTCCCACCACCACCATCTTCTCCGGCAAGACGTGCCGGGCAACATGATGGTGCGCCGGCGTCACATACTGCGCCGGCAAGTCGTGACAACCCAGAACACGCGCTCCATGCAGCGCGTGCTCTTCTCCAGCGACCACCACCTCCGGATGCATCTCAAGATGCTATGGAGCAATGGAGGGCTGATGTTGAGCATTTGGTCGCAGCAGCGGCCGAACGACTCAACAACCAGGGGCCTCCTCCTTCAGGGCGAGCCCCATCGCAGCGACGGACGTTGTCTGGAAGACTTGGTCCACATGTCTCCAACAACCGAAGACGAGCTGCATCACAACAAGTGACGTCGTTGCCCTCTGGGGCACGACGCACCCATACGGCATCTCGGCTTTCGACACACGACCTCCGGGCGGAGCTTGATCGCCGATATCGCCAACAGGATGGCCGTGTCCATATCGAGCGAGCTCGTGAAAGACGGGATGCTCAAGACCTTTCTACTCTGGAAGGAGTAGGAGGAGGCTGTTCCGCCCTAGCCATGCACCTGCGCATGGTTAGATGGCCACAGAAGTTCCGGCCACACTTGCCGGAAAAATTCGATGGGACTGTCAACCCTGTAGAATTTCTGCAGATATACTCCACTGCAATCTTAGCAGCTGGGGGAAACGAGGCCGTAATGGCCAACTACTTTCCAGTGGCCTTAACTGGGACCGCCAGGTCCTGGTTTATGAGCCTTCCACCCAACTCTATTGACAGTTGGGAGGAGCTGTGCCGTCAGTTCACTGCCAACTTCCGGAGTTCATACACCCGACCAGGCACTGAACTGGACCTTTTTGCGGTCGTGCAAAAAGGGGGAGAATCTTTGCGGTCATTCATCCAGAGGTTCTCTCAGGTACGTAACACAATCCCTTCTATCTCAAGTGCTTCTGTCATTGTGGCATTCAGACAGGGTGTACGAGATAAGAAGATGTTGGAGAAGCTGGCGATCAAAGAGATCACCAGCGTCACGGAGCTCTTCAGCTTGGCTGACAAATGTGCCAGAGCTGCGGAGGGCCGTGAAATGCACTCCAAACCAGCCTTGGAGGATCATAAAAAATCCTCCAAAGAAGAAGCCGCTACCTCCGGGAGTGGCAAGAAGAAAAAGAAGACCAACGGCAAGAAGAAGCCGTCGGCCGACACATCCAATGTTGCAGCCACTGCAACTCCTGGTGGCCGGGGGCCACGCCCTGAGAAGCGACCTCGACCGTCTTCCGAAGACGGCGGCAAATCCAAAATGTGGTGCCCCATTCACAAAACGGGCAGCCACAGGCTGGAAGACTGCCTGGAGGTCCAAAACCTTGCCGAGCGCTACAACAAGCGCCGGGAAGGGTCTCCTTTCCAACAGAGGGAGGGAAAACAGAAGGTTGACGAAGCTCCGGCTGAAGAGGAGTTAGGGTTTCAGGACCCCAAAAAGGTCCTGAAAGCCGTCTACACCTCTGTCGACGATGACTCCGATGTCTCCAACAACGAGCGTCGTAAAACCATGAACACCATCTTTGGTGGATCATGGGACATCACTTCTCGTCGTGTCATCAAGACTATGCGACGAGATATGGCTGCTGTAGCTCCTACAGCTAGACCGGAGCCACATCGAAAGTGGATGGACACACCCATCACTTTTGATGCTTCGGATTGTCCTCAAAGCATGGTCGGAGCTGGACAATTACCCTTGATGGTATCTCCCACCATCAACAACATCCAGCTCCATCATGTTATGGTGGATGGAGGTTCGGGGCTGAACCTTATAAGCTTTGAAGCTTTTACCAAACTTCAGCTTCGACCTTCGGATCTTCAGCCCTCTCGACCATTCTCCGGAGTAGGTCCAGGGGCCATTACCCCACTCGGAGCTATAATTCTCCCCGTTACCTTTGGGACACGGGAGAAGTACCGCACCGAGAAGTTGGTCTTCGACGTTGCTCAGATCAACTTACCATTCAACGCCATCTTGGGTAGACCTGCCCTATACAAATTTATGGCAGCTGCTCATTATGGATACTTGGTGTTGAAGATGCCAACACCAGCAGGCGTTCTCCGGATTCGTGGAGATCGCACCGCCGGAGTAACTGCTCTGGAGGAGCTCCATGCACTCACAACTGCGCAAGAGGAGGACTCCAGACAGGGGCAAGCTCCAAAACCTCCGAGCATTCAGCAACGAGGCTCAACCTCTGCTCCCCGTGTGCAGCCAAGCGGCGACACCGACATCCCCGTCAAAGTCGTCCAAATTGGTTCCGATGTCACTCAAACCACCCGCATATCGGGTGGGTTGAATGACAAATAGGAACTCGCGCTCATCACTTTCCTCCGGGCTAACGTTGACGTATTTGCTTGGCAACCGTCACAAATGCCTGGGATCCCCAGGGAAGTGATTGAGCACAATCTGAAGATTTACCCCGACGCTCGGCCTGTGCATCAGAAACCTCGGAAGCAATCTGTAGAGCGACAAAACTTCATCCGACAAGAAGTGAAGAAGTTGCTCGAAGCTGGATTTATTCGAGAAGTCTACCATCCAAAATGGCTGGCAAACCCAGTCGTTGTGCCCAAGGCCGGCGGGAAACTTCGGATGTGCATCGACTACACCACACTGAATAAGGCATGTCCAAAGGATCCATTCCCACTACCTAGAATAGATCAGATAGTGGATTCTACCTTCGGGTGCGAGTTATTGTGTTTTCTAGACGCATATTCCGGATATCATCAAATCAGGATGTCTAGGGAGGATGAAGAGCATACTTCATTCATCACAGTGGATGGATTGTATTGTTACACAGCCATGCCGTTTGGTCTCAAGAATGCAGCTTCAACTTTTGTACGATCTATGTACAAAACTTTCGAAGAACTCATCAGAGACATAGTGGAAGTGTACGTCGATGACATCGTGGTCAAAGTCAAAAACAAGGAGTCCCTCTTGGACACCTTGCAGGCTGTCTTCGACAAGCTGCGGGCCACCCGCACGAAGCTAAACCCAGACAAGTGCGTCTTCGGGGTTAGTTCCGGAAAGCTTTTTGGTTTCCTGGTAAGTCACCGGGGCATAGAGGCTAATCCGGCGAAGATAAAAGCCATTGAAGACATGCGGCCACCAACCCGCATCAAAGACGTCCAAAAATTAACTGGATGTCTAGCAGCCCTCAGCCGGTTCATTTCAAGACTGGCAGAAAGAGCACTTCCCTTCTTCAAGTTACTGAGGAAGTCCGGACCATTCCAATGGTCTGAAGAAGCAGAGAAGGCATTCCAGGAGCTGAAAGAGTTCCTCACCACCCTACCAGTCCTGGTAGCTCCGAACCCTGGTGAGCCTTTATTGCTTTACATTTCAGCTACTGACGAAGTCGTCAGTATGGTTCTGGTTGCGGAGAGACCGGAACTACCCAATACTCAGGAATCCAGACCCCTTCGGGAGGGTCCGGAGGTTCCTGAAAACGGGTCTGGGTCCCAGCTCCCAGACTCAAACCCACAAGAAGCCACTTCAGAGGACCCGGACCCCTCTAAGAGGGTCCAGGTCATTTCTGAAGAAGCTCCGGGTTCCTCTACCCAGAACCCGGAGGTCCCCGAAGAGAGTCTGGACCCCTCCGAGAGGGTCCGGATCAATGAAGAGGAAGCTCCGGACCCCTCCAGGAGAGTCCGGACCATTCAACGCCCGGTATACTTCATCAGTGAAGTGTTACATGATGCCAAGACTCGATACCTAGAGGTGCATAAACTGCTTTATGCAGTTCTTATTGCCTCAAGGAAGCTTCGACACTATTTCGAAGCTCACAAAGTCTCGGTGGTGACCTCATATCCACTTCGAGCGATCCTGCATAATCCCAATTCAACTGGGAATATTGCAAAGTGGGCAGCGGAATTGGCTGAATTCGATCTTGAATTCATTCCGAGACAAGCAATCAAGAGTCAAGCGTTGGCAGATTTCGTGGCAGAATGGACTCCCTCTCCATTAAACCCTGGGGGCCCCAGCGAGCAGAAGACGGAACCTCAAGTTCCAACCTTCACTAAGCCTCACTGGACCCTTTATTTCGACGGCTCCATGCAGAAGCAGGGAGCCGGAGCTGGAATCCTTCTCCTCGCACCAACTGGGGAGAAGGTGAAATACATGGTACACCTTGACTTCAAGGCAACCAACAACATGGCGGAGTACGAAGCACTCATCTATGGATTAAAGGTGGCACTATCATATGGTGTCAAGCAGTTGCTGGTCAAAGGAGATTCACAACTTGTCATCAAGCAGGTGAAGGGTGAATGCTCCTGCAATAATCTCCAGCTGGCTGCTTACCTCCTTGAAGTCCAGAGGCTTCAGAAGGACTTCGAAGTCCTAGACCTTCACCATGTTCAGCGTGCTCACAACGCTGAAGCTGATGAACTCTCGACCAAGGCGTCAACTGGAGCTCCGGCTCCTGACGGAACCTTTGTCCGGAGGTTGTCAAAACCCACAGTTCAGCCTGCCGAACTGAACGAAGGGCGCGAGATCAGCATCCCGAAGCTGACGGTCCCGATGGCCCTGTTACCATGGCAGCCATCAAGGGTCGTAGGTGCTGCCGGGAGCTCCGAGCAACCCAGCACGCAAGACTCGAATGCTCAAGTCAGTTCCGATGCATGGATCTCGGAGATCCGGAACTACTTGAAAGACAACATCCTTCCTGACGATGATGTATCCGCTTATCGGGTAGTCAGATTGGCTAAAAGATACACGTTGGTAGAAGGGGATCTCTACCGGCGCGGTGCCAACGGCAGCCTAATGCGGTGCATCACAAGGGAAGAAGGCTGCGAGTTCCTCGCAGAAATCCATGGAGGCGAGTGTGGGAACCACGCATCTTCCCGCACGCTGGTCGGAAAAGCCTTTCGGCACGGCTTCTACTGGCCAACAGCGCTCCAGGATGCCACTGAGCTGGTGAAGAAATGCAAAGCATGCCAATTTCATGCAAAGCAAATTGATACACCTGCTCAGTCCTTACAAATGATACCTCCTACATGGCCTTTCGCTGTGTGGGGGATGGACATCTTGGGACCCTTCCCAAGAGCCGTCGGAGGTTACAAGTTCCTGTACGTCGCCATCGACAAGTTCACCAAGTGGCCGGAAGCTACTCCCGTTGTGACGATCAACAAACAATCTGCAATCAATTTTCTACAATCCATCGTGAGCAGATTCGGAGTCCCAAATAAGATCATCACTGATAATGGGACTCAATTCACAAGCTCCGCATTTCAAGGATATTGCGAATACCTCGGCATACAAGTTTGCTACGCTTCCGTAGCTCATCCTGCCAGCAATGGACAAGCCGAGAGAGCAAACGCAGAGATCCTTAAAGGACTCAAAACACGCACTTATGAGCGCTTGAAAAAGCACGGAGCCAATTGGATCGAAGAGCTTCCGCCCACTCTATGGGCCAACAGGACTTCTCCAAGTCGGGCAACCGGAGAAACACCCTTCTTCTTGGTGTACGGAGCTGAAGCGATCCTTCCTCCGAAAATCACCTTGGGTTCCCTCCGAGTCCGGACCTTCGAAGAAGCCGCGCAGGACCAGCTCCGGCGCGAAGACCTAGACCTCCTCGAGGAGGGAAGGTGCCAAGCAGCTGTTCGGAATGCCCGATACCGCCAAGCTCTACGGCGCTATCACCAGCGGCATGTACACAACCGACAGCTCGAGGAAGGCGATCTGGTGCTACGGAGAATACTATCCAGAGAAGGGCAAAACAAACTCTCCCCCGGCTGGGAAGGGCCCTTTCGAGTGATCAAAGTATCCCGTCCCGGAAGCGTTCGCTTGGCTACCGAGGATGGGACACCTCTCCCAAATCCTTGGAACATCGAGCACCTCCGTAAGTTCTACACTTAATTTCACGGAGGTGAGTCTTAAGTAACTTGAAATGTATGTTATAGAGTCATTGTACAGAGTCAGGTAGTTCCTCCGGGAGAGCAGCCGGACCTTTCCCGAAAGGTTTGAAAAGCTCATGCAACACTTGACACAGTCTCCGGACTAAAAGTTTGGCTAACTACCCTGGGTCAAACGAGAAACCAAACACACTTAGCCTGGTTCCGTACCCTAAGAGTGTACTTGTTTCCCCTGTACCCCGGACCTATAATGAAAGACATCTTCATGTGAAATAGACTCCACGTGCATTCATCTTTGCATAGGCTCGACATTTTTATTTTTCTCTTTCTTGTCTATAACAGAAACGTGCAATTCTTAAGAAGTTCTAGTTTGACCGGTTTACATACGATTCGAGTTGAATTGTCAGATTTTTTGGATTTAAATATCGTCTGTGGCCAACTCGCCTGAAAGCCGCCAAGCCATTCTAGGGCCGGAGTGCGCTATCGACTTAGCCTGGTCAAGCACCCTAAGTACGCCACTCTACCTACATCCCGGCAGGCCGAAGTAAGGTGGGTCCATGGACAATTGGATCTAAAAGAAAAGACAATTCATCCAGTCGTATTAAAAATCGTGTTCAACTTAAAATTTTCTTAAGAACCGTAAGCCGCGACGAAGTTATAGACAAGGAACGAATTTTACTATTTTTCTTGGCTTAAGTGTGCAGGAAAAATGAACCCTGCGTTGATGGAGAAAAACCGAAGCTAACCAAGTTCCGACTCCCACCAGGGTGTCAACCGTCGGCGTTGACAAAAAGATGGTGAGAAGACCCCGTCACTGGAGTCTGTTGCCAACAAACCAAGTGTGGCAAAGGTCATTGCCGGAGCTGCTAAGCTCCGACACCTTGGAGTATTAACTATCGACGCCCAACGTGTTGATAGAGGCTATTGCCGGAGCTACTAAGCTCCAGCGATGGACAGTGCCGGAGCTTCTAAGCTCCGACAACTTCATGGGACCTTCACTATCAAAAACTTCGGACCCAAATACCACAAGTTCGAAGTAAATTCGTCTTCAACAAAACTCAACATCCTTTTGGTACATGTCCACAATCAAATTGTGCACATCTACCAGGGGGCCAAGTGAAGATAAAGATGTTGAAGACAAAAGAATGAAATTCGCAAAAAATTGAGGATTTCATTTCATCTGAAGACCAGAGATTACATCTGGAGACAAGGGATTACAAAATTGAGGAAGAAGAGAAGATACAAGTAAAGGCTAAAAGAGACGGTCCTAGACCCTATGAAAGAACTCGGCGACTTTTTGGGCGACCTCCGACACGCGGGCTCGGGTAGCTTCGCCTTCTCCTTCGACGGGGCCTTCAAGCACCGGGTCCAGAGGAAATCGAGAGTTCCGGCTGGTGTAGCACGTCAACACATATTCTGTGACGTTCCTAGCCAGGGA
Organism: Tuctoria greenei; assembly: GCA_036927565.1. Taxonomy (NCBI): domain Eukaryota; kingdom Viridiplantae; phylum Streptophyta; class Magnoliopsida; order Poales; family Poaceae; genus Tuctoria; species Tuctoria greenei. The sequence goes on along the minus strand of JAYESD010000004.1, from coordinate 172,312,926 downwards.
TTGCCCCTCGACCTCCAGCTGGTCCGCGATGACATCGCCCACCTTGGAGAGCTTGCTGCCTGTGGCGCTCAACGCTTGCAACGCGAGGTCAGGCTCCGGCTCCGGATCATCCGGGTGCACGGGGCTGAAACCCATCGGCGTCAGCGCGTCGTCGGCCTTGCCCAGGAACTCCCAAATCTGCAGGGAGTCCGCCTTCCTCAAGTTTTTCATCTCCTCCAGGGATCTCCGGGCCGCCGTCAGCTCCGAATTCTCGCGGGCGAGGCGCTCAACTTCTCTGGAGTTTTGCTGGATCTTCGCAGCAACCCGCTTCTCAAGTCTTCCGAGCTCCTCCTCCCAGAGGTGGATCTTGTTCCGGCGGTCGACCAGGTCCTTCTCCCTAGCCTCCACTTTCTTCTCCCGGGCGACAAGGGCACACTCGTATTCGTAGAGTTCCTGCCCCCGCACCCAGGTCTTCTCCTCTTCCTCGAGGCAGCGCTCTTCCAATTTCTTAGTGCGCTCCTCGAGGCCCTTGTCCGCCAGAGCTGTTTTCTCAGCGAGCTCTTCTTCCCGTCGCAAGACGTCATCCCGTAGCTCTAGGAGTTTTTGCTCCTCATCCTCGAGCCGTCTTTCCCTCCCTTCAAGTGCCTCTCGGCGCTTGATGAGTGCGGTGCTGATGGCCTCGAGCTGATCAAACCGAGCATGGGCCGCGTCGTTAGCAGCCTTGGCTTGGTCATGGAACTCCCGGGATTGAGCGTCGAGGGCGTGAGTCATGCTCTCCCTCTCGTCCAGCAGTTCACCCCAGAGCTCCAAGCGGATCTTCTGCCGCCTGATCCATTCCTTGTCATCCGCAATCCTCGACTGCGCCAGCTTAGTCTCAAAGTGGAGCCGATTACGCCACCGCCTAAGGGTTTGGTGCTCCTCTTCAAGAGCCTTGCTGTCGTGGAAGAAGGCCAGTTGGACCTGACGTAGACTGGAGCAGGCGTTGTCGATGGACATCGACAGCGGGATGGGCTCCGGACCTGTTGGGATCTCTTCCGCTGGTTCCAGCGGGTCTTCACTTACAAAAATTGGGTCCCACTCTACGAGAGTGGAACCCCGAGCTTCCAAAGCGCTAGGACCTTCCTCCGGGATGGCCTCAGTCGCCATCGAAGGAGGTCCCGCCAACAAGTCTTCATTTGCCCCCTCAGGCTGGGGGCCAGCGACTTCATTCAGGCACTCTGGCTCTGCCACAGGTACCATCGACGTCGTCGCTTCCACTGGCTCCGGCCGGGACACTTCTTCTGAGGGAGGCTCAAGCTCCCTCGCCTCTTCAGCCGCCGGCTCTGCGGCCGGCGCTCCAACAATCACCGGCTCTGCGGCCGGAGCTTCAGAAGTAACCGGCTCAACTGCCGGAACTACTTCAACTTCTGGCCCGCATGCCGGGGCTTCAGCCACCTCCGGCTCAATCGCCGGGGCTTCAGCACTGTCCGGCTCCGAAGCCGGGACTGCTACTTCCTCCGACTCAACAGCCGGAGCTTCTACTACTGCAGCACCAGGACCCGGAGCTTCCACTTCCGGGACGGGTGCCGATGGAGCATCTTCATTCCCGTGGTCCGGCGCTACCACAGGAACTTCCGGAGACGAGTCGAGGTCCATGACCACGACAGCCGGCGCCGGAGCTGTCGCAGCCTCCACTTGGGGCGGCACCGGGGCTGGAGCAGAAGCCCTCGCAGCCTCAGACACTGTGGCTGGGGGTGGAGCTTCACTCCCCTTCTTGGGAACGCTGCAGATGAAGAACGAAGAAATTGAGCAAACAGATGCTACAATTAAAAAGTTAATCGAGGTAAAAAAGAAAAATTACCTTGGGAGGCTCACGCACCAGCTTGCGCGGAACCTCTTTCCCGAATGATCCGGGCTGGCCACGGTCGGCGTAGGAGCTCTGGGAGGACTCCCAGGACTTGCCACAGCCGCGGGCGTTTCCCGGGTCGGAGCTCTCCCTGATCGGGAGGAACTCCTGGACCTGGAGGCCCTCACCGCTCCAGATGCCGGAGTCGCACGCCCGGAGCTAGCACCACGGGAGGGATCCACCACGGGGACAGTCGCACTCCGGGAGGACCCCACCGCCGGAACAGTAACGTTCCGGAAGGACCCCACCACGGGGACATTCGCCACGGCGGCGGAGGATCTTCCTTCCTGAGGAGGAGGAACCGGGGAGGAAGTGGCAGGCCCGACGGACCTTCCGTCAGCATGTCGCAGCTTTCTCTTCTGGCTCTCCGGCTCCTCCGCCAGCTCCTTGCCCTTGCCGATGACCTCAGCTCTAGGCTGTGGGACAGGGGCGGAGCCGTCTCCGGACAACCCGGGGATCGCCAACCGGCTGGTTGATCTTCTCTCAACGACACCAAGGTCGTCAAGCGCAGGCATCTTCCGCCGGAGCTCCCTGCTGAACTCAACTTCCACGTTCAGAGGGAGGAAAGCCGGCGGTGGAGTCAAGTAATCTCCGTCAACGTCGATGCCGTGCTGGAATTTCTTGAGGTGAAACTCCAAGGTCTTCCCCACCATGCTGGACTTCAACCCGGTCTCAACCCGGTCCTCGTCCATCACGCTGTTGAGGGCCCAGGCGAGCTTCTCCCTCCTCTTCAGTGGTGCCCACCTGTTGGACAGGAAGTTGCAGAACACCGCCTGGGGAGTCAATCCCCCCTCCACACATTGGCGGATCCTGGTCAGGACAGGATCGAAAGCTTCCGCCAGCACCGGAACTTCACTCCATACCGACGTGTCAATGCCGGGCAGACCGTCTGGCAACTCCAACCGCTCATGCTCCTCCACCCGGACGACTACCCAATCTTTCTTCCAGTCATCCCACTTCCCGGAAGGGAATGACCGGAGGTACTTGAATGGGCACTTCTTGCGCTTCACGAAGTAGTAGAAGCCGAGATACTCATCGCTTCGGCCGGTGGTTTGGACGGTGAAGAAGGTTCGGAAGAGCTCGATGCAGGGAGGGATTGTGACACCCGGTTCCGAATATGAACCAAGCGTAACGCATATGTGTGCCCAGGATGTTCAACACACATACACGAATGATTCACAAATGATAAACAAAATTTAACCACGTCTTAACTAATAAATAAGTACTTTATTACAATAATCCAATAGTTCACGAATAATAAAATTCTAAATAATTGCAGCGGAAAATAAACTAAACAGCACGACTCCAATCCACAGGCAATTGACGGCGGTACGCAACCTAGTACTCCTCGTGATCCTCAGGGTACTCCCAATTGTCTCCAGTAGCTGTTGGGGGGGATTGCAAGGGTGAGTACATGTCGTACTCAGCATGTGTGGAAAGTATGACATGTGGCTTATTCAAATGACGACAATAATAATGGCTAAGTGCTGAAAAGTACAGTAAAACATTTGAAAAGCATTATACTATGTCTATGTGAAATAAATCCCATCATATTAACAAAGTATAAACAATATCCAATTATTACTAACATTTCCATTAATCCATGTCCAATTACCATAACTCAATTTCATAACCATGACCATAATCCATAAACCAACCATAACCATTACCAAACCATAACCTTCCTTAACCATCCCAAATCCCAATTCCAACTCTAATCATGTAGGTCATCCAGGCGCTCATAACCGGGAGCACGGCTATCATGATAGTTTTAAACACTCTGCAGAGGTTGTACCACTTTACCCACATATTTGTGATTTTATCACCTTTCGATGACTAAGAAACCTCCATTGTGCCATCTCACACTTCCGTAGGTGTGTGGCCAAGAGATCACAAAATAGCCTTTCAAAAGGGACTACTAGTATGTACGGCCCCACTAAGGTTTCACCGGCAGGCTTGAATCTCTATTCTCCCACCCACGGGTCCCCTCGTGTGCCATGCGGATCCCAGGGCAGTCCTCCTCGACTCCCATTCCCCGCGCCATCCAATGGTCCATACAATACTAGCAGCGCTCCTAATTATTCAGCTACGCCGCACCCATACTTGGCCTTGTGGTGGCACTGTTGACCTGGCATATTCTCGCATGAACCGGTCCTTAGATCTAAGGCAAGCAAACCACCATAACGACCAACCCATCCACATAACCATGCTTGCTTAGATCACCCATCGTATTGACCAGTTCACATTAACCAGAATATCATTGATGCATAATTAAATGTGTAGTGTTGTTTACCATCCCAATTAATTAAGCGAAGCAAAAAGGTAAAAACCCTTCCCGACTCTCTACCATAATTCCAGGTGACAAGGGTGGTCAAACAAAACTAGTAAACTTCCTACCATAGGGTTCCCATCAATTTGACACAAGCATGCAAGTTCGCAAACAAAACATTTAATTTAAAATAGGACCAATATGCTTCAAGGACACTTGCCTTGCTCCGGCGGATGGGGTTGCTCAAGCGCTTCGAAGTCTTGGTTTTGGAAATCCTCGTATGCAACCTCTTGAGCACGTTCCTCTACGCGTGATCATACATACAAGAAAACATATACAATTCAACATAATGCACACAAAATAATCAACATGCAATGACATGTATGCATGCACAATTTAATAATTAATTTACTACGGTCATTTATTAATTAGATGCGACTAGTTCATACGTGTTCATAAGGGTTTACGGGGATTTTAGGGTGGATTAATGCTGCTGAAAATAAAATTATGGTGCAACTAAATTTAATTTACGCCTACTAGATTCAATACGGTCGCAAAAATTCGCATCGGGAACGAACCCTACCGTAGATCTGACGGCGTGACGGTCGCGGAATAAACGCGACGCGAAGACGAAGTGGTGGTGCAGCAGTCCTTCGGCGGCGCGATGACGGCGGCGCGATGTCGGCGACGATCTCCGGCGAACGGCGGTGTCCTCCTCTTTTTCTCCCTCTTCTTCCCCTTCTTTTTCTCCTTTTTTTTCTTCCCTGGGCGTCTCTGTTTTCTCTGTTTCCGTCGGCCTTTTCTTCTCTGGAAACGGCGGCTGGGTCTGGCGGCTTTTCCCTCCCTGCTGCGGCTGCTGGTTCGTGGAAAAAAAGCCTAGGCCTGGGTCCTATTTATAGGGGTGGTGCTAGGGTACGGCCTTGGTACCGACTCTGTTCGGGACGGGATTCACGGCAGAAGAGTCGGACGCGGGAGGGAGTCCAGCGGGAGCGGGAGTTTCGGGATAGGACGTTACAGCGCGGGAGAGGGCGGGAGACCGCGCGGTGGGGCCGGCTGCGGCGCGTGCACGCGTTGCGTCCGTCGGGCGGGCTGCGCGAGGCGGGCGGCGCGCGTCAGGGGGCGGGGCCCGGCGCTGGCAGCGCAGCGCGGTCAGGGGGGCGGGCGGCGGCCAGCGCAGCGCGCTGCGCTGCAGCGGCAGGCGCGAGGGGGCGGCCTCGGGGCGGGCGCGCTCGCCCGGGCGCGCTGGGGCGGAGCGGGGCCGGCTCGGCCGGCTGGGCCGCTGGCCTGGCCGCCAGGCGGCTCCTTCTTTTTTTTTTGTTTTTTTGTTTTACTTTTCCTTTATTATAATTTATTATATATATTTTTTTATATATATTATTAATATTATATATTTATTATTTATTATTTTTATAACATATATTATTAATATTTTTTTCCTATTATTTATTTTTTTTATATTGTCATATATATTATTTATATATTTATATATATATATATTTACTATTATTTTATTCCCATTCCCTATTACAAGTTTTAGCCTATAATTATTGTTTTCTTTTCTTCCTTTGCCACACGTATTTGTATATGCATATGTTTTATTTATTTTCTTTTATTCTACTAGTGTTTAATGCATGACCATGTATGCAATGCATGATGCGAAAATTTAGGGTGTTACAAACCTACCCCCCTTAAAGTGAATCTCGCCCTCGAGATTCGATAGCGTGGGGAAAAGATGAGGGAATTCTGCCTTCAGGTCTTCTTCACGTTCCCATGTAGCTTCGGCTTCCGTATGGTGTTTCCATTGCACTTTGCACCAACGGATCCTCTTATTTCTCGTGACTCTTTCTTTCATATCCAAAATTTTGATAGGTTGCTCGACATAAGACAAATCCTCTTGAAGTTCTAACTCGTCCATCGGCACTTGTTCTTCCGGTACCCTGAGACACTTCTTGAGTTGAGAGACGTGAAATACGTCGTGTACATCGGAGAGATACGTCGGCAGCTCAAGTCGATAAGCTACCTCTCCTCGCTTGTCCAGAATCTTAAATGGTCCGATGTAACGTGGTGCCAGTTTTCCTTTGACGTTAAACCGTCGTTGACCTCTGATAGGTGACACTTTGAGGTATACAAAATCTCCAACTTCAAAAGTCAAACTCCTTCGCCTATTATCAGCATAACCTTTCTGTCGAGACTGGGCAGCCTTTAAGTTTTCCCGTATTATTTGGACTTGCCTTTCAGCTTCTTGTAACACGTCTGGACCAAACACCTGATTCTCTCCGGTTTCATTCCAAAACAAGGGAGTCCTACATTTCCTTCCGTATAATGCTTCATAGGGTGACATTTTCAAACTTGCTTGGTAACTATTGTTGTACGAGAATTCAGCATACGGCAAACTTTTATCCCAACTTTTCCTATGTTTTAAAGCACATGCTCTCAACATGTCTTCCAAAATTTGGTTGGTCCTCTCGGTTTGTCCATCTGTCTGAGGGTGATACGCCGAACTAAAGTTCAGCCTTGTTCCCATTGCTTCATGCAATTTCTGCCAAAATCTGGAGGTGAATTGAGAACCTCTATCCGAGACTATCTTCTTCGGTACTCCGTGTCGGCACACAATATGTTCCATGTACAATTCTGCTAGCTTCGCGGTGGTATATGTGGTCTTGACAGGGATGAAATGAGCTGACTTTGTCAATCGATCCACAATAACCCATATTGAATCATAGCCAGACTGAGTTCGCGGTAATCCAACTATAAAGTCCATACCAATCTCTTCCCACTTCCACTCCGGGATCTTTAGTGGTTGTAACAATCCGGCTGGCCTTTGATGTTCAGCTTTAACTCGTTGGCACACATCACAAAGTGCAACATATTCGGCTATGTCCTTTTTCATGTTGGCCCACCAGTAGCATGTCTTTAAGTTCTTGTACATCTTCGTACAGCCGGGATGAATTGAGTAAGGCGTGTCATGTGCCTCCTTCAATATTGCTTCTCGGATATGCCTAACATTAGGTACCACAATCCTCTTTCCAAGCCATAGGGTACCTTGTTCGTCCTCATCAAATCTGAATTCCTTTCCTTCTTGGGTCCTTTCCTTGATTTCTTGTATTTCCTTGTCCTTTGTCTGTCCTTCCCGTATTTCCTGCTCTAATGTTGGGTTGACTTCCATCGTTCCCATCTCATTTATGAATCCGAGGTTCAACCGTTCAAACTCCTTGCATAACTCGGATGGCAGCTCTCGAACTGTGAGTTGATGACTTACTCCTTTACGGCTCAAGGCGTCGGCCACTACGTTGGCCTTCCCTGGGTGATAGTTGATTCCCACGTCATAATCCTTGATGAGCTCCAACCATCGGCGTTGCCTCAGGTTCAGATCCGTTTGCGTGAATATGTACTTGAGACTCTTGTGGTCCGTATAAATCTCACATCGGTGACCAAAAACATAGTGTCTCCATATCTTTAGGGCGTGTACCACGGCTGCGAGTTCAAGGTCGTGCGTAGGATAATTCAACTCATGTTTCTTTAGTTGCCTCGATGCATAAGCTACCACTTGGCCTTCTTGCATGAGCACACATCCTAATCCTTGTCTTGATGCATCACAGTATATATCAAAACTCTTGCTCACGTCCGGTAATACTAACACTGGGGCGGTTGTCAACCTCTTCTTTAACTCTTCAAAGCTATCGTGACAAGCTTGAGTCCATCGGAATGCCTTTCCCTTCATGAGTAATTCGGTCATAGGCTTGGCTATCTTGGAAAAATCCTTTATGAATCGGCGGTAATATCCAGCCATTCCAAGGAAACTCCGAATCTCCTTGACATTCTGTGGCGGTTCCCACTTAAGCACATCTCTCACCTTCCCTGGGTCAACTGATACTCCTCCTCCGGAAATAATATGGCCTAAGAAAGAAACTTCCCGTAACCAAAATTGACATTTACTGAACTTGGCATACAATTGATGCTCCCTCAATTTCTGCAGCGTAAGCCTCAAGTGTTCCTCATGTTCCTTCTCATCCTTCGAGTAGATCATAATATCATCGATGAACACTACAACGAACTTATCCAGATATTCCATGAAGACCTTATTCATAAGATACATAAAGTACGCAGGCGCATTCGTCAATCCAAATGACATGACGGTGTACTCATAAGATCCATATCGTGTCCGAAATGCTGTCTTGGGTATATCTGATGGTCTAATCTTCATTTGAAAGTATCCTAACCGCAAGTCGATTTTGGAGAAGATACAGGCACCCTTCATTTGGTCGAACAAATCCTCAATACGGGGCAGTGAGTACTTGTTCTTAATTGTCACTTCGTTGAGAGACCTATAGTCCACACACATCCTCTGGGTTCCATCCTTCTTATCTACGAAGAGCACTGGGGCTCCCCACGGGGATGAGCTTGGGCGTATAAAACCCTTTTCTAGCTGCTCTTGAATTTGCTTCTTGAGCTCTGCTAATTCCTTAGGAGGCATCCTATACGGCCTCTTAGCTATAGGTGCAGTTCCGGGTATCAACTCAATGGCGAATTCTATGTCACGATCAGGTGGCATACCTGGCAACTCATCTGGAAACACGTCTGGGTACTCGCGAACGATCGGAATGCTTTCCAATGTCACTTCTTCCACGTGATTCAGCATCGCTTTCCCTCTTGCAGGTTGGGCTGCTTCAACTTCAATGCGTGTACCATGTTCACTTGTCAACTGCACAATCCTCTCGGCGCATTGAATGACTCCATTATACTTGCTCAACCAGTCCATTCCAAGTATTATGTCTATTCCTTGGGAGTCCAATACTATGAGGTTTGCGAGAAAGTCTACCCCCCTTATTTTAATGCTTACTTTCGGACATACTATATTTGTCCTCATCTCTCCGCCAGGAGAACTTACTAGCATAGTTTGCTTCATATGAGATATAGGCAAATTGTACTTGGCAACATACTTTGACGAGATGAATGAATGAGATGCTCCTGAATCAAATAAAACAGTCGCGGGATTGGAGTTGGCGAGAAACATACCAATCACGACGTCATCAGCTTGCTGGGCTTCCTCAGTAGAGATATGATTGACGTTGCCACGAGCAAAATTCTGCTGTCCACGGTTGCCTTGTGGTGCTCCTCCATTTGGTCGCGGGTGATTTGGCCTTGGTGCATTGTTCATAGGTCCATTGTTTCTCCTGGGGCATTGACTTGCAAAGTGTCCGGGTTCTCCACACGCATAGCATGTCTTACCACCCATAGCATTGGGGAAGTTTGGGCGCATCTGGTTTTGAGCATTTGCCGCCATGTTAGGACGCGGCGCAGGTGGAACAGGATTGCGAGGCGCTTGCATGGCAGGGCGTTGCTGCGGTGGCTGATTTGGGCGGGGCGGATAAGCAGTGCGGTATGCAGGAGCAGATGGGTTGTATTGTGGTGCAGTAGGTGGTGCATAGCGGGGGCGAACATTGCTTCCTTGCTGCGGTCCATGATGTGACATCTTCCTCTTGTTGTCCTGCTCCATCTCACGAATCTTGTTCTCAACCACAATAGCCTTGTCAACCAGCTTTTGAAAGTTTGGATAATCAGTATTGAGTAACTGGACTTGAATTTCATTGTTGAGACCCCTCATAAATAGATACTGCTTCCTACTATCAGTTTTGATGTCTTCTGGAGCATATCTTGATAATTGAGTGAATTTGTTGAGATACTCACTCACACTCATCCTTCCTTGCCTGAGATTTTCAAAGTCTTGTCTCCTCAGTATCATAACTCCTTCAGGTACATAGTGGGAACGGAAACTCTGTTTAAACTCAGCCCAAGTGATTGTTTCCTGGTTATCATGAGCGTTGCAAAGAGATTCCCACCAGTCAGCGGCTGCTCCAACTAGTTGATGTGATGCAAAGAGAACCTTCTCCCTGTCAGTGCACTGGACAATAGCAAGTTTCTTCTCAACGGACTTCAGCCAATCATCAGCTTCCATTGGGTCTGTGGCTTGTGCAAAGGTAGGCGGTCTGGTCCTCATGAACTCTCCCAAACGGTTGTGATGTGGCGGGGGTGGCGGTGGAGGCAGGTGGGGCTGATTGTTGTTGCCAGCTTGCAGCTGTCCCATGGTCTGTATCATGGTCTGCATGAGCTGGTTCTGCATGGCTAACAGTTGTTCAATGTTGATAGCTCCATGAGCATGTCCCTGGTTGTTCTGAGGTACTTCATTGCGCTCCTCCTCATCGTTGGCATCCCTCTGGTTACGAGTTCTCACCATCTGTTGGCGAAAGAAAGGTGGGGATAGAAGGATTTAGAATTTGGAAGGAAACGTCCCAACTATATGCATCAAGGTATGTGACACTAAATAATCCTTTATTAATATAGACCTATATTATGAGGATGTGGACAAATGCCGAAGCATCCCACAACTCTCTACTAAGCACACAAGCACTCAAACAAGCACCAAACAGAATTTACAAAGATCCTAAAAGAAGTAATACAACTCAAGGCCACACAAGTATATCTACATCGCTCTTATTTACTAATGGGGGTGTGCCTATCCTTGAGTCGTGGCATAGGTCGAGGACTAGTCGTCGTCGAGCGGGAACTCATCCGGGTCCTCGTCGTCGTCGTCGTCGTCGTCCTCCTCGGGGTCCTGTGGGTCCTGGGGTGGTGAGGCAGCAGGCGGCGGTGGTGCGGTAGACGCCACACTGGAAGGCTCCTCGTCAGAGGACTCCTCAGAGGATGACTCACGCTGACCGTTGCGACGGTCTGGAGAGTCCGGGGTCCACATCGGGGTGTCGGACGCGTAGTCGTCCGGGTCCTCGTCGGTGATCCGACGATACCTCCTGATTATCGCCTCGTGACGCTGGGCGAGGTCGCGCCCATCCTGGATCTCCTGCTGCGCCCTCTGAAGTCGGGCACTCAGTTGGGTCACGTCGTCAACAGTCTGACGAGACTGCGGGAGGTCCAGGGGTCCCTCCACGTGCCTGGAGACGAAGCGCGCAGTGCCACTAGGACGCTGCGGGACGAAGGCGTGAACCGTGTCCTCCAGACGGAAACGGCGGGCGTGGCTCCAGAAAGTGGCTGCTTCCCAGCTAGCATCCTGCTCTGCAGATCGGCGGGAGCTCCTCCAAGCAGGGCTGCTGTGGGTCTTCACCAACTCGTCACCGTAGTAGATATAAATTTTGCAGCTCCACTCCTTCCTGCCGGGGCGCTGCACTCCAGTGGTGTGGTAGGAGAGCGAGAGGCTATGGTGACGGTAGCCAGCCTCACGGAGTAGGGCACGGAGACGGTGTCGCAACTGTCCTGCGGCTCTGCCGTCAGAACGGATCACCACGGGGTGACGGGGGTCGACGGCCGGGGAGCGACTAGCCAACCTACGCGGGGGCACGAGTCCACCGGTCGACTTACGGGGGGTTGTCTTGGTGCGGGCTATCTACAAGAAACAAGAATACATTAGAAAATAATGAAAAACAAATCTGAAAATTTGAGCAGTTAAACGGCGGACAAAAAGCGGCGCAGCGGTTCCAAAAGAACGAAAAATAAAGAGAAAAATTACAGCAACCAACACAATAATTTTACCCACACATAATAGCAGCAAAACACACCGTTTTCGCGAAAATTTATACAGCAAAACAGCAGCACTTAATATTGCTCACTTCTGAAAATTTTTATCAAAAACGCAGCAGCGATCAATACTTTTGCGGCCGAAAATAAAGGAAACAAAACAGCAGCAAAATTTTCGAAAATAGCAGATTAGAAGAGTGTTCCTAAGTGCTCTAGAGTGTCCATTCTACCTAGGCTTGCGTCCTACGGTCAACGCGGCTCTGATACCAATTTGTGACACCCGGTTCCGAATATGAACCAAGCGTAACGCATATGTGTGCCCAGGATGTTCAACACACATACACGAATGATTCACAAATGATAAACAGAATTTAACCACGTCTTAACTAATAAATAAGTACTTTATTACAATAATCCAATAGTTCACGAATAATAAAATTCTAAATAATTGCAGCGGAAAATAAACTAAACAGCACGACTCCAATCCACAGGCAATTGACGGCGGTACGCAACCTAGTACTCCTCGTGATCCTCAGGGTACTCCCAATTGTCTCCAGTAGCTGTTGGGGGGGATTGCAAGGGTGAGTACATGTCGTACTCAGCAAGTGTGGAAAGTATGACATGTGGCTTATTCAAATGACGACAATAATAATGGCTAAGTGCTGAAAAGTACAGTAAAACATTTGAAAAGCATTGTACTATGTCTATGTGAAATAAATCCCATCATATTAACAAAGTATAAACAATATCCAATTATTACTAACATTTCCATTAATCCATGTCCAATTACCATAACTCAATTTCATAACCATGACCATAATCCATAAACCAACCATAACCATTACCAAACCATAACCTTCCTTAACCATCCCAAATCCCAATTCCAACTCTAATCATGTAGGTCATCCAGGCGCTCATAACCGGGAGCACGGCTATCATGATAGTTTTAAACACTCTGCAGATGTTGTACCACTTTACCCACATATTTGTGATTTTATCACCTTTCGATGACTAAGAAACCTCCATTGTGCCATCTCACACTTCCGTAGGTGTGTGGCCAAGAGATCACAAAATAGCCTTTCAAAAGGGACTACTAGTATGTACGGCCCCACTAAGGTTTCACCGGCAGGCTTGAATCTCTATTCTCCCACCCACGGGTCCCCTCGTGTGCCATGCGGATCCCAGGGCAGTCCTCCTCGACTCCCATTCCCCGCGCCATCCAATGGTCCATACAATACTAGCAGCGCTCCTAATTATTCAGCTACGCCGCACCCATACTTGGCCTTGTGGTGGCACTGTTGACCTGGCATATTCTCGCATGAACCGGTCCTTAGATCTAAGGCAAGCAAACCACCATAACGACCAACCCATCCACATAACCATGCTTGCTTAGATCACCCATCGTATTGACCAGTTCACATTAACCAGAATATCATTGATGCATAATTAAATGTGTAGTGTTGTTTACCATCCCAATTAATTAAGCGAAGCAAAAAGGTAAAAACCCTTCCCGACTCTCTACCATAATTCCAGGTGACAAGGGTGGTCAAACAAAACTAGTAAACTTCCTACCATAGGGTTCCCATCAATTTGACACAAGCATGCAAGTTCGCAAACAAAACATTTAATTTAAAATAGGACCAATATGCTTCAAGGACACTTGCCTTGCTCCGGCGGATGGGGTTGCTCAAGCGCTTCGAAGTCTTGGTTTTGGAAATCCTCGTATGCAACCTCTTGAGCACGTTCCTCTACGCGTGATCATACATACAAGAAAACATATACAATTCAACATAATGCACACAAAATAATCAACATGCAATGACATGTATGCATGCACAATTTAATAATTAATTTACTACGGTCATTTATTAATTAGATGCGACTAGTTCATACGTGTTCATAAGGGTTTACGGGGATTTTAGGGTGGATTAATGCTGCTGAAAATAAAATTATGGTGCAACTAAATTTAATTTACGCCTACTAGATTCAATACGGTCGCAAAAATTCGCATCGGGAACGAACCCTACCGTAGATCTGACGGCGTGACGGTCGCGGAATAAACGCGACGCGAAGACGAAGTGGTGGTGCAGCAGTCCTTCGGCGGCGCGATGACGGCGGCACGATGTCGGCGACGATCCCCGGCGAACGGCGGTGTCCTCCTCTTTTTCTCCCTCTTCTTCCCCTTCTTTTTCTCCTTTTTTTTCTTCCCTGGGCGTCTCTGTTTTCTCTGTTTCCGTCGGCCTTTTCTTCTCTGGAAACGGCGGCTGGGTCTGGCGGCTTTTCCCTCCCTGCTGCGGCTGCTGGTTCGTGGAAAAAAAGCCTAGGCCTGGGTCCTATTTATAGGGGTGGTGCTAGGGTACGGCCTTGGTACCGACTCTGTTCGGGACGGGATTCACGGCAGAAGAGTCGGACACGGGAGGGAGTCCAGCGGGAGCGGGAGTTTCGGGATAGGACGTTACAGCGCGGGAGAGGGCGGGAGACCGCGCGGTGGGGCCGGCTGCGGCGCGTGCGCGCGTTGCGTCCGTCGGGCGGGCTGCGCGAGGCGGGCGGCGCGCGTCAGGGGGCGGGGCCCGGCGCTGGCAGCGCAGCGCGGTCAGGGGGGCGGGCGGCGGCCAGCGCAGCGCGCTGCGCTGCAGCGGCAGGCGCGAGGGGGCGGCCTCGGGGCGGGCGCGCTCGCCCGGGCGCGCTGGGGCGGAGCGGGGCCGGCTCGGCCGGCTGGGCCGCTGGCCTGGCCGCCGGGCGGCTCCTTCTTTTTTTTTTTGTTTTTTTACTTTTCCTTTATTATAATTTATTATATATATATTTTTATATATATTATTAATATTATATATTTATTATTTATTATTTTTATAACATATATTATTAATATTTTTTTCCTATTATTTTTTTTATATATTGTCATATATATTATTTATATATTTATATATATATATATTTACTATTATTTTATTCCCATTTCCTATTACAAGTTTTAGCCTATAATTATTGTTTTCTTTTCTTCCTTTGCCACACGTATTTGTATATGCATATGTTTTATTTATTTTCTTTTATTCTACTAGTGTTTAATGCATGACCATGTATGCAATGCATGATGCGAAAATTTAGGGTGTTACAAACGCCCACCCACATCTCGCAGAAGTGGACAAAGATGGACACAAGGAGAATGGAGTGAGGGCCAAGGTGGTACAGCTGCAGACCATAGAAGTCCAGCAGCATCAAGAAGAAAGAAGAAAACGGTGGGATCAGCCCCACCATGGCGTACGAGGAAAAGTACACCATCTCGCCAGAGTGCTCCTTTTCAAAGGGGAGCTCTCCGCCGGCGCGGACCGAGCGGTTGAAGAAGTCCGAAGACCACCCTATGAGGGCCCGTACCTTCTTCAGATCGCTGTCCGTCTTCAAGCGACTCTCACGCAGACCCAACTCCATCGCAGCACAGCTAGGCAAGAGAAGAGGAGCAAAGTACAAGTCGGGAGTTTGAGCGCAAGAACAGATGGGAAGCGTAAAGAACTCCCGACGGTGCGCTTTCCTTCTTATGTAAGCCCTCGCAACGCTTGGATGGAAACTGCAGGAGAGCCAAGGATACTACTCAAGAATTCAACCCTGCCGATGACAAGAGGGCCCGGGACCACCCTGACGATCAAGTCGAGGCTCTTACCCAGGCGAACAGTTGTCATCACGAGGCGGGAAACCCAAAGGCGGCGAACTGACAAGGCGCGCGGAACCGATACGGTTTTCGTATCGGGAACCGGCGACCTTCAATTGCGAGAGATCCGCACGTCAAAGATCTTATCTGCCGCCTGAGGTGCGCCACGCGTCGGGATTTAACCGTAAAGCCCCGCCAACGGCACCTCTGAAGACCCTTGAAGACCCAGTTCAAGAGTCGCGAGTATGGACCCACCTCCGACGGAATGACTTCACCCCAGTGGCTTTCCCCGGAGGTAGGTCCAGGGGGCCACTGTCGGTACCCTAAAAACCATACACCCCCTGAGGTTACAAAGATCTCAAGGGAAGGACGTCTACTCAAATTGAAGACCCTTGGAGGCCCACTTGTCAGACCTAACCGGACCTGCTTCTCCAACATGGTTAACCCCTAGGTTGCCACGTGTACTGCCAAACCGGAGCTACTACCCACAAGGGTGAATCTCCGGGCTAGGTACCGAAACGGCACCTCCGGACTTAACCCCTGACCGAGAGAAGCTCCGGACATGACACGTGCCAGGCCACCCCGGAGCTTCCCGCTTCCCACAAGCAAGCTCCGGAGCTGCCACGTGTCCAAACATCGGAGTTGGCCGCCTCAAACCACCGGAAGACATTGTAACGACTCCGGATCTTCAAAGGATAGCCACGGACTTCAAGACTCAATTAATTGTCATTAATTCCATGTTAATGACAATTAATCGGATAATCTTAACACCTGTAACGGCACTGTCGGGGCCCGTTACAGGGTTATTAACAACAATTAATCGTGTATCAATACTAGTAACCGTCGGGGCCACATGTCGGGCCAGGCTAACTTGTAACGGTTTGTCCTTGTACTATAAAAGGACAGACCGATGATACACAAGGGAGATTCTGAGGCTCTCGAACGCTCTCAGGCACACAAGCTAATACAACACACACACACCCGTGGAGTAGGGTATTACGCTCAGGCGGCCCGAACCACGTAAACCACTGTGTCTCTCGTGTCCAATCGTGATTCACCTTCTTGAGTCTTCGCGCGCCCACACCGAACTACAAACTCCTTCAACACTTTAGTAGTGTCAGGAGATCTGCCGACTCCAACAGTCGACAGACACCTTGCAAGCTGTCTTCGACAAGCTGCGGGTCACCCGCACAAAGCTGAACCCAGACAAGTGCGTCTTCGGGTTTAGCTCCGGAAAGCTTCTCGGCTTCCTGGTAAACCACCAGGGCATAGAGGCAAATCCGGCGAAGATTAAAGCCATAGAGGAGATGCGGCCACCAGCCCGCATCAAAGATGTCCAGAAACTGACTAGATGTCTAGCCACCCTCAGCCGGTTCATCTCAAGACTGGCGGAACGGGCGCTACCCTTCTTCAAGCTATTGAGGAAGTCCGGACCATTTCAATGGTCCGAAGAAGCAAAAAAGGCATTCCAGGAGCTAAAGCAGCTCCTCAACACTCTACCAACCTTGGTAGCTCCGAACCCTGGTGAGCCCTTACTGCTTTACATTTCATCAACTGATGAAGTTGTCAGCATGGTCCTGGTCGCGGAGAGACCAGAACCATCACAAGCTCAGGAATCCAGACCCCTCCGAGAGGGTCCGGAGGTTCCTGAAGGTGAGTCTGGGTCCCAGCCCCCAGACTTGGATCAACAGAGAGTTATCCCAGAAGACTTGGACCCCTCCGGTAGGGTTCGGGTCACTCGAGTAGAAGCTCCGGGTTCCTCTAGCAGGGACCCGAAGGTCCCCGAAGCAGGTCCGGACCCCTCCGGGAGGGACTGGGTCGATGTGGAGGAAGCTTCGGGCCCCTCCGGGAGGGTCCGGACGGTCCAACGCCTAGTGTACTTCATCAGTGAAGTACTACATGATGCGAAGACTCGATACCTAGAGGTGCACAAGCTGCTCTACGCAGTTCTCATCGCCTCTAGGAAGCTTCGCTATTACTTCCAAGCTCACAAGATCTCAGTGGTGACCTCTTACCCACTGCTTGCGATCTTGCATAATCCCAACTCTACCAGAAACATTGCAAAGTGGGCAGCAGAATTGGCCAAATTCGATCTCGGATTCATCCCAAGACAAGCGATCAAGAGTCAAGCATTGGCAAATTTCGTGGCAGAATGGACCCCCTCTCCATCAAACCCTGGGGGCCCTAGTGAGCAGAAGCCGGAACTCAAGGCTCTGATGTTCACTGAGCCTCACTGGACCCTCTACTTCAACGGCTCCATGCAAAAGAAGGGGGCCAGAGCTGGAGTCCTCCTCCTCGCTCCAACCGGGGAGAAGATAAAATACATGGTCCACCTTGACTTCAAGGCGACCAACAACATGGCGGAGTATGAAGCACTCATTTATAAAGGTGGCACTATCATATGGTGTCAAGCAGCTATTGGTCAAGGGTGATTCGCAGCTCATCATTAAACAGGTGAAGGGTGAATGCTCCTGTAACAATCCCCAACTAGCTTCTCTTATCTCCTTGAAGTCCAGAGGCTTCAGAAGGACTTTGAAGTCCTGGATCTCCACCATGTCCACCGTGTCCATAATGCTGAAGCTGACGAGCTCTCGACGAATGCGTCAACCGGAGCTCTGGCTCCTGACAAAACCTTCGTCCAGAGGTTGTCAAAACCCACAGCTCAGCCTGCCGAACTGAGTGAAGGGGGCGAGACCAGCATCCCGAAGCTGGCAGTCCCGATGTCCCTGTTACCATGGCAGCCATCCAGGGTCGTAGGTGCTGCCGGAAGCTCTGAGCAACCCAGCATGCAAGACTCAAATGCTCAAGCAAGCTCCGATGCATGGATCCCGGAGATCCGGACCTACTTGAAAGACAACATCCTTCCTGATGATGATGTATCCGCTGACCGGATAGTCAGATTGGCTAAAAGATACACGCTAGTAGAAGGGGATATCTACCGGCGCGGTGCTAACGGCGTCCTAATGCGGTGCATCACAAGGGAAGAAGGCTGCGAGATCCCCGCAGAAATCCATGGAGGCGAGTGTGGGAACCACACGTCTTCCTGCACGCTGGTCGGTAAAGCCTTCCGGCATGGCTTCTACTGGCCTACAGTGCTCCAGGATGCAACTGAGCTGGTGAAGAAATGCAAAGCATGCCAGTTTCATGCAAAGCAAATTCACACACCGGCTCAGCCTCTACAAATGATACCTCCTACATGGCCTTTCGTTGTGTGGGGATGGACATCTTGGGACCTTTCCCAAGAGCCGTCGGAGGTTACAAGTTCCTGTATGTCGCCATTGACAAGTTCACCAAATGGCCGGAAGCAACTCCAGTTGTGACAATAAACAAGCAATCAGCTATCAATTTCTTGCAGTCCATAGTATGCAGATTTGGAGTCCCAAACAAAATCATAACAAATAATGGGACCCAATTCACAAGCTCTGCTTTCCAAGGATACTGCGAAGACCTCAGCATCCAAGTCAGCTACGCCTCTGTAGCTCATCCGGCAAGCAATGTACAAGCCGAGAGGGCAAATGCAAAAATCCTGAAAAGACTCAAGACGCGCACATATGAGCACCTGAAAAAGTATGGAGCCAACTGGATTGAAGAGCTTCCACCAACTCTATGGGCCTACAGGACAACTCCAAACCGGTCAACTGGAGAGACACCCTTCTTCCTGGTGTACGGAGCTGAAGCAGTCCTTACTCCGGAAATCACCTTGGGGTCGCTCCGGGTCCGAACCTCCGACGAAGCCACCCAGGAACAGCTCCGGCGTGAAGACCTTGACCTCCTTGAAGAGGGAAGGTGTCGAGCAGCTGTTCGGAATGCCCGATACCGCCAAGCTCTTCAGCACTATCACCAACAGCATGTTCACAGCCGACAGCTGGAGGAAGGCGATCTGGTGCTACGGAGAATACAATCCAGAAAAGGGTTAAACAAACTCTCCCCAGCTGGGAGGGACCCTTCCAAGTGATCAAAGTATCCCGTCCCGGATGCGTTCGCTTGGCAACGGAGGATGGGACACCTCTCCCGAATCCTTGGAAAATTGAGCACCTTCGTAAGTTCTACGCGTAATATCACAGAGGTGAGTCTGTAATTACACGTGGTGTATGTAATAGAGTCATTGTACAGAGTCGGGTAGATCCTTCGGAAGGGCATCCGGACCTACCCTGTTAGGTCCGCAACGTCCATGCAACACTTGTCACAATCTCAGAACTAAAAGTGTAGCTAGCTACCTTGGGTCAAACGAGAAACAAAACACACTTAGCCTGGTTCCGTACCCTAAGAGTGTACTTGTTTCCCCTGTACCCTAGACCTATAATGAAAGACATCATTGTGTGAAAACAGACTCCACGTGCATTTACTTTGTACAAGCTCAATATTTTTTATTTTTCTCTTTCTTGTCTATAACAAAGTTGTGCAGTTCTTAAGAAACTTTAGCTCGACCTATTCATGTACAATTCGAGTTGCGTTGTCCATCCTTTTGGGTTCAAACATTGTTGATGGCCTACTTGTCTAAATGCCTCCAAGTCAATCTAGGGCCAGAGTGTGCTATCGACTTAGGCTGGTCCTGCACCCTAAGTATGCCACTCTACCTACACCCCGGCAGGCCAAAGTAAGGATAGTCCAGAAATGATCGGACCTGGAGGAAGCAAGACGGTTCTCTTGATTGTATTTAGGATTGTGTTCGACCTAAAACTTTCTTGGGAATAGTAAGCCGCAATGAAGTTATAGATAGGAAACAGATTTTACTGTTTTTCTTGACTTCAATGTGCACGAAAAATAAATATTTCATGATGATGGTGAATGAAGCCGGAGCTATCAAAGCTCCGACATTCCCCAGGTGGCTTGTAGTCAATGTTCAAACATTGACATCAAGCATCTCCGGAACTACTCACTTCCGGTAAAGCTAGGGGGCAAGCCGTCGACGTGAAGATGGTGGAAAGACTCTAAAGTGGAGTCTGACGTTGACACAACACGTGTTGACAGAGGTCACTGTTGGAGCTGCCAAGCTCCGACACCCAGAAGGCTCACTATCGATGCTTTACGCGTCGATGGAGACTACTGCCAGAGCTACTAAGCTCCGGCGATAGTCAATGCCAGAACCACTAAGCTCCGACAGCCTCAGGGGGCCTACACTTTTGAAGACTTCGAACCTACAAGTTCGAAGCACGCAAGTCTTCAACAACTGTTACATCCTCTTGGTACATGTTCACAATCAAATTGTATACATCTACCAGGGGGCCAAGCGAGACAAAGGTGTTGAAGACAAAAAACAAAATTTGAATTCTAAAAAATTTGGATTTCATTCATCAGGAGACAAGAGATTACAAAATTGGAGAAGAAGAAGAAGAAGAAGAGAGAATATAAGCGGGAGCTACAGGGAGACGGTCCTAGACCCTATGGAAGAACTGGGCGACCTTCTGGGCCACCTCCGACACGCTGGCTCGGGCGGCTTCACCCTCTCCTTTGATGGGGCCTTCAAGCATCAGGTCCAGAGGGAATTGAGGGTCCCGGCTGGTGTAGCACATCAACACAAACTCTGCGAAGTTCTTCGCCAGGGACTGACCCTCTGTTTCCAATTGGTCCACGATGACATCGCCCGCCTTGGAGAGCTCGTTGCCTGCTGAACCCAGCGCCTCCAACGCCTGGTCCAGCTCCAGCTCCGGATCATCCGGATGCACGAGACTGAAGCCCATTGGCATCAGTGCATCGTTGGCCTTGCCCAGGAAGTCCCAAACTTGTTGGGACTCCGCAGCCCTTGCACCACGCATCTCCGCCAAGGATCTTTTGGCCGCTGCCAGCTCTGATCTCTCCCAAGCAAGACGCTCCACCTCTTTGGCATTCTGCTGAATCGTTTCAACAACCTGCCTTTCGAGGTTGCTGAGCTCTTCCTCCTGGAGGTGGATCTCATTCCGGCGGTTGACCAAATCTTCCTCCTGGCCCTGCACTTTCTTCTCCCGGGCGGCGATGGCATTCTCCTGCTTGTAGAGTTCTTACCCTCGCTCCCAGGCCTTCTTCTCCTCCTCCTTGCAATGCTTATCCAATTTCTTAGTGCGTTCTTCGAGGCTCTTGTCAGCCAGAGCTGTCTTCTGGACATGCTCCTCCTCCCTCTTCACGAGGTCGTCTCGCAGCTCCAGGAATTTCTGCTCTTCATCTTCGAGCCGTCTTTCCCGTGCTTCAAGAGCCTCCCGGCACTTGACAAGACTATCGTGGATGGCGGAGAGCCTTTCCTGGCGTTCATCAGCTGCGCTATTTGCAGCCTTGGTCTGATCATAGATGTCCCGGGACTGGTTGTAGAGGGTCCGCGTCATGCTTTCCCTCTCATCCAACAACTTTCCCTAGTACTCTAGGCGGACCTTCTCCCTTTGTACCCACTCCTTGTCATCCAACCTCGACTGCGCCAGCTTGGTCTCGAAATGGAGTCGGTTGCGCCACCTCCTAAGGGTCTGGCGCTCCTTCTCGAGGGCCTTGCTGTCGTGGTAGAAGGCCAGTTGAACCTTGCAAAGGCTGGAGTAGGCGTTGTCGATAGACAACGATAGGGGGATCGAGTCCGGACCTGCTGGATCCTCTCCGCTGGCTCCAGCGGATCTTCAGCAACAAAAATTGGATCCCACTCTACGAGAGTGGTCCCCTGAGCTTCCATGGCACTAGGGCCGTCCTCCGGGATAGCCTCGGCCGCCGTCGGAGAAGTACCTGCAGCCGAAGTTCCAACCTCCGGAATTGGTTCCGATGGCCCAGCCGCGAGGTCATCAACAACTGGCCCCTCCGGCGAGGGGCCAACAGCTTCGTCATGGCACTCTGGCTCAGTGGCGGGCACCTCCGGGATCACCGCTTCTGGAGCGGGTGTTGAAGGTTAGATCAGAGCAGAAGCTACATCTGGCTCCGGCGCAGGTGCCCCCTCCACCTCTGGCTCAGGTGCTGGCGCTTCGACCATCATGGGCTCGGGCGCTGGCGCCATCACCTCCACATCAACTGGCTCGGACGCTGGAACCTCTTCAACGACTAGCTCTACAGCCGAAACTTCTACAGCAACCGACTCTGCCGCCGGAGCTTCCTCGACGACCAGCTCAAGTGCCGGAGCTTCAACAACACCCGGCTCTACCGCCGGGACTTCATCAGCCACCGTCTCGACTGTCGGGGCTTCAACAACATCCGACTCTAGGGCCGGAATCACAGCTTCCTCCTGCTCTGCGGTCGGAGCGTCCAACATCTCAGCATCCAAGCCTGGAGCTTTAACCTCCGGGTCCGGCAATACTGGTACATCTTCATTCCCATGGTCCGACGCTACCACAGGAGCTTCTGGGGATGAGTCGTCCAAAACCACGATAGCCGGCGCCGGGGCTGCCGCAGCCTCAACCACCTCTTGGGGCGGCGCGGGAATGAGAGCCGGAGCTTCAGCCTGCACAACCTCAACCGCTGCTGCAGGGACCGAGCTTCAGCCCTTTTCTCGGGAACGCTGTGTATGAAGGATGAAGAGATTCAAAATACAGTTAACAATAAAACAACTGACTGAGGTAAAAAATCAAAACTTACCTTGGAAGGCTTCCGCACCAGTTACTGTGGAACCTCTTCTCCAGATGCTCCGGACTGGCCCCAGCCACCACTGGCGTGGTAGTCCCTGAGGGCCCCTTGGAGCTTGCAACTGCTGGCGGCGTCGCTCTGGTCGAGGCCCCCCTCGACCGGGAAGGACCTCCGGACCCAGAGCCCTCAGCTGGCCCTGGTACCGGAGTCACTTGGCCGGAGCTAGCACCCTGGGAAGATGTCGCAAATGGAGTAGATGCCGCCGTTGTAGACCTTCCCCTTCGGGGAGAAGGAGACGCCATGGAAGAAGTATGCCTGGCCCTTCTGTCGGCATGCTTCCTCTTACGGCTCGAGGGCTTGGCCAATTCCTTGCCCTTGTCGATGGCTTCGGTTCTTGGCTTAGGGGCGGGAACAGAGCCACCTTCCGGAGCTTCAGAGATCGCCAACCCGGTGGTCGAGCGCCTCTCAATGAAACCAAGGTCGTCAAGCACCAGCATCGTCCGCCGGAGCTCCCTACTAAATTCTGCCTCCATGTTCAGTGGGAGGAAATCTGGCAGCGGAGCCAGGTCGTCGCCCTCGACGTCGATGCCGTGCTGGAATTTCTTCAGGTGGAACTCCAAAGTTGCACCCTCCATGTTGGACTTCAAACCGGTCTCGATCCGGTTGTCGTCCAGCATACTGTTGAGGGCCCAAGCCAACTTCTCCCTCCTCTTCAGCAGAGCCCACCTGTTGGTCAGGAAGTTGCAAAACACCTCCTGGGGATTCACCCCTCCTTCCACGCACAGGCGGATCCTGGTCAGAGCAGGGTTGAAGGCATCCGATAGCACCGGAGCTTCACTCCAAACTGCAGTGTCGATGTTGGGGAGGCCTTCCGGCAGCTCCAGCTTCTCGTGCTCCTCCACCCTGATAACAATCCAATCCTTCTTCCAGTCGTCCCACTTCCCAGAAGGGAACGACCACAAGTACTTGTATGGGCACTTCTTGCGCTTCACAAAATAGTAGAAGCCAAGGTACTCATCGCTCCGACCTGTGGTTTGGACAGTGAAGAAGGTGTGGAAAATCTCAATGCAGGGGGGAATTCCCACCCACATCAAGTGAACAAAGATGGACACCAGCAGAATGGAGTGGGGGCCAAGGTGATACAGCTGCAGACCATAGAAGTCTAGCAGCATCAAGGAGAAAGAGGAGAAAGGTGGGATCAGTTCCACCGTGGCGTACGCTGAAAAGTACACCATGTCGCCGGCGTGCTCCTTCTCGAACGGAAGCTTGCCGGCGCGGACCAAGTGATTGAAGAAGTCAGGGGACCATCCCATGAGGGCCCGGACCTTCTTCAAATCGTCATTGAACTTCAGTCGGCTCTGGCGGAGACCCAACTCCATCGCGGCACAGCGAGGCAAGAGAGGAAAAGCAAGCAAAAGTTTGGAAGGGTTGAGCGCAAGATCGATTGAAAGGTGTAAAGAACCCCAAACGGTGCATGCTTTCCTTCTTAAGTAAGCCCCCGCAATGCCTGGATGGAAATCGCAGAGGAGCCGATGATACCAGTCAAAAATTTCACCCCACCAATGACAAGGGGGCCCGGGGCCACCCCGATGATCAAGTCGAGGTTCTTACCCCAGGCGAACGGTTGTCATCATGAAAGGCGGGAAACCCGAAGTCGGCGGCCTGACAGGGCGCGCGGAACCGATACAATTTTCGTATCGAGAACCAGCGACCTTCAATTGTGTGAGATCCGCGCGCTGAGATCTCACCTGCCGCCTCCAAGATACGCCACGCGGCAGAAGTTTTACTATGAACTACCGCCAACAACACAACCAAAGACCCTTGAAGACACAGTTCAGAAACCGAAGAATGGACCCACCTCTGGCGAAATGACTTCATCCAAAAAGGTCTCTCTCGGAGGTGAGTCTAGGGGGCCACTGTCGGTACCCTCCATACCGGATACCCCTTGGGATAGCGAAGATTACAAGGAAACTCCATCTACCAGATTTGAAGACCTCCGAAGGCCCCACATGTCAGGCGTAGCCGGACCTGCTTCCCCGACATGGTTAGTCCCAGGGCCACCACGTGTATCACAAGACCGGAGCTATCACCCACACATGGAAAGCTCCGGTCAGAATACCAATATGGCACTACCAGACCTAACCCCAGACAGAGGGAAGCTCTGATACTCACACGTGTCAGACAGCACCGGACCTACCCGTCCACGACGGTAAGCTCCGGAGCTGCCACGTGGCAATCGCCAGACCTTCAACTTCAACTATCAAGCCGGTGGACCCCCCAACAGCTCTGGACCTTCAAGGATCAATCAAAGACTTCAAGACCCGATTAAGTGTCATTAATGCCATATTAATGACACACGATCGGATGATCCTTAATACTGGTAACAACACTGTTAAAGCCTGTTACCAGGCTATTAAGGGTAATTAACCCATTTATTGTGTATCAAGCATGTGTAACCGCCGGGGCCACCTTTCAGGCCAGGCTAACGTTGTAACGACCAGTCCTTGTACTATAAAAGGACTGGTCGGCGATACACAAGGGACCATTCCAGACCACTACTGAACTTTCTGAGCTAGACGAGCTTCTTCTTCTGGAGCTTCTTCTAGACTCACAAGCTTAATACATCACCAACACACCCCGTGGAGTAGGGTATTACGCTCAAGCGGCCCGGACCACGTAAGTCTTTGTGTACATGTGTCTTTCACCTTCTTGAATCTCTGCGCGCCCATTACCGAACTACAACTCCTTGATCTACCAAAGGTAGTGTCGGGAGATCTGGCAGATCCAAACACCAGCAGCCTCAAAAACCACATCTCTCCACGAAGTTAAGTGCAACAAAGATCAATCCTTTGAGGATTCACTCTAGTTCATTGGAGAGACACATTCAACACCACATTGAGCTCTTGGTTTGATTCTATAACACACTCCTGTGATTTAATTGTAATCTTTTGAGTGTGTTCCTAGTGGTATTTCGTGTTGTAATCCAAGGGAGCTCTCAATGTGTGAGAAGGCTCCTTGAATTCGGTTATTCACCCCTTTGTGATAAGTGGAAGAGGATTGGCCTTCGTGGTGATCCGACGAGGGTAGGGTTGGAGAAGACCCGGTCCTTTTGTGGACTTCTCAACATGGATGTAGGTTGCTTCTGTGGGAACCGAACCACGAGATAAATCCTTGTGTCTTGTTTTTGTGTTCATCGTTCTTATTCTTCAATATAATCTAGGGTTTCAATCATAATTGCTTACTTCACATTGAATCATTAAACATAAGATTGAATTGTGATATAACTTGGTATACAACCTTGAAATCCTTCATTTGATTATATATTTCTACTGCATACGTTGAAGAATCAAATTAATCGATCAAACTTAATCAATCTAGTCCGTACACACCAGACTAGTCTGCACTTTACCGGACTAGTTCGATATCTCTGGTTTTAAACTGGTTGTTAAGTGTTGCTGGTTCCGACAAATTTCAAAAAGGCCTATTCACCCCCCTCTAGGCCACATTCAGAAACCCATTGGAAATTCGTTGGGGCGTAACCCTCTTAGCGACGTGCCATACTGGAACCCGGGTATAGTGTTAAGTGGGCGAGGGCTGGGTCACCACCACCTTAGTGGCGCGCGATATCGGAACCCGAATGTGGTGTTAAATGAGCGAGGGCCGAATGGCCACCACCTTAGTGGCGCGCTACATCATCGCCCGAATGTAGTGTTAAGTGAGCAATGGTCTTTGCATCTTTCTCGACGTATGCGAAGGGTAAGGAAGCTAGCTGAGAAAACTAGGTTTTGGGTGGGTAGTTGGAATGTAGGATCCTTGAAGGGAAAGCTACGAGAGTTAGTGGACGTTGCGATTAGGAGGCGTGTAAATATCCTTTGTGTACAAGAGACTAGATGGGCAGGTCAAAAGGCGAGAGAGGTTGAGAATACCGGTTTCAAGCTTTGGTATTCTGGCTCGACTGGAACTAGGAATGGCGTAGGCATCCTAATAGATAAGAGCCTCAAGGATGGAGTAGTGGATGTCCGTAGATGAGGGGATAGGATCATCCTAGTCAAGGTAGTTGTGGGGGACCTTATCTTGAATGTTATTAGTGCTTATGCCCCACAAGTTGGGCTCGACATGAGCACTAAGAGACAATTTTGGGAGGACTTGGAGGATATAGTTAGTAGTGTACCGGTAAACGAGAAGCTCTTCATAGGAGGAGATCTCAATGGTCATGTAGGTACAACTAACGTAGGTTTTGAGGGGGTACACGAAGGTTTTGGGTGTGGCGACAGAAACCAGGAGGGTAAGTATATCCTATACTTTGTTGTAGCCTATGACCTATTGGTAGCTAACACCCTCTTTAAGAAGAGGTTATCTCACTTAGTGACCTTTACTAGTGCCCAACATTCTAGTCAAATCGACTATATCCTCACCATTAGAAGGGAGAGAGGAGCATGTTTAGATTGTAAGGTGATTCATGGGGAATATGTTGTTCCACAACATAAACTTGTGGTAGCCGACTTCCGTTTCCATGTGCATATGTCACGAGACAAAGGTGTTAAAACCGCAAGAACAAAGTGGTGGAAGTTGAAGGGTGAAGCGCAACAATCATTCAAAAGGAGGATGATCGCAGAAGGACCTTGGAGCGAAGAGGAAGATGCGGATAGTATGTGGGAGAAGATGGCGACTTACATTAGGAAGGCAGCTAGGGAGGTGCTCGGGTGGACAAAAGGTAAGAAACTTGTAGATAAAGACACTTGGTAGTGGAATGAAGATGTACAAAAAGCTATTAAGGAGAAGAAGAAATCTTATATGATCTGACATCATGAGAGAAGCGCAAGTAACATGGCGAAGTATAAAGAGGCCAAGAAAAATGCTAGGCGTGTTGTGAGTAAAGCAAGGGGCAGGCCTATGATGTGCTATATGAGAGGCTAGGGGCAAAAGAAGACGAAAATGATATATACAAGATGGCAAAACTTCGCGAGAGAAAGGTGAGAGATCTCAACCAAGTCAAATGCATTAAGGATGAGGCAGGACAAATTCTATTGAAGGAGGAAGAAATTAGGAACAGATGGCGGGACTACTTTAATGGACTATTCAATGACGGGAATGAGAGTATTAGGTTCGAGTTGGATGACTCTTTTCATGACATCAACAGACAATTCGTGTGGAGGATACAAGAGTTCGAGGTTAGAGAGGCCTTAAAAAGGATGAAAGGAGGAAAGGCCCGCGACCCGGATGATGTCCCCATTGAGGTGTGGAGATGTCTGGGGGATGTAGCAATAGTATGGCTCACTAAACTATTAAACCGCATTTTTCAGTCAAACAAAATGCCTGAAGAGTGGCGAAAAAGTATTTTAGTACCCACCTTCAAAAATAAAGGAGATGTTCAAAGTTGTACTAATTACTGAGGAATTAAGCTCATGAGTCATACTATGAAGCTTCTGAGGAAAGTGACCAATGTCACTAAAAACCAGTTTGGTTTTATGGCTGGGAGGTCAACTATGGAGGCGATTTTCTTACTCCGTCAGCTTATGGAGAGGTATAGGGAACAAAATAAGAATCTACATTTGATGTTCATTGACTTGGAGAAGGCATACGATAGGGTACCAAGACCGGTCATGTGGTGGGCACTAGAGAAACACAAAGTCCCAACAAAGTACATTAGCCTTATCAAGGATATGTACGATAATGTGGTGACAAGTGTGCGCGTAAGAGATAGTGAGACTGAAACTTTTCTTATCACAATAGGGTTACACCAAAGATCAGCCTTAAGTCCTTACATCTTTTCCTTAGTGATTGATGAGGTGTTAAAGGATATACAAGGGGATATCCCTTGGTATATGCTCTTCGCTGATGGTGTTGATAGATGAAACTAAGGATGGTGTTGATAAAAAATTGGAGCTATGGAGGCAGACCTTAGAGTCTAAGGGGTTTATACTTAGTAGAACCAAGACCGAGTATATGAGATGCGACTTTAGTGATGTCAGGTGTGAGGATGTTAATGTTAGTTTACAAGGACAAGTAGGACCTAGGAGTAACACATTTCGATATTTAGGATCAATGTTACTAAGCAATGGTGATATTGACGAAGATGTTTGCCACAAAATCAAGATCGGATGGATGAAGTGGCGACAAGCATCTGGAATCTTATGTGATAAGAAAGTTCCACAAAAATTGGAAGGAAAATTTTATAGGACAGTGATCAGACCTGCGATGCTGTATGGAGCAGAATGTTGGCCAACTAAAAGGCAACATGTCCAACAAATGAGTGTTGCGTAGATGCGCATGCTACAGTGGATGTGCGGTCACATAAGAAGAGACAAAATTAGGAACGAGGTGATATGTGATAGGGTAGGGGTGACACCAATTGAGGAGAAGCTAGTCCAACATCACCTACGGTGGTTTGGGCATATCCAGCGGAGACCTCCAGAAGTACCAGTTAACAGTGGGATTATAAAGAGTAGAGAAAATTTTAGGAGGGGTAGAGGTCGACCAAGGTTGACATGACAGGAGGCGGTGAAACGAGACTTAAAGGAGTGGGACATACCTAGAGATTTGGCTCATGATAGGACTTCATGAAAATTAGCAATTTATGTACCAGAATCTTAGTTTATTCGTAATTCGTTACTCTTATCTTTTTTCTTATTAACCCATTTCTAAAAGAAATAAAGTGTAGAATCTTATTTTTTTATATTTTTTTACTTTCATCTTATTTTCTATTACTTTTTTTCAAAATTGTTGGGTTCCATTTCTAGCCGACCCAACTTGTTTGGGACAACGGCTTGATTGTTGTTGTTGTTAATATACATTTTAATATGATGTTCTCATTAGTATCTGTGAGCACAAATATGGGAACAGAATTCTCCACGACAGGGCCGCACGCCCCCCGCGTGCGACCCTGCCCGGATACCGTTGGTTCCCACAGGCGCGAAACGAAAAGAACGTCGTCCCCACTCGGCTCCGAAGGCCAGTTCGCTCCCTCGTCCTGATCCTGCCCCACTAGGCGGAAAAGGATTCCTCCCCTGTGCGTACAACTACAGTGAGGAGATTGTTGAAGGTGAATACCGTGCGTCCTCGAGGCGGAGACTCCCTGAACGGTAGAGTTATAACGGCGGCCGGTGGGATGCCGGAAAGATAAGTCCATCGTGGCTGCGGTGCTAACGAGCCCGCGTGGCACAGCCATTGCTGGGTGCTACAACTCGCGCCCGCGAAAGAGACGGGAGAACGGGAGCCGCTGCGTCGGTGCAGTTGGAGCTCCACTTGTGCTTCAGGTGGTCGCTCAGGAAGGGATGGGATCCTCGCCGGCGCTGACGTTACACAAGGAAGCGCGACGGGTGAGGACACATGACCGTGGAAATGCTGAGTCGTCAGGTTCTATCGGGAGCCGAGAGGGACGCGGATCGAGCGAAGCCGAGCCGCTGCGCTCGCGGCTGGGTTTCTAGAAGCACGCTGAAAGATTCGCGCCCGTACGTACGTGGCATCAATCGGTGTGGAGTCCTACGTGGGCGTTTGCGGCCCTACCGCAGAGAATTCGTTTTCCAAATATGGAATGCTCTATGATAAACCAGCCAGATATGAAGAGACGGAGAACTGGAACTGTCCATTTTATACTGGGTTGAGAATGTTTCAGCTGTTATTCAACTCAGACTAGCAGCTTACTCCTACACCATGAACGACATATGCACATCATGGTTACCTATATGCAAATTTAGGTGTGGATCTAGCAGATGGTCAGATGCCGTAGCATTGGATTTGCTGGAGACGTATATCACTAAGGTACGAGGGAGGGGAGGAAGAAGGCCGTGTAAGACGAAGAGGTTCATGTATTTTTGTGTGCTACTAATTGACCCTCAATCTGGTCCACAACGTTTCCAGCGTGCATCCACAAGTCAGCATCAGCATCATCATAACCATTATCTTTCTGCAGAAAAGTGGATCAGTATGCTATGACACTTCCTCAGATTAAGATTGGTCGAAGCAATGAGACAACTAACTAATTTACATAGGCCGGGAGCACGATCAATGTTCTCGATGTGTGCGTCAAAAAAAAAATGTTTTCGATGCTGTCGGCAAATTTTATCGCTTCTTCCTACCAGTTAGGATCATCATCGTCGTTCTCCGTAACAGTTAAGATCAGCCACATACTCATTCTGGCTTCTATCTTGAATATTGACTTCCGCAACTTTCCCGTCATATATCATATTCTATATCTGGGGTGACTCTATTATGGAGCTAAGAAATAGCGTCCCAGGGAACAGCACAAACGGGAGATCGATAACCTATTCCGATCCATTGTTGTTAAGAAATAGGGATCATGTGTGAGTCATTACAACAACGGAAATACTTCTCTTCAGGCGCCTGAAATCAGGCCATGTTTCAGGCGATGTTGTGTACCGTCGATCAGCTTTAGGATTCGTGTCGTCCTTATATAGTCCATCAACCCTAATTCTCAAGTCACGATGGTGGCGGCGGCTAGAACTGCGCCGCTGGCAGCACCGCGCGGTGGCGAATCCGGCGATGCAAGAGGCGCGTCCACTCGGTGCTGGCGCACGCGGCAGAACCCAACGCCCGATGGCGAGAGATGGCGCTGGCGCATGTGGCGGGACTCGACGGCCAATGGCGAGAGACGGCGCACGGCGGTACCCGACGCCGAAGCGAGCGGCGGCGCGGCGAGGTGAGGGCAGCGGCGCCGTTGAGGGCGGTGCGACGGGCACGTCGCGGGCGGCGCGACCAGGCGCAGTGAGGGCAGCAGCGGCACGGGCCGCCGTTGCTAGAGAAGAAGGCCGTTGACGGTAAGATTTGTTTATTTTTTGTTAATTGTTAATTTGTAGTTGTTAATCCGTAATTTGTAGGATTATGTTACTTGTAAAGTAATCAATCAAAAAATTTGTGATTGATTAACCTATAGATTTAAGGGTTAATAATTAATTACATAATTTGTGGTTAATGAAAGTAATTAACTCCTAATTATCGGGTGCCTGAAATTTTAGAAAATTTTAGGTACCTGACAAATAGACAAATTTTAGGTACCTGACAAATAGACAGGCCCTTACAACAATGTTTCTTTCTTGACCTTGACAATCAGGGTCTTCGGTAAATATTATAAATTAATTTGGTATATAGACAATAAAAAATACGGTAAGTCATATATGCAAAAAATTATAATACGAATAATACAAATGTAATACTGATAGTTTAAAGTACAGATATAAGATAGGTTTACTATATTCTTTGACTTTTTAGTCATCGCTTTCTAAATGACATGAATGTATTGATTATATCATATTCACCCACTTCGAAGAAAATATCGCGATCAATAAGTGTGATCAGACAATCATGTAAAAGGTCCGAGACAAAATTTGAAGCCGCAGCTGCCTTATTCATCGCGTGTCAATTTCTGTTTCTCTTTGTATATGAACAATAATTCTAAAATACAATTTTGTGTTAGTACGAGATAAAAAGTATAAAATAATATAATAAAACTCATGTGTGATGATGTCAGGACCCGCCTTCCGTGGGTCCACTTGTGCATCCCGTACCAATCTCTCGATTGGTAGTTGGATTGCACAACAGAACAGATCGAGGTCCATATAACGATTATTTATTTATAAACAATATAAGTCTTATAAACATGATCTAGAATATATTGGACGTGGTTATGGATGACCACCAAAACAGATAAATCCTCAGAAAACAGCGGAGCAGAACAGCGCCATGCCTAACAGGCAGACTTGGGAAGTAGGACTAGACCTAATCGTCATCCTCACACGCTTCAGCTTATCTGTCTTCTGATAAACCACATACAAAGCAAGAGTGAGTACATAAGGTACTCCGCAAGCTCTAACACTACTCAAAGGAAAGTGTTTCATGCATTGGGGCTTGTAGCAAGGAGAGGCCATACGGCTTAGTTTTGCCGAAAAGCATTTTATGCACGGTTCTCTTTGAAAATAGTTTTACAATAAGAGGGAGAAGTAGTTGAATCAGTATTATTATAGTTGGCGGGTCCTGGGGGAGTTTCAGGCCATCCCGCCAGTTCCCCCAATTTTAAATAAGTCTTCGGATCCATGGCCCTGACAACTTTGGCATGCATGCCAACACTTTCCCAAAACACGGCGGCCTCAGACACCCACACACACACACTTTAAGGAGATGCACTAATGCTAATCATTAGGAGCCCAAAGCATAGTGTGCCAAGACTGTGACAACAGCTATCCGGATAGATTAGGACTCTGTAGAGTTTGTACACTTTACCTACAGGCCATGCACACCTTGCAAGGGTATGACATGAAGCTCATCTCATCTTTCCCGAGTAACCCCAAAATCACACCTCGGTCCGACGTAGGAGCTATTTAGGCATTCACTACCCAACCGGTCAACAGATGACCCTTGGTCTCTGTGCCATTTCCGGGTCCACCGTGTCCTCCATGGCTCTCCAGGTTTTCTCTTGTGGCAGTTACCAGACAGGTAGAGTGAGTCCCGCCCATACAGGTTCTGTGGTTGTACGAAATCACTATGTTGTGGTCAAATGAACCGGTCCTTATATTGGTGAGGCGGCTCCATCCGTCCTTGGTAGAAGGACTAGTCCAGAACACACAACATCGAACTAAACTGAAGTACTCAGTATAAAGCTAGTCCGAAAATTATGGTCATCACACTATGACTGAAGCACTCAGCACCGATCGGTGAGTTACACCGAAGATACAACTGCACTAGGTATACCTCTTAGGGAGCCCGCGACATCCCATCACCATACCCACCTCGACCACCCTTCCCCTTCACACACACAGTTCATTAATCACCCATCTATATCCTAACTCACACCACCAAACACATTTTAACACATTTCACAATCAGGTATACAATGTATAGTGGTTCGCGATGTGAACATCGCAGGGGTTCCTAAGCATAGTACTAACAAGGAGGTGCTCGCACCACTGCTATAGCGCAATGATGAAGTTGTTAGGTAGTCAAGGGGTCGGGTTATCAAGATCAAGGAGGGGTTTGTGATAGTCACTGCTATTATCGTAACTGAAGCAGTGTCTTGCTTCAAGCCTTTGATAGCGAGTAATTATTGTGTTACTATTTATTGTTGGCTAGTAGATAACACCGGTATTCAGTTATCAACATAGCTCATGCTACCACATTTCAAGCGGTTAATAGCATAGCAACATTTTAAAACAGTCACACAGTCATGCAATCAAAACAGGCCATAGGTGCGATTGCAAAACATAGGTGAAATATGATCAAGGAGTTAGAGCTTGCCTTTATAGTGGTTTATCAAAGTCCTTGTCTTGTTCTTCGTGATCCGAGTCTTGAATATCTCCTTTGCGAACTCCCCGATTACTAAGTACGAAGCTATGCGAATAAAATATAAAATATCAATAAAGACCCGAGAAATCCAAATAGAAATCCAATAAACACGAACTATCATTCAATAACACGGTTAGTAAGATTCTTATAAGATTTATTTGAGAATATGTAATTCTACTAGTGGCTTATTGAAAACATTATTATTTCTTTGGTCAACCAAACAGTCATTGAAAGGTTATAACAGTTTTATCGGTCCTCAAGTTATTTACATGTTTATGACCATTACAATTAATTCACTAGTTTATATTATAAATTACCTATGTTACGATGAACAGGTTAACCACAACCTCTATGAGACTTCTTTGTAATTATCCTATCTTCATATTAATATATTCACTAAAGTTCTACTAATGTAAGACTCACTTGCGTTGGAGTTTAGGAATATGTTCTAGTATTCTTGAGCCAACTCAATATTTTTAATAACGACTAGTGTACATATCCTTAATTTATTCCCTTTCTTAACCAGTTACCTGCTTAATATGTTTTAAACGTCAATAACATATTTTAGAACCTTTTTATTATATAGTGTTAGGACTTCATGGAATTACCGGTGAATATATTATTTCCCTTAGAGTTTGCATGTGAGTTTCTATTATCCAATAGATATCTAATTACTTTTCTCTAATGATACTAGTCAGTTCATTATCCCATAATTTATTTTAGTCAATTACTATTTTGAAAGTTCTAATATATATATTTTTGGGAATATTTAGAAGATCATTTGTGAAGACACTAGTTGGAATCTTTTATCTGCATTTTCCTTATAGCTTGATAACCAATTCTATATCCCATAATTTATGTTAGCCAAATATTACGAGATGTCAAATAATATTCTAGATATTCTTAGCTAATGATTGGACCTATTATTCTATTTAGAGGTCATACATCATTTTCTCTAATTTTATCCATTTAACTTTTTGCAACTTCCATAATTAGTTTACCATCAAATAATCAGATTAGCCAAATACCACTTGAATTATATTGTAAAGGACAAATAATATTTTTAGAGATTTTTAGATGATCATTTATGGGGGTATTATCATTTTTTAGTCTAAACATGAATTTCCTTAATTTTCCTAATGGGTTAATTTATTTTTGGGGTGCCAATAACATCTACCATAATTCTATGCAAACATTTTGTACTATTAATCACTCTAATATATTCTAAGAGCTAAATATTAATTTAGAGACTTTTACAAAATTTTTGTATATTTTTAAATGCATATTTTATTGTTTTGTGTATGTTTCCGTGTGGTCCTAGCCATTTTCTGTACTGGAGCGCTGGCTGACATGTGGGACCTAGCTACAAGCGTGTGTATCTAGCAATTCTTACCTCTCAGTATGGCTGGCAAGGAGGGCCCATTCAACATTGGCGCAGGGAGAATTGCTCTATGGACCTAGGCTTGGTCTACGGGCTGTTAGGTGTGCGGTCTACGTGAACCGGGTGCACCCAATGGGCCTAGGGGCTGGTGCGCGTGTGGCGCTGACTTGGTGTCTCGCTGGGAAGAGGTGGCGCCCAGATGGCGGCCACGTGTGCACCATGCAAGCGCCAGGGAGGCTGAACAGAGGAGGCAGCGGGAACGGCGGGCCGCACGGTGGAGGGACACCGGCGGTTCACCGGAACCCTACCATCGGCGCCAATCAACCGATGGAAACTCCGCGGCGTGCTCTTTCGGACTAGTCGAGTTTGGTGGAAGTGGTGGCAGGCCGAGGCAATGGTCGGAGAGGAGGTGTCGACGCGTTGGAGATGAGAGAGGCGACAACGCTTGGGGAGAACTTGTGCACGCTTAGTTTTCAAACGAGATAAGGCGTCGTGTGCATGTTCCAGAGTGTGCGGAAGTTTCTGGCGAGCTCAGCTGGGCCGTAGAGGCGCCGACGACGATCAGCGATAGCGCGCGGCGGCTAGCTTGCCGGAGCTCTGCAGAACTCGAATGTGCTCGCTCTCCCTACCGAGTATTAGTACCCTATTGCATTGTTGGGATCCAAGGGCGCGCGTGTGTGTGCTTGGCCGAGCCGGGGACCGCTCCTCGTCAACTGGCGGCATGCGCTAGCGGCAGGGGACGGTGGCGCGATGGGGGATTGCACGTGCAGTGGCTTCTTCTTCAAGCCAACTACGTGTACACGTTATACAGCTCACGAAGAGGGTGGTTGGCAACAATAGCATGCCGGAATGGTCGCCTAGGTGGACGGCGGCAGTGCACCATGGAAGTGGGTGGCGGCGTACAGCCGGCATGGCTAGGGTTACGGAAAATCGGAGCTATGGCGAGCTAAACTCCTAACCAGTACTCATTCTAGCTATTTCACGAAGCAAGTAGGATGTACCTGAAAGTAATTGAATTATGGTGGCTCACCAACGTTGGAAAGCGATGCGGCGACCGAAGTTGTGAAAACAGGGGAGCCCGATGATGTCCGTCCAAATTGGAGGCTAGGGGAGCTTGGCGCGGTGTGTTGAGTGCACGAGTAAGGATATTGGACAAGGGTGAGATGTTTGGCGGGAGAATGGAGGTGGTGAGGCCGTTTTATAGCGGGGAAGAGGCGGTTCGACGGGGTGGCGACTGACTCTGCTTTTAGCGCGGCAAGGGCGGTGCCACGGGTTCCGTGGCGCACGCGCCACACTTGCTAGCTGGCGACGGGCAGACATGCGCACGAAGTGACTTCGAAGCAGGCGACGTGATGGGAGGGCGACGAGCGTGAGTCGTGATGATGGCAGGTGAGAACAGAGAGGCCGGTGAGGCAACAAAGGCGGTGCGGCTTCTCCACACGCGCGATGCGACCTGGTGGCTTGCTCCGGTCATGGCGGTAATGATGCCACACCAAAAGTTGATCGACGGGTGGCTGAGCACAGCGTGTCGCAGGGCGACATCACATCGCGGTGTTCTCGGGGACGCGGTCGGCCTCGAAGGGGAACGAAGGAGGAAGAAGGCGGTTCACGCCGGGTTGGGCTGGGCCGCGCACCTGAGAGGGAGGCGAGGGGCGGAGTGGGCCATGCGAAAAGAAAATAAAGGGGAGAGAAGAGAGGCCGGACGGGCCAGGCCAGTAGGAGAAAGAAGAAGAAACAACATGCTGGGCCGCGCCAGAAAATAGAGAAGGGAAAAAGAAGGAAACGGGCCGGGCTTGGAATGGAAGCAGGAAAGGTTTCAGATTCTTTTCCCTTTTGATTATTTACTTTGGATGTGAATTCAAATTCAAGTTTGTATTCAGATTTGGTTTATACTAGTGCGGCTCACATTTGCGTAAATTTTGTTTCTAAATAATTTGTTTAATTATTCGTTGCTCGTTTTGTTAAATATATTATAATCCATTTTGTTAATTGAATTATTGTTTAGCATGTATGAATATATATATATATTCATGCTACTTATATGTATTATTTAATTATTGCCTCCGATTTTAGAAATGAATTTCGATCGCTTTGCGCTAAACCTCTTTGGTATTTAATCAGCAAACTGTTCTCTTTATTTTCTATCTTAATTAGTGGTGAGCTAACGTATACTTGTGTATATGTGTATCACAATATTCTTTCTACTTTCATATTTATTTTTGTTGGGTTCAGATTTATTTTATAGTTTGATTCGTATTTAAATGTACACGTGTTCGTATTTACACATTCATTCACCTCAATTTTTACTAACGATAAACATTTGTTCAATATTTGATTAATTTTTTTAATTTAGAGTGATTTTTATCTTTGTTTAAAATTTGGTCTGTTACAGATCTATCCCACTTAAATAGAATCTCGTCCTCGATATTCGAAGACTGTCTTAGGTAGGAACGGATTTATTTTCTACAGTTATCTTTACTCACTTGAGATGGTTGTTTCCTTGATCTTGACATCATTGTACTGCAGTTGCCCTCGTTTACTGTGCCACAAGTTCGAGTATTTGTACAGTTAGTTCTAGGTATGCAGCATCAGTCTGTTGATCCATTGCATCAAGCAGTAATTGCCCTTTAGGACTTTGTACGTGTCTTGCGTGTGATTGCACACCTTGAGGTGCGTGTATCTAACATCCTTGTCTGGTATTCGCGGTATTAGGTGATGACTCATGTTATCTTAACTGGTCCAACTGATCATGGAGGCAACATGCCTTAGTTCCAAAAAAGTCGTTTGTACCCCACACTGCTGTCTACCTAGGGTACACGCAATCACTACCATGGTGGCGAGTTCTTATGGTGGTTGTTTGTTTATTGTTACTGTTGACTACCTCTAGTTCCGATTTCTGCCTCTTAGGGTCCTCACTACAGGCGGAGCCACATAATGACATTCTTTTATCTATGACCATACTAGTGCTACTCGATATTCAGTATCGTACATGGTCTCGGAAGGTGATATCTTTAGACTTTGTGGGGTCCACTACCATGACCTTGGCTTTTAGGGCTTGTCCAAGGAAAGTTTGCTGCTAGCTCCTCTACAACTATCTTGCCAATACGACTCAAGAAGCAGACTGATGTGTTGTCAGTACGAAGGGCATAACAGTGAAAACTCGTATTTTCCACATTGGGTCGCGAGCACCGGCTTCATGATGTGAGAATATATGATCTTGAATTGGTACTGACTTGACCCCAAATCACTGGTGTACCTAACTCTCTTAACTGGTTGAGCAAGTCATCGACTCAAGGTGACAGGTATTTCTGCCACTTCATTTGATGTCCGATAGACGATGCACGTTCTGAGCTTGTTTTCTTTCTGCTTGACCACGACACTGGGGTTTCCTAAGGTGATGAACTTAGTCAAAAAATCCCTTCTTGTAGCTTATGAGTATGTCTCTTGTGTTTGATCAATCCATATGTGTCCATTTGATAGAATCTCTTTGCCCTCATTGTTGTTTTGGGGTGTTGACATGGTTAGAAACATCATGCCTATGTATGTTTCCATTCCTTGTAATCCTCCCAGGTCTATACTTGAGCATGTATACATTTCCAACAATCAATCCATGGGCGTACCTTCCAAACTACGTGTCATGAATTCCATGGGAGCTCTTGTGGCTGACCTGTTATCGTTATCTCAAAATTATTCACCGTAGTGATCTAGTGGTTGGCAAAGGGTGTTTATCCTTGCCGGTGTGCCAACCAATCCATGAATGTTTTGACCCATGCCGTTTGTCTTATGGGCTTTTAGGTCTGTTAAAATCCTACCCCACTTAAATAGGATTTTAACTATTTTTTATTTGTTTGTGCGGGTGTCGAAGTGTACGAACGACACTTCCCCCGGTACTACTAAATTGTACCCTGCGGAGGTTCTTGTATCAGTTTGGGCGCGCGGAGATCTTAGACAAGATGATGACCCAGATGATTTACGTGGTTCGGGCCGCCTGAGCGTAATACCCTACTCCACGGGGTGTGTGTTGTTGTATTGAGGATTCACTCGTGTTTGTGTGCGTATGGATTTGTTGTTCTGTACCGTGCAACACATCCCCTTTATAGACCAATGGATGACTGTTACATGAGTTGCCTGGTCCGACATGTGGCCCCGACAGTCATTATTGCCTAATACACAATTAAATGTGTTTAAGCACCCTAATAGCGTGATATCGCGCCTTAATGGTGGCATTATCAGTATTAAGGTTCTACTGATCATGCACCATTAATATTGCATTAATGGCACATAATCAGGCCTTGTAACTGTAGTAATCACTATTCCATGAATGTTCCTGCCGTTGGAGATCCGTTAGTTTTCCCGCTGGTGACGTAGGTCCAGAGGTTCAACACGTAGCAGATCTGGAGCTTCCCCTCGTGGGGAGGTAGGTCCAGAGCCGCTGCACACATGGTGGCACTGGAGCTTCCCTCTACTGGGGGTTAGGTCCGGGGTCACTTTACACGTGTTAAGCACGAAACTCCCCTAGTTAGGGAGTTTAGTTCTGGTCCTATATTACACGTGGTAGTGCCGGAGCTACCCATATGAAGGAGGCGGGTCCAGTGCCGTGTGACATGTGGATCCTACGGAGGTCTTCACTTTGACAGGTGGAACTCCCTTGCACTTCTTGTGGAACCATGGGGTACCCGATATGCAGGGTATCGAAAGTGGCCCCTGGACCCACCTCTGGGAGAAACCCTTTAGGTTAGGTTATTCTACCGGAGGTGGGTCCATCCTCGATTCCCACGCTATGACTTTAAAGGTTTTCTGATGTACCATTGGGGCGATGGTCCGGGGTTGAACCCTCGCCGCGTGGCTGGTTTTGAATGCGACAGATGAGATCTTTGTGTGCAGATCTCACACAATTGAAGGTTGCTGGTTCCCAATATGAAAACCGTATCGATTCCGAGTGCCTTGTCACGCAGTCGCCCTCAGGCTTCCCGCCGCCCATCATGACAACGGTTCGCCTGGGGTAATAGCCTCGACTCCTCCGTCAAAGTGGCCCCTGGCCCATTCGTCATTGACGGGGTAGATTCTTTGTAATGTGACCTTGCTCTCGTTGTAGTTTCCATCCAAGTGTCGTGGAGGCTTACTTAAGAGGGAAAGTGCGCACGGTTTGAGGACTCTTTACGCTTTCGATCAAACTTGCACTCAAAGCCTCCCAACCTTTGCCTAGCTTTCTCTTCTTTCGCTCCACTTTGCCGCGATGGAGTTAGGTCTTCCCAAAAGCCGCATCAAGAGCAAGGATGACCTGATGAAGGTTCGGACCTTCATGGGATGGTCCAACGACTCCTTCAACCATTTTATTCGCGTCGGCAAGCTCCCCTTCAAGAAGGAGCGCCACGGCGAGATGGTGTACTTCTCAGAGTACGCCATGGTGGGACTAATCCCGCATTTTTCAAGTTTCATCTTGATGCTACTGGACTTCTATGGCATTCAACTGTATCATCTCGGCCCCCACTCCCTCCTGCTGGTGGTGACTTTTGTCCACTTCTGCGAGATGTGGGTGGGCGTGCCTCCCAGCATCGAGCTGTTCTGGACCTTCTTCACGGTCCATACCACTGGCAAGGGGACCGAGCTGCTTGGCTTCTACTACTTTGTAAAGTGCAAGAATTGCCCCTTCAAGTACTCGAAGTCGTCCCCCTCTAGCAAATGGGATGACTGGAAGAAGGATTGGATCATCATTGCTGTGGAGGGGCACGATAGGCTGGAGCTGCCCCGATTCCTAGAATGTAGTTCTGAAGCTGTCGGATGTGTTCAAGCCTGTCCTAGCAAGAATCCAAGAATGTGTGGAGGGTGGAGTGACCCACCAGATGGTCTTCGGAAATTTCTTGGTGAACAGGTGGGCTCCGCTGAGAAGAAGGGAGAAGCTCGCCTGGGCTTTCAATAGTGTGATGGATGATGACCGCATTGAAACCGGTTTGAAATCCAACTTGGATGACTAATCTTTGAGGCTCCATCTAAAGAAACTTCAGCACAGGTCTATCGCCGATGATGCCTTGACTCTGCTGGCTGCTTTCCTGCTCTAAACATGATTCCAGAGGTCAACAGGGAGCTCCAGAGGAAGATGCCAACGCTATATTACCTCGGTGAGGTGGAGAAGCGCATGACCTCTATGATTGTGATTCCTGGAGCTTCCGAGGAGGTGGTCGCCCCTACCCCGAGGCAAAAAGTTGATGACATCGGCAATGGCAAGGGCAAGGGCAAGGAGCCAACCGAAACTTCCAGTCGGAAGAGGAGGCTGAGGCACGCTGATGGAAGCTCCATCAGGTCTGCTCCATCTAGGACTGCCCCTTCTCCCTGGCAAGGGAGATCTTCTGCTGCGGCACCTCCTTTGGTGCAAGCGTCCTCGAGAGGCGCCAGTTCCATACAGTCAACTCTGGTCCCGGCGCCAGCTACGGGCTCCAGGTCCGGTAGTCCTTCCCAGCCAAGGAAGGCCCCGGTGGGGTCAATGCCAACAACGGCGATGGGTTCTGGATAATATTCCGAAGCCCCCGCTACGCCAGCCACAGTAGGCTCTGGCTCTGAGCGCCCGGTGAAGAAGTTTCGCACCAATTGGAGTGGTAGCTTTCCAAGGTAAACTTTGCTTTTTCACCTTGATTTGCTATTCTCATTTTTATCATGTTTTGAATCTTCCAATCTTTCGACCGCAGGGCATCAAAGACGGGATCTGAAGCTCCAGCCTCTGTTGTAGCAGCCGAAACAATGCAGGCGGAAACTCCAGCTTCAAACCTTGTGCCTCCTCAAGTGGTGGCTATGGTCACGGTAGCTCCAGCGCCAGCTGTCGTGGATCTAGATCCAGAGTCGGCAGCAGAGACTCTCATGGTAGCGCTGGACCACGAGGGAGACATACGTGAAGATGTCCCAATGGCGGCAACACTGGCATTTGAGGCTCCAGAACAGGATGCGGAGATGGTGGAAGCTCCGACATCGGAGCCGGAGGTAAGTGAGGCTCCGGTTGCTGTACCTGAGGTATCTGCTGAGCTGGCAGGTGAATCGGCGGTGCCAGAAGCTCCGACCCTTGAGACGGAAGTCGTTTATGCCCCGGCAACTGAGTCGGAGGTGCTTGAAGTTCCAACCCTTGAGCCGGAAGTTGTTGAAGCTCTAGCTACCGAGCCGGAGATAGTTGATGTACTGGCGTCCGAGCTGGTGGTGGAAGTGGCTTCGGGTGAAGCTCCAACGACTGCCCCAAAAGTAACTGCTCCGGAGGTGCCCATGCCTAAGGCGGAACACCATGAAGAGGCGGCGGCAGGCTCTCCAGCCGCGGGGCCAACAGTTGAAGTTCCTGCGGCAGGACCTTTGGTGTCGACCCCGGAGGTAGAAGTTCCTCAAGTGGGATCTTCCTCAGCAGCTGCCGAGAGCTCCCGGAGGGCAGCCCCAGTGCCGTAGAAGCTCATTGAACCACACTTGTGGCGTGGTACCCTATTTTTGTTCTTGAAGACCCCTTGGAACCAGCTGAGGTGACACCGGCAGGTCTGGAGCCTATTCCTTTGGCGTTGTCTATTGATAATGTCTGCTCAAGCCCCTGACAAGTCCAGCTCACCTTCGACCATGACAGTAACGTCCTCGAAGAAGAGCGCCACACCTTGAGGCGTTGGCGCAACAGGATTCACTTCGAGACCAAGCTAGCGCAGACAAGGCTTGCAGACCAAAAGGAGTGGGTCGAGACGGAAAAGGTTCGGCTGGAATATTGGGGCAAATTGCTGGAGGAGAAGGAAGCTGCCATGAGGGATCTCGACGCTAATTCTTGGGATATTCTCGAGCATGCCAAGGAAATGAGTGATGCTGCTGACGAGCATCATGACAACCTTAATGAATTAATTGAGGTTCTCCTGAAGCGTCGAGCAGACCTTGATACGAGGGAAGAGAAGCTCCTAGAACAACAGGAGGATGTTTTGAAAAGGGAGGATGAGCTCACCCAGAAGCTAACTCTTGCGGAGTAAAATTTGGCAGATCGCACTAAGAAGCTTGATCTGTGGAGCAAGGAAGAGGAGGAAAAGTACTGGAAACTGGGGCAGGAGCTCTTGAAAAGAGAAGCTGACGTTTCCACTAGAGAAGGGAAAGTAAGAGGCAGGGAGAAGGACCTGGCCGAACGGCTGAACCGCATCCACCTCCAGGAGATGGAGCTAGCCGACCGCGAAAAGCAAGTAGCTGAGAGTATGCAGGAACATGCCAAAGCGGTTGAGCGCCTCGCTCGGGAAGGTTCGAAGCTAGCGGCCGCCAGGAGGTCACTGGAGGAGCTGCGGAGCTCGAGGGCAACTGAATCCCTGCTGGTATGGGATTTTCTGGGGCGTGCGGACAGAGCTCTGGTGCCTCTTGGCTTCAGTCCAGTACATCCAGAGAACCCAGCACCGGAGCTGGACCAGACGCTGGTGGCACTTGGCTCTGCTGGCAGCAAACTCGATGCAATGGGTGATGTCATCACCGACCAGTTGGAGACAGAGGGAAAATCTCTAGCCAAGAATGTCGCCGAGTATGTATTGGCGTGTTACAAAAGCCAAGACCCTCAATTTTTTCTCGATCCGGTCTTCGAAGGACTCATTGCTGAAGAGGAGGATGCTTGTGAATCTTTGTGATCTGTGGCTTTGAGTTAATCTTTGTGATTTGTGATTGTATTTGTGGTGGGAGCCTCAGATTGTGAGAAGCCCCAACGAATCTTGTATTCACCCTTTGTGATAGTGGAGAACCAAGTTAGGCCCGTGTGGTAAACTTGGTGAGGAAAGGGTTGTTGAACCCGATCCTTCATGGTCTCCTCAACGGGGACGTAGATTCCTTCGTGGTATCGAACCTCGGGATAAAATCCTTGTGTCCCTTGTGTTCTTAGCTTTCACTTATCGCACATTGCTACTAGGGTTAGCTTTACCGGTTTTGTTCGTCACTATTGTTTCATCGTGATCCTTAGTCTCACATTTGCTTCATAACTTGTTAAGGTTCACAAAATCATTCTAACACTTCTTGCATCACGAAAATACAACTAAAACTTGTTAGAAACACCTTTTTAGGCTTTCCCTGTAGGAGGACCGGACTAGTCCGCCCCTGGACCTGACTAGTCTGCCCCCTGAGCACTAATCTTGTTTTATTAATTCATTTTAGGTCGATTAGCCTATTCACCCCCCCTCTAGGCAACTTTAAATTGGTATTAGAGTAGGTCTCTCCCAAAAGAGTCTAACAACTCGGAGAGAAGATGGCCAGAGTGGGGTACGAAGAAGTCTCAACTAGTGAGGTCCAAGCAACCCAAGAGGAGGTGCTTGTCTACCAAGACAAGTCAACGGATGACGAAGAGACTCGCCAACTCAAGGAGAAACTTCGAGAGAA
This sequence comes from Tuctoria greenei, assembly GCA_036927565.1. Taxonomy (NCBI): domain Eukaryota; kingdom Viridiplantae; phylum Streptophyta; class Magnoliopsida; order Poales; family Poaceae; genus Tuctoria; species Tuctoria greenei. The sequence goes on along the minus strand of JAYESD010000004.1, from coordinate 172,268,096 downwards.
GTTGAAGATTCCCAAGGTTGACACCTCAACCTCCACATCGGGTGGCACAATCAACTACAACCAACAAGGCTACAACTATGAACGCCTTGTCTCCAACAACCACTACCTTTCCATCCCATTGGGGAAGCCTCCCCAAATCGATGGAACCGACTACGGGATGTGGAAGCACAACATGAAGATCCATCTTGTGTCAATCAACCCCTCACTATGGCAAATCGAGTTGACCGGGGTGCACATCCCGAAGAATGAAGAAGATATCACTCCGGAGCAAGCCGTGCTCCTTCACCGCAATGCCAAAGCGGCCGGAGTGATCATCTCATCTCTCCCAAGAGATGAGTTCAACCAAGTGGATGGACTTGAGGTGGCCAAGGATATTTGGGATACCCTTAAGATGGCTCATGAAGGCAACCGAGTTGTGAAAGAAGTAAAGATTGAGCTCATTGAAGGAGAGCTCAGGAGGTTTGCCATTATGGATGGTGAATATCCTCAAGAGATGTACAACTGCCTAAAGCTACTCATCAACAAGATTAGATCTTGTGGCTGTACCAAGTGGACGGACCACGAGGTGGTGAAGAGTATGTTTCGGGCATTCATGCCTAGAAACGTCTCTCTTTGCTCCATGATCTGAGAAAGCTCGGGGTTTGCCAAAATGACCCCGGAGGAGGTCCTTGGAAGGATCATCAACCATGAGATTATGGAGAAGGAGGCGCTCTTCTACAATGACCTCCAAAGGTTCACCGCCTCGAAGATGAAGGATGTTGCACTCAAAGCGACATCCTCCTCAAAGGAGCAAAACGAAGATGATGAGGAGAGCCTTGACACCGATGAGTAAGAGGCCCTCTTCATCAACAACTTCAAGAGGATGATGAGGAGAAGAAAAGGAGGATACAAGCATGAAAGCAAGGGCAAAGAGAAAGCAAAGCCTAAAACCAAGAGAGCTTGCTACAATTGTGGCGAATACGGGCACTTCATTGTAGATTGCCCACATGAAGAGGGCAAGAAGAAGAAGGGGGGCAAGCCAAAAGAGAAGAAGTTCTATAAGAAGAAGAGGCCCTCCGGTCATGCTCATTTGGGCAAGGAATCGGACTCTAACGATGAGTCCTCCTCTTCTGAAGACGAGGAGAAGATGGCAACCATTGCCATTGGGAGGAGTTCCAAGGGAAGCAAGCTCTTCCCCAATCTCTACGACCACAAGCCAACTTGCCTCATGGCAAAACAAGGAAGAAGAAAGGTTACCTCAAACTCATCCTCTTCCATATCCTCCCATGATAATTTTGATAGTGCTAGTGAAAATGAGTACATGCTTAAAGATATAAGTAAGAGCACATTGCGAAGAATGAAATTGCTTTCGGATGAGATTTTTGAGAAGGAGGAGCTCATAGATAGGCAAGAGGACATGCTTATCCAAGAAAAGGAAAGATATAAAGAGCTCATTGAGCTCCTTGAGATTGAGAGAGATAAGAGCAAGGAATTGGAGCATGAACTTGCTCTAAGCAAGAAAACATGCTCAAGTCTTGAGGACACAACCATTGAGTTCAAGGACGAACTTGGCAACTTGGCAAAAGTTAACAAGATCCTTGAGACTCAAGTTGAGTCCCTCAAGACTAATGTACCTCTTCCTCCAAAAGCTCATCCTCCTCAAACGTTGCATACGAAGCAATATCAACTTGCAATTGTTCTAACTTGATCCTTAAATTAAAGGATGAGCTTAAGTTGACTCAAGGCAAACAAGCACCTAAGGGTGGCATCTTTGACAAAGAGAAAGTGGCGTATGCACGAAGTGCATACCCCAACACAAGACCTCCCTATGTCAAGGATGGTCTTGGTTATACGAGAGGTGGAAAGCAAAATGCCAAAAACTCCAAGTATGGGAAAGACTTGATTGTTTTTGTCAAGGGAAGCTTATCCACAACTAAAATTGGCAAGAACACTTCAACTGGGACTTACATGCCTAAATCTGAACCGCATCCTCTATTTCATGATTTTGATGCATCATATGTTTTGATGAGGAACAAGTATGGCAAAGTATATGCTAGATATGTTGGGCCACTCCGCAAGAGCCCCAAGCCTTGCGTGTGGGTGTCCAAATGCCTCACCACTAACGTCAAAGGACCCAACTCTGTTTGGGTACCTAAAAGGAAGGCATAATCTTGTTTTGTAGGCGTACTTCTCCGGTGGATCAAAATGGGTGGTCGATAGTGGGTGCACAAACCACATGACCGGTGAGAGGAAGATGTTCGTGGAGTATGAGCAACATGATGATCCAAATGAAGGGATCCTCTTTGGGGACAATAGCCGAGGGAAAATCCTTAGCTCCGGTAAAATTGTTATTTCTCCCCAACACACTCTTTCTCACGTTTTGCATATTGATTCTCTAGACTATAACCTTTTGTCCATATCACAACTATGTGACAAGGGTTATAATTGTGTTTTTACTAATGAGGGTGTGAGCGTTCTTAGAAGAAGTGATAACTCAATCGCTTTTAAGGGTGTCCTCAAGGGAAAGCTTTATCTTATGGATTTTGCCTCGGATAAAGCTCAACTTGACACATGCTTAATGGCGAAAACCAACATGGGATGGCTTTGGCATAGACGGCTAGCCCATGTTGGGATGAGGAGCTTACAAAAGCTTCTTAAGGGCGAGCACATCTATGGTTTGAAGAATGTTGTCTTTGAAAAGGATAGGCCATGTAGTGCTTGCCAAGCGGGGAAGCAAGTGAGAGCTCAACACCCCTCCAAGAACATCATGACGACGACAAGACCTTTGGAACTACTACACATGGACCTTTTCGGGCCAATAACATACATTAGCATTGGCGGTAACAAATATGGTCTTGTTATTGTTGATGATTTTTCTCGTTTCACTTGGCTGTTCTTCTTGCATGATAAGGGTGAAACTCACGGTGTCCTCAAGAGGTTCTTGAGGAGAGATCAAAATGAGTTCACCTCAAGAATCAAAGCTATAAGAAGTGACAACGACACCGAGTTCAAGAACACTCAAGTGGAAGAATTCTTGGATGAGGAGGGCATCAAGCATGAATTTTCAGCTCCATACTCCCCTCAACAAAATGGGGCGGCGGAACGGAAGAACAGGACACTCATCGAGATGTCAAGGACAATGCTTGATGAGTACAAGACATCGGATCGGTTTTGGGCGGAGGCAGTTAACACCACTTGCCACGCCGTCAATTGATTATACCTCCACTGCCTCCTCAATAAAACTCCCTATGAGCTTCTAGTTGGTAAGAAACCCAATGTCTCTTACTTTCGTGTTTTTGGGAGCAAGTGCTATATTCTAAACAAGAAGCCTAAGACTTCAAAGTTTGCTTCAAAGTCCGATGAAGGTTTCTTGCTTGGTTATGACTCAAACACCCACGCCTACCTTGTCTTCAACAAATCCTCCGGAATTGTTGAAATAGCACGCGACGTGGTGTTTGATGAAACTAATGGCTCCCAAGTGGAGCAAGTTGATCAAAGTGTGCTAGATCAAGAAGACTCTCCACAGGAAGCTCTTAGGAGGATGGCACTTGGAGATGTTCGACCACAAGAACAACCTCAAAGCTCAAGTGACCAACCACATGATGATGCAAGTCATCCCCCACATGAACAAGTTGAAGATGGACAAGTTGCACCTCCACACGATCAAGAAGACGAAAGTCAAGGGGGAGGCATTCATCAAGGGGGAGATCAAGAAGAAGAAGAAGATGATGATGACTCAAGAGCTAAACCTCCACATCCTCGTGTGCATCAAAGTGTTCAACGGGATCACCCCATTGACAACATCCTAGGAGACATTACTAAAGGGGTAATCACTCGTTCTCGTGTAGCAAATTTTTGTGAACATTACTCCTTTGTCTCTTCTTTGGAGCCCCATAAGGTTTAAGATGCATTGAGAGACCCGGATTGGGTGGTGGCCATGCAAGAGGAGCTTAACAACTTTGAAAGGAACAAAGTTTGGGAGCTTGTCAAGCGTCCACAAGAAAATGTTGTAGGAACCAAGTGGGTGTTCTGCAACAAGCAAGACGAACAAGGAACAAGGCACGACTTGTGGCCAAGGGGTACTAACAAGTCGAAGGTTTGGATTTCGATGAAACCTTTGCTCCAGTAGCTAGGCTAGAATCAATTCGTATATTACTTGCCTTTGCTACTCACCATGATTTTAAGCTTTACCAAATGGATGTTAAAAGTGCGTTCCTAAATGGTCCAATCAAGGAGGAAGTCTATGTGGAGCAACCACCGGGTTTTGAAGACCAAGACTTCCCAAACCATGTCTTCAAACTGTGTAAGGCTCTCTATGGCCTCAAACAAGCTCCTAGAGCTTGGTATGAGTGTCTTAGAGACTTTCTAATTCAAAATGGTTTTAAGATAGGAAAAGCCGATTACACTCTCTTTACAAAGCACTTTAATGATGATCTCTTTGTGTGCCAAATATATGTCAATGACATTATATTTTGTTGTACTAACAAAGTGTTTTGTGATGAGTTTTCTAAGATAATGACGAAGAGATTTGAGATGTCCATGATGGGGGAGTTGAAGTTATTTTTAGGTTTTCAAGTTAAGCAACTCAAATAGGGCACGTTCATAAGTCAAGCAAAGTACACTCAAGACATATTAAAGAAGTTTGACATGGACAAGGCCAAACCCATCAAGACTCCAATGGCAACAAATGGACACTTAGACCTCAACGAAGATGGTCCAAGTGTGGACCAAAAGTTATATCGCACCTTGATTGGTTCTTTGCTATATCTTTGTGCATCTAGACCGGATATTATGCTAAGTGTGTGTATGTGTGCACGTTTTCAAGCTGAACCTAAGGTGTGTCATATGACTGCCGTGAAGAGAATTCTTAGATATTTAGTTCACACACCTAGCCTAGGACTTTTGTACCCCAAAGGATCCAAGTTTAACCTCATTGGCTATTCCGATGCGGATTATGCGGGGTGCAAAGTTGATAGAAAGAGCACATCCGAGACATGCCAATTCTTGGGTAGATCCTTAGTGTCTTGGTCCTCTAAAGCCTCGTTCGGTACGGTTCTAGATTCACACAGAATCAGAAACAGTTCCATTTCAACTCAGAAACAGTTTCAAACTATGAAACGGAATTACTTTAAAAACCATTTGGCTAACATTTATGTTTCAGTTTCAATAGAGAGGAGAGAAAAAAATGAATTGACTAATTTACCCATAGTTGTTTTCTAGTTGTTCTTCATTTATGTCTAATTTTTATGTGGCATATACTCTCATGTTGACAAGTAAACATTAAATAGAAAATACATGATGGATGTTCTACGTGTGTACTCACCGATACAAAACATGCAGAAGTACAAAAGCTCACTAGTAAAATCGGCATTACTTCCTTCTAGCCATAAAAAAAATTGATGATCACTAGTACTCGTCAGGCAATGCAAGTTGGCCGTAAACAAAAATTAATATTGATAACACATATTTCAAAATCTGGATTTTATTAAAGATAATCAAATATGAATTGACCTAAATGCAGGTGGTGGCAAAATTTCGTAATTTATCTAGAACTTGGACATAACTTACGATTGATCGAAGTGTTCCAAGATGTGGAACATCTTTTCAGGTGTTTCACCTTATTAGTTCAAAAAAACGAATCGTTTCAAGGTGTTTCTACCCATGAAACATTTCTCCTTATTACCGTTTGGAGTAGCTTTAAGTGATTCTACTCAGAATCAGAAATGTTTCTACCATCCAAACGGGGCCTAAGAAACAAAATTTCATTGCTCTTTCCACAGCTGTAGTGGAGTATGTTGCAGCCGAAAGTTGTTGTGCACAACTTCTTTGGATGAGACAAACTCTAAGGGATTATGGTATAAATTTGCGCCATATTCCTCTCCTATGTGACAATGAGAGTGCCATCGAAATAGCCCATAATCCGGTTGAGAATTCAAGGACCAAACACATATAAATTAGACACCACTTCCTGAGAGATCATTCCTTAAAGGGGGACATAGTGATTTCCCATGTAAGAACCGAGAACCAACTAGCCGACATCACCAAGCCCCTAGATGAGAAGTGATTTTGTGAGCTTAGGAGTGAGATCAATATCTTAGATTCTCAAAATGTGGCTTGAAACATGCACATCTGAATGTTTACTTTACATCTTATTCAAAAGAACGCATGTGTTTGAGAAATTCATCTCTATCTAAATTTTCTCCAAAATATTTGAAAAACTAGTGACTTTGTGAGTTATGGTCATAGTTTGAATGTTGATTGCTTGCTGACCATATTCATAAAGTTTTGTTGTGGCAATATGTCCAAAAGGATCAACTATAGTGGCTAAAACTCAAATATATATGTTTTCAGCCTCCTAGGACCGGACTAGTCCGCCTAATGGTTGGACAAGTCCGGATCTCGTCCGCATGACCGGACTAGTCTGACCCCTTAACCGGACTAGTCTGGCCTCCGGGGACTCAAACCCCCAGGAGGAGGCCGACCCCTCCACTTCTCCATTTGCCTCTCTCTCTCTCTCTCTCCCACGCGCGCGAAACCGCCCTCCTTAGGCGATTTTCGATTCCAACCACCAAAAATCATTTCCAATCCACGCATTGGAAGCCCCGGAGGTGTGGGTGACTTTCCCCGATCACTCGCGACGCGATCCATCCCCGGTTTCGTCGATTTCTCAAGATTTGAAGAGGTATCCCTCACTTTTCAAAAACTTGCCTCATTCTTGATTCATTGAGTTTTTGATAGATGCCTCTTCATTAAAGTTGCTTCTAGTATCCTTGTGTTCATAGCCTAGGAATATTGCGACTCGATTCCAAGATTTCTCGAAAAACCGTTGGAGTTAGGGTTTAACCTGTGTAAACCGGACTAGTTCGATGCCAGGCAGACTAGTCCGCCCGACAGACTAGTCTGCCCCTGGGGTGGACAAGTTCGGTGTACATAGGCCAAACTCCAACTTTGGTTGTTTCTCGTGATTTCTTTCACATTATTCCACTTCCTTGACCCTCTATCTCCTGTTTTCCTCCTATTTCAGCAGCGATGGCAGCTCCTCGCCGATCCGCTTCTCCCCCCACTGACCCCGAGTGGGAGGCGGAGCAGCTTCGCCTCGGCGAGGAACGGGCAAGAGCTGAGGTTGAGGCTGCCGAGAATGAATGTAGGCCTAGAGGGGGGGGGGTGAATAGGCCTTTTGAATTCCCTCACACTTAATAGAATCGTCAAACCTTGGTTGGCCGGACTAGTCCGGTCGTATGGGCGGACTTGTCCGGTGTGCTAAAAATATGTGTGTTGATCAAGTATTGATTGGGAATCTAAGTTTCTTTAGCAGCGGAAATGAGAACAACTAATATTTTTATTTGAGATTAGTATAAGAATGCAGGTAAAACTTATAATTGCCTTAGGTTGATGTTTTAGCACTTAAGTGATCTAGTGAACAAAATTCAAATGAAATAAGGCACAAGACACACGAATTTTTCCCGAGGTTCGATCTCACCACGAGATGTACGTCCTCGTTGAGGAAGCTCACACAGAGCTGGGTCTCCAACCCTTTCCCTCTTCAAGTCACCACGAAGGCCGACTTGATTCCACTATCACGGGTAATAACCAAGTTTGTGAGGCAACCTCACACGTTGAGGGATCCCACGAGGATTACAATGAAAGAAGTGATCAAATACACTCAAAAGTATTACAATGCAGAGTATGAGTGTAGAAAGATTTCCCAATCCTGAATCCAAGTGTTCAATTGATTTCACTCTTTGTGCACTTTAGATGTGTGGGGAGATGTGTTTTGGGCTCTTGGGACGAAGTGGCGGCGCTAGGGTTTGTTCTTTGATCAGTATTCGACGTGTGTGTTAATAGGAAAGCTATGGACTCTCTATTTATAGAGTTTCCAAAAGGTAGCCGTTGAAAAACCCTAACTCCAGACTAGTCCGGTGCAAGTCCGGACTTGTCCAATCACTGTGCATTTTGAAGTCCAGAAAGTCTGTCGGACTAGTCCGTTCCAAGCTCAGACTAGTCCGGTGCTGTGTGAAGGTGACTCCAGAAAGTTCATCGGACTAGTCCGCGGACTAGTCCGATCTCCACGAATGGGAGATTCCAGAAAGTTCAACGGACTAGTCCGGTCCATGATCGGACTAGTCCGGTCCCTCAATATGAGAGACTCCAGAAACATCAACAGACTAGTCCGGTGGATGCACGGACTAGTCCGGTCTCCCTATAAGTGGGATTCCAGAAAGATGAACGGACTAGTCCGGTCCATGATCGGACTAGTCCGGTGTTTTGTGAAAGTTAGGTTAATTTTAATTCCTTGCCCTCGCGCAAAGTTGTGAGCTCTTGGATTGTGTCTTTCATACACTCCCTATACATTCAAAATCTAATTTAGTCTTCCAAGCTTCGTCAAAGTATCTCTCTTTGAACACCACTTCATTTTTCACCTTTTTGTGTGCACCGAGCTGTTTCACTTGTTTGTCCTGCAATCATCTCAGTGGATTCATTAGGATCTCATATGTTTGTCATCAATTAGCCAAAACCCACTAGGGATATCCTAGATGCACTTACAATCTCCCCCGTTTTGGTGATTGATGACAACCATTTGAGATATCATAATTGAGAATAAAATCTTGATTTTCATAAGGTGTGCACATATGAGAATAATGATAAGTCTACCAAAAAAAACTTCTCACATATGCACACACCTTATGGTGGGGTGCCTAACAGGTGTGTGATCAACAAGGTGTGATGAAGTAAAGGTAATCAATAATGAGCATTGAGATAATCATCCAAGCAACAATAAGCATCACACATAAGAGTAGAAATAGTGCATTACAAGGTTTTTTTTAAATAAATACATGTCCTTGATCACAAAAACATAAAGACACCAACTAGAGATGGTCTCAAGCTACTAGTCTGAATCTCTCCCCCTTTGGCATTAAGGCACCAAAAAGGGAAAAATTGAGAGGAATCACTCATCGCCACTCTCTTCGTCAGTCTCGGTCCCGTCCTCATCTTCACCACCATCATCATCATTCACCGGAGCAGACTCTTCCTCGGAGTCCTCGAAGGTGGGCGGGGATCCCACCGGCTCAATCTCCAGCTTGTCACAAATAGCTTTGATGTTGGCGTTGACATATTGTTGATGCTTCTTCTTCCTGACTTCAATCTTGCGGCAGCAGGCAAAGATAGAGGTGAGCATTTTGAGCACACCACCGGAGGATTCAGGGGCAAGTGCAGAGCTAGGAGGAGCAGGTGAAGGTCTAGTGACATTCACATCCCGAGTTTGTTTAGTCCTTCTCTCAGCTTCAGGGGATGGAGGTGCATCAGGAGCCGAAGGTAGAGTGTACTCAGTGGGCTTTTGCGGTTTCAACCCCGTATGGTGAACATCCTTGACGAACTCAAGTCCAGTCACCTTCTCAATCATGAACATGATGTACGGGACATACCCATAGGATCTGTTTGGAGTGATTGAGATGTTCACAATGTCATTGTAGATGTATTCAAAGACATTGAACGATCTCCTCCCACCAATGACCTTCATTAGGGTCCTCAAAGTTCCTTGAATAGTCCCCGCATCTCCATCTTTCGGGGCTATTGTGTTCCTCAAAATTCTATTGAGGACCACATAGAAGGGCTTCAAATAATTGATATTGGGAGGGACATAAGGCATCCTTGTGTCATAGAGAAATTTGAGCTCATCCTTCTCCAAGGGTTACAGATTGTGGATAACAAGATCATGATCCAGAGTGTGTTCAAGGTGGAGAATTCTTGCAAACTCATCATAAGTAACACTATACTTGGAACCATGAGTCATCCAAGTGAGACTGTCTCCATCACCACGAGCAAAGTAGAGGGTGGAGTAGAATTGGGTGATGACCTCATTGTTCCAATCATTCTCAAAGGAAAATAGTTCCTTCAGTCCGTGCCTCTCCAGGGACTCAACCACCTCACGGAAGGCAGGATACTTCTTCGACTGCATGTATCCAATGTTCACCCATTGACTCTTCACAACGGGATTCTTCATCTTCATGTACACATGCTCGTAGTAGTCGGCATGGAAGTTGCTCCAAAATCTTGGGTCTGAGCATTGCCGAGGTTTAGCATACACATTAACCTGCCTGAAGCTATCGGCAAGCTCACCCCCTTTTCCAGTGAAATCCTTACTTGAGCGCTGCCTGTTGCGGTGACTTGGGTTCTTCATTTTCAAGGGTCCAATGGGACCACTAGCAAGCCCCTTTCCTTTGTTGAGAGTCCTCTTTGGCCCTGAGGAGCTCTCACCAGCCTTTCCTTGGGCCTTCTTCACAACTACCCTCCTTTTCTTGGGCAAGTTGTCATCGGAGGGTGGAGAGTGCACATTTACATCATGCCTTTTCTTCATGTACCTCTCCTTGGCCCTCTTCACCTTTTCGCGCTCAACTTCTCCATCAACATGAAAGGAGCTGTCATCGGAGCTTGAATACATCGTGCCTAACAAGGAGTTCGTGATTTAGATGAGAATGAACTAAGAATGAAGGTGATGTGAGGATTCAAATGTCAGAGACCAGACTTGTCCGGTTTCAGAGTGCGGACTTGTCCGGTGTACCGGACTAGTCCGTACCTGGGAGCCGGACTAGTCCGGCCTGGCACAAGAACCCTAACAAAACTAGAATCAAGACTTCTATCTAAGGGTGCAAATGAGCATGAAGGTGAAAGAAATACATCTCTGAAGCTAATATACTTCCTTGAAATCAAGAGAATAAGCTAGAACTAGAAAAGTTGAGAGTTTGACTTTAGGGAGAAATTTACCGAGATTTGAAGATTCGCGTTGAAGGAGCACAAATCTTTTCGGATGAGTTTGGAGTGGAGTATCGAATCATCGAGGGGAGGATTTCCCACGGAGAAAGCTTGGATTTTGAGGGCTCAACTCGAAAATCACTTTTGGGGGCTAGGGTTTGAGAGGTGAGGGTTCAACTCAAAGTGGAGGGAGGTTTGAAACGGTTTTGGGCCGGCCAGCTGCTTATATACGCGGCCGACCGGACTAGTCCGGTCAGAGGACGGACTAGTCCAGTGCCCCTGGAAAACCTAGAAGGAGGGACTGTCTGGACTAGTCCGGTGGCAAACCTGACTAGTCCGGTGTCCCTGAAAAGCTGAGTATATAAAGATAACTAATAGTGATCCAAGGACAAGTTTTGCAAATAATCTTGGTGATTATGACCAGAAAGCAATCAACACAAAAACATGGTCATAAATTCCAAGATTTCTTCATAAAAAATAGTTTTCTTAGGAGAAAAAGAGGTGGGGGGGCAGTTTTAGCAATAAAATGTAACATTTGAAGTTTCAACCAGGTGTGTAATGTTTCAAGCCACATTTCGAGAGTCGAGAATATTAAGTTCATTCCTAAGTTCACAAAACCTTTTCTCATCCAATGGTTTGGTAAAAATATCCGCAAGTTGTTTTTCAGTTCTAACATGTGAAATAGCAATGTCACCTTTTAATGAATGATCTCTAAGAAAATGATGACGGATATCTATGTGCTTAGTTCTTGAGTGCTCTACTGGGTTGTGTGCAATTTTTATAGCACTTCCATTGTCACATAGAAGTGGGATATGGTTAAGATTATAGCCGTAGTCCCTAAGGGTTTGCCGCATCCAAAGTAATTGGGCGCAATAGCTACCGGCTGCAATATATTCTGCTTCTGCTGTGGAAAGGGCAATGGAGTTTTGCTTTTTAGATGAACAAGATACCAGGGACCTACCAAGAAACTGACAAGTCCCTGACGTGCTCTTTCTATCGACTTTGCATCCTGCATAGTCGGCATCGGAATACCCTATCAAGTTAAATTTGGATCCTTTGGGATACCAAAGGCCCAAGTTGGGTGTGTGCACAAGGTACCTTAGGATTCTTTTTACGGCAACTAAATGACACTCTTTAGGTGCAGCTTGAAACCTTGCACACAAGCAAACACTAAGCATAATATCTGGCCTAGATGCACATAAATAAAGTAAGGAGCCAATCATGGACCGATATACCTTTTGGTCCACATTTTGACCGTCTTCATTGAGGTCGAGGTGTCCATTATTGGCCATGGGTGTCTTGATGGGCTTGGCATTGTCCATATTGAATTTCTTGAGAATGTCTTGTGTATATTTGGTTTGGCTTATAAATGTACCTTCTCTTAGTTGCTTCACTTGGAATCTCAAGAAGAACTTTAATTCGCCCATCATTGACATCTCGAACCTATCTGTCATAATTTTGCTAAACTCTTCACAGAAGGATTTGTTAGTGGATCCAAAGATAATGTCATCAACGTAAATTTGACATACAAATAAATGATCATCACAATGTTTAGTGAAAAGTGTATAGTCAGCTTTACCAATTTTGAATCCATTCTGAATTAGAAAATCTCTAAGACACTCATACCAAGCTCGAGGAGCTTGTTTGAGGCCATAGAGAGCCTTACGTAGTTTGTAGACATGGTTGGGAAATTTCTGGTCTTCGAATCCTGGTGGCTGCTCCACATAAACTTCCTCCTTGATTGGGCCGTTTAAGAAAGCGCTCTTAACATCCATTTGATACAACTTAAAATTATGGTGAGTAGCATATGCCAATAAAATACGAATGGACTCAAGTCTAGCTACAGGAGCGAAAGTTTCATCGAAGTCCAAACCTTTGACCTGAGAATAACCTTTGGCCACCAGTCTTGCCTTATTTCTTGTTACTACTCCATGTTCATCTTGCTTGTTCCGAAAGACCCATTTGGTTCCAACTATGTTCGCCTTTGGTCTTTCCACCAGCTCCCATACTTCATTTCTCTTGAAGTTGTTCAGCTCCTCTTGCATTGCAATCACCCAGTCTGGATCCCTTAAGGCTTCTACCCTGTATGGTTCCAGAAAAGACACAAAAGAGTAGGATTCACAGAAATTTGCAACTCTAGATCTAGTAGTTACTCCCTTAGCAATATCTCCAATGATATTGTTGACAGGGTGGTCTCTTTGCACGCTCTAGTGTACTCTTGGGTGTGGAGCTTGTGTAGTTGCTTGTTCTTCATTATCTTCATGTGCATTGTCTCCCCCTAGATCATTGTTTCCATGATAGTCCTGATCTTCTTGATTTTCCTCCTCTTGATCTTGTGCAAGAGCTCCCCCTTGATCATTGCCTCCGTGCTGATGTTAATCTTGTGCATTTGAGTCAAATGTTTGCTCTTGTGGTATGATATCACCAAGTCCCATTTTCTTCAGTGCTTCATATGGTGCTTCCTCTTTATCTAGCACACACTTATCAACTTGCTCCACTTGTGAGCCGTTAGATTCATCGAACACTACGTCACGTACTACTTCAACAAGGCCAGACACCTTGTTGAAGACACGATAGGCGTAGGCATTCGACTCATATCCGAGCAAGAATCCTTCATCGGACTTTGAAGCGAACTTCGAGGCCCTCGGTTTCTTGTTCAGAATAAAACATTTGCAACCAAAGACTTTAAAATAAGAAACATTGGGCTTTTTACCAGTAAGGAGCTCATATGGAGTTTTCTTGAGTAGTCGATGGAGATACAGTCGATTTGTGGCATGGCAAGCGGTGTTCACCGCTTCTGCCCAAAATCAATCTGATGTCTTGTATTCATCCAACATAGTTCTCGCCATTTCGATCAATGTTCTGTTCTTCCTTTCGGCCACTCCATTTTGTTGAGGGGAGTAGGGTGTCGAGAATTCATGCTTTATCCCTTCTTCATCGAGAAACTCTTCAACTTGGAGGTTCTTGAATTCTGTCTCGTTGTCACTTCTGATATTCTTTATGGTTGATGAGAATTCGTTCTGAGCTCTTTTCAAGAACTTCTTGAGGATCCCCTGAGTTTCTGATTTATCATACAAGAAAAATACCCAGGTAAATCTTGAAAAATCATCAACAATTACTAAACCGTATTTGTTACCGTCGATGCTGATGTACGAAACTGGACCAAAGAGATCCATGTGGAGAAGTTCCAGCGGTCTTGCGGTAGTCATCACATTCTTGGCGGGGTGTGTTGTTCCGACTTGTTTTCCTGCTTGACACGCGCTGCACGGCCTGTCTTTTTCAAAAACCACATCCTTAAGACCACGGATGTGACCATCTTTTAGAAGTTTTTGCAGATTTCTCATCCCAACATGGGCTAGCCGTCTATGCCACAACCATCCCATGTTGGTCTTAGCAACCAAGCAAGTGTTGAGTTCGGCTTTATCTTTGTTGAAGTCAACTAGATAAAGCTTGCCCTTCAACATTCCCTTGAATGCAATCGAGCCATCACTTCTTCTAAAAACAGTCACACCCTCATTAGTGAATAAACAGTTCTAACCTTTGTCGCATAGTTGGGATATTGACAAAAGGTTATAATCTAGAGAATCTACATGTAAAACATTTGATAAGGTATGTTGAGAGGATATTTCAATGTTATCGCTACCAAGGACCTTTCCTTGTCTGTTGTCTCCGAAGTATATGCCTTCACCTGGATCCTTGTTGTACTCGTACTCTACAGACATACCTTTCTCTCCCCTCATGTGATTTGTGCATCCGCTATCAAGTACCCATTTTGTTCCACCGGAGGAGTAAGCCTGCAAAAAAGAATTATTCCTTGGTTTTAGGTACCCAAGCTTGCTTGGGTCCTCTCAGGTTAGTCACAAGAGTCTTGGGCACCCACACACAAGTTTTCAAGTTCTTGTGGCGTGGCCCTGTATATTTGGCAATGACTTTTCCATATTTGGCTTTCATAAGAACATAAGAAGCGTTAAATGTATGAAACAATATTTGTGGTTCAGATTTATGGGATTTTTCCTTGACAAACATAATTCTATTCTTAGCATGATTGGAAGTAGCATGTGTTTGCTCTTATCAAAACCAAGGCCATCTTTAACATTAGGAGGTCTAGTGACCATATATGCACTGCGTGCATATTTGATCTTCTCCTTATCAAAGATGCCGCTTGGAGGGGCATTCATATTATGAGATGTTGAAGTATTAGACACAATATTTTTCTTACTAGAGCAAGTGCAAGTTCCGATAGTTGTCGAACTTATATCTTTGGAGGAGGAGCTCTTGGAGGAAGAGGAGTCACTTTGCTTGAGCGACTCGACTTGCACCTCAAGGATCTTGTTAGCTTTTGACAAGTTAGCAAGTTCTTCCTTGATTGCAATATGCGAGTCTTCTAGCTTTGAGTACGTTTCCTTACTCAAGGCTAGCTCAGCTTCAAGCAACTCGTTCTTCTCTCTTTCAAGCTCGAGAAGCTTTTCAACTTCTTGATATCTCTTCCTTTCACGGATGAGCATATCTTCTTGTCGGTCAAGAAGTTCTTCCTTTTCAAAGATTTCGTTCGACAACATTTCCATTTTCTTTAGAGCAATTTTACTTAGTCCTCTAAACATTTCTTCATTATCACTAGAGCTATCAAAGTCATCAATAGAGGAATTTAGCGTAGGAGGAGTGACCCGTACCTTTTTCTTGCCTTCCTTAGCCATAAGGCAAGTGTGGTTGTTCATGTCCCATCCTCCCATGTTTGGAAAGAGTGTGGCCTTCATAGTAGGTTTCTTGATTGCGATAGTGGACATTTCTTCTTCTTCATCGGAGGAGGACTCGTCGTTTGAGTCCCACTCCTTGCCAATGTGAGCTTGATGGGTTTGTCTTCTTTTTTTGAAAATTTTCTTTTCTTGAGATCTTGTTTCCTTCTTCTTTTTGTTTTCTTCATAAGGGCAGTCCACCATGAAGTGACCATACTCCCCGCAGTTGTAGCAAGTGCGTCGAGCCTTGGATTTTCCTTTATCCTTGCTTTTGCTTTCATTTGAGTTGTTGCCGTGTCTTCTTTTCATCATTCGCTTGAACTTCTTGATAAAGAGTACCATTTCTTCATCATCAAGATCGGTGCTCTCGTCACTTGTATGCCCATCGTCTTGATCTTCACGAGCATCTTTGAGTTTGGGTCGGCATGTTGCTTTGAGAGCAACCTCCTTCTTTTTGGAGGAAGTGAGTTCGGCCAAGTCTTTGACATATTGTGCCTCTTTCTCCATTAGTTCATGGTTTATGATCTTTCCCAACAACTCATCGGGAGTCATTTTTTGAAACCCGGGGCTTTCTCTAATCATTGAGCAAAGTGTGACATTTCTTGGCATGAAGGCTCTAATCATTCTCTTGACTACCTCGTGATCCGTCCATTTCTTACTTCCATAGGCACGTATTTTTTTGATGAGTGCCTTCATCCGGTTGTACATGTCTTGAGGTGATTCGCCTTCTTCAATAGCGAATCCCCCCAACTCTCCTTCAAGCATTTTGATTTTTGCTTCACGAACCGATCTATTTCCTTCGTGAGATGTCTTGAGTGTATCCCAGATTTCCTTTGCACTTTCTAAGCCATCAATCTTGGTGAATTCCTCTCTGCTTAGTGATGATGTGATCACAGTGATGGCTTGTGCATTTCCGTGAATCTCTTGTTCTTGTTCTGGGGTGAGTTCTTCATTCGTGTCCGGGATGTCTATGCCAGTGCAAACAATGTGACATAGACTAGGATTTAGAGATATTAGATGCATCTTCATGTTGTACTTCCACACTGTATAGTCGCTTCCGTCAAACTGTGGAGGTTTTCCCATAGGAATGGAAAGATAATGGTTGTTTGAATTGAGACGGTTGTAGTTGTAAGGCTGTCGGGAGTACTCGTAATAACCACTCTCCGTCGTCTTCTCTTCTTCTTTTCCCTTTTGTGCTAGCAGTTTCTTTCTCAGAAGTTCCTTTAATTGTCGCACTTCTTCATCATCATGTGGGCTCTCTTTCAGCACATCAAAAGTTTTAGTTTCTTGTTCCTCCTCATTGATGTTCATCTTCGAGATATCGTTGTTCTTCTCAGAGGCCATTGATCTCTCCGAGATGTGAGTCTCATTGTTGGAGAACCTTGCTCTGATACCAATTGAATGTGGGCTTAGAGGGGGGGTGAATAGGCCTTTTGAATTCCCTGCACACTTAATAGAATCGTCAAACCTTGGTTGGCCGGACTAGTCCAGTCGTATGGGCGGACTTGTCCGGCGTGCTAAAAATATGTGTGTCGATCAAGTGTTGATTGGGAATCTAAGTTTCTTTAGCAGCAGAAATGAGAACAACTGATATTTTTATTTGAGATTAGTATAAGAATGCAGGTAAAACTTATAATTGCCTTAGGTTGATGTTTTAGCACTTAAGTGATCTAGTGAACAAAATTCAAATGAAATAAGGCACAAGACACACGAATTTTTCCCGAGGTTCAATCTCACCACGAGATCTACGTCCTCGTTGAGGAAGCTCACACAGAGCCGGGTCTCCAACCCTTTCCCTCGTCAAGTCACCACGAAGGCTGACTTGATTCCACTATCACGGGTAATCACCAAGTTTGTGAGGCAACCTCACACGTTGAGGTCTCCCACGAGAATTACAATGAAAGAAGTGATCAAATACACTCAAAAGTATTACAATGCAGAGTATGAGTGTAGAAAGATCAAACCCCAAGAGCTCGCAATGAAAGAACGACGATCTCCCAATCCCGAATCCAAGTGTTCAATTGATTTCACTCTTTTTGCACTTTAGATGTGTGGGGAGATGTGTTTTGGGCTCTTGGGACGAAGTGGCGGCGCTAGGGTTTGTTCTTTGATCAGTATTCGACGTGTGTGTTAATAGGAAAGCTGTGGACTCTCTATTTATAGGGTTTCCAAAAGGTAGCCGTTGAAAAACCCTAACACCAGACTAGTCCGGTGCAAGTCCGGACTTGTCCGGTCACTGTGCATTTTGAAGTCCAGAAAGTCTGTCGGACTAGTCTGGTCCAAGCTCGGACTAGTCCGGTGCTGTGTGAAGGTGACTCCAGAAAGTTCATTGGACTAGTCCGCGAACTAGTCTGATCTCCACGATTGGGAGATTCCAGAAAGTTCCACGGACTAGGCCGGTCCATGATCGGACTAGTCCGGTCCCTCAATATGAGAGACTCCAGAAACATCAACGGACTAATCCGGTGGATGCACGGACTAGTCCGGTCTCCCTATAAGTGGGATTCCAGAAAGATGAACGGACTAGTCCGGTCCATGATCGGACTAGTCCGGTGCTTTGTGAAAGTTAGGTTAATTTTAATCCCTTACCCTCACGCAAAGTTGTGAGCTCTTGGAGTGTGTCTTTCATACACTCCCTATACATTCAAAATCTAATTTAGTCTTCCAAGCTTCATCAAAGTATCTCTCTTTGAACACCACTTCATTTTTCACCTTTTTGTGTGCATCGAGCTGTTTCACTTGTTTGTCCTGCAATCATCTCAATGGATTCATTAGGATCTCATATGTTTGTCATCAATTAGCCAAAACCCACAAGGGATATCCTAGATGCACTTTCAGAGAAGCTTCTCGAGCAGCAATAAAGGGCAAAGGAACTCAAGAAGCAACAAGCCAGGGACGCAGCTATGGCCTATGATGAAGATGAAGCAATGGCTCGGGCCATTGAGGAGTCCCGCAAGGAACTTCGAAAGAAGAAGCGAGAGGAGCGCGAGGCTCATAACTCTTAGGCTGCTGCTGCACAAGTCTCCAAGAGGAAGAGACTTGTGACAATTGGAGAGAAAGACAAGGGCAAGGAGCCAGCCCAATAAGAAATCATGGAATGCCGGATCTTGAGGGATCCGAAGAAGGGAAAGGCACCGACTCCTGCTGAGCCAAAGAAAAGGAAGCCCACGGTGAGGGCCCCGGCTGCGAAGGCCAAGGGAATTGCTATTAGAGAAAAAGGGAAAGCCAAACCCATTGGCCCCTTAGAAGTGCACACTCCTGAGAGGAACCCAAACAGGCAGTGTGACTTGGCTGCAAATGTCTTCCAAGGGAAGGGAGCCGAGAAAGCAAGAAGGCTCCGGACGGACAAGGTCTACAAGTATGAGAGG
Source organism: Tuctoria greenei (assembly GCA_036927565.1). Taxonomy (NCBI): domain Eukaryota; kingdom Viridiplantae; phylum Streptophyta; class Magnoliopsida; order Poales; family Poaceae; genus Tuctoria; species Tuctoria greenei. Next base: position 172,249,264 of record JAYESD010000004.1, on the reverse strand, counting down.
AGCACCGCTGACCCTCGGTTTTGGTATGACTTTCATTGGGATTATTACCATCTTGTCTACCAAAGCATGAAGAAGCCTGTGATTGAAGCACAATTGGTTGACTGGGAGTACATGGCCCAGAAGCAACACTCTGCTTTTGATGCGGTCATTGAAGCTGCTGAGTGCCATGTGCTCAAGGAGATCATGGGATTCAAGTATGACTGGAACGTTGAAGTTATCTTGCAGTTTTATTCCACCATCTACTTCACCACCTTAGGTGATAGACGGATCATATGGATGATGCATGGCGAGCAATTTTCAGTCACATTTGAGGAGTTTGCCAAGATTCTAGGTCTTGAGGCTCACTTGGATCATGAAATAATCATCTCTAACCTCAAGGCCGTTGATAGAGATCAATTGTACTACATGTACCCGAGCCATGTGTCCTATGAGCCAGGACTCGCTCGCAACATCAAGCCTTTCTACAGCATCATGAACAGGATCCTAAGAAGGATAATAGCACCAAAGGATGGTGATGCTGGAGTCATACAAGGAAATTTGAGGCATGTGCTACTTCTTGTCGATGGGGAGGAGAAGTTCAACCTCGTCGATTACATCTTCGACGACATCTTCAACATCTCGCATACCCCCAACCGTGCTTGCGGTTATGCCCCCTACATCATGTGCCTCATAGAGAAGGTGTCGGGCTTGTCCTTTGGCAAGGATTTGATGCATCGCCCGCTTCGTCCCCAGAAGACCCCGTGTGTGCCGGCTCCTCCACGCCGGAAGAACGCGGAGCCTCCCTCTCACTCCGCGATGCCAGCACCTCACCCCGTGGCACCTCCTTCCCTGCCTCTGCCTCAATCGATGAGCGCTTTCTACAAGTGCTTCAAGGCGATCTTCACTTCCTGCCGAAAGCAAGAGATCCGGAATCAGAGGGCACACAAGCGCCAAGAGAAGTACCTCAAGGCGGTGTGTGACAAACTGGAGGTTCCCATGTCCTCTCCGGAGGCGAGCGACGGGGAGATCACTCCATTTCCCGACTTCACCGCCGAGGAGCTCGCCCAGCTCCAAGAGGACGGGAGCTCTTCCCGGGCGGCCCCCTCGACACGGGTCTTCGACGATGATGAGGACCACGAGGACCCGGAGGCCACGGAGAGCGACTCCGACGATGAGGCAGATGATAGTGAGGACGGTGACGACTAGTGGATAGGGCTCGTTGTTCCCTTCTTCTTTTCCTTTTTGGTGTCTTGATGCCAAAGGGGGAGATTTAGATGAGAGTTAGATGGGGGGGAGAGTTAGAAAGGCTGGGGGAGGGTAACTAGATGTGGAGAGTGTAGCTCTTATTTTGGATCCTTGGACATGTTGCATTTCTTATTGTAATATTTATGTCATGTCGAATGTTTAAATTTGTGCAAGACTATGTTTTGAATGTTTAATATCAATATGATGCTTTGAATGTCTATCTTTTACTCATATTCATATTTATTATGTCTTATCACAAATTGTTGAGCACAACACGTAGGCACCCCACCATAACGTTTGTGTGTGTATGAAGGACTTCCTCAATCTCTCTTTTATGATGCATTCATTGAGAGGGAGTCACTCATACACCCGCACGTTATGAAAAACAAATTTATACTCTTATATGTGAAGACATAATGTGTTGTCATCAATCACCAAAAAGGGGGAGATTGAAAGTGCATCGAGGATCCCCGTGGGTTTTGGATGATTGATGACGAAAATTAAGTAACTAATGAGCTCAGTGATCTTAAGCACATGTGTGGATTCAAGCGGAAACACAAACCCTCAAAAAGGAAAAGGATGAAAATGGCGATGTTGACTCGAAAAGAAGAAACTAGGCTTTCTAGCGTGTCGAGTGTAGACTAGCCAAATATGTGTGAGGATGTGTGTGTAAAGTGCATTGAGATCAACTAGGGAGCTCAAAGTGGTTTAGAGATCAAACCTATTGAGAGAAGAGAGTTGGAAGCAGTCTGGCAGGAGTGACCGGACTAGTCTGCTCCTGGCCGACCAAGTCCATTTTCAGCCGGACCAGAAGGGTCTGACTGAGTTCGGACTAGTCCGTAGTGGGACGGACTAGTCCGGGAAGTCGTGGAGTGGGTTTTGGGGACTAAGTCCCAAAACCACAGACTTGTCCGTTTTGGTCCGGACCAAGAGGTCCTGACTGAGATCGGACTAGTCCGCCCTGGGGGCCAGGCTAGTCCGGGTTTGGAGAGAAGTTGGTGCTTCAGAGACTAAGTCTGGGTAGGCTGGACTAGTCCGCCCTTGGGGCCGGACTAGTCCGTGGTCTCCAGACTAGTCCGTTTTCACACGGAACAAAAGGTTTTGTGTGAGATCGGACTAGTTCAGTGTGGGTCGGACTAGTCCATTTTCGAAGTGACCGTTTGAATTTGAAGTTTGGCGGGTAGTGTGACGATTGCCGTGCAGTGCGGCAGTTGTCAGGGACGTCAGTGGTCCCCTAGGCCGGACTAGTCTGGGCTGTAGGCCGGACTAGTCCGCCCTTCTGCTGAGGTCAGCAGTATGGGCTGGTAACCTCTATAAATAGAGGACCCCTGGGTTCATTTGGACGAACTCTTGAGCAAGTTGAAACCTTAGCGCCGCCACAACAACCTTGAGCCTCCAAAAAGCCTCCTTTTTGCCTACATTCCCTCTAAAACTAATTCTTGTGTGGATTAGGTTTGGTGAGGTGAAGAAGAGGAAGAACACTGCTCTTTGGCTCTTGGTTTGATCTCTTGCACTTGTGAATCTTTGTGATCTGTGGCTTTGAGTTAATCTTTATGATTTGTGATTGTATTTGTGGTGGGAGCCTCAGATTGTGAGAAGCCCCAATGAATCTTGTATTCACCCTTTGTGATAGTGGAGAACCAAGTTAGGCCCGTGTGGTAAACTTAGTGAGGGAAGGGTTGTCGAACCCGGTCCTTCGTGGACTCCTCAACGGGGACATATATTCCTTTGTGGGATCGAACCTCGTGATAAAATCCTTGTGTCCCTTGTGTTCTTAGCTTTCACTTATCACACATTGCTACTAGGGTTAGCTTTACCGGTTTTGTTCATCACTCTTGTTTCATCGTGATCCTTAGTCTCACATTTGCTTCATAACTTGTTAAGGTTCACAAAATCATTCTAACACTTCTCGGATCACGAAAATACAACTAGAACATGTTAGAAACACCTTTTTAGGCTTTCTCTATAGGAGGACCGGACTAGTCCGCCCCTGGACCGGACTAGTCCGCCCCCTGAGCACTAATCTCATTTTATTAAGTCATTTCAGGTCTATTAGCCTATTCACCCCCTCTCTAGGCAACTTTAAGAGAGGGAGTCCATTCCGCCACGAAGTCAGCCAAAGCTTGACTTTTGATTGCCTGTGGTGGCATGAATTCTAGATCGAACTCGGCTAACTCCGCTGCCCTTTTTGCAATGTCCCAGTAGTTATGCAAAATAGCACTCAGTGGAAAAGAAGTTACCACTGATATTCTGTGGGTTTGGAAGTAGTGATGAAGCTTCCTTGAGGCAATAAGAACTGCATAAATCAACTTATGCACCTCAATGTATCTTGTCTTGGCGTCATGCAGTACTTTGTTGATAAAATACACTGGGCGCTGGACGGTCTGGACCCTCTCAGAGGGACCTGGAGCTTCTTCACCATCGACCCGGACCCTCACGAAGGGGTCCAGACCTTCTTGTTGAGCTTCTTGGACCCTCTCAGAGGGGTCCAGTACTTCTTCTTGTTCGACTCGGATCTTGTTGGAAGGATCCAAATCATCTTGGTCGGCCAGGTGAACCCCCTCAGGTGAATGAGGTTGATCTCCTACCATTTCGCCCTGAGGTTCCATGTCTGGGGGCTCGGACCCAGACACGCCTTTAGGTAACTCCGGACCCTCCCGGAGGGGTCTGAGCTCCTGGACTGGACGTGGCTCCGGTCTTTCTGCGACCAAGACCATGCTGACAACTTCGGTGGTTTCATATATGTAAAGTAGTAAATGCTCACTAGGATTCAGAGCTACCAAGATCGGTAGTGTGGTGAGGAGTTGTTTCAGATCTTGAAACGCCTTTTTTGCATCTTCAGACCAATGAAATGGTCCGGACTTCCTCAAGAGTTTGAAGAAGGGAAGTGCCCGCTCTGCCAGTCTTGAGATGAACTGGCTGAGTGCAGCTAAACATCCAGTCAACTTCTAGACATCCTTGATGCGGGCTGGGGGCCGCATATCTTCTATAGCCTTGATCTTCGCTGAATTTGCTTCAATTCCTCGGTGAGTCACCAAGAAACCTAGAATCTTCCTGGAGCTAACCTCGAAGACACATTTGTCCAGGTCCAGCTTGGTGCGCGTGATGCGCAGCTTGTCGAAGACAGCTCATAAATTGTCAAGGAGTGACTCCTTGTTCTTGATCTTCACAACGATGTCATCCACGTACACTTCCACCAAGTCTCTAATTATCTCTCCAAATGTTTTGTACATGTCTTGCACAAATGTTGAAGCAGCATTTTCAAGACCAAAGGGCATGGCAGTATAATAGTACAATCCATCTACTCTTATGAAGGCAATATGCTCTTGATCTTCCTTAGACATTTGGAACTGATGATATCCAGAATATGCATCTAAGAAACACAATAGCTCACACCCGGAGGTGGAGTCCACTATCTGATCTATCCTAGGTAAAGGAAATGGATCCTTTGGACATGCCTTATTTAAGGTGGTGTAGTCGATACACATTCGAAGCTTCTTGCTAGCCTTGAGCACCGCGACTAGGTTTGCCATCCATTTTGGGTGAAACACCTCCCAGATGAAACCAGCTTCGAGCAACTTCTTGATCTCCTGTCAGATGAAGTTTTGCCACTCGATTGATTGTTTTAGGGGCTTCTAGTGTATAAGCCGTGCGTCGGGATAAATCTTCGGATTGTGCTCCATCACCTCCCTAGGGATCCCAGCCATTTGCGACGGTTGCTAGGCAAACACGTCGACACTAGCCCGGAGGAAAGTGATGAGCGCAAGTTCCTATTTGTTGTTTAGACCTCCTGATATACGTGTAGTCTGAGCAGCATCGGAACCAATTTGGACGACTTTTACAGGAACGTCGGTGTCGCCGCTTGGTTGCACACGAGGTGCGGAGGTAGAGCCTCGATGACGAATGCTCGGAGGGTTTGGAGTTGGCTCCTTACCAGATGCTTCCTCCTATGTTGTAGTAAGTTCATAGAGTTCTTCCAATGTAGTGATTCCTGCAGTGCGATCTCCGCGAATTCGGAGAACGCCCGCAGGTGTTGGCATCTTCAACACTAAGTAACCATAGTGGGCGGCGGCCATGAACCTGTACAAGGCAAGCTTGCCCAAAATGGCATTGAACAGCAGACTGATCCACGTGACATCGAAGACAAACTTCTCGGTTATGTAGTTCTCCCGAGTCCCGAAGGTCACTGGGAGTGTGATGGAGCTGAGAGGGGTAATGGCCCCCGGAGCTACCCCAGAGAAAGGTCGAGATGGGCGAAGGTCCGAAGGTCGGAGCTGGAGTTTAACGAAGGCTTCGAAGCTTATGAGGTTCAACCCTGCACCTCCGTCCACCATTACATGGTCGAGTTGCATATTGTTAATGGTTGGTGACACCATCAATGGGAGTTGGCCAACTCCGATCATGTTGCGGGGGCAGTCCGAAGCATCAAAAATGATGGGAGTGTCCATCAACTTTCGATGAGGCTTCGCACTAGTGGTGGGAGCTGCAACGGCCATGTCCTGCCGCATTGTCTTTAGGATGCGGCGAGAGGTGATGTCCCAAAAACCACCATAAATGGTGTTCAGGGTCTTTCGACGCTCGTTGTCAGAAATGTCGGAGTCATCGTCGACGGTGTTGTAGACATCTTTCAGGACCTTTTTGGGGTTCTGAAAACCTAACTCCTCCTTAGCCGGAGCTTCGTCGACTTTTTTGCTTTCCTTCCCGCTGGCGGAAAGGAGCTTCTTCCCGGCGCTTGTTGTAGCGCTCGGCGAGGTTCCGGACGTCTCGGCATTCTTCCAGACTGTGTTTGTCTGTCCTATGGATCGGACACCACACTTTGGAGCTGCCACCATCTTCTGACGATGGTCGAGGTACTTTCTCGGGACGTGGCCCCCGGCCACCCGGAGCTGCAGCAGCCGCAGCGGTAGGTGCACCGCCGACAACTTCGTCTTGCCATTGGGCTTCTTTTTCTTTTTGCCACCTCCAGATGTAGTAGCTTCAGTTTTCAAGGCCTTCTTGTTGGCCTCTGGAGCCGGCTTGGAGTGCATCTCACAGCCCTCCACAGCTTTAGCACATTTGTCTGCTAGGCTGAAGAGTTCCGTGACGCTGGTGACTTCTTTTATTGTGAGCTTCTCCAACATCTTTTTGTCTCGAACGTCCTGTCTGAATGCAACAATAATAGAGGTGCTCGAGATGGATGGGATGGAATTGCGTACCTGAGAGAATCGCTGGATGAAGGATCACAACGACTCTCCTATTTTTTACTGGACAGTAAAAAGGTCCAGTTCAGTGCCAGGTCGAGTGTATGAACTCCCGAAATTACCAGTGAACTGTTGGCATTGCTCCGCCCAACTGTTGATGGAGTCAGGAGAGAGGCTCATAAACCAGGACCTAGCGGTTCCAGTTAAGGCCACTGGGAAGTAGTTGGCCATCACGGCCTTATCACCCCCCGCTGCAAGTATAGCAGTGGAGTAAATTTGAGAAATTCATTGGGGTTGACAATCCCATCAAATTTCTCCAGTAAATGAGGCCGGAACTCTTGTGGCCATGTGACCATGCGTAAGTGCATGGCCAGGGCAGAACAGCCTCCTCCTACTCCCTGAGGAGCAGGATTGTCCCGAGCCTCTCGCCTCTCGCGAGCACGCTCGACATGGACGCGACCGTCTTGCTGCCGATAACGATGATCCAGTTCTGACTGTAGATCATGGGTCGGAATCCTTATGATGGTGTGGGTGCGTCGTGCCCCTAAAGGCAACAAGGTCACCTGCTGAGAAGCAACACGTCATCAGTGCTGTGACACGTGAGGACCAAGTCTTCCAGACAAGGTCCTTCGTTGAGCTGTTGTCTGCCCCGAAGGCGGAGGACCTTGGTTGCTGATGCCAGCGGCTGCAGCTGCAACCAGATGGTCAACATCAGCTCTCCACTATTCCATAGCACCCTGGGGTGCCCCTGGACGCAGTGGGTGTTGTAGAAGAGTTCACGCGGCAATGAGTGCGTGCTCAGGGTTGTTGTTTCTCAATGGAGTGATCGACGCAGATGCCCTATCTTGTCGCCCAGTATTCTTTGCCGGAACAAATGGCGGCTGTGGTGCCATAGTGCCTACCAGAACAATGGCACCCGCTGGCTGCTGCATGATGGAGGGATTGCCTCCAGCAGGTTGTTCAACGCGATTGCCGTTGGAAGATCCTACGGCGGAATTCACCATCTTGAGATCTCAGGTCCCCCTACCTGGCGTGCCAAAATGTCGAAGTGTATCAATGACACTTCCCCTGGTACTACTAAAGTGTAGCCTGCGGAGGTTCTTGTTTCGATTTGGGAGCGCGGAGATCTAGATCAAGATGGTGACACAAGAGACTTACGTGGTTCGGGCCGCCTACGCGTAATACCCTACTATACGGGGTGTGTGTTGTTGTATTGAGAATCACTAGTATGCGTAGTGTATGGCTCATCCTTAGATCCGCCTCCCCCCTGTATTGTGCGGCTTAGTGCTTTTATAGTCTAAGGACTAACCATTACATCATTTGTCTGGCCTGACATGTGGCTCTAGCATATTTAATAGCCTAATACAATATTTATGAGCATTAAACGTGGTTAATAGTGTGATAACGTGCCTTATTGGTTGCGTTACCTCTATTAACATTGCTCTAATCGTGTGTCATTAATATATCATTAATGACACATAATCAGGTCTTGTAACTGCCGCTTTAACTGTCCCTTGAATGTCCGTGCTGTTGGAGATCCACCAGTGTACTCGTTGGTGGTGTAGGTCCAGAGGCTCCACACGTGGCAGTTTTGGAGCTTCCCCTTGCAGGGAGGTAGCTCCGGAACCGTTATACGCATGTCGTCAATGAAGTATCCCTCTGCTGGGGGTTAGGTCCAGGGTCGTTATACACGTGTTGATTGCGGATCTTCCCTGTATTGGGAGTTTAGCTCCGGGCTTACATTACACGTGTCAATCCCCAGAGCTACCCATATGAGGGATGAGGGTCCCGTGTAGTATGACGTGTGGGACCTGAAGAGACCTTCAATTTGACAGGTGGAATTCTCTTGCACTTCCTGCGGTACCGTGGGGTACCCGGTACGCAGGGTACCGACACTTGTGTATATGTGTATCACAATATTCTTTCTACTTTCATATTTATTTTTGTTGGGTTAAGATTTATTTTATAGTTTGATTCGTATTTAAATGTACACGTATCCGTATTTACACATTCATTCGCCTCGATTTTTATTAAAGATAAACATTTGTTCAAGATTTGATTAAAATTTTGAATTTAGTGTGATTTTTATTTTGTTTAAAATTTGGGCTGTGACAGATGATAGAAAACTCACTACATTATAAATAGATGACATTAATGTTTATATTGGAATCTATTTCGAATCTAGTGATCTCGTTGGCGTTCATTTTTTTGATACACAATTAAATTACTGGTAACGATGGGTATAATGAGAAGAACACGAACGATCCTTCAAATACAATAAATGCATACAACAGGCAGAACACTAACGAAGAAAAAAAATCTTGTTCTATTAAAAAAATTCTAACAGCCCATGTTGGTCTACGGTAATATTCCTAGTTATTTCTGAGTTATAGCTCACTGTAGAAACCGGGGACTGGTATGCGAGTAGGCTAAAAGACGCACACGCGAGCCCGATCTGTTTGCGCGCACTGAGCGAGGAACTACTGCAACTGCAAGTGCAAATGTGCAGCCGATCAACGAGTCACCCACGGATGGCAGGATCTCGTATTTCCCACTACTACAATAAGCTTTATCGCTTTATCGCAGGCGGCTCCAACCTATTATCACATGCGGTTTTTAAAACCGTCTGAAACGAAGAGCCTATGATAATCCGCAATTTTACAGGCGGATAAATGATACCGCCTGTGAAGACACATTATCACAGGTGGTTTTTACTTAGGCTAGCCGCCTGTGAAGATAAGTTATCACAGGTAGGTCGTGCAACATATATAACCGCCTGTGATAATTGTATTATCATAGGCGGGTTGTGCAGCATATATAACCGCTTGTGATAATTGTGTTATCACAGGCGGATCTTGACCTACATCAAGCTGCCTGTAAAGACAGTATCGCAACCGGTTTCTACCATAACAGTAACCGCCTGTGATAATTAGGTTATCATAGATGGTTCTTTACCTGTACCTAGCCACCTGTGATAATTGTTTTTCACAGGCAGATCTAGCCATTGGTGAAATAACCGCATGTGATAAGATATAACCTATGCAGTACTAGTTGCTGTTATTTCTGATTTCCAGGTCAATTCAATATAATCATAGAACAGAAGTCAACAATATTATCACAGAAGTCAACAATATCATCACAGAAGTCATCTTACAGAAGTCAATTTTACTAAAACAATATACATATGTACAAGTTACACATACAATTCATCTTATAGTTTACAAGTTTTCACTAAAAACTGTTTCTATTGGCATAGTCGCAAAGTTCTAGCACGTCAGCTATTACACAATTCTCATCAAAGAACTTCCCTCTTTTGTGCAAAATTTCGTGACGAATGAATTGACAGAGTTCAACGGCAATCTTGTCGGTTCTTCTACCAGGAATACTTCTACAAACCGGCCATTCTTCGTTCACATTCTTCGTGTGCTGCAATGAAACACATAACAAGGTTTAGAATGTGTTGGTTTGAACAATCTCAAAGTATAGGTCAAAGTGAGAGTATACATAAATTTATTTGATATTTTTGGAGCAGTTGTACTATGAGCAATTGAATTTTGAAGTTGGAATCAAAATATGAAAATAATTTTTCTGGTAATATTGAACAGTAGAGAATATAAGTATTAAACTATGCTAGTTACAATGAAAATAAAACTCAAAAGTAAGAAAATAAGATATCGACATTAAGGATAACTTACATCCTCACAATTCACTCTCTATTCGCTGGCGGTCCGAAGATGCTCGCATACATAATACCCACATAAGACACTCCCAGCAGGCTGCTTCGGACAAGCATAATACGTTTTAATGTCCAATGCATTCATATTAGGAGGTCTCTGACCGCCAAGCCGTTCTGCGTAAAACCGCCAAGCGCTGTAATACAAGAAATATCACATAAAACTTGTCAACATATTGTAAATGTGTGTAAATTAAAATTATTGAATAAACGTACAGTTTCAAAATGGAAAGGAAATCTTTGTAACGATCTGGTGGGTAATCGGCCGAGTCCAAGACTGTTGCCATTCCCTGCGTTGGCTTGATGAAGATCATTATGTAGTGATCACTGCAAACATACAAACACACGTGTTAACAATTACCAATAATTGCTATTTCAATGTCATGTGTCGAACTTACTCGAAGTGGTACGGAGCCTTTACGAGGTCCTTGTCGTCTCTGATAAAGTTAAACATCGCATGTCCTATGTAAGTTGCAACTTCTGTCCTTCTATGCTTCTTAAGTTTTGCGATTGTTTTTTCAAATTCTTTTTTTTTTTCATGTGCTTGAACTTTGCTGAGTCTCGATCCACCTTGACGTCGAATAGCGTCTTTGCAATCCGTGTAGGGTCAAGGATACCTGTTTTGCGTTCCATCTTTTCATTATCCATGTATAGCATCCTATTGAAGAAGTCCAGAATTGTTATAATCTCATGAAATGTGTATGCGTGTAGTAAGAAAAGCAAATGCAAAATATTAGATGCACTTACAAGCACCAGACGAGTAGCAGGTTGATTTCAAGCATGCCCCGATGGAAATGGGGATGCAGCTCTTCAAATAAAATGACTCGTCTATCTGCTCCAGTGCTCCAGAATGCATATTTTTGAATACGAAATGTGACACAAGAAATCTCATATTTTGTGCTGGCAAGGATGTACCACTCATGCATTCTTTTGAGTGGGGCAGGTTGTTTGCTAAGTTGTACGGATGTCATGAATGGCTTCCCATTCTTAAATTTAGGAGGAACATCTTCAAGCTTGTATATTGGAACTCCTGTTTTAACTAAAGTCGTCCGCCGATTATACATGACACCGTCTTCTTCCCACTCCTCGATATCTTCTAATGCTGGCTCATGAGAAGAACGAGATGCACTCAATTTTCTAATATTTTCCATCATAGTTTCCAAATACTAAGGTTTCTTAATTTCGTATGGGCTAACTTTGATAGGCAATGATGATCGAGGAGTAGTCATCAGAAGTTGGACAATGGCTTGTTGTTGAACCTGTTGTTCAACTGATTGCTCTTTACTCCCAGAAGCTGGATCTAGTACTGCTTAAAGTCGTTGCTCAACTGGTTGCTCTTTACTAGCAACAGCTTGCTCTGGTACTGCTTGAAGCTATTGTCCAACTTGTTGCTCTTAGATATCTTTACTAGCAAGTTTACTATCATCCTTGCTGAAACATAGGGGGAGTGGATCTTCCTGGACTGGGAGTGGATCTTCTTGGACTTTCGCCTTAGAAGATGGGGTTGCAAAATTTCGAGATGCGACGGGGCTAGAAATTGGCTCATCGTCCAACATGATATCGCGTCTGTGCCAAAGGATTATTTGGTTCACAACCTGCCCCAGAGTCGCGATCCCCACAGGTGTGACGTGGTCTATTTCATAATCTTCATAATCATTATCAATGATCTGAAGAACTTGCACCACAACATAATACAACAGAAGTGGATTCCCGTTGAAGTCACGATCAGGCTTTGCCATAGCAGTGGCAACCTGTTTGGTTTTGTTCCCTGCTCTGCCGATCAGGACAAGAAGATGACAAGATTTGTCGTTGGCAATATCATCGACAGGGAACTTATGGGTTGACCCTGAGCCTGGCACAGAACCAACGCTGCCAGGATAGGCAATTGGAGATACTAATTGCTCCTTTGGCACCGGAAGCATCGCTGTACTCGGTGCCACTAATTGTCCCGATTGTCTAAGTTGTTCCATTATTTCTTGCATATTTTATTTGACCTTTTGAGCAGTCATTTCATCAAGTGTTTTCTTAAACTTCTCACGTCTTCTATATGTATCTTTATCTTTAGGGAAACCATCTAGCCAAGGCATTTGAGAAGAGACTGCTCGAACCCGTCCGCTGTGTTCAGGGTTTTCTAAGATAGTGGAAAGTTGATCATTCTCCCTCTTCGGCTTGAAGAGACCCTTCTGTTGCTTTTCAATTACTTCTTTCATTTTGTCCTCTACTTCATTCACAGAGTCGGGCTTTTCAAGTTTGCCCTCGTTGGTCAAACCTGACCGAGCAAAGACCCACCGCTGAGTTCTCTCATTGCAGCCTTCTAATGGGTGAGGATTTCCCTTACTCGTAATTTTGTCTAATATCTTATTCCATCTCTGGACTTTAGGGGCATATCCGGCAGACCCCAAGCGATGATGGTATTTGTTCTTTTTTGCAAGCTCTGACCTAGTTGCACTTAGAGCTTTAGCATCAGGTGTGGTCTTTTGATGAACAAACTCTTGCCACTGAGCTTGTGTGATTTTTCCCATCTTCCTCGGGCTAGGGACCTTATCGGCTTTAACATAAGCATTCATTTCACTCTTCCATCCATGAAACTTCTTGCCACAAGAGACCAATGTTGCTTTCTTTACAGCTTCTTCTGTGCCCTTCGGGAACTTGAATTGTTTCTTTATCCTTTCCCACAACTCATTCTTGGTCTGCTCGGGTAATTTCCTCCAATTCTTGGTTGTGATCGGCACGATCTCCCTAACAAGAAAACCACATTCATTATGGTACTTGGTAACTGAATCCAGTGGTTCTTCGGGAAGCCCACCTGGACCGACCCTTGTTATGTACATGATGCAGTCCAATGGACCCTTATTGGGACCTCGTTGCCCTTGTTTCCGCTTGAGTGAAGCTGAAGATTCATCCATTGGAGAACCTTCTGCGGTTTTAGGAGCCAAAGTCACCTCGTTGTCTTCACGATTAATCTATGTAGAAAAGAATTATAAGACTTCGTATACTTGACAACCAACATTAACTTGAACTACTGAAGTTAAGATTCGTGATCCATACCTCGTCGGTAGGATCATATTCCAGGTTGAGATCCTTTGAAGTCTTTGTAAGACCTATGTGTGCTGAATACATTGGCTTGTAGTGAATACACTTGCTTTGACGATAAAAGTTTTGAATATCACCAAAACACCTTTTTATCAAGGTCTGGCTCTAGCACCGAGCTATAGCAAGGTCCGACGGTAGGTTCGACTTGTTTTGGGTAGCTCCGACTACGTTATATGCTAGGTCCGACTTGTTGGTAAGGTCCGACTAGCTTTTGTTAGCTCTGGCTCAAGGTCCGGGTTGCTCTGGCAAGGTCCGGAACTTGACTGCAATGCTTCTTTTTTTCATTTGCAATGTTTCGTACTTGCTTTACATCTCTGGAAAGATTGCTTAGTATTCATTTGCTAAGTCTTTGGTGCGTTTTTGGTTGAGTCTTTGGTGCGTTTTTGGTTGACATGGATGATATCGTGTTACTGTGGTTTTGCAACATGCTTATGTAAGGTTCTCACGTAAGGTGTGGTGTTCGGAACTAACTTGAGTCAAGTCGAGGACTTGGGATCGTATGGATTGGTTGTTTATTCATGTGCAGTTGTTGCTTGAGTTCAAGACGTGGCTGGTGATGGGATCCATTGGACTAGTCTCAGGGAGGAGATGAGGTTCCAACAACCAAATTCAGGAGGAATTGTGGTTGAGCTGATTAGGAGGTTGCGCAGCATGATTGAATAAAGAACAATGCATGTGAAGGTATCGTGGACGTCATTGGAAGATGTTTTCACGTGTGCAACGAGTGAATGGACGTGGATATATGGTTCCGAGACGTGATGAAGAGATGTGGACGTAAAGGTTTGGTCGGAAAGGTCCAACCGATTAGGTTATGGACTCAGGCTGCGGCTGAGTCGGGTTTGACTCAAATATGGAAAGATTTGAGTTGGTTATGATAGGATTTCGTGTGGGTCACGAATTTGAGTTGTTTAGGAATGTGGGATACGTTCCTAAGGTGTTTGAAAGTCTTAATATTTCTTCTATCTGCATATAGAAGAATCCTAAGCAGTTATGGAAAGTTACGATTCGTGAACAGAGTAGGATTAGGTTCCTGATTTGAGTTGAGTTGGCTTTCGAGCTGGTTATATAAGCAAGGGAGCCCAGAGCTCATGGTGCACGACTTTGGGGCTGTTCTTCTTGTGTTCTATTGAATAAAATTCGTAGTTTGAAGGAACTTTTGTGCTTTGTTTGTCCGACTTGTTCCAGACAAGTTTTACTCATCGAGTTTCTGGACAGCACTACCTTTCATCGGTGGTTTTATCATAACTCGAGTTTTACAAATCCAATTTACGTGATTCTTTTTGTTTTGTATTCACAACTTGATTATCTATCATCTGTCAAAATTTCACGGTCATTGGATTTGTGGTCTATGATCTACACGAGTTTCTTTGCAGCGTTCCAGAACTGTTTTTTTTTTCTCGGGTAGGGCAGATTGACCTTTGTTTGATCTTTCGATCATAACTTGAGTTTTTCTTGATGGATTTAAGTGATTATTTTTGTGTTGTCTTTGTGACTTGATTCTCACTGATATCTATCACTTTTTTCACGGTGAAACACGTTTAGATTAGTCTCACACACGATTTATTTAATAGATTGTTTTTCTGCCGAAGGGGTTGGGGTTTAATTGTTTCCGCTGCGTAAGATTTTTAAATCTACCATTCACCCCCCCTCTAGTAGCTTTTCACGTGCTCTTCGATCCTACAATTGGTATCAGAGCCACGGTGCTCTAATCTTTGTGATTTGCACGTGTTTTTGACTAATCATCATGGAGAAGTACTCTGCCAAACCTTGTGTGTTCGCTGGTATTGATTTTCAGGTTTGGAAGGCACGCATGGAGGCTTTCATCCAGGCACAAAGCTTTGCAATATGGGAGAAGGTATACAAGCCTTACGAAGTGCCATCAAATGATCAAGTTACAGCTACAAATCTGAGAGATGTCGACAACAACAACAAGGCTCGAAACTTGATCATACAAGGATTAACACAAAGCGACTTCGACCGTGTTGCACACCTCCGATCTACATACGATGTGTGGAAAGCACTTTGTGACTACCATGAAGGATCCAACACGATCAAAGAGGTAAGGCAAGACATGTTCAAGAAAGAATACATGCGCTTCGAGATGCAACCCGGTGAGTCTATTGATGACCTTTTTGCTCGCTTTAATAAGATTCTCAGCAACTTGCGTAGTGTCAATGTTAATTTTTCAGATGCTGAAAATGCTAGGTAATTACTAAGTGCATTAGATATGTCAATTTGAGAGATGAAAGTCACATCTATTCGTGAATCTACTGTCATGAGTTCACTTACTTTAGATGTGCTATATTCCAAGTTAAAAACTCATGAAATTGACATAATCTCACGTAAGAACCCCAACAAGTCTATTGCTTTTGTTTCTCAATGTGACATGCCTAGTTCCGGTCAAACATCATCTTGTGGTACACTTGCTTTGATGTCCTCTCTAACCCTTGAACAGATTGAGGAGTTTCCTGAGGAGGAGCTAGCGCTCATCTCTACCCGGTTCTCAAAAGCATTGCAAAATGTGAGAACTAGAAGGAGAGGAAGCTCCGGACCTCAACGATGCTTTGAATGTGGTAATACAGGACATCGTTCAGATTGCCCTAACCTTTCAGGTCCTACTTCTCGGGATGAAAAGAAAACAAGAACGAAGCACTCCTCTGCAAAAGATACGAAGAAAAAGAAGGGTTTTACAGGACGTCAATTGGTGAGCAGTTTTATCTCAGCACTCCAGGAACATGGCTCAAGCGACGTGGACATTGGAAGTGATGAAGATGAAGATGATTTGGAAAACTTGTGCTTCATGGCGGGCAAGTCAAGATCAAGTATGGAGGAGGCAGAACACAACAGCGACAATGAAGAGGTATGTCCTACTTGCGAAGAAATGTGTGATGCTATTTCTCGTGCCACTGTTATTGTTAAGAAAAAGGACAAAAAGCTTAGGGACAATGCTGTTAAAATTGAGTCACTAGAATCTGAAATTAATCATTTGAAATCCTTGATTCCTAGTGATGATTCTTGTTCCTCATGTGACTTAATATAAGAACAATTGTCCTTCCTAAGAAGTGCACATACCTCCACACTTGATAAACTTGAACTTGAAATTGAAAAGAACAAAAAGCTTGCTGCACTTAATATTGGAAACTTAAAAGATGCTTCTTGTTCTACAATTGATTTGCATTGTTCTAGTTGTGATGATCTTGATAAGAAACTGCAAGATGCTATGAATGAAATCTCTATATTGAACAATGTTTTACATTGTCATGAAGTTAAATGTTGTTCCAATTGCAAATTAAAAGGAAAAACTTCATGTGAAAATTGTCTTGATCTGTCCAATAAACTTGATAACATGCATAAGACATTTGATCGGTTTTGTAATGGGAATAAGAACCTAAACTTGCTGCTGAATTCATCCAAGTCTTGCAATGATAAAACTAGTTTAGGTTTTGATTCTCATGCTCATGCTAAGGCACATCCACCTAAGTGTAAAATCATTAGGAAGTGGTTTGGTTCAAACAGTTCCTAAACAAAAAGAAGTGGTTTTCAAATCTGCAGGAGTATTGTCTCATTCGGTTTCAAATGAAAATGTTGTTTGCTCATCTAGACATGAACACAAAGTTAAATTTCATTGTACCTACTGTGGTAGAGATGGTAATGTCATAGATTTTTATTATAGACTAGCTAAACAACAGAAAAGGGAAAGAATGGTTGCTAGATCTCATAACTTTCATGCAAAATTTGCTGCACATATTGAACCGAATGTACAACCTGCTGTTTTGAGTCAAAAACATTCAAAGTTTACCTCCGGACCTTCTGTTTTTGCCTCCAGAGCTACTATTTTTTGTTCTACACAAGTAAAACCTTATAGGTCAGTAGTTAAGAATAAAAAATCTCAAACTTTGACTCATAAACCTGATGTTTTGTCTCAGCTTTCCTGTGTTTTTCCTGCTGCACGTCGTGTGACTCAGTACTGGATTCCTAAATGCCTTTTGACTAACCCCAATATTGAGTCATCGACGTATTGTGCTTCTATGTAGGTTACACGCTTGAGGAAGGAGAAAATTTGGATTGTGGATTCAGGTTGCTCACGCCACATGACGGGTAACAAAGATTGTTTCTCCTCTCTCTCTTTTGGGTCACATGTAGAGAATGTTACTTTTGTCGATAATTCTTCAACTCCTATAATTTCTAAGAGTTCGGTTAGAGTAAATGATCAATACACTTTGAAGGATGTGGCACTTGTCAAAAATTTGAAATACAACTTGCTTTCTGTTTCACAATTGCTAGATGAAAATATGGAAATTATTTTCAATAAAAATTGCTGCAAAGTTGTAAGTTCAAATAGTGAGCTTATTTTTAACATGTCTCGGTTTGGAAGAGTTTTTAAAGCTGATTTTGATATGTCTTCCTCTAAGCATAGGTGTCTAGTTGCTAATGATTCAAAGGACCTATATTTTTGGCATCGTAGACTTGGTCACGTAGGCTTTGATCACCTAACGCGTGTTAGTGCTCTTGATCGCATACGTGGGCTACCTATGCTTAACGGGGGCAAAGAAATTGTGTGCTCTTCTTGTAGACATGCTAAGATGGTTGCATGTTCACATACTCCTCTCACAATGATCATGACAACTGAACCATGTCAACTTTTGCATCTTGACACCGTAGGACCTTCACGTGTTCAATCCTTCGGAGGTAAATGGTATGTACTTGTGATTGTTGATGATTATTCTAGATACTCTTGGGTTTACTTTATGGCATCTAAGAATGAAGTTTTTAGTCACTTTAGAACTTTATTTCTTAGATTATCAATTGATTACCCAGGATCTTTGAAAGCAATTAGAAGTGATAATGGAACTGAATTGAAAAATCAATCTTTTGATCACTTTTGTGCTGAAAATAGAATAGATCATCAATTTTCTTCACCATATGTACCTCAACAAAATGGTGTTGTAGAAAGAAAGAACAGAACCTTAGTTGAGATGGCTAGTACTATGCTTGATGAATATCAAACTCCTAAGAAATTTTGGGTTGATGCGTTAGCAACCGCTTGTTATGTCTCAAATCGTGTTTTCTTGCGTGCTAAGCTAGGTAAAACACCATATGAGCTCCAGTTTGGACATAGGCCTAGTGTTACACACTTTCGGGTCTTTGGTTGCAAATTCTTTGTTAAGAAACATGGTAATCTTGATAAATTTGAACCTAGATCCATTGATGGCATGTTTCTTTGTTATCCATCTCATACTAGAGGCTACTGTGTGCTTTTACTTGACACTAACAAAATTGTGGAGTCTTGTGAAGTGTCTTTTGATGAAGCTAGCCCAGGTACTAGCTCAAACATTGCAGGTCCAGATCCATATCCGTAGGGGGAGCATTTTCGTTGAAGATGAGGAAGAATTGGAGCTGCTGCCCGAAAATTCAGCAGCTAAAGACTTTGGTTCAACTCTAGATGTTAATACTCAACCAGCACCGACAACCATCAATGCTGATTCAAATCATCCTCAAGTCACAAGCTCATCGATTTGTGATGAACATGAAGAAGAAGAAGAAGCTTGTGAGACATCTGTTCCTCTACGGTTTTACAAAGATCATCCTCCACAACAGATGAATGGAAGCTTGCACGAACGAGTCACGCGGTCCAGGTTTTGCGATCCAAACTCTTATGCTCATTCTGCTTTTGTTGCTTCTTTTGAACCCAAAGATATATCACATGAACTCACTAATGAATCTTGGATTATTGCCATGCAATAAGAGTTAGAAAATATTGAAAGAAATAATGTTTGGAAACTTGTACCTTCACCTCAAGGTCACACTTTAATTGGAACTAAATGGGTATTTAAAAATAAACAAAGTGAGGATGGGGTTGTGGTTAGGAATAAGGCTAGGTTGGTTGCTCAAGGTTTCACTCAAGTTGAAGGTCTAGATTTTGATGAAACTTTTGCTCTTGTTGCTAGATTAGAAGCCATAAGAATTTTGTTAGCTTTTGTTGCATCTATTGGTTTTAAGCTATATCAAATGGATGTTAAAAGTGCTTTTCTTAATGGCTACATAGATTAGAAGGTTTATGTGAAACAACCACCGGGTTTTGAAAATCCAGATTTTCCTAATCATTTTTTCAAATTGTCCAAAGCCTTGTACGGTCTCAAACAAGCCCCTAGAGCATGGTATGATAGGTTAAAAACATTCTTACTTGAAAAAGGGTTTACCATGGGCAAGGTTGATAAAACTCTTTTTGTGCTTAAGCATGGCAATGACTCATTATTCGTTCAAGTGTATGTGGATGATATTATCTTTGGTTGTGCTTCTCACGATCTTGTGTCCAAGTTTTCATCAATGATGAGTTCCGAATTTGAAATGAGTATGATGGGTGAACTCACTTACTTTTTGGGGCTGCAAATCAAGCAAACAAAGGAGGGTACCTTTGTGCATCAAACGAAGTATACAAAAGATCTCCTAAGGCACTTCAACATGGACAAAATCAAGACTCTTCGGACACCAATGGGAACAGCAACAACACTTGGACTTGATGAATATGGTGAACCCGGGGATAAAAAAGAATATAGAAGCATGATCGGATCACTTTTGTACCTCATGGCATCAAGACCAGACATACAATTCAGTGTATGTCTTTGTGCACGATTTCAAGCCTCCCCATGTGCTTCACATTGTCAAGCCATCAAAAGGATTCTCAGGTACTTACATGGAACTCAAGAATTTGGAATTTTTCTTCCTTCTTCCTCAACCATTACTTTGAAAGCTTTTTCGGATGCTGATTTTGGGGGTTGTAGGATTGATAGGAAAAGTACTTCCGGTGCTTGTCATTTTCTTAGTAATTCTCTTGTTGCTTGATCCTCTAGAAAACAAAATTCAGTTGCACAATCCACAGCTGAATCTGAATATGTAGCTGCTGCTAGTGCTTGCTCACAAATTCTTTGGATTGTTCAAACACTTAAGGACTATGGGGTTGATCTAGATAGTGTTCCACTGTTTTGTGATAACACTAGTGCCATTTGCATTGCTAAAAACCCCGTGCAACATTCTGGAACTAAGCACATTGACATTAGGTATCACTTTCTCCGAGATAATGTTGAAAAAGGAAACATTGTGCTTCACCATGTAGATACCGAACAACAATTGGCTGACATTTTTTCAAAACCTTTGGATTTCACTCGTTTTTGTTACATTCGTAGTGAAATAGGGGTTATGCATCCTCATGGCTTAAATGGAGTGGGAGTTTTGAAACTTGGGAAGTCTATGTGTGAATCTGAAATTAAAATGATATGAGCATAGTATTTCATACATATATGACTTTGTGATTCCTTTTACATGTTGAAAGTTCTTACTATATTACTCGTGTTATACATTTTGTAGTTTTTACCATGTCTAGTAATTGGAATAATTACTTACACTAAAACTGGTCATGGTCGAACTTTCTTGCTGTTTTGAACTTGTTACATGTTCACAAGTGCTTTTAATCATTAAGAATTAATCAAGTAATCAACTTACATGTTGATTTTTTATGAACAAATATAAATTGAGAAAAGATCAAGAGAATATGCATGCATCACACTTCTTCTTTTGAGATGGCTTATCATTGCACTTAGATATGAACTTGGAAGAAGTTGTGTATGACTAAAACCATGTCCTTAAGCTTCTGATTCTGATTGTCAAATGAAATAGGCTTTGCTTGGTTGGTTAGAATAAGGCAAATGCGCATATAATCTCTTGCAAATATCATATGATCTAAATTTATGCTTTGAAAAATAATAAAATGCAGCAACTAGTGTCATGATTTCAGGTTTTGAAATAGTTAAGTTTGTGAGATCATGACTTACTTAAATTGAAAATTACATTTGATCTCTAGCATGGCTTACACTACTTTATGTATTTCATTGATGTGATAATGTAAGGTACTTGATAGTATGACTAGGATGAGCTTTGTTTATATGTATATGTTATAATATGCTCATAACAACTAAAGGGGGAGAGGTAATTTGTTTATATGCTCATGACTTGCTGAATACATTGTCAAAGGGGGAGAGATAAGCATGAAGAGAAAGAGAATAGAGATAATATGGGATAATTTTTGGATTTTCTTCTCATTTTACTTTTGATTTACAAAGGGGGAGAAATTGCCTTCAAAACTTTTATGTGAATAAGACAATGTTCGGATTTTAAATGGTGTTGCCAATGCATTCATCAAGGGGGAGATTGTAAGACCTATGTGTGCTGAATAAATTGGCTTGTAGTGAATACACTTGCTTTGACGATAAAAGTTTTGAATATCACCAAAACACCTTTTTATCAAGGTCCGACTCTAGCACCGAGCTACAGCAAGGTCCGACGGTAGGTTCGGCTTGTTTTGGGTAGCTCGGGCTATGTTAGATGCTAGGTCCGACTTGTTGGTAAGGTCCGACTAGCTTTTGTTAGCTCCGGCTCAAGGTCCGGGTTGCTCTGGCAAGGTCCAGAACTTGACCGCAATGCTTCTGTTTTTCATTTGCAATGTTTCGTACTTGCTTTACATCTATGGAAAGATTGCTTAGTATTCATTTGCTAAGTCTTTGGTGCATTTTTGGTTGACATGGATGATATCGTGTTACTGTGGTTTTGCAACATGCTTATGTAAGGTTCTCACGTAAGGTGTGGTGTTCAGAACAAACTTGAGTCAACTCGAGGACTTGGGCTCGTATGTATTAGTTGTTTATTCATGTGCAGGTGTTGCTTGAGTTCAAGACATGGCTGGTGATGGGATCCATTGGACTAGTCTCAGGGAGGAGATGAGGTTCCAACAACAAAATTCAGGAGGAATTGTGGTTGAGCTGATTAGGAGGTTGCGCAGCATGATTGAATCAAGAACAATGCATGTGAAGGTATCGTGGACATCATTGGAAGATGTTTTCACGTGTGCAAGGAGTGAATGGACGTGGCTACATGGTTCCGAGACGTGATGAAGATATGTGGACGTAAAGAATAGCTTTTACCTTTTCAAAAAATGTATCACAATAGACTAGAAGATCTTTCTACAGATAATTATTGCAAAAATTCAGATGCTTTTTCATACAGTTTCAGAACAGCAGCTGATTTAGTTAGAGAAGATTTTCATCACCTTACAACGGTCTATTGGCTTGAAGGTCAATATAAAACTTACAGAATACTTTAAGAGCTTTCCAAAAAGTATGCCTACCCTTTTCACTACAGAAGGCTAACCAAGGATGCTACCCTTTTCGAATTCCCGAACCCTAACCAAGGAAATCAATGCAAGGCATCATTTAACCCGGCCGGCGGTGAGGGTGAGGAGGGAGGCGGCACGGGGATGGAGGAGGGAAGGTCGAAGGAGTTAGGGTTTACCGTGAAGCTCGGTGGAGACGGTAATGGCTTCACTCGGCGTACCTAGAAGTGACAAGGGCGAAGAAAACGGATGACGTCGAAGCTCGGCGGCGACGACGAAGCTCGACGACGATAGCAGCAAACATTTGGCGGCAAACGAAATTTTGGCAGCCTGACGGCATCTAAGTGTTTCGCCCGGGTTATGTTTTTCCAACGCAACCAGAGAGAATATCTTTTTATGCGATCGGAAAACGAATGAGATAGACGCCTATTTTCTCAGGCAGATTTTAAGTACTGACCGCCTCAGAAGATCGTTATCTCAGGCGGGTTTTACTTACCAACCGCCTGCGAAGATTAATTATCTCAGGCGGTTGGTAAGTAAAACCCACTTGAGATAAACATCTTCGCAGGCGGTTATTAAGTACCAACCGCCTAAGAAGATCTTTACATCTTCTTAATTAATGTTCTTGATTAAATGTGGGGCCTTTAAAAAGGCAAAATTCCACTTTCTTTTAATATTATTGATTAGTAAAGGTCACCATTAAATTTCACTTCATAAATCCTTTGAAATTGGTCAGAACATAAAAAACATATAATAATTGCTATTTTTAATTTTTCTATCTTGATGAATATAATGATTTTTTCATTTATTTTTTCAATGGACATTTTTATTCATCATACCAACCTCTATGATTTTTTTTCAATTTTTTTTAATTTTTTGAATCAATGTGTGTTCATAATTTGATGTATGCCTCATATGTATATGAGCATTTAGTTAGATTGATGGATAATTTCAATTTTGACATGTTGGAACGCTTTAAAGGAATTAACAAAATTCATACGTGTATAAATAATACAAATATGTTCATACAAACAAATTTCAGTGAAGGATCCTTTTTTTAGGAGATACACAAATGTTAATAATATGTGAGTTGAAATTAATTTGATATTTACCAAAACATTACAATATCAGCTATACAAGTTTTAAAATATTTAGTTCAGGTGGTAGATGTTAATTTTTGAAAACTATATAAGAAAGAATCATCAAATTTGGACTCAATTTGCAGAATCTATACATGTTTGAGTATTTATATTGGAATCTAAATAAAAAAGAAGCAAGGGAAAAGGAAACTGCATAACAGGCTCGGGCATTATCTCAGGCGGTTGGTAAGTAAAACCCGCCTGAGATAAACATCTTCTCAGACGGTTATTAAGTACCAACCACCTGAGAACATCTTTACATATTCTTCATTGATATTCTTGATTAAATGTGGGGCCTTTAAAAAGGCAAAATTCCACTTTCTTGTAATATTATTGATTAGTAAAGGTTACCATTAAATTTAACTTCATAAATCCTTTGAAATTGGTCAGAACATAAAAAACATATAACAATTTCTATTTTTCATTTTTCTGTCTTGATGAATATAATGATTTTTTCATTTATTTTTTCAATGGACATTTTTATTCATCATACCAACCTCTATGAATTTTTTTCAGATTTTTTAATTTTTTTTGAATCAATGTGTATTCATAATTTGATGAATGCCTCATATGTATATGAGCATTTAGTTAGAATGATGGAGAACTTGAATTTTTACATGTTGGAATGCTTTAAAAACATTAAAAATATTCATGCATATATAAATAATACAAATATGTTCATACAAACAAATTTCAGTGAAGGATCCTTTTTTTAGGATATACACAAATGTGAATAATATGTGAGTAGAAATTAATTTGATATTTACCAAAACATTACAATGTCAGCTATACAAGTTTTAAAATATTTGATTCAGGTGGTAGATGTTAATTTTTTACAAATATAGAAGAAAGAATCATCGAATTTAGACTCAATTTGCAGAATCTATACATGTTTGAGTATTTATATTGGAATAAATAAAAAAGAAGCAAGGGATAAGGAAACTGAAGAGGCTCGTGCAGTTATCTCAGGCGGTTGGTAAGTAATAACCGCCTGAGATAATCTTTTTCTTAGGCGGTTATTAAGCACCAACCGCCTGTGAAAAACGGACGCCTATATAAAGATCCCTCACCACAGTCAAAACGTAACCCTAGAGAATTTCCATCGACGCCGCAAGGCTGCCAAAATTTCTGGCAGCGCGGCCGCCCAGCCCGCACTGCCGCGCCGCCGCCCAGCCCCGCAGAGGCACACCCCTACCCAGCCCCACATCACCGCCCCACCGTGCTGACGCTCGCGCCACAAGGTACATGTAGTTTCTTTACTTTTTCTTTGTATAGTTTCATTAGCTGATAAGCTGCTAGTTTTGTTTGTTCTTGTATATGAATTGTGTCCTTTTGCATGTGTAAGGACTATATTGATGTATGGACTATATGGATTGTGTCCTTTTTGTGTGTTCTGCTAGTTTGGTCTTTTAGATATTGATGTATGGACTATATTGTAATAAGTTTATTGTAGTTTTTACCTATTATGTGACATGAATATGATGTTTAATTAACAGATGATATTGTATTATATATATAAGATGCATGAAGTTTGCCCGAACATGTAATTGTAGTTTTATGTGTTTCCCTTTTCAATATGTTAGTTGTGTGTGCGTACCTCCTGCTTGCATATATTACTGTAAGGATCGAAATGCCCAAGAGGGGGGGGGGTGAATTGGGCTTTCTTTCAAATTTTAAAGCAATTTAAGATTAACAACCTAAAGCCCAATTCCCTATGCAATTTAAACTATGCAATCAATATAAATTAGAGTTGCGGAATGGAGATTGCATAAGAGTAAAGGAAGAGGGATGCAAACGCTCAAAGGACACGGAGTTTATCCCGTGGTTCGGTAAGATCACAAGGATCTTCCTACGTCCACGTTGTGGCACCCTCCGATGGGTTTTGCCACTCCCAAGTCACCGAGACTAGGGGCTTCTTCACTATTCTTCTCCGTTCGCCAACCTCGGCAAGGTGGAGCTCAAGCCTTGTACACTTTTGGGATCCTCCGGGCTTCCACAAACCACTTGGCAAGCTCCGGAAGTTACACACACCAAGGGACACTCCCTTGTGGCTCTCACTATGCTAGAGACTCCAATCACCTAGAGTGGAGGCACCCAAGCACTATCTCTAGCTAGTTCTAGCCTATCTCTTGGTGTACAATTGATGTGAAATTGATGTGAAAGTGGTAGCTCTCTTGCTTGAATGCTCTAGGATGTGTAGAGTATGTCTGGGCTTCAAGTCATGTCGATTTGACAGGTTGAAGGGGTATAAATAGCCAGCCTCCACGAGATAGCCGTTGGAAAAGTAGGCTGACATCACTTGTCTGCGAACACCGGATGATCCGATGTCTCCCCTTCAGTTATCATCGGTCAAAGCCAAATTAGCTGATGTCACTATGTCAGATATGACCGTTGTTAGACCGATGTTGAACTGTCTTCTCATCGGATGATCCGGTGGCTCTTCCTCCAGAATTCTGCTTGATCTTGAAGCTTCCTGGAGTGATCGACCGATGTGTACAAACCTGCACATCGGATGATCCGGTGCTTCACTTGGTCCAATGGTGTTGCAATCTGTGATGATGGACCGATGCACTAAGCCACTTACATCGGATGATCCGGTGAGTGTATTTGTCTGAGGTCTTCTTCTTCAGTTGAACCAATTTGACCGATGCAGTCAACTCCAAGTACATCGGATGATCCGGTGTGTTCAACTTGTTGACTTCAAGTTGTTTTGAGTTGTTCTTTTTGGAATTTTGAACTTGTGACCTCTTTGACATTTGTTCGAAGTGTTGTTCTGATTGTCTTCAAGCATTGATTGATGTCAAGTTAGAGCTTTCACTTCTTGTTCTTCACATGATTCGTTTTGATCTCATTTGTTGATTTCAGATGGGTCTCCAATGTAATTTTGATTTTATTTGATTGAGTGCTATTGAGACCTTGCATTCACAAATTCATTAGTAATATTGAATGGTTGTCATTAATCACCGAAACCGTACCTCATGGGGCCTAGATGCTTTCAATCTCCCCCTTTTTGGTGATTGATGACAACACAAAAATTTAAAGCACAATAATAATGAATTTGATGATAGTGTTCAAGTAGATATGCAATGAATACAAGATAAGACACATTAAGCTTGTAAAACGCAAATGAAAATTATGGTGCGAAAAGCTCAATCGATTAAAATCATAAGCAAATGAGACAAGTGAAGGAGTGCTTATTTAAAATTACAAAAGAGTATGAATACAAAGCATGAAAACAAAGATACAAAGGATAACCACGCAATCACGCACTCACACTCCCCCTGAAACTACTACTCCCCCTGACTCTCCTACACCTTCTCCCCCTTTGGCATCAAGACACCAAAAAGGGATCAGAACGCCTACTGACCCTGAGAGCTAGGCGCGAGGACGAACTGGGCACCGTCGCAGTCGTCGGAGCTGGAGTCGCCGGTCGAAGGGGCTGCCGGAGCGGTGGAAACTGGAGGGTCCGCTGCCGGTGCTGGAGGAGAGGAAGCAGGGACCGAAGGTGCTGGAGGAGCTGGAGGAAGTGGAGCGCTCACCACGGACGCCGGTGTCTGCTGGAACAAGGTCGTCGCCGGCAGTGGTGAGTGAATCGGTGCGCTAGGTGCCAGAAGAGGTGACATACTGATCGAAGGGATAGGAGTAGTAGGCACCTGAGCGACACCTGGAGCCAGCCCCAGTCCAGGCTGCTGTGAAGGAAGGGCGATCCCGGTCTGAGTGTATAGGTTGGTGATCAACCCTAGGATCCCCATCATGGCCTGCTGGGTCTGCTGCTGCTGGTCGAGGGTACGGCGGTGCATCTGATCTACCAGGTTGGTGAACCTGTCCGTATCCTCTCGCCTCTGACGGGCGATCTCAAGCTGGAGCTCCTGCTGCTGCCTCTGCAGCTGTGCCAAGTGAGCAGCCTGCTCTGCCCTGGCCTGCTCAGCAGCGAGCCTGTCCTGGCGCTGCTGCTCGATCATCTGCTGGAGAAGCGACGTCAGCTCAGACGGCTGCGTCACCTGCGCCTCGGACACAGGAGGTGGTGTCGGTGGCGGAGCAGCTGATCCTCCTGCCTCGGCGTCGTGCGGCCTCGGTGAAGGTGGAGGGGGAGGGAAGTACTCCTCGACACTGTCGTCGGTGTCGCTCTCAGACCAGATATGCTGCAGGTCCTCCCCCTGAGCCTCAGCCTCAGCAAGTCTCTCGTCCTCCCGCTCTAGGTCGGACCAGTCTTCCTCAGTCAAGCGGGCCCGGACCTGGCGCTCAACTGGACGGCCAAGACGGCGGTCTCCAGGAGCGGACGCACGGTAGTGACCGAAGCGGGTCACGCTCTCGTCTGCAAGTCGGGCCTGTGCTGAGTGCTCCTCTGGCACTACCATAGAGCAAATAAAACTGATCCAGTGCCCATAGACCATCTGTCTCATCATCCCAACCCCATCAGTGATTACGTCCTCCATCTCGCAGAGAAGTATGTCTATGATATCGAAATCCATCCCGTTCATTATGTAGAACAAGAGGGTCTGCTGGAGACTCGTGAACCCTTCCAAGTACCCTGACCTCGGCAGGAGCGTGCGGCGCAAGGCGAGGTGCACAATGCGCGCAGCTGGAGTCAGGAGGGCTGGGACTCTCGGCTGGTCCGGAGAGAAGGAGGAGCCAAACAGGGAGCGGATCTCGTCTAGCTGTGGAGCTACCCCTCCAGTAAGTGGCCTCCTCGGTGGATCTGCCTGCCCATAGACCTTCTCATGTATGCTGGTGTCGTGCAGCTCCAAACCAAGAATGTGCCCCAAGGTCTGCCTCGTGAGGTGGTAGTACTGGCCATTGAACATGAAAGCAATGGACCGCCTGCCTTCCGAGATGTACAGGGTCGCGTAGAAGACACGGACCCATTCTTCCACATAGGCACTCCTCTCATAGTCCAGTAGATCCACCAACCCTCTGTATCTCTCAAAGAAGGGGCGGACATCAGTCTCCGCGGCCACTGCAAGCTGCCTCCAGTCCAAGTGGTTGTGCTGAAAGAGCTTGTGGCCACGGCGTCTGTAAGTCTCGTAGAGAGACGCCTGCGTGACCGTCCAGAACCGACTATCCACAAGAAGCTCTCGGGGCTGTGGGTACCATTCCTCTAGCAGTACACTCCATCTGAGCTTCCGTAGTTGCTTCGCCTTCATCTTTCTGTAATCCACAAGACGGACTCCTTCACGGACCAGGACGGCCGTGTCCATCTCACGGATGTCCCTCTCAGCCTCCCTGTCCTCACGACGGTCGGCAGCCGTCGGTCTTGGACGAGGAGGAGCCTCGGCGTGACCCCCACGTGTCCGGGCTGAGCGCCGGCGGACGAGGGGCGCGACCGGCTCCTCTTCGACGTCGGAGTCGTCGACCACGGGAGGCGGCCTCGGTCGGGCCTCGCGGATCCTCAAGGAACCCCCACGGCCGCGCTCACGCTCCTCGGCGGCGCGAGCGGCCATCAAGGCCTTCTTCTCGTCCTTGGATAGCTTCTTCTTCTTCGCGGCGGGCTCCACAATGGCCTTTCCTTTGTTCTTCCTGTCGCGACCCATCTAGTCGACGGAGAGCTAGGGTTAGGCGACGATGACGAAAGAACGACGAGAGAAGCAAATGAGATATGTCGCATGGCACGGGGCTCACCTTAGCGACGATGATCAACCGGGCCGAGAAACCCTAGCGAGGAGGTGACCGGAGATGGCGTTGCTTGGGTGGAGGTGCTTCGACGGAGGGAGAGAAGCGTGGAGTGCTTGGGTGCTGGTGGAGCACGGCGGCGGCGGCGCCTAGGGCGGCGGCGGCGGCTGGCGATGGAGGTGCGCGAGCACGGGCGGCGATGGCGCGTGGGGAGGCAGCGGCGGCGGTGCTGCGGGTGGAGGTGGCGCTGGGCGGCGGCGCTGCGGGCGGCGGCGCTGGGCGGCGGCGCTGCGGGCGGCGGCGGCGGCCGGCGGCGGCGCTGTAGGCGACGGAGAGGCGGCGACGTGAGCACGGGGGCGCGAAGGGTCGGGGAGAGAGAAGGTGGCGGCGGCGCGGGCGATTAAATAGTGGGGCCCAAACCCTAACCGTTTTTAAAACACCGGATGGTCCGATGATAAGTACGTTGCACGTCGGTCAAATGCCACAGTAAGGATATTCGAGAATTGCTGTTGACATCGGATGGACCGACGTTTAGGGTTTGGGACATCGGTCGAAAGGCACAGTAAGGGTGTTCAGCCGAGTGAAGTTGACACCGGATGATCCGACGTAGGGGAGAGGTAAACATCGGTGGCATTGATCACAGCTCCAGAAGAGTGAACATCGGATGGACCGATGTTTTTCAGGATGAACTCGTCGGATCATTTTGAGGTTCTGACTGAAATTGGCTTTGAAGAATGAACACTTATTGGACCGATGAGGGTTAGACAAAGGCATCGGATAATCCGATGACAACAGAACTAAAACATCCCATATATGTCCTTTGACCGAACAAACAATTGAGAAGAAAACACATGTCTTAGGACTTTTTGGGCAACCCCTTACCCCTCAAAAAGCTAATATGCCAATAGCTTGGCTAGGCCTTAATGCAAATGGAACACCGAGAAAAATAGAGGAAAAATATCCAAATAAAATGTAAGGCCCATGCTTTGTGAGGTAGAGTATGAAAACTTCTATCTCATTAAAGCGTGTTCCTTTAGAATTTTGCTCTTTCCACATCATATGAGTTGAGATATTGCATTTCAAACAAGTCTCCTTCTCATGATGTGGGTTCCCCTTTGTGACAACTCTACCGTATGCAATGCCAAACAAATTATAGTGCAAGAGATTAAATGAGTGCAAGTTTATATGGCAGGGATCATGCAAGGCATAAAATAAATCTATCTTGCCAAGTTTAAACCTTCCAAAGGCTTCCTCAGGGAAAAACTATTTCTAGCTCACCCCTATCCTTTGGGAGTTAGGCAAGACCTATATGACATGCAACCTTACATGAACATGGCAATTTACATGACGTTAGATGCATCTAGCACATTTAACTCACTTCTAAGCCTAGAAAAAGTTTTCTCATCAAGTGGTTTGGTGAAGATATCCGCCAATTGTTCTTCGGACCTAACACCTTGCAAAGAGATTTCTCCCTTAGCCTCATGGTCCCGTAAGAAGTGATGGCGAATATCAATGTGCTTAGTGCGGGAGTGTTGAACGGGGTTTCTAGCTATCTTAACCGCACTTTCATTGTCACAAAGGAGAGGCACACAACCAAACTTAATTCCAAAGTCCAAGAGGGTTTGCTTCATATATAGGATTTGGGCACAACATGCACCGGCCGCTATATACTCCGCCTCCGCGGTGGACAAAGCCACGGAATTTTGCTTCTTGCTTGACCAAGAAACTAGGGAACGCCCAAGTAAATGGCAACCCCCGGAGGTACTCTTGCGGTCTACACGGCATCCGGCAAAGTCCGAATCCGAGTAACCTAAGAGATGAAAACTAGCGTTCTTGGGGTACCACAAACCTACACTTGGGGTATGCTTGAGATACCGAAGTATCCTAAAGACCGCCTTCTTGTGCGATTCTTTAGGTGCCGCTTGAAAGCGAGCACACAAGCACACACTAAACATAATATCGGGCCTAGATGCGGTAAGATATAGCAATGAACCAATCATGGAACGGTAATGAGATTGATCAATAGATTTACCGTCCATGTCCGCGTCGAGATGACAATTTGTCGCCATTGGAGTGCTTCTTGAGCTACAATCTCCCATCTCAAATTTCTTCAAGAGGTCCTTAGTGTACTTCTCTTGATGGATGAAGGTCCCCTCTTGAAGTTGCTTGATTTGAAATCCTAGGAAGAAGTTGAGCTCTCCAATCATTGACATCTCGAATTCCCTAGACATCATTTTGCCAAACTCATGGCTAAGAGCTTTGTTAGTTGAGCCAAAAATAATATCATCGACATAAATTTGACAAAGAAATAAGTCTCCGTCGATGTCCTTGGTGAAGAGTGTAGTGTCCACCCTCCCAATCTTGAAACCTTGCATTACGAGGAAGTCCCTTAAGCGCTCGTACCATGCCCTTGGAGCTTGCTTGAGTCCATAGAGTGCTTTGTTTAGCCTATAGACATGGTTAGGGTTTCTTGGGTCCTCAAACCCGGGAGGTTGCTCAACAAACACAAGTTCATTAATATAGCCATTGAGAAATGCACTCTTAACATCCATTTGATAAAGCATGATATTATGATGAGAAGCAAAAGCAAGGAGTATGCGGATAGCTTCTAACCGTGCTACCGGGGCGAATGTCTCCCCAAAATCCAAACCTTCAACTTGAGCAAATCCCTTCGCCACAAGCCTAGCTTTGTTGCGGACCACCACGCCATTCTCATCTTGCTTGTTGCGGTAGACCCACTTCGTTCCAATCACATTCTTGTCCTTGGGTCGCTCCTCCAACACCCAAACTTCATTGCGGGTGAAGTTGTTGAGTTCCTCTTGCATAGCCATCACCCAATTGGAGTCTTGGAGAGCTTCCTCAATGCTTTTGGGTTCTACACACGACACAAAAGAGTAGTGCTCACAAAAAGATGCAACATGACGTGAACGAGTACTTACTCCCCGTGAAGGACTTCCAATGATTTGATCCATTGGATGTGCCTTGGAGATGCGCCCATGTCTCATCAACGGTTGTGAGTCACTTGGTGGTGGTGAAGCATCTTGCTCGTCTTGTGGTTGGACTTCATCTTGGACTTCATCTTCTTCTTGGTGTTGTGTGGCTTGTTGGTCTTGCATAGGCAATGGATCATCTTTGTCTTCTTCTTCATCCACTTGAGGCGCCATGGAGGTGTTGATGTTCGGACTTGAAGCTCCCCCTTGATCATGGCTCTCCTCAACTTCGGGCTTGATGTCTCCTATGGTCATGTTCTTCATAGCTTCTCGTAGAGGCTCATCATCTATATCATCATGACCAAAACTCTCCTCTTGGGAGCCATTAGTCTCATCAAACTCAACGTCACAACTTTCTTCAACTAACCCGGAGGTTTGGTTGAATACTCGATATGCCTTTGAGTTCGACGCATAACCAAGGAAAATACCAACATCGCACCTTCTTTCAAACTTACCAAGTCTTTTCTTGCGGTAGATGTAGCACTTGCATCCGAAGACCCGGAAGTAGGAGATGTTGGGCTTTCTCCCAATGAGGAGCTCGTAGGGAGTCTTTTGGAGAAGTCGATGAAGGTAGACTCTATTTGCGGCATGGCATGCCGTGTTGATCGCTTCCGCCCAAAACTTCTCCGACGTCCCATAATCATCAAGCATGGCTCTCGCGAGGGTGATTAGTGTCTTGTTCTTTCTCTCAACAACACCGTTTTGTTGAGGGGTGTATGTAGCCGAAAATTCGTGCTTGACTCCTTCACGGTCACACCACTCCCCAATATTGTAGTTCTTGAACTCGGTGCCGTTGTCACTCCGGACCTTGATGATGGGAAGTTGGAATTCCCGTTGAGCTCTTTTTGCAAAGGTCTTGAAGACTTCCGGGGTTTCACCCTTGTCACCTAAAAACAAGGTCCAAGCATAGCGAGAGTAGTCATCAACAATAACGAGACAATAGAGATTACCGCCAAGGCTTTGGTAGGTGGACGGTCCGAAGAGGTCCATGTGAAGTAGTTCGAGCGGCTTGGAGGTAGACACCATTGTCTTCATCGGATGGTGCGAAGCCACTTGCTTCCCGGCTTGACATGCGCTACATAGCTTGTTCTTTTCAAACGACACGTCCTTTACGCCGGTCACCATCCCTAGCTTGAAGGACTTCTTGAGCTTGCTCATTCCTATGTGAGCAATCCTCCGATGCCATAGCCACCCCAAACTTGTCTTGGTGAAAAGACAAGTGGTTAGGCTTGCGCTCTTGTTGGAGAAGTCCACCAAATATAGATGACCATGCCTAAAGCCCTTGAATATTAGCTCTTTGCTAGCTACACTAGACACCACAACACCATCTTTGTCAAATGTGCACGTTAGTCCAAGATCACAAAGTTGAGCAATAGAGAGCAAATTAAAGCTAAGAGACTTAACGTAAAGCACATTCGAAATGGACAAATCATTAGAAATTGCAATTTTACCTAAACCAATTACCTTCCCCTTTGAGTTATCACCGAAGGTGACTTGTTCATGATTGCCGGGGTCTTCTATGGAGGTGAACATACCATCATTGCCGGTCATGTGTTGAGTGCACCCACTATCGAGTACCCAATGTTTTCCTCCGGCTTTGTAGTTCACCTACACACATGAAGTTAGTTTTTGAGTTTAGGAACCCAAGCCAACTTAGGTCCTTGTATGTGTGATACAAGTGATTTTGGGACCCAAAGTTGCTTGGGGAGCTTCCCCTTCATGCCCTTGATGTTTTTGCCAATGAACTTCGCCTTCACCTTTCCACCTACTTTGCTCAATAGATAGTGACAATCATTGAAAGTAGATGAATAGTTAGGAGGTAATTTTGGAGAAGGACGAGTGGGAAGAGGGCACTCCCTAGTGTGATGTCCGGTGACCTCACAATGTTGGCAATAGGATCCCACTTCCTTGATGAAGCTTGTCCTAAGCTCCGGTGAGGGCACCTTCCATTTGTTGGGTGTAGGGAAGGTCCCAAGTCCCCTCTTGTTGAAGCCTTTAGCTTGTTGGAAGAGGATCTCCTTGTGCTTGTCCTCTCCCTTGGAAAGTCTAGCCACACTAGTGCGGAGACTTTCGATCTCGTCCATTAGCTCCTTCTCCCTATTAGCTTTCAATGGCAAAGACTCATGCAAATTGTTAGTGGCATGTGAACTAGCGGGTGTTTTGCCATCAAGAGTTTCTTTCTTCAAGTTATTCAATTTTAGTTCCATTGCTTCATAGGAAAGACTAAGTGTCTCATGCTCTTGAACTAACTCGTTATGCTTAGCCAATAGTGCCAAGTTAGCTAAGTCAAGCTCATGGAATTCAAGCTTGATTTGAGCTTTCTCCTCCTCGATTTGCTTGACATGTGACTTGAGCGTTTCATGCTCATTAAGTATGGTGACATACTTGTCTTGCAAATCGAGGTTGGCACCCTCTAGCTTAGCGCGAGTTAGCTCAAGTGCCTTAACCTTAGCCTTTTCCCTTTTGATAATGGCATGATATTCATTGATCATAGATGCTAGTTCATCGGGAGAAAGTTCATCATCACTTGAGTCATCACATACCTTTGTGTTACCTTTCGCCATGAGGCACATAGGCGGTGGAGGAAGGGGTGAGTCATTCTTGTTGACGATAGCGAGGTTTGCCAAGTTTTCTTCCTCATCTTCACTATCATCACTTGTTTCTTCATCGGTGACCCACTCATTTGCTTCGCACATGAAGACCTTTTGAGGTCCTCTTCTCTTCTTTGGAAAGAGCTTGGTCTTCTTGCCTTTGTCAAGTTTCTTCTTTCCAAAGGTGCGCTTGGGCTTTGCATCTTCATCATCCTCACTCTCTTCTAGTTTGCGATGCTTGCCCTTGTCCTTCCTCTTGTCCGGTTTTGGACAATCATATGATATGTGGCCTTGATCGCCACAATTGTAGCACGTCTTGTTTTCATCTCTCTTTGGCAAGAAGGCTTTCTTCTTGGGATCAAACGAGTATCCCTTCTTGGCAATCTTTGAGTTGAGACGTGAAAACTTCCTCATCATCAATGCAAGCTCATTGTCATCATCATCTTCACTTGTAGCTTGTTCTTCCTCACTTGAGCTAGGCTCAATCACTTTCTTTTTCTTGATATGTGTCTTCTTGGTTGAGGCCTTGAGAGCAATGGTCTTTGATGATGATGACTCCTCCATCATTCCAAGCACACTCATCTCATGAGCATGTATCTCTCCAATGAGTTCCGAAACCTCAATGTTGTCAAGTGACTCCTTTTGGAGCATTGAGTTTATGATGTTGTACTTGGGCTTGGGAAGTAGCATGAGGATCTTGCGGTTGATGAGTCCCTTGCCAAGAGAAGCAATGTCAAGAGCATTAATTTCCTCAATGAGTACATTTAAGCGAGAAAACATTTGATTAACATTTTCATGAGGAAGCATTTTAAAATCATCATACTTGGATTTAAGCAAGTGATATTTGAGCTCTTTGAGACGAGAGGAACCCTCATGGATCTCAATCAAGCAAGCCCAAATTTCACAAGCTTTTTCCTTACTTGCAATTCTAGCAAATACATCTTGACTAATGCACTCATAAATAGCATTCCTAGCCTTAGCATCCCATTTTAGTTGATCACCAATATATTCATGGTTGCCAAACCCCGCATGGGTCGCTTCCCACACTTCGGGAGAAATTGCCTCAAGGTAAGCGCGCATGCGTGCTTTCCAATAAGCAAAATTCTTGCCCTCGAAGGTAGGAACCGAACCCCCATTCTTGGCCATTTTTGCTCTCTAGCGGTGAAGCTAGAATGATCCAATGAGCAACCTTGCTCTGATACCAATTGTAAGGATCGAAATGCCCAAGAGGGGGGGGTGAATTGGGCTTTCTTTCAAATTTTAAAGCAATTTAAGATTAACAACCTAAAGCCCAATTCCCTATGCAATTTAAACTATGCAATCAATATAAATTAGAGTTGCGGAATGGAGATTGCATAAGAGTAAAGGAAGAGGGATGCAAACGCTCAAAGGACACGGAGTTTATCCCGTGGTTCGGTAAGATCACAAGGATCTTCCTACGTCCACGTTGTGGCACCCTCCGATGGGTTTTGCCACTCCCAAGTCACCGAGACTAGGGGCTTCTTCACTATTCTTCTCCGTTCGCCAACCTCGGCAAGGTGGAGCTCAAGCCTTGTACACTTTTGGGATCCTCCGGGCTTCCACAAACCACTTGGCAAGCTCCGGAAGTTACACACACCAAGGGACACTCCCTTGTGGCTCTCACTATGCTAGAGACTCCAATCACCTAGAGTGGAGGCACCCAAGCACTATCTCTAGCTAGTTCTAGCCTATCTCTTGGTGTACAATTGATGTGAAATTGATGTGAAAGTGGTAGCTCTCTTGCTTGAATGCTCTAGGATGTGTAGAGTATGTCTGGGCTTCAAGTCATGTCGATTTGACAGGTTGAAGGGGTATAAATAGCCAGCCTCCACGAGATAGCCGTTGGAAAAGTAGGCTGACATCACTTGTCTGCGAACACCGGATGATCCGATGTCTCCCCTTCAGTTATCATCGGTCAAAGCCAAATTAGCTGATGTCACTATGTCAGATATGACCGTTGTTAGACCGATGTTGAACTGTCTTCTCATCGGATGATCCGGTGGCTCTTCCTCCAGAATTCTGCTTGATCTTGAAGCTTCCTGGAGTGATCGACCGATGTGTACAAACCTGCACATCGGATGATCCGGTGCTTCACTTGGTCCAATGGTGTTGCAATCTGTGATGATGGACCGATGCACTAAGCCACTTACATCGGATGATCCGGTGAGTGTATTTGTCTGAGGTCTTCTTCTTCAGTTGAACCAATTTGACCGATGCAGTCAACTCCAAGTACATCGGATGATCCGGTGTGTTCAACTTGTTGACTTCAAGTTGTTTTGAGTTGTTCTTTTTGGAATTTTGAACTTGTGACCTCTTTGACATTTGTTCGAAGTGTTGTTCTGATTGTCTTCAAGCATTGATTGATGTCAAGTTAGAGCTTTCACTTCTTGTTCTTCACATGATTCGTTTTGATCTCATTTGTTGATTTCAGATGGGTCTCCAATGTAATTTTGATTTTATTTGATTGAGTGCTATTGAGACCTTGCATTCACAAATTCATTAGTAATATTGAATGGTTGTCATTAATCACCGAAACCGTACCTCATGGGGCCTAGATGCTTTCAATTACGAAGGAGTGATTAGGGTTAGCTTTCAAGGGAGATGGTTTTATAACTCACCCATTTAGTTACCATCGTCGGATGGGATCCGACGTCAAGATATGACGGGTCGGATCCCACCCAGACCTAGCCCATGCTACTGGGCCTGTTTGCCCCACGACATCAATCCTTCACCCCCGCTTGTTGCGCCCGATGCCTTTGACTCCGTCTGCCTCAAGACGTCGCCCGACTCCTCCAGACTCCGCTCGACGTCGCCGCCTCCCGTCCGCCACACTTTCTGTTCGTCGCCGATCTTAGAGTCTTATATGACGTTGCCGCTCTCCTACGTGCCACCTCTCTCTACAACTCTGTATCGACTTGGTATTATCGTAAAAACCTTGAGGACGACCAGACATCGATTAGCCATCTACTAGGGTCGATTAGTCGCCCTAATGAATAGACCTACATTATACTAGTATTCACTCATATGATACAGTCTTGTTATGTCTCTGTAAATTCATTTTATAGTAGACCTTTAGGGAATATTTGTGGCCAAATTTTGTAAATCTTACAAAAATTCTATTATTGAACCATGGACCGTCGAGCGTGGATGTATAATATGCCAAGACCTGATCATATGTACATTCATAATGTTGCAAATTTTATTGAAGCATCCAAGAGACATGTGAAGTTACAAAAGATAGATGACATATTATGTCCATGTATCGACTGCGAAAATAAGACTGCTTGGACGGATATTATAGTAATCCAATCTCATTTGGTGAAAAGAGGTTAAAAAAACTACACAATATGGACAGAGCATGGTGAGTTAGATACACATGATGTGGATAAAGATGATGAGAGAGGTTCAGATGATGATAATGTTCATATCGATGATGGTAGTGACAATCAAGATGGTGGTGATGATGATGATGAGTTTGATTGTGTGGAGATGTTGCATCACATTGAACCATATGTATTGACTTCTATCGGAGCAAGCAAAGGTTTAAGTAAAATGGAGACATTGCAGAATGCGGTGATGGAGCTTTTATATGATGAATCAAATGGTTGTGATAAAGAGTTTACTACATTGTGCGCAGTCTTAGAACTACTAAAGTTGAAAGCTACGCACGGATGGTCCGGTTGTAGTTTCCAAATCCAAATAAACTGCCCAGAAGCACTTATAAAGTGAAGAAACTTCTTTGCACGGCACTAGGTGTGACAAAAATACACGCTTGTGTGAACCATTGTATTCTGTATCGTAAAGAGCATGAGCTCGCAACTAGATGCCCCATTTGTGGTATCAGTAGATATAAGAAGACTACAATCACCAGTATGTTACCAATATGAAAAAGTCTCAGAAGAATAAGAAGTTTATTATTGGTCCTGAAGGTGACGATGACGATACTTCTGGCGATGCAGACGAGAAGAATAAGAGAAAAATTCCTGCCTTGGTGATGTGGTACCTTCCGGTAAATGATCGCTTGAAGCATTTGTTCTCAAATCCTAGGGAGGCTGAACTTATGCGTTGGCATTCCGAGCAACGCAAGAAGAATGAAAAACATATTTGACACCCTAGTGAGGCATCACAGTGGAAAATTTCTGATATTCAGTATCCATAATTTGCAAAGGAAATCAGAAATGTGAGGTTTGCCTTGGGTACAGACAGAATGAATCCGTTTGGTGAAAAAAAGGAGCATACACAGCACATGGCCCGTGGTCTTAACGATGTACAACCTACCGATGTGGTTGTGCCACAAAAGGAAATGTATCTTGTTATCTGTTCTTATCCAAGGTCTGAAACAACCCGGCATCGAAATTGATGTGTTCTTGGAACCTTTAACGGAAGATATGGCGAAATTGTGGAATGAAGGGGTACATACATGGGATGAGTACAAGCGGGAGTATTTCATGCTAAGAGCAATGATATTCGTTACCGTGCATGATTATCCCAGACTGTTTACATTATCGGGACAAATGAAAGGGAAGAAAGGTTGTGTAAGGTGCATGGATGGAACTGGATTTCTATACCTCACTTCATCCAGAAAGATGGTGTACATGAGACATCGACGGTTCTTGACAGGTACACACAAGTATAGGAAGATGAAAGAACAATTTGATAACAAAATCGAAAAGGATACTGCACCAAAACTTTACAGTGGAAAACTTGTGTTTGAAATGGTCAAGAACATTCATATTGCTTTCGGTAAGGGCAAAAAATGTAAAGGAACTAAGAGAAAGAAAGTACATATTCGGATGATACAACTGACATGGCTTTCAAGAAACAATCAATTTTTTTCAAGTATCTTCCGTATTGGAAGAATCTAGAATTTTGCCATAGTATTGATTTGATGCACTTTACAAAGAATGTATTTGACAGCATCATTGGGACCTTTCTGGACATTCCGAAGAAAATAAAGGACGGATTAAATTCACGTATGGACCTAGTAAATCTTGATTTGAGACCAGAGCTTCATCCAGTAGAAAAGGCGAACGGGAATCATTACCTTCCCCTAGCCAGCTACAACTTGACGCTAGGAGGGAAAAAAGCAATTTACGAATGCTTGCGTGGGATCAAAGTGCCCACGAGTTTCTCATCCCATATCCGCAAACTAGTCTCGATGAAAGACATGTCTTTATTCGGTTATAATTCTCACGACTGTCACATAATGGTGACAATGTTCATTGCCATTGCAATAGGAGTCATCAAACCTGAACATATAAAAGTTCTCATCATACGTTTGTGTTACTTCTTCAATGCAATATCGCAAAAGGTGATAGCACGTGAAGATTTAGACTATCTGAACACATAAATCGTCGAGACTATGTGCAAGCTTGAGATGTGTTTCCCACCATCCTTTTTCGATATGCAAGTACACCTAATCATACATCTTGTTGATCAGATAAAAGCATTGGGGTCACTATATTTACATCATATGTTTTTGTTGGAGAGATATTTAGGAGTATTAAAAGGTTATGTGCAGAAACGTGCTCACCCAGAGGGTTCAATTATGGAAGCATACACCACTGAAGAAGTGATTGAGGGTTGCGCTGATTACATCAAAGATGGAAAATCGATAGGTGCGCCTATACCAGTACATGACGGTAGACTACGTGGGAGAGGCAAAGTGGGTAAGAAAACTTTTATCGTTCAAGATTACAAGAATGTACACCGTGCACATTTTGGTGTACTACAACAGCTCGAAATAGCTGAGTCGTACATCGAGGAACACCAAATTCAGCTTCGTGATAAAAACCAAGACCGCACAGAGGACTGGATCATGAAAGAGCACAAAAGATGTTACTAAATGGTTAATGGACAAAAATATACCAAACAGAAACACTATAGAAGAGACAACAATGAAGAAGTTAGCTTCTGGCCCATCTGGTTTGGTGACATCATGGCAAGCATATGACATCAATGGTTACACATTTTACACTAAAGAAAAAGACGGTAAGAGTGTTGCACAAAATAGTGGTGTTCGTATTGAGGCTTATGATTCACAAGGGAAAAAGACCACAAACTTCGGGTTCATAGAGGAAATATGGGAACTCGATTATGGCGAAAGAATGGTAATGCCCGTAGTTAAGTGCCAATGGGTCAAACATCCTGATGGTGTGAAAGTGGACAATTACGAGCTGACACTGGTAGACTTGAATAAAGTGGGTTATAAAGATGAGTTATGGGTTCTCGCCGATAGTGTTGCACAAGTTTTTTATGTTCAAGATCCAGAAACTGAGAAGATGCACATAGATGTTTCTGGAAACCAAAATATTGTTGGGGTTGAGAATGTAGGATATAATGAAGAGGAATATAATCAGTATGAAGAGATGTACCTTTTCACTGAACCAGAAAACATCAAGCGCGTAGAGAGAACCATTAAAAATAATTTGAAACCCTATATGCGAGAAGATGTCAATGCTGGAAAAATGTATGATATATATTGTATATATTTGTATCTTCTGAAATCAACTTAGAACAATGCTCTATTTCAGCTTTAGATAGCATGTTTCGAACATTATTAAATTCAGCTTCCGTTTTGAACATTATTAAATTCAGTATGTGTATATAAATTTCTTCTGACCTATGATGATCAGGCTTGCCTTCCAACAGCTCGGTTCCAAACAACATCTAGAAGCACAACTCTTGAAGCTCATGTCAAGCTAATCTCTTCACAGCAAGCTCTTGTAGATGCAAGTAACACCCGAGACTCATCATTTGGATTGTTAAAAGCTTCAATTGAAGTGTGACGATACTTCCCGTCCATTTGAGGGCTTGTTTGGATAGGAGTGGATCCACTTCAATATAAGTGGTTTGAGGTGGATTGAGGAGAAAATTAGATCATTCTTCACTTCAATCCAATTAGATTGAGTACACCCAAACGAGTCCTGAAAGATTTTTTCTCTTTTCTCCATTTTAAAAACTTACGAAGATGCTACTTTATCAGTTCTAGTGGCTGAATATATTGACTACAAATCAGTACCATCTCTCTTAGTGCTTCACACAAGCGACGAAGCGTACAACTTCAATCGCAAATCTTGGTTTTACCATTTTCATAGGAATTTGACCTTAATCTTTCAAGCATAGATTTATCAATAATTGAAGCTTCCTCATCAGACATGTTAATGGCAGTTACAAGTGAAGGGTGTGTCGAAGCTAATGAAATCTCAATGGGACTGAAGACAAAGAGATGCTGCATATGAGTGACAATGTCCAGATTAGACATCATGAAGCTATGATGGCATCCTTCAACAATAGGAAAAGTGATGCCAAGGTTATGCTTCCATCAACCAAGGCATGTTGTGAGGGTATAACACTTGTTGGGCAAGCATAACCTTGGCCAAGGTTATGCTTGCCCCAACAAGTGTTATACCCTCACAACATGCCTTGGTTGATGGAAGCATAACCTTGGCATCACTTTTCATGTTGTTGAAGGTTGTCATCATAGCTTCACGCTGTTTAACCTGGACATTGCCGCTCATATGCATGATCTCTTTGTCTTTGGTCCGATTTAGATTTCGTTAGCTTCGACACATCCTTCACTTATAACCGCCATTAACATGTGTAATAAGGAAGCTTCACTTATTTGATAAATCTATGCTTGAAAGATTAAGTTTAAATCCCTATGAAAGTGTAAAAACAAGATTTGTGATTGAAGTTGTTAGCTTACTTGCTTGTGCGATGCACTAAGAAAGTAGGTACTGATTTCTAGTCAATATATTTAGGCATTAAAACTGAGAAAGGAGCATCTTCCTAAGTTTTCAAATGGACAGGAGGGAAAGAAATAATTCAAATGGATGGGGAAATCCTACCATGGAGGCTTCAAATTGATGCTTTCAACAATCCAAATGATGAGCCACGGGTGTTACTTGCATCTACAAGAGCTTGCTGTGCAGGGATTAGCTTGACAGGAGCTTAGCAGCATCACATGCGGTTCTTAAACAATGACCGCCCGTGGAAATCAT
Source organism: Tuctoria greenei (assembly GCA_036927565.1). Classification (NCBI taxonomy): domain Eukaryota; kingdom Viridiplantae; phylum Streptophyta; class Magnoliopsida; order Poales; family Poaceae; genus Tuctoria; species Tuctoria greenei. Next base: position 172,206,517 of record JAYESD010000004.1, on the reverse strand, counting down.
GTATTTTCTCAGGCGTTGGTCAATTAAGAACTGCCTGTGATGTTAGCTACATCACAGGCGGTTCTTAATTAAGAACCGCTTGAGAAAATACATGATTTCCACGGGCGGTTGTTACTTAAAATCCGCATGTGATGTTCTGTCATCACAGGCGGTTATTGTATCATTCGTCATCACAGTCTCATTTTTTACGGACCGCCTATGTTTGAAAAATCTAGGCGCCTGTGAAAATGCTTTTTGTAGTAGTGCTCGTTTCCAATCACGATTCAGGAGCCCACGTAGCCCACGACCCGTATTCCCGTTTCCAATCACACCAACTGACCAACACTAGGATCTGTTTCCATCCGTGATTATGGATTTTTTACGAGGCTCGTGGTATTCGTATTCACATCGACACCAGATGTCGTCCCTATCATCGGCTAGCCCAAGGTATGCCGGGGCCCAACCGGCATACCCTGTGGATCCGCCCATGATGCAAATCAACAATATGGCCCAACTGGATAGCAACCCTACTCTCCTAGGCCTCCTCTAGAGTGCATCTCAATGGAAGCCTTGTCCCCCCTATTCGGCAGAGAATGGGACTAAGGCAAGGTGATCCCTTGTCGCCTTACCTCTTAATCTTGATCATCGACACCTTGCAAAATATACTTCAACAAGCGACAGATGACGGCTGCCTCTCCAAGTTACACTCACGGCAAGCGAGGATCCGCACATCATTGTATGCGGGCGATGTGGACATATTTCTTAACCCGGTCAAGGAAGAGGTTTCTGTGGCTACAATAAGATGCAACAACCTGGACCTGGACTATATTCTTGAAAACTTTAATTGCCGGAAAGTTGAATGGCCTCTAACCTATCTTGGCCTGCCCATAGTGGTTGGCAGATAGAGAATGTCGCATTTGAAGCATGTCCATGATCGCACCATGGCTATGTTATGCGGGTGGCAAGGCAAACTGGTCAGTATGGCAGAGAGAAGAATCCTCACACACTCTGTTCTTGGATCGGTGGCCACTTATACACTCTCAGCCTTGAAGACTCCAAAGAACTTCATCAAGAGTCTAGACAAAGTCCGAAGACATTTTCTATGGTCAGAGACCCAAGAAATCCATGGAGGCCAATGCAAAGTCAACTGGAAAAAGGTGTGCACACCTTTGGAATTCGGAGGCTTGGGTGTGATGGATCTAGAGCGATTTAGCAGAGCGCTGCGCCTCAAATTGCTATGGTTCTCATCACAGCAACCAGACCGACCATGGTCATCCTTTGAAATACCAGTAGATGCTTCAGACAGAGCTCTTTTTGCAGCGCGGCAACCGCGGTCATGATTCAGGACGGCAGGCGAGCTAGGTTCTGGCAATGCAGTTGGCTGGGCAGTTAGGCTCCACTGGGCCTCTTCCCAGATCTATACAGAGCTAACAAAGAGGAAAACAAGACTGTGGCAGCCGCACTCGCTGACCAGACTTGGATATGGGACCTACTTTCAAATTTCTCACCACAGTTGATACCAGAATACATCAGTCTGTGGGAGATGATCGCAAGTGAGAATATCATCTGCCAAGATTAAGGGATCGACTCCATCAAGTGGGATTGGTCGGCAGACGGGCAATACTCCGCAAAGTCGGCTTACAAGATGCAATTCGAGGGATCTGTCAGATACAACTTCAAGGAGGTTATTTGGGAAGCATGGGCTCCGGCGCGATGTAAAATCTTCTACTGGCTCACACTACAAAACCGGCTATGGACAGCCGACTGTCTGCAGGTCTGAAGCTGGCCAAATGGTTATTTTTGCCAGCTGTGCATCCGAAACCTTGAGACAGCTGTGTTAGATTGATCATGTGTGGTATGGGGCCCACCCATATCACGTCTTATTCCCTTAGCACGCTTTGATCAGGAGGCGCCAACCGACTCGGAGTCAAGGCCCCTCTCACGCCCACCACAGCACATATAAGAGAGTCGGTTAGATGAGTTTGGAACTAACAGAATAGACTCCGCAATCGGAAACCGATCGTCAGCCGTGGGTCAGTGAGAGGAAGGTTCCCTGACGGTGACACCAACATGCCGCCCAAACCGCTGCCAGCTCGACCTCAACCTCCACCGCCACAGTTATGGCTGTGGCTCTCAACTTAGACCAAGGTACGCCTTTGTTCTTACTCCATCAATTTGTCTATGCAATTAGACTCTAGGTGATTATGCACTCTGTTGATTAACTGATGATTAGTGCTAAGCCTATGATTAATTAGCAATTTGATTAGGGCTATGACTAGTAATTAGTGGATCCTTAGATCCAACAGTGGTATCAAGAGTCAGGCTAGTGCATCCCTAATTCGGGTTAGATTATTTGATTAAGCATTAATTCTGCAGAAGTTCGAAGGAGAGGATCAAACTAAGTTTCGCTCTTGAACATCGAATAAGAAAGAACCCTAACCCTAGCTGGGTTTCCCTCGACTGCGATCCCTTTTCCATGGTGCTCGGCAGTTCCGCGCACACCCTTAGTGCAAACTCGTGCTCCGACAGCCTTTGGCGGCGCCGAATCCTTGAGCATCTTCGATGAGCCTTGTGCTCTCTGTCATTTTTCGTCCTTGGAGCGCACTGACGTGAGAAGAGAGAGGTGGAAGGTGCAAATAGATCAGGGTTTCACACAGAAACCACATCGGCCATCATTTTTGAGCCTCCGACTTCGACGTGAAGCCCTACGATCAGCATCTAGCGGTCAAAATGTGACGCCGCAGATTAGCGGGCTCATGGCCCGTGCGGGACGCTTCATGGGCTGGCTGGGCCGCCCTTGGTCTTTTTCCTATTTAGCAATTAAGTTTGTTGGGTTGTTTTTCCTTCAAGCCAGTGGGGGCTTTGGCTGTGGGCCGCGTGTTGGCTCCACTCAAAGCCAGCCTGCGGGTCCGCTTCCTCTATATTTTGAGTTCAGTACTGAGTTTCTTTTCGCCAGATGACCACCTCAGTAAGAACAACTACAAATCTTGATGAAATAAGTTGGAAATTGCCTTGACAATCTTCGGAATAGATTTGGTACTAACGAGCCGGCATCCTACTGAGACTATTCTTCCCGTCATTCGTGAAGGGGAAACGGAGGAGGCTTTCATCGTCAGGATGAAAGCTTATGATAAGGACTACTTTCGGTATGACATCGCTCGTGCCAAGTCGGCCTTTTCAAATAAGAAGTGCTTATATGTGATTAAGGGCTTGATGACTGAGAGCGTTAGGGGTGAAATTCCCAAATTTGGCACTGCTTTTGAGTACCTCCTTAAGATAGAGAGACAATTTACTGACTCCTATAAAGCTACGACAAGCTCTCTTGTGAAGAAGCTTGTCACTGAGAAATTCAATGGAGGTGATGTGCGTATGCACATTCTTAGTATGACGAACATCGTCACTAAGCTTAATCTGATGGACATAAGGATGAAAAATGAGTTCCTCGTGAATCTTATCTTTGCCTCACTTTCAAAAGAACATGAGTTGTTCGTCATTGATTATAATTCTCAGTCAGAGCTGTGGGATCTTGATAAATTGACCTCTATGTGCATTCAAGAAGAGGAGCGCCTTAAGACCCATCGTGTTAGTGATCGTGTCAACTATGTGAAGGGTAAAGGTAAGGGCCAGAAGGACTTATTTAGTTCACCTAAGCCATCTTTTAAGTTTCACGACACTCCTCATTATGGTAAGAGTAAAAGTAAGTTCTCACAACAACATCCTTCTCAAAAGGATGTGAATGTGGGTAAAAATCAGTGTCGTTTCTGTTTGAGTATAGAATACCTTCAGAAGGACTGCTTGGGCTCCCTCAAATGGTGTTGTAAGAAAGGGATTAAGTTTGAGGAGGATCCTAAGAAGAGGGGAAAGAACCATTGAAGTGGCTGATGGTCATTAGACTGAGTTGGAGTCATTTATGTCTTCTCATTATTATTTAGATATAGTTTTAGTCTTAGACTTCATTATGTACCCCTCAATTAAGGAAATTTGATTTATGCACTCATATTTGGATAATAAATGTTTTATTAAGTATTATCTTCAGATGTTATATTTGTTATCCATATGTGATTATTTTGTTATCCAAATCTCCTCACACAACGATCCCATAAGAGTCGATTCCAAACATATTCGAAATTATGAAAATGTCTTTTAGGCCATATTTCAAGGGAGAGAATTGAATATTAGTTTCTCCATTGATTCTCTTCTTCTCATTAGATCTTTTGGATTCATAAGAACGCATTGAACATTTATTAAAGACATTGATATTAGTCTCCATATTTGTTGTGATTCGTTCATAACATGGATGGCTGAATATGTCTATTTTATCTTCTCATTCGTTCTTTCAAAGAATTGAATGATTTTTAATTAAAATGGTAAGATCTGATCGTAGGCGAGAGTGCTATGATTGGAGTACCCCTGCGACCATATTTCTACGTGAAAATGGTGCAGTGATTTAGCAAGTCTTAGCAAAATGGTGTACATTTATTAAGTATGTTAAGTTATCAGTTTTGTCAATTTACGTGCTAAATCAAATTTTAGTAAATAAGCACGTAAGACACCATTTGCGAAATGTGGACAAGACGTAAGCCCTACGTAAGCTATTTTGTATACGGCTATCCTGCTGAGACTATAAAATCCAAACATTAGTAAGTTGGACTCTAAAACAATACGATGTCCTTTTATTGACCATTAAGATAAGAGTAAGCAGTATCATTCATACAAGTCCAGATCGTTATATTAAGTCATAGTAAGGCATGCCATTTGACGGATGCCATGTTCAGTGGGAGCACGGTAGGACGAGAGATTGTACAATTTCTCACTACCTGCTGTTGTTGAATTACCGGTTTTTATAGCTAATAATTCAACACATGTTGTTAGTCCTTCATCTGTGACAAAAGGTACGACAGGCTCAGTTTCTGAGTCTACTAAGTTTGTTGTCACTAATAATGAAGAGCGACAATAGCCTCAACCTAAAGATAATGCGCAAATCATATATATATATATATATATATATATATATATATATATATATGAGTGATTAAGTTCAAATGATGGGTGATCCCACCTCATTTGAAAACATTATAAGAAGATCTTAATCATCCAAATGGAGTAAATCGATACAGGATGTGACGAGATCCATAAACACCGACAAGATCTGAATTTTAGTGAGAATTCCTAAAGGAGCCAATATAGTAGGTTGTAATGGGTCTACAAGATTGAGCGTGACTCCCAAGGGAACATTAAGTTTAAGATCAGACTTGTGGTGGAAAGCTTCACTTAACTAAGGATTCTTATAGAATCATTAAGTCATTAGTAGCGCATTATGACATAGTTTTGCTTCAGATGGATGTAAAACGACGTTTCTCAATTGGGATCTGTACGAGGATGTTTGAGTGACATAACCGTAGAGTTTTGTCATTATGAGTAGGCAACTCTAGAGATACCACTTAGAGAAATCAAATTATTAAGAAATGTATCTCAAGAGTGATGAAATTATTAGAAAGTTTGGATTTTTATAAAGGATGAGAAGGACATTCACATATATGTTAAGTGGCAGATGGTACGTGTTACTTGCGAGTAATAATACCAATCTGCTATAAGATATTAAGTGTTTTGTCATCCAGCTTCATAATAAGGATCTAGGTGAAGAACCCTACATATTAGGAGTCAAAATTTCACCAAGATCTTAGTAAAGGAGTATCAGTTTTATCTCAAAAAGCGTACATAGCATACTCAAGCATTACGACATGTATGCAAGTAAAACTTCACCTGCTTAGACAGTCAAAGATGGTAAGTTTTGATAATTTTAAGAATTTTGTGTTATGGGAACCAATTAAAGGTCGACCATATGAGTTTGGTTCCATCTGCTTCTGCTGACGGAAGTTTAAGTATGCTCAGTTTAGTATTTACCTTGACTGATATTCGTAACCAGGATATTTGGCAGATATTAGCGCCAGACCAGTGATGGATTACTGGAAGGTATTTTAAGAAATCATCTAAGGATGTGTGATGCGCATAAGGCCTCATGTTAATGTGTTTTAAGTATAACTCACTCGAGGTAGTGAGCTACTAAATTTGTGTTTTCGCTGGTTGTGGGGATTCTAAGATCACCACGCCAGTTTACAAATCCACCCTCGCGAATGGAGCTATCTCGTAGAACAACTCAAAACAAATAGTCACAACATTGTCCACAATGTGTGACGAGTTTTGTCACATATTATAAGGCCACTGAGTAGGCGATATATTCTTATCCGGTTTCAGGAGTGGTTGACAACACGAACCACTTAAGTCATGCTTTGACAACAAGTTCGTAGCATCATGCTCTCACAAAAACAAGTTGAGTGAATTTGTCAAACACATCGACATTAGGTTTAGTGTTGTGAAAGTTAAAGTCCTGGATCACACCATGAAAGTTAAAGTCCAGGATCACACCATTAGTATCGAGCATATAAGAATTAAGCAAGTGCTAGCGGTACCACCAACAAAAGGCTTTACACCCAACGTGTTCAGTGAACATGTAGCATGCATGGTGTTAGTACCCTGCGTACCGGATACCCCCTGGGACTGTAGAAAGAGCTAAGGAACTCCACATACCTGAGTTGAATACCTCCGAAGACCCCATGTGTCATACGGAACCGGACCTGCCTCCCTTCTATGGTTAGTCCCAGTGCCGCCACGTGTATCATAAAACCGGAGCTACATTCCTTACATGGGAAAGCTTCGGGCTAGATACCTGTGCGACACCCCCGGACCTAACCCCCGATAGACGGAAGCTCTGGTACCGACACGTGTACAACAGCACCGGACCTACTCGTCCAAGACAGTAAGCTCCGGAGTTGCGACGTGTCCAACTGCCGGACCTTCAACCTCAACAGGCAGAGTGGTGGACTTCCAACGGCTCGGACCTTCAAGGAACATTAAAGACCTCAAGACCCGATTAAGTGTCAATAATGCTATCTTAATGACACGCGATCAGAGGGCCCTTAATACCAGTAACGTCACTGTCAAGGCGCGTTACCACACTATTAAGGGTAATTAAGCTCATTAATTATGTATTTAACATCAGTAACCGCCAGGGCCGCATGTCGGGCCAGGCTAACGATGTAACGACCAGTCCTTGTACTATAAAAGGACTGGTCGAGTGATACACAGGGGGACTTCTTCCAGACTCCCACACACAAACGCCCACAGAAGCACTCAAGACACTCTATTCTTACACACAAGCGCTCAGACGCTCAATACAGCAACAACACACATTCGTGGAGTAGGTTACTACGCTCAGGTGGCCCGAACCACGTAAATTCTTGTGTCAACTCATCAACTTGTTCTGAATCTCTGTGCGCCCAAAACCGAACTACAAACTCCGCAGGCTGCCAACGGTAGTATCGGGAGAATTTCCGGGATCACACTCCGACAGTTGGCGCGCCAGGTAGGGAGATGCCCGAGATTCAAACATGATGAACTCTGCTGCTGGATCATCCAACGGTAACCACATTGTGCAACCTGCTGGAGGCAACCCCTCCAACATGCAGCAGCCAGCAGGTGCTGTGGCTCCAGCAGGAGTCATGCCACCACTGCCACCATCTGCTCCTGCGAATCAAGCTGGACGTCGAGATGGGGCGTCAGCGTCGGTCACTGCATCAGCGAACAACAACCCTGAACCCGCGATTAATGTTGCGCATGCTCTTCTACAACGTCCACCGCCTCCAGGAGCACCCCAGGGTGCGATGGAGCAGTGGAGAGCTGATGTGGAGCATCTGGTTGCAGCAGCAGTCGATGGCATCAGCAATCAAGGTCCTCCCCCTCGAGTCGGGCCCCATCGTAGGATCGGACCTTGCCAGGTAGACTCGGTCCGCACGTTTCACAGCACAGGAGGCGTGCTGTGTCTCGACAGGCGACGTCGCTACCTTTCGGGGCGAGACGTACTCACACGGTAACCAGGCTTTCGACTCACGACCTCCAGACTGAGCTCGATCATTGTTACCGCCAACAGGACAACCGCGTCCACATCGAGCGTGCTCGCAAGACACGAGAGGCTCCAGACAGCCCTGCTCTTGAGAGAGTAGGAGAAGGCTGTTCTGCCTTGGCCATGCATCTACGCATGGTCAAGTGGCCATAGAAGTTCCGGCCTCACCTGCCAGAGAAATTTGACGGGACTGTCAATCCCGCTGAATTTCTCCAAATCTACTCCATCGCAATCCTTGCGGCTGGAGGAAATGAGGCTGTGATGGCCAATTATTTCCCCGTGGCTTTGACTGGGACCGCCAGGTCTTGGTTCATGAGCCTTCGGCTTGACTCCATCAACAGTTGGGTGAAGCTGTGCCAATAGTTCTCCGCCAACTTCGGGAGCTCTTATACCCGACCAGGCACGGAACTGGACCTTTTTGCTGTCAAGCAGAAGGGGGGAGAGTCCATGCGATCTTTCATCCAGAGGTTCTCCCAGGTACGAAACACCATTCCTTCTATCTCAAGCGCCTCTATTATTGTGGCATTCAGACAGGGCGTTTGAGACAAGAAGACGCTGGAGAAGCTGGCGGCCAAGGAAGTCACCAGTGTCACGAAACTCTTCAGCTTGGCAGACAAGTGTGCCAAAGCTATGGTGGGCCGTGAAATTCACTCCCAACCACCTCCGAAGGACAACAAAAAGTCCTCCAAGGGTGAAGCCGCTACCTCCGAGAGTTGGAAGAAGAAAAAGTCCAACAGCAAGAAGAAGTCGTCGGCCGGCACACCTGCTACCACTGTTGCCGCAGCTCTGGGTGGTCGGGGGCCACGCCCTAAGAAGCGATCTCGCCATCGTCTGAAGATGGTGGCAGCTCCAAGATGTGGTGTCCCATACACAAGACGAACAACCACAACCTGGAAGGCTGCCGAGAGGTCCAGAACCTCGCCGAGCGCTACAACAAGCGCCAGGAAGAAGCTCCTTTTTGTCAAAGGGAAGGAAAACAAAAAGTCGACGAAGCTCCGGCTGAAGAGGAGTTAGGCTTTCAGGACCCCAAAAAGGTCTTGAAGGCTGTTTACACCTCTGTTGATGATGACTCCGACGTCTCCGACAATGAGCGTCAGAAGACCATGAACACCATCTTTGGTGGTTCGTGGGACATCACTTCCTGCCGTGTCCTCAAGACCATGTGGCGGGACATGGCCTCTGTAGCTCCCACCGCCAGGGCGGAGCCTCATCGGAAGTGGATGGATACAGCCATCACCTTCGATGCTTCGGACTGCCACGAAACATGATCGGAGCTGGCCAACTCCCATTGATGGTATCTCCGACCATCAATAACATCCAGCTCCACCATGTAATGGTGGACGGAGGTTCGAGGCTGAACCTCATAAGCTTTGAGGCCTTCTTCAAGCTTCAGCTCTGACCTTTGGATCTTCGCCCCTCCCGACCTTTCTCCGGAGTAGGTCCGGAGGCCATAACTCCACTCGGTGCTATTACTCTCCCGGTGACCTTCGGGACCTGGGAGAATTACCGCACTCAGAAGTTGATCTTCAACGTGGCGCAGATCAACTTACCATTCAAAGCCATCTTGGGCAGGCCAGCCTTGTACAAATTCATGGCTGCTGCTCATTATGGCTACTTGGTGTTGAAGATGCCAACACCCTCAGGCATTCTCCGGATCCGCAGAGATCACACCACCAGAGTTACTGCTCTGGAAGAACTCAATGCGCTTGCTACAGCGCAGGAGGAAGACTCCGGAAAGGAGCAAACTCTGAAACCCCCGAGCATTCGTCATCGAGGTAACCTCCGCACCTCGTGTGCAGCCAAGCGGCGACATGTACATTCCCGTCAAAGTCGTCCAAATTGGTTCCGATGCCGCTCAGACCACTCGTGTATCGGGAGGTCTGAATGACAAATAGGAACTCGCGCTCATTACTTTCCTCCGGGCTAATGTCGATGGGTTTGCCTGGCAACCGTCACAAATGCCTGGGATCCCTAGGGAAGTGATTGAGCACAATCTGAAGATTTATCCTGATGGTCGGCCTGTATATAAGAAGCCTCAGAAGCAATCATTAGAGCGACAAAACTTCATACATCAAGAAGTGAAGAAGTTGCTCGAAGCTGGATTCATCCGAGAAGTGTTCCACCCAAAATGGCTGGCAAACCCAGTCGTTGTACCCAAGGCCGGCGGGAAGCTTCAGATGTGTATCGACTACACTACATTGAATAAGGCATGTCCTAAGGATCCATTTCCACTACCTAGAATAGATCAGACAGTGGATTCCACCTCCGAGTGTGAATTACTGTGTTCCTAGACGCATATTTTGGGTATCATCAAATCAGAATGTCTAGGGAAGATGAAGAACATACTTCTTTCATCACGGTAGATGGATTATATTGTTACACTGCCATGCCATTCGGTCTCAAAAACGCTGCTTCAACGTTTGTACGAGCTATGTACAAAAGGTTTGGAGAGCTCATCAGAGATGTAGTGGAAGTGTACGTCGATGACATCATCGTCAAGATCTAGAACCAGGAGTCATTCGTTGACACCTTACAAGATGTCTTCGACAAGTTGTGAATCACACGCACAAAGCTAAACCCGGACAAGTGTGTCTTTGGGGTTAGCTCCAGGAAGCTTCTTGGATTCTTGGTGAACCACTGAGGAATATAAGTGAATCCGGCGAAGATTAAAGCTATTGAAGACATGCGGCCACTAGCCCGCATCAAGGACGTCCAAAACCTGACTGGATGTCTAGCTACCCACAGCCGATTTATCTCAAGACTAGCGGAATGGGCACTACCCTTCTTCAAATTATTGAGGAAGTTCGAACCATTGCAATGGTCTGAAGAAGCAAAAAAAGCTTTTCAAGAGCTAAAGCAGCTCCTCACCACTCTACCAACTCTTGGTAGCTCCAAATCCTGGTGAGCCACTTCTGCTTTACATTTCGGCAACTGACGAAGTTGTAAGCACGGTTCTGGTTGCGGAAAGACGAGAACCATATCCAGTTCAGGGAGCCAGACCCCTCCTGGAGGGTCCAGAGCTACCTGAAGGCGAGTCTGGTTCCCAGCTCCCAGACCCGGATCCTTTAGGCGAGACGCCAAAGGATCAACCTCCTTCAAGTGGAGGAGTTACTGTTGCCGAGGAAGAAGATCCGGACCCCTCCGGGAAGGTCCAGGTCACTTCTGAAGAAGCTCCAGGTTCTTAAAGCAAGAACCTAGAGGTCCTCGAAGAATGTTCGGACCCCTCCGGGAGTGTCCGGGTTGATGAGGAGGAAGCTCCGGGCCCCTCCAAGAGGGTCCGGACAGTCCAGCGCCCAGTATACTTCATCAGTGAAGTACTCCATGACGCCAGGACTCGATACCTAGAGGTGCATAAGCTGCTCTATGCAGTTCTTATTGCATCTAGGAAGCTTCGACACTACTTTCAAGCTCAAAAGATTTCAGTGGTAACTTCTTATCCACTGCGTGCAATCTTGCATAACCCCAACTCTACTGGGAACATTGCAAAGTGTGCATCGGAATTGGCCGAATTCGATCTTGAATTCGTCCCAAGACAAGCAATCAAGAGTCAAGCATAGGCGGACTTCGTGGCAGAATGGACCACCTCTCCATCAAATCCTGGGGGCCCAAGTGAGTAAAAGCCGGAACCAAAGGCTCCGGTCTTCATCGAGCCTCACTGGATTCTCTACTTCGACGGCTCTGTGCAGAAGCAGGGGGCCGGAGCTGGAGTCCTTCTCCTCGCTCCGATCGAGGAGAAGGTCAAATACATGGTTCACCTTGACTTCAAAGCGACCAACAACATGGCAGAGTATGAAGCACTAATCTATGGGCTCAAGGTGGCACTATCATATGGTGTCAAGCAGCTGTTGGTAGAGGGAGATTCGCAGCTCATTATAAAACAAGTCAAAGGTGAATGCTGCAGCAACAAACCTCAACTAGTTGCATACCTACTTGAAGTCCAGAAGCTTCAGAAGGACTTCAATGTCCTGGATCTTTTCCATGTCCAGCGTCTTAACAACGCTGAAGCTGATGAACTCTCGACGAAAGCTTCAACCGGAGCTCCGGCTCCCGACGGAACCTTCGTTCGGAGATTGTCAAGACCAACAGCTGAGCTTGCCGAACTGAGCGAAGGGGGCGAGACCAGCACCTCGAAGTTGGCGGTCCCGATGGCCCTGTTACCATGGCGTCCATCAAGGGTCATAGGTGGTGCAGGAAGCTCCGAGCAACCCAGCACGCAAGACTCAAATTCTCAAGTTATCTCTAATGCATGGATCTCGGAGATCCGAAGCTACTTGAAAGACAACTTCCTTCCTGAAGATAATGTATCCGCTGACTGGATAGTCAGATTGGCTAAAAGATACACACTAGTAGAAGGGGATCTCTACCGGCACGGTGCCAACAGCGTCCAAATGCGGTGCATTACAAGGGAAGAAGGCCACGAGATCCTCGCGAAAATCCATGGAGGCAAGTGTGGGAACCACGCGTCTTCCCACAAGCTGGTCGGTAAAGCCTTCCGGCATGGTTTTTACTGGCCTACAACACTCCAGGATGCAACCGAGCTTGTGAAGAAATGCGAAGCATGCCAATTCCATGCGAAGCAAATTCACACACCAGCTCAAACCCTAAAAATGATACCTCCTACATGACCATTCGCTGTGTGGGGGATGGATATCTTGGGACCTTTCCCAGGAGCCGTCGGAGGTTACAAGTTCCTGTATGTTGCCATCGACAAGTTCACCAAGTGGCCGGAAGCAACTCCAGTTGTGACAATAAACAAGCAATCAGCTATCAACTTCTTGCAGTCCATAGTATGCAGATTTGGTGTCCCAAACAAGATCATAACTGACAACGGGACCCAATTCACAAGCTCTGCATTCCAAGGATATTGCGAAGACCTCGACATTCAAGTCAGCTACGCTTTCGTAGCTCACCCGGCAAGCAATGGCCAAGCTGAGATAGCAAATGCAGAAATCCTAAAAGGACTCAAGACGTGCACATATGAGCGCTTGAAAAAACATGGAGCCAACTGGACTGAAGAACTTCCGCCCACCTTGTGGGCAAACAGGACAACTCCCAACTGGTCAACTGGAGGCACCCTCTTCTTGGTGTACGAAGCTGAAGCAGTCCTTTCTCCGGAAATCACCTTGGGGTCACTCCGGGTCCGAACCTTCGACGAAGCCACACAGGACCAGCTCCAGCGTGAAGACCTTGACCTCGTTGAAGAGGGAAGGTGCTGAGCAGCTGTTCAAAATGCACGATACCACCAAGCGCTCTGGCGCTATCACCAAAGGCATGTGCATAACCGATAGCTCGAGGAAGGCGATCTGGTGCTACGGAGAATACAAACTCGAGAAGGGTTAAACAAACTCTCCCCCAGCTGGGAAGGACCCTTCTGAGTAATCAAAGTATCCCGTCCCGGATGCGTTCGCTTGGCAACCGAGGATGGGACACCTCTCCCTAATCCTTGGAACATTGAGCACCTCTGTAAGTTCTACGCTTAATATCACGGAGGTGAGTCTGTAATTACATGTGATGTATGTTATAGCGTCATTGTACAGAGTCGGGTAGCTCCTCTGGGAGAACAACCAGACCTTTCCTAGAAGGTCCACAAAGTTCAGGCAACACTTGTCACAGTCTCAGAACTAAAAGTGTAGCTAGCTACCTTGGGTCAAACGAGAAACGCAACACACTTAGCCTGGTTCTGTACCCTAAGAGTGTACTTGTTTCCCTTGTACCCCGGACCTATAATGAAAGACATCTTTATGTGAAAAAAGACTCCACGTGCATTTATTTTGTACAGGCTCAATATTTTTTATTTTTCTCTTTCTTGTCTATAACAAAGTTGTGCAACTCTCAAGAAACTTTAGCTCGAACAATTCAGGTATAATTCAAGTCGCTTTGTTAATTCTTTCGGGTCTTAACATTGTTGAATTGCCTACTCGCCTGAATGCCGCCAAGCAAATATAGGTCCGGAGTGTGCTATCGACTTAGCCTGGTCCTGCACCCTTAGTACGCCACTCTACCTACACCCCGGCACACCAAAGTAAGGCGAGTCCAGGATACGATTGGACCTGAAGAACATAAGCAAATGCACTTGATTGTATATAGAATTGCGTTTGACCTAAAAATTTCTTTCAGGAATAGTAAGCCGCAAACGAGTTATAGATAATAAATGGATTTTACTATTTTTCTTGACTTCAGTGTGCACGAAAAATAAAGATCTCATGATGATGATGGATGAAGTCGAAGCTATCAAAGCTCCGACACCCCCTAAGGTGGCCCGCTGTCAATGTTTTAAACATTGATAGTAGGCGTCACCGGAGCTACCAAGTTCCGGCAAATCCAGGGGGCCAGCCGTCAACGTGAAGAAAAGATGGTGGAAAGACCCCCAGTGGGGTCTACTGTCGATGAAAAGAAGAGAAGATACAAGCGGGAGATACAAGGAGAAAGTCCTAGATCCTATGGAAGAACGAGGCGACCTTCTCGGCAACCTCTGACACGCTGGCCTTGGCGGCATCTCCTTCTCCGTCGATGGGACCTTCGAGCATCGGGTCTAGTGGGAAATGAGGATCCCGACTTGTGTAGCACGTCAGCATGTACTCTGCGATGTTCTTCGCTAGGGATTGTCCTTCGGCTTCCAATTGGTCCACGATGACATCGCCCATCTTGTTGAGCTTGTTGCCTGCTGAGCTCAACGCCTGCAACGCCTGGTCTAGCTCCGGCTCCGGATCATCTGGGCGCACCAGACTGAAGCTCAGCGGCGTCAGCGCATCATTGGCCTTGCCCAAGAAGTCCCATACTTGTTGGGACTCTGCAACCCTTGAGCCTCGCACCTCTTCCAAGGACCTCTTGGTCGCCGCAAGCTCCGAATCCTCCCAGGCAAGGCGCTCGACCTCTTTGGCGTTCTGCTGAATCTTTTCAAAAACTTTCCTTTTGAGTTTACCAATCTCCTCTTCCCGGAGGTGGATCTTGTTCCGGCGGTCGACCAGGTCTCTCTCCTGGCCCCGCACTTTCTTCTCCCTGGCAGTAACCTCATTCTCACTCTTGGTGAGGTACGGTCCCCGCTGCCACACCTTCTTCTCCTCTTTCTCACAGAGCTCCTCCAACTTCTTGGTGCGCTCCGCGAGGCTCTAGTCACCTAGAGCCAGCCTCTGAGCAAGCTCCGTCTCCCTCTTCACGAGGTCATCATGCAGCTCCAGGAGTTTTTGCTCTTCATCTTCGAGCTTTTTCTCCCGCTCCTCAAGAGCCCCCCGACGCTTGACGAGGTTGTCGTGGATGGCGCTGAGCTTCTCTTGGCAGTCATTCGCTGCTTCATTAGCAGCCACGGCCTGTTTGTGGATGGCCCGAGACTGGTTGTCGAGGGATCGCACCATGCTTTCCCTCTCATCCAGTAGCTGACCCCAATACTCCAACTGGGCCTTCTACCTTTTCACCCACTCCTTGTCATCAGCCAGCCTCATCTGCGCCAGCTTGGTCTCGAATTGGAGCCGGTTGCACCACCTCCTAAGGGTTTGGTGCTCCTCCTCGAGGGCCTTGCTGTCGTGGTAAAAGGCCAGCTGGACCTGACGAAGGCTGGAGCAGGCGTTGTCGATAGACAACAATAGGGGGATCGGCTCCGGACCTGCTGGGGTCCTCTCCGCTGGCTCCAGCAGGTTCTCTATAACAAAAATTGGGTCCCACTCTACAAGAGCGGTCCCCTGAGCTTCCAAGGCACTAGGGCCGCCCTCCGGGATAGCATCGGTCGCCACCGAGGAAGGTCCTACAAAGGAAGTTCCTACCTCTGGAGTCGACTCCGAAGGTCCCACCGCCAGATCGCCAGCAACTGGTCCTTCAGACGGAGGACCAGCCGCTTCGTCTTGGCACCCTAGCTCAGGTGCGGGTACTTCCGGAACAACAACCTCCGAGGCAGGCGCTGAAGATTCGGCCGGAGCTGAGGCCGCTTTCGGCTCCGGTGCTGGTGCCTCCTCCGCTGCTGGTTCAGGCACTGGCACTTCGACCTCCACCGGCTCGGGCGCCGGCACGTCCGCGACAACCGGCTTAGGCGCCGAAACTTGATCAACCACCGGCTCCACCGCCGGGGCTTCAACAACATCCGACTCTAGGGCCGAAACTACAGCTACCTCCGACTCTGGGGCCGGTGCGTCCGTCATCACAGCATCCAAAACTGGAGCTTCAACCTCTGGAGCTGGTGCCGCTGGTACATCTTCATTCCCGTGGTCCAGCGCTACCACAGGAGCTTCAGGGGATGACTCGAGGTCAAGGACCACGACAGCTGGCGCCGGAGCTGCCGCAACCTCAGCCACCTCCTGGGGCGGTGCTGGAACTGGAGCTGGAGCTTCCGCCTGCACAGCATCAGCCACCGTTGCAGGAACGGAGCTTCGACCCCTTTTTTGGGTACCCTGTGGATGAAGGATGAAGAAACTCAAAATATTATTACAACAAAAACAATCAACAGAGGTAAGAAACCAAATTTACCTTGGAAGGCTTCTGCTCCAGCTAGCGTGGAACCTCTTCATCGGACACTCAGGACCAGACCCTGTCGCCACCAGCGTAGTAGCTCCGGAAGGCTCCCCGGAGCTTGCTGCCGCCGTCAGCGACGTCTTGGTTGAGCCCCCCCCCCCCCCCCCCCCGACTGAGAAGGACCCTCAGACCTAGATCCCTTAGCAGGCCCTGGTACCGGAGTCACATGACCGGAGCTAGCATCTCGGGGAGACGCCAAAGCTGGAGTAGGTGTCGCCGTTAAAGACCTCCCCCGCCGGGGAGAAGGAGTTGTTGTAGAAGGAGCAGGTCTAATGGACCTCCCGTCAGAGTGCTTCAACTTCCTCTTTCGGCTGGAGGGCTCCGCCAACTCTTTGCCCTTGCCTACGACTTCAGCTCTTGGCTTTGGGGCTGGAGCAGAGCCACCCTCTGAAGCTCCGGGGATCACCACCCTGGAGGTTGATCGCCTCTCCATCAGGCCCAAGTCGTCCAACAGCGGCATCTTCCTCTAGAGCTCTCTGCACTCCTCTGGTATCATATTTAGAGGAAGGAAGGCCGCCGGTGGAGACACGTCGCTAGGGCCGATGTTCCTAGGATGGAACTTCTTGAGATGGGTCGTCAAGGCTTCATCGTTCAAGTTGGTGCCCAAACCAACCTCAATGTGGTTGGTGTCCATCTCATTGTTGAAGGAACAAACAGGACATCCCCTAGCCCTCAGCGGGGCCCACCTGTTCATCAAGAAGTTGCCAAAGACCATCTGGAGGGTCACCCCACCTTCGACACACTCCTGGATTCTGTCTAGAATGGGCATGTACTCCCTCGACAGCTCCAGCACGTCACTTCAAGTGTCGGTGTCGACACGGGGGAGGCCTTCAGGTAGTTCCACCCTCTCGTGTCCCTCGACGGTGATGACCACCCAATCTTTCTTCCAGTCATCCCACTTACCGGAAGGAAAGGACCTCAAGTACTTGAGGGGGGAGTTTTTCCGCTTCACGAAGTAGTAGAAGCCGATGAACTCATCACTCTTCCCAGTGGGGTGGACAGTGAAGAAAGTCCGGAACAACTCCACGCAAGGGGGCACACCCACCCGCATCTCGCAAAAGTGGACAAAAGTCGCCACCAGCAAGATTGAGTGGGGGCCAAGATGGTGGAGCTGCAGACCATAGAAATCTAGCAGCATCAGAAAGAAAGTGGAGAAAGGAGGGATCAAACCCGCCATGGCGTACCCAAGGAAGTACACCATATCTCCAGCTCTTTCCTTCTCGAAGGGAAGCTTGCCGCAACGAATGTTGTTGTCGAAGGAGTCACTGGACCAACCCATGTAGGTCCGGACCCTAGACAACTCCTTCTTGCTCCCAATGCGGCTCTTGGGGAGTCCCAACTTCATCGCAGCATATGAGGGCGAGAGGTGAAATGCAAGTGAAAGTGTGGAGGATTCGAGCGCAAGTTCAAATGAAGGCGTAAAGAATCCCCAAACGGTGCGCGCTTTCCTTCTTAAGTAAGCCCCCGCAAAGCTTGGATGGAAACCGCGGAGGAGCCGACGATACAGTTCAAAAACATCACCCTACCAATGACAAGGGGGCCCAGGGCCACCCACGGAATCAAGCCGTGGTCCTTACCCCAGGCGAACTGTTGTCATCATGAGAGGCGGGAAACCCAAGGGCAGCGGCCTGACAGGGTGCACGGAACTGATACGGTTTTCGTATTGGGAACCGGTGACCTTCAATTGCGTGAGATCCGCACGCTCAGATCTTACCTGCCGCATCCCGAATATGCCACGCGGCGATGGTTTAACTGCGAACCACCACCCCAACTGCACATCCAAAAATCCTTGAAGACAAGGAACGAAAACCGAAAGATGGACCCACCTCCGGCAGAATGACTTCATCCAAAAGGTCTCTCCTAAAGGTGGGCCCACGGGGCCACTGTCGGTACCCTGCGTACCGGATACCCCTTGGGATTGCAGAAAGAGCTAAGGAACTCCACATACCTGAGTTGAAGACATCCAAAGGCCCCATGTGTCATACGGAACCGGACCTGCCTCCCTTCTATGGTTAGTCCCAGTGCCGCCACGTGTATCATAAAACTGGAGCTACATTCCTTACATGGGAAAGCTTCGGGCTAGATACCTGTGCGACACCCTCGGACCTAACCCCCGACAGAGGGAATCTTCGGTACCGACAGGTGTACAATAGCACCGGACCTACTCGTCCAAGACAGTAAGCTCCAGAGCTGCCACGTGTCCAACCGCCGGACCTTCAACCTCAACAGGTAGAGTGGTGGACTTCCAACGGCTCGAACCTTCAAGGAAGATTAAAGACCTCAAGACCTGATTAAGTGTCATTAATGCTATCTTAATGACACGCGATCGGAGGGCCCTTAATACCAGTAACGCCACATACAAGGCGCGTTACGACACTATTAAGGGTAATTAAGCTCATTAATTGTGTATTTAACATCAATAACCGCTAGGACCACATGTCGGGCCAGGCTAACAATGAAATGGCCAGTCCTTGTACTATAAAAGGACTGGTCGAGCGATACACAGGAGGACTTCTTCCGGACTCCCACACACACACGCCCACAGAAGCGCTCAAGACACTCTAGTCTTTCACACAAGCGCTCAGACGCTCAATACAGCAACAACATACATCCGTGGAGTAGGGTATTACGCTCAGGCGGCCCGAACCACGTAAATCCTCGTGTCAACTCATCATCTTGTTCTGAATCTCTGCGCGCCCACAACCGAACTACAAACTCCGCGGGCTGCCAACGGTAGTACTGGGAGAATTGCCGGAATCACACTCCAACACATGGGTTTAAGGCAAAGCATGTGAACTATCCTAGATACTAAAAGGCCAACTAAGTGTAAGGTTATTTCTAAGTGTGAGACATATAGTGGTCGCATCAAGCAGTGCGTAATTGGCTGTTATGATGCTTCGTGCTCTTTATGTCAAAGCATGAGGAAATGTTAACCTGGAAAAAAATACATCACTGGTACAGTGGTACATTTGACATATAATTAGTGATTAGTTAATGTTAACATGAAATACCATGTATATGAAACATCTGCTGTGTCGGAAAATGTGTTACTGCCAGTCTGCCACTTTCTGAGTAAGCATCTGGTGGATGGAGCCATCCCAATACATAGTTTCAATGTAGCTCATTAATTTGACACAAGTGGTTGGCAATATAGGACTTTTTGGCTTAGCGAACATGACATTTCTTGAATAATCAACTGGTCTACAGTAACTGACTCTTTGAATGAGCGGGTAATAGGCCCAATCCCTTTCAGATTAGGAGGG
Organism: Tuctoria greenei; assembly: GCA_036927565.1. Classification (NCBI taxonomy): domain Eukaryota; kingdom Viridiplantae; phylum Streptophyta; class Magnoliopsida; order Poales; family Poaceae; genus Tuctoria; species Tuctoria greenei. The sequence goes on along the minus strand of JAYESD010000004.1, from coordinate 172,186,816 downwards.
AAGCTGAATTTCCGTTCCAAGAATAAGGCAATCTATTTCTTGTTTTTCTTTCTCAGCACAAGCACAATCCATAGTTGATAAGATAGAATAATTTTCGGAACTCTACAATTAACTGAACTCCCACTTTTAAAAAGCTAAATGAAGTTAAGTGTTCCAACTAACCAGAAAGGGTAGAGTAGAACATGCCACAATAAAGTTCATCTCAGGTAGCTCTAAACCTATTATCACACGCGGTTTTCAAAACCGCATGAAACGAAGAGTCTGTGATAATCTGCAATTTCAGGTGGAAAAGTAAAACCGCCTATGACAATAGGTTTATCACAAATGGTTCTTTATCTATTACTAGCTGTCTGTGAAGACACTTTATAACAGGCGGTTCGTACAGTATAAGTAACCATCTATGATAATGTTGTTATCACAGGCGGATTTTTACCTATTACTAGCTGCCTGTGGAGACAATTTATAACAACCGGTTTGTACCGTAAGTGTAGCCGCCTGTGATAATGGATTTATCACATGTGGTTCTTTACCTATGACTAGCTGCCTGTGATAATATAATTTCACAGGCAGGTCTAGCTGTAGGTAAAGAACCATCTGTGATAAAGTATACCCTATGCAGCACTACCTGCTGTTATTTCTAATTTCCAGGTCAATCACTAAATCAACACAGAAGTCATCTCATAGTTTACACTAAAACAATATAATTACAGAAGTCATCTCACAGAAGTCAATTTCACTAAAACAGTATACATGTGTACAAGTTACATTCAATTGACATACAAGTCATCTCATAGTTTACAAGTTTCACCAAAAATTGTTTCTATTATCATACTCATAAAGTTCTGGCACATCAGCTATTACACCTTCCTCATCAAAGAACACCCCTTTTCGGTGGAAAATTTCGCAACGCATGAATTGACACAGTTCATTGTCAATCTTGTCGGCTCCTCCACCAGGAATACTTCTAAAAACTGGCCACTCTTGGTACACATTCTTCGTGTGCTGCAATAAAACACATAACAAGGTTTATAATGTGTTGGTTTGAACCACCTCAAAGTATAGATCAAAGTGATTATACATGAATTTATTTGATATTTTTGGAGCAGTTCTACTATGAGCAATTGAATTTTGAAGTTTGAATCAAAATCTGAAAATAATGTTTCTACTTGAAAGTGCATCTAAGCATCTCCGTGAGTTTTGGATGATTGATGACGACAATTAAGAGACTAATGAGCTAAGTTGATCTTAAGCACAGGTGTGACGATAAAAATGAGACAAAATCTCTCAAAAAAGAAAAGGTTGAAATGAGTTTCGAAGACTCAAGCATAAAAATTAGTGTTTCTATTGTGTTGAGTTTAGACTAGTTGTATCAAGTGTGAGGGTGTGTGTATCAAGTGCATTGAGATCATCAAAGAGGACTTAAAGTGGTGGTTGACAGAAAACCTAAGTGAGAAGCCTTTGAGAGAAAATTCCCGAAGAAACGGACTTGTTCGGGCCTAAGGCCGGACTAGTACGGGTAGCCAGGTTTGTCCATTTTGGGACAGACTAAAGGTCTCTGTTGGAGTTCGGACTTGTCTGTATTGGTATAGACTAGTCTTTTCTGCCTTGGTGAGCGTCTGTGGAGCTAAGTCCTGGGAGACCGAACTTGTCCGCCCCAAAGGCTGGACTAGTCCTGACCCCCCCCCCCCCCCGCCCCCCATAGTAGTCTGTTTTGGGACAGATCAAATGTTTCTGTCTGAGTTCGGACTTGTTGGTTTTGGTACGTACTAGTCCGCTTGAGCCTTAATGTGAGATCCTGAATTCAAGTAATGGGAGGCCGGACTTGTCCGCCTCAGGGGCTGGACTATTCCGAGCTCTCCCAGAGTAGTCCATTTTGAGGCGGACTAAAGTGTTCTATCTGACTTCGGACTAGTCTGGGTTGCCATGACTGTTTGAAATTCAAGCATTGGCGAGGACATCACCAGTTTTATTGATCGGTGACGTCAAACTGTTGGTGGTCCCAAAAGGCCGGACTAGTTTGTGGTACAGGGTCAGACTAGTACGGGTTTGTGTTGTTGGCAACAATTAGTTGCCGATACCCCTATAAATAGGACACCCTAGACTCCTATTTGAAGAATCTTGAACCCTAGCACCGCCACAACTATCCTTGAGCCATCCAAAGTCTTCTACTCCGCCTACTTGCTCTATAAGACCAAATCTTGAAGAGATTAGGGTTTGGGAATGAGAGTAAAGGAAGATCATCGTGCTTTGGCTCTCGGTTTGATCTCTTGCACTTGGTGTTGCATTTTGTGGCTTGTGTGAGTTGAGCTTCGTGTGCTCCTGGCTGTATTGATTTGTGGGAGCCTCAACTTGTGAGCAGCCCCAAAAACTTGGTGATTACCCTTTGTTATAGTGGAAACCAAGCCACCCATATGCGGTGGCTTGGTGAGAAGAGGGTCAAGTGAGACCCGATTCTTGTGTGGACTTCTCAACGTGGATATAGGCTTATTTGTGGAGCTGAACCACGGGACAGATCGTGTCTCTCTTCTCGTTTTACTTTTCATAATTACTAGAATTGCTTTTAGGGTTCATATCGTTCTTGGTATTGTTCTTCATTGAAATCTTGCAATCTAATTGTATACACTTGTTAATCTAAGTTATAATAGGTTGCTAGACACTGCATCTACCATTTGTGAACCTAAATTCTGCAAACAACTTGTAGAAATCAAGTTTTTAGGTTTTCATCATGTGCTGAGCAGGGTAGTCCGGCCCTGACCAGACTAGTCCGACCTCAGATTTTTAATCTTGTTTGATTAAGCTATTTCAGGTCATATTGCCTATTCACCCCCTTCTAGGCGACTTTCACTGGTAATATTGATCAGTAGAGATAAAATCTGAATCTGGGAATTTTATACAAGTGAAATGGCTATGAACATTTTACAGGATGTGAGGAACACATAACTTGAGATATGTATATATGCTTTCATGGTAAACCATGTGCACTACTAGAAACTAGAGTTCAATACCTTTCTAACAAAATAATATAAGTATTAAATACGCTAGTTACAATGAAACTGAAACTCAAAATTAAGAAAATACAATATCAATATTAAGGATAACTAACATCCTCACAATTCACTCTATATTCGTTGGCGGTCCGAAGATGCTCGCATACATAATACCCACATAAGACGCTCCCAAAAGGATGCTCGGGACAAGGATAATATGTCGATAAGTGCAATACATCCTTATTAGGAGGGCTCTGACCGCCACGCATTTCCGTGTAAAACCGTCAAGCGTTGTAATACAAGAAATGTAATATAAAACTTGTCAACACATTCTAAATGTGTGTAAATAATAAGTATCGAATAACCATACAATTTCAAAATGTTAAGCAAATCTTTGTAACGATCTGGTGGGTAATCGTCTGAGTCTAAGGCCATTGCCAAACCCTGCGTTGGCTTGATGAAGATCATTATGTAGTGTTCACTGCACATGTACAAACACACGTGTTAAGTTAACAATTGGCAATAATTTCTATTTCAATGTCATGTGTCGAACTTACTCGAAGTGGTACGGAGCCTTTACGAGGTCCTTGTCATCTCTGACAAAGTTAAACATGGCATGTCCTATGTAAGCTGCAACCTCTGTCCTTTTATCCTTTTTTTGTTTTGCGATTGATTTTTCAAATTCTTTTTTTTTGTGTGCTTGTACTCTTCTGAGTCTAGATCCACCTCAAAGTCGAATATCGTCTTTGCAATCTGTGTAGGGTCAAGGATACTTGTCTTGGCGTTGATCTTTTCATTATCTATGTATTGCATCCTATTGAAGAAGTCTGGAATTGTTATAATTTCATGAAATGTGTATGCGTGTAGTAAGAAAAGCAAATATGAAATATTAGAGGCACTTACAGGCACCACATGAGTAGCAGGTTGATTTCGAGCATGCCTCGATGGAAAAGGCTATAAAGATCTTCAAAGAGAAGGGCTCATTTATCTGCTCCAAGGCTACGGAATGCTTTTTTTGGCACACGAAATGTGACGTAACAAAGATCATATTTTGTGTTGGCGGTGATGTACCACTCGTGTATTCTTTTGTGCGAGACGGATTGTTTGCTAAGTTGTATCGATGTCATGAACGGCTTCCCATTCTTATATTCAGGAGGAAGATCCTTAATCTTGTATATTGGAACTCCTGGTGTAACTAAAGCCGTCTGCCGATTATATATGACACCGTCTTCTTCCCATATCTCAATATCTTCTAATGCTGAGATGCATTCAATTTTTCAATATGTTTCTTCATATTTTCTAAATATTTTGACACTTATTTAGAAGGTTTCTTATTTTTGTATGAGTTAACTTTCATAGGCACTGATGACCGAGGAGTAGTCATCGAAAGTTGGACACTAGCTTGTTGTTGAACTTGTTGTTCAATTGATTGCTCTTAACTACCAGCAGATTGCTCTAGTACTGCTTCAAGCTGTTGCTCAACTGGTTGCTCTATACTACCAGCAGCTTGCTCTGGTACTTCTTCAATGCAATATCACAAAAGGTGATAGCACGTGAAGATTTAGACTATTTGAAAGCGTACATCGTCGAGACTATGTGCAAGCTTGAGATGTGTTTCCCACCATTCTTTTTTGATATGCAAGTATACCTAATCATACATCTTGTTGATCAGATAAAAGCAATGGGGCCCCTATATTTACATCATATGTTTCCGTTGGAGAGATATTTAGGAGTATTAAAAGATTATGTGCGAAAACGTGCTCACCTAGAGGGTTCAATTATGGAAGGATACACCACAGAAGAAGTGATTGAGGGTTGCGCTGATTACATCAAAGATGCAAAACCGATAGGTGTGCCTATACTAGTACATGATGGTAGACTACGTGCCAGAGGCAAAGTGGGTGAGAAAACTTTTATCGTTCAAGATTACAATAATGTACGTTGTGCACATTTTTGTGTACTACAACAGCTTGCAATAGCTGAGTTGTACATCGAGGAACAACAAATTGAGCTTCACGAAAAAAATCAAGACCGCACAAAGGACTGGATCATGAAGGAGCATAAAAGATGTTTCACTGAATGGTTAATGGACAAAAGTATACCATACGGAAACTCTATAGAAGAGGCAACAATGAAGAAGTTAGCTTCTGTCCCATCTGCTTTGGTGACATCATGGCAAGCAGATGACATTAATGGTTACATATTTTACACTAAGTAAACAGACGATAGGAGTGTTGCACAAAATAGTGGTGTTCGTATAGAGGCTTATGATCCAAAAGGGCATAAGACCACATACTTCGGATTCATGGAGGAAATATGGGAACTCGATTATGGTGAAAGAATGGTAATGCCCGTATTTAAGTGCCAATGGGTCAGACATACTGATGGTGTGAAAGTGGACAACTATGGGCTGACACTGGTAGACTTGAACAAATTGGGTTATAAAGATGACCCGTGGGTTCTCGCCGATCGTGTTGCACAAGTTTTTTATGTACAAGATCCAGGAACTAAGAAGATGCACATAGTTGTTTCTGGAAAGCAAAATATTGTTGGGGTTGAGAATGTGGAAGATAATGAAGAGGAATATAATCAGTATGAAGAGATGTACCTTTTCATCGAACCATAAAACATCAAGCGTGTAGAGAGAAGCATTAAAAAAGGATTTGAAACCCTATATGCGAGAAGATGTCAATGCTGGAAAAAAATATATGATATATATTGTATATATTTGTATCCCCTGAAATCAACTTAGAACAATAGTCCATTTCAGCTTTAGATAGCATGTTTCAAACATTATTAAATTCATTTTGTGTAGAGAAGACTAATTTAGACAAGTGATCCTTTTTGGCTTGCCTATCATATTTATCACGTTCACATGTTCCATAAGTTATCAAATTGTATGTGTATACAAATTTTTTCTGACCTATGATGTTGATGGCTTGCCTTCCAACAGTTGTGTTCCGAACAACATCTAGAAGCACAACTCTTGAAGCTCCTGTCAAGCTAATCCATTCACAGCAAGCTCTTGTAGATGCAAGTAACATCTGAGACTCATCATTTGGATTGTTAAAATCTTCAATTGAAGCCCGACGACCCCTTGGAAGGATTTTCCCATCCATTTGAAGGATTTCTTTCTCTTCTCTCCATTTCAAAGACTTATGAAGATGCTACATTATCAGTTCTAATGGCTGAATATATTGACTAAAAATCAATACCATCTCTCTCAGTGCTTCGAACAAGCGATGAAGCGAACAACTTCAATCGCAAATCTTGTTTTTGTTCCTTCATAGGGATTTGACCTTAATCTTTCAAGTATAGACTTATCAATAAGTGAAGCTTCCTCATCAAACATGTTAATGACAATTACAAGCGAAGGGTATGTCGAGCTAACAAAATCTCAATGGGATTGAAGACAAAGAGATCCTGCATATGAGTAGCAATATCCAGATTAGACAGTGTGAAGGTATGATGGCATCATGAAACAACATGAAAAGTGATGCCAAGGTTATGCTTACATCAACCAAGACATGTTGTGAGGGCATAACACTTGTTGGGGCATCATGGTTATGCTTACCCCAACAAGTGTTATGCCCTCACAATATGCATTGGTTGATGCAAGCATAACCTTAGCGTCACTTTTCATGTTGTTGAAGGTTGTCGTCATAGCTTCACGCTGTCTAACCTGGACATTGCCATTCATATGTAGGATCTCTTTTTCTCCAGTCCAATTCAGATTTTATTAGCTTCAGCACACCCTTCACTTATAACTGTCATTAACATGTCTGATAAGGAAGTTTCACTTATTGATAAATCTATGCTTGAAAGATTAAGTTCAAATCCCTATGAAAGGGTAAAACAAGATTTGTGATTGAAGTTGTTCGCTTGATCGCTTGTGTGAAGCACTAAGAGAGAAGATACTGATTTTTGTCAATATATTCAACCATTAAAACTAATAAAGGAGCATCTTCGTATGTTTTTCAAATAGACAGGAGGGAAAGAAATCTTTCAAATGGATGGGACCTTCCAAAGTATCGTCAAACTTCAATTGAAGCTTTCAACAATCCAAATGATGAGTCCCGGGTGTTACTTGCATCTACAAGAGCTTGCTGTGAAGGGATTAGCTTGACAGGAGCTTATCAGCATCACAGACGGTTCTTAAGTAATAAGTAGCCTATAAAAACAATGACTTTCTTCAATGAAAACCACTTATAATGTTTAAACTAGTACATGGTTCTTAATCAATGATCGTCCGTGAAAATCGTGTATTTGCCCAGACGGTGGTTTATTAAAAACCGCCTGTGAAATTTGTTACAGTACAGACGGTTCTTAATTAATAGTCGTTTGAGAAAATAATGTAATTACTCAGGTGGTTGTTTTCTAAAATTCGTCTGTGATGTTGAGTCATCACAGGCGGTTATCGTATCATTCATAACCATAGTCGTATTTTTTTACGGACGGCCTGTGTTTAAAAATTCAAGGCACCTGTGAAAATGATTTTTGTAGTAGTTGAAAAAAACATCCTTAGCAATAGAAAACTAATTAAAATTTGCTGGTTTCCAGGACGTTCAGCTAGCAGAGGAAAGGTTAGATGCTACTTGTACCATGATTGCTCTTGTGTTCACGTCCAATATGTTCATGGTATCTGCTCCTTGACATGCTATATATCATCAAACCATATTGTGAAAAACAATACCAGGATCAAATTTTTCCTGCAGTACAGTGAATGCACAAATATTATTGACAGATAAATTATATCCAATAATATCAGGAGTGAACTAGTATTATGCATATCATAGAATGCAGAATTTGTAATACTACAATAAGCCTTATCGCAGGCGGCTCCAAACCTATTATCACATGCGGTTTTTAAAACTGCCTAAAACAAAGAGTCTGTGATAATCTGTAATTTCACAGGCGGAGAAGTGATACCGCCAGTGAAGAAATATTATCACATGCGGTTTTTACTTATGCTAGCCGCCTGTGAAGATAAGTTATCACAGGCGGGTAGTGCAGCATACATACCCGCCTGTGACAATTGCCTTATCATAGGAGGGTCTTGCAGCATATCTAACCGCCTGTGATAATTGTGTTATCACAGGCGGATGTTGACCTACATCAAGCCACCTGTGAAGACTTTTTACCGTAGCCGGTTTCTATCATAATAGTAACCGCTTGTGATAATTAGGTTATTACAGATGGTTCTTTACCTATATCTAGCCGCCTGTGATAATTGTTTTTCCAAGCATTCCTAGCCTTGGTAAATAACCGCATGTGGTAAGGTATAACCTATGCAGTACTACTGCTGTTATTTCTAATTTCCAGGTCAATTCAATATAATCACAGAACAGAAGTCAACAATATCATCACAGAATAGAAGTCAAAAATATTATCATCACAGAAGTCAATTTCACTAAAACAATATACATATGTACAAGTTACACATATAATTCATCTCACAGTTTACAAGTTTTCACTAAAAACTGTTTCTATTGGCATAGTCGCAAAGTTCTGAGACATCAGCTATTGCACCATTCTCATCAATGAACTTTCATCTTTTGTGCAAAATTTCGCGACGAATGAATTGACAAAGTTCAGAAGCAATCTTGTCATCTCCTCCATTAGGAATACTTCTACAAACCGGCCATTCATCGTTCAGATTCTTCGTGTGCAGCAATATAACACATAACAAGGTTTAGAATGTGTTGGTTTGAACTATCTCAAAGTATAGATCAAAGTGAGGGTATACAGGAATTTAGTTGGTATTTTTGGAGCAGTTGTACTATGAGCAATTGAATTTTGAAGTTGGAATCAAAATATGAAAATAATGTTTCTGGTAATATTGAACAACAGAGAATATAAGTGTTAAACTATGCTAGTTACAATGAAAATGAAACTCAAAAGTAAGAAAATAAGGTATCGATATTAAGGATAACTTACATCCTCACGATTCACTCTATATACGCCGGCGGTCCGAAGATGCTCGCATACATAATTGTTGGTGGTTTTGATCCGGCAGATCTCCCGACACTACTAAAGTGTTAGAGGAGTTTGAGATTCGGTGTGGGCGCGCGGAGATTCAAGAAGGTGAAAAGTTAAATGACATAAGAGACACGAAGGTTTATGTGGTTCGGCCCGCCTGAGCGTAATACCCTACTCCACGGGGTGTGTTGGTGTTGTATTTGATGTATGGGCTCAACGTCAGTTGAGAGTGTCCAGTGAGCGTGTCTCCAGAGAGTGTCCTATGTATCGTCGGCCTGTCCTTTTATAGTACAAGGGCAGGCTGTTACAAGTTAGCCTTGCCCGACATGTGGCCCCGGCGGTTACTAATATTGATACACATTCAACACGATTAATTGCTCTTAATGACCGAGTTACGGACTTTGACAGCACCGTTACTGGTAATTAAGGTCGTCCGATCGTGTGTCATTAATATAGTATTAATGACACTTAATCGGGTCTTGAAGTCCTTGATTCCCCTTTGAAGATCTGGAGCCGTTGTGGAGTCTTCCGGAGGTAGGCTAAAGATCCGACGGTTGGACACGTGGCAGCGCCGGAGCACACTGTGGGGAACAGATAGGTCCGGTGCCACCTCACACGTGTCAGTTCTGGAGCTTCCCTCGGTCTGGGGTTAGGTCCGGGGGTGCCATTTCGGTACATAGCCCGGAGCTTCCCCCTTGTGGGCGATAGCTCCGGTTTGATAGTACACTTGGCGACCCTGGGACTAACCATGTTGGAGAAGCGGGTCCGGTTATTTCTGACATGTGGGCCTCTGAAGGTCTTCAAATCAAGTAGATGACATTCCCTTGAGATTTTTGTAATCTCAAGGGGTGTACGGTTCCCAGGGTACCGACAGTGGCCCCGTGGGCCCACCTCTAGAGAAGATCCCTTGGGTGAGGTCATTCCACCGGAGGTGGGTCCATCCTTCAACTTTTGAACATCAAAGGTCTTCGGATGTGCCGTTGGCGATAGTTTGGAGTTAAATCCTCGCCGTGTGGCATGTCCTGTGTGCGGCAAATGAGATCTTTGGCGTGCGGATCTCACGCAATTGAAGGTCGCCGGTTCCCGATACGAAAATTGTATCAGTTCCGCGCGCCTTGTCAGGCCGCCGCCTTCGGGCTTCCCGCCTCATGGTGACAACCGTTCGCCTGGGTAAGAACCTCGACTTGATCGTCGGGGTGGTCCCGGGCCCTCTTGTCATCGGTTGGGTGGAATGTTTGGGTAGTATCTCCGACTTCCTTGCGGTTTCTATCCAAGCGTTGCGAGGGCTTACTTAAGAAGGAAAGCGCGCACCGTCTGGGGTTCTTTACGCCTCTCATCTGATCTTGCGCTCAAACTCCCAACTTGTGCTTGCTTTTCCTCTATTGCCTTGTTGTGCCGCGATGGAGTTGGGTCTCCGTGAGAGCCATTTGAAGACTAAAGGTGACCTGAAGAAGGTCCGGGCCCTCATGGGATGGTCCCCGAACTTCTTCAAATGTCTGGTCCGTGCCGGAGGAGAGCTCCCGTTCGAGAAGGAGCACGCCGGCGAGATGGTGTACTTCTCTTCGTATGCCATGGTGGGGTTGATCCGACCTTTTTCCTCCTTTTTCTCGATGCTGCTAGACTTTTATGGTCTGCAGCTGTACCACCTTGGCCCTCACTCCATTCTTCTTGTGTCTATCTTCGTCCACTTCTGTGAAATGTGGGTGGGCATCCCCCCTGCATTAAACTTTTCCGGACCTTCTTCACCGTCCACACCACCGGTAGGAGTAATGAGTACCTTGTCTTCTACTACTTCGTGAAGCGCAAGAAGTGCCCATTCAAGTACCTCCAGTCATTTCCCTCTGGAAAGTGGGATGATTGGAAGAAGGACTGGATAGTCATCCGGGTGGAGGAGCACGAGAAGCTGGAGCTGCCCGAAGGCCTCCCCAACATTGACACTGCAGTCTGGAGTGAAGCTCCGATGCTTTCGGATGCCTTCAACCCTGCTCTGACCAGGATCCGCCATTGCATGGAGGGAGGATTAACTCCTCAGGTGGTATTTGCAATTTCCTGGTCAACAGGTGGGTACCAAAGAAGAGGAGAGAAAAACTCGCTTGGGCCCTCAACAGCGTGATGGACGACGACCGGGTCGAGACCGGGCTGAAGTCCAACATGGCGGGGGCAACCTTGGAGTTTCATCTCAAGAAGTTCCAGCACGGCATCGACGTCACGGGTGATGACTTGACCCCGCCATCAGCCTTTCTCCCTCTGAACGTGGAAGTAGAGTTCAGCAGGGAGCTCCGGCGGACGATGCCGGTGCTTGATGACCTTGGTGTCGTTGAAAGAAGGTCGACCTCCAGGGTGGTGATCCCTGGGGCTTCCGAGGGTGGCTCTGACCCTGCCCCGAAGCCAAGGATCGAAGTCGTCGGTAAGGGCAAGGAGTCAGCGGACGAACCCTTGAGCCGGAAGAGGAAGCTGCAGCATGCCGACGGAAGGTCCGTCAGGCCTGCAACCTCTGCATCAGCTCCTTCTCCCCGGATGGGGAGGTATTCTTCAACTGCGGCGACTGTACCCGCAGCGGCGTCTTCCCGGGTACTAGCTCCGGGCATGCGACTCCAGCACCAGGGCCAGTTGAGGCCTCTAGGTCCGGAGGTCCTTCCCGGTCGAGGAGGGCCTCGACTAAGGAAATGCCCGTGGCTGCAGCAAGTTCTGGGGGGCCTTCCGGAGCGTCCACGCCGGCGGTGGCTATGGTTAGCCCAGAATGCCCGGGAAAGAGGTTCCGCGCAAGCTGGTGCGGAAGCCTCCCGAGGTAATTTTCAATCTTTACCTCAGATATTTGATTTATTGTAGTAACTGTTTTTTTAAGTTTCTTCATCCATCATCTGCAGCGTTCCCAAGAAGAGGAGTGAGGCTCCACCCTCAGCCACAGCAGCTGAAGCTATGAGGGCGGAAGCTTCTGCTCCTGTCCCGGTGCCGCCCCAAGTGGTGGCTGAAGCTGCGGCAGCTCCGGCTCGTCCCCCGAGACTCCCGTGGTAGTGCCGGACCATGGGAGGGAAGATGCGCCAGCGGCACCTGCCCCGGAGGTTGAAGCCCCGGGTCTTGATGCTGAGATGATGGAAGCTCCGACCGCTGAGCCGGAGGAAGCAGTAATCCTGGCCCCAGAGTCGGAAATTTTCGAAGCCCTAGCGGTTGAGCCGGAAGTTATTGAAGTCCCGGCAAGTGAGCCGGATGTGGAGGAAGCTCTGGCGGTTGGGCCGGCTACCTCTGAAGCACCGGTCGCAGAGCCGGTCGTTGCTGGAGCTCCGGCCGCAAGGCCGATTGATGTTGAAGACCTTCCGGCTCCCGAGCCGGTTGCCGTTGAAGCTCCAGCCCCAGGGCCGGTTATTGTGGAGGCATCAGCACTCGAACCCGTGGTGGTCGAGATGCCAACAGCCGAGCCATCAGCGGAGGAGGGGTCCAGGCCTGAGCCTGAAGTTGCCCCTGCTCCAGAAGTGATGATGGCGGAGGTGCCTGCTGCTGAGCCGGAGTACCCGGATGAAGTTGCTGGCCCCCTGCCTGAGGGGACAAATGAAGACTTGGCGGCAGGGCCTTCAGAACCACTTCCGGAGGTCGGAACTTCTTCCGCGGGACCCTCCTCGGCGGCGACTGAGGCTATCCCGGAGGACGGACCTAGTGCTGTGGAGGCTCAGGGGATCACTCTTGTGGAGTGGGACCCAATTTTTGTAAGCGAGAACCCACTGGAACCAGCGGAGGAGACCCCAGCAGGTCCGAAACCCATTCCCCTGTCGTTGTCCATTGACAACGCTTGCTCCAGCCTACGTCAAGTGCAGCTGGCTTTCTTCCACGACAGCAAGGCTCTTGAAGAGGAGCGCCAAACCCTTATGCGGTGGCATAACCGGCTCTACTTCGAGACCAAGATGGCGCAGTCGAGGCTGGCATATGACAAGGAATGGATCAAGCAGGAGAAGGTCCGTCTAGAGTATTGGGGCAAATTATTGGATGACAGGGAGAGCTTAACTCGCGCCCTTGACGCTCAATCCCGGGCCATTTATGAGCAGACCAAAGCAGCTAATAGTGCGGCTGATGAACACCAAGAAAGTCTTGAGGCCATTAACACTACTCTCATCAAGTGCCAGGAGGCACTTGAGGAGAGGGAGAAGAGGCTCGAAGATGAAGAGCAAAAACTCCTAGAGATGCGGGATGACGTCTTGAGGAGGGAGGAGGAGCTTGCCGAAAAGGTGGCTCTGGTTGACAAGGGTCTTGAGGAACGCACCAAAAAGTTGGAGGAGCGTTGCCTTGAGGAGGAGGAGAAGGCCTGGGTGGGAGGGCAGGAACTCTACGAGCAAGAGTGTGCCATCGTTGCCAGGGAGAAGAAAGTAAGGGGCAGGGAGAAGGACCTGGTTGACCGCCAGAACAAGATCTACCTCCGGGAGGAGGAGCTCGGAAAACTCGAGAAGCGGGTTGCTGAAAAGATTCAGCAAAATGCCAAAGAAGTTGAGCGCCTCGCTCGCGAGAATTCTGAACTGGCAACGGCCAAAAGATCCTTGGAAGAACTGAAGGGCTTGAGGGATGCGGACTCCCTACAGGTTTGAGAGTTCCTGAGCAAGGCCAACGACGCGCTAACACTGATGGGCTTCAGTCCCGTGCATCCGGATGATCCGGAGCCGGAGCCGGACCTGGCGTTGCAGGCGTTGAGCTCGGCGAGTAGCAAACTCTCCAAGGTGGGCGACGTCATCACGGACCAGTTGGAGGTTGAGGGGCAATCCCTGGCGAAGAACGTCGCAGAGTATGTGCTGACGTGCTGCACCAGCCGGGATCCCCAATTCTCTCTGGACCCGGTGCTTGAAGGTCTCGTTGAAGGAGAAGGTGAAGCCGCCCGAGCCAACGTGTCGGAGGTTGCTCAGAAGGTCGCCCAATTCTTCCATAGGGTCTAGGACCATCTCTGTAGCTCCCACTTGTATTCTCTCTTTTTTCCCCAATTTTGTAATCCCTTGTCTCCAGATGAATGAAATCCCCAAATTTTTGTGAATTTCATTTTTTGTATTCAACACTTTTGTCTTCACTTGGACCCCTGGTAGATGTACACAATTTGATTGTGAACATGTACCAAGAGGATATTATGTTTTGTTGAAGACTCATTTGCTTCGAACTTGTAGAGTATAGGTCTGAAGTCTTTGATAGTGAAGGCCCCCTGGGGTTGTCGGAGCTTAGAAGCTCCGGCATTGACTATCGTCAGAGCTTAGAAGCTCCGGCAATAGTCCCTATCAACGCGTAGAGCATCAATAGTTAGCCCTCCAGGTGTCGAAGCTTAGTAGCTCTGGCAGTGACCTTTACCAACGTGTAGTTTGTCGGCAGCAGACTCCACTTGTGGGGTCTTCTCACCATCTTTTATTTTGCATCGACGGTTGGCCCCCCTAGCTTTACCGGAGCTTGGTTGCTCCGGTGATGCTCGTTTTCAATGCTTAACATCGATTCTGAATACAACCGAATGTGTTGTCTTTTCTTCTAGATCCAATTGTACTTGGACCTGCCTTACTTCGGCCCGCCGGGGTGTAGGTAGAGTGGCGTACTTAGGGTGCTTGACCAGGCTAAGCCAATAGCACACTCCGGCCCTAGATTGGCTTGGCGGCATTCAGGCGAGTGAGCCATGAACAATATTTGAATCCAAAAGAATTGACAATACAACTCGAATTGTACATGAACCGGTCGGATTAATTTTTTTTTAAGAATTGCACAACTTTGTTATGGACAAGAAAGAGAAAAATAAAAAATGTTGAGCCTGTAAAAAATAAATGCACGTGGAGTCTGTTTCACATGAAGATGTCTTTCATTATAGGTCTGGGGTACAGGGGAAACAAGTACACTCTTAGGGTACAGAACCAGGCTAAGCGTGTTTAATTTCTCGTTTGACCCAGGGTAGCTAGCCACACTTTTAGTCCTGAGACTGTGACAAGTGTTGCATGAACTTTGCGGACCTTCCGGGAAAGGTCCGGCTGTTCTCCCGGAGGAACTACCCGACTCTGTACAATGACTCTATAACATACACCTCAAGTTACTACAGACTCACCTCCGTGATATTAAGTGTAGAACTTACGGAGGTGCTCAATGTTCCAAGGAATTGGGAGAGGTGTCCCATCCTCGGTAGCCAAGCGAACGCTTCCGGGACGGGATACTTTAATCACTCAGAAGGGTCCCTCCTAGCTGGGGGAGAGTTTGTTTAACCCTTCTCTGGATTGTATTCTCCGTAGCACCAGATCGCCTTCCTCGAGCTGCCGGTTGTGTACATGCCGCTGATGATATCGCCGAAGGGCTTGGCGGTATCGGGCATTCCGAATAGCTGCTTGGCACCTTCCCTCCTCAAGGAGGTCTAGGTCTTCACGCCGGAGCTGGTCCTGCGTGGCTTCGTCGAAGGTCTGGACCCGGAGTGACCCTAAGTTGATTTCCGGAGGAAGGATTGCTTCAGCTCCGTACACCAGGAAGAAGGGTGTCTCTCCAGTTGACCGGTTTGGAGTTGTCCTGTTGGCCCATAGAGTGGGCGGAAGCTCTTCAATCCAGTTGGCTCCATGTTTTTTCAAGCGCTCATAGGTGCGCGTTTTGAGTCCTTTAAGGATTTCAGCATTTGCTCTCTCGGCTTGGCCATTGCTTGCCGGTTGAGCTACGGAGGCATAGCAAACTTGAATGCCGAGGTATTCGCAATATCCTTGAAATGCAGAGCTTGTGAATTGGGTCCCATTATCAGTGATGATTTTGTTTGGGACTCCAAATCTGCATACAATGGACTGCAAAAAGTTGATAGCAGACTGCTTGTTGATTGTCACAACTGGAGTTGCTTTCGGCCACTTGGTGAACTTGTCAATGGAAATGTACAAGAACTTGTAACCTCCGACGGCTCTTGGGAAAGGTCCCAAGATGTCCATCCCCCACACAGCGAAGGGCCATGTAGGAGGTATCATTTGTAGGGGCTGAGCCGGTGTGTGAATTTGCTTTGCTTGAAATTGACATGCTTCGCATTTCTTCACCAGCTCAGTTGCATCATGGAGTGATGTAGGCCAGTATAAGCCATGCCGAAAGGCTTTACCAACCAGCGTGCGGGAAGACGTGTGGTTCCCACACTCGCCTCCATGGATTTCTGCGAGGAGCTCGCAACCTTCTTCCCTTGTGATGCACCGCATTAGGATGCCGTTGGCACTGCACCGGTAGAGATCCCCTTCTACTAACGTGTATCTTTTAGCCAATCTGACTATCCGGTCAGCGGATACATCGTCGTCAGAAAGGATGTTGTCTTTCAAGTAGCTCCGGATCTCCGAGATCCATGCATCGGAGCTAACTTGAGCATTTGAGTCTTGCGTGCTGGGTTGCTCGGAGCTTCTGGTAGCACCTACGACCCTTGATGACTGCCATGGTAACAGGGCCATCGGGACCGTCAGCTTTGGGATGCTGATCTCGCCCCGTTCGCTCAGTTCGGCAGGCTGAGCTGTGGGTTTTGACAACCTCCGGACAAAAGTTCCGTCAGGAGCTGGAGCTCCGGTTGACGCTTTCATCGAGAGTTCGTCGGCTTCAGCGTTGTGAGCACGCCGAACATGGTGGAGGTCTAGGACTACGAAGTCCTTCTGAAGCTTTTGGACTTCGAGAAGGTAAGCAGCTAGCTGGAGGTTGTTGCAGGAGCATTCACCCTTCACTTGCTTAATGATGAGCTGTGAATCTCCCTTGACCAGCAGTTGCTTAACACCGTATGACAGTGCTACCTTTAGTCCGTAGATGAGTGCTTCGTACTCCGCCATGTTGTTGGTCGCCTTGAAGTCAAGGTGTACCATGTATTTTACCTTCTCCCCGGTTGGTGCGAGGAGAAGGATTCCAGCTCCGGCCCCCTGCTTTTGCATGGAGCTGTCGAAGTAGAGGGTCCAGTGAGGCTCGGTGAAGACCGGAGCCTTGTGTTCTGGCTTCTGCTCACTGGGGCCCCCAGGGTTTGATGGAGAGGGAGTCCATTCCGCCACAAAATCTGCCAATGCTTGACTCTTGATTGCTTGCCTTGAAATAAATTCGAGATCGAATTCGGCCAATTTCGCTGCCCACTTTGCAATATTCCCAGTTGAATTGGGATTATGCAAGATTTCTCGAAGTGGGTAGGAAGTCACCACTGAGATTTTGTGAGCTTGGAAATAATGGCAAAGCTTCTTGGAGGCAATAAGAACTGCATAGAGCAGCTTATTCACCTCTAGGTATCGAGTCTTGGCGTCATGAAGTACTTCACTGATGAAGTACACTGGGCGCTGAATGGTCCGGACCCTCCTGGAGGGGCCTGGAGCTTCCTCTTCACTGATCCGGATCCTCCCTTAGGGATCCGGACCTTCTTCGTAGACCTCCGGGTCCTGGCTGGAGGGACTCGGAGCTTCTTCAGAAGCGACCTGGACCCTCCTGGAGGGGTCTGGGTCTTCTGAAGTAACTTCTTGTGAATTTAAGTCTAGGAGCTGGGACCCAGACTCGCTTTCAGGAACCTTCGAACCCTCCCGAAGGGGTCTGGATTCCTGAGTATGGGATAGTTCTGGTCTCTCCGCAACTAGGACCATACTGACGACTTCGTCAGTAGCTAAAATGTAAATCAGCAAAGGTTCACCAGGGTTCGGAGCTACCAGAGTTGGTAGGGTGGTGAGGAGCTGTTTTAGCTCCTGGAACGCCTTTTCTGCTTCTTCAGACCATTGGAATGGTTCGGACTTCCTCAATAACTTGAAGAAGGGAAGTGCCCGTTCCGCCAGTCTTGAAATGAACCGGCTAAGGGCTGCTAGACATCCAGTTAGCTTTTGGACATCCTTGATGCGGGCTGGTGGCCGCATGTCTTCAATGGCTTTGATCTTCGCCGGATTAGCTTCTATGCCCCGGTGACTTACCAGGAAACCAAGAAGTTTTCCGGAGCTAACCCCGAAGACACACTTGTCTGGGTTTAGCTTTGTGCGGGTGACCCGCAGCTTGTCGAAGACAGCCTGGAAGGTGTCAACGAGTGACTCCTTGTTCTTGACCTTGACCACAATGTCATCGACGTACACTTCCACTATGTCTCTAATGAGTTCTTTAAAAGTTTTGTACATAGCTCGTACAAAGGTTGAAGCTGCATTCTTGAGACCAAATGACATGGTTGTATAACAGTACAATCCATCTACTGTGATGAAAGAGGTATGCTCTTCATCTTCCCTAGACATTCTGATTTGATGATACCCAGAATATGCGTCTAGGAAACACAGTAATTCACACCCGGAGGTGGAATCCACTATCTGATCTATTCTAGGTAGTGGGAATGGATCTTTTGGACATGCCTTGTTTAGTGTTGTGTAGTCGATACACATCCGAAGCTTCCCGCCGGCCTTGGGCACAACGACTGGGTTTGCCAGCCATTTTGGATGGAAGACTTCTCGGATGAATCCAGCTTCGAGCAACTTCTTCACTTCTTGTCGAATGATGCTCTGTCGCTCCACTGATTGCTTCTGAGGCTTCTGATGCACAGGCCATGCGTCGGGGTAGATCTTCAGATTGTGCTCAATCACTTCCCTGGGGATCCCAGGCATTTGTGACGGTTTCCAGGCAAACACGTCGACATTAGCCCGGAGGAAAGCGATGAGCGCGAGTTCCTATTTGTCGTTCAATCCCCCCGATATACGGGTGGTCTGAGCGGCATCGGAACCAATTTGGACGACTTTGATGGGAATGTCGGTGTCGCCGCTTGGCTGCACACGAGGTGCAGAAGTCGAGCCTCGCTGACGAATGCTCGGGGGTTTTGGAGCTTGCTCCTGTCTGGAGTCTTCCTCTTGCGCCGTAGTAAGCGCATGGAGTTCATCCAGAGCAGTTACTCCGGCAGTACGATCTCCACGGATCCGGAGAACGCCTACTGGTGTTGGCATCTTCAACACCAAGTAGCCATAATGAGCAGCTGCCATGAATTTGTACAAAGCAGGCCTGCCCAAGATGGCGTTGAAAGGTAAGTTGATCTGAGCAACATCAAAGACCAACTTCTCGGTGCGATACTTCTCTCAGGTCCCAAAGGTAACGGGGAGGGTAATAGCACCGAGTGGGGTAATGGCTCCCGGACCTACTCCGGAGAAAGGTCGGGAGGGGTGAAGATCCGAAGGTCGGAGCTGAAGCTTAGTAAAAGCTTCGAAGCTTATGAGGTTGAGCCCCGAACCTCCGTCTACCATAATGTGGTGGAGCTGGATGTTATTGATGGTAGGAGATACCATCAAAGGTAACTGGCCTGCTCCAACCATGCTTCGAGGGCAGTTCGAAGCATCAAAAGTGATGGTTGTGTCAATCCACTTTCGATGAGGCTCCGCCCTGGCTGTAGGAGCTACAGCAGCGATGTCCCGACGCATAGTCTTGATGACGCGGCGGGAGGTGATGTCCCATGATCCACCAAAAATGGTCTTCATGGTCTTTCGACGCTTGTTGTTAGAGACGTCAGAATTGTGACGCCCGGTTCCGAAAACCGAACCAAGCTAACGCATATGTGTGCCCAGGATGTTCAACACACATACACGAGTGCAATCACAAAAGAGTATATAGAAAATTACCACAGAACAAGATTAATTATCAAATTTTATTACACAAACCATATTATCCTCGAATACAAGCTCTAATGAATATTAATGACAAGTTCAACTAATGCAGCGGAAATAAACTAATTAAGCAACTAAGCAAACTAAGCAAAAGGGATAGCGCAGTTCCATGCAATACCACAGGCAAAGTTGACGGTAGACACGGCCTAGAACTCCGCATTATCGCTATTAAACTCACAATCCTGACCTGCAACTGTTGGGGGGGGGGATTGCAAGAGTGAGTACATGTCGTACTCAGCAAGTGTGGAAAGTATGACATGTGGCTGATTCAAATGACGACAATAATAATGGCAAAGTGCTGAAAAGTACATTAAGACATTTGAAAAGCAATATATTATATGTATGTGAAGTAAACCCATCATAATCATAAATAATATCATAATACCAGTCCATAATTCACCATCCTCATCAATAATTCCAGATTTCACCATTGCCAATAACCATATTCAATACCAGAAATAAATCCATAACCATCCATAACCATCACCATAACCATTACCGTAACCATTACAATAACCATTACCAATATCAAATACCCTCTAATCATGGTAGTTGTCCAGGTGCTCATAACCGGGAGCACGGCTATCATGATTGTTTTATTTAACTCTGCAGAGTTTGTACCTCTTTACCCACGTGTTCGTGATTTCATCACCTTTCGGCGACTAATAATCTCCCTTATGCCCATGACCCGTCATTCATATTACACACTTCCGTTGGTGTGTGGCCAAGAGATCACAAAATAGCCTTTACAAAGGGATTACTAGCCTATTTAGACCCCACTGAGGTTTCACCGGTGGTGATGCCTCCAATTGAGCACATCTTCAACCAAGGGCCCCCTCTTGAGCCACTCGGATCCCAGGGTAGTCCCACCAATCATCAACAAACCCAATCCGACTACCCCTTCCTCGAGCATCCACAATGGTCCAAACAGCACTAGCAAAGCCCTAATTAATCAGCTACGCCGCACCCATACTTGGCCTTGTGGTGGCACTGTAGTCCTGGCTTATTCTCGCATGAACCGGTCCTTAGATCTAAATCAAGCAAACCACCATAACATCCAACCCATCCACATACCAGGCTTGCTTAGATCACCCATTACCATACCGTATTGACCAGTTCACATTAACCAAAATATCATTAATACATAACTAAATGTGTAGTGTCATTTTCCATCCCAATTAGTTAAGCGAAGCAAAAAGGTGAAAGCCCTTCCTGACTCTCTACCATATATTCCAGGTGACAAGGGTGGTTAAACAAATCTAGTAAACTTCCTATCATAGGATTCCCATAAATTGACACAAGCATGCAGTTTTGCAAACAAAACATTTATTTTAAAAACAGGATCAATATGCTTCAAGGACACTTGCCTTGCTCTGGCGGATAGGGTTGCTCAAGCGCTTCGAAATCTTGATTCTGAAAATCCTCGTACACGATCTTGAGCACTTCCCTCTACTCGTGATCACACATACAAGAAAATACATACAAATCAACATGATGCACACATATTAATCAACATGTGATGACATGCATGCATGCAAAGTACAATAATTGATTAACTACGGTTGTTTATTAATTAGATGCAACTAGTTCATACGTGTTCATATGAGTTTACGGGGGTTTTAGCGAGGATTAATGCTGCTGAAAATAAAAAGGCGATGCAACAAAAATAAATTTACGTCTATTAGATCTAATACGTCGCTAAAATTCGCGTCGGAAAAACGAATCCTACCGTAGATGGGACGGCTTCGACGATCGCAGGATGATGACGACGCGTAGACGAAGCGGATGGCGCAAGGGTCCTCCGGCGGCGCGACGACGGCGACGACGATCTCCGGCGGATGACAGCACCCTCCTCTTTTTCTTCCTCTTCCTCCTCTTTTTTCCTCTCTTTTCTTTTTTCTTTTGTTTCCTTTTTTTCTTTTATATATATATACTTTTTTTATTTTTTATATTATTATTATTATAATATATTTTATTTTTTATATATTATTTATATATACTTTTTTATATATATTATTATTATTTTTATACTTATTCCCTATTACAAGTTTTATGCTATTATTTTCTCTTTCTTCTTTTTGCTACACCATATATGTATGTTTTATCTTTTATTATCTTTCTTTTACCCTACTAATGTTTAATGCATGATCATGTATGCAATGCATGATGCGAAAATTTAGGGTGTTACAAACCTACCCCCCTTAAAATGAATCTCGCCCTCGAGATTCGACAGCGTGGAGAAAAGATGCGGGAATTCTGCCTTCAGGTCTTCTTCACGTTCCCACGTAGCTTCAGCTTCTGTATGGTGTTTCCATTGCACTTTGCACCAACGGACTCTCTTATTCCTTGTGATCCTTTCCTTCACGTCTAAGATCTTGATAGGTTGCTCGACATAGGACAAATCCTCCTGAAGTTCTAACTCGTCCATTGACACTTGTTCTTCCGGCACCCTGAGACACTTCTTGAGTTGGGAAACATGAAACACATCATGTACGTCTGAAAGATGAGCTGGCATCTCCAACTTATATGCTACTTCTCCTCTTTTGTCCAAAATCTTGAATGGTCCAATATAACGAGGTGTGAGCTTGCCTCTTATGTTAAACCTCTTATGACCTCTCATAGGTGACACCTTGAGGTAAACAAAATCTCCTATTTCAAAGGCTAATTTCCTTCTCCTATTGTCTGCATAGCCTTTTTGTCTTGATTGGGCAGCCCTCAAGTTTTCACGAATTATCTGGACTTGCTTTTCGGCTTCTTGCAACACATCCGGACCAAATACTTGAGTTTCTCCTGCCTCATTCCAGAATAAAGGTGTCCTACACTTCCTCCCATAAAGCGCTTCATATGGTGACATTTTCAAGCTTGCTTGGTAACTATTGTTGTATGAAAATTCCGCGTATGGCAAGCTTTTGTCCCAACTTTTCCCATGCTTTAAAGCACAAGCTCTTAACATGTCCTCCAAAATCTGATTGGTCCTCTCAGTTTGTCCATCCGTTTGAGGATGATATGCTGAACTAAAATTCAACCTCGTTCCCAAAGCTTCATGCATTTTTTGCCAAAATCTGGAGGTAAATTGAGAATCTCTATCCGAGACTATCTTCTTCAGTACTCCGTGTCGACAGACAATATGCTCCATGTATATTTCGGCCAACGTGCAGCTGTATACTTGGTCTTCACAGGGACAAAATGAGCTGACTTGGTTAAGCGATCCACAATTACCCAAATTGAGTCATACCCGGACTGAGTACGTGGTAACCCAACTATGAAGTCCATTCCAATTTCTTCCCACTTCCATTCTGGAATCTTCAACAGTTGCAATAATCCGGCTGGCCTTTGATGTTCCGCCTTGACTCATTGGCACACATCACACAATGCTACGTATTCAGCTACGTCCTTCTTCATTCTATCCCACCAATAGCAAGTCTTCAAGTCTTTGTACATCTTTGTACAACCAGGGTGAATTGAGTAAGGCGAGTCATGTGCCTCCTTTAATATTGTCTCCTGAATATGCTTTACATTAGGCACAACGATCCTCTTTTCAAGCCATAAGGTACCATGTTCGTCTTCATCGAATCTGAATTCTCTCCCTTCTTCGATCCTTTCCTTGAGTTCCTTGATCTCCTCGTCCGTGGTTTGTGCTTCTCGAATTTCTTGCTCCAAGGTTGGGTTTAACTCCATCATCTCCATCTCATTTACAAACCCGAGGTTCAACCGTTCAAACTCCTTACATAACTCGAATGGTAACTCTCGAACCGTGAGTTGATGACTTACTCCTTTTCTACTCAAAGCATTCACCACTACATTGGCTTTTCCCGGATGATAGTTGATCCCCAAATTATAATCTTTGATGAGCTCCAACCATCTTCGTTGCCTCAAGTTCAGATCTGTTTGTGTGAAAATATACTTCAAACTCTTATGATCCGTGTAAATTTCACACCTATGTCCAAGAATATAGTGTCTCCAAATCTTCAATGCATGTACCACGGCTGCAAGTTCTAAATCATGTGTTGGGTAATTCTGCTATTGTTTCTTCAATTGTCTTGATGCATAGGCGACCACTTGACCTTCTTGCATGAGCACACATCCAAGTCCTTGTCTCGATGCATCGCAATATATATCAAAACTCTTGCTCACATCCGGCAGTACCAAAACTGGGGCTGTTGTCAACCTCTTCTTCAACTCCTCAAAACTATTCTGACAAGCTTCAGTCCATTGGAACGCCTTTCCCTTCATTAGCAACTCCGTCATAGGCTTGGCTATCTTGGAAAAGTCCTTGATGAATCTACGGTAATATCCAGCCATCTCAAGAAAACTCCTTATTTCCTTGACATTTTGTGGCGGTTCCCACTTCAACACGTCTCTCACTTTTCTGGGGTCAACCAATACTCCTCCTCCTGAGATTATATGACCCAAAAATGGCACCTCTTTCAACCAAAACTAGCAATTGCTGAACTTGGCATACAATTGATGCTCCCTCAATTTCTGCAGCGTAAGCCTCAAGTGTTCCTCATGTTCCTTCTCATCCTTCGAGTAGATCATAATATCATCAATAAACACCACAACAAATCTATCCAAGTACTCCATGAAGACCCTATTCATGAGGTACATAAAGTAGGCAGGCGCATTTGTCAATCCAAATGACATCACGGTGTACTCATAAGATCCATACCGTGTTCTAAAAGCTGTTTTGGGTATGTCCGATGGTCTAATCTTCATTTGGAAGTATCCCGACCTCAAATCAATCTTGGAAAACACACAGGTGCCTTTCATCTGATCAAACAAATCCTCTATACAGGGCAAGGTGTACTTGTTCTTGATTGTTACCTCGTTGAGAGCTCGGTAATCCAAGCACATCCTTTGGGATCCATCCTTCTTGTCCACAAATAGAACGGGCGCTCCCCAAGGTGAAGAGCTTGGGCGAATGAAACCCTTCTCTAATTGCTCTTGAATTTGCTTCTTGAGCTCCGCTAATTCCATAGGAGGCATCCTATATGGCCTCTTAGCTATAGGTGTAGTTCCAGGTATTAAATCAATGACAAACTCAATGTCTCGGTCAGGTGGCATACCTGGCAACTCATCCGGAAACACATCCAAAAATTCACACACTACTAGAATCTCCTCAATTGCGGCACCGTCCATATGATTCAACTCCAATTGCTTCGGTGCGGTTTGAGATGCTTCAAATTCTACGGCGATCCCTTCCTCATTAGTAAACTTCACCATCTTTGTGGCACACTCAATAACTCCATTGTGCTTCCTCAACCAGTCCATACCAAGTATAATGTCCAACCCTTGAGAATCTAAAACAATGAGGTTGGCGGAGAAGTCTACCCCCGTTATTCTAAGGCTTACTTTTGGACATACTATATTTGTCCTCATCTCTCCTCCAGGAGACTTAACCCACAGAGTAAACTTCATATGAGAGATAGGCAAACTATACTTGGCAACATACTTTGATGCAATGAATGAATGCGATGCTCCAGAATCAAATAACATAGTCGCGGGGTTGGAGTTGGCGAGAAACATACCAATGACCACCTCATCCGCTTGTTGAGCATCCTCCGTAGAGACATGGTTCACGTTGCCACAAGCAAAATTCTGCTGTCCACGGCTTCCTTGTGGCTGCCCTCCATTGGGTCTTGGGTTTTGCCTCGATGCATTGCTTCCTTGACCAAGGCCTGACTTAGGACATTGATGCGCAGAGTGTCCAACTTCTCCACAAGTATAACACTTCTTAACTCCACCAGAATTATTGGGACGAGCTTGGTTTTGAACATTGGCTCCAGGAAAATCAGCACGAGGTGCATAAGGCATTGGAGGCCTAGGTGCTTGCATAACAGGGCGCTGCTGCACAAACTGAGTTGGGCGCGGTGCATAACCAGGGCGCTGAGCAGAAATAGAGGAGCTGTAATAGGGTGCATTGGGTGGTGCAAGGCGAGGGCGCACATTACTGCCTTGTTGCTGTCCTTGATATGGCGCCTTCCTCTTGATTTCTTGCTCCATCTCACGAATCTTGTTCTCAACCACAATTGCTTTGTCCACAAGCTTCTGAAAATTTGCGTAGTCACAATTGAGCAATTGCACTTGGATCTCATTGTTCAAGCCCCTCATGAACAAGTATTGTTTCCAGCTCTCCCGACTAACATCCTCAGGCGCTTATCTTGAGAGTTGAGTGAATTTATTGAGATATTCACTCATGCTTGATCTTCCTTGCCTTAAGTTATAAAATTCTTGCCTCTTCAAGATCATAACACCTTCCGGCACATAATGAGAATAGAAACTCTCCTTGAATTCCGCCCAGGTGATCCTCTCTTGATCCTCATGGGCATTGCAATAAGCATCCCACCAATCTGCAGCTGCTCCAACTAGTTGATGAGAAGCAAACAAGACCTTCTCCCGGTCACTGCATTGGACAATAGCTAGCTTCTTCTCCACGGACTTGAGCCAATCATCCGCATCCATAGGGTCAGCAGCTTGAGCAAAGGTCGGCGGCCTAGTCCTCATAAACTCTCCAAATCGGTTATGAGGAGGCGGGGGTGGTGGTGGAGGCATGTGGGGCTGATTGTTGATGTTATTGCCAGCCTGCAGCTGTCCCATTGTCTGTATCATGGTCTGCATGAGCTGGTTCTGCATAGCTAGTAGCTGCTCGATATTGATGGCTCCATGAGCAGGTCCTTGTCCAGTATTGTTCTGAGGTACTCCATAGTTTTCCTCCTCATCATTGCCATCCCTCTGGTTGCGAGTCCTCACCATCTGAAGGAAAGCAATAGGTAAGAATTAGAAAACGTCCCCAACTATATGCATCAAGTGATATGAAGCTAACCAACTAGCTAGCCTACGTGGACATGGCAATGCTAAAGCATCCCAAAATCCTCTATTAAGCACACAAGCAAGCAATATATATAGCAAACAGCACTCCAAGCAAAAACACATCGATTCCTGAGTGCTCCTATGTGCTCTAAAGTGTCCATTCTATCTAGGCTGTGTCCTACGGTCAACCTGTGGCTCTGATACCAATCTGTGACGCTCGGTTCCGAAAACCGAACCAAGCTAACGCATATGTGTGCCCAGGATGTTCAACACACATACACGAGTGCAATCACAAAAGAGTATACAGAAAATTACCACAGAACAAGATTAATTATCAAATTTTATTACACAAACCATATTATCCTCGAATACAAGCTCTAATGAATATTAATGACAAGTTCAACTAATGCAGCGGAAATAAACTAATTAAGCAACTAAGCAAACTAAGCAAAAGGGATAGCGCAGTTCCATGCAACACCACAGGCAAAGTTGACAGTAGACACGGCCTAGAACTCCGCATTATCGCCATTAAACTCACAATCCTGACCTGCAACTGTTGGGGGGGGGGATTGCAAGAGTGAGTACATGTCGTACTCAGCAAGTGTGGAAAGTATGACATGTGGCTGATTCAAATGACGACAATAATAATGGCAAAGTGCTGAAAAGTACATTAAGACATTTGAAAAGCAATATATTATATGTATGTGATGTAAACCCATCATAATCATAAATAATATCATAATACCAGTCCATAATTCACCATCCTCATCAATAATTCCAGATTTCACCATTGCCAATAACCATATTCAATACCAGAAATAAATCCATAACCATCCATAACCATCACCATAACCATTACCGTAACCATTACAATAACCATTACCAATACCAAATACCCTCTAATCATGGAAGTTGTCCAGGTGCTCATAACCGGGAGCACGGCTATCATGATAGTTTTATTTAACTCTGCAGAGTTTGTACCTATTTACCCACGTGTTCGTGATTTCATCACCTTTCGGCGACTAAGAATCTCCCTTATGCCCATAACCCGTCAGTCATATTACACACTTCCGTTGGTGTGTGGCCAAGAGATCACAAAATAGCCTTTACAAAGGGATTACTAGCCTATTTAGACCCCACTGAGGTTTCACCGGTGGCAATGCCTCCAACTAAGCACATCTTCAACCAAGGGCCCCATCTTGAGCCATTCGGATCCCAGGGTAGTCCCACCAATCATCAACAAACCCAATCCGACTACCCCTTCCCCGAGCATCCACAATGGTCCAGACAGCACTACCAAAGCCCTAATTAATCAGCTACGCCACACCCATACTTGGCCTCGTGGTGGCACTGTAGTCCTGGCTTATTCTCGCATGAACTGGTCCTTAGATCTAAAGCAAGCAAACCACCATAACATCCAACCCATCCACATACCAGGCTTGCTTAGATCACCCAATACCATACCATATTGACCAATTCACATTAACCAAAATATCATTAATACATAACTAAATGTGTAGTGTCATTTTCCATCCCAATTAGTTAAGCGAAGCAAAAAGGTGAAAGCCCTTCCTGACTCTCTACCATATATTCCAGGTGACAAGGGTGGTTAAACAAATCTAGTAAACTTCCTATCATAGGATTCCCATAAATTGACACAAGCATGCAGTTTTGCAAACAAAACATTTATTTTAAAAACAGGATCAATATGCTTCAAGGACACTTGCCTTGCTCCGGCGGATAGGGTTGCTCAAGCGCTTCGAAATCTTGATTCTGAAAATCCTCGTACACGATCTCTTGAGCACTTCCCTCTACTCGTGATCACACATACAAGAAAATACATACAAATCAACATGATGCACACATATTAATCAACATGTGATGACATGCATGCATGCAAAGTACAATAATTGATTAACTACGGTTGTTTATTAATTAGATGCAACTAGTTCATATGTGTTCATATGAGTTTACGGGGGTTTTAGCGAGGATTAATGCTGCTGAAAATAAAAAGGCGATGCAACAAAAATCAATCTACGTCTATTAGATCTAATACGTCGCTAAAATTCGCATCGGAAAAACGAATCCTACCGTAGATGCGACGGCTTCGACGATCGCGGGATGATGACGACGCGTAGACGAAGCGGATGGCGCAAGGGTCCTCCGGCGGCGCGACGACAGCGACGACGATCTCCGGCGGATGACATCATCCTCCTCTTTTATTCCTCTTCCTCCTCTTTTTTCCTCTCTTTTCTTTTTTCTTTTTTTTTCGTTTTTTACTTTTTTATATATATATACTTTCTTTTTTATTATTTTTTTATATTATTATTATAATAATATATTTTATTATTTATATTTTAATTTTTATATAGTATTATATATATTATTTATATATACCTTTTTTTATATATATTATTATTATTTTTATACTTATTCCCTATTACAAGTTTTATGCTATTATTTTCTCTTTCTTCTTTTTGCTACACCATATATGTATGTTTTATCTTTTATTATCTTTCTTTTACCCTACTAATGTTTAATGCATGATCATGTATGCAATGCATGATGCAAAAATTTAGGGTGTTATAAGAATCGTCGTCGACGGAGGTGTAAACGGCCTTCATGACCTTTTTGGGATCCTGAAAACCTAACTCCTCTTCAGCCGGAGCTTCGTCAACTTTTTGTTTTCCTTCCCTGTGTCGGAAAGGAGCTTCTTCCGGGCGCTTGTTGTAGCACTCGGCAAGGTTTTGGACCTCCCGACAGTCTTCCAAACTGTGGCTGTCCATTTTGTGAATTGGACACCACATCTTGGGTTTGCCACCATCTTCAGAAGACGGTCAAGGTCGCTTCTCGGGGCGTGGCCCCCGGCCAC
This sequence comes from Tuctoria greenei, assembly GCA_036927565.1. Classification (NCBI taxonomy): domain Eukaryota; kingdom Viridiplantae; phylum Streptophyta; class Magnoliopsida; order Poales; family Poaceae; genus Tuctoria; species Tuctoria greenei. Next base: position 172,157,588 of record JAYESD010000004.1, on the reverse strand, counting down.
CCGGAGCTGCAGCAGCTGCAGCATTGGATGCACCGGCCGACGGCTTCTTCTTGCCGTTGGTCTTTTTCTTCTTCTTGCCACTCCTGGAGGTAGTGGCTTCTCCTTTGGAGGATTTCTTGTGATCCTCCGAAGGTGGTTTGGAGTGCATTTCACGGCCCTCCGCAGCTCTGGCACATTTGTCAGCCAGGCTGAAGAGTTCCGTGACACTGGTGATCTCCTTGATCGCCAATTTCTCCAGCATCTTCTTATCCCGCACTCCCTGTCTAAATGCCACAATGACAGAGGCGCTAGAGATAGAAGGGATAGTGTTTCGTACCTGAGAGAATCTCTGGATGAATAATCACAGGGATTCTCCTCCTTTTTGCATGACTGCAAAAAGGTCCAGTTCAGTGCCTGGTCGGGTGTATGAACTCCCGAAGTTGGCGGTGAACTGCCAGCACAACTCCTCCCAACTGTTGATGGAGTTGGGTGGAAGACTCATAAACATGGACCGGGCAATCCCAGTTAAAGCCACTGGGAAATAATTGGCCATTACGGCCTTATTTCCTCCAGCTGCCAGGATAGCAGTGGAGTAAATCTGAAGAAATTCGACAGGATTAACGGTCCTGTCGAACTTCTCCGGCAGGTGAGGCCGGAACTTCTGTGGCCACCTGACCATACGCAGATGCATGGCCAGGGCTGAACAGCCTCCTCCTACTCCTTCAGGAGCAGGAATGTCCTGAGCTTCTCATCTTTCACGAGCACGCTCAATATGGACTCGGCCGTCTTGTTGACGGTATCAGCGATCAAGCTCCGCCCGGAGGTCATGAGTTGAAAGCCTTGATACCGTGTGAGTGCGTCGTGCCCCGGAAGGCAACGACGTCACCTGCTGTGACACAGCACGTCTCCTGCTGTTGGAAACGTGCGTACCAAGTCTGCCAGACAAGGTCCGTCGCTGCGATGGGGCCTGTCCTGAAGGAGGAGGACCCTGGTTGCTGATGTGGTCGGCTGCTGCTGCAACCAAGTGTTCCACATCAGCCCTCCACTGCTCCAGTGCATCCCGGGATGCATCCGGAGGTGGTGGGCGTTGTAGAAGAGCACGTGCTGCATGGAGCGTGTGTTTTGGGTTGTCATGATTCTCTGACGCAGTGATTGACGCCGATGCACCATCGCGCTGCCCAGCTTGATTTGCTGGTGGAGGCGGCGGTGGTGGAAGTGTGACTCCTGCTGGAACCGTAATTCCTGCTGGTGGCTGCACATTGGAGGGATTGCCCCCCACAGCTTGAATAGCGGGATGACCATTGGATGATCCAGCGGCTGAGTTCACCATTCTTGAAATCTCAGGCGCCCCTACCTGGCGCGCCAACTGTCGGTGGTTTTGATCCGGCAGATCTCCTGACACTACTAAAGTGTTAGAGGAGTTTGAGATTCGGTGTTGGCGCACGGAGATTCAAGAAGGTGAAATGTTAAATGACACAAGAGACACGAAGGTTTACGTGGTTCGGGCCGCTTGAACGTAATACCCTACTCCACGGGGTGTGTTGGTGTTGTATTTGATGTATGGGCTCAACGTCAGTTGAGAGTGTCAAGTGAGCGTGTCTCCAGAGAGTGTCCTATGTATCGTCGGCTTGTCCTTTTATAGTACAAGGGCAGGCCGTTACAAGTTAGCCTGGCCCGACATGTGGCCCCGGTGGTTACTAATATTGATACACATTCAACACGATTAATTGCTCTTAATGACCGAGTTACGGGCTTTGACAGCACCGTTACTGGTAATTAAGGTCGTCGGATCGTGTGTCATTAATATAGTATTAATGACACTTAATCGGGTCTTGAAGTCCTTGATTCCCCTTTGAAGATCCGGAGCCGTTGTGGAGTCTTCCGGAGGTTAGAGGCTGAAGATCCGACGGTTGGACATGTGGCAGCGCCGGAGCACACTGTGGGGAACAGATAGGTCTGGTGCCACCTGACACGTGTCAGTTCCGGAGCTTCCCTCAATCCGGGGTTAGGTCCGGGGGTGCCATTTCGGTACATAGCCCGGAGCTTCCCCCTTGTGGGCGGTAGCTCCGGTTTGATAGTACACGTGGCGACCCTGGGACTAACCATGTTGGAGAAGCAGGTCCGGTTATTTCTGACATGTGGGCCTCTGAAGGTCTTCAAATCAAGTAGATGACATTCCCTTGAGATTTTTGTAATCTCAAGGGGTGTACGGTTCCCAGGGTACCGACAATAATACCCGCATAAGACACTCCCAGTAGGCTGCTTCGGACAAGCATAATACGTTTTAATGTCCAATGCATTCGTATTGGAAGGTCTCTCACCGCCAAGCTGTTCCGCGTAAAACCGCCAAGCGTTGTAATACAAGAAATGTCATATAAAACTTGTCAACACATTCTAAATGTGTGTAAATTAAAACTATTGAATAAACGTACAGTTTCAAAATGGAAAGGAAATCTTGGTAACGATTTCGTGGGAAATCGGCTGAATCCAAGACTGTTGCCTTTCCCTGCATTGGCTTGATGAAGATCATTATGTAGTGATCACTGCAAACACACAAACACACGTGTTAACAATTACCAATAACTGCTATTTCAATGTCATGTGTCAAACTTACTCGAAGTTGTATGAAGCCTTTATGAGGTCCTTGCCGTCTCTGACAAAGTTAAACATTGCATGTCCTATGTAAGCTGCAACTTCTGTCCTTTTATCCTTCTTAAGTTTTGCGATTGCTTTTTCAAAATATTTTTTTTCATGTGCTTGAACTGTGCTGAATCTTGATCTGCCTGGACGTCGAATAGCGCCTTTGCAATCCTAGTAGGGTCAAGGATACCTGTCTTGCGCGCCAACTTTTCATTATTCATGTATTGCATCCTATTGAAGAAGTCAGAATTGTTATAATATCATGAAATGTGTATGCGTGTAGTAAGAAAAGCAAATACAAAATATTAGAGCACTTACAAGCACCAGACGAGCAGTGGGTTGATTTCGAGCATGCCTCAATCCAAAAGGGGACGCAGCACTTCAAATAAAATGACTCGTTTATCTTCTCCAGTGCTCCATAATGCTTCTTTTGGAATACGAAATGTGACGCAATTAAGACCGTATCTTGTTCTGGCAAGGATGTACCACTCATGCATTCTTTTGAGCGGGACGGGTTGTTTGCTAAGTTGTACGAATGTCATGAATGGCTTCCCATTCTCAAATTCAGGAGGAGCATCCTCAAGCTTGTATATTGAAACTCCTGGTTTAACTAAAGCCGTCCGCCGATTATACATGACACCGTCTTCTTCCCACTCCTCGATATTTACTAATTCTAGCTCATGAGAAGAACGAGATGCACTTGATTTTATAATATTTTCCTTCATAGTTTCCAAATACTTTGACACTCTGATGAAGGTTTCTTATTTTCGTATGAGCTAACTTTGATAGGCACTAATGATTGAGGAGTAGTCGTCGGAAGTTGGACACTGGTTTGTTGAACCTGTTGTTCAACTGATTGCTCTTTACTCCCAGCAGCTGGCTCTAGTACTACTTCAAGTTGTTGCTCAACTGGTTGCTCTTTACTAGCAACAGCTTGCTCTGGTACTGCTTGAAGCTGTTGTCCAACTTGTTGCTCTTGGATATCTTTACTAGCAAGGTTACTATCATCCTTGCTGAGACATAGGGGGAGTGGATCTTCATGCACTTTTGCCTTAGAAGATGGGGTTGCAGTATTTCGAGATGCGACGGGGCCAGAAATTGGCTCACCGTCCAACACGATATCGCGTCGGTGCCAAAGGATCAATTGGTTGTTAGCCTGCCCCAGAGTCGCGATCCCCTCAAGTGTGACATGGTCTATTTCATAATCTTCATAATCATTATCAATGATCTGAAGAACTTGCACCACATCATAATACAATGGAAGTGGATTCCGGTTGAAGTCACGATCAGGCTTTGCCATAGCAGTGGCAACCTGTTTGGTTTTGTTCCCTGCTCTACAGATCGGGAAAAGAAGACGACAAGATTTGTCCTTAGCAATATCATCGACAGGGAACTTATGGGTTGAACCTGAGCCTAGCACAGAACCAACGCTGCTAGGGTAGGCAGTTGGAGATACTAATTGCTCCTTTTGCACCGGAACCATCATTGTACTCGGTGCCACTAATTGTCCCGATTGTCTAAGTTGTTCCATTATTTCTTGCATATTTTCTTTGACCTTTTGAGCAATCATTTCATCAAGTGTTTTATTAAACTTCTCACGTCTTCTATATGTGTTTTTATTTTTAGGGAAACCATCTAGCCAAGACATTTGAGAAGAGACCGCTCTAACCCGTCCGCTGTGTTCAGGGTTTCCTAAGATAGCAGTAAGTTGGTCATTCTCCCTCTTCGGCTTGAAGATACCCTTCTGTTGCTTTTCAATTACTTCTTTCATTTTTTCCTCTACTTCATTCGTAGAGTCAGGCTTTTCAAGTTTGCTCTCGCTGGTCAAACCTAACCGGGCAAAGACCCACCACTGAGTTCACTCATCGCAGCCTTCTAATGGGTGAGGATTGCCCTTACTGGTAATTTCGTTTAATATCTTATTCCATTTCTGGACTTTGGGGGCATATCCGGCAGACCCCAAGCGATGATGGTATTTGTTCTTTTTTGCAAGCTCTGGCCTAGTTGCACTTAGAGCTTTAGCATCAGGTGTGGTCTTTTGACAAACAAACTCTTACCACTGAGCTTGTGTGATTTTTCCCATCTTCCTAGGGCTAGGGACCTTATCGGCCTTAACATAAGCATTTCGCTATTCCAGCCACGAAACTTCTTGCCGCAAGAGACCAATGTTGCTTTCTTTACATCTTCTTTCGTGCCTTTTGGGAACTTGAATTGTTTCTTTATTCTTTCCCACAACTCATTCTTGGTCTGCTCGGGTAATTTCCTCCAATTCTCGGTCGTGATCGGCACGAGCTCCCTAACAAGAAAACCGCATACATTACGGTACTTGGTAACTGAATCCAGTGGTTCTTGGGGAAGCCCACCTGGACCGATCTTTGTTATGTACATGATGCGATCCAGTGGACCCTTATTGGGACCTCATTGCCCTCGTTTCCGCTTGAGTGAAGCTGAGGATTCATCCATTGGAGAACCTTCCGCGGTTTTAGGAGCCGAAGTCACCTCGTTGTCTTCGCGATTAATCTAGGTATAAAAGAATTATAAGACTTCGTATACTTGACAAGCAACATTAACTTGAACTGCTGAAGTTAAGATTCGTGATCCATACCTCGTCGGTAGGATCATATTCTGAGTCGAGATCCTCTGAAGTCTTTTTAGTTTTTATATTAGGAAAAGGATCTGATGGACTCTGAAAGGAGTCTAAACTGCTGGAGTCAGTAAACTCCATATTGTCTTCTTTATTGTTACTACCAAGACCAGTCTTCTTAGGGCTTTCCATGCTAGAACTAATAAGACAAAAAATCTAATAAATGGCATATTAACTCTACATGAAGTGTTGCATGAAGAAAAAGATGGAATCATTCTAGGATTTGATAAGGCATTCTAGGGTTTAAGGCGACTGACCAAAAGGTTCCTATACATTGCGAGGGTGACAAACATGTTAAAGTTGCTCACCAGGATAGTGACACCGATCTCAAAGGAGCACAACCCCGTGAGATGAAGTGCGGGATGACTACACTCTATTTTCAGTACATATGCTACTATTCACTCATGATCCTACTATAAATTACGATCCAAACAGCAACTGAATACATAACTGTCCAGATTCTGGATTGTTACGACACCTTAAACAGTACTTCAATTTAGATCTAGTTATCGCGTGTTTTATCCTTAGAGTTGAATAGGAAATTGATAGATGACTCTTTAAGCTTTCCATACATGTATAGATATGCATAGGTTGCTTTTCTAATTTAAGAATTATGGTTGTTCAAAGTTCAAAAATTTTGTGGCTATTTCAGATAACACTGTACACAGGTACTAACTTCAACACCAGTTTCTAATTAGTTCTAAACCGAACTGGAGGTAACAATGAATAGAAAAGTTGTAGAATAGTTCTTCCACTTTCAAAAAATGTAGCACAATAGACTAGAAGAGCTTTCTACAGATAATTATGGCAAAAAATCAGATGCTTGTTCATACAATTTCAATACCCTAAGTACAATTTCAATTGCTGATCTACTCAATGCCATACTTAGTAAGCATATTTAACAAAAGTCTCTTTTTGTGCTCACATTATTGTGTTAAACCATATTTGTAATGCATTTACTCCTTCTCAAAATCCATTAATTTACCTTTCCATCTAAAGATATGACCAAGTAGCCTTTATTTCGCTGAACGGAGAGACTTCTTCATTTAACTAGAATATTTCCATGTGCAATATCGGATAAAATCATTGAATGGTCATATTTCCATGTACTAACTCACAAAACTTTGAATGGTCAAGTATGTGCAGTATAGTGTTATCTAATGGCACCTCAAACGCTATTATTAAAACATCTTACTTGCCAAAGAAAAGGACATGATCCGATAGCAATGTCCTCGCTTCTATGGTTTACCGACAACCCAAGGATGCCTACCCACCAAACCCTAACCAATGATGCCACCAAACTTGACAGTTTTTCAAATTCCACCGAACCCTAACCAAGGATGCCTACAATTTCCAATTCCCGAACCCTAACCAAGGATATGCAAGGCGGCGGCGAGTGCAGGGAGGGAGGCAGCATGGCGACGGAGGATGGAAGGTCGAAGGGTTTAGGGTTTACCTTGAAGCTCAGCGGCGACGGCAATGGCTTCGCTCGGCGTACCTAGAAGCGGCAACGGCGAAGCTCAGCGGCGACGGCGGCGAACACTCGGCGGCAAACAAAATTTTGGCAGCCTAACAACGTCTAAGTGTTTCGCCCGGGTTAGGTTTTTCCAAGGCTGTTGATGGGTATATATAGACTCCCATTTTCTTAGGCGGATTTTAAGTAAAGACCGCCTGTGAAAAAGGTTACATCAGGCGGGTTTTACTTACCAACCGCCTGAGAAGATACAATTATCTCAGGCAGTTGGTAAGTAATACCCACCTTAGATAATAATCTTCTCAGGCGGTTATTAAGTACCAACCTCCTGTGAAAATCTTTACTTCTTCTTAATTAATATTCTTGATTAAATGTGGGTCCTTTAAAAAGAAAAAACTCCACTTTCTTGTAATATTATTGATAAGTAAAGGTTACCATTAAATTTCACTTCATAAATCCTTTGAAATTTGTTAGAACATAAAAAACATACAACAATTGCTATTTTTCATTTTTCTATCTTGATGAATATAATGCTTTTTTCATTTATTTTTTCAGTGGACATTTTTACTCATCATACCAACCGCTATGAATTTTTTAAGATTTTTAAATTTTTTTTGAATCAATGTGTGTTCATAATTTGATGAATGCCTCATATGTATATGAGCATTTAGTTAGAATGATGGATAATTTGAAGTTTGACATGTTGGAATGCTTTTAAAAAAAATTAACAAAATTCATACATGTATAAATAATACAAATATGTTCATACAAACAAATTTAAGTGAAGGGTCTTTTTTTTATGAGATACACAAATGTGAATAATATGTGAGTAGAAATTAATATGATATTTACCAAAACATTACAATATCAGCTATACAAGTTATAAAATATCTGGTTCAGGTGGTAGATGTTAATTTTATACAAATATAAAAGAAAGAATCATCGAATTTGGACTCAATTTGCAGAATCTGAACTGGTTTGAGTATTTATATTGGAATCTAAAAAAAAAAGCAAGGGATAAGGAAACTGAAGAACAGTATCGGGCATTATCTCAGGCGGTTGGTAAGTAATACTCACCTGAGATAATAATCTTATCAGGCGGTTATTAAGTACCAACCGCCTCTAAAGATCTTTACTTCTTTTTAATTAATATTCTTGATTAAATGTGGGTCCTTTAAAAAGGCAAAATTCCACTTTCTTGTAATATTATTGATATGTAAAGGTTACCATTAAATTTCACTTCATAAATCCTTTGAAATTGGTCAGAACATAAAAAACATACAACAATTGCTATTTTTCATTTTTCTATCTTGATGAATATAATTTTTTTCATTTACTTTTTTAGTGGACATTTTTACTCATCATACCAACCTCTATGAATTTTTTCAGATTTTTTTAAATTTTTTTGAATCAATGTGTGTTCATAATTTGATGAATGCCTCATATGTATATGAGTATTTAGTTAGAATGATGGATATTTGAAGTTTGACATGTTGGAATGCTTTTTTAAAAAATTAACAAAATTCATACATGTATAAATAATACAAATATGTTCATACAAACAAATTTAAGTGAAGGATCCTTTTTTATGAGATACACAAATGTGAATAATATATGAGTAGAAATTAATATGATATTTACCAAAACATTACAATGTCAGCTATACAAGTTATAAAATATTTAGTTCAGGTGGTAGATGTTAATTTTATACAAATATAGAAGAAAGAATCATCGAATTTGGACTCAATTTGAAGAATCTAAACTGGTTTGAGTATTTGTATTGGAATCTAAAAAAAAGAAGCAAGGGATAAGGAAACTGAAGAACAGTATCGGGCATTATCTCAGGCAGTTGATAAGTAATACCCACCTGAGATAATAATCTTCTCAGGCGGTTATTAAGTACCAACCGCCTGTGAAGATCTTTACTTCTTCTTAATTGAAGGTTACCATTAAATTTCACTTCATAAATCCTTTGAAATTGGTCAGAACATAAAAAACATACAACAATTGCTATTTTTCATTTTTCTATCTTGATGAATATAATGCTTTCATTTATTTTTTCAGTGGATATTTTTACTCATCATACCAACCTCTATGAATTTTTTCAGATTTTTTTAAATTTTTTGAGTCAATGTGTGTTCATAATTTGATGAATGCCTCATATGTATATGAGCATTTAGTTAGAATGATGGATAATTTGAAGTTTGACATGTTGTAATGCTTTTTAAAAAAATTATCAAAATTCATACACGTATAAATAATACAAATATGTTCATACAAACAAATTTAAGTGAAGGATCCTTTTTTTATGAGATACACAAATGTGAAAAATATATGAGTAGAAATTAATATGATATTTACCAAAACATTACAATGTCAGCTATAAAAGTTATAAAATATTTTGTTCAGGTGGTAGATGTTAATTTTATACAAATATAGAAGAAAGAATCATCGAATTTGGACTCAATTTGCAGAATCTAAACTGGTTTGAGTATTTATATTGGAATCTAAAAAAAAGCAAGGGATAAGGAAACTGAACAACAGTATCGGGCATTATCTCAGGCGGTTGGTAAGTAATAACCGCCTGAGATAATAGTTTTCTCAGGCGGTTATTAATTACCAACCGCCTGTGAAAACTTTAAAAATCGCCTGTGAAAAACTGACGCCTATATAAAGACCCCTCGCCACAGTTGAAACATAACCCTGGAGAGTTTTCCACCGCCACGCCTGCTCTGCCGCGCCACCGCCCATCCTGCACTGCTGCGCCGCCGCTCAGCCCGCACAACAGCGCCGCCGCCCAGAGCCCGCTTTGTCGCACCGCCGCCCAGCCCCGCGGAGCCACGCCTGATCTGCCCAGTCCCACATCGCGCCACAAGGTACCTAAGTAAATTCTCATAGTTTCCTTTTGCATGTTGTGTTGGTATATGGATTGTGTCCTTTTGCATGTTGGTAGGTTCTCATAGTGTGTTGGTATATGGATTGTGTCATAGTGTGTTGGTATATGGATTGTGTCCTTTTGCATGTTGGTATATTCTCATAGTGTGTTGGTATATGGATTGTGTCATAGTGTGTTGGTATATGGATTGTGTCCTTTTGCATGTTGGTATATTCGCATAGTGTGTTGGTATATAGATTGTGTCATAGTATGTTGGTATATTCTCATGCGTTTGGACTCAATAATTTGGAAGTTTGGTCTTTTATATATTGATGTATGGACTATATTATAATAATCTTATTGTAGTGATTAGGGTTAGATTTCTAGGGAGATGGTTTTATAACTCACCCATTTAGTTACCATCGTTGGATGGGATCCGACGTCTAGATATAACGGATCGGATCCCACCGAGACCTAGCCCATGCCACTGGGCCTGTTTTCCCCACGACTTCAATCCTTCACCCTCGCTTGGTGCTCCCGACGCCTTCGACTCCGTCCACCTCAAGACGTCGCCCGTCTCCTACATTAGTCGCCCTAATCATACTTGTTATGTCTGTGTAAATTCATTTTATAGAAGACCTTTAGGGAATATTTGTGGCCAAATTTTGTAAATCTAACAAAAAATCTATTATTGAAGCATGGACCGTCGAGCGTGGATGTATAACATGCCAAGACCCGATCCTATGTACATTCATAATGTTGCAAATTTTATTGAAGCATCCAAGAGACATGCGAAGTTGCAAAAGATAGATGACATATTATGTCCATGTATCGACTGCGAAAATAAGATTGCTTGGACGGATACTATAGTAATCCAATCTCATTTGGTGAAAAGAGGTTTCAAAAATAACAACACAATATGGACAGAGAATGGTGAGTTAGATACACATGATGTCGATAAAGATGATGAGAGAGGTTCAGATGATGATAATGTCCATATCGATGACGGTAGTGACAATCAAGCTAGTGATAATGATGATGATGAGTTTGATTGTGAGGAGATGTTGCGTCACATTGAACCATATGTATTGACTTCTATGGGAGCAAGCAAAGGTTTAAGTAAAATGGAGACCTTGCAGAATGCGGCGACGGAGCTTTTATATGATGAATCAAACGGTTGTGATAAAGAGTTTACTACATTACGTGCAGTCTTAGAACTACTAAAGTTGAAAGCTACGCACGGATGGTCCGATTGTAGTTTCTCTGATCTTTTGAATCTTCTGGCAGAAATTCTTCCAAACCCAAATAAACTGCCATGAAGCATTTATAAAGCGAAGAAAGTTCTTTGCCCGATGGCACTAGGTGTGACGAAAATACACGCTTGTGTGAACCATTGTATTCTGTATCGCAAAGAGCATGAGCTCGCAACTAGATGCCCCATTTGTGGTGTCAGTAGATATAAGAAGGACTACAATCACCAGTATGTTACCAACATGAAAAAGTCTTAGAAGAATAAAAAGTTTATTATTGGTCCTGAAGGTGACGATGACGATACTTCTGGCGATACAGACGGGAAGAATAAGAGAAAAATTCCTGCCTTGGTGATGTGGTACCTTCCGGTAATTGATCACTTGAAGCGTTTGTTCTCAAACCCTAGGAGGGTGAACTTATGCGTTGGCATTCCGAGCAACGCAAGAAGAATGAAAAACATATACGACACTTTGGTGATGCAACGCAGTGGAAAATTTTTGATATTCAGTATCCAAAATTTGCAAAGGAAATCAGAAATGTGAGGTTTGCCTTGGGTACAAATGGAATGAATCTGTTTGGTGAAAAAAGGAGCATACATAGCACGTGGCCCGTGGTCTTAACGATGTACAACCTACTGACGTGCTTGTGTCACAAAAGGAAATATATCTTGTTATCTGTTCTTATACAAGGTCCGAAACAACCCGGCATCGAAATTGATGTGTTCTTGGAACCTTTAATGGAAGATATGGTGAAATTATGGAATGAAGGGGTACGTACATGGGATGAGTACAAGCGGGAGTATTTCACGTTAAGAGCAATGATATTCGTTACCGTGCATGATTATCCCGGACTATTTACATTATCGGGACAAATGAAAGGGAATAAAGGTTGTGTAAGGTGCGTGGATAGAACTGAATTTCTATACCTCACTTCATCCAGAAAGATGGCGTAGATGAGACACTGACGGTTCTTGACAGATACACACAAGTATAGGAAGATGAAAGAACAATTTGATAACAAAATCAAAAAAGATACTGCACCAAAACCTTACAGTGGAAAACTTGTGTTTGAAATGGTCAAGAACATTCATATTGCTTTCGGTAAGGGCGAAAATTGTAAAGGAATTAAGAGAAAGAAAAGTACATCTTCGGATGATACAACTAACATGGCTTTCAAGAAACAATCAAGTTTTTTCAAGTATCTTCCGTATTGGAAGAATCAGGAATTTTGCCATAGTATTGATTTGATTCACGTTACAAAGAATGTATTTGACAACATCATTGGGACCTCGCTGGACATGCCGAGGAAAACAAAGGATGGATTAAATTCATGTATGGACCTAGTAAATCTTGATTTGAGACCAGAGCTTCATCCAGTAGAAAAGGCGAACGGGAAGCATTACCTTCCCCCAGCCAGCTACAACTTGATGCTAGAAGAGAAAAAAGCAATTTGCGAATGCTTGCGTGGGATCAAAGTGCCCACGAGTTTATCATCCAATATACGCAAACTAATCTCGATGAAAGACTTGTCTTTATTCGGTTATAATTCTCACGACTGTCACATGATGATGACAGTTTTCCTTGTCATTGCAATAAGAGTCATCAAACCTGAGCATATAAAGGTTGTCATCACACGTTTGTGTTACTTCTTCAATGCAGTATTGCAAAAGGTGATAGCATGTGAAGATTTAGACTATTTGAAAACATACATCGTCGATAAATGTGCAAGCTTGAGATGTGTTTCCCACCATCCTTTTTCGATATGCAAGTACACCTAATCATACATCTTGTTGATCAGATAAAAGCATTGGGGCCACTATATTTACATCATATGTTTTTGTTGGAGAGATATTTAGGAGTATTAAAAGGTTATTTGTGGAATCGTGCTCACCCAGAGGGTTCAATTATGGAAGGATACACCACTGAAGAAGTGATTGAGGGTTGCGCTAATTACATCAAAGATGGAAAATCGATAGGTGTGCCTATATCGGTACATGAGGGTAGACTACGTGGGAGAGGCAAAGTGGGTAAGAAAAGTTTTATCGTTCAAGATTACAAGAATGTACACCGTGCACATTTTGGTGTACTACAACAGCTCGCAATAGCTGAGTCATACATCGAGGAACACCAAATTGAGCTTCGTGATAAAAACCAAGACCGCACATAGGACTGGATCATGAAAGAGCACAGAAGATGTTTCACTGAATGGTTAATGGACAAAAATATACCATACAGAAACACTATAGAAGAGGCAACAATGAAGAAGTTAGCTTCTGGCCCATCTGCTTTGGTGACATCATGGCAAGCATATGACATCAATGGTTACACATTTTACACTAAAGAAAAAGACAGTAAGGTTCATAGAGGAAATATGGGAACTCGATTATGGAGAAAGAATGGTAATGCCCGTATTTAAGTGCCAATGGGTCAAACATCCTGATGGTGTGAAAGTGGACAATTACGGGTTGACACTGGTAGACTTGAATAAAGTGGGTTATAAAGATGACATGTGGGTTCTCGCCGATAATGTTGCACAAGTTTTTTATGTTCAAGATCCAAAAACTGAGAAGATGCACGTAGTTGTTTCTGGAAAGGAAAATATTGTTGGGGTTGAGAATGTGGGAGATAATGAAGAGGAATATAATCAGTATGAAGAGATGTACCTTTTCACCGAACCAGAAAACATCAAGCGCGTAGAGGGAAGCATTAAAAAGAATTTGAAACCCTATATGCGAGAAGATGTCAATGCTGGAAAAAATGTATATAGCAATGCGAGATGATATATATTGTATATATTTGTATCTTCTGAAATCAACTTAGAACAATGTTCTATTTCAGCTTTAGATAGCATGTTTTGAACATTATTAAATTCAGCTTCTGTTTCGAGCTCCTGTTAAGCTAATCCCTTCACAGCAAGCTCTTGTAGATGCAAGTAACACCCGAGACTCATCATTTGGATTGTTAAAAGCTTCAATTGAAGTCTGATGATACTTCCCGTCCATTTGAGGGCTTGTTTGGACAGGAGTACACCCAAACAAGCCCTACAAGATTTCTTTCTCTTCTCTCCATTTTGATAACTTACGAAGATGCTACTTTATCAGTTCTAATGGCTAAATATATTGACTACAAATCAGTACCATCTCTCTTAGTACTTTACACAAGCGACGAAGCGTACAACTTCAATCACAAATCTTGTTTTTACCATTTTCATAGGAATTTGACCTTAATCTTTCAAGCATAGATTTATCAATAATTGAAGCTTCTTCATCAGACATGTTAATGGCAGTTACAAGTGAAGGGTGTGTCGAAGCTAACGAAATCTCAATGGGACTGAAGACAAAGAGATGTTGCATATGAGTGACAATGTCTAGGTTAGACAGCATGAAGCTATGATGACAGCCTTCACGCTGTTTAACCTGGACATTGCCACTCATATGCAAGATCTCTTTATCTTCAGTCCGATTCAGATTTCATTAGCTTCGACACATCCTTCACTTATAACTGCCATTAACATGTGTGATGAGGAAGCTTCACTTATTTGATAAATCTATGCTTGAAAGATTAAGGTTAAATCCCTATGAAAGTGTAAAAACAAGATTTGTGATTGAAGTTGTTCGCTTACTCGCTTGTGTAAAGCACTAAGAAAGTAGGTACTGATTTTTAGTCAATATATTTAGGCATTAAAACTGAGAAAGGAACATCTTCCTAAGTTTTCAAATGGACATGAGGGAAAGAAATCGTTCAAATGGATGGGAAAATCCTTCCAAGGATCGTTAGGCTTCAAATTGATGCTTTCAACAATTCAAATGATGAGCCACGGGTGTTACTTGCATCTACAATAGCTTGCTGTGCATGGATTAGCTTGACAGGAGCTTAGCAGCATCAGAGGCGGTTGGTAAGTAAAACCCGGCTGAGATAAACATCTTCTCAGGCAGTTATTAAGTACCAACCGCCTGTGAAAAATTTAAAAACCGCCTGTGAAAAACTGACACCTATATAAAGACCCGCGGAGGCACGTCTCTGCCCAGTCCCACATCGCGCCACGAGGTACCTAGGTAAATTCTCATAGTTTCCTTACTATGCATTGCATGGTACCTTTTTCTTTGTATATTTTCATAAGCTACCAGTTTTGTGTGTTGGTATATGGATTCTGTCCTTTTGCATTTTTGTACATATGCGTTTGGACTCAATAATTTGGAAGTTTGGTCTTTTAGATATTGATGTCTCGGGCGTGTAGCCGATTGAAGGAGGAGCGCTAGGCGTGGCGCAAGAATCATCCCCATGTATGTACATATGGCACACCGGTCTCATAGTTGTATATACATATGTATTTGCAATGGACTGATGAACTTAATTGTAGTTTGTTTTCCGTCTTGTTTGTTTTTGGTATTTTCAATTTCTTTGTGTAGAGTTTCTCTGCGAAGCCTGAATCGGGAGATTTATTGAAGTGGCAGTGCACCGTCCCCTGTAAAGAAGGGGTAAGTCATGAAGAACAAGCACAATATGAGTTTACCCATCGTCCTCCTATTAATAAATTTCTTTTGCAGACTGAATGAGAAGATGGTTACTACCCCTGACAATCTCCTTCTCTGAGGACTATCCCTTGGTGCCTCCAAGATGCGCCTTTCCAAGTGGGTTCTTCCACCCAAATGTCCATTGTTCAGGAGCACTCTGCATCGGGATTCTTGATCAAGAGACTGTAAGATATACCTATTTTGCTCATGTAGTTAATACTTAATTGTTGTCGAACTTATTTGAACTGGTTTCTTATACTGCTTAAATTATATTTCGTAGGGGTGGTATAATGGTTTTACAATCAAAACTATACTACTTGAAGTTCAGCGTTTGCTGCATCAGCCAAATGTGCCCGATGTTGAAAATGATTGCTATAATCTACTTATCAAGGTTAGATGACACTTTGACTTAGTGACCAATGTAGGTTATTCATTCCTCCTTCGACATT
Organism: Tuctoria greenei; assembly: GCA_036927565.1. Taxonomy (NCBI): domain Eukaryota; kingdom Viridiplantae; phylum Streptophyta; class Magnoliopsida; order Poales; family Poaceae; genus Tuctoria; species Tuctoria greenei. The sequence continues at coordinate 172,141,763 of JAYESD010000004.1, read as the reverse complement.
TGTTAATTTAAATAATGTAAATATTTTCAGGATCCAGCGGAATATAAGAGACGTGTTCGGGAGCAAGCGGGACTGTACAATTTAGATTGATCGATGGGAGCTTCAGGATTAAGTTTAAATTCGAATTTAGTTTAGAGGGCACGCAATGTATGATCTATGGAATTCATCGAGTTGTGAATTACCTCTGAATTGCAATGTCATTTGCGTTTTTTATCCTTGTATTCCAATTAAATCACTTAATTGCAATGTCATTGCGTTTGTTTATCCTTGCAACGGACGCTCACGATCTAGGGCACTCTGGTGTTTCCGTGGACACAAAATAAGTGGAAACAATGACTTTCCCTAGGCAGTTCTTCAATGAAAACCGCTTGTGATAATTGAACAACTACATACGGTTCTTACACAATGACCGCCGATGAAAATACATGATCTTCTTATGCCGTTGTTAATTAAGAATCGCCTGTGAAGTTCATTACATTACAGACGGTTCTTAATTAATAACCGCCTGAGAAGATCATGTATTTACCCAGGCGGTTGTTTCTTAAAATCCTCCTGTGATGTTATTTTATTACAAGCGGTTCTTAAGTAATAACCGCCTGAGAAGATCGAGTATTTACCCAGGTGGTTGTTTTTTAAAATCCGTCTATGTTGTTCTTTCATCATAGGCAGTTATTATATCATTCGTCATCACAGTCGCATATTTTTAAGGACCGCCTGTGTTTGAAAAATTGAGGCGCCTGTAAAAATTCTTTTTGTAGTAGTATTGTTCTCCTTCAACATTAAATTATATAAACAGTAGTAACGCGAGCATGGTCTTAACCTAGTGGTTCGGACTTTTCACTCTCAATGGCACCACAGGGTCTTGAGTTTGATTCCCTGTTTTCAGGCTAGAGTAAAAAAAATACTCTTTGGTTCTCAAGTTGGTACGGTGAACCGACCTGGGGTAAAATACAAATGTAGGAGTGATGTATAAAAGAAATCTCGGATTAACAAAAAATGTATAGAAATTACATATTTTCGAAGGTCCTCAGTTTTCATGCTTGTTTTGATTACCAGGCTCAGCAATGGATATGGCATCCAATAACATGACTTGTCCAAATCCCTTGGGGTCCATCACAAGGACGGGAATGAACAGGCTGGCGAATCAAGGGACAAGGTGTCCCAATTGATACATTTATCGGAATGGTAAATCATACATCTGTGATTTTGTGATAATAATATTGGTAAACCTGTAGTTGTCTATGATGGGCATGTAACATACACATTTTGAGAGAAAACAAAGTAAAATGAATATTATAAAGAGCCTGGAAGAATTTCTTTTGTTATAAAAATCACTTAAGGCAAGTGCATCATGTGACATATGCATGTGTCAAAGATATTCAATTCAAATATGTTAGAAACTTCTTTTAAATTTAGAACATGAAAAGATAGGAAACAAAAAGATAAATGAAATGAAAAAGATTAAACCCACACAGGCCAAAACCTAGCCAGCCCACCCTCTCTCTCTCGCAGTCCGGCCCACCTGTGCCTCATTTCCCTTCTCTCCCTGGCAGCCCGACTCCACCTGTCAGCACCAACCTCCATTATCCCTCTCTAGCCGACACACGGGCCCCGCCTGTCAGCTCCACATTCCCCTTCGAACAGTAGTGCGCCCACACCACCCACTTTGCCGCCTTGAATGCGGTAGTTTCTCCTCAATCAAACCGCAAATTAGTGTTGCATCATGACGCCGCCCGTTGCTCCTCCCTCTCTTTATAAAAAATCGGTCACACCCTTTCATTCCCCTTCCTTGAGGCTCCGAAACCCTAGCCGCCAACGAGCTCGGTATGGCATCACCATTCCCGTCGTTTTAACCGATGTTTCGGCACGTTTCTTTTCCTAACTTGTTCGCCGTGTTCCTAGAAGGCTAGGAGCTTGTCGGATAACCTTTCTCAAGAGGAACGCCATTGTGATGCCTCTTACCATCGCCGGCAAGTTTCCGCTTCGTTCCGAACTTCACGACGCTTCTTGGTGAGCTCGCCTCGTCCTCCTCTCTTTTCTTCGCTATAGAAGCATAGCTTTTCGCTTAGTAGTCATGCAATTTGGTCACCGCCGGCGAGAATGCCGTCGTAGGCACATTGCTCTGTCGTGCCGCCCCTGTGCCGGTGCCAAGCGACGTGGCCGCTTGTGGCCTTTCATTTTGATCAGAGGGCCATGATTAGAACATAGAATACCCTTTCCTAAAATAACGTACCATCCATTTTAGATACAACCGCCGAAATTAGATCCCGCACACCCCTTTGCTGTTTTGTGCATAACCCCCTGTGTAGTTTAATCTAATTACATTTGGCCATAACCTTTATGAATATAACCGTAGTCTTTCTAGTAATTATGTACTAAATCTGTATTTAAGTGAAAATTGCTAGAAAGCCACTGGAATGTTAAAAAATAATCTTTTTAACCTCTGAACTGTTGTAGAAAATTTTGGAATAACCTCTGGAGATTATAAGCAATTATTTTTAGCAACTGGTTTGATTTTTTTTACAGAAACCCCCCTGTAAATATCAATAATTGCATAAAATTCATAGTTTAATTAAGTCTTGTAGAAACAACACTAGGAAAATCTGAATTTATATTTTTTGCCCTGTCTAAAATTTGAATAATTCATTTAAGTCTCTGGTTTATGCAGAAAGTGTATTCCAAGTTTATTTTTGAATCGGAAAATATTTAGGCATAAAAATAAATAAAGAAATGACATAATAATGAAATGCATATTTTATATTGAAAATATTCTCAAACACATTTTGAATATGTAATAACTCTAGAAATAACATTAGGCTTAAAATAAATGTAGGAATGCTATTAAATTGTTATATGCATATTTTTATTCATATTGTCACATTTTCTTTAGTCCTCACTATAAATTTCCATGATCTAAATTAACCTTAACATCTAATCATGTAGAATTTTTATGACTGCTTATTTAAATTGTGATGTATGCATTTTGTGTGAATGCTTCTTATTGTGTGTTATTATTTTTTATTGCTCGTATCTCATCATATTTAGAGAAGGACCAGATCCGACTTTCAACCTTAAAGAACACCAGTTCCACGTCCAGCATCAACCCTACCCCGAAGGAAAGTGTCCTTGACAATCTTGCACTCTTTTTACTAAGTTTTTAATTAATAGTATGCTAAATTTAAATTTGAATCCCATGATATTTTATTCCTAGTTTTTCCGCATTACTCTTTGTCGCCAAGGATTGAATGGATTATATTATTTATTTCACGCTTAGCCATGCTTAGTGAAGGGGGGTAATTTCGACTACATGCTATATCTGAATTACTTTTATTTATGAGTTATTGGAAATGTAGTTGGTACGAATATGATAGGCAGTTTTTAATGGAATGGTGCATGCGTGCACGAGAACTTGGTTTAGGGATTAACACATATCGGATTCTAAGGACCAGTTTATGGAGGGAGTTGCTAAGCCTTACAGTATCACCACAGGACTGTATATGGGACAATTTGGTTCAGTACTTTGGTCTCTTCTGCTATAGCGCTGGTAAATGGTATGTGCAGGTAATTGGTTCAAAGTACTGCCTTGAGATCCGCATGGCTTAAAAGAGGACTTCTCCTGGCAGAGTGAAAATAGACTCTAGGTGCCGGAGCAATGAAACCTTAGAGGACCAATGCAAGTTGGGAGAACCATCGAAAAAACCTCGTAGAGATCTCTTGGCCTCACACCTACGAAAGTGTGTAATGTGGTCGACGAACCACGGGCGACAGAGAGGTTTACTTAGTCCATGTGGTAGCAGGGGATGAAATCACAAACCGTGGGTAAAGGGTACAAATCCTACAGAGTTTTGTGAAACTATTTAGACAGCCGTGCTCATGACATGAGCGGCTTGGGACCAAATTCATGATTAGCAAAATGGGATAAATGGATTTTGGTTGGTTGGGCAATATTATATCAGTTTTGGGATTTATGGGTGATAATCATTTAAAGATATGTTGCTAAATAACATTTAGGGTAGGTTGAAACTGCTTAAGTGTTGTACCATTATTTGCCTTCCTTGTTGTGCCCCTCATGACATACATTTCTCCCAATTGTTGAATATTTTTTATACTCAAACTTTCTAGTTGCATCTATGAAGATGAAGAGGTGGAGAACACGGACTTCTATGGTTATCCAGATGAGACGTTCTAGGCTGGTGAATCCCATGTGCAACGTATGTGCTTTGGAGCCCCGTTATCTACTATTTATGCTGCTTTGTACTTTAATTTAAGACCGTGAAGGTTGTTGATGAAATAAATGATGTACTCGAATATGGCATTATTATATTGGTATTTCACTTGCATCAATATATGTATGAGTTTAACTAATCCTAGCATACATATGGAGTGCATCTAATCATCTTCTTCAAACCAGGTGTGACATGGCATTAGCATTTTTAGTTTGGTAACAAATTTCTAGCTAAATATGGTTCTCGAATAATTTTTTTAAACCTGTGGTTTTATGATATTTTGGTCAATCTGTCTGTAGTATAACATGTAATATTATACTAAAAAGATAAAAATATCTTGTTAAGGGAAAATATTTATCCCTTTGTGAATCAGGTTGTTGGAATTCTGATCTTTAAAATGCTTTCTACATTGATTAATTCAACCGGAGGGCTAGACCAGCTATTATATAAGCCCCTTACATGTGACTCAATCTCCGCATAGACTAGGACTACTCTTTCCAAATTCCGACTAGGACTCTATCTCAAACTCTTCTATCCGGATCTGGACACCCCCTAATTTTTATTCTATTTTAGAAAATGTGATTACCTCAACAATCGCCCTCTTAATCATGTTTTATAGGACATACTCACACTAATTTAGGATGACAACATCACCATGTACGACCAGGGATGAACACATCATCATTGGAACGAACACATCATTATGTACCACTTTAGGACAAACACATCATCACCGGAACGAACACGTCATCTCGTACATGAACACATTGGGACAAACACATTATCCCTTGGGATGAACACATCATTCCGAACACGAATTTGGGTTGAACACATCATCCCCTAGATGAATACATCATCCCGAGCACTCTTTGAGACACTCACGGCCACTTCTTTTCCATGAACCACCTCTGTTACCTCCTTGGGTACACATCCCTTGTACGTGACTAACACCAACTCAGCTCGAGCTCACTACTCCAACCGTGCTCTTCTTTCCACGCCGTTCTTCTCAGCCCAACCGAACAGTCCTTCTCCCTCTTCTCTGTCCTCATGACCAAACACTTGACATAGTCAACGCTTTTGGGTGAACCTCATGTGTATGTTCATCAAAAGGTGCAAAGACCATGGATACACATTTGTTGACTAGCAAAAACCAGCAACAATAAATCAATTCTAGCTCTGCCCAGCCCGATCGAGCGGAACAGAAGTGTGACACACAATTTGCCAATCTCTGCACGTCCACACTGTAGTGAGATCTGGCTTTGCACTGGATGAAGTAAAACGCCTCAAGCAACCGCTCCATGCTCAACCTTCCATGTTCCTCCAGAACAACACCGCCTTCTCGAAGCACATGACCTTGGTCGTGTTAGTGCCACCAGCCACTCGCTCATCTACGATGGATCTGTGCCTTGAGTCCACGCACAATAGTCGCACCATGCTACATTGACGACCTCCTCCGAGCTGCTACTTCAATCCATTGAAGAACCAACGAGATCCATGTCATCCCACCAGTAACCGACCGGATTCGCTGTAGTACGGACTCGATTCATTGGATTCTTCCACCCGAGTCGTGAGGCGCACTTATCTGCCATGAATCTGCATGTCCACAGGTTGATCCACCTTGGGCTCTCTAGTCCACTTCAATCCACACACCTCCTCATCGGATCCAAGCTGCCTCCCTCAAGATCCGAACTGAGCTCACCCGAATCGATCTCTTTCCTCTTCGTCACTTCGCACGGGCTGTAACCATGCACCCTCTCTCAGTCTAACCGTGCCCCACTGGATTGGCCATCGCTGAGAGCATGTTCTCCCAGATGAATAGAATAGGATCTCTAACCTTGCTCTGAATACCTATTGTTAAAATTTTGATCTTTTAAATGCTTTCTTCATTGATTGATTCAATCGCAAGGCTTGGCAGGCTATTATATAAACCCCTTATGTGACTCAATCTCCAAATAGACTATGACTCCTCTTTTTAATTTGCGACTAGGGCTCTATCTCAATTTCTTGTGTTTTGATCAGGACACACCCTAATTTCTATTCTATTTTTGAAAATGTGATTAGCTCAACACATGTTAGAAAAAGTGGTAGCACTTTAATTCCACAAAATTAAGGCAAAGTTTCTTTTGAAATAATGTCTCTATTTATGGAATGTCAAGGGGTACATATAGCCTCCAGGGCTTAGACACGGGCTCGGTCTAATAAGAACACACACATGGGTCTAATACTGTCTAACCACCCCTTCCCCGCTCGCAGTCTCAACATCTAGCCGCAACATATTGTTGAGACTGGACCGAAACTCAGATAACACCAATAAAGGAAGCTTCTTGGTGAAGATGTTGGTGAATTAAAATGTCGTCAGGACATGGAGAACCTTCAAAAGAAAAAATAGAGTCGGATGCATAGGAACAACCTCGAGTTCAGTTGTGAAATGGAAATCCAACTCAGTAGCAAAGTCGGAAGAGGACGTAGAGAAGGGGAAGGAGGACTCATCAAAGACAACGTGCCAAGAGACCAAGATGCGATGGATGGTAAGATCAAGACATCAGAACCCCTTGTGGTCAACAGAGTACCCAAGAAAGACATCCAGTGCAGCAGGGTGTAAGCTTATTAGGGGTTGTGGTGGAGAGGTTAGGGTAGGAAGAGCACCCGAAGACTCGAAGGTCCTCGTAGGTAGGAGTGGTGACAAACAAGGCAAAGTAGGGAGTGGAAGTGCTAATCGCCTTAGTGGGAAGGCAATTAAGGAGGATGGTGGAGTTGTGAAGAGCCTTAACCCAGAACCAAGTGAGGAAAGAGGCCTGGAACAGCAGGGAGCACATGGTGTTGTTGGTGGTTTGAATCATGCACTTGGCCATATCATTTTGGGGGGTGTGTACGGGCAAGACATGCACAATTGCACATCGCGAGAGGGGAGCGAGTCATGGAACATAGAGTTATCAAACTCATACCTGTTGTCGCACTGGACGGCTCTGTGGAGCGACCGAATTAAGTGGACACCTAAGCGAAGAAGTGAGAAAACATGGAAAACATATCATACTTTAGATACACTAACTACAGAGAGAAGTCATCAAGCATATTTATATCCCAATACACTAACTACAAGAGAGGTCCACAAATCACATTGTATGATATATAAAATATGCATAGTCTGTGTGACAGAAAAGTGACTTAACTGACAGACATGACATAAAGACTCATAGGTGCCCTAGTACACAAGATGAGTGAACTACTAGACAGCTTAGACAAAATATCTAGGCCAGGATGGTCAAGTCGGTGATGTCAAGTGGTGGATGAAGTTGTAGTAGTTAAAGCATGCAGAGTGGATGAAGAGAAAGCAGGAAGTTGGAGAGTGTACAGAGCCCTGAGCTCTCACATTGAAGACTAGGTAGTGAGATCCTGCAAAGACAAACCACAAGGATCAAACCCCATAAAAATTGATTGTCAGTGGTGAACTAATGGACAAAAAGAAGATTTTGGATAATGTTACGAGCAACAATAACGTCCTTAAGATGAAAAAGAACCGAATTATCTACCGAGGTGACCAAAAGAACAGAATTGTTGCCCATAATGTTCGAAGACAGATAAGAAGGGCAAGGAGGGTGGGTCGATGGAGGAGGGTATACCAGCATCCGGAGTATTATGGAACAACTACCCGAGCTGGCCACCTTGTCAGTGCCGGGAGGGGTCAGATGCCGCAAGCCAAAGGAGCTAGCAAGCGACTGCTGATCCTAGGGGTCGACGTACACCAGAGGTGGTGCAGGAGGTTTCTGAAGGAGCAAGGGCTGGTGGTGCCCCTGGGAATAGCCCTCCGAACGTCATAGTATCCAGAAACACCAATTGAAGGCACGGTGAGTGTGACGCCAAAGTTCCCAAAAACTGTCCATACCACATGACATTTAGCCTGTCCACTAGTTCTAGGGTGTTGGCTAGGGGTCACCGCCCCTATCGGGACCACCAATACCGCCACCACCACGAGAGCCGTCAGGAGTCCTGGGGTGGCAAGATCTGAGATGTGCCAACTAAACATGCGGGCAGACCCCCGAAGACAGTTGTGGATGTAGGAGGACACGAGGGTTGCCCAGAGTCATTAAGAGTTGTGGCGGTCAAAGAGCTGACTGTGTCCCCTATGGTGAGCTCTTCAAGCTCAAGATCATTCCAGACCTACTAGGAGGTCAAGAATGGGACTGACCGAACTATCCAGGTCCGTAGGTGGGAGTAACGCTCGTTGAGGCTATGAAGGACCGGAAGAAAAAGTGTACTGTCAAAGACGTGCCCATGAGATTATGAAGGGCATCGTCCGTGCCCTTCATCTGGCTGCAGTAGGCGGTGACGGGGTGGTTACCCTGGATGAAAGTCTGAGACTTCGGGCCGAGGTGGAGAGCAAAGGTTGTGCGGTTCTCCAGTAATCACCTTTCGACGACAAGCCAGGTCTGTCAAGCGATGCTACCACCATGGTACTGGATGATGTCATGCAACTCGGCAAGATGGATCCAAGGATCCAAGACGGTACCTGTAAGTGCATCTAGGCATTTCCTTATGGGTTTTGGATGATCGATGACAAAAAAGTCAAGATCTACTGAAATTTGCTAAGTGATAGGAGGCCACATGAAAAAAAGGTGATTAAAACAAAAAGAGAAAAATGTGGTTATGATGAAAAAAAAGTGAAGGACAAAAGACTTAGATTAGAAAGTGCAGTCTTGTGTGTGTGAGTTATACTCTCAAGATCTTAATTGTTGCATGAGGACAATTAGAGGGGTAACCAAAACTAAAATTGACACATACACACCGGACTAGTCTGTTTTACAATGGACTAGTCCGCACCTCACAGCTTCACAGACTTAGCCAATTTTCCCAATTATTCACTCACCGGACTTGTGTGTACTTAAACAGACTCTTGATGTTTCTTGTACATCATTCGAGGTATGACATCAGACTTGTCTCACAACACTCATTCTAGTCCGAAGGTACCTACTGTATCACATCAGACTTGTCCGTTGTACAACGGACTAGTCCTGGAAGAGTATCTAAAACACACTTGTGGGTTTTGGATGATTGATGACAAACAAGTGAGATCCTAATGAAATTTCTTGAGTTAAGAGCAGGATTCTGAGAATGGCACAAAAGGTGCAAAAAGGTTAAAAATGAGAATCAAAAATGGAAGAGCACAAGTGAAGAAAAGATGCAAAAAGTAGTTCAAAATGTATAGGGTGTGTGTGAGAGACACATCCCCAAGAGCTCAGGTCGTTGTGAAGAAAGTAAGGGCTAAAACATAACTGAAAACCTAGCCAAGCACAATGCTACTCCAATAATGTGCAGACTAGTCCGATTCCTATCCGAGTAGAAAACGAAGTAGTTTGATATTGTTCGGGCTAGCCCGATATCCCTCCGGTGCTCAAATAGACAAGTCCATAAACATAGACTAGTCCTTCACTTCACATTTTCACATGCACCGGACTAGTCCGTTATTGTCTGGACTAGTCCATATGTCTCTGGTGCACAATCAGACAAGTCCTCCACATTGGACTTTTCCTATACCCTTCAATTTTGACAAGCACCAGACTAGTCTGATATTGGCTGGACTAATCCGATTTCTCTATGGACAAAAAACAGACTAGTTTGGTCCTATGTGGACTAGTTCGGTATCCTTACACAAATTAGGGTTTCATAGTGTGTTGCACAACTTCACGCATATCACACACAGCACACCGGACTAGTCTGGTGTTCCATAGCGGACTAGTCCGGGCATCGGGATCCAAACGGTAACTTTTCAAAATGTCTATAAATAATATATTCGCAACCCCATAATCACCAACCAAGAACCCTAGCGTCATCACACCTCCCAAGATCATGAAAACACTCCTCTCCACACATCTAAGGCCATAAAAGTTCCATCTTTTGGGGTTTGAGATTTGGGAAAGGGAAAGAGACGTTCTACGTGACATTAAGCTCTTGGGTTTGATCTCTCTCACACTCTTGCTGTTTCTTGTACATCATTCGAGTGTGTTTGATCAGTTCTCTTGCTGTAATCTTGTGGGAGCCCTCAGCTTGTGAGGTTGCCCCATTGACTTGGTGATTACACAGTTATAGTGAGATCAAGTCGGCCTTTGTGGTGACTTGACAAGGGAAGGGTTGGTTGAGACCCGACTCTCTGTGAACTCCTCAACGAGGACGTAGATCCCTTTTGTGGTATTGAACCTTGGTAAAAATTTTCATGTCTTGTTCTCTCATTTACTTCTTTCTTATTTGCAACTAGTTAAGCCACAAATCAATCAATCTCGTATTTGGCATTAATCTTGTGATTCTCGTGAAAATGAACTATCATATACACTTGCTAATCACTCTAAAGTTGATTTACATATGCTGCTACATCACTCTACAAGAAAATATCAAAAAGAGTTACGTCTGTGTATGTGTTACATTAACACCAAACTTGTCCATACCCTAGACCGGACTAGTCCGGCCTTTTTGTATTTCATGATTTTGCTATGTTTTTCACAAAAAGTTTCAAAGGCCTAGGCCACATTCAATTGATATCAGATCTATACTCTCCATCAAGAGACTAACCGCTCAGAGAGACAATGCCCGACGACAACAAAAATGAGATTCCAGAAATGCCCATCAACGGAGATACTCAAGAGACCAAAAATGTTTGATGTGGTCAAGGAGTACGAGCACGATGATGAAGAGGTCCGCCAGCTCACTTCTAATGAAGAAGATTTTGAGCAAAAAGAGCAAGAAAGAAGATGAGAAGCCAAAAGGAAGTAGTCATCAAGACTACTCCCGGTATCCTTTTAATTATGAGCGTCTCAATACTATAACCATTATCTTTCTATACCTTTGGAAAACCTCCTCACTTCAACGGAAGTGATTATACTATGTGGAAATACAATATGAAGATGCAACTTATCTCACTTAATCCAAGTCTTTGGCATATAGTGTGTACAGGTCTTAGATATCCTGGACAATGATGAAGAACTCACCTCGGAGCAAGAACAAGAAATTCATCGCAATGTGCAAGCCATTGCGGTGATAAACTCATCCTTGAGCCGAGAGGAGTTTACCAAGGTGGATGGACTGGAGAGTGCCAAGGACATATGGGAGACCCTCAAGACCGCGCACGAAGGAAATAACTCTATCCACAAAGCAAAGATTGAGATGCTTGAGGGAGATTTGCCATTGAGGACGGAAAACTCTTCAAGAAATGTACTACCGAATGAAGACACTTATCAACAAGATTCGTGCCTATAGAAGCAAGAAGTGGACCGATCATGAGGTTGTCAAGAGGATGATAAGAGCATTCCTGCACCGCAATGTGACCTTGTACTCAATTATAAGAGAACGCTTGGGGTTCCACAAAATGACCCCTGACGAGGTTCTAGGAAAAATCATTAACCATGAGATGAAGGAAAAAGAAGATCAATATGTGAAAGATCTTGCGAAGCTTATCTCATCCAAGAAAAAGAAGGTTGCCCATAAGGTGACATGCAAGCCAAAGGAAAGGAAACTTATGAGACACGATAAGAAGAAGATAGTGATGATGTAAGCACCGATATGGACGGCGAAGAGATGGTGCTCTTCATCAAAAAGTTCAAGCGCATGATGAGAAGAAGAAAAGGTAATAAATCAAGTGAAGGCAAGAATAAAGACAAGGGAAAATCCAAAGCTCGCTGTACTTGCTACAACTGTGGAGAATATGGACACTTCATGGTTGACTGTCAATATGAAGATAATAATAAGAAGAAGAAAGAATCAAAGACACAAGAAACGAAAGTGTTCAAGAAGAAGAAGCAAGCACACCAAGAACACATCGGTAAGGAGTGGGACTCAAACGATGAGTCCTCCTCCAAAGATGAAGAAGAGATGGTAACAATTGCCATCAAGAAGCCTATAATGAAGTCCACACTCTTCCCAAACGTGGGAGGATGGAAGGACTCTAACCATACCTGGCTCATGGACAATAAGGGAAAGAAAAAGGTCGAATCTAAACCCTCTTCTTTAAATTCCTCTATTGATGATTTTGATAGTTCTAGTGAGAACGAGGATATGTTAAAAGGCTTAAGTAAAACTACTTCAACAAAAATTATGTTATTGTCGGATGAGATTTTTTTAGGAGGAGCTTGTAAACCATCAAGAAGATATGCTCATTCTTGAAAGAAAGAAATTTCTTGAGGTTGAAAAGCTTCTTGAGCTTGAAAAGGAGAGAAGCAAGGCACTTCAGCTTGAGCTAGTTTCGATAAGGAAACATGCTCGAAGCTAGAAGACTCAAATGTTGTACTCAAGGATGATCTTTCTAACTTGACTAAAGTTAACAAGATTCTTGAGTTAAAAGTTGAGTCACTCAAGCAAAGTGACTCTTCATCCTCCAAAAGCTCATCTTCTCAAAATATCAAGTTTACTCACATTAAAACTTGCACATGTGCTATAAGTGCATCTTGGACCCTTGTGGGTTTAGGATGATTAATGACAAACAATTAAAGAACTAATGAAATCATTGAGATTTTGCAGAGGTTAAATATAAGGAAAATACTTAAATGAATATACCTGAAAAAGGAGAAAAGGCGTGCTAAAAGAGAGGACTTGTAGAATTAGGGTTGTACACCTTCTTGAGTCGTAGCAAAAACTGTACTATCAAGAGGGACACGACTTTTGTAAACCTAGGGAATCGTTGGGTCCTCAACCTTGGGAATAATTAAAATCAACTAACTCTAAGTCCGGACTTGTCCAAGCCAAAAGCCAGGACATCTACTAGTTCTCACTGCACCAACCCGGACTTGTCCGAGCCAAAAGCCCAGACATATGCGTGTTCTCACTGCACCAACCCGGACTTGTCCGACTTCCATCGGACATGTCCGAGTTGTCTCTTTGTAGCCAGGACTTAGAAAATTTCCAAGTCCTATGGCCCCTCGGACTTGTCCGAGTCTGGTCAGACATATCCAAATCCTTACTTCACAGACCCAGACTTGTCTGACCCTTGTCAGACATGTTCGAGTCCTCACTGCACAGCCTTGACTTAGGAAAATTCTAAGTCATTTGGCTTCTCGGTTTGTCCGAGTCTGACCGAACTTATCCAGATTTGCTCTGCAAATCCCAGGACATATTTGAGGTGGTCAGACTTATTCGAAGTTGATTGTCTGAGGTGTTCAACCTCGGACAAGTCAGTCAAAAACCCCACTTTGGACACCCAGACTTGTCCAATCGATGTCAGAAATGTCCGAAGCGGCTTTATGCTATGATTCAAAAATCAAATCTTAGTCGTACCATCACTGGGCCCCGAAGCTCAGACATATCGTCCATAATCACTTTTTGGCTATAAATAGAGGACCCCCTCCTCTCTTAGCCTAAACCTAACCTCTCATTTGCACCCCTGCGCCTAGGACACCCTCAAGAGCACTTCTCCACCTAGTTTTCACCTCCAAGAGTCAAAACTTGAGATTTTTGGGAGAGTGAAAGAGTTGATTGTGAGATTGAAGAAGTGGCTTTGGGGTTGAGCATCGATTTGATTCACTTTGTTTGCCTGATTTTTCTTTCGTGTTTGTTACTCTTGGACGCAAACCCTAGATGGTTAGGCATTGCCTGATGATTTCGTGTTGTGATTTTTTCCCAGGAAGTTTGTATCACCCCTTGAGATAGTGGAAGATCAAACCAGCCTTTGTGTTGGTTTGGTGAGGGTAGGGCTAGAGAAAGCCCGATCCTTTGTGGAATCCTCAACAGGGATGTTGTAACACCCTCATTTTCATGCATCATGCATTGCATAAGTTCATATACATGTTTAATATTAATTCACATAAAAAGGAAAGAGTTTAAAATGAATTTAAAGCAAAACCGCACTCAAAAGTTCCGAGAAGTGCGGACTAGTCCGTTCTTGGTGCGAACTAGCCCGATTTCTCTCTGACCTCCATCGGACATGTCCGTTTTTGCGGTGGACTAGTCCATTTTTCTTTCTTTACAATTTTTGGACTTGTCTAGTCCATTGCGGACCAGTCCAGTGTCCCGAATCCTTGAAAATTCGCCAAGTCCTTGGACTTGTCTGAATTTGTCCGATGTCTTGTGGACTTGTCCGTTTTCCTCTCTGACTAAATTCTGACTTGTCCGATATAGTTCGGACTTATCCAATTTCTCTCTAACTAACTTCGGACTAGTCTGGCCTAGTGCGGACTTGTCCGGTAATCGCGATTCCAGTTGATCTTTTGTTCCACGATGTGTTTTTGGGTTTTACCATTAAGTGGGCCTAAGGACATCGTGTCTAACCCTTTTGGAGCCCATGTGGGACCCCACACTGGCCTCCACCCTCTCTAAAACCGACCTCCATTGAAACCCTAGCCCTCCACCCCTATATAAAAAACCCCACACCCTATTTTCACATCTCTTTGCCACTTTTGAATCACACCCAAACCCTAGCTCATGGATAGCCACCGCCAAGGAGGGAGAAGGAGATCCAAAGCAAGAAGAAGAAGAGGAGGAAATGAAATAAGATTAATTAGGGTATTGCTAGTACTGCGCGAATCATTTGGCGCACTGGGAAAGATGAGTTGGATTGGGTTTGTATGAGTGGTGGGACTCCCTGGGATCCAAATGGCACAAGAGGGGCCCCTTGGTTGAAGATGTGCTCAGTTGGAGGCATTGCCACCGGTGAAATCTCAATGGGTCCTTACATGCTAGTAGTACCTTTGTAAAGGCTATTTTGTGATCTCTTGGCCATACACCTATGGTAGTGTTTTGGCATAATAGAGGGTTTCCTTTAGTCGCCGATGGGTGATGAAATCACAAACCTGTGGGTAAAGCGGTACAAACTCTAAAAAGCATCCCGGTGCATGTAGCTCCCGCTTGCGCAGGGTCCGGGGAAGGGTCCCGAACCATTTGGGTGTTTTGTACATAGATTTTCCCTACATTTCTGTAAGAGGTTGTAAAGCGGTACAAATTGTGCAAAGTTTAAACTATCATGATAGTCGTGCTCCTAGTTAAGAGCACCTGGACAACCTCCATGATTAGAGGGTTTTTGGGATTTGGAATGGTTTGGTACTGGTTATGTGTAGGATCAAAGAGCACGTGTAATGCTACCAGAGGGGGGTGAATGGTAGATTAAAACTTTTCAGCAGAAGCAACGAAAACACCATTCGGCAGAAAACCGATCTATTAAAGAAACCGTGTGTGCAAGTAATATAAATGTGTTAAACTATAAAAAAACTAGTATAGATTGTATAAAATCAAGTCACGAAGACGTCACAACAAGAATCACGAAAAACCATCGAGAGAAACTTAAGTTACAATCGAAAGATCGAACAAAGGTCAATATATCCTACCCGAAAAAAACAGTTCTAGAATACTGCAAAGAAACTCATGTAGATCAGAAACCACAAATCCAATGACCATGAATTTTTTACAGATGATAGAAAATTAAGTTTTGAATACAACCCAAGAAGAATCACGTCAATCATATCTGCAAAAATCGAGTTATGATAAAACCACCAAAGCAAGGTAGTGTTGTGCAGAAACTCGACGAGAAAGACTTGAAGAAAACAAGTCGAACGAACAAGGCACAAAAGATCCTTTAGACTATGAATTTTATTGATAAAATCTCACAAGGAACAGCCCCAAAGTCGTCTACCATGAGCTCTGGCCTCCCTTGCTTATATAACCAGCCCTTAGGCCAACCCACAACTAACTAGGACTCTAATCCTCTCAATTCACAAATCAAAACTTTCTGTAACGGCTCAAGACTCTTCTATACGGAAATAGAAGGAATCTTAAGACTTCTAAACACCTTAGGAATGTATCCCACATTCCTAAAACAACTCAAATTAGTGACCCACACGGAATCCTATAATCAAAAACTCAAAACTTTCCATATTTGAGTCAAACACGACTCAGCCGCAGCCTGAGTCCATAACCTAGTCGGTTGGACCTTTCTGACCAATTCTTTACGTCCACATCTCTTCATCATACCTCAGAACCATGTAGCCACGTCCATGCACTCCTTTCACACGTGCAAACATCTTCCAAAGACGTCCACGATACCTTTATATGCATTGTTCTTGATTCATACATGCTGCGCGACCTCCCGATCAACTCAACCACAATTCCTTCCGAACTTGGTTGTTGAACCTCGTATTCTCCTTAAGACTAGTTCAATGGATCCCATCACCAGCCATGTCTTGAAATCAAGCAACACCTGCACATGAATAAACAACCAATACTTTCGAGCACAAGTTCTCGACTTGACTCACGTTAGTTCTGAGACTACAACACCTTACGTGAGCACCTCACATAAGCATGTTGCAAACTGTAGAAAAAAACAATATCAGCCATAACCACCAAAACACACCAAAAACTTAGTAAAATATTACTAAGAAACTTTCCATCAATGAAAAGCAAGTACGAATCATTGCAAGTTAAAACCAGAAAGGTGCGATCAAGCTCCGAACCTTGCCAAAGCTAACCGGACCTTGAACCGGAGCTTACCAAAGCTGGCAGGACCTAGCGCCGAAGATTGCCAAAGCTACTCGGACCTAGCACCAGAGCTAACCAAAGCTAGTCAGACCTAGCGCCGAAGCTAACAAAATCTAGTCGTACCTAGCGTCAGAGCTAACCAAAGCTAGTCGTACCTAGCATCGGACCTTGCTGGAGCTCGGACCAAGATGATAAAGGTGTTTTGGTAGTATTCAAAACTTTTATCGCGATAGCCAATGTATTCAGCACACATAGGTCTCACAATCTCCCCCTTGATGAATGCATTGGCAACACCATTTAAAATCTGAACATTGGCTTATTCACATGAAAGGTTTTGAATAAAAAAAATTGAAAACAATTTCCCACCCTTTTATGAAAATCTAATTTCTCCCCCTTGCATACTTCTCCCCCTTTGACAATGTATTCAGCAAGGTACAATTTTTTTTTAATTTGTTATGAGCACATTATAACATATACATATAAAATAAAGCTCATCCAAGTCATACTATCAAGTAACTTACACTATTACAATAATGATATACATAAAGTAGTGTAAGCCATGCTAGAGTTCAAATGTAATTTTCAATTTAAGCAAGTCATGATCTCACAAACTTAACTATTTCAAAACCTGAAAGCATGACACTTGTTGCTGCATTTTATTATTTTTTAAAAGCACAAATTTAGATCATATGATATTTGCAAGAGATTATATGTGCATGTGCCTTATTCTAACCAACCAAGCCAAGCCTATGTCATTTGACAATGAGAAGCTTAAGGACATGATTTTAGTCATACACAACTTCTTCCAAGTTCATATCTCAGTGCAATGATAATCCATCTCAAAAGAAGAAGTGCGATGCATGCATATTTTCTTGATCTGTTCTCAATTTATATTTGTTCATAAAACTCAACATGTAAGTTGATTACTTGATTAATTCATTATGATTAAAAGCACTTGTGATCATGCAACAAGTTCAAAGCAGCAAGAAAGTTTGATCATGACCAGATTTAGTGTAAGTAATTATTCCAATTACTAGTCATGGCAAAAACTACAAAATGTACAACATGAGTAATGTAGTAAGAACTTTCAACATGTAAAAGGGATCACAAAGTCATATATGTATAAAATACTATGCTCATACTATTTTAAGTTCAAATTCACACATATACTTTCCATGTTTCAAAACTCCCCCTCAATTTATGCCATGAGGATGCATAACCCCTATTTCACTACGAATGAAAAAAAAAACAAGTGAAATCCAAAGGTTTTGTAAAAATGTCAGCCAATTGTTGTTCGGTATCTACATGGTGAAGCACAATGTTTCCTTTTTCAATATTATCACAGAGAAAGTGATACCTAATATCAATGTGCTTAGTTCTAGAATGTTGCACAGGGTTTTTAGCAATGCAAATGGAACTAGTGTTATCACAAGATAGTGGAACACTATCTAGATCAACCCTATAGTCCTTAAGTGTTTGAACAATCCAAAGAATTTGTGAGCAAGCACTAGCAGCAGCTACATATTTAGATTCGGTTGTGGATTGTGCAACTGAGTTTTGTTTTCTAGAGGACCAAGCAACAAGTGAATTACCAAGAAAATGACAAGAACCGTAAGTACTTTTCCTATCAATCCTACAACCCCCAAAATCAGCATCTGAAAAAGCTTTCAACGTAACGGTTGAGGAAGAAGGAAGAAAAATGGCAAATTCCTGAGTTCCATGTAAGTACCTGAGAATCCTTTTGATGGCTTGACGATGTGAAGCACGTGGGGAAGCTTAAAACCGTGCACAAAGACATACGCTAAATCGTATGTCCGGTCTTGATGCCGTGAGGTACAAAAGTGATCTGATCATGCTTCTATATTCTTTTTGATCCATAGGTTCACCATCTTCATCAAGTTCAAGTGTTGATGTTGTTCCCATTGGTGTCCGAGGCTTGCTTTTGTCCATGTTGAAGCACTTGAGAAGGTCCCTTGTATACTTCGTTTGATGCACAAAGGTACCTTCCTTAGTTTGCTTGATTTGCAGCCCCAAAAAGTAAGTGATTTCACCCATTTAGTTCCAATTAAAGTGTGACCTTGAGGTGGAGGTACAAGTTTCCAAACATTATTTCTTTCCAAATTTTCTAACCCTTCTTGCATGGCAATAATCCAAGATTCATTAGTGAGTGCATGTGATATATCTTTGGGTTCAAAAGAAGCAACAAAAGCAAAATGAGTGTGAGAGTTTGGATTGCAAAACCTGGATCGTGTGACTCATTCGTGCAAGCTTCCAATCATTTGTTGTGGAGGATGACTTTTGAGAATCCGGAGGGGAGTAGACACTTCACAAGCTTCTTCTTCATGTTCATCACAAATCGATGAGATTGTGACTTGAGGACGATCTGGATCAGCAATGATGGTTGTCGGTGCTGATTGAGAATCAACATATGTACCTGAACCAAAGTCATTTGCTGCTGAATTTTCGGGCAGCAGCTCCACTTCTTCCTCATCTTCAACGAAAATGCTCTCGCCCTGCGGATATGGATCCGGACCTGCCATATTTGAGCTAGTACCTGGGCTAGCTTCATCAAAAGACACCTCACTAGTCTCCACAATTTTGTTAGTGTCAAGTAAAAGCACACGGTAGCCTCTAGTATGAGATGGATAACCAAGAAACATGCCATCAATGGATCTAGGTTCAAATTTATCAAGATTACCATGTTTCTTAAGAAAGCATTTACAACCAAAGACCCGGAAGTGTGTAACACTAGGCCTATATTCAAACCGGAGCTAATATGGTGTTTTACCTAGCTTAGCGCGCAAGAAAACACGATTTGAGACATAACAAGCGGTTGCAATCGCATGAATCCAAAATTTCCTAAGAGTTTGATATTCATCAAGCATAGTCCTAGCCATCTCAACTAAGGTTCTGCTCTTTCTTTCTACAACACCGTTTTTTAGGTACATATGGTGAAGAAAATTGATGATCTATTCCATTTGCAGCACAAAAGTTATCAAAAGATTGATTTTTAAATTTTGGTCCGTTATAACTTCTAATTGCTTTTAAAGATCATGGGTGATCAAGTGATAATCTAAGAAATAAAGTTCTAAAGTGACTAAAACCTTCATTCTTAGATGTCATAAAGTAAACCCAAGAGTATCTAGAATAATCATCAACAATCACAAGAACATACCATTTACCTCCGAAGGATTGAACACGTGAAGGTCCTACGGTGTCAAGGTGCAAAAGTTGACCGGTTCAGTTGTCATGATCATTGTGAGAGGATTATGTGAACCTGCAACCACCTTAGCATGTCTACAAGAAGAGCACGCAATCTATTTGTCCCCTATAAGCTTAGGCAACCCACGTATGCGATCAAGAGCACTAACACGCGTTAGATGATCAAAGCCTACGTGACCAAGTCTACGATGCCAAAAATATAAGTCATTTGAATCATTAGCAACTATACACCTATGCTTAGAGGAAGACATATCAAAAACAGCTTTAAAAACTCTACGAAGCATAGACATATTAAAAATAAGCTCACTATTTGAATTTACAACTTTGCAGCAATTTTTAGTGAAAATAATTTCCATATTTTCATCTAGCAGTTGTGAAATAGAAAGCAAGTTATATTTCAAATTTTTAACAAGTGCCACATCCTTCAAAGTGTAGTGATCATTTACTCTAATCGAACCCTTAGCAATTATAGGAGTTGAAGAATTATCAGCAAAAGTAACATTTTCTACACGTGACACAAAAGAGAGGGAGGAGAACCATTCTTTGTTACTGGTCATGTGGCGTGAGCAACCTGAATCCACAATCCAATTGTTCTCCTTCCTCAAGCGTGTAACCTACTATCGAAGTGTTTAATATGACACTTCCCCGGACCCGCTGAGAAGCAGCCCGCGGATGTTCTTTTGTGGTTGGGGCACGCAGAGATCAATATCAAGATGGTGACCTCAGAGATATACGTGGTTCAGGCCGCCTGAGCGTAACACCCTACTCCACGGGGTTTGTGTAATTGTATTCAGTGAGTACGTTTGCTAGGATCGGGTTGGATTAGATCATCCTAGCTTAGCTTGTTCTCATATTCGTGCGGTGCAACCCTTTTATGGTTCTAAGGACTGACCGTTACAAAGCTGGCTTGGCCCGACATATGGCCCTGGCGTGCTTAATGACCTAATACACTGTCTAAAGGGTATTAAGTATATTTAATAGTGTGGTAATGTGCCTTCATGGCAGCGTTACCCCTATTAACGGTGCACTGATTGTGTGTCATTAATGTGGTATAATGACACATTATTAGACCTTGTAACAGCTGCTTTAATCGTCCTTGAATGTTTGTAACGGACATGATCAACTCGTATTTCTATTGGAGATGAAGGTCTGGAGGCTCCACACGTAACAGATTCGAAGCTTTCCCTTGCGGGAGGGTAGGTCTGGGGTCGCTATACACGTATCGATACCAAAGTTCCTCTCTGACAGGGGTTAGGTCCGGGGTTGTTGTACACGTGTAGTCGCCGGAGCTTCCCTTGGTTGGGAGTCTTGTTCTGGTCTTATTTTACACGTGTCAACCCGGAAGTCAGCCATGTGATGGGAGCGGGTCCGGTGCAACCTGACATGTGGGACCTACTAGGGCATTTCACTCTGACGGGTGGAACTTCCTTGCACTTCTTGCGGTATCATGGGGTACACGATACGCAGGGTACCGACACTGGCCCCTGGGCCCACCTCTGGGAGAAACCCCTTGGGTTAAGTTGCTCTACCGGAGGTGGGGCCATTCTCGATTCCCGCGCTTCGATTTTCAAAAGGTCCTCTGATGCGCGGATAGAGTGACGGTCCGGAGTGAACCTTTGACGCGTGGCTTGTTATGAATACGGCAGATGAGATCTTTGAGTGCGGATCTCTCGCAATAGAAGGTCATCGGTTCCCAATATGAAAATCGTATCGGTTCTGCGCGCCTTGTCAGAGCACCGACTTTGGGTTTCCCGCCGCCCATCATGGCAACAGTTGGCCTTGGGTAAGAACCTCGATCTCTTCGACGAGGTGGCCCCAGACCCACTCACCATTGTCGGGGTAGATTTTTGAAAAGTGCCTTCAATCTCTCTGCGGTTTCCCTCCAAGCGTCGTGGAGGCTTACTTAAAAAGGAAAGTGCGCACGGGTTGAGGACTCTTTACGCCTTCGATCATATTTGCGCTTAGAGCCTCCCAAACTCTGCCCAACTTTCCATCCTTTGCTCCACTTTGCTGCGATTGAGTTGGGTCTCCCCAAGAGCCGCCTCAAGAGCGATGATGATCTGAAGAAGATTCGAACCTACATGGGGTGGTGCAGCGACTCCTTCATCCATCTGGTGCGCACCGGCAAGCTCCCGTTCAAGAAGGAGCACGACGGCGACATGGTGTACTTCTCAGCGTATGCCATGGTGGGGTTGATCCCACCTTTCTCGACTTTCCTTTTCATGCTGTTGGACTTCTATGGTCTGCAGCTGTATCACCTTGGCCCCCACTCTCTTCTTCTCGTGGTGACATTTGTCCACTTCTGCGAGATGTGGGTGGGTATTCCCCCCTGCGTCGAGCTTTTCCGCACCTTCTTCACCATCCACACCATCGGCAAGGGGTCCGAGTTCCTTGGCTTCTACTATTTTTTTAAGCGCAAGAACTGCCCCTACAAATACTCAAAGTCGTTTCCTTCCAGCAAGTGGGACGACTGGAAGAAGGATTGGATCATCGTCACGGCCGAGGAGCATGAGAAATTGGAGCTACCCGAAGGTCTCCCAAATGTTGATACTGATGCTTGGACCGTAGTTCCAGTGCTGTCAAATGCCTTCAACCCCGTCTTGACCAGGATCCGCGAGTGCGTGGAGGGTGGAGTGATCCCCCAGATGGTCTTCTGCAACTTCCTGGTCAACAGGTGGGCTCCGCTGAAGAAGATGGAGAAGCTCGCATGGCCCTCAACAGTGTGATGAATGACGACCGGATTGAAACCGGCCTGCGATCCAACTTGGCTAGCGCAGCTTTGGAGCTTCATCTCAAGAAGTTCCAGCATGGAATTGACGTTGAAGGCGACGACTTAACTCCACCGGCGGCTTTCCTCCCTCTGAACATGGAGGCGCAGTTCAGCAGGGAGCTCCGGAGGAGTATGCCGGCGCTTGACGACCTTGGTGAGGTGGAAAGGCTTCCGACCACCAGATTGGCAATTCCCGGAGCTTCCGAGGGTCGTCATGTCCCCACCCCAAGCCAAAAGACTGAATACGTCGGGAAGGGCAAGGGCAAAGAACCAGTTGAGCCCTCTAGCCAGAAAAGGAAGTTGAAGCACGCTGACGGGAGGTCTGTCAGACCTGCTCCTTCCACGACGGCTGCTTCTCCCCAGAGGGGGAGGTCTTCTGTAGCTACTCCTGCTGCGGTGCAAACGTCTTCAAGAGGCGTAAGCTTCGGGCAGGTGACCCCGGCCTCACTGTTGGCTAGAAGTACCAGGTCCAAGGGTTCTTCCCGGCAGAGAGAAGCTCCAGCAGAAAGGACTTCGGCGACTGCGAGTGTTCCTCAACTGAGGTCCGAAGTAGTTGTCTCACCAGATTTGGTGGGCTCTAGCTCCGGTCCTCAGAAGAAAAGGTTTCGAGGTGACTAGGGTGGTAGCATCCCGAGGTAAGCATTGATTGCTCACCCTAAAATGCTAATCTTGCTTTTGGATGTGTCTTTAATCTTCTCTTCCCTTTATTTTTAGGGTGTCGAAGAAGGGACCGGGAGCTCCAGCGCCTGTTGCAACAGCTGGGGCTGCACCTACCGAAGCTCCGGCTTCGATCGTTGAGCCTCCTCGTCAAGCGGAGGCAGAAGTTGCGGCAGCTTCGGTGCTAGCTGTCGTGAGCTTGGACTCAGAGTCCTCACCCAAAGCTCCTTTGGTAGCGCCGGACTGCAGGAGGGAAGTTGAAGATGTGCCCCTGGCGGCGGAGGCTGATGCTCCAGCACCGGCGATGCCAGAAGTTCTGGCCTCCGAGCCAGAAGTTGCCTAAGCCCTGGCTGCTGAGCCAGAGGTAGCTGAAGCCCCGACTATTGAGTCGGAGATCACCCAGGCTCTGGCCCTTGTGCTGGAAACGGTTGAAGATCCAGCAGCTGAGCCGGAGGTGGTAGAGGGTTCTGCTGCTAAGCCGGGGGTGGTTGGTGGTCCAGCGGCTGTGCCGGAGGTGGTCGCCACGCCGAAGCCTAAGCCAGTGGCGGTTGAGGCCTCAGTTGAAGCTCCAGCTGCTGCTCCAGAAGTGGTGGTCCCGAAGGTACCTGGGCTGGAGCCAGAGCAGCCTGAAGAGAGGGCGACAGGTCCCCCGACTTCGGAGCCGTCGACTGAAGACCTGGAAGCGACGCCTTCAACTACTCCGGAGGTGGAAGTTCCCCCCGTGGGTTCTTCTGCTGCCACTGAAGGGCTCCAGGAGAGCGTCCCTAGCGCTGCAGGAGTACAGGGGACCACTATTGTAGAGTGGGACCCAATTTTTGTGACGAAGAACCCGTTTGAGCCTACGGAAATGATCTCGGCAGACCCAGAACCTATCCTTCTGGCGTTGTCCATAGACAACGCCTGTTCAAGCCTCCGGCAGGTCTAGCTTGCCTTCGATCATGAGAGCAAAGCCTTGGAGGAGGAGCGCAACACCTTGAGGCATTGGCGCAGCAGACTCCATTTTGAGACCAAGCTTGCTCAAACGAGGCTGGCTGACTAGAAGGAGTGGATAAAGGGGGATAAGGCCCGGTTAAAATACTGGGATAAGTTGATGGAGGAGAAGGAGGCCGCCATCCGTGCGCTCGATGCTAACTCCAGGGAAATCCTGGAGCAAGCCAAGGAGAGACGTGACGCTGCTGACGAGCGTTACAAAAAGCTCGCAAAGTTGAATGAGACTCTCCTAAAGCGTCGAGCAGACCTGGAGGCGAGGGAGGAAAAACTTCTGGCGCAGCAAGAGTATGTGGTGAGGAGAGAGGCGGAGGTCACCCAGAAGTTGACTCTGGGTGAGAAAAATTTGGCAGATCGCAGCAAAAAGCTGGATCTATGAAAGGAGGAAGAGAGGAAGAAGAACTGGAAGGTGGGGCAAGAGCTCTCGAAAAGAGAGTCTGATGTTGCCGCTAGGGAGTAGAGAGTCAAGGGCAGGGAAAAGGACCTAGCTGAGTGGCAGAACCGCATCCACCTCCGGGAGACAGAGCTGGCCGACCAGGAGAAGCAGGTTGTCGAAAACATGCAACAGCATGCTAAGTCGGCCGAGCAGCTTGCCCGTGAAGGTTCGAAGCTTGCGGCCGCTCGGAGGTCACTAGAGGAGCTGCGGAGCTCAAAGGCGACTGAGTCCTTGATGGTATAGGACTTCCTGGGGCGTGCATACAGGGCCCTTGTGCCTCTTGGTTTCAGTCCAGTACGCCCAGAGGACCCAGTGCAGGAGTTGGACCAGACACTAGCGGCACATGGCTCTGCTGGCAGGAAACTGGACGCGATGGGTGACGTCATCGCCGATCAACTGGAGACAGAGGGTAAATCCTTGGCCAAGAACGTCGCTGAGTATGTCTTGGCATGTTACCGGAGCCGAGACCTCCAGTTCTCCCTTGATCCGGTCTTTGAAGGAATCATCGCGGAGGAGGAGGATGTCGCCAGGGCTAGTGTCCAAGAAGCTATTGGGAAGGTTGCTTTGTTTTTCCACAGGACCTAGATCCTCCAGTAGCTAGGACTTTTCTCCCTTTGTCCCTTGTAATCTCAATTTTGTAATCCAGTTCTTTTGATTAATGAAATCCTCCTTTTTGCCTTGAACTTCACTTTGTCTTCAATATACTGTGCCATGTCTTGTTGACCCCCTGGTACATGTGTACGGTTGAGGTGTGTACATGTACCAAAGGTTATGACAATATGTTGATGACTTGGTTGCTTCGCACTTGTAGATTTTAATTCCTAAGTCTTCAATTTTGAAGCGTCAAAGACAGGCCCCCTGAAATGGTTGGAGCTTGGTAGCTCCGGCGTCAACATATTAGATGTTGACGGCGGACCTATCTTGGTAGATGTCGGAGCTTAGTGGCTCCAGCGTCGTCCATCATCGCTATGAAATTTTTGCTTTTCCTGCACATTAAAGGCAAGAGAGAAAGTAAAATTTGTCCTCTTGTCTATAAATTAGTTGTGACTTATTATTCTTATCTGGACTTTAGATCCGAAGAAACTAAACATGATGACAATCGTTTTGATAGAATCTTCCTAGATCTACATGCCTTTTTAGTACTCACCCTACTGAGGCTTGCCGGGGTGTAGGTAGAGTGGCGTACTTAGGGTGCAGGACCAGGCTAAGTCGATAGCACACTCCGGACCTATTTGGCTTGGCGTTCAGGCATGTAGACTATGTAGCAGTGTTAAGATACAAAAAGACTATCAATAAGGCTTGTAATGCACGTGAATTACTTGGAACAAAGCTCAAAAGATTTGCACAACTTCATTATAGACAAGCAGGGTGAAAATAATTTGATATATTGAGCCTTGTACAAAAAGTAAGTGCACGTGGAGTCTGTTTTCACACAACAATGCCTTTCATTATAGGTCCAAATTACAAGGGAGACAAGGACACACTTAGGGTGTTGGACCCTGCTAAATGTGCTATACATCTTGTACTAGCCCAGAGCAAGTAGTTACACTTTTAGTGTTGTGACTGTGTCAAGTGTTACTTGAACTTCCCGGACCCTCCCGGAGGGGTCCAGATGTTCTCCCAGAGGACTTGCTCATCTCTGTATAATGACTCTACAACATGCATTGTGTGTACTTGCAGACTCACCTCTGTGATTCTAAGCATAAAACTTACGGAGGTGCTCGATTTTCCAAGTATTGGGAAGTGGAATCCCATCCTCAGTTGCCAAGCGAACGCACCCTGGTCGGGATACTTTAATGACTCGGAAGGGACCTTCCCAGCTGGGGGAAAGTTTGTTCATCCCTTCATGGCTTAGTATCTTCCGAAGCACCAGGTCACCTTCTTCAAGCTGTCGATCACGCACATGCCTTTGATGATAGCGCCGAAGCGCTTGGCGATAATATGCATTCCGAACAGCTGCTTGCCCCCTTCCCTCGTCGATGAGGTCAAGGTCTTCACGCCGGAGCTGGTCCTGCGTGGCTTCGTCAAAGGTCCGGACCCGGTGTAAGTGCATCTAGGATATCCCTTGTGGGTTTTGGGTAATTTATGACAAACATATGAGATCCTAATGAAACTACTGAGATGATTGCAGGACAAACAAGTGAAACATTTCGGTGCACACAAAAAGGTGAAAAATGAAGTGGTGTTCAAAGAGAAATACTTTGATGAAGCTTGGAAGACCAAAATAGGTTTTGAATGTATAGGGAGTGTATGAAAGACACACTCCAAGAGCTCACAACTTTGCGCGGGGGTAAGGGATTAAAATTAACCTAACTTTCACAAAGCACCGGACTAGTCCGATCACGGACCGGACTAGTCCATTCATCTTTCTGGAATCCCACTCACAAGGAGACCGGACTAGTCCGTGCATCCACCGGACTAGTACGTTGATGTTTCTGGAGTCTCTCATACTGAGGGATCAGACTAGTCCGATCATGGACCGGACTAGTCCATTGAACTTTTTGTAATCTCCCATTCGTGGAGATCGGACAAGTCCGCGGACTAGTCCGATGAACTTTCTGGAGTCACTTTCACACAGCACCGGACTAGTCCGAGGTTGGATCGGACTGGTCCGGCAAACTTTCTGGACCTCAAAACACATTAGGATCGGACAAGTCCAGACTTGCACCGGACTAGTCTGGTGTTAGGGTTTTTCAACGGCTAGCTTTTGGAAACCCTATAAATAGAGAGTCCAAGACTTTCCTATAAACACACACGTCAAATATTGATCAAAGAGCAAACCCTAGTGCCGCCACTTCGTCCCAAGAGCCCAAAACACATCTCCCCACACATCTAAAGTTCAAAAAGAGTGAAATCAATTGAACACTTGGATTCGGGATTGGGAGATCGTCATTCTTTCATTGCGAGCTCTTGGGGTTTGATCTTTCTACACTCATACTCTGCATTTAATACTTTTGAGTGTATTTGATCACTTTTTCATTGTAATTCTCGTGGGATCCCTCAACGTGTGAGGTTGCCCCACAAACTTGGTGATTACCCGTGATAGTGGAATCAAGTCGGCCTTCGTGGTGACTTGAGGAGGGAAAGGGTTGGAGACCCAGCTCTGTATGAGCTTCCTCAACGAGGACGTAGATCTCGTGGTGAGATCGAACCTCGGGAAAAATTCATGTGTCTTGTGTCTCATTTACTTTAAATTTTGTTCATTAGATCACTTGAGTGCTAAACATCAACTTAAGGCAATTATAAGTTACACCTGCATTCTTATATTAATCTCAAGTACAAATATCAGTTGTTCTCAATTCCGCTGCTAAAGAAATTTATTTTCCCAATTAACACCTGATCAACACACATAATTTTTGCACATCGGACTAGTCCGCCCACACAACCAGACTAGTCCGGCCAACCAAGTTTTGACGATTCTATTAAGTGTGCAGGAAATTCAAAAGGCCTATTCACCCCCCTCTAGGCCACATTCAATTGGTATCAGAGCAAGGTTCTCCACCAACGAGACTCACATCTCGGAGAGATCAATGGCCTCTGAGAAGAACAACGATATCTCGAAGATGAACATTAATGAGGAGGAACAAGAAACTAAAGCTCTTGATGTGCTGAAAGAGAGCCCACACGATGATGAAGAAGTGCGACAATTGAAGGCACTTCTGAGAAAGAAACTGCTAGGACAAAAAGGAAAGGAAGAAGAGAAGACGACGGGGAGTGGTCATCACGACTACTCCCGACAGCCTTACAACTACTACCGTCTCAACTCCAACAACCATTATCTTTCCATTCCTATGGGAAAACCTCCACAGTTTGACAGAAGCGACTATACAATGTGGAAGTACAACATGAAGATGCATCTAATATCCCTAAATCCTAGTCTATGGCACATCGTTTGCACTGGCATAGATATCCCGGACACGGATGAAGAACTCACCCCAGAACAAGAACAAGAGATTCACAGAAATGCACAAGCCGTCGCCGTGATCACATCATAATTAAGCAGAGAGGAATTCACCAAGATTGATGGCTTAGAAAGTGCAAAGGAAATCTGGGATACACTTAAGACGGCTCACGAAGGAAATAGATCGGTTCGTGAAGCAAAAATCGAAATGCTTGAAGGAGAGTTGGGGAGATTCGCTATTGAAGAAGGCGAATCACCTCAAGACATGTACAACCGGATGAAGGCAATCATCAACAAGTTGCGTGCCTATGGAAGTAAGAAATGGACGGATCACGAGGTAGTCAAGAGAATGATTAGAGCCTTCATGCCAAGAAATGTCACACTTTGTTCAATGATTAGAGAAAGCCCCGGTTTTCACAAATTGACCCCCGATGAGTTGTTGGTGAAGATCATAAATCATGAGATGATGGAGAAAGAGGCAAAATACGTCAAAGACTTGGCCGAACTCACTTCCTCCAAAAGGAAAGAGGTCGCTCTCAAAGCTACATGTCGACCCAAACTCAAAGAAGCTCATGAAGATCAAGACGATGGGCACACAAGTGACGAGAGCACCGATCTTGATGATGAGGAAATGGTACTCTTTATCAAGAAGTTCAAGCGAATGATGAAAAGAAGACACGGCAACAACTCAAATGAAGGCAAAAGCAAGGACAAAGGAAAATCCAAGGCTCGACGGACTTGCTACAACTGCGGAGAGTATGGTCACTTCATGATGGACTGCCCCTATGAAGAAAACAAAAAGAAGAAGGAAACAAGATCTCAAGAAAAGAAAAATTTTAGAAAAAAGAAGACAAAACCATCAAGCTCACATTGGCAAGGAGTGGGACTCAAACGACGAGTCCTCCTCCGATGAAGAAGAAGAGATGGCCACTATTGCAATCAAGAAACCTACTATGAAGGCCACACTCTTTCCAAATATGGGAGGACGGTACATGAACAACCACACTTGCCTTATGGCTAAGGAAGGCAAGAAAAAGGTACGGCTCACTCCTCCTACGCTAAATTCCTCTATTGATGACTTTGACAGCTCTAGCGATAATGAAGAAATGTTTAGAGGACTAAGTAAAATTGCTCTAAAGAAAATGGAAATGTTGTTGAACGAAATTTTTGATAAGGAAGAACTTCTTGATCGACAAGAAGATATGCTCATCCGTGAAAGGAAGAGATATCAAGAAGTTGAAAAGCTTCTCAAGCTTGAAATAGAGAAGAACAAGTCGCTTGATGTTGAGCTAGTCTTGAGTAAGGAAACTTACTCAAAGCTAAAAGACTCACATATTGCAATCAAGGAAGAACTTGCTAACTTGTCAAAAGTTAACAAGATCCTTGAGGTGCAAGTTGAGTCGCTCAAGCAAAGTGACTCTTCTTCCTCCAAGAGCTCTTCCTCCAAAGATATGAGTTCGACAACAATCGGAACTTGCACTTGCTCTAGTAAGAAGAATATTATTTCTAATACATCAACTTCTCATAATATGCATGCCCCTCCAAGCGGCATCTTTGATAAGGAGAAGATCAAATATGCACGCAGTGCATATATGGTCACTAGACCTCCTAATGTCAAAGATGGCCTTGGTTTTGATAAGAACAAACACATGCCTACTTCTAATCATGCTAAGAATAGAATTGTCTTTGTTAAGGAAAAATCTCATGAATCTGAACCACAAACATTGTTTCATACATTTAATGCTTCTTATGTTCTTATGAAAGCCAAAAATGGAAGAGTCATTGCCAAATATACAAGGCCACGCCACAAGAACTTGAAAACTTGTGTGTGGCTGCCCAAGACTCTTGTGACTAACCTGAGAGGACCCAAGCAAGCTTGGGTACCTAAAACCAAGGAATAATTCTTTTTTGCAGGCTTACTCCTCCAGCGGAACAAAATGGGTACTTGATAGCGGATGCACAAATCACATGACCAGAGAGAGAGGTATGTCTGTGGAGTACGAGTACAACAAGGATCCAGGTGAAGGCATATACTTCGGAGAAAACAGCCAAGGAAAGGTCCTTGGTAGCGGTAACATTGAAATATCCTCT
Source organism: Tuctoria greenei (assembly GCA_036927565.1). Taxonomy (NCBI): domain Eukaryota; kingdom Viridiplantae; phylum Streptophyta; class Magnoliopsida; order Poales; family Poaceae; genus Tuctoria; species Tuctoria greenei. The sequence goes on along the minus strand of JAYESD010000004.1, from coordinate 172,111,029 downwards.
CAACATACCTTATCAAATGTTTTACACGTAGATTCTCTAGATTATAACCTTTTGTCAATATCTCAACTATGCAAAAAAGGTTACAACTACTTATTCACTAATGAGGGTGTGACTGTTTTTAGAAGAAGCGATAGCTCGATTGCATTCAAGGGAATGTTGAAGGGCAAGCTTTATCTAGTTGACTTCAACAAAGATAAAGCCGAACTCAACACTTGCTTGGTTGCTAAGACCAACATGGGATGGTTGTGGCATAGATGGCTAGCCCATGTTAGGATGAGAAATCTGCAGAAACTTCTAAAAGGTGGTCACATCCGTGATCTTAAGGATGTGGTTTTTGAAAAGGACAGGCCGTGCAGCGCTTGTCAAGCAGGAAAACAAGTCGGAGCACCACACCCCGCCAAGAATGTGATGACTACCGCAAGACCGCTGGAACTTCTCCACATGGATCTTTTTGGTCCAGTATCGTACATCAGCATCGGCGGTAACAAATACGGTTTAGTAATTGTTGATGATTTTTCAAGATTTACCTGGGTATTTTTCTTGTATGATAAATCAGAAACTGTAGGGATCGAATGCCCAAGAGGGGGGGGTGAATTGGGCTACTTCAAATTTTAAGTCAATTTAAAGCTTAAGTGAAATCTAATTCTCTAAGCAAGCCAACAGTGCAATTAAGAGAATTAAGTGCGGAATTGAGAATTGCGTAATCGTAAAGGAGTAGGGAGGAGGAATGCAAACGCTCGAAGACACGGGGACACGTCGATTTTTCCCGTGGTTCGGTGAGATCACTAGGATCCACCTACGTCCACGTTGTGGCACCCACCTAAGGGTATCGCCACTCCCAAGTCACCGAGACGAGGGAATCCACTAACTTCCTCCGTTCGCCATCCTTGGCAAGGTGGAGCTTAAGCCTTGTACAACTTCGATCCTCCGGGCTTCCACAATGGTCTCGGCAAGCTCCGGAGCGATCTCTTCACTCTCCTCTTGATACAAGGTGAGTGCAATCACCAAGAATGCACTTTCTCACGGCTCTCCCTACTCTAGAGTCTCCACTCACCCAGAGAGGACGCACACAAGCTTAACTCTAAGAGGAACTAGCCTATATCTTGAGGTGTGAAAGGGTTACAAGAGTGTGAAAATGAGTATTCTAAGTCTTGGACACTTGGGGAATGTGTAGTAGTGCTCTTGTTGTCCAGCCTCACCGAAATGACTGGTGGGAGGGGGTTAAATACTCAGCCCAACCGAATTAGCCGTTGGAAAAGTGGGCTGATTACTTTTTCTGTGTACATCGGATGATCCGATGACCCCCTTTTATGAGCATCGGTCTAATTAGATTAGCTGACGTCATTCTGTCAGAAATGACCGTTATTTGACCGATGCTTCACCTCCTTCATCATCGGAGGATCCGATGAATAGATCTTCAGTCTGGTTGAGTTGATAATTTGCTTCTGTTGTAATCGACCGATGTGCATCTGCCTTCAACATCGGATGATCCGGTGTTCAGTCCTTCAGAACACTTCAGAAAATTTGCTTACTGTTGTATTCATCCGATGTTCACTTGATACACATCGGATGATCCGGTGTGTACTTCATTCTGAGGTCTTCTTCTTCTGTTGAGTTCAAATCGACCGATGCAGTCATTCTTCAGATCACCGGATGATCCGGTGTGTACAATTTGTTTCCTTCGAGTTGAGTTGGACTGATCTTTTGGATTTTGGACTTGTGACCTCTTGAACACTTGTTTGTATGGCTCTTCTGATGGATATGAAGCTTCTTGTGTTGCCAATTTTGATAAGGTTGCGTCGTTGTACGAGTTCCTCATTTGTTTCCGATTAACCCCTTAGGTTAGTTCGTTGAGGGGTCTCCTTTTGCATCCAATGAGCAGTAGATGACATTTATGAGTGATTGATCGACGTTTGATTCATTGTACATGAAACCTCGCATCCACAAACTCATTAGTGGTAATTAACGGTTGTCATTAATCACCGAAACCGTACCTCGTGGGGGCCTAGATGCTTTCAATCTCCCCCTTTTTGGTGATTGATGACAACACAACGAGTAGAGCATAAAAGTAATGGAATTTGAAACGCAAACGCAATGCTCATAAAGAAATGTAATCGGAACAACATGCAACACAAGGAGCTCGAAGGCTCAAACAGTGATCAAATATAAATCATAAGAGTGAAGTAGCATACTGAATTACAAATAGTAGCAAATGATAACAATCAAGTCTCAAATAGAAGCAAATAACAAGTCTGAAAGCAAATAGATAACTAGCACTCCCCCTAAGCCCAAGACACTCCCCCTAACTCTAACTCTTCTCCCCCTTTGGCATCAAGACACCAAAAAGGGAAGAGGAGTACCTAGGACTCCGGAGCTCGCGGGGCGACGGAGAAGCGGTCGACGTCGGCGGTGTCGGAGCTGCTCGAGGTAGACGTCGCCGGAGCTGGTGCTGGAGCGGGAGGAGCCGAAGGTGCTGACGTGGCTGGAGCTGGAGCTGCTGGAGGGTCTGCTGGAGCTGGAGCTGCTGGAGGGTCCGCTGGAGCTGGAGCTGCTGGAGGAGAAGGCACGGCCGGGAGAGGCGAGAACTGGAACGGCACCGTCGAAGCCAGCAGTGGAGACATGCTGTAGCTCCACCAAGCCTCTGTATCGCTCAAAGAAGGGGCGGACATCAGTTTCCGCGGCCACTGCAAGCTGCCTCCAGTCCAGGTGGTTGTGCTGAAAGAGCTTGTGCCCCCGGCGCTTGTAGGTCTCATAGAGAGACGCCTGGGTGACAGTCCAGAAGCGACTGTCAACAAGCAGCTCTCGGGGCTGTGGGAACCACTCCTCAAGAAGAACACTCCATCTGAGCTTCCGGAGTTGCTTCGCCTTCATCTTCCGGTAGTCCACAAGGCGGACTCCTTCACTGACCCGGACGGCCGTGTCCACCTCATGGATGTCTCTCTCAGCCTCCCTGTCCTCACGACGGTCGGCAGCCGTCGGTCTCGGACGAGGAGCAGCCTCGACGTGACCTCCTTGAGTCCGGGCTGAGCGCCGGCGGACGAGAGGCGCAACTGGCTCCTCTTCGGCGTCGGAGTCGTCGACCACGGGAGGCGGCCTTGGACGGGCCTCGCGAATCCTCAACGAACCCCCATGGCCGCGCTCACGCTCCTCGGCGGCGCGAGCGGCCATCAAGGCCTTCTTCTCATCCTTCGAAAGTTTCCGCTTTTTCGCGGCGGGCTCCGCGATCGCTTTTCCCTTTCCTTTGCGATCACGACCCATCTAGGCGACGGAGAGGAAGGGTTAGCAACGTTGAAAACGAACGATGACGAGATAATCAACGAGAGACGTCGCACGGCACGGAGCTCACCTTAGCGACGATGGAGCTCGGGAAAACCTAGCGACGGTGGCCGGAGAAGACGTGGAGATGCTTCGACGGAGGGAGAGGTGCGGTGGCGATGGTGCGTGGGCGCGGGTGGAGCACGGCGGCGGCGGCGCGAGGGAAGGGCGGCGGCGCGCGGGAGAGGTGGCGGCGCGGTGAACGGTGGTCGGCGGCGGCGATCAGGGCGTGAGGCGGCGACGGCGAGAGAGAAATCGGGAGAGAAAACGACCGGCGGCGGCGCGCGGGTTTAAATAGTGGGGCCTAAACCCTAGCCGTTTTTTAAACACCGGATGGACCGATGATAGATGCAGTGAACATCGGTCAATTGCAACAGTAAGGATATTCAAGAATTGCTGTCGACATCGGATGAACCGATGATTAGGGTTTTGAACATCGGTCGAATAGCACAGTAAGGGTGTTCAACCGAGTGATATTGACACCGGATGATCCGACGTTAGAGGGAGGTAGACATCGGTTGAATGGATCACAGCTCCAGAAGAGTGAACATCGGATGGACCGATGTTTTCCAGGATGAACGCGTCGGATCATTTGAGGTTCTGACAGAGTTGGGCTTTGAGGATTGAACACCTATTTGACCGATGAGGGATTGACAGGGGCATCGGATAATCCGATGACAACAGAACGAAAACATCCCATATATGTCCTTCGACCGAACAAACAATTGAGGAGAAACACATGTCTTAGGGCTTTTTGGGCAACTCCTTACCCCTCAAGAAGCTAATATGCCAATAGCTTGGCTAGACCTTAACACAAACGGAACACCAAGAAAAATGGAGGAAAAATATCCAAATAAAATGTAAGGCCCATGCTTTGTGAGGTAGAGTATGGAAACTTCTATCTCATTAAAGCATGTTCCTTTAGAATTTTGCTCTTTCCACATCATATGAGTTGAGATATTGCATTTCAAACAAGTCTCCTTCTCATGATGTGGGTTCCCCTTTGTGACAATCTACCGTATGCAATGTCAAATAAGATAATGCAAAAAATTAGATGAATGCAAGTCTATATGACAGGAATCATGCAAGGCATAAAATAAATCTATCTTGCCAAGTTTAAACCTGCCAAAGGCTTACTCAGGGAAAACTATTTCTAGCTTGCCCCTATCCTTTGGGAGTTAGGCAAGACCTATATGACATGCAACCTTACATGAACATGGCAATTTACATGACGTTAGATGCATCTAGCACATTTAACTCACTTCTAAGCCTAGAAAAAGTTTTCTCATCAAGTGGTTTGGTGAAGATATCCGCCAATTGTTCTTCGGACCTAACACCTTGCAAAGAGATTTCTCCCTTAGCCTCATGGTCCCGCAAGAAGTGATGGCGAATATCAATGTGCTTAGTGCGGGAGTGTTGAACGGGGTTTCTAGCTATCTTAACCGCACTTTCATTGTCACAAAGGAGAGGCACACAACCAAACTTAATTCCAAAGTCCAAGAGGGTTTGCTTCATATATAGGATTTGGGCACAACATGCACCGGCCGCTATATACTCCGCCTCCGCGGTGGACAAAGCCACGGAATTTTGCTTCTTGCTCGACCAAGAAACTAGGGAACGCCCAAGTAAGTGGCAACCCCCGGAGGTACTCTTGCGGTCTACACGGCATCCGGCAAAGTCCGAATCCGAGTAACCTAAGAGATGAAAACTAGCGTTTTTGGGGTACCACAAACTACACTTGGGGTATGCTTGAGATACCGAAGTATCCTGAAGACCGCCTTCTTGTGCGATTCTTTAGGTGCCGCTTGAAAGCGAGCACACAAGCACACACTAAACATAATATCGGGCCTAGATGCGGTAAGATATAGCAATGAACCAATCATGGAACGGTAATGAGATTGATCAATAGATTTACCGTCCATGTCCGCGTCGAGATGACAATTTGTCGCCATTGGAGTGCTTCTTGAGCTACAATCTCCCATCTCAAATTTCTTCAAGAGGTCCTTAGTGTACTTCTCTTGATGGATGAAGGTCCCCTCTTGAAGTTGCTTGATTTGAAATCCTAGGAAGAAGTTGAGCTCTCCAATCATTGACATCTCGAATTCCCTAGACATCATTTTGCCAAACTCATGGCTAAGAGCTTTGTTAGTTGAGCCAAAAATAATATCATCGACATAAATTTGACAAAGAAATAAGTCTCCGTCGATGTCCTTGGTGAAGAGTGTAGTGTCCACCCTCCCAATCTTGAAACCTTGCATGACGAGGAAGTCCCTTAAGCGCTCGTACCATGCCCTTGGAGCTTGCTTGAGTCCATAGAGTGCTTTGTTTAGCCTATAGACATGGTTAGGGTTTCTTGGGTCCTCAAACCCGGGAGGTTGCTCAACAAACACAAGTTCATTAATATAGCCATTGAGAAATGCACTCTTAACATCCATTTGATAAAGCATGATATTATGATGAGAAGCAAAAGCAAGGAGTATGCGGATAGCTTCTAACCGTGCTACCGGGGCGAATGTCTCCCCAAAATCCAAACCTTCAACTTGAGCAAATCCCTTCGCCACAAGCCTAGCTTTGTTGCGGACCACCACGCCATTCTCATCTTGCTTGTTGCGGTAGACCCACTTCGTTCCAATCACATTCTTGTCCTTGGGTCGCTCCTCCAACACCCAAACTTCATTGCGGGTGAAGTTGTTGAGTTCCTCTTGCATAGCCATCACCCAATTGGAGTCTTGGAGAGCTTCCTCAATGCTTTTGGGTTCTACACACGACACAAAAGAGTAGTGCTCACAAAAAGATGCAACATGACGTGAACGAGTACTTACTCCCCGTGAAGGACTTCCAATGATTTGATCCATTGGATGTGCCTTGGAGATGCGCCCATGTCTCATCAACGGTTGTGAGTCACTTGGTGGTGGTGAAGCATCTTGCTCGTCTTGTGGTTGGACTTCATCTTGGACTTCATCTTCTTCTTGGTGTTGTGTGGCTTGTTGGTCTTGCATAGGCAATGGATCATCTTTGTCTTCTTCTTCATCCACTTGAGGCGCCATGGAGGTGTTGATGTTCGGACTTGAAGCTCCCCCTTGATCATGGCTCTCCTCAACTTCGGGCTTGATGTCTCCTATGGTCATGTTCTTCATAGCTTCTCGTAGAGGCTCATCATCTATATCATCATGACCAAAACTCTCCTCTTGGGAGCCATTAGTCTCATCAAACTCAACGTCACAACTTTCTTCAACTAACCCGGAGGTTTGGTTGAATACTCGATATGCCTTTGAGTTTGACGCATAACCAAGGAAAATACCAACATCGCACCTTCTTTCAAACTTACCAAGTCTTTTCTTGCGGTAGATGTAGCACTTGCATCCGAAGACCCGGAAGTAGGAGATGTTGGGCTTTCTCCCAATGAGGAGCTCGTAGGGAGTCTTTTGGAGAAGTCGATGAAGGTAGACTCTATTTGCGGCATGGCATGCCGTGTTGATCGCTTCCGCCCAAAACTTCTCCGACGTCCCATAATCATCAAGCATGGCTCTCGCGAGGGTGATTAGTGTCTTGTTCTTTCTCTCAACAACACCGTTTTGTTGAGGAGTGTATGTAGCCGAAAATTCGTGCTTGACTCCTTCACGGTCACACCACTCCCCAATATTGTAGTTCTTGAACTCGGTGCCGTTGTCACTCCGGACCTTGATGATGGGAAGTTGGAATTCCCGTTGAGCTCGTTTTGCAAAGGTCTTGAAGACTTCCGGGGTTTCACCCTTGTCACCTAAAAACAAAGTCCAAGCATAGCGAGAGTAATCATCAACAATAACGAGACAATAGAGATTACCGCCAAGGCTTTGGTAGGTGGACGGTCCGAAGAGGTCCATGTGAAGTAGTTCGAGCGGCTTGGAGGTAGACACCATTGTCTTCATCGGATGGTGCGAAGCCACTTGCTTCCCGGCTTGACATGCGCTACATAGCTTGTTCTTTTCAAACGTCACGTCCTTTACGCCGGTCACCATCCCTAGCTTGAAGGACTTCTTGAGCTTGCTCATTCCTATGTGAGCAATCCTCCGATGCCATAGCCACCCCAAACTTGTCTTGGTGAAAAGACAAGTGGTTAGGCTTGCGCTCTTGTTGGAGAAGTCCACCAAATATAGATGACCATGCCTAAAGCCCTTGAATATTAGCTCTTTGCTAGCTACACTAGACACCACAACACTATCTTTGTCAAATGTGCACGTTAGTCCAAGATCACAAAGTTGAGCAATAGAGAGCAAATTAAAGCTAAGAGACTTAACGTAAAGCACATTCGAAATGGACAAGTCATTAGAAATTGCAATTTTACCTAAACCAATTACCTTCCCCTTTGAGTTATCACCAAAGGTGACTTGTTCATGATTGCCGGGGTCTTCTATGGAGGTGAACATACCATCATTGCCGGTCATGTGTTGAGTGCACCCACTATCGAGTACCCAATGTTTTCCTCCGGCTTTGTAGTTCACCTACACACATGAAGTTAGTTTTTGAGTTTAGGAACCCAAGCCAACTTAGGTCCTTGTATGTGTGATACAAGTGATTTTGGGACCCAAAGTTGCTTGGGGAGCTTCCCCTTCATGCCCTTGATGTTTTTGCCAATGAACTTCGCCTTCACCTTTCCACCTACTTTGCTCAATAGATAGTGACAATCATTGAAAGTAGATGAATAGTTAGGAGGTAATTTTGGAGAAGGACGAGTGGGAAGAGGGCACTCCCTAGTGTGATGTCCGGTGACCTCACAATGTTGGCAATAGGATCCCACTTCCTTGATGAAGCTTGTCCTAAGCTCCGGTGAGGGCACCTTCCATTTGTTGGGCGTAGGGAAGGTCCCAAGTCCCCTCTTGTTGAAGCCTTTAGCTTGTTGGAAGAGGATCTCCTTGTGCTTGTCCTCTCCCTTGGAAAGTCTAGCCACACTAGTGCGGAGACTTTCGATCTCGTCCATTAGCTCCTTCTCCCTATTAGCTTTCAATGGCAAAGACTCATGCAAATTGTTAGTGGCATGTGAACTAGCGGGTGTTTTGCCATCAAGAGTTTCTTTCTTCAAGTTATTCAATTTTAGTTCCATTGCTTCATAGGAAAGACTAAGTGTCTCATGCTCTTGAACTAACTCGTTATGCTTAGCCAATAGTGCCGAGTTAGCTAAGTCAAGCTCATGGAACTCAAGCTTGATTTGAGCCTTCTCCTCCTTGATTTGCTTGACATGTGACTTGAGCGTTTCATGCTCATTAAGTATGGTGACATACTTGTCTTGCAAATCGAGGTTGGCACCCTCTAGCTTAGCGCGAGTTAGCTCAAGTGCCTTAACCTTAGCCTTTTCCCTTTTGATAATGGCATGATATTCGTTAATCATAGATGCTAGTTCATCGGGAGAAAGTTCATCATCACTTGAGTCATCACATACCTTTGTGTTACCTTTCGCCATGAGGCACATAGGCGGTGGAGGAAGGGGTGAGTCATCCTTGTTGACGATAGCGAGGCTTGCCAAGTTTTCTTCCTCATCTTCACTATCATCACTTGTTTCTTCATCGGTGACCCACTCATTTGCTTCGCACATGAAGACCTTTTGAGGTCCTCTTCTCTTCTTTGGAAAGAGCTTGGTCTTCTTGCCCTTGTCAAGTTTCTTCTTTCCAAAGGTGCGCTTGGGCTTTGCATCTTCATCATCATCACTCTCTTCTAGCTTGCGATGCTTGCCCTTGTCCTTCCTCTTGTCCGGTCTTGGACAATCATATGATATGTGGCCTTGATCGCCACAATTGTAGCACGTCTTGTTTTCATCTCTCCTTGGCAAGAAGGCTTTCTTCTTGGGATCAAACGAGTATCCCTTCTTGGCAATCTTTGAGTTGAGACGTGAAAACTTCCTCATCATCAATGCAAGCTCATCATCATCATCATCTTCACTTGTAGCTTGTTCTTCCTCACTTGAGCTAGGCTCAACCACTTTCTTCTTCTTGGTATGTGTCTTCTTGGTTGAGGCCTTGAGAGCAATGGTCTTTGATGATGATGACTCCTCCATCATTCCAAGCACACTCATCTCATGAGCATGTATCTCTCCAATGAGCTCCGAAACCTCAATGTTGTCAAGTGACTCCTTTTGGAGCATTGAGTTGATGATGTTGTACTTGGGCTTGGGAAGTAGCATGAGGATCTTGCGGTTGATGAGTCCCTTGCCAAGAGAAGCAATGTCAAGAGCATTAATTTCCTCAATGAGTACATTTAAGCGAGAAAACATTTGATTAACATTCTCATGAGGAAGCATTTTAAAATCATCATACTTGGATTTAAGCAAGTGATATTTGAGCTCTTTGACACGAGAGGAACCCTCATGGATCTCAATCAAGCAAGCCCAAATTTCACAAGCTTTCTCCTTACTAGCAATTCTAGCAAATACATCTTGACTAATGCACTCATAAATAGCATTCCTAGCCTTAGCATCCCATTTTAGTTGATCACCAATATATTCATGGTTGCCAAACCCCGCATGGGTCGCTTCCCACACTTCGGGAGAAATTGCCTCAAGGTAAGCGCGCATGCGTGCTTTCCAATAAGCAAAATTCTTGACCTCGAAGGTAGGAACCGAGCCCCCATTCTTGGCCATTTTTGCTCTCTAGCGGTGAAGCTAGAATGATCCAATGAGCAACCTTGCTCTGATACCAATTGTAGGGATCAAATGCCCAAGAGGGGGGGGTGAATTGGGCTACTTCAAATTTTAAGTCAATTTAAAGCTTAAGTGAAATCTAATTCTCTAAGCAAGCCAACAGTGCAATTAAGAGAATTAAGTGCGGAATTGAGAATTGCGTAATCGTAAAGGAGTAGGGAGGAGGAATGCAAACGCTCGAAGACACGGGGACACGTCGATTTTTCCCGTGGTTCGGTGAGATCACTAGGATCCACCTACGTCCACGTTGTGGCACCCACCTAAGGGTATCGCCACTCCCAAGTCACCGAGACGAGGGAATCCACTAACTTCCTCCGTTCGCCATCCTTGGCAAGGTGGAGCTTAAGCCTTGTACAACTTCGATCCTCCGGGCTTCCACAATGGTCTCGGCAAGCTCCGGAGCGATCTCTTCACTCTCCTCTTGATACAAGGTGAGTGCAATCACCAAGAATGCACTTTCTCACGGCTCTCCCTACTCTAGAGTCTCCACTCACCCAGAGAGGACGCACACAAGCTTAACTCTAAGAGGAACTAGCCTATATCTTGAGGTGTGAAAGGGTTACAAGAGTGTGAAAATGAGTATTCTAAGTCTTGGACACTTGGGGAATGTGTAGTAGTGCTCTTGTTGTCCAGCCTCACCGAAATGACTGGTGGGAGGGGGTTAAATACTCAGCCCAACCGAATTAGCCGTTGGAAAAGTGGGCTGATTACTTTTTCTGTGTACATCGGATGATCCGATGACCCCCTTTTATGAGCATCGGTCTAATTAGATTAGCTGACGTCATTCTGTCAGAAATGACCGTTATTTGACCGATGCTTCACCTCCTTCATCATCGGAGGATCCGATGAATAGATCTTCAGTCTGGTTGAGTTGATAATTTGCTTCTGTTGTAATCGACCGATGTGCATCTTCCTTCAACATCGGATGATCCGGTGTTCAGTCCTTCAGAACACTTCAGAAAATTTGCTTACTGTTGTATTCATCCGATGTTCACTTGATACACATCGGATGATCCGGTGTGTACTTCATTCTGAGGTCTTCTTCTTCTGTTGAGTTCAAATCGACCGATGCAGTCATTCTTCAGATCACCGGATGATCCGGTGTGTACAATTTGTTTCCTTCGAGTTGAGTTGGACTGATCTTTTGGATTTTGGACTTGTGACCTCTTGAACACTTGTTTGTATGGCTCTTCTGATGGATATGAAGCTTCTTGTGTTGCCAATTTTGATAAGGTTGCGTCGTTGTACGAGTTCCTCATTTGTTTCCGATTAACCCCTTAGGTTAGTTCGTTGAGGGGTCTCCTTTTGCATCCAATGAGCAGTAGATGACATTTATGAGTGATTGATCGACGTTTGATTCATTGTACATGAAACCTCGCATCCACAAACTCATTAGTGGTAATTAACGGTTGTCATTAATCACCGAAACCGTACCTCGTGGGGGCCTAGATGCTTTCAGAAACTCAGGGGATCCTCAAGAAGTTCTTAAAAAGAGCTCAGAACGAATTCTCATCAACCATAAAGAACATCAGAAGTGACAACGGGACAGAATTCAAGAATCTCCAAGTTGAAGAGTTTCTCGATGAAGAAGGGATAAAGCATGAATTCTCAGCACCCTACTCCCCTCAACAAAATGGAGTGGTCGAAAGGAAGAACAGAACATTAATTGAAATGGCGAGAACTATGTTGGATGAATACAAGACATCAGATCGGTTTTGTGCAGAAGCGGTGAACACCGCTTGCCATGCCACTAATCGACTGTACCTCCATCGACTACTGAAGAAAACTCCATATGAGCTCCTTACCGGTAAAAAGCCAAATGTTTCTTATTTTAAAGTTGTTGGTTGCAAATGTTTTATTCTGAACAAGAAACAGAGGGCCTCAAAGTTCGCTTCGAAGTCCAAAGAAGGATTCTTGTTCGGTTATGAATCGAATGCCTACACCTATCGTGTCTTCAACAAGGTGTCCGGCCTTGTTGAAGTAGCACGTGACGTAGTGTTAGATGAATCTAACGGCTCACAAGTGGAGCAAGTTGATAAGTGTGTGCTAGATGAAGAGGAAGCTCCATATGAAGCACTAAAGAAAATGGGACTTGGTGATATCTTACCACAAGAGCAAACATTTGACTCAAATGCACAAGTTGAACCTCAACGCGGAGGCAATGATCAAGGGGGAGCCCTTGCACAAGATCAAGAAGATCAAGAGGAGGAAGGTCAAAAAGATCAGGACCATCATGGAAGCAATGATCTAGGGGGAGACAATGTACATGAAGATAATGAAGAACAAGCAACTACACAGGCTCCACACCCAAGAGTACACCAAAGCGTGCAAAGAGACCACCCTGTCAACAACATCATTGGAGATATTGCAAAGGGAGTAACTACTAGATCTCGAGTTGCAAATTTTTGTGAATCATACTCTTTTGTGTCTTTTCTGGAACCATACAGGGTAGAAGAAGCCTTAGGGGATCCAGACTGGGTGATTGCAATGCAAGAGGAGCTGAACAACTTCAAGAGAAATGAAGTATGGGAGCTAGTGGAGAGACCAAAGGCGAACATAGTCGGAACTAAATGGGTCTTTCGAAACAAGCAAGATGAACATGGAGTAGTAACAAGAAATAAGGCAAGACTGGTGGCCAAAGGTTATTCTCAGGTCGAAGGTTTGGACTTCGATGAAACTTTCGCTCCTGTAGCTAGACTTGAGTCCATTCGTATTTTATTGGCATATGCTACTCACCATAATTTTAAGCTGTATGAAATGGACGTCAAAAGCGCTTTCTTAAACGGCCCAATCAAGGAGGAAGTTTATGTGGAGCAGCCACCAGGATTTGAAGACCCGAAGTATCCCAACCATGTCTACAAACTGTGTAAGGCTATCTATGGCCTCAAACAAGCTCCTCGAGCTTGGTATGAGTGTCTTAGAGATTTTCTAATTCAGAATGGATTCAAAATTGGTAAAGCTGACTATACACTTTTCACTAAACATTGTGATGATCATTTTTTTGTATGTCAAATTTACGTTGATGATATTATCTTTGGATCAACTAACAAATCCTTATGTGAAGAGTTTAGCAAAATTATGACAGATAGGTTCGAGATGTCAATGATGGGCGAATTAAAGTTCTTCTTGGGATTCCAAGTGAAGCAACTAAGAGAAGGTACATTTATAAGCCAAACCAAATATACACAAGACATTCTCAAGAAATTCAATATGGACAAAGCCAAGCCCATCAAGACACCCATGGCCACTAATGGACATCTCAACCTCAATGAAGACGGTCCAAATGTGGATCAAAAGGTATATCGGTCCATGATTGGCTCTTTACTTTATTTATGTGCATCTAGGCCAGATATTATGTTTATTGTTTGCTTGTGTGCAAGGTTTCAAGCTGCACCTAAAGAGTGTCATTTAGTTGCTGTAAAAAGAATCCTAAGGTACCTTGTGCACACACCCAACTTGGGCCTTTGGTATCCCAAAGGATCCAAATTTAACTTGATAGGATATTCTGATGCCGACTATGCAGGATGCAAAGTCGATAGAAAGAGCACGTCAGCGACTTGTCAGTTTCTTGGTAGGTCCCTGGTATCTTGGTCATCTAAGAAGCAAAACCCCATTGCCCTTTCCACAACAGAAGCAGAATATATTGTAGCCGGTAGCTGTTGCGCCCAATTACTTTGGATGCGGCAAACCCTTAGGGACTACGACTACAATCTTAATCATATCCCACTTCTATGTGACAATGAAAGTGCTATAAAAATTGTACACAACCCAGTAGAGCACTCAAGAACTAAGCACATAGATATTTGTCATCATTTCCTTAGAGATCATTCATTAAAAGGTGACATTGCTATTTCACATGTTAGAACTGAAAAACAACTTGCGGATATTTTTACCAAACCATTGGATGAGAAAAGGTTTTGTGAACATAGGAATGAACTTAATATTCTTGACTCTCGAAATGTGGCTTGAAACGTTGCACATCTGGTTGATACTTCAAATGTTACATTTTATTGCTAAAACTGCCCCTCACCTCTTTTTATCCTAAGAAAACTATTTTTAATGAAGAAATCTTGGAATTTATGACCATGTTTTTGTGTTGAGTGCTTTCTGGTCATAATCACCAAGATTATTTGCAAAATTTGTCCTTGGATCACTATTAGTTATCTCTAAATACTTAGTTTGTCCAGTGACACCGGACTAGTCAGGTTTGCCACCGGACTAGTCCGGATAATCCCTCTTCCTAGGGTTTCCAGGGACACCGGACTAGTCCGGTCGGCTGCCTATATAAGCAGCTGGCCCGTTTCAAATCTCCCTCCACTTGACCTAAACCCTCACCTCTCAAACCCTAGCCCCCCAAAAGGTGATTTTCGAGTTGATCCCTTAAAATCCAAGCTCTCTCCGTGGGAAACTCTCCCCTCGACGAGTTGGTACTCCTCTCCAAACTCATCCGGACAAATTTGCGCTCCTTCAACGCGAATCCCCAAATCTCGGTAAATTTCTCCATAAAATCAAACTCTCAACTTTTCTAGCTCTAGTTTATTTCTCTTGATTCTAAGGAAGTACATTAGCTTCAGAGATGTATTCCTTTCACCTTCCTACTCATCTGCACCTGCTCATGAACCCTCCGGTGGTGTGCTCAAAATGCTCACATCTATCTTTGCCTGCTGCCGCAAGATTGAAGTCAGGCAGAAGAAGCATCAACAATATGTCAATGCCAACGTCAAAGCAATCTGCGACAAGCTGGAGATTGAGCCGGTGGGATCCCCGCCCGCCTTCGAGGACTCCGAGGAAGAGTCCGCTCCGGCGAATGATGATGATGGTGGTGAAGATGAGGACTGGACCGAGACGGAGGAAGAGAGTGGCGATGAGTGATTCCCCCCAATTTTTCCCTTTTTGGTGCCTTGATGCCAAAGGGGGAGCTATTGAGACTAGGAGAGATTAAGACTAATAGTTTGAGAGTAGTTGGTGTCTTTATGTTTTTGCGATCAAGGACATGTGTACTTAATTTTAAAACCTTGTAATGCACTATTTCTTCTCTTATGTGTGATGCTTATTGTTGCTTGGATGATTATCTTTATACTCATTGTTGATTATCTTTACTTCATCACACCTTGTTGATCACACACTTGTTAGGCACCCCACCATAAGGTGTGTGCATATGTGAGAAGCTTTTTGTGGACTTATCATTATTCTCATATGTGCACACCTTATGAAAATCAAGATTTTATTCTCAATTGTGATATCTCAAATGGTTGTCATAAATCACCAAAAAGGGGGAGATTGTAAGTGCATCTAGGATATCCCTTGTGGGTTTTGGCTAATTGATGACAAACATATGAGATCCTAATGAAACTACTGAGATGATTGCAGGACAAACAAGTGAAACATTTCGGTGCACACAAAAAGGTGAAAAATGAAGTGGTGTTCAAAGAGAAATACTTTGATGAAGCTTGGAAGACCAAAATAGGTTTTGAATGTATAGGGAGTGTATGAAAGACACACTCCAAGAGCTCACAACTTTGCGCGAGGGTAAGAGATTAAAATTAACCTAACTTTCACAAAGCACCGGACTAGTCCGATCATAGACCGGACTAGTCCGTTCATCTTTCTGGAATCCCACTCACAAGGAGACCGGACTAGTCTGTGCATCCACCGGACTAGTCCGTTGATGTTTCTGGAGTCTCTCATACTGAGGGACCGGACTAGTCTGATCATGGACCGGACTAGTCCGTTGAACTTTCTGTAATCTCCCATTCGTGGAGATCGGACTAGTCCGCGGACTAGTCCGATGAACTTTCTGGAGTCACTTTCACACAGCACCGGACTAGTCCGAGGTTGGACCGGACTAGTCCGGCAAACTTTCTGGACCTCAAAACACATTGGGACCGGACAAGTCCGGACTTGCACCGAACTAGTCCGGTGTTAGGGTTTTTCAATGGCTAGCTTTTGGAAACCCTATAAATAGAGAGTCCAAGACTTTCCTATAAACACACACGTCGAATATTGATCAAAGAGCAAACCCTAGAGCCGCCACTTCGTCCCAAGAGCCCAAAACACATCTCCCCACACATCTAAAGTTCAAAAAGAGTGAAATCAATTGAACACTTGGATTCGGGATTGGGAGATCGTCATTCTTTCATTGCGAGCTCTTGGGGTTTGATCTTTCTACACTCATACTCTGCATTGTAATACTTTTGAGTGTATTTGATCACTTTTTCATTGTAATTCTCGTGGGAGCCCTCAACGTGTGAGGTTGCCCCACAAACTTGGTGATTACCCGTGATAGTGGAATAAAGTCGGCCTTCATGGTGACTTGAGGAGGGAAAGGGTTAGAGACCCGGCTCTGTGTGAGCTTCATCAACGAGGACGTAGATCTCGTGGTGAGATCGAACCTCTGGAAAAATTCGTGTGTCTTGTGTCTCATTTACTTTAAATTTTGTTCATTAGATCACTTGAGTGCTAAACATCAACTTAAGGCAATTATAAGTTACACCTGCATTCTTATATTAATCTCAAGTACAAATATCAGTTGTTCTCAATTCCTCTGCTAAAGAAATTTATTTTCCCAATTAACACCTGATCAACACACATAATTTTTGCACACCGAACTAGTCTGCCCACACAACCGGACTAGTCCGGCCAACCAAGTTTTGACGATTCTATTAAGCGTGCAGGAAATTCAAAAGGCCTATTCACCCCCCTTCTAGGCCACATTCACCCGGAGGGACCCCAAGGTGATCTCCGGAGGAAGGTCTGCTTCAGCTCCGTACACCAGGAAGAATGGAGTCTCCCCAGTTGACTAGTTAGGTGTTGTCCTATTCGCCCATAATGTAGACGGAAGCTCTTCAATCCAGTTAGCTCCGTGCTTCTTCAAGAGCTCATATGTGCGCGTCTTGAGTCCTTTTAAGATTTCTGCATTTGCTCTCTCGGTTTGGCCATTGCTTGCTGGATGAGCTACTGAAGAGTAGCTAAGTTGAATGCCGAGGTCTTCGCAATATTCTTGGAATGCAGCACTTGTGAATTGAGTTCCGTTGTCAGTTATGACTTTGTTTGGAACTCCAAATCTGCATATAATGGACTTCAATAACTTGATTACTGATTGTTTGTTGATTGTTACTACTGGAGTTGCTTTTGGCCACTTGGTGAATTTGTCAATGTCAACATATAGGAACCTGTAACCTCCGACAGCTTTTGGGAAAGGTCCCAAGATATACATGCCCCACATAGTGAATGGCCATGTAGGAGGTATCATTTGTAGTGATTGAGCCGGTGTGTGAATCTGTTTTGCATGGAACTGACATGCTTCAGATTTCATCACTAGCTCAACCGCATCCTGGAGTGTTGTAGGCCAGTAAAAGCCATGCCGAAAGGCTTTACCGACCAGCGTGCGAGAAGATGTGTGGTTGCCGCACTCTCCTCCATGGATTTCGGCGAGGAGATCGCGGCCTTCTTCCCTTGCAATGCACCGCATTAGGATGCCATTGGCACCACGTCGGTAGAGATCCCCTTCTACCAACATGTATCTTTTATCCAATCTGACAATTCGGTCAGCGGATACACTGTCTTCAGGAAGGATATTGTCTTTCAAGTAGCTCCAGATCTCCGAGATCCATGCATCGGAGCTAACTTGAGCTTCTGAGTCTTGCGTGCTGGGTTGCTCGGAGCTTCCGACAACACCTACGACCCTTGGTGGACGCCATGGTAGCACGGTACCAGGACCGCCAGCTTCGAGGTGCTGGTCTCGCCCCCTTCGCTCAGTTCGGCGGGCTGAGCTGTTGGTTTTGACAACCTCCAGACGAAGATTCCGTCTGGAGCTCGAGCTCCGGTTGAGGCTTTCGTCGAGAGTCCATCGGCTTCGGAGTTATGAAGGCACTGAATATGATGGAGGTCCAGGACTTCGAATTCCTTCTGAAGCCTCTGGACTTCAAGGAGATAAGCAGCTAATTGGAAATTGTTGCAGGAGCATTCACCTTTCACTTGTTTGATAATGAGTTGTGAGTCTCTATTCACCAACAGCTGTTTGAAACCATAAGATAAGGCCGCCTTGAGTCCATAAATGAGGGCTTCATACTTCGCCATATTGTTGGTGGCCTTGGAATCATGGTGTACCATGTACTTGACCTTCTCTCCGGTCGGAGCTTGGAGAAGGATTCCAGCTCTGGCCCCCTGCTTCTGCATGGAGCCATTGAAGTAGAGGGTCCAATGAGGTTCAGTGAATACCGAAACTTTGAGCTCTGGTTTCTGCTCACTGTGGCCCTCAGGGTTTGATGGAGAGGGAGTCCACTGCGCCACAAAGTCAGCCAATGCTTGACTTTTAATTGCTTGTCTTGACACGAATTCTAGATCGAATTCTGGCAGCTCTGGTGCCCCCTTTGCAATATTCCCAATAGAATTAGGGCTATGCAAAATTGCAGGTAGTGGAAAATAAGTTACCACTGATATTTTGTGGTCTTGGAAATAGTGGTGAAGCTTTCTTGAAGCGATAAGAACTGCGTCAAGCAGTTTATGCACCTGAATGTATCTTTTCTTGGCATCGTGGAGTACTTCACTGATGAAGTACATAGGGCGTTGGACTGTCCAATCCCTCCTAGAGGGGCCCAGAGCATCCTCCTCATCTACCCGGACCCTCTCGGAGGGGTCCGGATTTTCTTGTTCAGTAGCAGTTACTCCTTCGTTTGAAGGAGGTTGATCCTCTAGCATATCGCCTTGAGGATCCGTGCCTGAGGGTTGGTACCCAGACTCGCCTTCAGATAGCTCCGAACCCTCCCAGAGGGGTCTTGACTCCTGAATTGAGGATGGCTTCGGTCCTTCCGCGACCAGGACCATACTGACAACCTCTGTAGTTACTGAAATGTAAAGCAGTAAAGGCTCACCAGGGTTCGGAGCTACCAGGATTGGTAGTGTGGTGAGGAGCTGCTTCAGCTCTTGAAACGTCTTTTCTGCTTCTTCAGACCAATGAAATGGTCCAGACATCCTCAAGAGTTTGAAGAAGGGTAGCGCCCATTCTGCCAGTCTTGAGATAAACCGACTGAGCGCAGCTAGACATCCAGTCAACTTTTGGACATCTTTAATGCGAGCTGGGGGCCGCATTTCTTCTATAGCTTTGATCTTTGTCGGATTTTCTTCGATTCCTCGATGAGTCACCAAGAACCCCAAAATCTTTCCGGAGCTAACCCCGAAGACACACTTGTCCAGGTTCAGCTTGGTGCGCATAGTGCGCAGCTTGTCAAAGATGGCTTGTAAGTTGTCAAAGAGTGACTCATTGTTTTTTATCTTTACGACGATGTCATCGACATACACCTCCACCAGGTCTCTAATTAGCTCTCCAAATGTTTTGTACATGGCTCGCACAAATGTTGAAGCAGCATTTTTAAGACCAAATGGCATAGCACTGTAACAATACAATCCATCTACTGTTATGAAGGCAGTATGCTCTTCATCTTCCTTAGATATTTGGATTTGATGATATCCAAAATATGCATTTAAGAAACACAGTAGTTCACACCCGGAGGTGGAATCCACTATCCGATCTATTCTTGGTAGTGGAAATGGATCTTTTGGACATGCCTTATTTAAGGTGGTGTAGTCGATACACATCTGAAGCTTCCCACAGGCCTTGGGTACAACAATTGGGTTTGCCAACCACTTGGGATGGAAGACTTCCTAGATGAATCCAGCTTTGAGCAACTTCTTGATTTCCTGTCGGATGAAGTTTTGTCGTTCAATTGATTGCTTCCGGGGCTTCTGGTGTACAGGCCGTGCGTTTGGGTAAATCTTCAGATTGTGCTCAATCACCTCCCTAGGGATCCCGGACATTTGTGATGGTTGCCAGGCAAACATGTCGATGTTAGCCCAGAGGAAAGTGATGAGCGCGAGTTCCTATTTGTAGTTCAGACCTCCCGATATACGGGTAGCCTGAGCAGCATCGGAACCGATTTGGACGACTTTGACAGCAATGTCGGCGTCGCCGCTTGGTTGCACACGAAATGCGGAGGTAGAGCCTTTGTGACGAACGCTTGGAGGATTCGCAGCTAGATCCTTACCGGATGCTTCCTCTTGCACTGTGGTAAACGCATAGAGTTCTTCCAGTGTTGTAACTCCTACGGTATGATCTCCGCGGATCCGGAGAACGCACGTAGGTGTTGGCATCTTCAACACCAAATAACCATAATGGGCAGCAGCCATAAACTTGTATAAAGTTGGTCTACCCAAAATGGTATTGAAGGGCAAACTTATTTGCGCAACGTCGAAAACCAATTTCTCGGTTCTGTAGTTCTCCCGGGTCCCGAAGGTCACTGGGAGTGTAATGGAACCAAGAGAAGTAACGGTTCCCGGACTTACTCCAGAGAAAGGTCGGGATGGGCGAAGGTCCGAAGGCTGGAGCTAAATCTTAACTAAAGCTTCGAAGCTTATGAGGGTTAGCCCGGAACCTCCATCCACCATTACATGGTGGATTTGGATATTGTTAATGGTGGGTGACACCATCAGCGGGAGTTGACCAGCCCTGATCATGTTTCGGGGGCAATCCGAAGCATCAAAATGATGGGTGTATCCATCCACTTCCGATGTGCTTCTGCCTTAGCAGCAGGAGCTACCATGGCCATGTTCCTCCGCATTTTCTTGAGGATGCGACGAGATGTGATGTCCCAAGAACCACCATAGATGGTGTTCAGGGTTTTCCGGCGCTCGTTGTCAGAGGCGTCGGAGTCGTCGTCGACAGTGTTGTAAACGGCTTTCAAGACCTTTTTAGGTTCCTGGAAACCTAGCTCCTCTTCAGCCGGAGCTTCATCGACTTTTTGTTTTCATTCCCTTTGACGGAAAGGAACTTCTTCTTGGTGCTTCTTGTAGCGCTCGGCAAGGTTCTAGACCTCCCGGCACTCTTCCAAGCTGTGTCGGTTCATCTTGTGGATTGGACACCATGCTTTGGAATTGTTGTCGTCCTCTGATGAAGGTCGAGGTCGCTTCTCGGGGCATGGCCCCCGGCTTCCAGGAGCTGCAGCAGCAGCAGCTAGAGCGCCAGCCGGCGGTTTTTTTGTCGTTGGGCTTCTTCTTCTTCTTGCCACTACCGGAGGTAGCAGCTTCAGTTTTGGGGGACTTCTGGTTAGCCTCCGGAGCTGGCTTGGAGTGCATTTCACGGCCCTCCGCAGCTCTAGCGCATTTGTCGGCTAGGCTAAAGAGTTATGTGACGCTGGTAACTTCTTTAATAGTTAGCTTCTCTAGCATCTTCTTATCTCGAACACCCTGTCTGAATGCAACAACAATAGAGGAGCTCAAGATTGAAGGAATGGTATTTCGTACCTAAGAGATCGCTGGATAAAGGGCCGTAGCAATTCCCCCGACGTTTGCTTTACACCAAACAAGTCCAAATCAGTGTCGGATCAGGTGTAGGAGCTCCTGAAGTTGGCAGTGAATTACTGGCATAGTTCCGCACAACTATTAATGGAGTCAGGTGGAAGACTCATGAACCAGGACCTTGCAGCCCCAGTTAAGGCCACCGGGAAGTAATTAGCCATTACAGCCTCATCACCTCCCACTGCTAATATGACAGTTGAGTAGATTTGAAGAAATTCAGTGGGGTTGACTGTCCCGTCGAATTTTTCCGACAAATGAGGTTGGAACTTCTGTGGCCATCTGACCATGCATAAATGCATGGCCAGGGCAGAACAACCTCCTCCTACTCCTTGAGGAGCAGGGTTGTCCCGAGCCTCTCACCTTTTGCGAGCATGCTCGATATGGACACGACCGTCCTTTTGCCGATAACGGCGATCCAGTTCCGACCGCAGGTCATGAGTCGGGATCCTGGTGATGGTATGGGTGTGTCGCGCCCCGGGGGGCAACGAAGTCACCTACTGGGAGGCAGCTCGTCTCCTTTATTGAGAGGCTTGTGGACCAAGCCGGCCGGACAAGGTCTTTCGTTCTGAAGGTGCTCACCCTGAAGGGGGAGGACCTTGGTTACTGATGCCTGTAGCCGCAACTGTGACCAGATGGTTGACATCAGCCCTCCACTGCTCCATAGCACCCTGGGGTGCGCCTGGAGGTGATGGATGTTGTAGAAGAGCTCGCATAGCAATGAGCACATGCTCGGGGTTATTGTTTGCTGACGCGGTGATCAACGCAGGTGCCCCATCTTGTTGATCGGCATTTTTTGCCGGAACATATGGTGTTATAGTGTCTGTTGTAGCATTGGCACCTGCTAGCTGCTGAATGTTGGAGGGGTTGCCTCCAGCAGGTTGTTCAACACAATTGTTGTTGGATGATCCAGCAGCTGAATTCACCAGCTTGTGATCTCGGGATAGGCCCCCTACCTGGCGCGCCAGATGTCGAAGTGTTTGATATGATACTTCCCCCGGACCCACTGAGAAGCAGCCTGCGGAGGTTCTTTTGTGGTTGGGGCACGCAGAGATCAATATCAAGATGGTGACCTCAGAGATTTATGTGGTTTGGGCCGCCTCAGCGTAACACCCTACTCCACGGGGTTTGTGTAATTGTATTCAGTGAGTACGTCCGCTAGGATCGGGTTGGATTAGATCATACTAGCTTAGCTTGTTCTCATATTCGTGTGGTGCAGCCCTTTTATGGTTCTAAGGACTGACCGTTACAAAGATGGCCTGGCCCGACATGTGGCCCTGGCGTGCTTAATGACATAATACAATATCTAAAGGGTATTAAGTATAATTAATAGTATGGTAACGTTCCTTCATGTCAGCATTAACCCTATTAATGGTCCACTGATTGTGTGTCATTAATATGGTATTAATGACACATTATTAGACCTTATAGCAGCTGCTTTAATCGTCCTTAAATGTTTGTAAAGGATATGATCAGCTCGTATTTCTGTTGGAGATGAAGGTCCGGAGGCTCCACACGTGGCAGATCTGGGGCTTTCCCTTGCGGGAAGGTAGGTCCGGGTCGCTGTACACGTGTCGATACTGGAGCTCCTCTCTGACGGGGGTTAGGTCTGGGGTTGTCGTACACGTGTAGTCGTCGGAGCTTCCCTTGGTTGGGAGTCTTGTTCTGGTCTTATTTTACACGTGTCAACCCGAAAGCCAGCCATTTGATGGGAGCGGGTCTGGTGCAACTTGACATGTGGGACCTGCCAGGGCCTTTGACTCT
This sequence comes from Tuctoria greenei, assembly GCA_036927565.1. Lineage (NCBI taxonomy): Eukaryota > Viridiplantae > Streptophyta > Magnoliopsida > Poales > Poaceae > Tuctoria > Tuctoria greenei. The sequence continues at coordinate 172,087,931 of JAYESD010000004.1, read as the reverse complement.
GACGGGTGGAACTTTCTTGCACTTCTTGCGGTATCGTGGGGGACCCGGTACGCATGGTACCGACACTTACATAGAAGAAAAATATGTCGATGACTCAGTACTGGGGTTAGTCAAAAGGCATTTAGGAATCCAGTACTGAGTCACACGACGTGCAGAAGGAAAAACACGCAAAAGCTGAGATAAAACGGCAGGTTTATGAGTCAAAGTTTGAGATTGTTTGTTCTTAACTACTGATCTATAAGGTGTGACTTGTGTAGCACAAAAATAAGTAGCTCCGGATGCAAAAAGAGAATGTCCAGAGGTAAACTTTGAATGTTTTTGACTCATAACAGCAGGTTGCATGTTCCTGACATTCAGTTTAGTATGTGCAGCAAATTTTGCAGGAGAGTTATAAGATCTAGCTTGCATTCTTTCATTTTTTATGTTGTTTAGCAAGTCTATCACACAAATCTATGACATGACCATCTCTACCACAATAGGTACAATGAAATTTAACTTTGTGTTCATGTCTAGATGAGCATGTTGTATGTTTATTTGAACCCGAACGTGACAACACTCCTGCAGATTTAAAAACCACCTCTTTTGGTTTAGGAGCTATTTTAATCAAACCACTTCCTAATGACTTTACAGTGTGAGGTGGATGTGTCTTAGAATAAGCATGGGAATCAAAACCTAAACCAGTTTTATCATTGCAAGGTTTAGAAGTATTTAATAGCAATTTTAGATTCTTGTTCCCATTGTAGAACCGCTCTAGTATCTTATTTTTATTGTCAAGTTTTTTATATAAAACTAGGTAGTTTTGACATGAAGTTTTTCTTTTTAGTTTGCAATTAGAACAATATTTAACTTCATGAGAACGTAAAGCATTGTTCAGAATGGAAATTTCATTCATTGTATCTTCTAGTTTCTTGTCAAGATTGTCACATGCAGAACAATGCAGATCATCTATAGAACAAGAAGCATCTTTTAAGTTTTTAACATTAAAATCAGACAGCTTTTTGTTATTTTGAATTTCTTCATCAAGTCTATCTAGAGTGGAGGAGTGTGAACTTCTTAATGTGGACAATTGTTCATAGATTAAGTCACATGAGGTACATGCATCATCACTAGGAATCAAAGTTTTTAAATGGTTGATTTCAGATTCTAGTGATTCAATTTTAGCAGCATTATCCCAAGCTTTTTGTCCTTTTTCTTGGCAATAATAGTTGCACGAGAAATCGCATCACACATTTCGTTACAGGTAGAACATACCTCATTGTCGTCACTGTTGTGTTCTGCATCCTCCTAACTTGATCTTGATCTTGTTTTGCCTGCAATAAAGCATAAGTTGGCCAGATCGTCATCATCTTCATCACTTCCATTGTCTACATCACTTGAATTGAGCTCTTGGAGTGCGGTGATGAAGTTGTTTATCATCTTGCGTTCTATGGAACCCTTCTTTTTCTTGTTGGAGTTTCCAGAAGTGGTCTTGACCTTATTTTGCTTTTCTTCACGGGTAGTCAGACCTGAAAGGGTAGAGCATTCTATACGAAAGTTTCATGTCTTACCACATTCAAAGCATCGTTGAGGTCCGAAGCTTCCTCTCTTTCTAAATCTAACATTTGGCAATGCTTTTGAGAACCGAGTAGAGATGAGTGCTAGCTCCTCTTCTAAAGATTCTTCAATCTGTTCTAGGGTTAGTGAAGACAGCAAAGCAAGAGTATTGCAAGATGATGATTGGCTGGAGCTAGGCATATCACGTTGTGAAATGAATGCAATAGACTTATTTGGATTCTTTCGTGATAAAATGTCAATTTCATAAGTTTCTAGTTTAGATTAAAGCACATCTAAAGTAAGAGTACTCATGACAGTTGATTTGCGAATGGATGTTACTTTCATCTCCCAAATTGACATGTCTAATGCACATAACAATTGCCTAGCATTTTCAGCATCTGAAAAAATAACATCAACACTACGTAAGTTGCTGAGAATTTTATTAAAGCGAGCAAAAAGGTCATCAATGGACTCACCGGGTTGCATCTCAAAGCGCATGTATTCTTTCTTGAACATATCCTGCTTTACCTCCTTGATTGTGTTGGATCCTTTATGGTAGTCACAAAGTGCTCTACACACATCGTACGCTGATCGGAGGTTTGCAACACGGTCGAAGTCGCTCTGAGTTAGTCCTTGGATTATCAAGTTATGGGCTTTGTTGTTGTTTTTGACATCTCTTAAGTTTGTAGCCATGACTTGATCGTTCGGCGGCATGACGTAAGGCTTGTACACTTTTTCCTATATTGCAAAGCCTTGCGCCTGGAAAAAAGCTTCCATGCGTGCCTTCCAAACCTGAAAGTCAATACCAACAAACACACAAGGTTTTGTCGAGTATTTCTCCATGAGGATTAGTCAAAAGCACGTGTGAATCTCAAAGATTAGAGCACCTTGGCTATGATACCAATTTTAGGATTGAAGAGCACATGTAAAACTATCATAGGGGGGTGAATGGTAGATTAAAACTTTTCAGCAGAAGCAACGAAAACACCATTCGGTAGAAAACTGATCTGTTAAAGAAACCATGTGTGCGACTCATATAAATGTGTTCAACTATGACAAAACTAGTATAGATTGTAGAAAATAAATTAACGAAGACGTCACAACAAGAATAACGAAAAACCGTTGAGAGAAACTCAAGTTATGATCGAAAGATCGTACAAGGTCAATTTGTCCTACCTGAGAAAAATAGTTCTGGAATACTGCAAAGAAACTCGTGTAGATTAGAAACTACAAATCCAATGGCCGTTAATTTTTCACATATGATAGAAAATTAAGTTTTAAAGACAACCCAAGAAGAATCACATCAATCGGATCTGTAAAACTCGAGTTATGATAAAACCACCAAAGCAAGGTAGTGGTGTGCAGAAACTCAACAAGAAAGACTTGAAGAAAACAAGTCGAACGAACAAGGTACAAAAACTCCTTTAGACTACGAATTCTATTGATCAAAACTCACAAGAAACAGCCCCAAAGTTGTCTACCACGAGCTCTGGCCTCCCTTGCTTATATAACCAGCCCTTAGGCCAACCCAAAACTAACTAGGACTCAAATCCTACTCAATTCACGAATCAAAACTTTCCATAACGGTTCAAGACTCTTCTATACACAGATAGAAGCAATCTTAAGACTTCCAAACACCTTAGGAACGTATTCCACATTCCTAAAACAACTCAAATTCGTGACCCACATGAAATCCTATCATAAACAACTCAAAACTTTCCATATTTGAGTCAAACATGACTCAGCCGCAGCCTGAATCCATAACCTAGTCGGTTGGACCTTTCCGACCAATTCTTTACGTCCACATCTCTTTATCATGCCTCGGAACCATGGAGCCACGTCCATGCACTCCTTGTACATGTGCAAACATCTTCCAACAACGTTCACGATACCTTCATAGGCATTGTTCTTGATTCATACATGCTGCGCGACCTCCCGATCAACTCAACCGCAATTCATCTCGAACTTGGTTGTTGAACCTCATCTTCTCCCTAAGGCTAGTTCAATGGATCCCGTCACCAGCCATGTCTTGAACTCAAGCAACACCTGCACATGAATAAAGAATTAATACTTCTGAGCACAAGTCCTCGACTTGACTCACGTTAGTTCTGAAACTACAACACCTTACGTGAGCACCTCACATAAGCATGTTGCAAACCATAGCAAAACAATATCAGCCATAACCACCAAAACACACCAAAAACTTAGTAAAAGATTACTTAGAAACTTTCCATCAATGAAAAGCAAGTACGAATCATTGCAAGTTAAAAGCAAAAAGCTGCAATCAAGCTCCGAACCTTGCCAAAGCTAACCGGACCTTGAACCGGAGCTTACCAAAGCTAGCAGGACCTAGCGTCGAAGCTTACCAAAGCTAGTCGTACCTAGCGCCGGAGCTAACCAAAGCTAGTCGGACCTAGCACCGGAGCTAACCAAAGCTAGTCGGACCTAGCATCGGAGCTAACCAAAGCTAGTCGGACCTAGTGTCGAACCTTGCTGGAGCTTAGACCTAGATGATAAAGGTGTTTTGGTAGTATTGAAAACTTTTATCGCCATAGCCAATGTATTCAGCACACATAGGTCTCACATTATGGTTGGTAATATGGTATGGCTGGTTATGGATTAATTATGACATTGGATATGGTTAATGGTAATGAGAAATCTGGTATCTGGATGATGGCAATGAAATATGGACTGGTATTCTGATAACTACATGGTTTATGATGGGTTTACTTCACATGCATACAATATATTGCTTTCCAAATGTTTTAACGTACTTTTCAGCACTTAGCCTTTATTATTGTCGTCATTTGTATCAGCTACATGTCATACTTTTCCACACTTGCTGAGTACGACATGTACTCACCCTTGCAATTCCCCCACCAATAGTTGCAGGTCAGATTTGGGAGTATAATGATGATAATGCGAAGTTCTAGGCCGTGTATGCCGTCAGCTTGCTTGTGGTGTTGTTTGGAGCTACGCCATATCCCTTTTGCATAGCTGCATAGTTGCTTTATTAGATGATTTTCGCTGCATTAGTTCAAAGTTGTCATTAATATTCATTAGAGTTTGTATTCGAAAATATTATGAATTATGTAATAAAAGTGGTTACTTAATCTTGTCTTGTGATAATTATCTGTATATCGTTTGTGATGCACTTGTGTATGTGTGTTGAACATCCTGGACACACATATACTGCACTTGGTCCATTTTTCCTAACCGGGTGTCACAGATGTAGGTTTCTTTGTGAAGCTCAACCTCGGTGAAAATCCCCTTTGTCCCTTGTCTCATTTACCTTCCGCACCGTTTTACGCTATATTGTGTTAACCTTAGATTTACTTGTCCAAATTTGCTCTAGCACGTTCCTCTACTTGCTTTACTTGTTATATTGCTCATAGAACTGCTAGGTTGCATTTTTGGTTCAATAGACTAGCTAAAAATCCCTCCTTTGATCAAGTCCTGCGCAGGAGCTCGGACATATCCGGCTTCTGTCAGACTTGTTCAAAAAGCGTCGGACAAGTTCGGACCTAGGTCAGACTTATCTGAGAGTTTGGGATCAGGACAATTTTAATTGCTGGTTATTTTTTTAATTGTCTATTCACTCCCCTCTAGGCCACCTTTCAATTGGTATTAGAGCAGGTTTCCTCGCGAAAAGCTTAACCACTTGGAGATAAGATGCCCAACACCTTTGGCAACGAGGACCCGCTCAAGCAAGCACCAAAGGAGGATGACACCAAGCCCGATGAGCCCAATCCACAACAGACTCAAGAATCCAACCCTCCGCCTCACAAGCCTCAAGGAGCTCCTTCAACACATGACATCTCAAGCTCCGAGGAGAAAGATCAAGATGAGGAAGTTGCCCACCTTGTGGCACAACTAAGGAAGATGAAGAAAGAGGAAAGAAAGAAGAAAAGACATGAAAGAGAGAATATGGTGAAGAGTAGTCAACAAGACTACTCCCGATATCCTTTCAACTATGAATGCTTAAATTCTCATTCTAATTATCTGTCCATTCTATGGGCAAGCCTCCACAATTTGATGGCACAAGTTACACTATGTGGAAGCACAATATGAAATTGCATCTAATGTATCTCAATCCTAGCCAATGGCATATTGTATGCACAGATATAGATATCCCAATGGATGATCAAGAGGTCTCCTATGAGCAAGAACAACAAATCCACTGCAATGCTCAAGCGGCGGCCGTGCTCAATTCATTCCTAAGTCAAGAAGAATTCAACAAGGTGGGTGGGATTGAGCTTGCCAAGGATATATGGAATACACTCAAGATTGCTCATGAGGGCAATCAATCCGTGCGAGAGGCCAAGATAGAGATGATTAAGGGGGAGCTTGGTCGGTTCGCCATGGAAGACAGCAAAACACCAGAAGAGATGTACAATAGGCTCAAGACACTCATCAACAAGAGCCGTGCCTATGGATGCACCAAATGGATGGAGTGTGAGGTGGTGAAGAGATTTATAAGGGAATTCATGCCAAGGAATGTCATACTTTGAACTCTCGTTTGGGAAAGCCCCAATTTCCACAACCTAACCCCGGATGAAGTGTTTGGCAAGATCATCAACCATGAGATGATAGAAAAGGAAGCCTGACATGTACAAGACCTTGCTAAGGTGACCTCTTCAAGGAAGAAAGGCGTTGTTGTAGGATCAAAGAGCATGTGAAAAGGTACCAGAGGGGGGATGAATGGTAGATTTAAAACTTTTTGAGCGGAAGCAACAAAAACCCCTTGATAGAAAATCAATCTGTTAAGGAATAGTGTGTGCGACTAATCTAAATGTGATCAATAGTAACAAAACCAGTATATATTGTGGATAATCAAGTCATGAAGACACGACGACAAGAATCACGAAAAACCGTCGAGAAAAACTCTAGTTACGATCGAAAGATTGAACGAAGGTCAATCTGTTCTACTCGAGAAAAAACAGGTCTTCAACATTGAAAATAAACTCGTGTAGATCCAAAAACACAAATCCAATGACCGAGAAATTTTCACAGATGATAGATAATCAAGTTGCTAATACAACCCAAAAAGAATCACGTCAATTGGATATGTAAAACTCGAGTTATGATAAAACAACCGAAGCAAGGTAGTGTTGTGCAGAAACTCGACGAAAAAAACTTGTCTGAAACAAGTCGGACGAACAAGGCACAAAAGTTCCTTTAAACTACGAATTTTATTGATCAAAACACAAGAGGAACAGCCCCAAAGTCGTTCAACACGAGCTCTGGCCTCCCTTGCTTATATAACCAGCCCTTAGACCATCCCAATCGTATCTAGGACTCAAATCCTACTCACATTCAATTGAAACTTTCTATATCTACTCAAGACTCTTCTATACGCAGATAGAAGCAATCTTAAGACTTCCAAACACCTTAGGAATGTATCCCACATTCCTAAAACAACCTAACTTCGTGACCCACATGAAATCCTATCATAACCAACTCAAATCTTTCCATATTTGAGTAAAACTCAACTCAGTCGCAGCCTGAGTCCATAACCTAGTCGGTTGGACCTTTCCGACCAATTCTTTACGTTTGCTTCTCTTCATCAAATCTTGGAATCATGTTGCCACGTCCATGCACTCCTTGCACACATGCAAACACATTCCAGCGACCTTCACGATACCTTCATATGCATTGTTCTTTATTCAGAACATGTTGCGCGACCTTCCGATCAACTCAACCACAATTCCTCCCAAACTTGGTTGTTGAACCTCATCTTCTCCCTAAGACTAGTTCAATGGATCCCGTCACCAACCATGTCTTTAACTCAAGCAACACCTGCACATGAACAAGCAACTAATACTTCTGAGCACAAGTCCTCGACTTGACTCATGTTAGTTCTGAAACTACAACACCTTACGTGAGCACCTCAAATCAGCATGTTGCAAACCTTAGCAAAAAGATATCGGCCATAACCACCAAAACACACCAAAAACTTAGTAAAATAATACTAATAAAACTTTCCATAGATGTAAAGCAAGTTCAAATCAATTCAAAGTAAAAGTAGAACCATTGCAATCTAGCTCGGGACTTTGCCAAAGCTTACCAAGGCTAGTCGGACCTAGCGCTGAGCTTACCAAAGCTAGTCGAACCTAGCGCTGGAGCTGACCAAAGCTAGTCGGACCTAACGCCGGAGCTGACCAAAGCTAGTCGGACCTAGCCACATCAAGTTGGACCTAACAAAAATAAGTCGGACCTAGACAAAGAAGTCGGATCTAGCCAAAGCAAGTCAGACCTTACGTCGGACCTTACCGGAGCTACCCAAAACAAAACGGACCTATCGTTGGACATTGCAGGAGTTCGGACCTAGAGTCGGACCTTGTTGAAAAGGGTGATTTGGCAATATTCAAAACTTTTATCGTCGTAGCCAACGTATTCAGTACATATAGGTCTCACAATCTCCCCCTTGATGAATACATTGGCAACACCACTTCAAATCCGAACATTGGCTTATTCACATAAAAAGTTTTGAAAACAATTTTCTCCCCGAAATAGTTTTCCCCCTTTGTAAATTAGAAACAAAATGAGAAGAAAAAAATTGGTCGCCCTGAGAAGAATCGTGCCAAAACACTTGTGAATGTGTGCAATAATAGGCCATCTCAAAAGAAGAAGTGCGATGCATGCATATTCTCTTGATCTTTTCTCAATTTATATTTGACCATAAAAGCTCAACACGTGAGTTGATTACTTGATTAATTCTTTCTGATTAAAAGCAGTTGTGAGCATGCAACAAGTTCAAAAAAACAAGAAAGTTCGATCATGACCAGATTTAGTGAAAGTAATTATTCCAATTACTAGTCATGGCAAAAACTACAAAATGTATGACATGAGTAATGTAGTAAGAACTTTCAGCATGTAAAAGGAATCACAAAGTCATATATGTATGAAATACTATGCTCATATTATTTAAAATTCAGATTCACACATAGACTTCCCAAGTTTCAAAACTCCCCCTCAATTTAATCCATGAGGATGCATAACCCGTATTTCACAACGAATGAAACAAAAACGAGTGGAATCCAAAGGTTTTGTGAAAATATCAGCCAATTGTTGTTCGGTATCAACATGGTGAAGAACAATGTTTCCTTAAGTGTTTAAACAATCCAAAGAATTTGTGAGCAAGCGCTAGCAGCAGCTACATATTCAGATTCGGTTGTGGATTGTGCAATTGAGTTTTGTTTTCTAGAGGACCAAGCAACAAGTGAATTACCAAGAAAATGACAAGAACCAGAAGTACCTTTCCTATCAATCCTACAACCCCCAAAATCAGCATCCGAAAAAGCTTTCAAAGTAATGGTTGAGGAAGAAGGAAGAAAAATGTCAAATTTCTAAGTTCCATGTAAGTACCTGAGAATCCTTTTGATGGCTTGACGATGTGAAGCACGTGGGGAAGCTTAAAACCGTGCACAAAGACATATGTTAAATTGTATGTCCGGTCTTGATGCCGTGAGGTACAAAAGTGATCCGATCATGCTTCTATGTTCTTTTTTATCACCATCTTCATCAAGTTCAAGTGCTGATGTTGTTCCCATTGGTGCCCGAGGCTCTTTTGTCCATGTTGAAGCACTTGAGAAGGTCCCTTGTATACATTGTTTGGTGCACAAAGGTACCTTCCTTGGTTTGCTTGATTTGCAGCCCCAAAAAGTAAGTGAGTTCACCCATTTAGTTCCAATTAAAGTGTGACCTTGAGGTGGAGGTACAAGTTTCCAAACATTATTTCTTTCAAAATTTTCTAACTCTTCTTGCATGACAATAATCCAAGATTCATTAGTGAGTGCATGTGATATATCTTTGGGTTCAAAAGAAGCAACAAAAGCAGAATGAGCGTGAGAGTTTGGATCGCAAAACCTGGACCGTGTGACTCGTTCGTGCAAGCTTCCAATCATTTGTTATGGAGGATGACTTTTGAGAATCCGGAGGGGAGTAGACACTTCACAAGCTTCTTCTTCTTCATGTTCATCACAACAAATTGATGTCGTGAGGTACAAAAGTGATCCGATCATGCTTCTATATTCTTTTTTATCCACGGGTTCACCATCTTCATCAAGTTCAAGTGTCGTTGTTTTACCCATTGGTGTCCGAAGAGGCTTGCTTTTGTCCATGTTGAAGCGCTTAAGAATGTCTCTTGTATACTTTGTTTGATGCACAAAGGTACCTTCCTTGGTTTGCTTGATTTGCAGCCCCAAAAAGTACGTGAGTTCTCCCATCATACTCATCTCAAATTCTGAACTCCTCATAGCTGAAATTGGACACAAGATCATGAGAAGCACAACCAAAGATATATCATCCACATACACTTGAACGAATAATGAGTCATTTCCATGTTTAAGCACAAAAAGAGTTTTATCAACCTTGCCCATGGTAAACCCCTTTTCAAGTAAGAATGTTTTTAACCTATCATACCATGCTCTAGGGGCTTGTTTGAGACCGTATAAGGCTTTGGACAGTTTGTAAACATGATTAGGAAATTTTGGATTTTCAAAACCCAGTGGTTGCTTGACATAAACCTCCTCATCTATGTATCCATTAAGAAAAACACTTTTAACATCCATTTGATATAACTTGAAACCTTTAGATGTAGCAAAAGCTAACAAAATTCTTATGGCTTATAATCTAGCAACTGGAGCAAAAGTTTCATCAAAATATAGACCTTCAACTTGTGTGAAACCTTGAGCAACCAACCTAGCCTTATTACTAATCACAACCCCATCCTCACTTTGTTTATTTTTAAACACCCATTAAGTTCCAATTAAAGTGTGGCCTTGAGGTGGAGGTACAAGTTTCCAAACATTATTTCTTTCAAAATTTTCTAACTCTTCTTGCATGGCAATAATCCAAGATTCATTAGTGCGTGCACGTGATATATCTTTGGGTTCAGAAGAAGCAACAAAAGAAGAATGAACGTGAGAGTTTGGATCGTAAAACCTTGACCGTGTGACTCATTCGGGCAAGCTTCCAATAATTTGTGTGGAGAATGATTTTTTAGGACCCGGAGGGGAGTGGACACTTCAGAAGCTTCTTCTTCTTCATGTTCATCAAAAATCGATGAGCTTGTGACTTGAGGATGATCTGGACTAGCAATGGTGTTCGTCGGTGTTGGTTGTAAATCAAAATCAGGAGCTAGAACAATGTCATTAGCTGCTGAATTTTTGGGCAGCAGCACATCTTCTTCCTCATCTTCAACGAAAATACTCTCACCCTACGGATATGGATCCGGACCTACAATATTTGAGCTAGTACATGGGCTAGCTTCATCAAGAGAAACATCACAACTCTCCACAATTTTTTTAGTGTCAAATAAAAGCACACAGTAGCCTCTAGTATGAGATGGATAACGAAGAAACATGCCATCAACAAATCTAGCTTCAAATTTATCAAAATTACCATGTTTCTTAACAAAGTATTTGCAACCAAATACCCTAAAGTGTGTGACACTAGGCCTATGTCCAAACCGAAGCTCATATGGTGTTTTTCCTAGCCTAGCATGCAAGAAAACATGATTTGAAACATAACAAGCGGTTGCAATTGCATCTACCCAAAACTTTCTAGGAGGTTGATATTCATCAAGCATAGTCCTAGCCATCTCAACTAAGGTTATGTTCTTTCTCTCTACGAAACTATTTTGTTGAGGTACATAGGGTGAAGAAAATTGATGATCTATTCCTTTTCAGCACAAAAGTGATCAAAATATTGATTTTTAAATTCAGTTCCATTGTCACTTCTAATTGCTTTTAAAGACCTGGGTGGTTAATTGATAATCTAATAAAAAAAGTTCTAAAGTGACTAAAAGCTTCATTCTTAGATGCCATAAAGTAAACTCAAGAGTATCTAGAATAATCATCAATAATCACAAGAACATACCATTTACCTCCAAAAGATTGAACACGTGAAGGACCTACAGTGTCAAGGTACAAAAGTTGTCTCGGTTCAGTTGTCATAATCATTCTAAGAGGAGCATGTGAACCTGCAATCATATTATCATGTATACAAAAAGAGCACATAATTTCTTTGCCCCCTTTAAGCTTAGGCAGCCCACGTATGCGATCAAGAGCACTAACACGTGTAAGATGATCAAAGCCTACGTGATCAAGTCTACGATGCCAAAAATATAAGTCTTTGGAATCATTAGAGACTAGACACCTATACTTAGAAGAAGACATATCAAAATCATCTTTAAAAACTCTTCCAAACTGAGACATGTTAAAAATAAGCTCACTTTTTGAACTACAACTTCAAAGCAATTTTTATTGAAAATAATTTCCAGATTTTTCATCTAGCAATTATGAAACAGAAAGCAAGTTGTATTTCAAATTTTTTACAAGTGGCACATCCTTCAAAGTGTAGTGATCATTTACTCTAACCGAACCCTTAGCAATTATAGGAGTTGAAGAATTATCGGCAAAAGTAACATTCTCTACACATGACACAAAAGAGAGGGAGGAGAATTATTCTTTGTTACCGGTCATGTGGCATGAGCAACCTGTATCCACAATATAAACGTTCTCCTTCCTCAAGCGTGTAACCTACATAGAAGCACAATACATAAATGACTCAATACTGGGGTTAGTCAAAAGGCATTTAGGAATCCAATACTGAGTCACACGACGTGCAACAGGAAAAACACGCGAAAGCTGAGACAAAACAGCAGGTTTATTATTCAAATTTTGATAATTCTTGTGCCCAACTACTGACCTACGGGGTGTTACATGTGTAGGATGAAAAAAAGTAGGTTTGGGAGCACACTTTGCATGTTTTTGACTCATTATAGCAAGTTGCATGTTCCTATCATCCAGTTTAGCATGTGCACCAAATTTTGCATGAAGGTTATGAGATCTAGCAATCATTCTTTCTTTTTTCTGTTGTTTAGCTAGTCTATAGCAAAAATCTATGACATGACCATATCTACTGCAGTAGGTACAATGAAATTTAACTTTGTGTTCATGTCTAAATGAGCAAGCAACATTTTTATTTGAAACCGAATGAGACAACACTCCTGCAGATTTGAAAACCACTTCTTTTTGTTTAGGAACTATTTGAATCAAATCACTTCCTAATGACTTTACAATATTTGGTGGATGTGCCTTAGCATGATGAAAGCATCTAGGCCCCCATGAGGTACGGTTTCGGTGATTAATGACAACCATTGGATTTTACTAATGAATTTGTGAATGCAAGGTCCCCATAATCACTCAATCAAATGAAAACTATATGTCATTGGAGACCCATATACAATCACTTTATGAGATCAAATCAATGATATAAAGACAAGAAGTGAAAGCTCTTATGTCAAAGTCATTCAACCACAATTGATGACACTTAATGCTTGACAACCATCAGAAGTACAATTCCAACAAAGTCTAAGAGGTCATTTGAGCAAGACACAAAAGAATCACTTAGAAACAACTCGAAGCAAACAAAATCAACTCACCGGATCAACCGATGATTTCTGAGAACAACACATCGGTCGAGTTGGCTTAGCAGAAGAAGAAGACCTCAGAACAAAGCACTCACCGGATCATCCGATGTTAAGGGCTCATCTACATCGGTCCATCAGTACAGTTTGCAATATCCTTAGACCAAGTGTAGCACTGGATCATCCGATGTACAGAAGTATACACATCGGTCAATCACTCCAGTAAGCATCAAGTTTGAGTCAATTCTGGAGGAAGAGCCACCGGATCATCCGATGAGAAGACAAGTGCAACATCGGTATAATAATGATCATATCTGACACAATGACGTCAACTAAAGTAAACTTGACCGATGTTAACTAAAGGGAGACATCGGATCATCCGATGTTCGCAGAAAAGTTCTGTCAGCCTACTTTTCCAACGGCTATTTCGTGGAGGCTGGCTATAAATAACCCCTAAACCGGTCATTTCGATAAGTCTTGATCACAAAACACTCTCAACACATCCACAAGCATTCAAGACCAAGAGCCATCACTTCTACATCATTTTCGACCACCTACACACTAAGAAATAGGCTAGAGCTAGCTAGAGAGATAGCTTGTGTGCCTCCATTCTGGGTGAGTGGAATCTCTAGGATAGTGAGAGCCTCAAGGGAGTGCCCCTTGGTGTTTGTAACTGTGAGAAACTTCCGGAGCTTGCCAAGGCGTTTGTGGAAGCCCGGAAGGTCGAAGTTGTACAAGGCTTGAGCTCCACCTTGCCAAGGTTGGCAAACGGAGAAGAATAGTGGAGATCCCTCGTCTTGGTGACTTGGGTGTGACTAAACCCCTTGGTGGGTGCCACAACGTAGATGTAGGAAGATCTTGACGATCTTGCCGAACCACGGGATAAATCCTCGTGTCTCTTTGGAGTTTGCATCCTCTTCCTTACATTTATGCATTTTATATTCCGCGAAGTTGCTATTTACTTCAATGCATAGATAGTTTGCGTAGGGAATTGGGCTTTTAGGAATTAAGTTTTATCGTTTAGATTTTTGAAAAGAAGCCCAATTCACCCCCCCCCCTCTTGGGCATTCGATCCTTACACATGAGCATGAGAATCAAAACCTAAACCAGTTTTATCATTGCAAGACTTGGAAGAATTCAGCAGCAAGTTTAGGTTATTATTCTTATTACAAAACCGATCTAATGTCCTATGCATGTTATCAAGTTTATTTGACAGATCAAGGCAATTTTCACATGAAGTTTTCCTTTTAATTTGCAATTAGAACAATTTTTAACTTCATTAGCATGTCAAGCATTGTTCAAAATAGAAATTTCATTCATAGTATCTTGTAGTTTCTTATCAAGATCATCACAAGTAGAACAATGCAAATAAATTGTAGAACAGCAAGCATCTTTCAAGTTGTAATCATTAAGTACAACAAGCTTTTTGTTCTTTTCAATTTCAAGTTCACGTTTATCAAGTGTAGAGGTGTGCGCACTTCTTAAAAAGGGCAATTGTTCATATATAAGCTCACATGAGGAACAAGAATCATCACTAGGAATCAAAGATTTCAAATGATTAATTTTAGATTCTAGTGACTCAATTTTAACAACATTGTCCCTAAGCTTTTTATTATTTTTTCTTAATTATAACAGTGGCACGAGAAATAGCATCACACATTTCATCGCAAGTAGGACATACCTCTTCATTATCGTTGTTGTGTTTTGCCTCCTCTATACTTGATCTTCACTTGCCCGCCATGAAGCACAAGTTTGCCAAATCATCTTCATCTTCGTCTCTTCCAATGTCTACATCACTTGAGCCAAGTTCTTGAAGTGCGGAGATAAAACTATTCACCAATTGGTGTCCTATAAAACCCTTTTTCTTCTTCTTCTCGTTTGCAGAGGAGTACTTCGTCCTTGTTTGCTTTTCATCACGGGAAGTAGTACTTGAAAGGTTAGGGCAATCCGGCGAAAATGTCCTGTCTTACCACATTCGAAGCATCGTTGAGGTCCGACACTTCCTCTCCTTCTAGTTCTCACATTTTGTAATGCTTTTGAGAACCGAGTAGAGATGAGTGCAAGTTCTTCCTTTGGAAACTCTTCAATCTGTTCAAGGGTTAGAGAGGACAACAAAGCAAGTGTTTCACAAGATGAAGATTGGTTGGAGCTAGGCATGTCATGTTGAGAAACAAATGCAAGAGACTTGTTAGCATTCTTACGTGAGATTATGTCAATTTCATGAGTTTTCAATTTAGAATATAGAACATCTAAAGTAATTGTACTCACGATAGTAGATTCACGAATAGATGTGACTTTCATCTCCCAAATTGACATGTCTAATGCACTTAGTAATTGCCTAGCATGCTCAAGATCTAAAAAATTAAGATTGACACTACGCAAGTTGCAGATAATTTTATTAAAGCGAGCAAAGAGATCGTCGATGGACTCACCTGGTTGCATCTCAAAGCGCATGTACTCCTTTTTGAACATGTCTTGCCTTACCTCCTTGATCGTGTTGGATCCTTTGTCGTAGTCGCAGAGTGCTTTCCACACATCGTATGCAGATCGGAGTGAGTAACACGGTCGAAGTCGCTTTAAGTTAATCCTTGTATGATCAAGTTGTGAGCCTTGTTGCTGTTGTCGACATCTCTCATGTTTGTAGTTGTGACATGATCGTTTGACGGCACGTCGTAAGGCTTGTACACCTTTTCCCATATTGCAAATCCTTAGTGCCTGGATGAAAGCTTTCATACGTACCTTCCAAACCTGAAAGTCAATACCACTAAAGACATAAGGTTTTGCAGCGTATTTTTCTATGATGATTAGTCAAAAACACATACAAATCATAAAGATTAGAGCACCGTGGCTCTGATACCAATTGTACGATTAAAGAGCACGTGAAAAGCTATCAGAGGGGGGTGAATGGTAGATCTAAAACTTTTTCAGCGGAAGCAACAAAAGCCCCTCGGTAGAAAATCAATATGTTAAGAAATCATATGTGCGACTAATATAAACGTGATCAATCATAACAAAACCAGTATAGATTGTGAAGAATCAAGTCACGAAGACACGACAACAAGAATCATGAAAAACAGTTGAAAAAAACTCAAGTTACGATCGAAAGATTAAACGAAGGTCAATCTGTTCTACCCGAGAAAAATCAGATCTGCAACACTGCAAGAAACTCGTGTAGATCCAAAACAAAAAAAATCCAATGACCATGAAATTTATATAGATTATATATAATCGAGTTTTGAAGACAACCCAAAAAGAATAACTTCAATTGGATTTGCAAAACTCAAGTTGTGATAAAACCATCGAAGCAAGGTAGTTCTATGCAGAAACTCAATGAAAAAAACTTGTCTGAAACAAGTCGGACGAACAAGGTACAAAAGTTCCTTTAAACTATAAACTTTATTGATCAAACCAAAAGAGGAACAACCCCAAAGTCGTGCACCATGAGCTTTGACCTCCCTTGTTATATAACCAGGCCTTAGGCCATCCCAATCCTAACTAGGACTCAAATCCTACTCAGATTCCATCGAAACTTTCCATATCTACTCAAGACTCTATTATACGCAAATAGAAGCAATCTTAAGACTTTCAAATACCTTAGAAACATATCCCACATTCCTAAAACAACCAAACTTCATGACCCACACGAAATCCTATCATAACCAACTCAAATCTTTCCATATTTGAGTCAAACCCAACTCAGTCGCAGCCTGAGTCCATAACCTAGTCGGTTGGACCTTTCCGAACAATTCTTTATGTCCGCTACTCTTCATAATGCCTTGGAACCATGTTGCCACATCCATGCACTCCTTGCACACGTGGAAACACATTCCAACAACGTCCACGATGCCTTCATATGCATTGTTCTTGATTCAAACATGTTGCGCGACCTCCCAATCAACTCAACCACAATTCCTCCTGAACTTGGTTGTTGAACCTCGTCTTCTCTCTAAGACTAGTAATGGATCTCGTCACCAGACATGTCTTGAACTCAAGCAACACCTGCACATGAACAAACAACCAATACTTTCGAGCGCAAGTCCTCGACTTGACTCACGTTAGTTCTGAAACTACAACACCTTACGTGAGCGCCTCACATAAGCATGTTGCGAACCTTAGCAAAAAGATATCAACCATAACCACCAAAACACACCGAAACCTTAGTAAAATAATACTAAGCAAACTTTCTATAGATATAAAGCAAGTTCGAATCAATTCAAAGTAAAAGTAGAACCATTGCAATCTAGCTCTGGACATTGCCAAAGCTAACCGAACCTTGAGACGAAGCTTACCAAAGCTAGCAGGATCTAATGTCAGAGTTTACCAAAGTTAGTCGGACCTAGCGCCGGAGCTTACCAAAGCTAGTCGGACCTAGCACCGGAGCTGACCAAAGCTAGTCGGACCCGACCACAGCAAGTTGGACATAACAAAAAGAAGTCAGAGCTAGACAAAGAAGTCGGACCTAGTCAAAGCAAGTCGGGCCTTATATCGGACCTTGCTGGAGCTATCCAAAACAAGTTGGATCTATCGTCAGACCTTGCAGGAGTTTGGACCTAGAGTCGGACCTTGTTGAAAAAAGTAATTTGGCAATAATCAAAACTTTTATCATCATAGCCAATGTATTCAACACACATAGGTCTCACAGTCGTTCTCAAAGCCTCATCCAAGACAAAGACCAAAGAAATCCAAGAATCAGCGAGCAACAGGCAGCAGTGAGCCATAGGCAGCAGAGCAGAAAAAGTAGCAAGAAGTTTTGTTGATCTCTCCTTTACCTCTTCTCCCAGGCAGTAGGGTAGGCCACGTGGAATAGCCAGGGCAGCAAGCCATAATAGAGGGCAGCAGCACCAAGATTAAGCAAGCAAGTAGCAGCGGCAGATCGGCAGCAAGCAGATCAAGCGGGGTGAGAAATAGCACTGCGCCAACACAGATCAAGACGCAGTAGGAGACAGCAGTCAAACTACCTTTTGTACGGGAAAACAACAACCAGGCAGATTGTAGCCACTAGACATCGAGCAGCAGTAAAGACCAGCAGCCTGGGATGAAGATGGCATGGAGCTTGTAGGAGAGATTGTCTTGTGAAAGGGGGCTTAGCCTAGTGGTTAAGTACTCTGAGTAGCATTACTCAGGTCCTGAGTTCGATTCTCGGTGAGAACGAATTTCAAGCTGAACACTGTTTTAAATGTGGGTACTCTACAGAGGAACCCATGAGCGCTAGATCTGGGGTGCACTTACGAAAATGTGAAGGGATGAACGTGTCACAATATTAGCCTACGAAGTCCGGTCCACAAGCGTGTTCTTAGCCATCCAGTTATTGTCGCCTTATTCTAGACAATAGGTTATGAGTGTCTGCATTTGTACTCGCTTGTAATGAATTGAATATAACCTCTTTAGAGGGAAAGGTCGGAACTTTCCATTTTCTAAAAAAAACAGGAGAGATCGCCGTAAGTGAAGGATTGAAACAGAGAAAACTACCGGAGTTTATGCTGACGCTGGTGAAGGAGATCTATAGACTGGTGGCGCTGGAGTCGGGAAAAAAAGAACCAGTAGTTTCTTTACATAGTTGACCTAATAAGCCATCTAACGATACAGATTAAATCAATTCACAACCGACTCGTCCATTCTCTGAATCAAGAGTATGGATAGTCAAACGGAATCATCTGAACGAGCTCTACGCATCTATAGTCTTTGATCGTCCATCCGATCAAGAATTCAAGGAGTCAAACTCGGTTAACCCTCTAGTGTTTCTCACCAAGAACTTAATTTTTCTGAAATCGTTACGACAAACTCAACGCATCTACGGTCTCCGATCGTTCATCGGATCAATGGTTCAATGAGTCGAAGTTTGGTCAATCATTTGTGTTCCTGGTCGCAAAATTAATTTTTATTCCTAAAATATTCAGGATATTACAGGCAGGACCGAGGTGGGACCGGTGAAGGCAGCGGTCGGATCGGCGACGGCGTCCAGATTGGCTGTCGCAATGGCGATGGTCGCCAGATCAGTGGTCGTGGCAGCACCTGCGGTGGCGGTGTCTAGATCGGTGGCTGCCGGATCAGTAATGGCGGCGGGGCCCATGGCGAAGACGGCACACACAAGGTGCTGCTCCTATAGAACACCCTGCATAGAAGGCAGTCCTCCTGCAATTTGTTGTTAAAGAAAAATGTCAGCTACTAACAGATAACGTGGGAGTTCAACTAATAGCAAAGCTTCCCTGCGTGATTTACGCTCTACCATGGTTAAGTTACTTTTATTTTGAATATTGAAAGCTACTTTTGTTTCACTGCTTCCCAATGACAGACATGCAAGGTGAGGTAATCCAAGCAAGGCAAGGACGAAGGCAAGGACGACGTTACCTACCCTGAGGGCATGGTGAGCCGGCACGGCCGGCAAAATGGCAACAACTGGTCCTTCCACGAGGAATGGCGACGAGGTACAGAGCGGTGCGGGGCGGGGCAGGGCGGCGGTTTTCGGCATGGGAAGGCGACAACGTGGGGTGGGGTGGCGGCACGGGGAGGAGCGGGACAGCGGTGCGGGGTTGGAATGTCTAAGTATTGTGGATCGGTAATTCAGTGGGTGGGTATACCGGGTATATTTTTGTCTATTTTTGGAGGCCAACAAAAATCATTTCCTAATTTTCGTAAGTCCTTGTAGAGGCCGACGACAATACGTACTTTTTTTGTGCGTTTTTAGAGGCCGACAAAAATTGTTTTCAAATTTTCGTGGGTCCTTGTAGAGGCCGAAGACAATACGCAATATTTGTGTGCATTTTTAGAGATGGACAAAAATTGTCGAAAGGTTAGGGTTTGATTAGCTTACGGGACTTATTTTCGTGGGCCCACGTACCAGCCGATGAAAATAAATTATTATTGTCGTTAGCTATTTACATTCCAACAAAAATAACATATATTCGTGAGTTCCCCCTTTGCCTGACGACAATAGGTTATTATTGTCGTGAGCCTTTTTTGCTCAGGAAAATAAATTTATTTTCGGGGGGAGGGGGGGAGGCAATCGCGTCATAGGGGAGGCATGGTCGCGGGCGAGGCAGGGAATCGCGTCGGGAGGGTGGGGGCGAGGAGGGGAGGAGCAGCAAGGAACGTTGCTACGGCGGCGGGGGAGGGGGAGGGCAAGGCGGGGAGCGTCAGGAGGCGGGAGGGGGCGCAAGGAAGACGATGGACGTTGATGTCTGCCCCATCCAGCATTTCCACATTTGACAATCAGAAGGGATCATATGCAAAATGAAAATGTAGTATGCCTACTCTGTTGAAGATAAGAAACAGGGTTGAGAGGATGCATTTTAGTAATGGGAATCCATTTGCATACTCTGTTGGAGATAGCCTTATGCAAGGTTTCTTCTCTTTCCTCCCCTTTTTTTATGAAATGATGAATGTGCTGATATCTCTGTATAACCAAAGTTTGTCAAACCAATACAATATCTTGTCCTGTTGTTGACATTCTAATAAAAACGCAATATATACAAAACAAGAATTGCTGGTTGGTCTAGGGGTTAGACGCTGTCTCGGGTTCATTGTCTCAACCTAACGAACAATCACGCGCGGGGGGCTTGTCCTGCCTACATCCCTGGAGCCGAGCCACGTCCACAGTGACATGCACGGGCGACTCCGTCCTGCGTGGACCTCCTCAGCCGGCTTGATCTGATCTGATTTCTTCTTGTCAAGGACCTGTATTGAGATTGGTGAAAGATGGTGTGAAGCAAATCCAAATAGGTATGCACAAGGGGTTTGGTGCAGTATGCAAAGAATTCGGTTTGCATGCCCGCCATTGCTTGCATTCTATTGGATCCAGTCTTCCGTTTGTTCCGATTGCAGTTTCTCTAGGTTTCCGTTTTGGATGGTTTATCTGAGGAAGAGCTCCTGAGCAGGAACTGGCTTTTCTGTTTGTCAAAGAGCGGGAAATGGAGAATCTCCTTATGGGGGAATTTGACAATTTGACTACTCGTAGGAATGAAATTTTGAAACATACGGAAATAGAACGTAGCAGAACCACATGATTGTGCGAAAACCATCTCTTTCAAGCATCTTCCCAAATATATGCGTATTCATTGTTGTCTTGCCCAACTGAGTATGATGGTTTAAATCGACCAAAGAATTAACCTGATTGTGTGATTGTGTGTTAGTCGGTTTGATTTTACAGCTAATATACAACAAGAATATGTACTGTAATCACTACCTTACTATGAACAAAAAAAAGATTTCTGTACAGAAACCTCCTACATAGACGTGAATACACTACATCCGCTACCGTCAGACAATTGCGTCAGAGCGAGTAGGGAATTCAAGGCCACGGAGCGCAGGAATGCTGTGCAGATCCTCCGTAGAGTACAAAGGAAAGAACCAGAGCAACTTTTTGCTGCCAAAAACCTGCAACGGCCCGTGTTACATAATGGACATAATGGAAAAAAGAGATCCAACAGATGAGTAATGCCATAAATGAAACCTGCTCCAAGTTCCTTCTCCATCCTACATCGTATTTCCACACAACCGATTTTCTTCGCTCATGGACCTGGAACAAATTGGTTTGATCCAACATTCAAACTTCAGAATTGAACAAGTTCTGAAAGAAGTGGATCGAGATTGTTCTTGTACAACTTGCTAGCGCACCCATGATTTCAATTGAATGACATTATCATGGCCATGAAAGGAGGCAACTGGATTTCGAGTTGTCAGCTGTTAGTTTAACAGAGATTATGGAATGCATTTTATGGCTAAAACTATGGTCTTATGTTATGGGCCTAAAACAGTAGCTGGCCTAGCTGCTGCCAGAGCCAGGGACAGCATTAGAGTAACCACAGCACCTCCACCGTTAAGACAGCCTCCTCAACATGGATGCCAAGTCATCTTTTCAGTTAGGAATTTATCAAACGAAACTAGAAAAGTATTAGCAGATACAATCTGTAAATTGGCCAAAAATACAAAGTCCAGAGAGGCAGCCTAGAGATCAAGAGAATGAATTACAGAGGAAGCACTTTTCAACCCTAAGCTCATAGCACCCTTGTATCTTGTCTATGGATTATTAAAACATCCAAGTCCCAAAATGATCTGATCCCTTGGATTAAAATGACCCCACAGGTTGGAAGATAATTTCCAATGATTAATATTGCACCATTAACATTGTAGCACATGATGGTCACATGATTTTTCTAACTCATGAATCATGCCAAATAATTAAAGTCAGGGTATTTATGTTCAGAATTACCTCTACAGAAGTCGTATTACTTAAAGCAAGGGACATGTGCATGCCGATGAAACAGAGGAGGCTGAGCGCAAATGCCAGATTAAGAACTGCAATAAAGACCAAACGGTAATAGTACTTTGCACGTCTTTGGGTAAGTTTGATACTTCTAAGGAAAAATGTTTACCAAAAGCAAGAAATAGGATAGCAATATCGCCAGGTGAACCGGAACGCCTACTTTCCTCTTGAAAAAATTCAATAAAATATGGAAGCAGTGCCAAGGCATCCAGCACTGTCTCAAGGAATGTATACACCTATACAAAGAAAATGCAATTAAAAATAACAAGAACTGAAGTTGTTGAACAGGCAATCATTATAGTAGAAAGTAAACAACTAAGCCTTTTAGAACAACTCCAACAGTTCCCCAATAATCCATCCCTAAGATGAAGCTATTGGGGCTGCCCCAACACCATTTTCTGGATTATTGGCGAGGTGTTTAAGTAGTTCCCCAATATCATATTCCCAATCCATGGACCCCACACTGCCACATCACACCACTCCTTTTCCCCTCCCTACACCACCGGCGTGCAAGCGGCACACAACCATGGCTGAGGCAACGGATTGCGGATCGTGCGAGCCGCAGGGCCTGGTCAGGGTTGGTGGGCCTAGGACCCCAGCACCGCAAGCACAGCGGTGGCCCGTGTGATTTGCAGCAATGCTGCTGCGGTGTGGAGGTCAAACAAGGTGGACAGGCCCGCGCGTGTCCAGCAGTTTGAGAACCTAGCACCCAACAGGAGGTCCAAGGCATGGACCACACCCAGGTCAGGTGGGAACGCAAACCCATCTCGGCTTCGACACATACCAGCTCCGCCTTTGTGAGCCCCGAGAGCACAGCCACTTAGACTACTGCGAGTGGGTCAGCAGCCCAGCACTGCAGCTGC